>CM056739.1:4989860-6302360 GCA_029844215.1 Przewalskia tangutica | reverse complement strand
TTATGGCTTGAGAGTTATCGCTGTTTAAAATTTCTGCCTCGGCTTTACTGAAACTCGGGAGGGCATAACTTTACAACCTGTTTTCATTAGGTTGTACTGGTTAGAATTTGGTGAAATTTGGAAATGTTATACATATATATGTGAGAAATGATAAATCTGACTTACGGGTTGGCAAAATATATAATTCAAGCCTTAAAGACTTCATGTATGAACTAACCACATTAAAAATCTGCATACACGTTTCTTTGGTAAGGAAACAACCTACTTCCCTTCCCCTCCCCTGTAATTCCCCTCAATCCCTTATCCTTCCATCTCTCATAGGTTATACAAACACCTCAACTCACCTCAACTTATATAGTGTATTTGACACAAAATAAAGTACCTAGTACAAGGGATAGAAATCAGAAAAAAATCAAGCGAACAAGAAGAAAAAAATCAGGAAAATATCAAGAGATGAAGGAGAACAAAAAATTAGGGAATACTAGGGAGCAAGGATCACTTGTAGCAACCGAACAACAATCTTTTTCACGCTTACAAGATGCGTTTTCTTACTCAGAAATTCTTAGTGAGATCCTTTATTTTAAGTTCAATACATGTTAGAATATGAATCGGATGTTGAAAAGAAATCATGAATTTTTTATTGTTTAAACAACTAGTTGAGTCATGAACTTTACGAATTGTTTTCACTAAGTTATACTTGTTAGAATTAAGTGAAATTTGGAAGTATTGTACACCTCTCTGTTATGATCATATTGAGCCAAATAAGAGATGACGGACTTACGGTTTAAGAGTTATCATAGTTTGAAGTTTCTGCCTCGGATTGACGGGACCCCAGAAAGGCAGAACACAAAAACGTAAAACTGTACAACTCGGTAAAGAATCTGAAAATTTGTGCAAAATTAAAGTTCTATATTTTTCTGTTTTTGACATTTTGAGACCTTGCGGAGGTCTATCCGACTTACGGGTTGAGAGTTATCGCTGTTTAAAGTTTCTGCCTCGGCTTGACTGAAACTCGGGAGGGCATAACTTTACAACCTGTTTTCACTAGGTTGTACTGGTTAGAATTTGGTGAAATTTGAAAGTGTTATACATCTATATGTGAATGTCAGATTGAGCTAAATAGAGAATAAATCTGACTTATGGGTTGAGAGTTATTGTAGTTTGTAGTTTCTGCCTCGGATCTATCAGAATCCGGAAAGGCAGTACATAAAAGTGAAAAACTGTACCAAATGGTACAGAACCTGAATGAATGGTTTTACGGGGCTCGAACGGGCTTACAAATTAGAAGTTATGACTATTTTAAAAATTGGGTCCTGTTTAATAAAAATTCTGGCGAAACAGATTTTATGTGGCTGTTTTGTGGATAAATTTGTGCTAGTTACCCAAATTAGTTTCAAATGAAATTTAGTATAGTGAAAGGTTCCCGTGTTATCTTCGTTTCAGCGTAAGAAGAACCTTAGTTTAAATTACGGTTGAAAAGTTATAACCATTACAAGTACGACAGACAGAATGTAAAAATAAAAGAATATTATTTATTTGACCTTCTGAAAATACAAAGTGAATACGTGTTCACAAATTTGTAAATATATTGGATCGGATTGCAGTCCGCAACAAATATGTAATGTGAATGTCGCACCCGTTTTTGACCTCGGGGTCTGAACGGTATCCGCAACGTTGCTCTTTGGCGCGGTTCCCTGGATGGAGCAATAATGCTGTTTTTGAGGAGTCGCCACCTAATTAGTTAAGTGAATTAGGACACTTGATTTATTGCAATAAAAATACTGCAATTAATCTCCATTTTAATGGTCTACGAAATTAATGAGATTCTGAATCAGGGTTCTTTATTATCCTAAAGGGAATGAGTTAGACATCCTTTAAGATCCGCTAACTTGCGGTTATTCGTTCAAACCTAGGTTAATTATTTATTGCCCTTTTTATTCTACCTATTCTAAGCATTTTTTTCATAATTTATAATTAAAATAAAGTGCAATACAGAATAATAAAACTAAAATTAAATGCGACAAAAAAATAAAAACTCCGGGACATCTTTTAGCCCTTTTTAGGCATTCTGCGCAAGATGATCTCTGGGTACCTGCATAAACAATTATTAAACGTGTTAGTAATAGAATAAATAATTTTAAAGCAATGACAGAAATTAATAAGTAAAGCCAAAATAAATAAATCCGTCTATTGCACAGATGAGGCCTTGGAAATCAGACGGGGATTCCTTCATCGGTCAGTATTGTTAAAAACAATAAAATAAATAAAACCTTCAGATCCGCGCCAAAACAGTAATAGTTTTAAACACGGAGGGCTCAGATATATAAAAATAAAGTGGGACATCCTAAACAAGTGCGGCTGCGAGAATTCGCCCTGCCAGCACATATTGGTTATCCTATGTAAGTAGAAGAAATCATCAACGCCCAGAAAGCTTCATTTATTTTATTTTCTGTCTTTGCAACTGTGGAGGCCTCAAAAATCGACGGATAACTTTTTCATCGGCCAAAGTGTAGTATCTTATCCAAATCAGTTAAATACCAACAGTGTAGTATCTGTTCCTTCAGTTTAATAAAATAAAAGGCAAGCTTGTCGAAACCAGTCCGATAAAATAGCCAAAAATCAATAACAAAATGGCCAAATATTAGTAGCAGAAGGGCCGAAATCAGTTCGAAAATGGCAAAAATCAGCCAGCAACAATGGCCAGAATCAGTCTAACAACATATCCAAAAATCAGTAGTCAGCAATCCAAAATCAGTAACAAGATAGTCAAAAATCAGTCCAACAAACAACAATAATATAATAGCATCAAGATCGAAAACAAACAGGAGCGAGGGGACGGTGGCGTCGCTTCCACGGTGAGGTCACCGGAGCAACGCCATCAGAATAGCGATGGGTGTGTCGGCGGCACCAAATGACAAAACAATGGTGAAGGGCCCGGGGTGTAGGGATAAGGGTTGTGGTGGAGGCTTGGAAGTGTTCTTTGGGGTTCGCCGGAGCTGGTGGTGTTATGGTTGTTACGGGTAATGGGACGAGGGTGACAGTGGTGGTCGACGGGTGTATTAACGACGACGGGCAGTGGTAGTGGTGAGGGTTCACGGTGGTGATGGGAACAGTGGTGGTTCGCGTGGTGGTGGTCGAAGGGAATGAGGGAGGGTAGAGGTTCGCCGACGAGTTGTGGGTGTGTGGAGGTAGACGGGGGTGAGAGGGAGAGTGGGCTTGTGCGGCTAGGGTTTTTTTGTTGTTTGAGTTCGCCGGAGATGGAAAATGGGCTGCGGCGATGGCAGTGGGTGGAAGAAGGGCTGCTGAAGGTTTAAAGAGGGCAGTGGTGTGATCTGAAAAAATGGGGAATGTTGCGGCTGGGCTGATCATTATGTGGGCTGCCCCCCCCCCCTTTTAATAAGGGGGGTAAGGTTTATTATATAGGGGGTAGATTAGGGTTTGGTATTTGAGGGGGAAAAATGAAAAGTGGGGTTTGAAATTTAAAAATAGAGGGGGGGGGGGAATAAAAAGGGGTGTTTGGATGAAATAAAAAAAATAGTGTTGGATTGGACTGATTCAAATTGTGTCTTGGACTGGGTTGGTTTGACAAAAATGCAAAATAGATTAATTATTTAAAGAAAAATTATTTCAAAAGATGCAACATTATTAAAATGCAAAAATGCCGACGCAATAATAATAAAATATAATATTTTAGCAAATGTTTAACGCCTAATTTAAATAAAAATTAATTATTTAAAAGATGCAAATATTATTAAAATAAAACGACGGTGTAACAATAATAAAAACATAATATTAACGAAGACATAATGCTTAATTTAAAATAAAAAGATAAAAAATGCAAAAAATGTTGATTAAAATGTGGTATCCTAAAACACATAAAATTGCATTAAATATATGAAAAACGGGTCAAAATTGACTGTCAACAGCATGTCCCTCTTTGTACGGAGATGATGGAAGAGTCTTCGGATAAAGATGTTGACTTGTAGCCAATTTTGTCCTGTTTAATAAATTGGAACTCAAAAACAGGGATGATGTAGACTCAAAATTGTCCCAGTGTCAAATCATGATGACACTGGGTCGTTGTGATGCGAAAAATAAAAAGCAAAGCTGACGCTGATTTAAAAATATCCCAGTGTCGAAGTATGATTGACACTGGGTTGCAGGTGATGTGGTGCTGAAGAAGACATGGTGTTTGTAGATGTTGATGGCGTCATTGCATAGACGCGATGCAAATGCTCGTCGTTGCATAGACGAAACATGAATGAAGTCGTTGCATAGGCTTATATGAAATGACGTCGTTGCATAGACGCGATGCAGATGCTCGTCGTTGCATAGACGAAACATGGATGAAACCTTTGCATAGGCTTAGATGAAATAACGTCGTTTTCGGACGCAATGCAGATGCTCGTCGTTGCATAGACGAAACATGGATGAAGCCGTTGCATAGGCTTAAATGAAATGACGTCGTTTTCGGACGCAATGCATATGCTCGTCGTTGCATAGACGAAACATGGATGAAGCCATTACATAGGCTTAGATGAAATGACGTCGTTTTCGGACGTAATGCAGATGCTCGTCATTGAATAGACGAAACATAGATAAAGCCGTTGCATAGGCTTTGATGAAATGACGTCGTTGCATAGACGTGATGCAGATGTTCATCGTTGCATAGACGAAACATAGATGAAGCCGTTGCATAGGCTTTGATGAAATGACGTCGTTGCATAGACGCGATGCAGATGTTCGTCGTTGCATAGACGAAATATAGATGAAGTCGTTGCATAGACGAAACATAAATGAAGTCGTTGCATAGGCTTATATGAAAACGCGATGCAGATATTCATCGTTGCATAGACGAAACATAGATGAAGCCGTTGCATAGGCTTAAATGAAATAACGTCGTTGCATAGACGTGATGCAGATGTTCGTCGTTGCATAGACGAAACATAGATGAATCTGTTGTATAGGCTTATATGAAATGACGTCGTTGCATAGACGCGATGTAGATGTTCGTCGTTGCATAGACGAAACATAGATGAAGCCATTGCATAGGCTTAAATGAAATGACGTCGTTGCATAAACGTGATGCAGATGTTCGTCGTTGCATAGACGAAACATAGATGAAGTCGTTGCATAGGCTTAGATGAAATGACGTCGTTGCATAGACGAAACATGGATGAAATCGTTGCATAGGCTTAAATGAAATGACGTCGTTGCATAGACGTGATGCAGATATTCGTCGTTGCATAGACGAAATATGGATGAAGCCGTTGCATAGGCTTAAATGAAATGACGTCGTTGCATAGACGTGATGCAGATGTTCGTCATTGCATAGACGAAACATGGATGAAGCCGTTGCATAGACTTAAATGAAATGACGTCGTTGCATAGACGCGATGCAGATGCTCGTCGTTGCATAGACGAAACATGGATGAAGCCGTTGCATAGGCATAGATGAAATAACGTCGTTTTCGGACGCAATGCAGATGCTCGTCGTTGCATAGACGAAACATGGATGAAGCCGTTGCATAGGCTTAAATGAAATGGCGTCGTTGCATAGACGCGATGCAGATGTTCGTCGTTGCATAGACGAAACATGAACGAAGCCGTTGCATAGACTTAAATGAAATGACGTCGTTGCATAGACGCGATGCAGATGCTCGTCGTTGCATAGACGAAATATGAATGAAGCTGTTGCATAGGCTTAAATGAAATGGCGTCGTTGCATAGACGCGATGCAGATGTTCGTCGTTGCATAGACGAAACATAGATGAAGCCGTTGCATAGACTTAAATGAAATGACGTCGTTGCATAGACGCGATGCAGATGTTCGTCGTTGCATAGACGAAATATGGATGAAGCCGTTGCATAGGCTTATATGAAATGACGTCGTTGCATAGACGCGATGCAGATGTTCGTCGTTGCATAGACGAAACATGGATGAAGTCGTTGCATAGGCTTTTATGAAATGCGTTGGTTTATGAGCGTACCTGCTTTGTGACCCGTCTGGGTTAAGATAGCGTCATTGCATAGACGTTGTGCGTTTATAACCCGCGTGGGCTTATTGTTGTGCTCCTGCCTTTGCTGATATGAAGATCCTGCACTCAAAGAAAACTTGTGAGTTTTAGAAAAGGAGTGGTTGATTCGCGTCGACTTTGTAGCTTTGGCTCTTGACGCTTGCATGCTCAGACTGGTTTGGGTTGAAGACCTAGTTGGCCTGCTTTTCCTGTCTATTGTCATTTTCTTGCAGTGAATCCTTAAAATGTCCCAGTTTCTGTTAATGAAGATGTTGAACTTTCAACTGGGTAAGGTTGAATCTTGACGCTATCAAGGCGATCAGCTAACCAATTTTTATTTTTTTATTTTTTTTATTTTTTAATAATGAATGAAAAGCTAATGCGAGAACATGGACAATGTACAATTGAGTAGATGAGAATGCAACAAAATATATGAGGATGCTAAACTCTTCAATGGACAAAATCGAGTCATGTGCAAAATAAGGAAGAAATATTTCTAATGGTGTGACCGAAGCCGATATGGCTGTTTACGTATCCCGCCGAGGGAATCAGGTCAGACGTAGTGATGCGCGTAATATGCACACACTTTTAAACGCAAGTGCACGTTATCGTATCAAGTAGTATAGTCTTGGATAAGACTGAATATCGTCCTCTAGGATTAGGGTCCAAGTATCAGTTATCTATTTTCTAGTATCTATTTGGTGAATTAATGATTGATTGTTTGGGTTGTAACTAAGAGTTATGAAAGCTAATTAAATATAAAGATTTAATTCAGATGTGATGAGAATAGGGCTTCTATGTATCCTTACTATCCGCTTATGTTACTTACTAATGCATTACTTATGGTATTCTTCTTTTGGAGAAAGCAGGTTTACGAAATCGTTTTATACTCCCGTTAGGGTTATATAAACACTCAACCCCAGTATTGTTCCTTACCTAACTTTACGATAAGTGGTAACGCTATAGGAGGATTAAGCACAAAACCTAGTTGGCCGTCACGCACAATGCGCAAAATTAGGTTGTTAAGCCTCTCATCAACGCTTACAAATCTAATTGAGGTATTTTCATCCCCAATTCAAGACTAATACATCCAACTTACAACATATTCACAATCCCCTTTTCGAATCGATTAGAAATCATATAGTGATAACTAGTTGTCAATTAGCTACCAAGAATTCAACTCAATTATTGGATAGATCTCTCAATAAGAATAATTACCATAAGCGTGCATTAATTTATAACATAAGGTTCAAGAAATTCAACATAGAAAGCCTATAAGAGAATTAGTTCCTAGCCATAAATAGGACAAGAACTAATTCCATGTTCATCATATAAAAACTGAATTAAAGTAAAGAAAGGGAAAAGAAATTACTAAAATAAATGGTATCCAATCTCCAAGCAAGAATCTTGAGTTGTGCAGAAGGAACCTCAAAAGCGCCTAGGGTTCTCCTTTTATAGGTTTAAAACGCCTCCTTCTTTTCCTGCAGCTGGCCCAAAAATCCGTCAAAGACCTAATTTACGCTGCGTCAGCGCGCCACGGAAGTTCTGCGATCCGTCGGGTGTTTGGCACCGCGCCCGATATCTGCTGTTCGAGGCGCCGCGCTCAGATCTTCTGTAGCTCTCGGATGTTTAGCGCGCGCCCCCATCTGACTGTTCGGTGGAAGCCGCGCCGAGTCTTCTGTCTCTCTGAATAATGGGCGCCGCGCCCTCGCTGTCGCAGGAGGCCGCGCTACTGATCTGGATTTTAGCCTCGTTCGCCACTTTCTCTGCTTTCACTCCGCATCTTCTCTTTTGCCCTCTTTTTGCTCCTTTTCCGCCATTTGGCCATTTCAACCACTTTGACTCAATAGAAAGAAAAACTATCCTAATACGACACTTATATGTGCAAAATGGGCCAAAAGACTAACTAAAACAGACTCAAAAGGTGTATATAAAATACACCGATCAAATACCCCCAAACTTAACCTTTGCTCGCCCTCGAGCAAAAATAGAAAGAAATACAATAAAAGACTCAAAAGAATGAAAAATAAAGGACTCCCTGTCATTAATCACTCTTGCTGCATAGATGTTAACTAGAAAAACATGAAGGTTAGCAGAATAATATGCAGGAACATATAGCATGGAATTTCAACACATTGAGCTGGATATTTCGCAAACTCATACTTATCATGCTTAAATGGAAGTCCATATACTAAATCATGCATATAAATTCAAGAATTCCTATGGCATGCTTACTTGCTATTCTCCACTAATTCTGGATATGCATAAAAGAGATCTTCAGGACTTTGAGGGTTGTAATGTTGGCTTAGGTAGGGGTTGGTAAAGATAGGCATTTAGGCTCATTTTTCTGTACCATAAGCTCTTTGGCTTTTCAATTTTTCCCTTTTTCTTTTGATTCTTTCCTTCACTTCAATTCTATCCTTCCCCTCTTTTGTTTTGGGAGAGTGAAGTGTATTATACTAATAGGCACCCCCAAACTTAGGCTTTTGCCTCTTTCTTATTACTTTTTTATTGGGGTGCAACAAACGCATTCACTCTTTTTGTCTCTTTTTTAACACAATTGATTCCACTATTTCATATTTGCACTTATGGTACAATTTGTGGGAACATAGGGTGTCAAAGAAGAAGTTTCAAATTTAGGCTCAATGGGGCTGACTAGGGATATTTTTAAAGTACAGGATAGAAAAGAATGGTAAGAATTGGCTATCAAAGAAATGCCTGAGTCATCTCCCTAACATACATATCCTAACTATTTCGCCTCAAATAGCAAGCAATCATAACACATAAGCATTTATCATTTAGCATGCATAACTCAAGTAAGAAACTCCAAATAGACAGATTCTGTGAGTTTTTGGCATATCTAACCTAAGTGTTTAGATAGTTGCTTCAATTCCTTTACATTATTCCACCTTATTTCACTAGGTGTTTCTAGCAACTACAGCATATATGATCTTTGACAGGCAATTATGACTCCAAAAGAAAAAAAAAATTGGTGACTCAAAATAAACATAAAACAAAGAAAAAGACTTAATTAAAACATAACATGACACACAAATAAAACACCCCCAAACTTAAATCACACATTGTCCTCAATGTGTGTAAGACTCAAAGACAGTAAAAGAAAAAGGACACTTACAGACTTTGGCTAAAATGGTGGTGGTGGCGGCGGATAATGCATTGACCATTGGTTGAACAAGGCACTCAGCTCGTCGATTTGTTGCCTTGTTTCTTGTTGTCCTTGTACTACTGCTTGCAAGGTCTGCATCATCTCCTTCTGGTGTTGGTATAATTGCCCCATTGTGGGCTCTGAAGGTTCTGCTCTTGTGGTTGGCCGGTGGCTGGGTCCTGCCTCATATTGAGCCCCTATTTCAGGCTCATCTTCATCCATGGTTGCCTCTGCTGCTGCTGCTGCTGGTGGTGGTGCTCTCCGTCTGGCTGCTGGGGGGCTGGGGTCTGGGAAAGAGTGCACTATCCCATAGGACACTGGCAGTTGGTTTCTTTCATGAGTATCTGTGGGTAGTTGTGGGACCGCACTCATGTGGCATAGACTGGTAATAAGTGAACCGTGTCCCAATCCACCTGTTGTCACCAACCTGCTGATTTCTTCTATGCTCTGCACTATCTCTTTCCCCACATCAATTGCTTTTCCCGTCATGATTCCATATACTAGCTTAATTCTGTCTTCTGGCACTCTGGTGAAGTGCGTGGATGGGATCATGCGGGCGCTGATGAAGTATAGCCACGCCTTGGCTGCCTTGTTGAATTGGCACCTGCTCAGTGCTCTAGATCCATTTCTTCCAATCTCAGCGGCCCGGGGTAGCTCATCGTGGTTCGCAATGTTATTCCAGTCGATGTTGTTGCTGCTCCTAGACCATGTTCTAAAATGGTTCCAATCACTACTTTCTTCAACATCAACTGTTTTTAGCGTTGTATTTATTGCTTCTGCACAGGCATATAATTTCCCTTACAAAGCACCCCCTTTCTGTCTTCTCCGGAAAGTTTGCATAAAATTCCCGCACCATTGTTGTATTCACTGGTGTTATCTTCTCCGGATTGACAAATCTCTTCCACCCCCTTAGCTCAATCATCGCCCGGATGGGCTCATAAACGTCTTCCTCCCCATAGGATCCCCTTTGGTAATCCATTCCCCTTTCTGGAATTACGGGTCTAGTATCAAGTCTTTTGTATCTTTGGTAGGCCTGGTAACTCACAAACCTATTTTCATCGTATTGGGGTGTTGAGGTGGATGTGGAGCCTCTTCTCTTCCTGGTGGCCATGGTTAAAACAGTTTCTGGAGCTTTTAACTTAGTGGCACAACGTCTCCTACACACTCAACAACTAGCAGCGAAAAACAACACCCCCAAACTTCAATCTTTCTACTCAATACCCACAACCTTCTTTTCTACTCCTTTCTCCAACTTCACAATCACTTTTCAGCCTCCGAACTACTTCAACTACAATACTTCTCCAAACTACTACCTCCTATGACTTTAGTAAAAGGATTCAAGAACAAGGATAGGGATTACCTTTTGATGAGAAGATTCAAGCTTGTTCTTGTTTCAATTGGTGGGTTGAGGCTATGGAATGGAGCTTTGTTGTTTGAGATAGTTGGGGGTTTTTGGGAATTTAAGAGTTTAGGTTGTGGTTGGGTTGGATTTGTGGAGGATTTGTGGGAGAATTTCTGAAATTTCGTGGGTTTTGGAGAGGAAGGTTAGGTTTTGAAGTTGGAATTGGGAAAGATCGATTTTTGGGCGTTTTAAGTTACGATTTCACGCTTTGGCGCAGCCACTTTTGGCGCGCGGCTAATCATCTAACGCTCGCCCGGGATTTTCTGCGCGCGGCCTGCTCAGCGCGCGGCCTAAACTTAGCAACTTTTCGGAATTTTGTCGCGGCCTGCTCGCAGCGCGCGGCTGCCGCTTCCGAGCTGTTGAATCTTTTGGCGCGCGACCTGCTCACTGGCGCGCGGCTACCCGCTTTTAAAATCCACGGCTTTCATTTGGCTTTTCGTCCCCCGGTTTAATTTCCTTTACCTGTCAATCACACAAACAACAAGATCCAATACCGTGAGACTGTTCTTAGACAAAATAAAATTAAACTGATGACAGAAATTAAAATAACATAATTGAAATATTGGGTTGCCTCCCAACAAGCGCTGTCTTTTACGTCTTTTAGCCGGACGCAATTAACCTTTCTGAGTGCCCATTGGATCCATCTGCGAACTGCTTGCAATCCACAGATTTATTGTTGTAGGTCTCACTTTCCCTACGACTATTTGTTCAAGCAAGAGCCTTAAACATATGAGTATCCCCCAAGTACATAAGCTAGGTTTGTCTTTTAGGCTTTTTATAGTGTAGGAATCCGTGAAATTCTCTACATCTCTTAACTCTGGGGGTTGCCCTTGATGGTATGTAATTCCTAATTGGGAGTCATTAGTGATAGCTAGTGGTGTTTCTTTTGTGATGGGTGCAGGAAAAAGAATTTCCACAGAATCCAAGAAGGCCAATAATTGGATCCCTGAAATCTTTTCCTTCTCTACACTAACTACCTTGCAGTTCCTCGATGGTTGGGTGTGGTTCGGGCCCTTCGATTTGCTTGCCATCTCCCTTAGGTGTTGATTGATTTTCTTGCATTTCGCTGCCAAATATGATCGCGAGTTCGGCTATTTTTGTTTCCAACTTCTTTATGCCCGACCTTATTTCGTCCATGAACTGAGCTTGGAACCTCGTGAGACTGAGTATAGTTTCTCGTAATTCCTCCCTCTGTTCCTCTATGGTTGGCTCTCTATCATATGGACAGTAAAAATCCATATCGTCAGTGTCGCGCCCTTTTTCGGCCGCGACTTTATTTTCTAAACTTCCTGCTGCTCAAATTAAAAAGGTTAGAAAAATAAAATAATAAAATGCTATTAATGTCCAAAAATGCTTAAAGGTTTTAAAAATGCTAAAGGATGCCAAAATTGCAAAAGATGCTAAAAGTGCAAAAGAGTGCTAAAAGGCTAAAGGGGCTAAAAAGGGCTAAGGTTTAAAGAATACTAAAAAGGGTTGCTAGAATGCTAAGGGTTCGCGGAGTCGCCACCTAATTAATTTGGGTGAATTAGGACACCTAAATGTTTAACTAGTTTAAAGTAAAACATTAACTCCATTTTAATGGTCTGCTAAACTTAATGAGATTCTGGGTAAGGGTTCTTTATTAATCTAGAGGGAAGGGGTTAGGCACCCTCTAAGATCTGCTAACCTGCGGTTGTCCTGCCAAACCTAGGGTATTTATTATGTTTAAAAAATGCAAAATAAAGCTCTTCCTGTTTAATAAAATACTGAAAATGTTGAAATGTTTAAGTTAAGGAAATGTTTAAAGTATTAAAAATGCTAAAGAAGTTTTAAAGCTAAAGGGTGCTAAAAGTGCAAAAAGTGCTAAAGTTTAAATGCTAGAAGGGTTCCTACTTAGAAAGGTGTTAGAAAATGATAAAAGTGCTAAAATGTTTAAAAGATTTGAAGATTTTAAAATGCCAAGGGGTGCTAAATAGAAAAGATGCTAAGGTGCTAGAGGTATTATTTTTAAGAGATGGTGTAAAATTGATTTATCATAGGTGCATGCATTTTATAAAAGACTTGTGCTACATGTAGAATTTGAAAGTGTTCATTTGCTTTTATTTATGAATAAGTGACGCGAAACTAATTTATAAGTTAAATGCATGCACTTACTTGAAGAACTTAATTTATGTGGCATAGTGCAAAAGACGATTATCATTTGGCAAAGTTCTAGTCGTGGCAAGCCTGAAAGAATTGAATTAAAGGGATACATTTCTAAGAAATGAGTCAAAGCTTAAAGGTATTAAGTATCCTATTAATGTAGTATTAGACAATTAATTACAATAAATAAATGGGGCGGTAGGAGATAAAGAATATGACTCAAAGGATGGCGATGTCTTTTCGCCGGTAGTTTTGGAATTCCGGTGCGGATAGAGAAATGCACATAGATGCGGGTGTTAATTTGCCATGATGAGTCTCGCCGTGAGACTCTTTGTTGCTCCGGTGCGTTTCATGTAAAAAAAAGAAAGGTAAGGATTAGTAAAATATTCCAAGGGTATAGATGAATATGTACATATCTTAGCTAATATTTAATTAAATCAGTCCCTAAACTAATAGCAGTTGAACAAGAAGAAGGAACCGAAATCAATATGCATTTGGACATTACATCAATGTGCATTTAAACCTACAGAGAGTAATGTACATGAGATGTGCAAGGCCATAAAGCCAGAAGGGGCGACATGTCGATCAGGCAAGTACAGGCCCCATATCGCAAGACAAAAGTTATGTATTTGAGATACCAACAATCACAGACAGGAATATAAACGTACATGACCAGATTTAACTCCAGACCAAAGGAGAAGATAACATGCATTCCAATTTATCCCACATGGACGACGATATTTTTTGACACCCGACAAATTTAACAGTAACATGTAAAGGGGAGGTTTAGCTTGCATATATTATAGATCAATTGGTCCACGTATTATGAGTTCATACGTGGCGTGCGCAATCTGCTGAGCACTAAGACATGAATGGCAAATAATTTGTCATGATAGCAATCCGTAATGTAGGCACATCAGAGGTGTCAAACAGGGCATTCTCCTATGCAAGGCTTATATATATACATATATAGGTGATATTGGACAAAGGGTCAACTAATATGTTTCAAGGCATAAGCTGGACCAAACCAATAACACGCAGCAGGGTCCAGACAGACAAAGAAAGCCTATGATGGCTCTTAGAATGATGCTGGGGCATATTTAAAGATTATGATGCAAACTTGCTCAATTTTCCATATAGAAAGGCAGGTAAGCATTCATGTTCTAGCATAAAATATGGGAGACCATAAGACAAATTAGCTTGGGGTACATAAATGGTGATGCATATATAGGTGTGGAGATACTTATGACCTAGAGACGGAATTCATGCTTGTGAGAAAAAAAAACAATTGCGAAAGAATCATGAAGCAAGAATCACATATGACTAGAACAAGATCATTCTGCATAATCACATATTAAACTTTCCGGCTAAACTGGCTTGGTATAATATCATTTGAACACTGTGTATACTAACTAGCCTGTATTTAACTAGAAGAGCTGTAAATTAATATGATGATTGGCTTAAAACCATCCCGGTAACCATACCTGATTGAATAACATCTTCAACTACATGATTGAGTACTAAATCAATTAGGCAGCCCTCATATGACATGTAAAAAGCCTCGGGCCCATCCTTTGCGTAACTAAATTAATTCTTAAACAAACCACTTCCACACTATTGTATTGATACCATTCTGCGCCTGAGCAGTTTTATTCTTATTAAGACAGACCCATGACAGCACCCAAAATAGCTATAGTTAAATCATAAGACCAATGGACTCAGTTAAGATGATTGCAGACCCATTGACGAACATGCACAATCATTTAATTAACTAGGTATGCCAGTTAATCAATTAATACACATAAAGCAAGTTATGAAGCAAAAGTATGGGAATGGGTTTACCTTCTCCGGACAGCGACCCGGGGCAGCGTATCAAGTCGTCGGTCCGGTCGACGGGTTTTGGGCTTTGCGATGCGAAAAGGGGTAAGCTTGTTTGCTGGTTTCCTGTCTGAGATTGAAAATAAAGGTTTCAGACTCCCTATTCTTTGCGATGCTGATTGTCTGGGTGTCGACTGCTGCTAGAGGTGTCCCGTCGATTGCTACCCGACTGCTGAATCTCTCCCTGAGCTCTCTCGTCCCCCCCGTTGCCCTGGGTGGTTGTCGATTGATTCTGGGAGTTAGGTGATGCTGCCCCCTCTGTCCCCCCGACTGATGCCTTTGCATCTCCTTATATAGCATACGTTTGAGTTCTTATATTGGTCAGTAAATGAAGGCGGATTTTGGACGATATTGGTGCTGGTTCGTATGATTTTTGTGCGATGTAAATGGCAAGGATATCCTCTGGTTATGGAAAGGTATCGTTGGATTCGTTTGGGTGATAGATATGGTAAGAAATGAGCTGTCTGTGTGCATGGGTAAAGGGAAAGCCAGTTCTCGGTGAGAAATCCGGGTGAGTCTTGAGTGCCTTAGCGTACTGGAGTCACGAGTGAGGAGGTCTGGCGAATGAGCTTTTAGGTTTAGCTTTGTGAGGGAGACGATGAGTGAGGTTAAAGGCTGAGGGCTTGATTTACGAATTCTTGGTGATAAAAGAAATAAAGGGCTGGGTATGTGAAATTTGCGGGTAAGTGAAATTTGCGGGTAGCGGGTTTGGGCAGTGTTTTAAAGGGTGAAATTTGGTGGTATTATATTGGGTATTAGTTAGGTATTTGATTAAGGTGTTTAATTAGTTAATTAATTAGTGCTAGTTTTAGGTGCTATTTAATTAATTATCCAGGTGCTACATTAGTCTAATTAATTAGGTGCTAAATTAGTCTAATTATTTAGGTGCTAAATGCGGGCGCGTTATTTAACTAATGTTTAATACTTTAGAATGCGACGCTATTATTTAAAATTTTATTGTTATGCATTATTGCGAAGTTAAAATAAAATTGAATTGAGTTTAGATTAAATTATTTAAATGCTAAATGCAAGTATGATATTTAAGAATTGTTTAAAGCTTTTATAAATGCGACGCTATTAAATGCATGTATTTAGATTTAAAAATTGATTTTAAATGATTACTAATTAATGCGGCTATGCTACCTGACACGACGTTATCGCTAAATTATTTATTTTCATGCGTTTATTAATACGACAAAGCTTAAAGTTAATTAATGCGGGCGCGAGACTCTAAGTGCTTAAAACTCTACGTAAGATGCGATGTCATTATTAAATTAATTCTTAATGCCTGTATTTATGTTTTATTGTTGTATTTTATTATAAAAAATCCTAAAAAATTATTTTACAAAATTAGTGTAATTTTATAGTTAATGGTTGGACGGGAGGGTCAAAATTGGGTGTCAACAGTCAGGATCCCTGAGATGCATCAAAACCAACAAAGAATCACGGCACCCTTGTTTTCACACAATAAATACATAAAACAAACAAAATTAGAAGAACTATACATAAAACCAAATTAGAAATTAAAAATAGATAAATTTGATATTGAACTAGTGCCTAATCCCCGGCAACGGCGCCAAAAACTTGATGCGCGTAATATGCACACACTTTTAAACGCAAGTGCACGTTATCGTATCAAGTAGTATAGTCTTGGATAAGACCGAATATCGTCCTCTAGGATTAGGGTCCAAGTATCAGTTATCTATTTTCTAGTATCTATTTGGTGAATTAATGATTGATTGTTTGGGTTGTAACTAAGAGTTATGAAAGCTAATTAAATATAAAGATTTAATTCAGATGTGATGAGAATAGGGCTTCTATGTATCCTTACTATCCGCTTATGTTACTTACTAATGCATTACTTATGGTATTCTTCTTTTGGAGAAAGCGGGTTCTGAAATCGCTTTATACTCCGTTAGGGTTATATAAACACTCAACCCCAGTATTGTTCCTTACCTAACTTTCGCTGATAAGGGTAACGCTATAGGAGGATTAAGCACAAAAACCTAGTTGACCGTCACGCACAATGCGCAAAATTAGGGTTGTTAAGCCTCTCATCAACGCTACAAATCTAATTGAGGTATTTTCATCCCCAATTCAAGACTGTCTATCCAACTTACAGCATATTCACAATCCCCCCTTTTCAGAGTCTGATTAGAAATCATATAGTGATAACTAGTTGTCAATTAGCTACCAAGAATTCAACTCAATTATTGGATAGATCTCTCAATAAGAATAATTACCATAAGCATGCATTAATTTATAACATAAGGTTCAAGAAATTCAACATAGAAAGCCCTATAAGAGAATTAGTTCCTAGCCATAAATAGGACAAGAACTAATTCCATGTTCATCATATAAAAACTGAATTAAAGTAAAGAAAGGGAAAAGAAATTACTAAAATAAATGGTATCCAATCTCCAAGCAAGAATCTTGAGTTGTGCAAGAAGGGGAACCCTCAAAAACTGCCTAGGGTTCTCCTTTTATAGGTTTAAAACGCCTCCCTTCTTTTCCCTGCAGGCCTGGCCCAAAAATCCGTCAAAAGACCTAATTTTTACGCGTCGGCGCCGGAAGTTCTGCGATCCGTCGGGTGTTTTGGCGCCGCGGCGCTGTATCTTCTGTAGCTCCTCGGATGTTTAGGCGCCGCGGCCCTGCATCTGCTGTCTGAGGGCGCCGCGGCGCTGAGTCTTCTGCCTCTCTGAATAATGGGCGCCGCGGCCCCTGCTTTTAGGCGAGGCGCCTCGGCTGATGCAGATTTTAGCCTCGTTCGCCACTTTCTCTGTTTTCAGCTCTGGCATCTTCTCTTTTGCCCTCTTTTTGCTCCTTTTCCGCCATTTGGCCATTTCAACCACTTTGACTCAATAGAAAGAAAAACTATCCTAATACGACACTTATATGTGCAAAATGGGCCAAAAGACTAACTAAAACAGACTCAAAAGGTGTATATAAAATACACCGATCACGTAGTTCATGCTGCAAAAAATAACGATTTTTATGATTTAAAAATTATGCGGGACCGAAGCCGATGTGGCCGCCTACGTATCCCGCTGAGGGAATCAGGTCAAGACGTAGTTCATGCAGCAAAATAAGGATTTTTTATGATTTTAAAATGATGTGGGATCGAAGCCGATATGGCCGCCTACGTATCCCGCTGAGGGAATCAGGTCAAGACGTAGTTCATGATGCAAAAATAAGGATTTTTATCATTTTAAAATGATGTGGGACCGAAGCTGATATGGCCGCCTAAGTATCCCGCTGAGGGAATCAGGTCAAGACGTAGTTCATGATGCAAAATAAAGATTTTTAAGATTTTAAAATGATGTGGGACCGGCGATGTGGCGCCTCGTATCCATTGAGAAATCAGGTCAAGACGTAGTTCGTGATGCAAAATAAGAATTTTTTATGATTTTTTTAAAATGATGCGGGACCGAAGCCGATGTGGCCGCCTACGTATCCCGTTGAGGGAATCAGGTCAAGACGTAGTTCGTGATGCAAAATAACGATTTTTTATGATTTTAAAATGATGTGGGACCGAAGCCGATGTGGCCGCCTACGTATCCCGCTGAGGGAATCAGGTCGAGACGTAGTTCATGATGCAAAAAATAAGATTATTTTTTTTTATTTTAAAATGATGTGGGACCGAAGCCGATGTGGCCGCCTACGTATCTCATCTTTGACGAGAATCAGGTCAAGACGTAGTTCGTGATGCAAAATAAGAATTTTTTATGATTTTAAAATGATGTGGGACCGAAGCCGATGTGACCGCCTACGTATCCCGCTAAGGGAATCAGGTCATGACGTAGTTCGTGATGCAAAATAAGGATTTTTATGTAATATGCAGTTTGTTGTTGTTGTTTTTTTTTTGAAAAAGTGGAAGGCAAAATTACATTCCGACTTCAGTTGATACCAACAATTAGTATTGTGCATAAGGATTTTCGTTTATTGCTTTCAGTCTAACCGAGATTGACTCCGGTGTAATTCACACAGCTTCAGATAGTACCTCAGACATACCTGAGTGTCGACACACCTGCTTGCATCCAAGGTTTCGAACTACACGTAATCTCACGTTTCAAATGCCCTCACAGAAGAAAGTCGCATTTCTCACATATATTCCAGTATTTTGAATTTTGGGACGTTTAGAGAAGTACGCTCACACTCAAAAAGATGTTCAATGCATGCAATTGTGATACCATAGGCTTGACCGTCATGTAAGTATCCACTAATGTGAGAATCCTCAGTATAAGATCATGTAGAGCTTGTCACGGGCTTGTAATGTAGGCTTGGGGAAGGGATGGATATCATTTGGGTAAAAAGTGACTAATCCTTCCTCGAGAATTGGACTACGTCCGTGCTTGATATTTGTGCGTTTTGATGTTGACTTGCTTTCTTTTTGTCCCAGTTTTTCTGTACTGACTTCTTTTGAATCTTTCATTTGGAGCCCCTTTTTTTTTTCGGGGTCATATATTCCCTTTTTGTTTTTTTTATCGGGGCTTTTGATTGTGTGAAGTCGTCTCTGCTTTTGGTTTTTGAGACTTTGACAATTTTTGTCTTTGCAAACTTCAGCTAGAATTTTGTCAGTCACTCGCACATTTCTAAAGCACTCAAAGAGGTCGGGCCAAGAGAGGGATAGTGCGTACGCACTCAGAAAGGGTATAGGTGTAATATGCGGTTGCCAAAAAATAGGTTTTAGGCTCAAAGGGGTGTACTAGGGATAATGTTATTTGGTAGGATGAAAAGACACAAACGGGTCAAAGAAAGCCTACGATCATTTCTTACACCGAGTGTTACTCAGGATTTCGCCTCAACAAACATCCAGGCCAAGATCTAGATCACAATGCAATGCAATTGAACTTATTCTAAAAAGTCGCCACACAATGCATATGAAACGATGAGGTCGGTTTCATTCTTATCTTGGAAACACGCAAGACAATGTCATTTACGGGTGTGAATAAGAGGTACCAAAAGAATTTATGGCTTACCACAAAGTCAACCATACTTTTTTTTATGCACACTTGTAACTGTGTTGGTATCAACAAAGTCAAACAATAATAATTAAAAAGTGTTTTTGTATCTTTGAATACCATTATTTTTTTATGAACAATTTTTTTTTTTTTGAATAAAGGGTATCGAACCCGAATAGGGCTGCCTACGTATCCCGCCGAGGGAATCAGGTGCGCGTAGTTTATTCAAATATGTTATAAAATGTATGCTTGGAAAAAAATTATCAATGAAAGGATAGCAATATAAAGTTGTGCAAAAGAAATGATTGTCCATTGTGGACGAATGCAAAGTAAAATGAATGCCCGAAAACATGATGAATGGGATACATGAGTGAGAAAAAAATGCTTCTTTATTATCATTATTTTTTTGTGGTTTTTATTTTTGTGGTGTCGAACCCAAAATGAGTTGCCTACGTATCACACCGTGTGGTGAGAATCAGACACGCGTAGTTCGGAACGATTATGCTGTAAAATGCATGATATGAAAGAACTATGCAATCAACGCTAAACATATTAATTGAATTTGCAAATATAAATAAAAATACAAAGTAAAGAAGAATTGAGAGCGATGTCTCGTTGAATCTGGTATAAACTGACTTCTATTAGTCAACATAATTCCCGCTCATTCTTGTGATGATTTTGTTTCCCCGACCGCCCTCGGTTGTTTGCGAGGACGACCTTCCTGCAAAAATATAAGAAATAGGTGAGTAGGAAAATGACAAAAATAATAAAAATGCAAAGGTGTGACAATATAGTCAAAGACTCCCCTGATTGGTTCGACCGGACTGGTGGTTGATGCTTCACAAAGTCCAAGTCGCGCTATTCAAGAGTGATTTACGCAGTAGAAGTCCTGATTGCAATGTGACAACAAAAGTGCAAAAATGCAAATGCTCGAGCCCGGAATCACAAAAGGATAATTATTGCATTAAATAATATGTACAGAGTTGCTAGCGACACACAATAATAAACAAAAAACATGCAAATCAAGCGCGTGCCCTAATATGCTTGGGACCTCCCTTATGCCAGAGGTGAGCCTAAACGCCAAATATGCGGGATTATGATAAATAAGTCCAAGCCGTTAAACTGCAATGTTTTGTTGGAAATGGCGACCAAATGACGGTGCACTTTTTCCAATTTGGCGTGTCATGACCAGGCTTGGATCCGTCTATCATTATCACGCTACACATATATGCTTATTGGTCGACGGGTTGTGAAACCCAACGATAATTTGGTGGATTCCCTAATTGTGGAGACGATACCAAGGTCTGACCCACCTAAGATGTATGCATGCATGACTAAAAAAAATATATGGTATAACTCTATCCTAATTTTGCTAAGATTTGGTTGACTAGACGCAAGGTTTCCGAGCGGACTACTCGAGTGAGAAGGCTACGCGGCCACCGGTTCGATCGGATTCTCCGCTCCTTTGCCAACTCTCCTAAATTTGGGTAATTGAAATAAATTTGCGGGTGCGCAAAGCACACCTCGCGTGTAGTGTGTGACAGTGTCAATTTTCCAGAATGGAGGAAATATGAGCGGAATGACAATTTAAGGAAAGCAATAAAAGAATGTAGCAATTAAAGTAGTTAATTATAAAATAAAAGCAAACAATATAAAACATTTACAATAAATATAAAAACAAAATAAAGTGCAATATTTAATTAACCTGAGTTTGCTATGATCAAGAACCTGATATCCCCAGCGGAGTCGCCATGCTGTCGCGCCCGTTTTGACCTCGAGGTCTGAACGGTATCCGCAACGTTGCTCTTTGGCGCGGTTCCCTGGATGGAGCAATAATGCTGTTTTTAGGAGTCGCCATCTAATTAGTTAAGTGAATTAGGACACTTGATTTATTGCAATAAAAATACTGCAATTAATCTCCATTTTAATGGTCTATGAAATTAATGAGATTCTGAATCAGGGTTCTTTATTATCCTAAAGGGAAGGGGTTAGACATCCTTTAAGATCCGCTAACTTGCGGTTATTCGTTCAAACCTAGGTTAATTATTTATTGCCCTTTTTATTCTACCTATTCTAAGCATTGTTTTCATAATTTATAATTAAAATAAAGTGCAATACAGAATAATAAAACTAAAATTAAATGCGACATAAAAATAAAAACTTCGGGACATCTTTTAGCCCTTTTTAGGCCTTCTGCGCAAGATGATCTCCGGGTACCTGCATAAACACTTAGTAAAAGTGTTAGTAATAGAATAAATAATTTTAAAGCAATGACAGAAATTAATAAGTAAAGCTAAAATAAATAAATCCGTCTTTTGCACAGAGGAGGCCTTGGAAATCAGACGGAGATTCCTTCATCGGCCAGTATTGTTAAAAATAATAAAATAAATAAAAGCTTCAGATCCGCGCCAAAACAGTAATAGTTTTAAACACAGAGGGCTCAGATATATAAAAATAAAGTGGGACAACCTAAACAAGTGCGGCTGCGAGAATTCGCTCTGCCAGCACATGTTGGTTATCCTGTGTAAGTAGAAGAAATCATCAACGCCCAGAAAGCTTCATTTATTTTATTTTCCATCTTTGCAACTGTGGAGGCCTCAAAAATCGACGGATAACTTTTTCATCGGCCAAAGTGTAGTATCTTATCCAAATCAGTTAAATACCAACAGTGTTGTATCTGTTCCTTCAGTTTAATAAAATAAAAGGCAAGCTTGTCGAAACCAGTCCGATAAAATAGCCAAAAATCAATAACAAAATGGCCAAAAATTAGTAGCAGAAGGGCCGAAATCAGTTCAAAAATGGCAAAAATCAGCCAGCAACAATGACCAGAATCAGTCTAACAACATATCCAAAAATCAGTAGTCAGCAATCCAAAATCAGTAACAAGATAGTCAAAAATCAGTCCAACAAACAACAATAATATAATAGCATCAAGATCGAAAACAAACAGGAGCGAGGGGACGGTGGCGTCGCCACGCGAGGTCACCGAGCAACGCCATCAGAATAATGGGTGTGTCGACGGCTCACCAGCGACAAAACAATGGTGAAGGGCCCAGGGGTGTAGGGATAAGGGTTGTGGTGGAGGCTTGCTGGAAGTGTTGCTGGGGGGGTTCGCCGGAGCTGGTGGTGTTATGGTTGTTACGGGTAATGGGACGAGGGTGACAGTGGTGGTCGATGGGTGTATTAACGACGACGGGCAGTGGTAGTGGTGAGGGTTCACGGTGGTGATGGGGACAGTGGTGGTTCGCGTGGTAGTGGTCGAAGGGAATGAGGGAGGGTAGAGGTTCGTCGACGCGTTGTGGGTGTGTGGAGGTAGACGGGGGTGAGAGGGAGAGTGGGCTTGTGCGGCTAGGGTTTTTTTGTTGTTTGAGTTCGCCGGAGATAGAAAATGGGCGGCGGCGATGGCAGTGGGTGGAAGAAGGGATGCTGAAGGTTTAAAGAGGGCAGGGGTGTGATCTGAAAAAATGGGGAATGTTGCGGCTGGGCTGATCTTTATGTGGGCTGCCCCCCTTTTTAATAAGGAGGGTAAGGTTTATTATATAGGGGGTAGATTAGAGTTTGGTATTTGGGGGAAAAAATGAAAAGTGGGGTTTGAAATTTAAAAATGGGGGTGGGGTGGGGGGGGGGGATAAAAAGGGGGTGTTTGGATGAAATAAAAAAATAGTGTTGGATTGGACTGATTCAAATTGTGTCTTGGACTGAGCTGGTTTTACAAAAATGCAAAATGGATTAATTATTTAAAGAAAAATTATTTCAAAAGATGCAACATTATTAAAATGCAAAATGCCGACGCAATAATAATAAAATACAATATTTAGCAAATGTTTAACGCCTAATTAAAATAAAAATTAATTATAAAAGATGCAAATATTATTAAAATAAAACGACAGTGTAACAATAATAAAAACATAATATTAACGAAGACATAATGCTTAATTTAAAATAAAAAGATAAAAAATGCAAAAAATGCTGATTAAAATGTGGTATCCTAAAACACATAAAATTGCAATAAATATACAAAAACGGGTCAAAATTGACTGTCAACAGTTAATACGTGTTCACAAATATGGAAATGCATGTAATGTGAATACGTGTTTACCAATATGAAAATGCATTTGTAAATACATTAGATCGGGTTGCACGCCGCAATAAATATGTAAAGTGAATACGTATTCACAAATTTGTAAATACATTGGATCGGGTTGCACGCCGCAACGTAAAGTGAATACGTGTTCACAAATATATAAATGCATTTGTAAATGCATCGGATCAGGTTACACATCGCAATAAATGTAAAAGTGCAAAGGGGAATATCTTAACGTGTAATACGGGATAAAACAAAACATTAGTTAAATTAAGAATTTCCTATAAGAAGTTGAGGGAAGATGTTGCATACTTGTATGATAAAGGTGTTGTAACCTAATATGTTTTTGCAACATGCTTATTATGTTATTATGTGATTGTACTTGGAATATTGTGAGGTTACTTTGAATTGCAGGGCGAGGTTCTCACTCAGCCCCGGATGGTAGGGCTGACTCTTTATTTAACATGTTTCAGGAAAGCGTGATAGAGGGAAAACTCCACATCAAGGCTAGCGATCGTCCGTAGCCTCTTTGCCGTACCAAATCTATTGCTTCGAGCTTGGTACTTGTCATGTTTAGTATGTAGTGAAAGGTTCAGTTTCAGTATCTCAATAAATGCATGTGTATGATTGTCTCCTTTCAAACTCAGAATAATCACTGTCATTATGTCTAGGTAGAAACAATATTTGTACGAGCATGAACTCGCGTTATGTTTTAATTAAATTCATAAACAGATTTCTTTACTTCCATTGTTATTACTAGTTCCACATTTAAATACAAGTCTGAATTTCAAGATAAAGAGAATTAGATGGTGCTCCTGGTGAAGAATAATTATCCAGGTGTTATCACGCCCTAAGTAAAGACTTGGGAAAAGTCGAGGCGTGACATTATGTCTCTTTCCTTGCTAGGAAATGAGTCTTCAAAGAATCTAGCGTTCTTTGACTCCATGATGGTACCCACATGAATGTCGGGTACATCAGACTTATGCACTATGAAGCGATATGCACTACTGTTACTTGCATATCCTATGAATATGCAATCAACAGTCTTAGGTCCAATCTTGACCTGCTTTGGCGTAGGTACTTTAACCTTTGCTAGACAACCCCAAACTTTAATGTATTTGTAGTTGAGTTTCTTTCCTTTCTATAGCTCGTACGGAGTCTTGTTCTTACTCTTATGAGGGACTCTGTTAAGAATCTTGCAAGCAGTGAGGACAACTTCTCCCCATATTTTTTGGGGAAGGCCAGAATTGATGAGTAATGCATTCATCATTTCCTTTAACGTACGGTTCTTGCGTTCAGCAACTCCGTTTGATTGAGGTGAGTAAGGAGCCGTCGTTTGATGAAAAATGTCCGATTGAGCATAGAATTCTTCAAACGGCGCTACATATTCTCCCCTCTATCGCTACGGATTGATTTAATCCGTCCGCTTAGTTGGTTTTCAACTTCTGCTTTGTAACGTTTGAATGCTTCAAAGGCTTCATTTTTACTTTTGAGTAAGTAAAGGTAACAATACCTTGTGCTATCATCTATGAAAGTCACAAAGTACTTGTTTCCCCCTCTAGTTTGTGAGAACTTTGTCACGCCCTTTTTCGACTGCGACATTATTTTAGCGAATCATGCTTAATAAAAAATTAGAAAATAAAAGAAAGTGCTAGAAGATGCTAAAGAGTGCTAAATGCTAAAAGGGGTGCTAAAAGTGCTAAGGGTTCACGGAGTCGCCACCTAATTAGTTTGGGTGAATTAGGAGACCTAAATGTTAACTAGTTTAAAGCCAACATTAACTCCATTTTAATGGTCTGCAAAACTAGTGTGAGATTCTGGGCAAGAGTTCTTTATTATCCTAAAGGGAAGGGATCAGACACCCTATATGATCCGCTAACTCGTGGTTGTGCGGTCAAACCTAGGTTAATTATTATTGCTAAGAAAATGCATTTTTTTTTGGAAAGTACTTTAAGCAAAGATATTTGTAAGTATAAAACGTATTTTTTGACCAATGTGAGAATGCAAGATTTAAAATATATAAAGTTAGCTTTGGTTTAAAAACATACCTCTTAAAGTAATTGGAGAACATATGAAATTATTTTACAAGGTGTATATATTGCTTAACAGAATATAGAAATAATAGTGCAAAAATTCTTATAGCAAAATAAGTACCTATAAAGTAAAATGTAAAAATGTCTATTATGCAAGGGGCAATAAAGTATGATAAAAATATATTTTTTATGTTAACAAGAGTTTATGAAAAGACGGGTTAGGCATATTTTGATGAATGATTCCCTAACTATATGACTAGTTATACAAGTGAGGATTATTAAGTGGTTTAGTATAGCTTAAACTATATCTGGCAAGTTTTAAATAATTAACTTAAAAGGAAACAAGTTTTAATGTCACAACTACCTCTTAATAACGACTCCAACCTACTTAGACAATTAATTTACAATAAATGAATGGGGACGGGGTAGGAAATAATAAGACGACTCGAGGAATGGCGATGTAGTTCGCCGGCGGGTTGAAATTTCTGATGCGGATAGAGAAATGCACATAGATGCGGGTCTTCATTTGATGTAGCTTGTGATGAGTCTCGCCATGAAACTCTTCATTTTTGCTCCAATGCATTTCATGTAAAAAAATAAAGAAGATAAGAATTAGTACACGTTCAAAATTTTATTAAATAATAAGCAAGCATTTGACATATTTGAATCATTTTTTGTTCCAGCAATTTGGAATAAAGAATTGGGCCCATAACAATTTTGAATTAATGGGCTGCAAGATATAAGAAACGTTGGAAATAAACACTGAGGAGACCCAAACAATAACAATCAAACAATAATGCATGAGACAAGCCCAGGCGCATGTAACAGCCGAGAATCAAATATAAAAAGAGATGACCCAGTATAAAGTTAAGAGGACACCTTATTACATTATGATAAAATAGCCACAAGGCACATGACAAACCAAGAAACAAATCAACAATGCATAATTACATGAAACGGGCTTAGAACAAATCAGTAAATGATGGCCCAATATAGAAAGGAGAAAGACAGTGGACTCAATGAAATCTACCAAAATACGCTTACGGGCTGGACAGTTAAAATTTCACAAGGATATATCCTGCAGATCATTTTCTGGAGAATTCTCCTTCAAAGGCAACATACCTAAATAATATCTTAGCCAACTGATTCAGGATAAAAAAAATGTAAAAAAATAGTCAGATAACACAAGCACCATGGAGTTTAGACATACTTGACCAATTACAATCTTACATGGGAAAGCAAGCTACATATTCTTTCACGCAGTATTTTCCATCGGACTATGCTAAAGCAGTACGGCTTCATATCAATTTCAGAATATATGCAGTTAGATGAATGCAACTGAAGTTTAGAACAAACATGTTACGGGATCTTCTAATAACCTAACAAACATGTTAACAGGTATTGCCTCCTTTTACTGAGAGGGTCCATTCAATCAGCAAATCTACGAATTGTGGATTTGAGAGGGACAGAAAATTTCCAAGCATACATATAATCACATAGAGGATCACACATTGTATATATCTTCAAACCCGAATCTGAACGAGCCAGACCTCTTTCCCTATTGCCTGTCCGAGTGATGCAAACTGGCGGATAAGGAATTTCAGATTTTGACAATTTTTATAAGCATGTTTTCCTAAGCAGACTTGGGCAGTTTTTAGCAGGATTTGTACATTCTTAAGTAAAACATTACTATATTACAATCATTTTGGCAAGATTGGCCAGTTCTATGGAAGATCTATGGTACAAGTTTGGCTATCAGTGCACTGGTAGGAAAGCTGGTAGTATTCAGAGCCTCAACTAGAAAGGGAGAGATACATATACTACACTACACACTACACATTACATACTCTGAGATAGTGCAACAAATTACTCATGACACGATATTGGGCAAATTGCGCGGCTTACTGTTTTAGACATAGCCTAATTGGTATTAATAATTCCAATCCGAATCAGATAAGTGAAAATAAGTTTAAACATGTGTATTAATACTAATAAGCATGATCAATACTTATATAACAAGGAAGCACACAGATTTAGATAACTAATCAGTATTTTCAATTAAACAGCCTCATATACGACGAATACAGTAATCTAAGCTAAGACACATTTAATCACACAAACACACATCAATACAAAAAAGACTGAGAAGAATTCGGGTTTACCTTCTCCAGGCAGCGAATCGAGGCAGCGTATCAAGTCGTCGATCCACTCGGAGGTTTTGTGCTATGCAATTTGAAAGTGACAACGAAGCTGCTTCTGAATTTCTATTTTTATGCTATCGGGGCTAAGGTGTGCGAGACTAGTGTTTCTAGGTGTTCTTGCGATTCTTTCAATTGTATTTGCTACTGGGTTTTTATTCGAAGACCCCTCTTTCTGATTGCTGTTGTGATTTTGTTCCCTCCCCCCGCTGATGTCATTGCATGTATAAATCGCCCATTTTATATAGTCGCGATTAAGAGTTCCTAATTAGGTAAATTTGAGACAGCTTCTAGGGTTAATTATATTGTGATTATTGGTACTGATTTGGACGATTTTTTATGTGATTCGCGGATGATTTTTATGGTAAGATTTGATATGGTTTCGTGGTTCTTGGAGATGGTAAGATTTGGGAATGGTTTTGGGGTGAGCTGGCTGGGTGTGCGTGGGTAAGGGGAAGGTGGCGTGAGGGCAAGGCGCGGCTGCTGCCTTTCCTCCCCTTTTATTTTTAAGGTTTTTTTAGTGTTAGGGTTATTGGGCGATGAGAGTGATAAAGGGGAAGTGGGCCGCGGGTTTTGGGCTTCGGTAGTGGGCTGGTCGAATTAAAAGGGTGGGCTGGTGGTATTATTTAATTAGGTATTAGTTCTAAGTGTTTTATTAATTAGTGTTAAATAAGTGGGGTTTAAATTATTAAATTATTTTAATACAACCTTAGGTGCTTTATTAGTTTAGCTTGGGGTTTTATTATTACAATAATAAATGTGTGCGTGCTATTTAATTAGTGCTTAATATTTATAATGCGATGTCGTTACTAAAATTATGCCTACTTTGTTGAATTAAAATTAACTTGATGGGGTTTAAATTGCAAATAATAATTATGAAATTGTCTTGCGTATCAATAAATGTGAATATGATATTTAACACGACGTCATTGTTAAATTATTTATTTATTTACGTATTTATTATTATTAAAATTATTAAGAATTAATGGAAATAGAATAGGGCTTAAAAATGAGGGCGCGAGACTCAAAGTGCTTAATACACTTCGTAAAATGCGGTGCCGTTATTAAATCGCTTATTTATGCGTTTATTAATATTTTATTGTTGCATTTTATTATTATAAAAATTGTTTAAAATTATTTTGAAAAATTAGTGTAATTTTATAGTTAGTGACTGAACGGGGGGGGGTCAAAATTGGGTGTCAACAAACTTCAAGTCACATATATCGGTGTGTATGAGTTCTAAATGAGCGGTTTCCCTTTCGACGGATCTAAAGGGATTCTTCAAAAGTTTTGCCTCTACGCACACCTCACATTTACGTTGAGGGTTTACGTCGATAGAAGGCAACAACTCCATATTTACCAATCTTTGGATAGATTGATAGTTTACATGTCCTAATCTATGATGTCATAAATTAGAAGATTCAAGCAAGTAAGTAGAAGACTCAATTTTATTGATGATAGGTGCAGCCATTACAGAAGAAGCATTAACTTTAAAGAGGCCTTCACAGACGATGCCCCTTCCTACAAATATTTCATTTTTAGTGATTACAAACTTGTTAGACTCAAACACTAGCCTAAATCCTGTGTTCACCAATAACGGTCCAGAAATTAAATTTCTTCGAATTTCTGGGACATGCATCACTTCTTTCAGAATCAGCTCCTTCCCAGACGTCATCTTCAAGATCACCTTTCCTACCCCCAGCACCTCGAAAGAAGCGTTGTTGCCCATGAACAACTTCTTGTCCGTGACTGGTGTATATGTGGAGAAGGCGTCTTTGTTGGAACATGTATGGCGGGTAGCACCTCTGTCCATCCACCATTGCATAGAATTCTCAATGAGGTTCGCTTCAAGAACCACCGCCGAAAAGTCCTCAATCATATCGCCAAGAAGATTATCTTCGACGACGTTAGCCTTGGCCTTTCCTTTGGTCTTCTCTTTATTAGCATACTTGAGTTTGTGGCACTCTTTAGCCATGTGACCAGGTTTGCCACAGTAATGGCAAGTCCCCTTAAACTTTTCAGTTGTTGGGCCTTTTGCATCCTTCTGGAACTTTCGCTTCTTGCTTGAGTCCCCTTTGACTTCCGCCAGGTTCGCCTTAGCCTCAGCGGGTTGCTTCCTCTTTGGCATGGCCTTCTAATTATCCTCATGAATCTGGAGTTTGATAATAAGTTCATCTAGAGTCATTTCTTTCATTTTGAGTTTTAGATAACTCATTCCACGAGGGAGGTAACTTCTCAATTAACGAGCCAACCAAGAATTGCTCGTTCGACTTCAAACCTTCCAAATCCAGGTGATGTACAATCATTTGAAATTCCTGGACTTGGGATGCCACAATGTTGTTGTCCACCATTTGAAATTTTAGAAATTTCCCAATGACGAACTTCTTAGAACTCGCATCTTGGGTGTTGTATTTCTTTTGAAGCTTATCCCACAACTCTTTGGCAGTGCCAACGATACAATATACCGCATAAAGAGGATCAGACAAGCAATTCAGAATATAGTTCCGACAAAGGACATCACTATGACTCCAGATATCTAGAGTCAACTTCATGCCATTAGTGACATGGATATATTGGCCCCCTCCAGCCAATGTTTCAGGCTGAGGGTCCACTTCATCTCCAGCTTTTGGAGGATCTTTAGTTAGAAAGCGTGAAACTCTCATAACTGTCAGAAAGAACAACATCTTTTGTTGCCACCTCTTAAAGTTTGTTCCCATGAAATTCTCGGGGCGTTCATGGTGAAAATCAGCCGGTGGTGGAACAGTGGTGTTCCCATTGGTAGTGGTAAAGGCGTTTGGAACGCCTTGAGTGGTAGTGGTGTTGGCACTAGTTGTGCCTTGAGTAGTGAAGGCATTTGGGTTGCCTTGAGCAGTGTTGACTTGATTTTCTCCAGTCATGTTGTTGTTAACAACGAATATTGTCTTAAGATTGTGAGTAAAATTGCAGTTACAAGGAAATAGGGAAAATAACAACAACAAATTACAAATCTGGAATGGAAATACAAGGAAATGATTGGTTGAGTCGATTGATGTTCAATATGTCCTTAAGGCAATATTGCCCCGTATTAATCCCTTAACGGCGATTAACAATTCGTCTCCCAAGATAAAACAACCACACACTTGAGCAAAGGATAACTCAAGAGTTTACTATAAAAGAAGAATCTATGAGTGTATGAAATATTGCAAGAGAGGAGGAAGATTTTCTGAAGTGTGTGTTCTTCCAATTGAGCCAATGACATCAATTTATAGGTTGATGAATGTGTCTTCCCAATTAACCAAATAATGGTCATCAATGCCAAGTAATGACCATTGATTTGAGGTTATGGCTGAATTCATGAGCCAAATAATGAAGAGTTATTGCTCAAAGTCAGCCCAAGAATCAGATTTATTTCCTCTCTAACGGTCTGGAAACCATCGTAGCACCGCGGCCCTGCAGGGAGGCGCCACGGTGCCGAAACTTCAAAGAATTTCCTGCATAATCAGGGCTGCGGCGCTGGCTGGAGGCATCGCGACGCTCCGAGGCTCTACGGTATTTTTCTAACTCGTTTCATCATTTTACACATTGTACACTTCTTCCTTCATTTACCAACGTGAACCATCGTCATTTGGCCAATAACCATCTATCATTTCATGTCCCGAACATATCGTATATGTACCAATATCTCTTTCACTAATGAAATTTGTGATCATTGGTACAATGTGTGCACATGTGTGGAAACAAGGTTTTCGACGTGCGGGGCCCCAATTGTTCGAGTCATAAATAATAGGATTAACTATATTCACGTTTAATAAATTTCCAACACGTCTTATTATTTTCGACTCAGATAAAGAGAGTTGACACGAGCTGAGATGAGGCTGAGTATAGATCGTATGAGGCTAAGAATGCGAGACATGTGCCCTGTGGCGTATAGCTTTGGGCTAGAAGTCTGGATCCGGTTGAATGTAAGTCGGGAAATAGGTATGCCTGAAAGAATTAATCCCTTGATTATTCTTATTGATGAAAGACACATATATATACAAGTTACAATAGAAGAATCATATTCCTACTTTACATCTAAATCTCTATTCTATAAGGAGATTAACTATACAAGTATGGTAATATTATAATTCTAATTAAGGTACAAGACTAATTCTAATATATACCAAATATATACAAAATATACCACTGCTCACTAACAGCAATGCGGTACGCAGCCATTACGAGACTGGGCGGCGCTGGGCTTCATTTAACAATGACGTTAGTCAAGTGTCCAATATTTATTTGTAATATTTGTATGGTCTAACAATATATAAAAAGGATAATTCTTTTAGAGTTATATCTGCATACTTGATTCGCCCAATTGGGTTTAATATGGGGCTGAACTCATAACTCTTCCGAGACGTGGAAGTTGGAACAAAGAACCAAAATTGTGAAACAGTCACTAGTTGCTTAAACTGTTGGAATCAGTTAGTATATGAATTCTTTGTATTCGTTCCGTTCTTTTCTATATCTGCCGGTATATATAAGAGTCCTAAATTCAACCTTTAGATACCTTAGCCAAACCCCAAAAGCTCGTGCACATTTGCTCAATATTAACACTAATGCAGATCAATTGTTCGATGAATTGCCTAAACGAGATGTAGCGTCGGCTACAGCTATTATTAGCAGACTTGCTAAACTGAATCAACACAAGAAAGCAATAACTATCTTTTCAAGAATGTTTGAGTTGAATATTAAACCCAATGAGTTCACATTTGGCGTTATAATTCACTCATCGGTTGTCCTAAAAGATCTCAATTCAGGAAAACAATTTCATGCCATCTCGATAAAACTTGGCCTCAACTCGAATGTTTATGTAGGTAGTTCACTTTTAGATCTTTATGTAAAGCTATGCAGTATTGAGGAAGGTCACCACATTTTTAACGATGCCAATGAACCAAATGTAGTTTCTTACACGACTTTACTATGTGGATATCTTAAAGAACAGAGGTTTGATGAAGCTATGGAAGTCTTTAGGGTAATGCCCGAGAGAAATGTTGTTTCTTGGAATGCTATGATTAGTGGGTATAGCCAGAAAGGACGTAACGAAGAGGCTGTTAATCTTTTTGTCGAGATGTTGAGACGATGTTTCATACCTGATCAATCGACGTTCCCTTCTTTGTTTAGTGCAGCTGCAAATATGGCAGCACTGGGAAGGGGAAAGAGTTTCCACGCTTGTGCTGTGAAGTACTTGGGTGGTGAGCTTGGTGTGTTTGTAGGCAATTCGCTTGTTAGCTTTTATGCGAAATGTGGGAGCTTAGAGGATAGTCTTCGCGTTTTTAATAGACTTCCTGAAAGAAATGTTGTCACTTGGAATGCTCTAATATGTGCTCATGCTCAAAATGGGAGAGGGAAAGTAGCAATTGAATTGTTTAAGAGAATGAAAGATATGGGAATTAAGCCAAATAGTGTCACTCTTCTTGGTTTGTTATTGGCTTGTAGTCATGTTGGTCTTGTTGATGAGGCTTATTCGTATTTCGAGCAGGCAAGAACTCAGGACACTAATTTGCTGAAATCCGAGCACTATGCGTGTATAGTTGATCTGCTATCCCGTTCTGGGAGGTTTAAACAAGCTGAGAAATTTATTCATGATTTGCCCTTTGATCCAGGTATAGGATTTTGGAAGGCATTGTTGGGAGGGTGCCAGATTCACTCGAACACAAAGCTAGGGGAATATGCTGCCCAAAAGGTATTGGCTTTAGAGCCCGGAGATGTTTCGTCATATGTGATGCTCTCGAATGCACATTCTGCTGCTGGAAGATGGCAGAGCGTGTCGATTGTAAGGAATGAAATGAAGGAAAAAGGACTGAAGAGGGTCCCTGGTTGTAGTTGGGTTGAAATCAAATGCAAAATTCATGTGTTTGTTACTGGAGACAAGAGACATGCCCACAAGCCTGAGATCTATGAAGTTCTTGGGTACTTCCTCGAGCACGCGATGAAGAGCCAAGAAACTGATTTTCTTCGAGAATTTTGATACACAGATACACAACACAGGAAGGAAAACGAAGCTGCCGTTCCTGTCCACCTTGTAATTCTTGATGTACTGCAGCACAGGTTGTAAACATACGTTTGAAGCTATACCTAGTCAACTTTCTTGAGACAGCAAGGTACGATGAGCTACAATAAGTTAAACGGGGAGAAAGACATACTATGGTGTTGGTGAATGATTATGCCTCAGGGTTGCTTCAGTGCCATGAAAAATGTTATCAGCTATAGTCAATCTAATGGGCTCAAACAATGCAGTTAGACTCATTGCATGGCTTGGTTACCAACTTTTTCTTGGAGATATAAGTGTTGCTTCCAAATCTATAATCCTTTCAGTAGACTACCTATAGCTTATGAAGATTGGTATTCTGCATTGGAATGTCTGATCAAGAACTTAGAATTTGAACCATGGCTGAAAAGGGCTGATCTTTCTCAGATTTTTCTTTCTGGAGGCACTATAGTTCATCAGGTTGCTATCAGAGCGATTACAAGTGAAGGTTTTCGTGGTAGACTAAAGAGGTTGCTGCCAATTCATCCCTATTTCGGGAGTGAAAAGAGGACTGAATTAGAGATGGCCGATGGATCAGCAGGGGTCGTGGAGATGAACATGTTTTGGAGACTGAGCTTGCCTTAATGGATGTAATTTTGAGAATGCTGAACTATCTGTGGCTGAATGGTCTCAGTTTCCAGCAGTGATTGTTTTTGCGGCTGGCTTGGACTTGTTTAAAGAAAAGGGAGTCACGTACACCGAATTCTTGAAGGAGAGGCGTGAAAAGAGTGGAGCTGGTTGAAGCTGAGGGACAGGTTCATGTTTATCATGTGTCTCATCCTGAATCAGAAGTACTCGATTGCTTCAGAAGCAAATGAGTGATTTCATACATAGTTTTTAGAATTTCATATGGTTTTAATAGTCAAATTGATGAAAAATGAATTTCGGAAACAAGGACAATTCTTTAATTTTCTGACAGATGAATGTATCTAGAGGGTTGTTTTCTAGTTTAAGAGAAACTGGAAACATCATAGACTGGCTATATAGGCCAAAATAAATTGTCTACCTAAAGCTATTTTTCTTCTAATACCTTTCCATGTTAAAAAAAAAAGGGCAGTCCGGTGCACTAAGCTCCCGCTATGCGCGGTTCTGGGGAAGGGCCAGACCACAAGGGTCTATTGTACGTAACCTTACCTCACATTTCTGCAAGAGGTTGTTTGCACTCAGTTTCTTTTTGTCCTTTTTAGTGCAAATAACTAAGGGTGGCCAACGGGGCGAGGTCGGGGCAGGGTGCGGCGGGGTAAGGATCTGGCGGGGTCCCGTCCCGAGGTGTCGGGGGGTCGGAGAGGGGAGGGGAGGGGACGTGGTGGGTCGTTTTTTTTGTCCTTAAATTAAAAAAATAACACACACACAACAAGATAGTTTAATAAAAATATCTCAAAGCTATTTTTGTGTCTCTTATATTATTTAATAGAAGTATGATTTTTTTTTGTAATACAATTTCAAAATTGCAACTTCGTGATATTGAAAGTTGCAAATAAATAACATAGTAAAATTACAATTAAAAGAATTACATTTAAGAAACACGTTTTCTAGTTTCTTTATAATCTCTTGTGGTTCTTCGGTTGGAATTGTTATTTGTTGGTCAAATTGGTTGACGTCACTTCCACCTCCGTCGGTTAAGATTTCGTTGTAGTTGTAGTCTTCTTCTTCGTTGATCTCCGGTTGACCGCACCTTCTCCGCTCCGCTCGTATCCAATCTCTGAATAATACTACAATCTTCAAGATGTCTCCCGCTAATGAGTGTATGTGCTCTCCTATTTGATATTTGTCGGCCGAAAAAGCGCTTTCAGACGTTGTTGATGACGCTTGAATGTTCAACACATCTCGGGCCATCTTAGATAGTGTTGGAAGTGTCTTTTCATTCTCCCTCCAGTATTTTAGCAAGTCTTCACGTCCCTCTTCATTGACAATTGCTTTGTACGATAGAACACCCTGCAAAACCAAAACATCAAACTCGCTAACTTGGTTAGAAATGTTACTACTAAACGTTCTATGTTTGAGGCTTTCAATACTAGTCGCAGAAACATCATGTCGTTTTTGAGGTTGTGTTGAAGAAGAAGAAGAAGAAGATGGCATGGAAGCCGGTTGGTTGCTAGCATTTTCTTGTTGGTAATGCGTATATACTTTTTTACATTCATTGCGTCTGCTAGTTTTTTTCAATAGGTGGTGGGTCATTTGGATTTTTAGGAGATGGAGGTGGAAGTTTATCTATACAATCATAAATAGTTTCAATAAGTGATTTACAACCGTCTATTTTAATAGGCGAATTTAATACAACACTAATAGTATAAATTTGAGGAATAGGAATAAAATATTTTTTTATTTTTAGAAACATTTTTTAATAGGTGTCTTATAAACTGGTTTTTCCATATATTCACTAAGTAATAAAAATATTAGAGCTATATAAAATAACATTGATGAAATAGTAGGATAATAAATACCGAAAAATTCTTTAGTAGCTATAAAAAAAATCTCTAAAATGTAATAAGTTCTAAAATTAAATCTCAATCGGATTCTACAATCATATCAGTAGAATTTCGATTACGAGCGTTAAAAAATAAAGTTATAGGTCTTTTATACTCATAAGCAACACATAGTTGCTCGTATAAAGAATTTCACCTAGTGCATACTTCTTCGGGAATTTTTCTGTAAGGTAGTTGGCAATCGTGACAAGTTTTTTTATATTCTTTTATTCGTTATATTCTATTACTTTTAAAAATATAGTTTATAGCAAATTGTATTTTTCCAAGAATGTCTTCAAAAAGTGATAGATCATCATTTACAACTAAGTTATAAATATGGCATGCACATTTTATATGAAAAATATCTAAAAAAGATGAGTTAAAATATTTTTTAATAATCTAATAACATAAATATTAGAAGAAGCGTTATCTAATGTAATAGTCATGATTTTATCAGTTATGTCATAATAATCACAAACTGAAAAAATATAATCTGAAATAAAAATACTAGTGTGTCTACTATCTATATACCTATATGCTAAAATACGTTTTTGCAAAGACCATTTATTGTAAGATATTGAAATAATTTTCCTTAGAGATTTCTTTCATTAATCACAATATATATAGTTGTACAAATGTGATTCTTAACACAGTAAGAATCATAAATACATAGCAATAATAAATACAATATATACTGTAAATATTTGAAGAATATTTGCTAATACTCCCCCTCAGACGGAGAGGGAGGAGGTTGAACACTAAGGCTGGATCTGAAGTCTATGAACAGTTGTCTGGGTAGCCCCTTTGTGAAGATATCTGCTTATTGATATGAGGAAGGCACATACAATATTTTGACTTGACCAAAGGCTACCTTCTCACGTACAAAGTGAATATCCATTCTCAATATGTTTGGTCTGGTGATGCTGGACCGAATTATGAGACATATATATGACATATATGTTATCACATTAGACTATAGACGTTTTGCGCAGTGGATAACGGAGCTCCAAAAGAAGATTTAAAAGTCAACAGACCTCAGCAACTACATTAGCAACACCTCTATATTCTGCTTCAGCACTCGAGCAGGATATAGTGGCTTGCCGTTTGACAGACCAAGAAATGAGGTTACCCCCTAGAAAGACACAATAGCCGAAAGTAGAGCATCGCATATCCGGGCATCCTGCCCAATCAACATCTGTGTAAGAGAGTTGCCTGGTCATAGCGGAGGGGTAGAGATGTAACCCATAGTCAGGAGTACCCTTAATGTATCTGATAATACGCTTAAGAGCAGCAAAATGGGGTTCCCTCGTGGCATGCATAAACAGATACACCTGCTGAACAACATATGAAATGTCTGGTCTCGTAAATGTGAGGTACAGAAGAGCACCTGCAAGACTCCGATAGAGAGTAGGATCAGACACCGGTTCACCATCAGTAGCACTGAACTTGGATTTCGAATCAACCGGAGTAGGCATAGCTTTGCAATTCGACATCTTAGCCCTGTACACAATTTCCTCTACATACTTACGCTAACTCAGGAACATATTATCTGCAGGTCTAGTCACTGATATACCCAAAAAGTAACTCAGTTTGCCCAAATCAGTCATGCCAAATTCAGTTTTAAGTATAGCAATAATTTCATTTTTCAATTTGTCGGAGGAGGCAGTGAGAACAATGGCATCCACATATAATAGTAAGTAAGCAGTGTCACTACCCTATGATTGGATGGAAAAGGGGAAAATTGTCTCGTCAAATGTGACGTGACACGAAATAATGATTTTACGTGAGCAGTCATAGCACAGATATCCCCTATGATTGGATGGAAAACCAACGAATACACACGGTATAGTTCGGGGAGCCAACTTATAAGGGGTGGTGGAGGTAATATTGGGATAGCACAAACAACCGAAAATTTGTAGGTGGTCATAAGATGGAGTCCTACGGTATAAGATTTCGGTAGGGGTCTTATTTTGGAGAGTGCTAGTGGTTAAAATATTAAGGAGGTATTCTACCATTTTAACAGCATAGACCCAGAAAGAAGGTGGTAGACAGGCATGAAACAAGAGGGTACAAACCATGTTATTGATGGTACGAATGATTCGTTCAGCCTTGCCGTTTTGAGGGTAGGTGTGGGGACAGGAGAAATGGAACACCATGCCTTGCTGTGAACAGAAGTTGTGGAATGCCGAATTATTAAATTCACGTCTGTTATCACACTGGAAGGATTTGATGATGGATTTTTCAATTGGATTTTTATAAATTTGTGAAACTCAAGAAATTTAGCAAAAGACCTTAGATTTGAACTTGAGTGGGTAAATCCAAAAAAACAAAGTGAAAATCATCTAAAAGAACAAGATAAAATTTGTGGCCCAGTGAGCTAACAATCGGAGATGTCCATAAGTCAGCATGAATAATATCAAACGGTGAAATTGTAATACTCAATGAAGACATAAACGGAAGACGGGTATGCTTGTCAAGCGGGCAAGAAAAATAATTTTGGGAAAGTTACTCATTATTACATTGAATACGCAAATTATTTCTAAGAAAATTAAAGATATAGTCTCCTAGGTGTCCGAGCCTATTGTGCCATGTTGATAGAGACAGTGCAGCAAGGGAGATAGGTGATTGAGATCTGACAGCGGAAGATTGAATGAATGTGTATAGGTCCCCCACACTATTACAGCGCATAAGAACTTTCCCCGAATTGAGATCCTTCATAGAAAAACCAAAAGGGTCAAACGAGACAGAAACCCAGTTATTACGAGTGAATTTTCTAACAGAGATCAATTTTTAATGATTTGAGGGGCATATAGGACATGGTTAAGTGAGAAGGGTGGATGAGGATGTTTGGTGTGTGTATTACCGTAACCTTCAATTGGAATGCGATGACCATTGCCGACAGTAATATATTGAGGATACTTTAACTGAACCAGTTGAGATAAATTACCTGAAGAACGGGTGAGATGATATGTGGCTCCGGTGTCCATGTACCAATTTTTGTCGGGTTGTTGAAGGTTGAGAGTGTTGAAATCCTGGCCCAAATCAGTGGAGGCCAAGTGATGGGCTGACGGGAACTGCTGGGCCGACATCAAATGAGCTTGTTGAGGCGATGGGTGGCCCATTCGGGAACCTGCTGGAGCTGGGCCAAAAATGCTAGGCCTCCATTGATGCTGAAGGTGGGCCCTACTGTTAGGTATGGGCATGCAGGCGAGGCCCAGTTCGCAACGTTGGGCCAGCCTGGCTGAGCAGCCACTGATAGTAGACATTATGTGGAGGGCCTGCTTGCTGGGCATTTTGGCCTTTGTCGCGGCCCTTCCCTTTGTTGCCTTGCCCTCGGCCTCTGTCGCCACGTCTTACGTCGCGGCTCTGCTGCTGGTGGTGGTCCGGTGGTGGTGGTGACCGACGACTGTATGATTTCAATGACTAATGTTTTTTTATTGTGTTCATCCTGTTTAGCACGTCGAGTTTCTTCCAATAATAATTGTGAACGCGTCTTATTGAAACTTGGAAGAGGGTCGGCCTGTTGAATCATTGTTGAAATAGTGTCGTATTCCCCTTTCGTTAAACCTGCAATGAGTTGTAGTACCATTTTTGTCTCAGAAACAGATGTCTCAACGTTAGAAAGTTGATCGACGATGAGTTTCAGTTGTTTGCAATATTCGGACATGTTAAAATTTTCGAGACGCGTATTGTTGACTTGCTTCTCTAAATAAACCGCCTGAGTATTCTTATTGTCCTGAAAAATTTCCTCCAAACGTACCCAAAGTTTGCCCGCCGAAGCACCTGTTTTCATGATAGTACACAACAAGTCTTTTGAGATAGTTCCATATATCAATTGCTTGACGATGGCGTCAAGACGACGTCATGTCGAGTCTGCAATCTTAGGGGGCGAGGAATTGAATCATCAATATGATCGAACACGTTGTACGCGCAAGCATGGATATAGAACAGTTCTACCCACGTAAAATATTGACAGTCTTCTTGATCAAGAATTATATGGACAAAATTTTGATGTTTGTGACAGCAAACGCCGGATGAAAAGAAGACGATGAAGAAGGAGGGAAGGTGTCAATTATATCGGTGGTAGAGCCAGTGGTTTTAGGGGAGTTAGGAAGAGACATGGTAACCACAGTATTTTGAGTTATGGGAAAAGAGCTGTCGCGGAGGAGGAGGGGAGGTCGGCGGCGGCTGGAAGAGTTTTTAGGGTGTAGGGATTTTAGGCTATTGATACCATGTAAGATATTTGAATAATTTCCCTTAGGGATTTCTTTCATTAATCACAATATATATAGTTGTACAAAAGGTGATTCTTAATACAGTAAGAATCTTAAACTACCTTAAATACATAGCAATAATAAATACAATATATACTTTGAATATTTGAAGAACATTCACTAATATTTATAATCTACCCAATGACATGTTACGGTTAAATAATCATGGTCGTTAGTACTACGGCCTATATCAGATGTGATAGATACTTTTCCAAAAAAATGATATAATAAATAACGTAAATAATGTTGATATTCGTGTGCAAATTTAAAAACATATCTCCTAACAGTTGATATAGGAAAACCGTTATAAGCAGGATTGTACATTTCTCTTATATAATGAATAAAACTAGGAGAGGAAGGAAATGAAAGGCAAATCCTTCACTGCAACTAATTTTGATAATGCTTCCCTATCTTTATTTTTTATCGTATTTAGGGCATACAATTCCCCTGTCATAGGGTCAATTTGACCTTTTACCTGGTCCAGGACAGTATATGAACCTTGTCCCGATTGAGAGGGCATTGTCGCACTCGTATTTTTAGCTAGGTATTCCTCCCACCTAGCTTTGTGAAATCTTTACAGATGCGTAGTTAAACCTCTCGTCCCGCTCTGACTTTTTCCTATTTTAAATTTATATCCCTATTTTAAATCTACATCCCTATCAAAAAAAGTCCATACATTTGATGTTAATTTTCATTGTGGTGGGCCTCGTCTCATACTAGGGGGAATAGGATGTGGTTCAGTTTGAGGTGCACTAGTGGGCGTGTCATCTAGATTAGTGGGTGTGTCATCTAGATTATCTTCTAAATTAAAATCTTGTTGAGTTCCATAAAATAGCTCATCGTCTAAATCTAATGGTACTTCAGGAAATAATTCAGTATCAACAAAATCGTCCTGTCTAGGAGGAATATGATGACTAGCAGAAGTACTCTTATTACCCCTACTAGAAGAAGCAATACCCTTACCCTTACCCGTAATCATACGTTTAAATCATTCCATTATAATTATGCAAATAAATAATTAAAGATAATGAAATTAAGTGTGTCAATTAAAGTAAAGAAACAACAATAATTTAAAGAATGAACGAATGTACCAAACACCGACGTAACGTCGACGTGCAATCAAGAGGTTGAAAATTGAAACTTTGCTCGATGGATGATCCTCAAACTAGTTGCCAACTTCACTCCCAAATGAATAAATAAAATTGGATATTTAGTAGACAATGTAGAGAGAATGAGATATAGATTTAGACATTATTAGAGAGATTGTAGGAAGATTTGTGAGAAATATGAAGAGAAAATGAGGTATTTATAGTTTACAATAATTTAGGGGATAAAAATAAATATTAAGAGGGTAGGGGTGAAATTTGATCGTTGCACAACGACCAATTGTGAAATAATCGTTGTGCAACGGTGGCAAGGGTCAAGGCTGGGCAAGGTTGGGTCGGGGAAAATTCCAGACCCCGTACCGAAATCGATATCGAATACCGGTATTCGATCCCGATATAGGATCATACGGGGTGGGGTCGGGTTGGGGTCGGGGTCGGGTAGCCCCGCCCCATTGGACAGCCCTACAAATAACTACTTTTGGTGATCTACAAATGAAATGATTCTTAGTCTTTTTCATTTGTCATCAAGGGACCCAATCCTAGCCTAGGAGTACCTTGTTACTCCTCGAACTCTTTCATCCAAGAAAACCTCTGCATCCTTGCTAACTACAATTCTTTGAACTTCCTACTAATTTTCTGTCCCTACATGTCTAGAAGCTAATCATGGGTGTCACCACTTTCACTGATGAACACACTTCACCCGTCTCAATCATTTATTCCCACAACTTAATACCAAACCTGCTGCCATAAGCTATTAAAAGCGTTGAATTTGTCCAAAGAGATGGTGGTGTTGGAAGCGTTAAGCAAATCAATCTTGTTGAAGGTTGGACATTTTCAAATTTCCCTTGTTTGCTTGGTGAGTTGTAATGCTTGGAACTTTATACTGCTAATTGATAGAAACATTAACAATAGATTCTAGTGTAGTTAGGTTTCTTAGCTAAATATAGAAAATCCTATTTCTATTATAATACATATATCATAATTATACTTGTACAAGAATTTACAAAATAAGGTAAGAAATCTAACTATACTAGAGTTCGGTGATGGTAAAACTCAACATGCCCGTCTTGTAGGTGATGGTAAAACTCAACAGGTTAGCGTGAATTGTAGTGAGACGTTTCGTCCGATGGTCAAACCGGCTACCATTCGCACTGTTCTCAGTCTGGCTCTCTCGAAAGCATGGTCCATTCATCAGTTGGATGTGAAAAATTCTTTCTTACACGGTGATATTAAGGAGACATTTTACATGCATCAGCCCTTGGTTTTTAAGGACCTCAATTATCCTCACCATGTCTGTTTGCTGAAAAAGTCTCTGTATGGACTTAAGCAGGCCCCACGAGCTTGGTATAACATGTTTGCAAATTATATGTCTACTATTGGATTTTCTCACAACAGATTTGATCATTCTATGTTCATCTATCGACGTGGTACATCTCTAGCATACATTCTCTTATATGTGGATGATATAATTTTGACTGCCTCCTCTGATAATTTATGCAAGTCTATCATGTCCCTTCTCAGTTCAGAATTTGTTATGAAAGACTTGAGGCCCTTGAGTTATTTTTTGGGCATATTTGTAACTCGACATGCAGGTGGTCTATTTTTATCCCAGAAGAAGTATGCAGCTGAGATTATTGAGAGAGCTGACTTGTCATCATGCAAGTCCTCTTTCACTCCGGTTGATACCAAACTGAAGCTGAGTGCTACTTCTAGCACACCATATGAGGATCTCACCCACTATCGTAGTCTTGCAGGGGCTCTTCAATATCGTACTTTCATAAGACCGAATATTACTTATGCAGTTCAACATGTGTGTTTATTTTTGCATGATCCGCGGATTGAGCACATGCATGCGCTCAAACGCATTATACGATATATACAGGGCACACTTGTTTATAGATTTCATTTATATTCATCCTCCATCTCTACTCTCGTGTCGTATACAGATGTTTATTGGGGTGGATGTCCAGATACCAGACGTTCAACGTCTGGTTATTGTATGTTTCTTGGTGATAACTTGGTCTCTTGGTCTACAAAATGTCAGGCTACGTTATCACGATCGAGTGCGGAGGCCGAGTATCGAGGAGTAGCCAATGTGGTGTCGGAGTCATGTTAACTGTGTAATCTTTTATTAGAGTTTCACTTTCCTATCCAGAAAGTTATATTGGTATACTGTGATAATGTTAGTATCGTCTATCTCTCTGGGAATCTGGTCCAACATGAGCGCACTAAACATGATAAATATATCAAACTGTCCAAGTTCATATAAAGAGTACATGTTCTCATTCCATATCTGATGTGAGACTCTTAACACTCCCCCGCACGCCAGACCTCATTAACTGGAGCGTGGATAATATAATTTAGGGGCCTAACATCGGTGAACAAAGAATTGGAATGGGTCTGGCTCTGATACTATGAAATAAATAATCCTCTTGATTATTTTCACTAATGATATATATACAATTTACAATTTTCATAATATGGAAAAACCTATTCCTATTCTATTCCCAAAACCCTATTCTGTTTGTACAAGACTTCTATTTGAACCGGATTACCAGAAAGATAGATGACACTAACATTATCACACTAAACTAATGTACTTTTCTGAATGGGACGATGTAGTTCTAAGAGAAGATTATGTAACTAACATGATTCAGAGACCACATTGGCTACCCCTCGATATTCGGCCTCCGCAGACATTCCAGGCAGTAGGCCCCACACCGACTCCGAAGGTTATTGAGGTCGCGATGCATATGCTTGGATTAAATTTACCAGACCTGAGTTGGTACATGGATACCGGTGCCACTTGTCACATGACGTCAGACCAGGATACTCTCTCGTCTTATTCAAATTTGAGCAAAAATCATGCATAATTATTGGTAATGGCAACTCAATTCCAATTCGTGGTTACGGTCATGCAACTTTGTCTCCTCCCCATCCACCTCTTGTCTTGAAAATGCCCTTCATGTCCCTAACGTAACTAAAAATTAGGTGTTTGTTCGTAAATTCACCACTGATAATTCAGTTTCTGTTAATTTTAATCTTTTTGGGTTTTTTTGTGAAGGACTTCAAGACGGTGAGACCTCTCATGAGATGTAATAGTAGGGAAGATCTTTATCCAATCACGCCCGCATCCAGTCTCTCGAGTCAAGCCTTGTCATCTATTTTTGCAGCTCTAGCTCCTTCCTTATGGCATGCACGTCTGAGTCACCCTGGGTCGTCCATTGTTTCTTCCTTGCATAAAAATAATTTTATTTCCTGTAAGATTACGCGTAGTACTCCGATATGTCAATCATGTTCATTTAGGAAAACATGTTAGATTATCATTTGTAGCCTCTACTTCTCGTACTTTAATGTCATTTGATATTATTCGTAGTGATTTATGGACTTCTCCCATTTTGAGATTTGTGGCCATCGTTATTATGTTCTATTTTTGGATGATTATTCTAATTTTGTATGGATGTTTCCGTTAGCGAAAAAGTCTCAAGTTTTTTTCATATTCTGAAAATTTTGAGCATTCATCCGTACCCAATTCGAATGAGAAATAAGAAATATACAATGTGATAATGGAAATGAATATGATAATTGGTTGTTTCGGTAATTTTGTGCAAATAATGACATGGTTTTTCATTTCTTTTGTCCTCATACGTCTTCACAAAATGGGAAAGTCGAACGAAAAATTCATACCATTAATAATATTATCCGAACTTTATTAGTCCATGCTTTCGTACCCCTTTCCTTTTGGCATCATACTCTATAAATGACTACCTATTTTCTTAACATACTTCCTACCAAAGGGTTGGCATATTCGTCTCCTCTTAGAACCCTCTATAATAAGGATCCTTCGTATTCACAACTTAGGGTCTTTGGGTGTTTATGATATCCGCTATTTCCGTCAACTACAATTAACAAACTTCAAGCTCGTTCTACTGCCTATGTGTTTTTGGGTTATCCATCTAATCATCGTGGTTACAAATGTTTTGATTTATCGTCTAATAAAATTATAATTAGTCGCCAAGTTATTTTTTATGAAACTCAATTTTCATTTGCAAAAATAAGTAGTCTCGGGCTTAGTTCGTATAATTGTTTAGATGACAAGGTCTCTCCATATCTTATCCACCATTTATCGGACTTATCCTGCACCCAAACACCGCCTGCAGGTAGGGGTGCACAAAGGGTCAAAACCGGACCGGACCGGACCGAACCGGACCGGACCGGACCGGACCGAACCGAGGACCGAACTTTCGTATTCTCCGGACCGAAGACCGGACCGAATTTCTCGGTCGGTCGTCCGGTCATTCGGTCGGTCGGTCGGCTGGACCGAATGGACCGAATCCACTCCCCACGGTCGGCCCCGGCCCCAGCCCCAGCCCCCGGCCAGCCCCCCCCCAGCCGGCAGCCCAGCCCCCAGCCCCCCAACCAGCCCCTACGTATTGACATATCAAATATAAGTTGTAAATTAGTGAAACTTTAAATGGTCATAACTTTGCGCTCGGACGTCCGTTTGATCTAAATTTTTTTTGATTTCGCGTATTTTTTCGAGACGAATAATCCCAAATATAGTCTGTTTGCTTCACCGGATTTCTCCAAAAACGTCCATCTTGCCCCTCAATTTCTCTTTTCCCCCAAATCGTTACGTTTTTCCCATTTTCAAATCTAAATATCTCGCGATGTACAATAGATTTCAACGTAAAAATTTCGTGGCACCGCGTCCGAGAATTTCAATTTCAGTATTGGTAATTCAATTTAAAAAAAAAAAAACGGGTCCCGGAACCCGACCCGGAATTATATAATATTGTATATTAGAAATTTAGAAAATTAGGAATTATATATTATATATATTAGGAATTATATATATTATATATATTAGGAATTATATAAATTATATATATTAGGAATTTAGAAAATTAGGAATTATATATATTATGAATTATATATATTATATATATTATGAATTATATATATTATATATATTATATATATTATATATATTAGAAAATTAGGAATTATATATATTAGGAAGAAATTTAGAAAATTAGGAATTATATATATTATATATATTAGGAATTATATATATTAAATATATTATATATATTAGGAATTATATAAATTATATATATTATAAAAAATAAAAATAAAAAATCGGTCCGGACCGGACCAAAAACCGAAACAATCATTTTAAAGGACCGAAGACCGGACCGATAATCTCGGTCCGATTCGGTCCGGTCCCAAAGTCGGTCGGTCAGATTTTCGATCGGGCCAAAATTGTGCACTTACCGCAGCGGTTCACTGGACTACTATTCTGTCACCACCATCTGCACGCCTTGTTTTGGCGATGGGCGATTACCACTGCCACTCGCAAATAGGTTATGCCGCATTCGCATCGATTTCGATATTGGGCGGCCCATTGCTGATAGGCGTTACACTCATCTGATTGTTTCTCAAAATCCACCCAATTCTCCCCTGAGTCACAGATCGGTCACTACTAGTCAACGGGGTATTTTTAAATCAAAATGATATTTTAATCTAAATTCTAATATTCTTAATCCCCCCTATCCCGTAACCCAGTGTCTGCATTAAATGACTCGAATTGGAAGTTGGCTATGAACGACGAATATAATACTCTTATTAAAAATAAGATGTGGGAGTTGGTGCCTCATCCTTCTGCCTGGTGTTAGTATTATTCGGTCTATGTGAATTTTTACTTATAAAGATAATTCTGATGGTTCTTTTGTGCGACATAAGGCTCGTCGTGTAGGTTATGGTAAAACTCAGCAGGTTGCGTGAATTGTGGTGAGACTTTTAGTCCGGTGGTCAAACCGGCTACCATTTGTACTATTCTGAGCTTGGCTCTTTCGAAACCATGACTCATTCATCATCTAGATGTGAAGAATGTTTTCTTACATGGTGATCTTAAGGATACAGTTTACATGCATCAACCCTTGGGTTTTCGAGAGCCCAAATATCTGCATCATGTTTGTTTATTGAAAAAGTCTTTGTATTGGCTTAAGCAGGCCCCAAGAGCCTGGTATAGGCGATTTGCAGACTATGTATCTACTGTTGGGTTTTCTCACAACATATCTAATAATTCTCTGTTCATATATCGTCGTGGTACTTCCTTGGCCTATATTCTCTTGTATGTGGATGATGTTATATTTACAGCTTCTTCGGATGACTTATGCAAGTCTATCATGACTCTATTCAATTCTAAGTTTGTTATGAAAGACTTAGGGCCCTTGAATTATTTCTTGGGGATTGTTTTTACTCGTCATACATGTGGGTTATTCTTATCACAAATGAAGTATGCCGCTGAGATATTGAGTTAGTATGCCCTCGTGCAAGTCTACTTCCATTCATGTTGATAATAAACTCAAGTTGGGTGTTGCGGCTGGCTCACCTTACTAGGATCCAACCAACTATCGCAGTCTTGCAGAGGCTCTTCAATATCTTACTTTCACGAGACCAATTATTACGTATGTCGTACAACATGTGTGTTTGTTTATGCATGATCTCAGGGTTGAGCACATGAATGCATTCAAACGCATTATTTGATACATTCAGGGAACACTTGACTATGGCTTACATTTATATCCATCATCGACGTCTACGCTTGTCTCGTATACAGATGTTGATTGAGGTGGTTGTCCAGATAACAGACGCTCCACGTCTGGCTATTGTATGTTTCTTGGTAATAACTTGGTATCCTGGTCTGCGAAGGGACAATCTACATTATCACGCTCTAATGCGGAGGCCGAGTATCGAGGGGTAGCCAATGTGGTCTCTGAATCATGTTGGTTAGGTAATCTTCTCTTAGAACTACATTGTCTCATTCAAAAAGCTACCTTAGTTTATTGTGATAATGTTAGTGTCATCTATCTTACTGGTAATCTGGTTCAATACCGACGCACTAAACACATCGAGATGGATATACACTTTGTTTGCGAAAAGGTAGCTTGTGGACAGGTACGTGTCTGTCATGTCCCTTCCAGGAATCAAATTGCAGACATCGTTACGAAGGGTATTCCCTCGGTTCTATTTCATGGTTTTAGGGACAGTATCAACGTACGAAGACCGTCCGCTATGACTACGGGGGTGTGATAAATATACCAAATTGTCTGTGATATACACCAAATTGTCTGTGATATACATGGGAAGTATATCACGGTTTTGAGACTATTTTGTACATATTATTTGTAATTAATTAGCATTGTACACTTACCATAATTGTAGAAGTCTTGTACAAATAGAATAGGGTTTTGAGAATAGAATAGGAATAGAATTTTCCATATTATGAAAATTGTAAATTGTATATATACTCATTCATTAATGAAAATATCAAGGGGATTATTTCTTTCACATATCGAGATGGATATTCACTTTGTTCGCGAAAAGATAGCTCATGGACAACTATGTGTATTGCATGTCCCTTCAAGGTACCAAATTGCTGATATCTTTACTAAAGGTCTTCCCTTGGTTTTGTTTGAAGATTTTAGGAACAGTCTCAGCGTACTACAACCGTCTGCTATGACTGCGGGGGTGTCAAGAAACCGTAACAACAAATTCTAGTGTAATTAGGTTTCTTACCTTATTTTGTAAATTCTTGTACAAATGTAATTAGGATATTAATATTATAGTAGGAATAAGATTTTTCATATTTAGAGATTGTATATTGTATATATAGACCTATTCATTAATGAAAATAATCAAGGAATTATTTATTTCACTAATGAACGGACAATAATATTGAAAACGTTTTCATGCAGGTAGTAACTTTAAGTCTATAAAGTATCGGATTGCTGAGCTTAACGAACATTGACATATACACATTGATCGAAGGTGAAGCCTTGATACACAAGCCTGAAAATATAACTTATGAGGTCAAGTTTGAGCAACCAGCTGATGGTGCTTCTATCTTAAGGTGACTAGTGAATGCTACACTGAACGTGATTTCAAGCTGAACGAAGAAGAAATCAAAGCAGGCAAGGAAAGGTTGTCGGCTATGTACAAAGCTGTAGAGGCCTATCTCCTCCAGAATCCAATGCATATGCTTAATCAGCTTCCTGTTTTCTTTTTCTCCCAAGTCATCTAGTCTGTTTTCTGCAATAGCTTTCTTAATTTGGTTCATCTTTAATTCATTTGGTCTAGTTCTAAAACAGGAATGTCAGAGAAATAAGGATCGTCTTCTTTGTCTTCTGTAATTACTATGTGGATTGTGGAAATAAAATCGTGAATGGTGTTTCAGTGGATGCCACATCTTCCTTTTTTGAGACTTGAATTATGACTGTGGAACCTAACTTAATAAGGAACATCTACAAGAAACCATAACTAGAGTTTTCAGTGTTACTGATATTCAAATTACATAGGTGTCGGTGACATGCCAATTTGATTCACTAGATTTTAGAAACTTGAAATCACAATCTAGCAACCAAAGCTTAAGGAGAAACTTAGGTTTACAGATTGGTGTTGATAAGAATCAATACTAGGGCTATACAAATTACTCTTTCTCCAGTCTGAAAATCTATTTCTTTACAAATATTCTCAGAGTTTCAGAAGAGCAATTTTTAGTGTTCCATAACAATAATGAAGCCTTTGTTTCTTTATCTACTGTGGCATCTGAAAAAAAGGTAAGAACTCAACCTCGAAGGAATTGCGAAGTGCTGTAAGCTGCTGCGATGAAGATATACCAAGACCCGGTAAAAGAGCACGAGTAAAGTTATGCAGATAATGCTATGATGAGAGAACTGCCCATTGCAACAGTTATGTCCAGTTTCATCATTGAAATGTAGTTACAGAATAATGGTTAATTTGATACTTCACTATGTTTTACCTCATGATATCGCTTGGCACATTACATCCTTGTTTCACATAAGCTTATATGATGGTAGTACAATTAATGTAGGGCTTGGCAAGGAAATGAACATACAACTAATCGCAAAGAACAAACACTAGACAATTCTCAAGAACTTTAGTACTCCTATATCAATATGTATCTATGCGGTGAACATGTAGTTTAAAATCTGAAAGACAACAGATGAAACTCTATTCTCTTTTATGCAACCGAAAAAGTGAATCGACAAACATCTGATGACTTGAACCTAATGCAAGGCTCACATTCTTTTTCACAATTCTTGACCCTTCCACCACTCATGATTTAGGAACATAAAACACCTTTCAAGAGAAATTTAAAAAAGATATTTCGAGCATAGGGTTGAATTCTCTTATAATATATGTTACAAAACATATCTCTGAGATGCAAAATTCAAAATCCAAAACACAAGGCACTTCCATTCAAGTGTTTCCTGATACTCAAATCAAAATATTCTAAATTCTCGTAAAATCTAAACAGAACTAATTTAGATGATCCCAATTTTGTTGGCGACATCCAAAGCATCATAGTCTGGAGTCAACCTCACATATGCCTTCTTAGTTCCATCGGGCCTGAAAAGGGAACATAAGAAAGCAGTTAAGGAATAACAATAGCAATATTCGGAACAAAAGAAGATACAGTTGAAAGAAAGAAATAGTTCTTGAGCAGGCTGACATTCTACCGTCATTACCAATTTTCATACCGAAGTATTACATGCATGATACATCTTGAAATTTATAATTTTAGGACCGTTATGGAATGAAGAGCACCACAGCAGGAAACATACCTTATCAAGGTATTGATTTTCTTTGTCTGAATGTCGTACATCTTCTTCACGGCCTCCTTGATCTTCTTTTTATCAGCTTTGATGTCCACAATGAAAACAAGGGTGTTGTTGTCTTCAATCTTCTTCATTGCAGATTCAGTGGTGAGTGGATACTTTAGAATGGCGTACTGATCCAATTTGTTTCTTCCAGGTGCACTAACACGAGGGTACTTGGGATTTCTATCCTTCTTCAAAGTCCGAGGACGGTGGAATGTCACCTTTGTCCTTATCTTTTGCGACTTCTTCTTGAAGGTTGATCCTGACTTGACAGCCTTGGCAGCCTTGACGGCTTGAGCCTTAGGGTCTGATTTTTTGGTTGAATCAGCTGCAATTGCAGTTCAAAGTTTGAGAATCGGGATTTTAGTAAAAGGCAGCAAACAAATCAACATCCACTCTTTAAATATATACTACTAACAAGTACTGCAATTCTTTTTCCCTCCTGGCACATTTAGAACAAAACCTCAATATTTGTCCTAGACTTCTTTTATCAAGACAGATAAATTTATGTGTATGGAGAGGTACTATTGAAACACCCCTTGGAAAAAAGAAAGGTGTTATCAGCGAACTCCCAACATCAATATACGGCTCCCTTGAATCAAATAAACAGAAAGAAGTTTATTTGGGATTATGAAGGCACTATTTTGTTTTGTCCTAGGCTTAAATGAATTACCTCATGCAGTTTTCAAGCCTTTAGATAGCGAGATGTTAGAATCTCCCAAAATATTGCCTCTAATACTAACCCTAGTAAGTCCATAATTGATAGTATTAAGCAGGCCAAGTAAACTAATTCAAGCCTAATAAAGAATTTATTTCCCAAACCAAAAAAGAAACTCTCAAAATTGCAAAACTACCAATAAATACTAGTCTCCCATTTCTCAAACTTCTGAAAGCTAACAAGGGTCCACTTCCCATACACAACTATAATCAAGGCAATTATTATATTTTCAAGAAATTCCTGCAATGCGCCAATTCTACAAAAGCCCCCTACTTCTTTTTTATAAAGTACAAAAGCCCCCTACTTCCTCCTGTACGGTTCCAATTAATCAGGCTTTTTGCAAATATTAAAGCTCCAGTTGTTACTTTACCAATGCCTCATGACTGGAATTCTAATAAATTCGACAAAATGCAGCAGAACGCGATGAAACAAGACTATTCAGCAAAATTACTCAACTTCATTTTCCAACCGGACACCAACAACAATAAAAACAGAATAAGGTTTTAACAGCTTCAACCAAGCATTATATTATTAATACCCCTAACAATCTATACAAATACTCAGTATATTCATGCCCTTCCCAGAAATAATAATAATAAAAATGCTGATATCTTTTTAAAGGTAACTTTCACATACCCCACTGCATGGGATTACACTGTGTATGTTGTTGCTGCTGATATCTTTTTAAAAAAAAATTACAAAACACCAATATTATCACTAAGAATATCACATATTAGAGCTAAGTCCAATAACTAGTTATATTACTACATACATAAAGACAACAAGTTTTCACATTTCCAACAAAATAATAAGCATACTAATCACATATTCTTAAATAGATCTCAAATAATAACACAGATTAGAGCTAACTCCAATAATTAGTTACACTATTGCAAACATAAAGACAACAACTTTTCACATTTCCAACAACATAATAAGCATACTATAACACATATCTTAAATATATCTCAAATAAATAAAAAAAGAAATCAAACAAAAAATAAAATTGTGAAAATTGTACCTTTAGGAGCCATTTGGTTCGATACAGTTCTGAAACCCTACAAGAGGTTCACCAACTTACCTACCTACAAAATAGTTGAATTATATAAACAAATGCAACAAAATAGTTGAATTATACAAACAATTGTAAGATTTAGGGTTTGAGGAATTACAGAGGAGAAGTATATAGCTGCTTGGCCAATTAGGGTTTTGGAAGAAAGAAGCAGTATGTCTTATTTATAATAGGACTCAGTTGGAAGTAAATGTTGAAAGCCCAATTATAGCAAATACTACTCGAGGCCCATGTTCTGGTGGTTTTAACCAGAAGCCCAGATAAAAGACTACCATTTACAGCCATTCAAATGGATTGGGCCTTTAATTTTTATCCTTCAAATGGGCTGATTTTTAATTTTTTTTATCCTTTTAAATCAAACTTATGCCTAGCGGATATATAGATTATTATGATACGAAAATATAAATTTATGTCTTGTCAAAAAGTTATTTACAATGAGTGGAAAAAAAAATTAAAGATCAGTACAAAATAGGGACAAAAGTGCAAATGACCCTACCATTTATAGCACACAAAATTGTAAGAATCAGTCTCGATGGTTAGTTTTTTCTTGGAATGCTTGTTAGTAATGTTTAGAGTTTGTTTCGCGAAACTCTTAAAAAGTTGCTTATTTTGAAACCGTTCAAGAAATAGTATTTTTTAAATGTGCTATTAATAACCGTTCAAGAAATAGTATTTTTTAAGGTGAAAATAATATATGAATAAAAATATCCTTAGTTCAAACACATAATATATGTGCTCGAGTTTGAAACTTAACAAGTCGAGCTTCTGCATAATGTGAGTTACACAATGAATGTACGAGAATAGTTAACAACTACTATTAGTGCTACGAAATGATTAACTATAATGATTTACAATACAACAGGCTTGAAACCTAACAAGAATTGTGATACAACAACAAGTTTAGTAGTCTTCGATCTTCGATCTTCGTTCTTGGATCTGTCAATATGGATCTTCTGCTTTGATTGCAACAAGCTCCTTGATCTTGATAACCTGAAACCAAGAAACACTAAATCTCTGCTTGTTACAACTGTGCTGAGTCGAGTGTTGACACTCTGTTCTTAAGACATTATTGCCCCGTATAGATCCTTTTACGTTTATGGGCACTGTCTCCCAAGATAAAACATCATCAAACAAATGAGCAAAGAAAACTCAAGTGTTTACTAAAAGAAGGACATTTGAGTGTATGAAAGACTGCTTAGAGAGGAAGAATTCAGAAATATGAATTATACATGTGTGAGGTGTATTCTACAATTGAGCCACGGACCTCAATTTATAGTGTGTGTAAGAAGACCTCTCATCTAGCCAACTAATGACAATCAATTGCCATGTAATGAAACTTATTGAGAGGTGTTATTCAGCCAAATAATGGCTGAATTCAAGTGCTAAGTAATGGAGGACCAATGCTTCAAACCCATCCCAAAAGTTAGAAATTTTTCGTCATCCGTCGACCAATCTGCCTCTAAAGCGCCGTGGCGCCAAACTTTCAGTGACTAAACTGCCACTCAAGCGTCGCAGCGCTGGCTGGAGGCGTCGCGACTCCGACGGTGTTGCGTCGCGGCCCTTGACGGCTCTGCGACAATTTCTGACTCGTTTCATCTTTTAGATATTGTACATTTCTTCCCTCATTTATCAATGTGGAATATGTGTCATTTAACCAACGACCGTCCATAATCTCATGTCTCAAATGTTTACTCACGTACCAATATCTCTTTCACTAATGAAATTTACGATACTTGGCACTACGTGTGCACGTGTGTGAAAACGACGTTTCCGACGTATGAGGCCTCAATTGTTTGAGTCATAAATAATGAGTTAAGCTTAATTCCACATTAGTAAATTTTCAACAATCCCCCATTGAAAAAGATTTTGGCACACCCACATGGTGTCTTTCTAGCAATCTTTCGGCGGATCGATGTTGCATCTGGATAGGTAGCCGTGACTTTTAACCTTTCATAGTAGAATACCATCGGACTTACTTACTTCGCGGTGAACGTGATGTCTTGAACCGTCAGTGTTTAGTGTAAGTCAAGACAACGGTACCAACACAACAACTTTCCTTACTCTGTTCTTCTTAATATTTTGTCTGTTGTGGTCGTGGACACTCTTAGATTCTTAAGTGTGTTCATCCGAGGTAGTCAGTCCTCGTACTTAAATAGGTGGCCTCCTACAAGGTATCATTCTATACCCCACTTTACAAGTGTTAGACACCATTAAAAGTTTCTCCAAACCTAACTTCAACTGTTGAGGATCATTAAAGGTTTTGGAAGCTTAATCTTTACCCACCATGCAGGTAGCACTTTAAGGTCTATCGCGGGAATGGCTTTGGATTCATGTTTTTTTACAGAAATCATCATCCAAAGTGCTCTTTCTTCCATTGAAGAGCTCAACTGAACCTTTTGCGATTTAATTTTCCCATTGAACCAAATTCTTGGGATCTCCAGTCAGTATGGTTGAGTTTCCACTCCAAATGTTCCTATTAATTTGGGGTTTGAGCCTCTTCCCCTAGATCGACAGAACTCTTGATCTTCGGGTAGTCCCTTAATTAAACGGTCTATTATATCCTTTGATTTAGTAGTCAAGGATGTGTCACCCGATCAACTGTCATACGGTCTTATGTCTCCGACAAATATGTCCAGAGACCATCATTCATGCCCTTCTTGACGCCATCTGGTAAGTCACAGTGTATAACTGACGAAGGCACGAGTTACTCCCGATAAGGGACATCCTCTAAGAGGTCGTGAAGTTACTCAACATCTGATCATGCTTTGTACAAAGCGATAAACCCTGATTCCATCACGAATCGGCCGATGCAAGTTTGCTTAGAGAATTTTTCAAAGACACACTATGCACATCCACTTGTGGCTTTGGTGTTCTTCATGTCTGATATCCAGTTTGCATCACTGAGTTCTCCCAAAACAACTGGACATCCAGAATACCATAATCTATATATAAGCGAATAATTCAGATGTCGTCACATCTCATTTAATCATTTCCAGAATCACGAGTGAACCTTAGTTCAATTGAAATTCTTTATGAGCCGATACCAGGTCAGTTGTAGTATGTAAAATACATTGAACTACATGTGACATACGTATATCGCTTCTGGTATATGGGTGCACCATGATTCCAATCAATACTATGATTCATATACATTAGTGACTTCAACAAGACTGTCAAACACCTCACAAAAAAGTTTGGATTTAGACCAGTCCGTTATATGTCTTAGAAATCCCAATTGCTAAGATGACATCTGCAATACTCATATCCTTTATGTCAAAACATTGTTTCAACTCACTGTTTGGTCTCTAGGATCAGACTAGAACTACTCTATGTGATCAACATGTCGTCTACGTAATGGCATATCATGACGGCCGAGTCAGGATTACCTTTCATGTAGACACATTTTTCACACTCATGAATGGAGAAACCCTTCGATAGTATAGTACTATCAAAGTTTTGTATCATTATTTCGGGGCCTGTTTTAGCCTGCATAGAGATTTGACAAGTCGACAAACTTTCTTCTCTTCCCTGGAACCTCATACCCCTCGCGTTGTTCTGTATTACTTTTTTTCTTCCACTTTCAGACTATTTGGTTTTCCAACTGTTGGCTTTCTAGCTTCAGAGTCAATGTTTCTGTAGTCAGATTCTTTGTTTCTGTTTTATCTGAAACTTTGAGGACCAAAATGTAAACATTTCAGGGACCAGAATGGAAGTTCAGGAAGAAGCCCAACAGTCCACAAAAACCAACTCTCCGGTTAGGAAGGTTGTCTCAACATTCATGTCACGCAAGATTGCGGTGACCTTAGAGGTTAAGCTATTCATATTTGAGCACATGTTCATCCCTTCTCATAAAATATCTCCACACTTAGCCATATTTTCATGTAATTTCGATGGCTTCACCCTCCCATAATATCAAGACTTAATTAATCCACACTAATCTCTTCACAAAATATTAATCAAACACTTAGCTAAATCTTACTATTTTCGATGAAATCCCCCCTCCCAAATTGTGAAATTTTCAATTGGCTCATATTCTTAATCCCAAGATTTAGTAATACAATCCAAAGTCCATAACTCAATTTGGAAAGAATTCAACCACTAATATTAATTCTCGTCGTCACATTTTTTTTTATCCAAATTTTTTCCATATCCGAAAATGTCAATATACTTTCCTTTCAACCTTCACATCTTATTTCATTACTTACGTTCCCACTTATGCCCTGAAACTACGGGGTGTAACATAAATATAATCAAGTATTTGAGATAGTACTTGGTAAGTATAGTTACCCCTTTAGCAGCTTACAACATCATTTGTTTACCCTGCAACTCTTTTTGAAGTAGCATCTCCGCGTAGTCTTCTTCGTCCGAGGACTCATCCAGTATATCATCACTATCATATTCATTATGACTAATTCGATAAAAAAAACATTTCAAAATAAGCGACATCCAAGATAACTTAATCAAATAAGGTGTATTGTATTTCAATATTTGCTATGCCTGATAGAAAAAGAAAAAAGAAAACCAAGTGCAGGGAAAAAGAACACAAATTGGGGAGTTGCTTTAGAAATTTCAACCTGAATTGAAGAGTCTACGATAAAGAGTTGTAAAATTCCTTTTCAAGAAAAAAAGTAGTTGTAAAATTTAGAATTCTCTCCTTTTCCTTTTAATATTTTTTACGGCTTTAGACCTGCATTTTAGTGCTTTTAAATTTGTTTTCTTCTTTGCAATATTTGATATTAATATGTCCATTGACGATTGCACAGAAAGCTATTCCTCCGGCGTCGAGCTCCAGCCGTTCCCGCCAACCTGAGAGGCCTTCCCCGGACCTTGACCACCACCACCGCCGACCAACGTGAGAGGCCATCACCAGACCATGACCACCACCGCCAACCTGAGAGTTCATTGCGGGACCTTGACCACCACCTATCTTGAGAGGTAAAAGGAATTTTGTATGGAATTAAAAAGAATTTTGTGAAAAGAAAAAGGTAAATGAGTTCAAAAATAATAATTCATTTAATGAGAATATTGGCTTTTTGAGAAGTACTTTGGAGAAGCACCAAATTGGTGTTTCTCCTTCTCTTCTATTTTAGAAATATTTTTTGGATTTTAAAAAAAATATTTCTACTTCTTGAATAAGTATGTATTTGGCCAAAAAAATATTTTTTAATTTGAGAAACACTTGTAAAAGTTTGACCAAACACATACTTAGTTTCAAATAACAATTGTTTCTTCTCCTTTAATGATTTTTTTTATTCGCTTGTCCATCACATTCAACGTGCAAAGAGACATTTAATTGCACGGTTTTCCTTCAAATGGGTGCTCTTTAATTGTTTTCCCTTCAAAATCGAAGCATAAGTTCTTCAAAAGCATAGACGTAGCTTATAAATTATTATGATGAAAAAAATATAAATTTATATCTCACAAAAAAAATTATTTTGCATTGAGGAGCAAAACTAAAGACCAACACAAAATACGGCTAAAAGTGCAAATGACCCGCAAAAAGAGTTTCACGAGGTTTGAACATACTTGTTAGGGATGACAATTTGGCGGGGCGGGTACCCCCTCCCCAGCACCCCGTATCCGTCATAAAATTTTATAAACGTCACCTATCCGCCACTCGTGGAAGGTTGTGAAGCCCCAAATTTGTTACAATAACAATAAACATTATTGTGTCTATGTGATTATGTTACGACCTTATTCACATTCGAGGACGAATGTTGCTTAAGGAGGAGAGAATGTGAAATCCGGAAAAAAAAAATAATAATAATAATATATAGTTGTGGTTGGGTTAATAAAAAAATATATATATAAGAAAACAAAGAATAAATTGCATGGGATAGAGTTAATAAGTAGTTTTGGATAAATAGATAGATGAAATGAAAATAAGAAAACAAAAGAAAAACAAAAGAAAAAGAAAAAAAAAAAAAGAAGTGCAGCATCATCCACGTATGTCTTTGCTTCTTCCCTCCCCCCTTTTCATTTCCCCTTCAATCTTTTGGTTTTTCACCTCCCATAGGTTATAGAAAGCTCTCCATTTATACATTGTATTTACACACAAACAAAGTACATAACATAAAAGTTAGAAAATCAGAAAAAACAAGTGAAAAGAAGAGGAAAAAATACCAAGAGGGCAAAAAGAACAAGGAGCAAAATACTAAAGAGTAAGGATAATTTTAGCAACCACACAACAATAATCTTCACACTTACAAGGTGAGTTTTCTCACTCAGAAATTCTTGGTAACATCCTTTATTTTTAGTTCAATACATGTTAGAATAAGAATTGAGTGTTGAAAAGAAATATTGAACTTTTGATTGTTTAGACAACTAGTTGCGTCATGAACTTTACGAACTGTTCTCACTGAGTTATAATTGTTAGAATTTGATGAAATTCGGAGGAATTGTACACCTCTCTAATATGATCATATAGAACCAAAAATGAGGTAAAATGGACGTACGGTTTGAAAGTTATCATAGTTCAAAGTTCCTGCCTTAGATTTGGTCGAAATTCGGAAAGGCATAAGTACGGACTGTTTTTATTGAGTTTTACTTATTAGAATTATATGAAAATTTACATGGTTGTAAATCTCTCTGTTACGGACAGATATATATAAAGATTTATTAAAACGGACTTACGAGTTGAGAGATATTGTAGTTTGAAGTTGCTGCCTCGGATTCGTCGGAATCCAGAAGGGCAGGACGTTGAAACGTAAAACTGTACTAATCTGTGGGGAATATGAAAATTGTTGCTAAATGAAAGTTCTAGATCTCTTTGTTGTGGACATTTTGAGACCTTACGGGGGTCTATCCGACTTACGGATTGAGAGTTATCGTTGTTTAAAGTTTCTGCCTCGGATCTATCGAGATCCAGGAAGGGCAGCGAATAAAAGTGTACAACTGTACCAAATGGTACAGAATATGAAAGGATGGTTCACATGGAGACGTGTAGCTCGCTGTTCTCGTCGTTTTGAGATTTTATGGGGCTTGAACGGGTTTACAGATTAGGAGTTATGACTATTCTAAGATTGAGTGTTGTTTAATAAATATTCTGCCGAAATAAATTTCATGTGGCTGTTTTGAGGATAAATTTGTGTTAGTTACCCAAAGTTGTTGTAAATGAAATTTGGTACAGTGAAAGATCTCCGTCTTACATTAGTTTCCGCTTGAGAAACACCTTAGTTGGAGTTATGGTTAAAAAGTTATAATCGTTACAAGTATGAATGACAGAATGTTAGAAAAGAGAATAGTATTTATTTGATCTTCTGAAAAATATGAAAAGTGAATACGTGTTCACATAAATATATAAATATATAATGGATCGGGTTGCACGCCGCAACAAAACGTAAAGTGAATACGCTCACAAATACGTAAACATAATGGATCGGGTTGCGCCGCAACAAAACGTAAAGTGAATATATGTTCACAAATACGTAAATATAATGGATCGGGTTGCCGCATGATAAAACGTAAAGTGAATACGCGTTCACAAATACGTAAACATAATGGATCGGGTTGCACGCCGCAACAAAACGTAAAGTGAATATATGTTCACAAATACGTAAATATAATGGATCGGGTTGCACGCCGCAACAAAACGTGAAGTGAATACACATTCACAAATACGTAAACATAATGGATCGGGTTGCATGCCGCAACAAAACGTAAAGTGAATACGTGTTCACAAATACGTAAATATAATAGATCGGGTTGCACGCCGCAACAAATATGAAAGATGAATACATGTTCACCTATATATAAATATGAAAAGTGAATACGCGTTCACAAATATATAAATGTAATAAACATGTGGAAATGCAGGGGAATGTCTTAACGTATAATACGAGATAAAATGAAGTGTTAGTTAAACCGAGAATTTCCTATGAGGAGTTGTTGCATACTTAAAAATGTTGTAACCTGATATGTTTTTGCAATATGCTTATTACGTTATAAGTGATTGTGCTTGGAATATTGTGATGTTACTTTGAATTGCAGGGTAAGGTTCTCACTCAGCCCCAGATGGTAGGGCTGACTCTTTATTTAACATGTTTCAGGAAAGCGTGATAGAGGAAAGGCTCCACGCCAAGGCTAGCGATCGTCCATGACCTCTTGTCATACCAAGTCCATTGTTTCGCTTCGTACTCGTCGAGTTCGAATGTCGTTCAATGTCTCGAAATGCCCGTGGAGCAGTCTCCCTTCCAACTTAGAATAATATTTGTCAAGATGTCTACGCAGAACAATATTTGCACGAGCATGGGCTCGCGTTATATTTTCAATAAAATCATAAACAAATTTCTTTATTGTTATTTTTATTAATAGCTCCGTATTTGAATATAAGTTTAAAATTCTAAATAAAGAGAATTAAATGGTGCTCCTGGTGGAAAATAATTGTCCGGGTGCCATCACGTCCTAAGTAAAGACTTAGGAAAATTTGGGGCGTGACAAAGGTACATTTTCAACATCCATACTCGCCTAGGCGGGTATATTCCTAAATTCACTCCCACTCCATCACCCAAGTGGATATCCGCCACCCGCATGTACCCGCTAGTCATATTTTTAATCAATTCATTTGTCATTTTGTCAACCTGCAAATACATGGAAATTATCTACTACTACTAGAATTATGGGTTGCTAAAATTGTGTGTGTCAAATAATTGTACCCACCTGCCATTCCTAATACTTGTTAATTGATGGGACTTTTGCAAAAGACACTCTAATATATGGGAAACTTACGTAAATGTAACCTTCAGCTAACTAGTTTACCAATATGACAAAAGTATACACTTTATACACTTCGATTGTATAGTATCAGCCGGGGCAGAGCTACATGATGGCCAGGGGGGCCCGGATTCCCCCTCAAATTTAAAATTTTCCTAGTATACTACTAGTAATATTCATGATATTACAATAGAGTCCTCAATTTTTCGCTCTCCCTAGACCAAAAGTCCTCAATTTTTCGCTTCCTCTAAACCAAAATAAGCTCCCCTAGCCCGGGCTCCCCCTAGTTCGGGATCTTGACTTCGCCTCTGATAGTGTGCATAGGTATGTATGGTATATGCATATTTAGTATAAAGTATACACTTTAGTTATATATTTAGTATAAAGTATACATTAGTTTAGATGGTTGAAGTGTATGGCTGTAGTTTTCTCCTAATATATTGATTATGGGCCATTTAAATTGGGCTAGAACACTCCTTTCAACTTTATCCATCTGTGTCCCAAAAGAAACGGCATGCGCCAATATAGAAGGAAATTGATTTAATAGATTAGTCCATTCTAACAATAACAACATTAAGATATGCCAATTTCCATGGCTATATCAGGTTTCGGAAAAACAATGCGTAACGATATACAAATCAATTACATGAAACCGCATTTCATTCATTCTAAAAGCAATATAATGACATGATTTAAGATACATATACAAATCATCTAAAGGAACTAATGTCTCTCCGTTAGTAGTCACTAAATTTATATAAGATGTTGGCAGAGCCGTCTCAAATATTTTGGGGATCCTATTCTAATTCGTAAAAGTGAGCCCTTAATATAAGTAAATATACGATTTCAATAATTAGAAATTATTTTAAATTGTAAATAACAACTCAATACAACTTCAAGTTAATCAATCTCTGGTTAATCGGCTGACGTGGTTTGCGCTTATCATACAAGTTTACCTGCGCACTCGAAAGAAAGAGCTACGCGTTCCTTCGTAAAAAAAAAAAAAAAAATCAATCCCTACTTTAATTGGGCTAAGACCTGCGAATTATGAGATTTTAAAGTAAATTATGGCTAATACTACTTAATAAAAAATGACAAAGGACCCCTAAAATTTTTCGTTTTTCGGAGGCCAAATGCGGTAGCACAGCTCGCACGTACCCAAAGATGTTGGCCCTTATTATTCATTAATGACATTCTAACATAATATCACTATCCAGTTCTGTCGGATGGCATGTCATAACATGACTAATAACACGTCATTATTTCTTTAAGGATCTCTTTTGATGCTGAAGTTTTAAATTTAAAATCATGATCGTGAGTAAGAAAAATCATGAAATATATTAGGTAATGACATTAGAGCGCCAATTTCCATTAATAACAGAAGAGATATCCCGCAGGCCAGGTAGAGACTTTCAAATGCCATATAATTAACATCACAAATATTAGTGACATCCCCCGAAACTAACCTAGGCTTTCAAGCAAGAAATATAAAAGTCTTTGAAAAAAAATGAAAGTTTGAATTCCAACACGTTGTCTGACGTCACTACTCAGTGCCGGTCCTGAATTTTTTAGGGCCCAGAGCAAAAGTAAAAATTAGACCCTATATATATATATATATATATATATTTAAACTTAGTGATGAACTCACTCTTATTTTTCAACCAAAATCTAATCTGTTCAAATTAACTAAAAATTTAACATTCAAGCCAAATAAATTGTATCGATTCAAACCTAGAGGAGTGGAACAGATGCACAAAAGCGTTCTTCTTTTTGAGGAGTGGAAGTGGAACAAACCATCGTTTGGTTTAGGATTAATAGTTATAATAATCTAATAACTGGTACAAATTATTACAGTTAGACAAGTTAAAATTTACTTAATAAGAAGAAATTGATTTTCGATATAAAATGGATTTCTTTTTCTTTTTCCTTTGATTCCATATAATAAGTCCATTATTTTTGCAAGTAACGAGCACATAGAATGATAATCACAGTAATGCAAATAATTAAATTTATGTCCAAGGTAAGGATAAAGACTGCGTTCATTCTACCTTCTTCAGATCAACTGTGTGAAAATTCACTGGGTATGTTGTTGTACTTATACCACTTTTAAGTAGGGCTGGCGTCGCCGACCGACCATCCCGGCCCCGACCGACCCCGACACGACCCCGCTTATAAAAACGGACCGGCTCGAACCGGCCGACAGTATGGTCCCGCCGACCGACCCGCTGTGCCCCGATCCCGCCCCGATCCCGCCCCGACCCGCCCCGCCTCTGGGCCGACCTTTGCGAGAAAATAACCGTTGTCAACGACTATTTTACATTTTGGCGTTGTCTGACAACGACCATTTTAGGCCTCCTCCCCCCAACCCCTATCCCCTTTATATTTATTTTTAACCCCTAAGTTATTATATTTACACTTTAACCCAATTTTTCAACTATAAATACCTCATTCCTCTTCTTATTATTTTCACAAATCTTTCTACTCTCTAATCTCTCAATCAATTATCAATCAATCTCTATACAACATTGTCTACATATTCAATCTATTTATTAATTTGAGAATTGGGAGTGAAGTTGACAACTAGCTTGAGGATTATCTATCGAGCAAAGTTTCAATTTTCAACCTTCGATTACATCGCCGACTTACGTCGCTTGGTACATTCGCTCTCTCATTAAATTATTATTTTGTCTTTATTTCATTTAGCACATTTAATTTCATTATCTTTAACTATTTATTAGCATAATTAAAATGAAAGGACTAAGAGGCATTGGTAAGGGTAAGTGGTCGACTTCTTCTAGTAGGGTGGTAACAAGTGGCAAAGAGTACTTCTTCTAGTATTCTGCTCCACTATTCCTAGACAAGATGATTTTATAGATCTGAAATGTTTCCTGAAATACCATATGATCTTGACACAAATGATTATCCTGAAATTGAAGAAGATTTTAATTTAGATGACACTCTAGTTGATGATACACCTACTAATGAAGATGATGATACACCCACTAGTGAAATGCCTCCTATCCCCCCTACTATGAGACGAGGTCCGGCAAAACGACCATTAAAATCAGTTGTATGGAAATATTTTGTCAGGAACGTACCGAATCAAGTAAATTGTATGTAAAACTTGTAAAAATGTTTATTCTTTTAAAAGCCGACAAGGTCATGGTGGGACGGGGTTTAGGAAGACACCTATTGCAAAAACACAAAGTCTTGCATGCTCAATACATGATTTAAAAGAAGTGAGAAGACGTCCTCTCAATCGGGACAAGGTTCACATACTGTCCCGGACAAAGTACATGTTCAAATTAACCCTATGACGGGGGGAGTTGTAGGCCCTAAATACGATAAACATAAAGATAAGAAAGCACTAGCAAAATTAGTTGCTGTGGAGGGTTTGCCTTTTTCATTTCCTGAATCTCCTGGTTTTATTCATTATATTAGAGATATGTATAATCCTGCTTATAAAGGTTTTCCTAGATCAACTGTTAAAAGAGATGTATTTAAATTTGCACATGAATATCAACAGTATTTACGTTATGCATTATATCATTTAAATTGCAAAGTCGCTTAACTTCGATATAGTCGTAGTACTAACGCCATGATTATTTAACGGAACTTGTCATTGGATAGATTATAAATGGTCTATGCAAAAACGTATTTTAGCATATAGATATATAGATAAGAGTAATAATTGGTGAGTTTATTTCTGAAAATATTTATTCAATTATTACGGAATAACCGATAAAGTTATGAGTATTACATTAGATAATGCATCTTCTAACAATTCTGCTATTAGTATTTTAAGAGATGTTTTAACTCCGTCTTTTCCAAAACATTTTCATATCAAATGTGCGTGCCATATTTATAACTTAGTTGTAAAGGATGGTCTTTCACTTTTTCAAGATATTCTTGAAAAAATACAATTTGCTATACACTTTATTTTTAAAAATAATAGAATTCAACAGAGAAAAGAATATAAAAAAACTTGCCACGATTGTGGACTATCTTACAGAAAAATTCCCGAAGAAGTACCAACTAGGTGAAATTCTTTATATGACCAACTAGTTGTTGCTTATGACTATAGAAAACCTATTACTTTATTTTTTAACGCCCATAATCAAAATCCAAATGATATGATTGTGGATACTGATTGGGAGAAAATTAGAGAACTTATTGTATTTTTAGAAAATTTTCAACGAGCAACAAAAGAATTTTCTACTTTATATTATCCTACTATTTCAACTATGTTGTTTTATATAGCTATAATATTTTTACTTCTTAAAGAATATATGGAAAAACACGCTTATATCTGCCTATTAAAAAATGTTTATGAAATTAAAGAAATATTTTATTCCTATTCCCTATTTATATTATTGGTTTGTATTAAACCCACTATTAAAGTAGAGGTTGTAAAGTCTTATTCAAAATATTTATACCTGTATGGACGTACTACCACCTCCAACTCCCAAAAATTTAAATGTTGAGCTACCTATTGAACTAACGCTAGAAGAAGTGTTGAATAGCGTAGAAGATGAATGCAAAAAAGTATATCGGCATTACCAGCAAGAAAGTGCTAGTAATCAACCGACTTTTGTACCATCTTCTTCTTCAACACAACCTAAAAAAAGACAAGCAGTTTATGTGGCTAGGCCTAGTATTAATTCTATTGAAAGCCTCGTAAATAGAATGTGCGGTAGCAAAGCTAACCAAATTAGTGAGTTCGATGTTTTGTTTTGCGGTAATTTACCTTACCAAGCGATTATCAATGAAGAAGAAAGGAAGACTTGCTGAAATATGGAGCCGAATGAGAAGACATTTCCGACACTTTCAATGATGGCGAGATATTTTGAACATTCAAGCGTCATCAATCGCCTCAAAGCGCTTTTTCGCATGATTTAAAATAGGAGAGCACGTACACTCATTAGCCGAGACGGCTTGGAGATGGCGACTATTCGTAGATTGGATACGATGAGCGAAGGAGGCGCACAACCAGAGATTAACGAAGAAGATGACGACAACTACAACGACATTTTATCTGAAGGCATGAGTAGCGACGTGGAATAATTTGATCAAGATATACCAATTTCAACCGAAGAACCACAAGAAATTATAAAGAAATTAGAAAAAATATTTTCAAATTGGTAATTTATTTCATTGCAATTTTTAAATTTTTCTATGTCTTTCACTCTTTTGCAATTTTTTCAACAACGATAATTACAATGTAATTTTGAATCTTGTATATTTGATATTTCAATGAAATTAATAATATAAGAGACACAAAAACAGCCTTGGGATGTTTTTTTTACATTATTCTTGTCTTTGTTTAATTATTTAGTTTATAACTTTATACTTTATAGTTTATAGTTTATACTTTATACTTTATAAATATATTATATATATGAGTATAATACTATAATACTATAATTATAAATTATAATACTATAATTCTATAATATTATAGTATATGTATATGACATTATGACTATATGACAAGTATATGTTAATGTTACTTTGTTAGTACTTAGTAATTTAGTATTTTTAATTTAGTGAAAAAATTAAAAAAAAAAAAACACACACACACACAAAACCCGCCAACCCGTCCCGTCCCGACTTCTACCCAGACGGGACCGGACGGACACGAGTATGGTCCCGCCCGACCCGACTTCTCCAGCCCGCCCCACCGACCCGCCATTTCCCCGCCCCGACCCCGTCCCGCTCCCGCCAAACCCGACTCCGGTGGGCCCGGCCCGGCCCACTGGCCAGCCCTACTTTTAAGCATGTTGAAACTAAATATTCAAGCATTGAGCAAAATATATAAAGATACATCTAAATTTTCAACTTACTAAAAATTAGCTACAGCTGAAAAAGATCATACTTCAAAGGAGTTTGAATTACCTTCCTAGATATAGGGTCTCATCAAGCAATAATGAACTAGCTAGTGTCACGAAAAGAAGTATTAAAGGGTTGAAGACCGAGACAAATAGTGGACCTCTTTTCTAAGAGCACCATTGTTGACACCCAATTTTGTCCATCCCCCGTAAATAAATAACCAATAAATTAAATAATTTTTTTTTTTTTTAGAACCACAATTTTACATCGCAAAATACACATAATAGGTAGGTTTTAATAACTGCCTAGCATTATAAATATTAAACACTAATTAATTAGCACACCCATTTATTATTATAATAATAGCTTAGACTAATAAAACACCTAAATAAATTAATCACAAATTAGATTTTTCATTTATCTACCATTAATTAATTAATACACCTAAACTAATGCACAAAACCAAATAATTAACAGCCCATGCCCTTTAAATCAGTCTACCCAGCCCAAAAACATCTAAAACGCAGCCCACTCCCTACCTAGCCCAACTACCCGCATGCCCATTTCCCCTAAGCCTTTAACTCACCCCTCGTCCAGCCCATCTACCTTATACCCTCAGACCTCCCTTCCCCATCGACTTCCCCCTAAGAACAAACCCTAACACCCTTTAACCGCCGCATACACCCCCTCCCCTCACCCGCAAATCTCGCCGGATTTTCAGGTTGGAAAATCCGGCACAACCCAAATCAATCCCCTCCCATTCATAACCGAATCGACCAAACCAATAACCTTCCTTAAGACCTCCCCACAATCGAATCCATACCCCGAAATAGATTCCTTAAGAAATCAGCCACACAATCAGTTCGCCTTACCATAACAAGAACAGTACGAAATCTTAACAAAATCAGTATAAATCGTCCCTAACACCCGTCCTAAACTTACCATAAAACGAAGCCCAACTAGGAGCTATAAATACCAACGTTTGGACATGCAAAAAGGGGAAGAACAATCGAGAAGACATACAGCATCGTGCCTAAACCCTTCTCTTTTCTATTCAATTTACTACTACCTATTCTGCAAACCAGTTCTTCACGAACTTTCCTTCGAACGATTCTGGGAAACTTTTGTCGTCGCCTCAGTTCGCTACCCACAAAAGGTCCGGAAACCTACTCTTTTCCTACTGTTTGGTTGTTTAATTGACATTGTGTGCTCTGTATGATGAGACCCATATGTTATTTGTCGAATCCATTCGATTCAGTTTAGTCACTTTTTTAGATAAATCGGTTAGTTGTGATTTTCAGTTGTTTGTGGTGTCGATTCATTTCTCAAGTGGTAGCCATGTTTAGTATGTATTAATGACTATTTTAGAGCGTTGAATTTGCTATCAAATATGATTAAGGGACTGCTGATTCTATTTTTATGTTTTACTGAGCATGTTGTTAATTTGTTGTCTAAACCCAGTTCATATTGGTCATTAGCCATGTACCAGGCTGAGACTATGTGAACATGTATGTATTTATCTGGTATATTTTAGCCCATGTGGTATTTATTTTAAACCATGAAGTTTTGATATGCTGAATCTGTCTACCTTAGGGTATCTAGTTACAGTTTTAAGCCAAGTAGCCATCTGTATGATATATTTGACCATGTTTGTACTTTTGAGTGAGCTAGCCTAATATCACATGCAACCATGTCGTATCTGTATGGATTTAGGCCTAGTTAAGAAGTCTCGTTGGCGTTTTAGTCTAAGTTAAATACATGTGAAGTCTTCCTGAATCTTATAGGAGTTCTTATAACATGAAATGTTCTCAAAGGTCATCTAACATGCGTGTGATTAATATGAAATGTTGCTGTAATCCCATAGGATTGTTGGAACTGATTTTGATCATTTTGGGACACTGTTTTGGCTATTTTCAGACCAATTTTAGCATATGTCAGACTGATTTCCAGCCCTGCTTAGACTGATTTTCAACCCCCCTGTTTGGACTGGTTTTTGCCATTTTGCTGCTGATTTTGGATTATTTTGCTGCTGCATTTATTTATGAAAATATGCTCTAGTGTTCCTATTGTCATTGTCCATCCGTAAACTCATTTCCTTTTAAGTTTTGTCTATTTAATCTGCATTGTGTGGCCTGTATGATCAAGTTATGTGTTGGTTAATTGATTTATTTCATTTCAGTATTGCTTAGGTCTGTCGACTGGTTTTAAAACAGGTTTAAACGAATGTTAAATGTCATCGGAGTCTATTAAGATAATTATCATGTATGTTGGCTATGTCTAATAAGCCATTATGCCTCACATTTCCTACTAATAAATTCCCATCCAGCAATTTTAAGTTTGTCCTACATGCACCTAAATCATTGATTTTAGAAATGTCCATCTTATGTTTTTTCCCTTTTGAGCTCTGCCAATCCAGTATACCAGTGGTCATACAACACAATAAATATAATTGCAGACTTGCCTCCATATCTGCTCTGCTGCTTAATGCCCAGTATTTTCATTCTCTGATATTTGTTTTCATCCCATTAGCATACATTCAGTGTATATGAGTTGTATACCTCTCATGGTTTATGTGTATGTCTTATGTGTATCAACATTTATACGGCTAGATATATTAGAGGTGAGTTTGTATAAATGGGCCTGTTTGGGTGATAACACTAATATTTTCTTTGAAATCCGAGAAGTAAAATCGGATGTTACTAGTCATGTCTTCTGCATATTGAGGCCCATTCAATTGATTAATATCTGAATGCTTTACCTGCTGGTGGGATCCGTTATCTGTATTGCCCAGTGAATACTGGCAGCATGTGTACTTGTGTGTTTAATTTAACATTTCACTTATTTACATATATGATGGAGTTTAGAATATTTACTAATCCTTTTCTTTCTTATTTTTACATGACATGCATCGGGAGAATAATCAAGAGTCTCGGTATGAGACTCATCATGATTTCCATATCGCCAACCACACTTCCGCCGCAGGGCTTCCACACAACTATAGGATAGATGGTGTCGCCATCCGTTCTAAACGTTACATCAACTCCAATCTCACTCCTTCCTTGCTCACTTATTTATTTATTTATTTATTTATTTGTGTATTTATTATTATATTATTTGTTAACCCTGTAATTAATAGGATAATTAACTCTACTAGTCTTTGAATACATTGGAAGGGTAGTTTGAAAGATAAATTCATCCCTTATCTATTCTAGGTTCATATAAATCTAAATCTAAAATAATGCAATTAACCCTAGCTATGCTTTGGTCGTATAGTTAATATATCTCTTCATGTCTAATTCCTAAGAAATAAGTTCTTCTCATAAACTCTTCATAAATATCATAGGAAGTAATTTTTGCATACACGTATAAAAGTAATTTCATAATTAAGAGTCTTAACCTTACATATACTAATAGGAGTAATTTTCTACTTTTGTCAAATAAAATAATTTCATGTCTTATTAATGCATAATCAACTTTATATATTTTTGTGAGTCTTATAAGACCCTTTTAGGTTATCAATATATATTCTTTAGATATTTGCCACACCTCTTTTTTACTTAAAATAATCTTTTCTAAAACATACATCTCTTAGCCAGATAAATTAACCTAGGTTTGAACGGACAACCGTAAGTTAACGGATTCTAAAGGATGCCTAATCACTTCCCTTTAGGATAATAAAGAACCCTTACTCAGAATCTTATTTAGTTTCACAGACCATTAAATGAAGTTAGTGTTAACTTTAATCGGTTAGCATTGAGGTGTCCTAATTCACCCAATTAATTAGGTGGCGACTCCCTTAACACTTAACATTTTAACATTTTTTACATTTTTGGGAGGATAACCATTCCGTCGCGCATTCAAGCCTGAGAGTTCAAAATCGGGTGCGACAACCATATCATCAAAATCACCAGAATTCCAGATCCTAAAATCCCCTGCATAAAAAAATACTATATCATTAGCAACTATAGTACAATTTTGTTTTGGGCTCCTCTAAATTTTGGGCCCAGGGCAATTGCCCTGTTTTTCCTGCTCAGGGCCGGCACTGTCACTACTTCATTAAGACTAAAGTTTCCCAGATACTTAATTTTAGGACCACCATTTAAGTCATCTATTCACTTCGGAATAACTTTAGATATGTCGTGTTTGAAATCAAGCTTGACTCGGCTAAAGTTTCAGATCGCTGAAGTTTAGACATATATGACTTACGTTCAATCATTTTTACTTGAACTTCAGACACATTACTAAACTCAACCACACGTGGCTGAATTCGTTTAATTTTTTCTAAAGATCATGTGAATATCGCTGAATTTCAGTAATTTTTGTCTGAAATACATGCACATATTACTGAAGTTTGAAATTCGTCTATTTTTGCTTAAATTTCAGCCGTATGCAATTTTAGCATGTTAGGCTTCCAAAAGGATACCCATGAAATTTTTGCCTTTGTTTGGAGACCAAAGGCCCACAATCATGGTCTCTTAAGTGTAGTCATTTGATGGGCCTAAATAAAAAACCCAATACATTGAATCAAATTAGTCCTACCGCAAAAAGCCCATTTATCCTTAACGTCTTACCTACCCACCCTTTCTCCATTGTCAAGTTTTCCTTATACCAGAGAGACTGATATCATTAGGGTTTAAGAGCTCTTTGCACTCTCTTCTTCACCATGACCACCTTAAACCCCGTCGGTTCCAAAACAAACCAAATCCAAAAATATCATCATCGTCCGATTTATGCTAAACCCATTTGTTGTCTCTCTTTTAGAACCTCACCTCCACCATTTTCCCCTTCATTTTTCTCCATCAAAGCCTCACAAAACCCTAAAATCCCAAAACTCATAACCCATCAAAACCCTAATAATAACCCATTTTCATTCCTTAAACCCACATTAATTGCAACAATTACCACAACTACCCTTTTGTTTGCAAGAATCTTGATCTTCCCAAAACCTGCAGTTTCTTCATCAATGGTTTTGGAAACCACCAATGTGAGTGACACAGTTCCCGAGGAGCAAAAAGAAAGTGAAATTCAAGAACACCTTGTATCCCACCCTGATGACGTGGAAGCCTTAAGGAGTTTAATGGAAATTTACATAAAGAACAAGAAAATGCTGGATGCAATCAACATTATTGATAGGTTGATTGAGCTCGAACCGAATGAACCCGAATGACCTTTATTGAAATCCCATTTGTTTGTTAACTTTGGTGAGGTTGAATTAGCAAAAGTTGGGTTCACTGAGATATTAAAAAAAGACCCTTTTCGCGTCGAGGCTTATCATGGGCTGGTAATGACGGTTTCGCAAGATGAATCGATCGAGGAGATACAGGAAATCGAGAAAAAGGTTGAGGAGGGGATGAGGTTGTGTAAGAAAGATAATAAAAAGAGTGATTTGAGGGATTTTAAGTTGTTGTTAGCACAAATTAGAGTGATCGAAGGGAAATATGAAGATTCATTGAAGGTTTATCAAGAGTTGGTTAAAGAGGAGCCGAGGGATTTTAGGCCTTATTTGTGTCAAGGAATAATATATACATTGTTGAGGAAGAGCAATGAGGCTGAGAAATGTTTCGAGAAGTATAGGAGACTTGTACCGCAAAGGCATCAATATGCTAGGTATTTCGATGAGAATATGATTGCAACGAAGGTTTTTGCACAGAGGGCGGAGAACGGGAGAGCTGGCTCAAAGAGTTGAACAAAATTGAATGGTAGAGGTATGGTGGAAATGGTGTGCTCTATCTATTACTAGTTGCATAATTGTTTCAATTTAGTTGTCTGGTTTACATAGGTATATTGTTATATGAGTTGTGGAGTAGCTATTAGGTTCAGGAAAAAAATTATCTTTGTAAGTGAGGGACTGGTGCTAAGGCTCTTTAATTTTCAGCGGGTATCGGAATGCAATGATATAATAGTTGTTTAATCAAGAATGAAAATGAGAATCATGCTTTGTGATGTTGTCTTAATTCTTTTGGAATTTCCATGAATGTGATTGATATGTATTGTGACTTTGAGCCGTTGAGGTGGAAGAGATAGAGGTTACACGGGAAACTTTGCTATATAGAGTATTATAGATGTAAAGAGCAGTTTGAGCAATGACTCTGCCTCATTGTCAACCTTCCGGTTTTGTCCATCGACCGATGAATGCTTGATTGGTTCTAATCATGATTGCATATGTAAGTCTTATTCTATGGGATTTAGTGGACTTTTTTTGTTCCTCCCTGGCCGTCCTTTGTTTCCAAATATAACAAGTTTAAAATAAGTCTATTGAGTTGTCTGATAGAACTTGTACCATACCCCATCACTTTCGATCCTAGCTCTCAGAAGTGAATTTTTACCGCCTTTGTATGTTATTTGTTTTGATAAGTCTGTCTTAGGGATAAACATGACCCATGACCGCGAGGTCTGGTCTGGGTTCTAATCCTTGAATAGGTTTTGATAGCGAGCACAATTTGAGAAGGGGCAACACATTCTTGTCATTGCAGTCTTTCATCAGTTATTGTGTTCATAGCTAGATGTGGTTTTGTGTGCATGGCCACCTAGACATGTATTGCTCTTTATTTCTTATTTTTGTACTGTGTTTATGGTTGTTGTATGTGGGTGATTGTTTAGTTTTAATTTGACACAAATCTGGTTGTTAGTTGATTCTTGAGTCATAGCTGGGTTGTAGCTCAATTTGGCACTGGCTGCAAATCTTGTATTCCTTGTTATAGTCTTTTGTTTATCAGTTTAGTTTCATCATATGACCAGTTCATCACGAGATTTTTCCTCTTTTTGTTCATCCTAGGTATTCACCTCTTCTAGGTAGCGGAGTGTCGTAACAACTTTATAAGTTATAGCACCTTTAGGTGGGAAAACCAGGGGGCTAGTCTCCTCTTCTCCTCTTTCAGTAGTAGTAGTATTACTATTTAGTACTTGCGTAGTGTCTTTTACTTTGTTTTTTTATTTGTTACATGTTTCTTTATTGGTTGTGTCTATCTTGCCACTTTGTTGTCGATATTTTTATGTTTAACCTGTTTTTGGTACTACATCGTTGAGCTGAGGGTCTATCGAAAACAATCTCTCTACCCACAAAGGTTGGGGTAAGGTTTGTGTACATCTTACCCTCACCGGACCCCACATGTGGGATCAGAATGGGTATGTTATTGTTAGGTACTACACTTGAATCAATTTAAGTTGAGGTTGGGGTTTTTCTTGTTTGTTGTAGTCTCTAGTAGTATTAGTTTTGGCTTTGACCACTTGATGTTAAATACCCGCCATGAAAATACTGTAGCATGATGTTATTTCACTTTTGCTCTCCTTTTTCTTGTGTGCACCTCGATTTTTCAATCGGGTATGTCAGATACCATATTGTTCCCTCACACCAGCATAGATACACTCTTGAGCCATGTTCGTCAGATACCGTATTTATTCCCTCACACCAGCATAGGTACACTCTTGAGCCATGTTCTGTCGTCCTAGGCTTCCCATTAATTCATTTCCCAAATAACTTACCTTTTGCTGTCTTGTGTTCGCCTCAAATAATGACGTTTGTTATTTAAAGGGACATCCATTTCTTACTATTGGATCCAGGGGCGGACCCTGGGGGCTTCAAGGTATTTATGTGAAGCCCCCCACAACATAATAAATGTGTAGTTGAGATGGTAGAAATTTGAATTTTTACCCCAATGAAGTTCGGTTCGATTCTCAGCAAAGACATTCTTTTCTTCATTTATCATCTTTTTGCTTTTTAAAAAAAATTACTATTTAGCCATGATAGATGGATGTGCAAACTCATATCGAAAAAATCCAATCCAAAATTTAAATATAATTGACTGAGTCATTAAAATCAACGCAGATGCTTTATTCTTTATGAGCCGATGGTGTATCATCTTGTGGTAATATCGAAATTTATGTGCTTGACATGGAATCGCGATATGTAAAAGATAATAAGTCCAAACGTAAGACTCCTTTTGTGACCACTTTGCATTATTTTAAACATGATTGCTTCTTTCATATCATTGATTTGATATTGAAAGAGTTGAATGAAAGGTTTACTCCTGAAAACATGGAGTTGTTGAATTGTCTTGCATGTTTGAGTCCTTGTTCATCATTTGAATCTTTTGACACTAAAACACGTGTGAGGATGTCAAGATTGTATGCAAAGGATTTTTTGGATGTTGAAGATGAAGAGTTGTCTGCCCAACTAGATGTTACACCCCGTAATTCCAGGACATGAATAAGAGAATAGACGCGAGAGCGCAAGACTTGAAAATTGGTACGAAAGAAAGAATTGTTTTTCCGATGGAAAATCTTCCGAACGTCGGAAAGGAAAAATGTTCGTTGTTGAGAATTGGATTCTCAAAACGCATTATTTGAAGAGTATGAAACTTATTATACATTGTGGAAATTTATTTTATGGATTTGGTCACGAAGGGCCCACCCGAGAAATTTTACGTTTTGTAGGGCCCACGAGGGTTACGAAATTTTATGGACGAATGGGAGGGAGACACGTGTCACCCCCCCACATGGGCTTGTTCGAAGTGGACCAAGGGTAGAATGGTCATTTGACCAAAGCAAAGATGATTAAGTCTTGAAAGCTCAAGCTTGACATTATTGACTAAGTCAATAAGCCACTTGGCTAGATTTTATTAAATGAAACTCATCCAAACCACCCATATGTGTTAATCTAGACCCTCTATTGCTTTATATAATCATCCTAAGTAGCAAGACTTGCCTTTAACACTTAGAAATTTTTAGAGAACTTGAGCTAGTGAGATGAGGCTCTCGGGTTTAGCCCATTCTCCACATAATTTTTTTTAGTTTGTGGTTCTTTATTCACAAGACTTTAACCCAAGTCCCTAAGGGTATTGTAAGGATATCTCAATAGAAAGATCTCGGAAAAACGACGTTTTTACGTTAGTCGCAAGGCGAAACCCTAAGGTGTTCTTCAACTTTGAAGATGTAACTTGAAGAGGAGTTCTTCATGAGCTTCTAAGGAGTGCTTGGAGCGGATTGGAACATAAGAAGAGGAGCTAAACGTTGCTAAGGATCGACTTTTACGCTTGGACATTATTAGGGCTTATTGAGGTAAAATCTTCATCTTCTTAATGTAATTAAAGATTACATGTTATAGTAGTTAAGAAATGAGCATGTGGTATATATATTGAAGTTTGAAAAGATTTGGATCATGTCGACATGTTAAAACCGAAAATGGACAAGTTAGCCGTTAATGTTGTAATTAATTTGGACGGTAGTTACAATCGCCGCATGTTAAGGAAGAAAGGAGTTATAGTTGTTGTAATTGTTATTATGTATATAACATGTTGGAATAACAACTTGGATTGAAAAAAGGAATTGAAAGGAAATTGATAATTATTGTGACATTGTAGCCGAATAAGACTTGGAATTATTGGACAGTTTTATATTGATTGTGGGGCAGAATTTTACACGTCCTATTAGGCGTGTAATCCCCTTTGTATTTGCTGAATTATTGGGCCTTAAATGTGGCATTTGGTTATTGATTTTTGGGCCTTGAAAAAGGTGGAAAAGTACGTAGAAACAAAGGACGTACTGCCCGATTTTCCGTAGAATAAGAGACCTTACACTTAGTATGATTCTACGTTAAAAAGTGAGGAGTTGATAGACATGTTATGGCTATTATAGGTTGAAGTACTAAGTATATCGTATCCTACTTGAAGGATGGAATATCTATCAAGGTTGAAGTACTTTGGAGCATTTTGCTACTTGTCGATAATCGTCGCGAGGTATGTGAACCTCTTCCTCCTTTTGGGCATGATTCTATGTATGAAATATACATGTGGTGTTATTTCATGATTCCTTCTACTCTTAGAAGTTAAGAGGTATGTATGTTGATTTACTCTATGTGAAAGTTATGTCTAAGTTATCATAAGTTTTTACCAAGTCTTATGGGGGATGTTGGTAAGAGTCATTAGGAAGTATTTGGAGTCAAGTTGACTTTGCTAATTTACCGCACAAATGAGAATAAGTATCGAACAAGCCATTGCAGCGTTAATAAAAGAAAATGTATCGACAATCAATTATATTAAAATGAGTAGAATTCTCCATCTGCATAGAAACTAAGATAAGACAAAATTGTATTACATTTTCTAGATCATGACTGCTTTAATAAGATCGTTATAAACGAGTATAACCTATTCACAACGTATAAAAGTATATGTTACTTAATTTAAAGAGTTTACGTTATGAAGTTTTAAGACCATGAACCTTGAATCCTTAAAAGGTTAAGAAACTTTATTTTTCAAGTTATGGGACTTGATTCTTAAAGGAAGAAATGACTTGATTTAAAAGTATAGAATACTTGATTTGGAAAGTATGGATTTCTTGACATTCTAAAGATAAGAGACTTGAAATTCTAAGTTAAGAAACTTGATTCCTAAAGTTAAGATATTTGAAGTATTTTGAAAGTTATGTAACTTGATTTGAAAGTATAAGTCTCTTGGTTGTAAAAAGAATGAATTAGTTTAAGGCATAAAATTAGTATAACGGCTTTATGGGAAGTTGGTTATAATAACTTTATGGAAGGTTAAAAGAATGATTTTCTCTAGTAATGGAAACAAATAAATGACTTGAGATAAAGAAGGGCAATTTGATTTAAAGGTATCAATTGCTTAAAGTTTTAAAGTAAGAAGTCACTTGATTTAGAAGCCGAGAAATGTATTTCTAAAAGTGTAGTGACTTATTTGAAATGTAGACATGTCTTGATACTACGGGTGTTAGTATCTTGGGGTTTATATGAAAATGAGTCTTTTGAAAAGAATGGAAGTACGTAGTACTTTGGGTTAAATTCCCGGATTTTTATGTGAAACGAAAAGTGCATTGAGTATATAAAATGAAAGTCTAAAGATTTAATGAACTTGCCTATGCTTGCTTGTGATAGCCTTGAGTGCAAGTATTATATGTTTACGCTAGTGACTCTCTGGAGGGTACGTCTTATTGTAAATTTACTTGGACGTACCGACAGTGACAGAGGCTTCCACGGGTATGCTTCCATTGTGATTGATCCTTGGACATGCTTATACGATGTGGGATTCCGGAGCATGCGACTAGGATGCGGGTTAGACTTCCGGATTGTTTTTATTACTCCTTGGACATGCTTATACGATGTTGGATTCCGGGGCATGCAACCAGGAGGCGGGTTAGATTCCCAGATTTATTTTATTACCCCATGGCCATGCTTATACGATGAGGGATTCCGAGGTATGCGACCATGTTATGTACGATTATTACTCATTGGACTAGCTCCCCATGAAGACATGTACCGAGATGAGGGATTCCACGGGCATGTTATATATGATTATTACCCCATGGCCATGCTTATACGATGAGGGATTCCGGGGCATGCGACTATGCTATGTACTATTACTCTATGAATTAACTCTCCATGAAGACATGTAACCGAGATGAGGGATTCCACGGGCATGTTATATACGATTATTACCCCATGGATTAGCTCACCATGAAGTCATGTACCCGAGATGAGGGATTCCACGGGCATGAGATATATATATATATATATGTATTGTATATGTGTACGCCGACAGTGAGGTGGGATGCCACGGGCGCGTCACATGGTTATATGTTACACTTACTACCGGTAGTGATGGGGATTCCACGGCGGAGATATATATATGTATTGTATATGTACGCAAGCGGTGAGGTGGGATGCCACGGGCGCGTCACATGGTTATATTTTACACTTATGGCTGTCGGCAGTGATCACGCTTTGATATTTGTGGGCTTGAGACCCTTACTGGACTATGTGATGATATTTGAGGACTTGCATCCGTAGCCCTGTGTGACTATTGTTCATGTGTTGAAATCGTCTTTAAAAGGTAAAACTGACTTTTATTACTATCACTTTGGCAAGGCACAGTGTACCGTTATTTTTGTTATCATACATGTCTCCAGCTTTATATAGTCTGTTATGATTTCATTAGAGTATTTTCAGTTTCACATACTTGGTACATATTTAAATCGACCTCCTTGGGCTGCGTTCATGCCGCAGGTTGAGGTACATAGCTTGCTGATCCGCACTCTTAGGATCACTGTTCAGTTCTTGAAAAGCTCCATTTCTCCGGAGGCTTTGTCTGCTAGAACGGTTCCCTGAGGTTGTAGTTTTATGTACATTCAGGGGTATGGCGGGGCCCTGTACCGTCACAGTTGTTATGTCAAAATTCTTAGAGGTCTGTAGTCATATCTTCTGGATTGGGTTGTGTAAAGAAAAAAAAAAGGTAACTGCTTTTGGTTTTACGTAGTTTATGTATGTTCAGCTGATTATCTCTGATGTATACCTGTAAGGGTGCCAAGGTAGGGCACCAGTCGCGGGCCCGGGGTCGGGTCGTGACAAAAGTTGTATCAGAGCAGTTAGTCCTCAGAAAGTATCTACAGACCGTGTCTAGTAGAGTCTTGATTATCAGTGTGTTGTGCACCAAATCTATAATCAGGAGACTGCAGGACATTTAGGATTGGTTTCCATTCTTCTCACTCTGAGATAGTGCGATAGAGCTGTGTTGTTAGGGTCGTCTCTCCCTAACGAGTTATGTTGATTGCAGCTACGAGAAAGGCAGCAGTGACCCAAGAAGGACTACGTGGATTGCGTATCCAGGTTGGTAATGATTGTAGTATAGTTGATATATTGACATACAACTATACGGAGTTATGTATGAGGGTCAGACGCGTGTTGCCTAGAATGATTTTGGATTACCAAGGATTGGTAAGGATTAAATAGATACCGGGAAGGTATGAAACAATTTAATGAATTCTCATCAAGGTTTCAAGTGCTAATTTGAGAAATTAGGAGATGATGAGCTGTCTGAGAAGGTAATGGACCCTTAAGAAGTTATAATTAAGGGACTTAATGGAATGCCATGTTAATAGATTAAGCTACGTGGTAGGCTTAAGAGAATTGTATGGATGAGATCCGTATGGAGTGGGTAATGGTTGTTGTGATAGAGGCAACAAGGTTATGGTATTAGGAGAAGTTATTGTACCCGTTTACGGGGGGACTGGTAAGGTAGGCTTGGAGCATGGAAATTGCGAGCCTAAGAATATTGATAACCGCCGAGACCTTAGGTATATAAGGCCTTCTCGGGCAATAGGATTTTATTCAGACTAAGGGTAAGAGTTAAGTGCGACGGTGGGTCGGGTTAAGGACCTATTACGGGTCGCCTCATAGTTTGAAATGGAGTGGGATCAATTGGTAGTAGTTCCGCTACGTGACAGGGTCACGAGGGTGCAATGCCCAAGTCTAGTTAATTGTTTTACGGGTTCATGGACGCGTTCCACCGAAACCAGGTCGTGAGAGCCGAAAATGGCCTGATATTGTTTAATAGAGTGACTCCAAAGATTGGAGGCCAGAATCAATATGGAGGTTTTGTAAGTATGCTAGTGTAAGTTGGAGGTACAGAAAGAATACAACCAGTAAGAAAGTGTAGAATCGCCGATTGGTTGGTTCCACGTAGGCGAGGTTCCGATAATTGGCCCAGACATGATTCAGCGGGCTGTGGATAAGGCGAAGCTTATCCAGGAAAGATTTTTTTTGTAAGCTCGGAGTCAGCTAGAACTTTATGTAGACGAACGACGTCGACACTTGGAGTTCAGGTTGACGTTTTAGTATGAGTATTGTTATGTGGCCCTGGGTGGCATATGTCGTATGAAGGGTGTAGTAAAAGGAGACTATGTTGCTATCTAATTAGATTGGAATCCGAAAGAACATTCGGGGACGAATGTTTCTAAGGGGGGAAGAATGTTACACCCCGTAATTCCAGGATATGAATAAGAGAATAGACGCGAGAGCGCAAGACTTGAAAATTGGTACGAAAGAAAGAATTGTTTTTCCGACGGAAAATCTTCCGAACGTCGGAAAGGAAAAATGTTCGTTGTTGAGAATTGTATTCTCAAAACGCATTATTTGAAGAGTATGAAACTTATTATACATTGTGGAAATTTATTTTATGGATTTGGTCACGAAGGGTCCACCCGAGAAATTTTACGTTTTGTGGGGCCCACGAGGGTTACGAAATTTTATGGACGAATGGGAGGGCGACACGTGTCACCCCCCACATGGGCTTGTTCGAAGTGGACCAAGGGTAGAATGGTCATTTGACCAAAGCAAAGATGATTAAGTCTTGAAAGCTCAAACTTGACATTATTGACTAAGTCAATAAGCCACTTGGCTAGATTTTATTAAATGAAACTCATCCAAGCCACCCATATGTGTTAATCTAGACCCTCTATTGCTTTATATAATCATCCTAAGTAGCAAGACTTGCCTTTAACACTTAGAAATTTTTAGAGAACTTGAGCTAGTGAGATGAGGCTCTCGGGTTTAGCCCATTCTCCATACAATTTTTTTTAGTTTGTGGTTCTTTATTCACAAGACTTTAACCCAAGTCCCTAAGGGTATTGTAAGGATATCTCAATAGAAAGATCTCGGAAAAACGACATTTTTACGTTAGTCGCAAGGCGAAACCCTAAGGTGTTCTTCAACTTTGAAGATGGAACTTGAAGAGGAGTTCTTTATGAGCTTCTAAGGAGTGCTTGGAGCGGATTGGAACATAAGAAGAGGAGCTAAAAGTTGCTAAGGATCGACTTTTACGCTTGGACATTATTAGGGATTATTGAGGTAAAATCTTCATCTTCTTAATGTAATTAAAGATTACATGTTATAGTAGTTAAGAAATGAGCATGTGGTATATATATTGAAGTTTGAAAAGATTTGGATCATGTCGACATGTTAACACCGAAAATGGACAAGTTAGCCGTTAATGTTGTAATTAATTTGGACGGTAGTTACAATCGCCGCATGTTAAGGAAAAAAGGAGTTATAGTTGTTGTAATTGTTATTATGTATATAACATGTTGGAATAACAACTTGGATTGAAAAAAGGAATTGAAAGGAAATTGATAATTATTGTGACATTGTAGCCGAATAAGGCTTGGAATTATTGGACAGTTTTATATTGATTGTGGGGCAGAATTTTACACGTCCTATTAGGCGTGTAATCCCCTTTGTATTTGCTGAATTGTTGGGCCTTAAATGTGGCGTTTGATTATTGATTTTCGGGCCTTGAAAAAGGTGGAAAAGTACGTAGAAACAAAGGAAGTGCTGCTTTATTTTCCGTAGAATAAGAGACCTTACACTTAGTATGATTCTACGTTAAAATGTTAGGAGTTGATAGACATGTTATGGCTATTATAGGTTGAAGTACTAAGTATAGCGTATCCTACTTGAAGGATGGAATATCTATCAAGGTTGAAGCACTTTGGATCATTTTGCTACTTGTCGATAATCGTCGCGAGGTATGTGAACCTCTTCCTCCTTTTGGGCATGATTCTATGTATGAAATATACATGTGGTGTTATTTCATGATTCCTTCTACTCTTAGAAGTTAAGAGGTATGTATGTTGATTTACTCTATGTGAAAGTTATGTCTAAGTTATCCTAAGTTCTTACCAAGTCTTATGGGGGATGTTGGTAAGAGTCGTTAGGAAGTATTTGGAGTCAAGTTGACTTTGCTAATTTACCGCACGAATGAGAATAAGTATCGAACAAGCCATTGCAGCGTTAATAAAAGAAAATGTATCGACAATCAATTATATTAAAATGAGTAGAATTCTCCATCTGCATAGAAACTAAGATAAGACAAAATTGTATTACATTTTCTAGATCATGGCTGCTTTAATAAGATCGTTATAAACGAGTATAACCTATTCACAACGTATAAAAGTATATGTTACTTAATTTAAAGAGTTTACGTTATGAAGTTTTAAGACCATGAACCTTGAATCCTTAATAGGTTAAGAAACTTTATTTTTCAAGTTATGGGACTTGATTCTTAAAGGAAGAAATGACTTGATTTAAAAGTATAGAATACTTGATTTGGAAAGTATGAATTTCTTGACATTCTAAAGATAAGAGACTTGAAATTCTAAGTTAAGAAACTTGATTCCTAAAGTTAAGATATTTGAAGTATTTTGAAAGTTATGTAACTTGATTTGAAAGTATAAGTCTCTTGGTTGTAAAAAGAATGAATTAGTTTAAGGCACAAAGTTAGTATAACGGCTTTATGGGAAGTTGGTTATAATAACTTTATGGAAGGTTAAAAGAATGGTTTTCTCTAGTAATGGAAACAAAGAAATGACTTGAGATAAGGAAGGCAATTTGATTTAAATGTATCAATTGCTTAAAGTTTTAAAGTAAGAAGTCACTTGATTTAGAAGCCGAAAAATGTATTTCTAAAAATGTAGTGACTTGTTTGAAATGTAGACATGCCTTGATACTACGGATGTTAGTATCTTGGGGTTTTATATGAAAAAGAGTCTTTTGAAAAGAATGGAAGTACGTAGTACTTTGGGTTAAATTCCCGGATTTTTATGTGAAACGAAAAGTGCATTGAGTATATAAAATGAAAGTCTAAAGATTTAATGAACTTGTCTATGCTTGCTTGTGATAGCCTTGAGTGCAAGTATTATATGTTTACGCTGTCGTGACTCTCAGTTGGAGGGCCGACTGTCTTGTTGTAAATTTACTTGGACGTACCGACAGTGACATAGGCTTCCACGGGTATGCTTCCATTGTGATTGATCCTTGGACATGCTTATACGATGTGGGATTCCGGGGCATGCGACCAGGATGCGGGTTAGATTCCCGGATTATTTTTATTACTCCTTGGACATGCTTATATGATGTGGAATCCCGGGGCATGCAACCAGGAGGCGAGTTAGATTCCCGGATTTATTTTATTACCCCATGGCCATGCTTATACGATGAGGGATTACAGTGCATGCGACCATGTTATGTACGATTATTACTCCATGGACTAGCTCCCCATGAAGACATGTACCCGAGATGAGGGATTCCACGGGCATGTTATATATGATTATTACCCCATGGCCATGCTTATACGATGAGGGATTCCGGGGCATGCGACCATGTTATGTACTATTACTCTATGAATTAGCTCTCCATGAAGACATGTAACCGAGATGAGGGATTCCACGGGCATGTTATATACGATTATTACCCCATGGATTAGCTCTCCATGAAGTCATGTACCCGAGATGAGGGATTCCACGGGCATGAGATATATATATATATATGTATTGTATATGTGTACGCCGACAGTGAGGTGGGATGCCACGGGCGCGTCACATGGTTATATGTTACACTTACGGCTGTCGGCAGTGATGGGGAATTCCACGGGCAGGAGATATATATATGTATTGTATATGTGTACGCCGACAGTGAGGTGGGATGCCACGGGCACGTCACATGGTTATATTTTACACTTATGGCTGTCGGCAGTGATCACACTTTGATATTTGTGGGCTTGAGACCCTTACTGGACTATGTGATGATATTTGAGGACTAGAGTCCGTAGCCCTGTGTGACTATTGTTCATGTGTTGAAATAGTCTTTAAAAGGTAAAACTGACTTTTATTACTATCACTTTGGCAAGGCACAGTGTACCGTTATTTTGGTTATCATACATGTCTCCAGCTTTATATAGACTGTTATGATTTCATTACAGTATTTTTAGTTTCACATACTTGGTACATATTTCGTACTGACCTCCTTCGGGGGGCTGCGTTCATGCCGCAGGTTGAGGTACATAACTTGCTGATCCGCACTCTTAGGATCACTGTTCAGTTCTTGGAAAGCTCCATTTCTCCGGAGGCTTTGTCTGCTAGAACGGTTCCCTGAGGTTGTAGTTTTATGTACATTCAGGGGTATGGAGGGGCCCTGTCCCGTCACAGTTGTTATGTCAAAATTCTTAGAGGTCTGTAGTCATATCTTCTGGATTGGGTTGTGTAAAGAAAAAAAAAGAGGTAACTGCTTTTGGTTTTACGTAGTTTATGTATGTTCAGCTGATTATCTCTGATGTATACCTGTAAGGGTGCCCAGGTAGGGCACCAGTCGCGGGCCCGGGGTCGGGTCGTGACTCTAGAACCCTATATTAATTGTGTACGGATATATGATAACTTTTCTAATTTGAAAGGACTCTCGGATCTTTGCAAGACTCTTGTGTGAACAAAGAAGTACAAAACTTTCAGATTTGTGTACAAGCTTGTGAAGTTGGCTTTGACTTTACCAGTAACAACTGCAACTGTTGAGAGAACTTTTTCAGGGATGAAAATATGAAGGATGAACTAAGAAACAAAATGGCGAACCAGTGGCTTAATGATTGTTTGGTTACTTTTGTTGAGAAAGATATATTTAGTACAATTGCTGATCGAGATATTATCAGCCGGTTTCAAGGAATGGGAGCCAGAAGAATGCAAATAAATTTGAAGTTATTTGAGTGACTTATATTTTGATTATGTAATACGCATCTTTTAATAGACGTTTATCATTATTGTTAGTATTGAACATTTTTTTAATATAGTAATATTAATATTGAATGGTTGAATGAATTCCTGTTTTTGAATCCTGGGTCCGCCTCTGATTGGATCCCAAATTTTAAGCTTGCTGATGCTCTGCCCGTTTGGATGAAGAGGATTTGGCTATATATTCCAAATTCATAGGTTAAAATAAAAAACAATAAACTCGGTGTAATCGCATAAGTGGATATGTGAGGGTAGTGTTTATGCAGATCTTACTCCTATCTTTTGTTGTTTTCGATAGGCCTCGGCTCAAAGAACGATTTTGTTGTTTCCGATAGACCTTGGCTCAAAGAATGGTGAAAAGGAGGCAGTTGCAATAAGCAGAAACAATAATAATATAATGAGATAATTGAGGCTAAATGAATAATAAGTAATTGTTTGTGATCTAAAATTAAGGAAATACAAGAATAAAACTAATACTCTGAGAAAGCTTGACTATCTACTAATTTTCAACCCTAATTCTCCACCTCCACTTTTCTATGAAGAGTCCTAGGTTAAAATCGTATACTATTATTCTCCCTCAGTTTCATTTTATGTTACAATGATTGACTAGATATGGGGAGTCTAGATGATAATTTAATTTGAGCATCTTTTCAGAGGTAGTGAAAAGTTGGCTTGATAAAGAACGCCAATAAAAAATTTAGTATTTGAATTCTTGAAGGTGGTTGCATGTTAATGGAGTTCTTGATGTTGGTGAAAGTTTTAGAATACTATTTCTAGTACAATAGTGTCAAACATTTTGAGACCCAAAATGAAGTGTTATTAATTGTACATAATTGAGTTTTTAAGACATTCCTACTAAAATTTAAATTCTTTAAGACACTGAAAAATATTGTCATGGTTTCATGGAAGACTGCTTCAGTCATTCAACGAGACACTCAGTCCTCCATAATAGTATCATGATATATAAATATACTGAGAAATGACATATTAATGGAGTTCTTGATATTGGTAAAAGTTTTAGAATACTATTTCTAGTACAATAGTGTCAAACATTTTGAGACCCAAAATGAAGTGTTATTAATTGTACATAATTGAGTTTTTAAGACATTCCTACTAAAATTTTGATTCTTTAAGACACTGAAAAATATTGTCATGGTTTCATGGAAGACTGCTTCAGTCATTCAACGAGACACTCAATCCTCCATAATAGTATCATGGTATATAAATATACTGAGATGATATCATGGAGGACGACTTCAGTCAGAAAAATTCTTCGTGATACCAACATAAAATATAAATATGTTGGATGGTATTATTGGAGGAAGGATTTTGAGCAAGGGATGTCCAGATAAATATTTTCGGTCGATTGGGTAAGAAGCGAAATTAATTTGGAGGGGTAAATATTTTGTACCTTAGGAGTGTTTTGTGAAAAAATATGAAGAACATACACCAATGCCAAGTGGAGTACTTTGTGAATTAAACATTGGGCCTAATAGAGTTAAACTTGACCCATGCATTACTTTTCTTAGTTAACGTATAGTCCGTTTTGTTAAATATCAAACTTTTCTTAGAGGGACAAGTGCACAGATAGCCGATTTTAGGATCATTATTTAAGCCATAGCAGAAGTTTATAAAATTTTGCAAGTATAACCAATTTAAAATTAACTTCAACAAAAGTAGTCTGGCTTGTCAAACATGCATGTCTCAAGTTTGTATAGAAGAGTAAGACTTCAAGCATATATAATTGAACTTCTATCCCAATAAGATTTACTGATACCCAATTAAAACAAACTTTTAGTTTCTCAGATTCGAAATTTCAGGCTCGAATTGGGTTTAATTAATGGAGGAGGTATACAATTGAGAGGACTATAGACGAACAACAACAACATACCCTGTGAAACCCACAATGTGAGGCTAAGGTATATAGGGGAAATCAAATCAAAATAAAGAGAAGAAAGAAGATGTAACCGTCCTTCGAGGCATAGTCCAGTGATAAAGTCTGGGCGCTATAAGACGCTTTGGTTCTGGCATGGACAGCGTGAGTTCGATTCCCCGCAAGCACGAGGAAACACTCTTAAGTACTCTGTTTGTTGGGGAATTTGACCTTGTCTCATTGATCAGTTGTACGCTCCCAGAAACTGGCCACTGGAGCACATCCCGCGATTTACCTGGTGATGGTGTTGAAGGACCGGTGCCATTACCTCGAGGACGTCTGGGTAATACCAGTGAAGTAGTCAGACGCAAGCCTGAAAACCTCGATTATCAAAAATAAAATAAAAAATAAAAAAATAAAAAGAAAGAAAGAAAGAAGATGTAACCAAATTAATATAATTTTAAAGTTGCATTGTTTCAGTCCGCATGGACAGCTCAATTGGTTCTCAAGGGGATAATTGGAAAAATGACCAAGATCGAATCCCGCCAGCGGCAGAGTGGAGGTTACTTCTTGAAATAAAGGAGGACCCTTTATGCGCAGCGTGGTAGTGGTCTAACATTTGAAATCAGTTGAGTTACCATGATTAACTCCTTCACAATCCTGTCGGACCGGGATGTGGGGGCTTTGGGAGATTCACCTTTTTTTGGAAAAAGTTGGATTGTTTCACACTTACGTTTGGAGTACAACAAATTTTTCTATAAATAGATTCATCTTTGCTTTTTTAGCAGCTGTTTCATCTTTTAGCTCTGTTTGCTGGCAGGAAATTATGAGACAATGATGATATTATTTCAACGTCATGTCCACCGTGACAATTCTTCTTCCTAGCAATTTCTTACACTGACAAAAAATTGAAAATCATAGTTAAAGGTGGCTAAAATCATGAAATTTGATATAGGAATGTGGTAATAGTACTATGTATACTGTACAATACATTTCTCTGTAGACTAGGGTCAATCAGTTTTTGTATTAACTTGATATTTCTTTGCAAATAAAAATTCTTTCATTTTGTCACGTCTGTCAGGCTTTGCATTTGTTACGATTAATGAAGTAGACAATCCTTATTGACGTTATTGCCCGTTAGAGAACAATATAGCACAAATTGCTTTGATGAATAAAAGAGAATTGATAGAAATTTTTATCGGTGAACAAATCGAAACAAATTAGATATAAAGGAAACTATAGTGGCTAGGAAAGCTCTGTTGATTCTATAAAAAATTTAAATATCAAAGTGTCGAACCCGGTAATGAATAAATAGGTGCTCTTTTTGCAAATGTTAAACAAAAATTTTGCCTTCGCATCTCAGTCACGCTTTTACTTTTTCATTATTTTGTAATCCCCAAAATATGAGAGTTTGTTTCAATCTATAAAGAGCTTTGTGAAATCGAAAGACATATTGTTGAAAGAACAAACCAAAGTCAAAGTTAGTTGGTTAAGTCAACAAGTTAGTTAGATAGTTAAGAAGTTAGTTAAAGTAGTTAATACTAAACTAACACTAAAGAAAAAATATAGTCCTTGTAAATGTATAAATAGATCTTGTTAGTCATTGTACAAGTAAATTTTAAATGAAGAAAAACTAAATATTCTCACTACAAGCTTACAATCTTCTCTACTTCTCCCCTCTTCTTCCTTCTTGTTCTACATTGATAATTCTTCAATTCTCTCATGGTTAAGATGACAATTTCATCATGGTATCAGAGCACTGATCCACTGCTCGAGGATTGCTTTTCTTCCGCAATAATATTGAAGACAATCCACTAATCTTGGTACCGTTTCTCATTTTTGTTCTTGATTTCATCATCTTCTGTTTTTTTATTTCTGATATTCTTCTGGGTATCTGGTTTTCTTGTTCTGAATTTTCTTCTGATCAATATATAATTCTGATCCTAAGACTTCTTTTGTATTCTTCTCCTCTAGAAATTCTGCTCATCTTTCTTGTCATCTTAATTCTGATTATAAACAGAATACATAACACAAAACTCATACTTAAGTCTGCATCTGAAAACTGTATTGAGTCTACATCTTTAGATACAATTCTTGAAGAATCTTATTGACTTTCTATCTTACAATGGATACTGATCCTCATACAACCGAGGGCAATCATAATAACACCAACTCAATTGTGAGAATAAATATCGGAATTACTACAATTATAGACCACAATCACTCACCGTTTCTTCAATTTTCAGATGTAAGTGGTGTGTCTCTCATATCATTTTAATTAATTGGTTCTGAAAATTATACATTATGGAGTAAGTCTATGCGAATTGCACTACTTGGTAGAAATAAACTTGGCTTTGTAAATAGAAAATGTAAAAAGAAAAACTATGAAGAAGAGTGGTGGGATCAGTGAGATAGAGTAAATGTTGTAGTACAGGCTTGTTTGCTGAACTTAGTTTCAAATGGCTTATTTAGTGGTGTATTGTGTGCTGACACAACTTATGAAGTGTGGGAAGACTTAAGAGAAAGATTTGATAAGGTACATGGATCAAGAACTTATGATCTTCATAGAGAAATAACTACTTTAACTCAAGAAAGTTTAAGTGTGGCTAAATATTTCTCTAAACTCAAGACATTGTGGGCAGAATTCGAATCTTTAGTTCCACCCCTGGTTGTGGATGCCCTAAGTCTAAAGAGTTTGTAGAATATCTTCAAAGACAAAAATTGTATCAATTCTTGATGGGCTTGAATGAGAATTATATGCAAGCAAGAAGCCAAATTCTGTTAATATCTCCACTGCCTAATGTTAAATAAGACATATTCCATGCTTACTAGTGATGAAAATCAGAAATCAATTACTGTCAAGTCTGTTGGACCCTTAGGTGTTGGACCTAGTGATTTTAGTCACAATGTAAGTCATGATCCTACTGTTATGTACTCTAGAACAGGACCAAACTCACAAATCCAAGAAGAACTTTAACATGTTCTGTGAAGTATACAATATGAAGGGTCATACAAAAGAATTCTATTATAAGGTGATTGGTTATCCTCTAAGTTTTAAGTCAAAAAGAAAAGAATATGTTGCTCATAATGTATATGAAGATGAGAATGATGGTGGGACTGAGAAAATATGCAAAACCAGTGGCATGAGTGACAAGTCCATTGTGATGACAAACTCAAGTCATTGGCAAGTTCAAGGAGCACCTATGTTATTTGGAGATCAGTATAAATAAATTGTACAACTGCTGAATCACAACATGCAGTCTAAAACTACTCAACCTCAAGGGTCAACTACTACTCAGTCAATCTGCAAAATGCAAATGAACAATCATAAATCCTTACTTGTAGCCAATATACTTAAATATTGAATTATAAACACTGGTGCCACTAATCATATGGTGTATGATATAGAAATGTTGAATAAGGCAACTAAAGTAAAACATAAAAAAGAAGCACCCTTAACAATGTATTTCACTTACCATGGTTCAAATTTAATTTAATATATGTATCCCAACTCACCAGAGAATTACAATGTGCAATCACTTCTGTCCTGATTTCTATTTATTTTTGGATCTTTAAAATGAAAGGGTGAAAGAGATTGGCAGGCTGCAAGATGGTTTATACATGTTAGTGAATCAACCATCAACAAAACATCTTAATGAACAATTGAAGTTAGGAATAAATGTGAGAAAGGCAAAGGCACCTGCTGCAATGTCTGGGGAACAAATAAAATTGTGGCACAGAAGATTTGGACATACTTCTAGTACTGTTTTAAGTAAACTGATTAGAGCAAAATATGATGTTATAGCCAGTACTATAAAAAATTGTAATGTGTGTCCATGTGCTAAACAATGTAGACTTTCTTTTCCAACTAGTAATAACAAAAGTACTTCCAACTTTGATCTTGTTCATATGTATGTTTGGAGACCTTATAAAGTTCAAACTCATGATGACAATAAATATTTCCTAACAATAATAGATGACTTTAAAATAATGGTTTGGATATACTTACTAAAACTCAAAGAAGATGTATGTGTTGTAATTCAACAATTCCTAACATTTGTGTATACTCATTTCAATAAAACGATAAATTAATTAGAACTGATAATGGAATAGAATTTGTAAATGATGTATGTAACAGACTATCCTTAAAACTAAGAATTATACATCAAAGATCATGTGCTTATACACCCTAACAAAATGATGTGGCTGAAAGAAAACACAGACACGTACTAGAAATAACTAGAGCAGTAAGTTTCCAAGCCAACATTCCTTTAAAATTCTGGGGTTATGTGTGCAATTTGATGTATACTTAATAAACAAATTACCTTATTCTATTACTAGTATAACACCTTATGAGAAGCTTTACAAGAAAAACCTTCAATTAATCATTTAAAAATATTAGGATATCTGTGTTATGCTAATGATTTGAAAATATATGATAAACTACAACCTAGAGTAAAAACTTGTGTCATGATGGAATATTCTGAAATACAAAAAGGATATATTTTATATGACATGCAAAACAAAATGTTCTTTGTCAATATAGATGTTACTTTTAGGAAAACTGAGTTCCCTTTCAGAGTAGACACACCAGAAAGACAAATTTTTCTACATGATCAAACTGGTAAGTCTGATGATGAATATTATACTACAAATATATATATATACACATGATCATCAGGCTACTATACAAGAAGATTCAAATAAAAGGCCTCATACACCAGGAAATGTTCAAAACATCACTGTTAGGTGTATTTTGTATACGTTTTTTGAGTCATTTTTAGTTAGTATTTTTCTCATTTTCGTATAAATAAGTGTCGTGTAGGGTCGTTTTTCTTTCTTTTGAGTCACATCGGTTCTAAATGGAAAAATGACAAAAAGAAGCTAAAAGTGGGCAGAAAAGGAGCCCCCGAAGCAAAAAGGACGAAAGTGGGCAGATCAGGACCGCGGTGCCGGACTGCAGGACCGCGGTGCCATAATTACTGAGAAGCCGCAATACTTTCGGCACCACGGTACTTCAAAAGGAAAAGGAGAAAAGATCATATCGGCGGCAGGACCGCTAGGGGAGTGACTCCGGGTATAAATAGGGTGAAATCTGCAGGGGTACCACAAGAGTCTTTCTCTGGTGCACTGGACCCTTTTTTCGATTAAACTAAATCCTCTTTTGTTTGTGCATCTTTCTTTTTCCCATGTCTTTCTTGGAAAAACCAAGGTGATTTCCGACAAGTCTTTCTTCAATTTTAGAGCAAGAAGCGGAACTACAGGGATTCAATTCAAATTGTTTCTTACGATTACACCCAACAGCCCCCTTGAGCAATTGCATTACCTATTTCATTTTTGTATTCTCATCATTTTCATAGCAATTATATGTATATTCATATTCTGGCTCTGGCCCGCGATTGATCATATAGGGTCTTCAAAGCCCTTTCTGTCTCTCTCGCTCAACGGATCAAAGGTACGCCGACCGAGTCTCTAGAAGCTAATCCGTAGATAGCCTAACTAGCAGAAAATGAAAGCAGAAATGGCAGTACAAGGAAGGCATATCCTAGGTATAGCCTAACATTTGCCAGTCCATGAATATGCCGCACCCATCAGTTCGAGGAGTTGGCCAGATACAGGTCCATTCTGCAGTACCGCGGTGCCGATGCGGGAATTTCTAGTCCGAAGTGAAATTGGTCTGGGGCAGAAGGGTCCAGGGTACACGATTTTGCAGCATATTTAATCCACTGGGAAAGGATTTAAGAGGCCATCACATATAACATATCATACAACACAACACAACCCTGGAGGCTACAATTGGGGACATTGGTTCTAAGTATTTTTCTTGCTTTTCTTTATTTCAATTCAGTTTATGTGTGGGTTTGTATTAGTTCTTAGCATGTCTATTCTAGGAGCTAAACACTCTATTAGGATTTTCCTATTGAATCGCTTGAAACTCTATTTCATGAATTAATGCAGTAGTTTGATTTCTTCTTCACTTGATTAAGATTTATTCAATATTGGTATGAATGTTTGATAGTTAACTGATCACTAATTATCATAATCTATATGATTTTGAATCAAGAACCGAGAGGAGAGATTTTGATATGCTGTAATTGAATAGACATATGTTAAAATCGCGGACGAAAGTACCCCGATACTTGTGTATCATTATAGGTTATTGTTCTTAATCTTCCTATATGGTAAAACCTATCATAGAAATATAGAAGATTTCTGCACTGGGGTTGAGCGATTATATATCCTAACCGGAATATAAGACAATCTAGTTAACCGCTATCTTAACGTAGAAGAAAAGTCACTGTAGTTGCATTAAGGATTGAAAATAGTGGATAGTTGAGAATATTGGAAGCCCTAATTCCTTCATAACTGATTAAACCTCAATAATTTAATTTAATTGTTGCAATTACTTTACTAGTGTTAGATAAAAACCAAATCAAATTATCGTTTGCCAAATAGATAACCTACAATAGGTGTTTGGTAATTAGAACCAATCTCTGAGGATGATATTCGGTCTTACCAGACTATATTACTCGTGAACGATACGTACACTTGCGTTAAGCACTTGGAAAATCGCTAACAAGTTTTTGGCGCCGTTGCCCGGGACTGGCGTACTTGTAATATCGAACCATCTATCCTTATTTCTACTTTGACTTTTATTTTTATTTTTATTTTTACTTTTAGAACCCTATTGCCTTGATTTGTTTGTTGATTTTGATCGATTTCATGGACATAGTTTATGCGAAGAAGAAGGGCAGACACACTTGTTCCTTTTAACCCTGAGATTGAGAAAACTTGCAAGCAGAACATGCGAAACAAGAGGATATCTAATTCAGTGACCATGGAAAACCAACCGAATCAGAACAGGCAAACAATGAGGTTCCTGAAAATGTAGGGGAGCCAATCCAGGTTCCAGCGGAGAGAAGCTTGTGGGATTATGTCCTGCCCACAGTTACAGGTGCACAGACATGCATCAGGCTTCCAGCAATAGGAGCAAACAACTTTGAGATCAAGCCAGCAATCCTGAGCATGGTCCAGAACACAGTCCAGTTTGGGGGATTGCCATCTGAAGACCCCCACATGTATATTGCCAATTTTCTGGAGCTGTGTGCCACCTTCAAGTACAATGGCGTTACTGACGACGTCATCAGATTGAGTCTCTTCCCGTTCTCACTTAGGGATAGAGCCAAGAGCTGGCTGAACTCACTGCCTGCAAACTCCGTCGCCACCTGACAGGATTTAGGCCAAAAGTTTCTTGCAAAATTCTTCCCTCCTTCAAAGGCGGCAAAGCTAAGGGGAGAGTTGAACAACTATTAACAGCTGGATGAAGAGTCGTTGTATGATGCATGAGAACGATTCAAGGATTTGCAGAGAAAATGCCCGCATCATGGCTGTCACGACCCGACCCCGGGCCCGCTGGTGCCCTACCTGGGCACCCCCCTCTTATACTCTTACATCCCATATAAGACCTAGGCCAAATGATAAATGAAATCAGACGACAGATGTAGCAACAAGGCAAGCCGTGAGGTCCGCTATATATATAAAAAGGAATAACCCAACAATGCGCAGCTTATACAATTGCCCAAAAATAAATACAACTCCCGCAAGTCCAAAATACATATGAATACTGGACCTCAAGAGTTTGAATAAGAACCTATGACGGACAAGGCCCCGCTGCATTCTCGAATATACACAAGTCTACTACCAAAGACCTGTACCAAGATGACAAGCTCCGGAACAAGGGAGCCATCTCAACAAGCTGGGCAAGGATCCTAAGCTCGCGGATTCACAAACTGTGTATCTATACCTGCGGGCATGAACGCAACTCCCGAAGGAGGTCAGTACAACATGTACTAAGTATGTAAACATAAAATACAGTAAACAAGATCATAACTGTACAAAAGAATGACAAGGACAAGTATGAAAATCAAATACTAGATCCTACCGTGCCATACACAATAATAGCCAATCAGATATCATCACTGCACTTGTACCACTATACTATCAGACATCAGATTATCAGATCAATGTACCATCAGATCACTATATCATCAGATCATCGCATTACTATATCATCAGATCATCAGATCACCAGATCATCAGATCACTTAAAATATGAATCAACTGTACATTTAACAAAAAAATATGAAAGCCATGTCACAATAGGATGGTTGGCTTGATCTCAAAGTTGTTTGCCCCTATTGCTAGGAGCCTGATGCATGTCTGTGCACCAGTAACCGTGGGCAGAACGTAGTCCCCCAAACTTCTCTCTGCTGGGACCTGTATTGACTCCCCTACATTCTCAGGAACCTCATTGTCCGCCCCATTCTGATTCGGTTGGTTTTCCATGGTCACTGAATCCGATGTCTTCTTGTTTCGCCTGTTCTGCTTGCAAGTTTTCTCAATTTCAGGATTAAAAGGAACAAATGTATCTGCTCCTCTTCTTATTCGCATAAACTACGTCCTGAAATCGATCAAAATCAACAAACAAATCAAGGCAACAAGGTTCTAAAAATTAAAATAAAAAATAAACAACAAAAATAAAAACCAAAGTAGACTTAAGAATAAATAGTTCGTTATTAGAAGTACGTCAGTCCCCGGCAACGGCGCCAAAAACTTGTTAGACGATTTCCACGTGCTCACACAAGTGTACGTATCGTTACAAGTAATATATTCTGGTAAGACCGAATATCGTCCTCAGAGACTGGTTTCTAATTACCGAACATCTATCATAGGTTGTCTATTTGGCAAACGATAATGATTTGGGTTTTAATCTAACTGCTAGAATAATTTGCAAGAAGTAAGCTAAATTGTTGAGGTTTAATCAGTTATGAAAGAATTAGGGCTTCCAATATCCTTGACTATCCACTCTTTTCAATCCCTAATGCAACTAGAATGACTTCTTCTTCTACGTTAAGATAGCGGTTAACTAGAGACTGTCTTATATTCCGGTTATGATATATAATCGCTCAACCCCAGTGCAGAACCCTTCTATATTTCTATGATAGGATTTACCACATAGGAGGATTAAGAACAATAACCTATAATGCTACACAAGTATCAGGGTACTTTCGTCCGCGATTTTAACCTATGTCTATTCAATTACAGCATATCTAAATCTCTCCTCTCGGTTCTTGATTTGAAATCATATAGATTATGATAATTAGTGATCAGTTAACTATCAAACATTCATACCAATATTGAATAAATTTTAATCAAGTGAAGAAGAAATCAAACTAATGCATTAATTCATGAAATAGAGGTTCAAGCGATTCAATAGGAAAACCCTAATTAAGTGTTTAGCTCCTAGTCATAGTCACGCTAAGAACTAATACAAATATCAACATAAACTGAATTGAAAACTAAAGAAAGAAAAAGTACTTAGAACTAGGTCTCCAATGATAGCCTTCAATTTGTCTTCAATTGTGTTATGTGATAGAATGTTCGACCCCATTCAATAGAATAATCCCTAGGGCTTAAATATGTTGCAAATTTCGTGCCCTTTGGACCCATCTTCCCTTGGCCAAATTTACTTCAGATTCTGAATTTCCCGCTTCGGCACCGCGGTTCTGCATAATGACACCGCGGTGCCGAAAGTCCTGCGGGTTCTCTGATCTTCTGGCACCACGGTCCTGCTGAATAGCACCGCGATGCTGCTTTGCCATCGTCCGAATCTCTAATTTTCAACCTTTTGCTGCCTCGGGACCCTCCTTTTATGCCTATTTTTTGTTCGTTTTCGCCATTTTGCCTTTTTGAACTGATGTGACTCAAAAGAAAGGAAACCGACCATAAAACTACACTTATTTAAACGGAAATGGGGAATATACTAACTAAAAATGACTCAAAAAACGTATACAAAATACGCCTAACAAAGCGTTCATGAGGAAGAGTGCCAATGAGGCACATGAGTTGCTAGAAGACATGGTTGCGAATAATCACCAAGGGGCAGATGACATATCAGTGAGTAGTAGGAAGACTATGGGCATACATGAGATAGATGTTATCACTGCATTGAATGCGCAGGTGGCCCTCTTGACAAAGCAACTGCAGCAGAATACTATGTCTGTGAACGCAGTCCAGCTGCCTGCGAGCTGTGAGATCTGTGGAGGACCACATACTTTTGATAGATGCATAGCAGTGGATCCTAATAGTGTGCCCATGGAGTAGGTTCAAGCAATTGGGAACTTTCAACGCCCTTATAACTCCAACACATACAATCCGGGGGTGGAGAAATCACCCCAACTTTTCGTGGAGGAATGACCAAGGGCAGCAGCCACCATATCAAGAAAACAACTAGAACCAGCATACACATAATCAGGCCACATCATCCCAGCAGTTTAGACCACCTACACCACAGGAGAAGTCTGATGAACTGAGAACAACCTTGCTTACACTCACCAATTCCCAGAATCAGTTCATGTCAGAAATAATGTCCTCTCTCAGGAATTTGGAAACGCAAGTGGGGCAATTGGAGAAGATGGTAAATAGCAGACCGCAAGGTACTCTCCCAAGCAACACAGAGGTTAATCCGCGAGAGTAGTGCCAAACAGTTTTGTTGAGAAGTGGAAAGCAATTGGAGCAGGTTGCTCCCCAACCAGCAGTGGTAAAGGAGAAAGAGTGTGAGAAGACAGTTGATGTAGAAAAAGAGGGGGTCACTGAGGATCGCCCTACAGTAGAGAAAGCACCACAAACACATTTGAGGGAATACACTGACAAAATCCCTTACCCTCAAAGGCTCCAAAAGAAGGCCTTATACAAACAGTTCTCCAAGTTCTTGGAGGTATTTAAGAAGCTCCACATCAATATCCCCTTCATTGAGGCGTTAGAACAAATGCCCACATATTTCAAATTCATGAAGGAGATACTTGGGAAGAAGAGAAGATTGGCGGATTATGAGACAGTAGTGTTGACATAGGAGTGCAGCGCCATCTTACAAAAGAAACTGCCTCCTAAATTGAAAGATCCAGGAAGTTTCACCCTGCCCTGTACTATGGCAAGGTAACATGCAACAGAGCGCTTTATGACTGAGGGGCTAGCATAAATCTTATGCCCCTATCTGTGTTCAAGAGATTGGGTTTGGAGGAAGCCAAGCCAACCACAGTTAATCTGCAGCTTGCTGACCGATCTGTGGTACACCCCCGAGGTATAGTGGAAGATGTGCTAGTCAAGGTGGGCAAATTCTTCTTCCCAGCGGCCTTCCTCATTCTTGACATGGACAAAGATGAGAACATGCCCATAATATTGGGAAGACCATTCCTTGCAACGGATAGAGCCCTAATTGATGTGGAGAAGAGAGAGTTGAGACTCAGGGTTCAGGAAGAAGAGATGGTATTCAAAGTTTTCAAATCTACCATTGAATCCCAGGCTAGCAACAAATGTTTTGCAGTGAGCACAGCTGACACAACAGCTCATCAAGCACAAACCAAAGGTAGGGGAATCATTGCGACAACTGTGAACCCACAGGTTAGGTGGATTGCTTGAGATGAAAGCTGACAAAAAGGTAAACCTTACTGAACTCAATCCTGCGAAAAAGAAGAATAGAGTGAGAAAAAGGAAAATGATTTTTAAGTGGATAGATTATGGGGTTAATTTACCCAGTGATTGATTAAGGAACCTGCGTCCGGCTAAAAGACGTTAAAGACAGCACTACTTGGGAGGCAACCCAATGTTTAAATTATGCAATTAGTTTAACTTGAACAATCTCACTTGATGGTATTTTTAGTTGTGTTGTGATGACAGATGAGGGAATCAGAGACTAAGCATGAAGAAATGGGTGGAAAACACGGAATCGGGTAAGCACCACAGTGCCATTCTGCAGGCCCGCGGTGCCGAATCTTCAGAGAGGTCACAATACTTTCGGCACCACAGTGCCATTCTGCAGGACCGCGGTGCCGATGCGGGATTTCAGAAATAAAAAGCCCTAAAATCCCCAATTCTTCTCACTTTCACACAAACCCTTCCCCTCTCTACCAAGTGCCGAAAATACATTTCCAAACACCTAAAATCTACCACAAATTCTCTCAAATCTTTCCAATACCCACAAACCATCCCCACTCAACACTCCTAGCCTCTTCATAACATCATTCTTTCACTTGGGTCAAAAGATCGCAGTTCATGCGGTCGATCGCAGGATCGCAGCGCCATACCATCGAGAAGCTCGCGATTTTCGGCACCACGGTGCCGATGCGGGAATTTCCAGATCCGAAGTGAAATTGGCCAGGGGCAGAAGGGTCCAGGGTACACGATTTTGCAGCATATTTAAGCCATTGGGACATGATTTAAGAGGCCATCACATATAACATATCATACAACACATCACAACCCTGGAGGTTACAATTGGAGACATTTCTAAGTATTTTTCTTGTTTTTCTTTATTTCAATTCAGTTCATGTTTGGGTTTGTATTAGTTCTTAGCATGCCCATGGCTAGAAGCTAAACACTCTATTAGGGCTTTCCTATTGAATCACTTGAAACTCTATTTTATGAATTAATGCAGTAGTTTGATTTCTTCTTCACTTGATTAAAATTTATTCAATATTTGTATGAATGTTTGATAGTTAACTGATCACTAATTATCATAATCTATATGATTTCGAATCAAGAATCGAGATGAGAGATTTGGATATGCTGTAATTGAATAGACATAGGTTAAAATCGCGGACGAAAGTACCCCGATACTTGTGTAGCATTATAGGTTATTGTTCTTAATCCTCCTATGTGGTACCTATCATAGAAATATATAAGGTTTCTGCACTGGGGTTGAGCGATTATATATCCTAACCGAAATATAAGACTGTCTAGTTAACCGCTATCTTAACGTAGAAGAAAAGTCACTCTAGTTGCATTAAGGATTGAAAATAATGAATAGTTGAGGATATTGGAAGCCCTAATTCCTTTATAACTGATTAAACCTCAATAATTTAGTTTAATTGTTGCAATTACTCTACTAGTGTTAGATAAAAACCAAATCAAATTATCGTTTGCCAAATAGATAACCTAAAATAGATGTTCGGTAATTAGAAATCAGTCTCTAGGGACGATATTCGGTCTTACCAGACTATATTACTTGTCAACGGTACGTACACTTGCGTTAAGCACTTGGAAAATCGCTAACAATCACTCTACCCTACTGAATTGAAATTGTGACATCAGATACAAACCAAAATGATACAATACATATACAATATCATATACCACCTATGATTCAGACTCAGAATCAACCTACTAATACAATTTCTATCAGGAAATCTACCAGATCAAAACAACCTTCAATTTGGCTTAAGGACTTCATTACAAATAAATCAGATAATGCTCCATACTCTATAACCAATTACATATCCTATGAAACAATCTCACCAAAATATAGAGCCTTTCTTACTGCCTTTTCAGAAATAACTGAACCAAAGAACTACACTGAGGCATCCATGGATCCAAGATGGGTGGATGCAATGAAAGTAGAAATCATAACACTATAAGACAATCACACCTGAGATATTGTTTTCCTACCTGAAGGCAAATCTCCAATAAGATGTAAATGATTTACAAGATCAAGTACAAGGAAACATGAGAGATTGAAAGGCTAAAAGCTAGACTTGTTGCGAAAGGATACAATCAAAGAGAAGGTATTGATTATCAAGAAACCTTCTCTCCAGTAGTAAAAATGGATATTGTACGGTATATTCTATACATAACAACATCCAAATATCGACACATATATCAAACGGATGTGTATAATACTTTTTTATAAGTGGATCTACATGATGAAATCTATATGAAACTACCTCAAGGATTTATCAGTCAGAGAGACAAAAACATATACAGACTGATTAAATCCTTGTATGAACTTAAACAAACACCAAGATAGCAGAATTTTAAACTCACAGAGGCACTACTTCAAATGAAGTTTAAACAGTCACAATATGACCATTACTTGTTCATTAGGAAAACAGACAAAGGGATAACTTTAATACTGATTTATGTGGATGATATGTTGATTACTGGAGATCACATGGAACAAATAGAGGAAACCAAACAAGATCTATAACATGCATTAAAATGAAAGATCTGGGAGAATTAAAGTACTTTCTGGATATAGAATTTGCAAGATCAGAAAAAGAAATTCTAATGCACCAAATAAAGTATGCTTTAGAACTCATTTCTGAGCTTGGTTTGGCTGCTGCTAAGCCTATTAACACCCCTATTGACTGCAGTATGAAGTTAACTACTAGGAAGTATGATGATCACATCCAAAAGCAACAAGAAACGTGAAGAGATTAGACAAAACCAGAAGATGAATTTCTGAAGGATATCAACTCATATCAAAGGCTGATAGGTAAATTACTCTACCTCACAGTCACAAGAGCAGATATAACCTACAATATTCAGACACTCAATCAATTCCTACAACAACCAAATAAATCTCATTTTGATGATGCACTTAGAATAGCCAAATACATCAAAAATCAGCCTGGACAAGGTATACTAATATCCAGTAAAGCTCAAGAGACAGTAAAGGCATATTGTGATGCTGACTGGGCTGCATGCCCTCACACAAGGAAGTCAGTTACTTGATACATTGTCAATTTTGGAGACTCACTTATATCATGGAAATTAAAGAAATAGTCTACAATATCCAGAAGCTCAGCTGAATCAGAATACAGAAGTTCAACAGGAACAATGACCGAACTAACTTGGATACTTGACATACTAGAAGAAATTGGGATCAACATTGACTTACCAATAACAGTGTTTACTGACAACAAATCAGCAATCCAAATTGCTATAAATCCAGTGTTACATGAAAGGACTAAACATATAGAAAATTATCTACATTTCATAAGAGAAAAGATTCAGAAAGATATGGTAAAAACATAATACATAAACACTGCCAACCAACCTGCTAATTTGCTTACCAAAGGGTTGAATAGAATTTAACATTAGTATTTGTGTTCCAAGCTTAGATTACTAAACATATTCACAACATCCAGCTTGAGGGGGATTGTTGAAAGAACAAACCAAAGTCAAAGTTAGTTGGTTAAGTTAACAAGTTAGTAAGATAGTTAAGAAGTTAGTTAAAGTAGTTAATGCTAAACTAACGGTAAAGAGAAAATATAGGTCTTGTAAATGTATAAATAGATCTTGTTAGTCATTGTACAAGTAAGTTTTAAATGAAAAAAAACTACAAAAGCTTCTTTCTATAAGCTTACAATCTTTCCTACTTCTTCCTTTTTGTTCTACATTGATAGTTCTTCAATTCTCTCATGGTTAAGATGACAATTTCATCACATATTTTGGATGAGTAGTAGTATTTAGAAAACCATGAGGTTGAAACAGTGTTAACAAAAGTCGTCGCTTTGCTGTGTAAAGCATTTGTGAAGTGAAGGAGTTATCATTTCATAAGTGAAGCTATGTGATTCTGAGAAATTTGCGCATCAAAGAATGACACGCACAAGGATCCAAATGAGAAGTTTGTTCTTTGTACCTTGCGGGGTTGGACTAATATTTGCATTACTGTATATTGAATGCTTTAATTAGTTATTTAAACTCCAATTTTGATTATTGTTATACTAAATTCATATATATTCGGTGCTTTTAATCATCTGTAGATTGTGCGCTTCATTCAAAGAAGTGTGGGGGTGGTACTTCTCGCTTTATGCTTCGAGTCTCATGGACATTGTAGCTTTTCTTTTTTGCTTGTTATGTTTTGCTTTTAAAAATGATTGCTGTTGAACATATAGATACCCCCCTAAAGAGTTTGGTGACGTTTAAAGTATGACTTTTTTTGTTGACGAAGGAATCCGCAGCCGCTAATCTTTCGAGTGCGTACAGGGTAAACCCCGGGCTGACGAAATAGCCTGCAAATCACGTCAGCCGATTAACCACACTTGGCAAGCCATGTGTGACAGGCTCAACCAAGAAGGTTTATACAGGGAATCGAACTCGTGACCTTGTGATCTCGCGCTCTACTGCTACACCAATTTGACTATCCTTGTTTAAAGTACGACTTGTCAGATGTATTGGGTAATATGATATTTCCTCGTTTTCTCCCCGATTAAAATATCCCTTGATTCATCCAAGAAAGATAAATAGAGTTATCTAAATATTAGAGCATGAAGTGCAACTAATCCATTTTGAGGGGATTCATATTACTATTATCAATTAGAATAATTTATAGTTGGTCTCTCGGAAATAACTGCTCTACTTACCAATGTAGATGTAAGGTCTGCGTACATTGTACCCTCCTCAATCTCACATTATGGGATTTTACTGAGTATGTTATTGTTGTTGTATAGTTGGTGGATTAAGAATTATGTTCGTCCAAATACATTGTGATTAGTACATGCTTTTCGGGTTTGTTGGTTTTATAAAAGGCACCTTTTCTTTTCTCTTCAAAATCTCATTGTTTCATGGTTGAATTAAATTACATAACTTGTTTGGTTGTGATAAATTAATTAAAAGTGGATGGAGGACAAAAGGTCACTTCTCTCATTTCATGATTGAATTGAAAATAGTGATATCACACCATTTCACCTGTTTGGTTGCTCTTCTTCATATAATCATACAATACTACTGGATATCATCACTATTTCACCCAACTGATGATTAAATGAACCATTTTTTCTTGGGGGGATTTTTAATAATGTGTAGTCCAACAAAATGCTTGCACCCACGTATCCATACCTTTTAGTGTACATTTGCATTAATAATTGTCTCGGTAATAGTGTGTATACTAAGTGAGGATACTCCCTCCGGTATGAACAAACCCTTTGGGAAACTGGTTAAGAATGGGCGCCACTATCCCAGTTTCGGAGTTGGGACAAAATAAATGAAAACGATTTGTAAGGAAACTCGAAAAAGTAGGTTTGTCTATTTACTACTATCTTCTTGATGAATTTTGATAGCTTATGTTTCTAAGGAGATTCGAGATCTTTTGATTTATTGGAGTACTATTTTAACCTATTTGGATTTTGTTTATATATCCAATTAGATTCTGCTAAAAGAAAATCTCTTATCGACATTCTTATTAAAGACTTTTGGATCCTGTCGGACCGGGGTGTGGGGCTTCTGGGGTGGGAGATCCACCTTTCAAGGGGGATAATTGGAAAAATTAAAGATTTTTGGATAGTAGAAATTAGATATCATCTTTTTGCTTCAATGAATTTCATCTATCACAAAAATGAACAGTTTTGGGTAAAGTGAAATCATTATAGGTGATAAGAAATGTCTTAAAAAATCAATAACAATTATGCTTCATTTCCGGCTAGATAAGTTGAGATCGGTTATATTAATTCTCCGTAAACACATTTCAACTACTAAAGTGAAATTCATGTGCCTCCAAAGCTTTTTGGTTGGTTCTATTTGGACCAAATATTGTTATGGGGGTAGTAAGTACCCCTCCATTCTTAATCAAAGATTTTAAATTCTAAATTAAATGGGATTTCCATACACAAATCCGAATTAACCAAACGCTAAAGCGATTATATACAGAATACCGGATAAGAAACAAAAAATAGATATTCTTGTTCAAGAACTTTAGCAAAACGTGGGATCTTTTGCATTATTATACCATTTTGACAGAATTGAATGTCTCCACATTGAGCAAAGGAATCTTAGAATCGTCAGTAATTAATTAATTTATTAATGCAATCTTATACATTCTGCCAAAAGAAATCTCAGAATGTCATATTACAGACTTTTCATGAGTAGTAGAAAATAGAAATGTCATCTTTCTGCTAAAGAATTTTAGCTATCACGAAAATGAACCATTTTGGATAAAAGTAAATCTTAGGGCAACCGCGAAATCACTCGCCCACAAGGCCCCCATCCCTTGGCGAGAATCATGGTGGAGGAGTAAATCACAGAATCACGGCCCATTAGATGTGAGACATGTTCTGCACACAAGGAGTCATCCCCCACAAAGGAGAAATGAAACTCCATACTACGGCAGGACTCGAACATGCCTACTTAAGGTCAATCTACCACCCTGAAACCAACTGAGCTACGCTCATGCGGACGGATAAAAACAAATCTTGATAATAGAGGTGGTACGCAATATCTTGAAAGATCAATAAGCTTTTCATTTCTTGGATTTTTTTCAGTGAGTTGGCACATATTTTTATTTGAAAAATATATGATAATCAGTGGCAATTCATATAAACAATCCCAATTAGTTTGAGACTAAAATATAGTTATTGTATATGGCCCGTGAATAGTAAGGGATCAAGAGAGAATATGCGAAAAATCTCTATTTTTCATTGAATTTACGAAAAATGTTTGGTGGTTATTTTTCATTAAATATCGACGGAAAAAATCTAAAATAGTGTTTTTCACACTGAAAAATCAAAAAGTTTCCCAACGTTTCAATAGTTACTTGTTTCCCACCATACGTTTTTTCAATGAGCTAGTTCGGTGCTAATGAGATGAAAAAAATAATGTGTTATAGCATAAATTTTCACTGAATATTGGTGAAAAAAAATCTATATTTCTAATAGTAAGTAGTGACTGATGCAGTGTGAAAATTTCATACATAAATAATATATATAACTTAAACTCTAGTTTGAAAATATATTAATCTTCACTAAGATTGGATTTAGTTAGCATTTCTACTAATTTTGTGACTGGAGTTTAATTGGGATAAAAGTTAGTTCAGTTAAATAAATGTCATGATTGTGTAAACTCTTTTTCCTAACATTCTAACATTGTTTTGGTGGTAAGTGGTCACCAATGGAATGATTTAGGTTAATTGTAGAAGACTAATTGCTTCCTTTAGCAAGGGTGGCTGATTGATGAAACGCTAATTTATGGGCATTGATCAAAAGTAATCATAGTGGATTTGGACCTACAAAACACAACTTTAATAATTAAGACAATTTGCTTTTCTTAAACTTTCTCTTTAATTGTTGCTTTATGTCAAAGTTATTCAGCTAAACAGCTACATCCTTGTTAAAGAAGTCGTTTTAACTTGTCAATTCTCAACACTCTAAAAAATAATATTAGTAATACAATGTTGGCTAACTCTATATAAATAGTATTGGAAATTTATTAACGTGAATTAAAGTTAATCCTATTATTTATGACTCAAATAATTGGGGTCCCGCACGTCGGAAACGTCGTTTCCACACACGTGCACACGTTGAATCAAGGATCGTAAATTTCCTTAGTGAAAGAGATATTGGTACGTAAATAAAATGTTTGAGACATGAAATGATAGACGGTTGTTGGCCAAACGACGGGTGTTTCACGTTAGTAAATGAAGGAAGAAATGTACGACGTGTAAAATATGAAACGAGTCGGAAATCGCCGCGGCCCAGAACAGTCAGAGCCGGAGCGCTAATACAGTGTTTGGTCACTGAAGTCGAGGCGCCGCAGTGCTTCGGAGGCTGAATGCTCGACGGAAGATGAAAAGTTTCTGACTTTTGGGCTGGTTTTGGAGCATTGATCCTCCATTACTTGGCACTTGAATTCAACCATTACTTGGCTGAATTATAACCTCTCAATAAGTGTCATTACATGACCTTGATTGCCATTAGTTGGCTAGATGAGATGTCATCTTACACACAGTATAAATTGAGGCTCTTGGCTCAATTGAAGAAGACACTTGCAATAAGAAATTTCTGCGTATTTCTTGCTCTCCAGCTTTCTTTCACACACTTAAAAGGTTCTTCTTTTAGTAAATATTTGAGTTTCCTTTGCTCAAATGTTTGTTGTTGTTTTACCTTCGGAGACAAGTTGTCAATTACCGTTAAAGGATTTATACGGGGCAATATTATCTTAAGGACATAGTGAATATCACTCGACTCAGCAAACCTCTTGTTCTTGCTCTTATTTTCAGATTGTATTCTTTGTAATCGTTACTTACATTCTCGTTCATCCATTGTTGTAATTGTTGTATCATCAATATTATTCACAATCTTAAGATAATACTCGTTGTAAGTAACCAACCACAAAGATGACTCGAGGCGAACAATTTGTTGATGAATCTTCCACTGCTGCTCAAGGAAACACCAATGCCTTACCCACTGTTGTTCAAGGCACACCTAGTGCCTTCCCCGCTGATGCCACTGCTGCACAATGCTAAACCAACGCCTTTGCCACTGCTCAAGGGAACGGTAAGGTTCCTCCTCCCGCCAGATTACACCATGAACGCCCAGAGAAGTTCATGGGCACCAACTTCAAGAGATGACAGCAGAAAATGTTGTTCTTTTTTACTGTTATGGGAATGACACGTTTCCTTACATAAGATCCTCCACAAACTGGAGATGAAATAGACCCTCAGCGAAATGAAACGGCTGGAGAGGGTCAAGGTATCCATATTGTTAACAACATGAAGATGGTTTTTGATGTATGGAGTCATAGTGATTTCATGTGTAAAAACTATATTTTGAATTGTTTGTCCGACCCTCTCTACACAGTTTATTGCACCGTTCGCACTGCCAAAGAGTTGTGGGATAAACTACAGAAAAAGTACAACGCACAAGATGCGAGTACTAAGAAGTTCATCGTTGGGAAATTTCTAAAATTTCAAATGGTGGACAACAAAACAGTGATGTCCCAAGTCCAGGAATTTCAAATGATTTTACATCACCTGGATTTGGAAGTAATGAAGCCTAATGAGCATTTTTTGGTTGCGTTGTTAATTGAAAAGTTACCTCCCTCGTGGAATGAGTTTATGAGTTACTTGAAACTCAAGACAAATGAGATGACCTTTGAAGAACTTATTATCAAACTCCAAATTCAGGAGGATAATAAGATGGTCATGCCAAAGGGGAGCAACTCGCTGAGGATAAGACAAATCTGGCGGAGGCCAAAGGGAACTCAAGTAAGAAGCGAAAGTTCCAGAAGGATGGTAAGGCCCCAACAATAGAGAAGTTTAAGGGGAATTGCCATCACTGTGGTAAACCTGGTCACATGGTCAAGGATTGCCGCAAACTCAAGAATGAGAATAAAGATAAGGCCAAGGGCAAGGCCAAGGCTAACATCGTCGAAGACACGCTTCTTGACGATATGATTGAAGAGTTCTCGGCGGTGGTGCTTGAAGTAAACCTCGTTGATAATCCTATGTAGTGGTGGATGGACACTGGTGCTACCCGTTGTCGCGCCCATTTTTGACCTCGGAGTCTGAACGGTATCCGCAACGTTGCTCTTTGGCGCGGTTCCCTGGATGGAGCAATAATGCTGATTTTGAGGAGTCGCCACCTAATTAGTTAAGTGAATTAGGACACTTGATTTATTGCAATAAAAATACTGCAATTAATCTCCATTTAATGGTCTGCGAAATTAATGAGATTCTGGATCAGGGTTCTTTATTATCCTAAAGGGAAGGGGTTAGGCATCCTTTAAGATCCGCTAACTTGCGGTTATTCGTTCAAACCTAGGTTAATTATTTATTGCCTTTTTATTCTACATATTTTAAGCAGTTTTCATAATTTACAATTACAATGAAATGCAATACAGAATAATAAAGCTAAAATCGAATAAAACTCTGGAACATCTTTTAGCCCTTTTTAGGTCTTCTGCACAAGATGATCTCCGGGTACCTGCATAAACACTTAGTAAAAGTGTTAGTAATAGAATAAATAATTTTAATGCAATGACAAGAATTAATAAGTAAAGCCAAAAATAAATCCGTCTTTTGTACAGGGGAGGCCTTGGAAATCAGACGAAGATTCCTTCATCGGTCAATATTGTTAGAAACAAATAAAAAAAATAAAACTTTCGAATCCGCGCCAAAACAGTAATAGTTTTAAACACGGAGGGCTCAGATATATAAAATAAAGTGGGACATCCTAAACAAGTCCGGCTGCGAAAATTCGCCCCGCCAGCGCATGTTGGTTATCCTACGTAAGTAGAAGAAATCATCAACGCCCAGAAAGCTTCCTTTTATTTTATTTTCCGTCTTTGCAACTGTGGAGGCCTCAAAAATCGACGGATAACTTTTTCATTGGCCAATCAAGTGTAGTAGCTTGTTCAAAATCAGTGGGGTTTTATCAAGTGTAGCAACTTGTTCAAAACTACCTTAATAAAATGAATAAAAGGGCAAAATTATCAAAATCCGTCTGAAACACTGAAACAATAGAAGCAGCCAACAACCATAGATGGTGTTTAACAACAGCTTTAGCATCATTGAACAGAAACCAAAAAAACGAATGACAATAAACAACAATCACAAGGGCAGCAAAGCCATAGCAACGAATAGCCTACCGGAACAGTAGCGGAACCAAAAAGGTCCCAAAATTCAAAACGTCACCGGAAAGATAAGAAAATCGAAACACAGTCCAACAAACAGTAAAAACAGAACAAATGTCGATATACTTCGCCGGAATCAGAGATCCGACGGAACCACAAAAAGGGGGATATTAATCAACAGAACGAGGAATCTAGTTCGTCGGAAACCCACAAATAACCAGAACAATACCAATACAAAAATGAAACAGTGAGTCAAAAAAAAAAAAGTCAGTCGGAACAATGTTTAACGTCGCCGGTGGTCAAATCCGGCGATACAACAACAAAACAGTGGGGTGGGGAAACACAACGTTGCTTCGACGGTTTTCACCGGAGCAACGCTAAAAATACAAGCCTGTCTAGATGTTGTTTCCGACCAAATTTTGAGATCCGACCATATCTGGTCATTCAAAGTGGTGAGCCATATTTTCAATATAAATAACGACGTAACAGGGGAGGGGGAAAGAGTGGTGTCGACGGGCAGAGGGTGTGTGATGTTGAAGGAGATAAACAAAATGAGAGGGATAGAAAAGGTGTGTTGTGGCTGAAGTCCTGTGCGTGTGTATGTGTAGGCTGAAGAAGAAGAGAGTAAAAAAAATGAAAGTGGGGGTGTATTATTGGGAGTGTGCGGTTGATCTCTTTTTAGAATGGGGGGTAATGTTTTATTTATAGGGTAGATATTTAGGTTTAGGATTTGGTATTTTGGGGGGAAATAGATGAAAGGTGTATTGGGCCTCATTTTTTGGGTCTCAGTTTGGGTTTCGGTTTTTGGCGAACTAGACTGATCCGGATTGTGTCTCGGATTGGGCTGGTTTGATAAAAATACAAAACGGATTAATTATTTAAAAGAAAAATTATTTAAAGGTACAAAATTATCAAAATAAAAATGTCGACGCTATAATAATAAAATGCAATATTTAAGAAATGTTTAATGTCTAATTAAAAGTAAAAACGTGGTGCCAATTAATTATTTAAAGAGATGCAAATATTATTAAAATAAACGAAGATGTAATAATAATAGAAACATAATATTAACAAAAACATAATCCTTAATTTAAAATAAAAAGATAAAAAATGTAAAAAATGATGATTAAAATGTTGTGTCCTAAACACATAAAATTGCAATAAATATACAAAAAACGGGTCAAAATTGACTGTCAACAGCATGTCCCTCTTTGTACGGAGATGATGGAAGAGTCTTCGGACAAATATGTTGACTTGTAGCCAATTTTGTCCTGTTTTATAAACTAGAACTCAAAAGTGGGGCTGATGCAGACTCAAAATTGTCCCAGTGTCGAATTATGATGACACTGAATCGTTGTGATGCGAAAATAAAAAACAAAGCTGACGTAGATTTAAAAATGTCCCAGTGTCGAATTATGAGGACATTAGGTTGTTGCGATGCTAAAATTATGGACGGACGAATACCGATTCAAAAATATGTCCCAGTGTCGAATCTTAATGACACTGGGTTACAATTGCGATGGGATGCTGGAAAAGACAAGGTGTTTGTCCTCTGAAATTCCTCTAGGGTGTTTGTTTCCGAGGTCAAAATACAAAGGAAACGAAGATGGCGTCGTTACATAGACGCGATGCAGATGTTCGTCGTTGCATAGACGAAACATAGATGAAGTTGTTGCATAGGCTTAAATGAAATGGCGTCGTTGCATAGACGCGATGCAGATGTTCGTCGTTGCATAGATGAAACATAGATGAAGTCGTTGCATAGGCTTACATGAAATGTGTCGTTGCACAGACGCGATGCAGATGCTCGTCGTTGCATAGGCTTAAATGAAATGATATCGTTGCATAGACGCGATGCAGATGTTCGTCGTTGCATAGACGAAACATAGATGAAGCTGTTGCATAGGCTTAGAAGATATGGCGTCGTTGCATAGACGCGATGCAGATGCTCGTCATTGCATAGACGAAACATAGATGAAGCCGTTGCATAGGCTTAAAATAAAATGGTGTCGTTTTATGGACGCACCTGCTTTGTGACTCGCTTGAGTTGAGATAACGTCATTGCATAGACGTTGTGCATTTGTAACCCGCATGGGCTTATTGTTGTCCTCCCGCCTTTGCTGATATGAAAATTTTGCACTCAAAGAAAACTAATGAGTTTTAGGAAAGGAGTGGTTGATTCGCGTCGACTTTATAGCTTTGGCTCTTGACGCTTGCATGCTCAGACTGGTTTAAACTGAAGACCTAGTTGGCCTGCTTTTTTTCTGTCTTTTGCCATTTTTTTGCAGTGAATCCTTAAAATGCCCCAGTTTCTGGTAAATGAAGATGTTGAACTTTCAACTGGGTAAGGTTGAGTCTTGACGTTATCAAGGCGATCAGGTAAGCAATTTTTTTTTTATCATGAATGAAAAGCTAATGCGAGAATATGGACAATGTACAATTGAGTAGATGAGAATGCAACCCTCAAAATATGCCTCAGTCATGTGTAGGTAGTCATGGATGCAAAACATATGAGGATGCTAAACTCTCCAATGGACAAAATCGAGTCATGTGCGAAGCAAGGAAGAAATATTTCTAATGGTGTGACCGAAGCCGATGTGGCTGTCTACGTATCCCGCCGAGGGAATCAGGTCAGAGCGTAGTTCGTGATACAAAATAAGGATTTTTATGATTTTAAAATGATGTGGGACCGGTTAAGCGTGGGCCGCCACGATCTCATCTTTGACGAAAATCAGGTCAAGACGTAGTTCGTGATGAAAAAAATGATTGTACAATTTTTAAAAAAATGAGACCGAAGCCAATGTGACCGCCTACGTATCCCGCAGAGGGAATCAGGTCAAGACGTAGTTCGTGATGCAAAAATAAGGATTTTTAAGATTTTAAAATGATGTGAGGCCGAAGCCAATGTGGCCGCCTACGTATCCCGCATAGGGAATCAGGTCAAGGCGTAGTCATGCTGCAAAAAATGATTCTACAATTTTCAAAAAATGAAACCGAAGTCAATGTGGCCGCCTACGTATCCCGCAGAGGGAATCAGGTCAATACGTAGTTCATGATGCAAAAAATAAGAATTTTATGTAATATGCATTTTGTTGTTTTTTCTGAAAAAATAGAAGACAACATTACGTTCTGACTTCAGTTGATACCAACAATTAGTATTGTGCATAAGGATTTTCGTTTATTGCTTTCAGTCTAATCGAGATTGGCTCCGGTGTAATTCACACAGCTTCAGATGGTACCTCAGACATACCTGAGTGTCGACACACCTGCTTGCATCCAAAGTTTCGAACTATACGTATCCTCATGTTTCAAATGCCCTCACTGAAAGAGAGTCAGATTCTCACATATATTTCAGTATTTTGAATTTTGGGACGTTTAGAGAAAAAACACTGACACTCAGAAAGATGTTTAATGCCCGCATCAGGATATCATCACGACCCAACCCTGTGGCGATCGTACTTACCAGGTACCGCCGTATATGTCGAGAATAGCAATGAACATACATAACACGTAACTTATAAGAAGGGTAACATCATCGCCACCGAGCAAGGTCGTCTTCCATAAAACATACTTAAACAAGGTATAGTAGTACAACCGGTTCTTAGAGCCCAAAACATAAATGTGACCACGCACTTAAAGATAACAATCGTGGCGGGAGTGGCCCGCCATACCCTGAATGTACAAAATACCTATAGCATCGTGGAATGTCCGTACTAATAAACAAGCTTCCGAGGAATGGAGCTTCGACACCTAATAGTGATCCTAAGAACGAGGATCCACACCGCTTACCTTACCGCAGATTGAACGCAACCCCGAGGAAGGGTCGACACAACGTACTCAAGTATGTAAACGGAAAATACCGTAGTAATATCATAAGTCAAAAATGTTGGAGTCATAAACGAAAATCGCTTTACTTTGCACCGCGGCCTTACTAACAATGAGAGCAACAAATGTATATATATATCCGCATAAAAATAGGAAGCTCATGATCAAAACAGGTACCTCGCCTGTAGTATCATTAAGCAATCCTACCCCTGTGACTATTTCACCCGCATAGGTCCTGTGGACCTGCATGAGGTCATCCGCTTCGCATGTGACTATTTCACCCGCATGAGACTATTTCACCCGCATGGATCCCGTGGACCCGCATGAGTACCATCGCCGTACTCGCACGGGACTATTTCACCCGCACGGATCCCGTGGACCGGATCCGCATGAGTACAAACGCCGCACTCGCATCACGGGTAGCAAATCCATGGCATAAGTAGTAAACCATCCTATCGAGCATACCCGTGGCCACCCATCGCACAAGATGTCCAAAGGAAATAACAAGAATCCGCATACCCGGGCCACCCAACGCGGTCGATGCCAACAGAATTAACAAGAATAAGTAGTGAACCATCCTAATGAACGATACCCGTGGACCATCCATCGTGTCGATGTCAAAAGGAAATAACAAGAATAACCCGGTCTACCGTAAGAACATATCACCTAGCACAACCGGCTATCATACATAACATAAGCGCTACCGGCCTATCATATCATAACATAAGCGCTGTCGGCTTATCATAACATAAGCAAGTTAAGAAATCCCCTAACTTCTTATTAACATTATTAACATATCCTCTCATTTTAGTATACCTAAGGCACCAACATGTCTTTTAATAGAAAAATCCGGGAATTCAACCCAAGTACCATGCACTTCTAACTTTTAAGAAAAACTCTTTTTATACAAAGATTCCAAGATACTATTCACCCTAGTATCAAGTTACGATTTCTTTTCAAGACAAGTCACATTTCCTTTTAGAAATATAATAGGCTTCTAAATCAAGTGACTTCATTTCCATTAAAACCTTAGGCAACCAATGCCTAAAAATCAATTCACCTTTCTTAGTTTCAAATCCTTTACCCGTACTTGTTTTAATTAGAGTAAACCTTTCTTTGTGAACCTTTCAAGAAAACTAATATAACCAACTTCCCATAAAATCATTATATTAGCGTTATCCCTTTGTCAAATACATTTTTCCCTCAATCCAAGGGACTTATACTTTTGAAATGAAACAAGTATCATATACTTTAAAACAAGTGTAGATTATCAAATCTTGTCGATACCGTACTACATAGATACAACTATTCATGCTCAAGAGATAGGAAAGCTCTACATACCTCTTCGGTCAATCCACTTGCTAAGTCCAACTACCGCAAGTAATATGTCAACCTATAATAACCATAGTGCGTTTATTAACCTCTAATTTCAAAGTAGAAATTCCAAATTCAAGTTACCAATTCCTAAGGAAAATTGGGCAGCATTTCCTTTGTTTCTACTCACTTTGCCACCTTTTTCAAAGGCCGATTTTCAACACTCAAACGCCTCATTAAGGCCCAACATCCAAACCAACACAAAGGGGATTACACACTTAATCTTGGGTGTGTAAAATTCTGCCCCACAAGTTACAACAATTCACTTAACAATTCTAAAGTAGTTTTTAGGCTACAACATGCTCATAATATCTCTTTAGCCAAATCCTTCATACCCAACCCACATTTCTTGCATGCAATGACTCTAATAGCATTATTTACTACCACAAGTACTTTCTTCTTAACATGCAACACTAAAAACTAATAATAGAGGGAGAATCATTACCTTAGAGCTTTAGCCAAATTTATCCAACAATTTGCTAGCTTCTATTCCAAGAACACCACCACAACAACTTTCACAAGCTAGCCACAAGCTTCCTTCTTGCTTTTATTTTTTTCAGATTTTTCCTAAGGCTAGAATGTCTCTTGGGATTTTAGAGAGAAGGAGGAGCTTGAACTTTTAAGAGAGAAGGAAGAGCTTTTGTCTAAGAGAGAGAGAGAGAGATGAAGTATGACCAAGTCTTGAAGACTTGGTCAATATAATGCATGCAAAATCAGATGGGGGGGACACTTGTCACCCTCCCAAGGTCTTTTAAAAGAAAAATCTGACTTTTCCTAAGTTTTTCCGTCTGAATCGCCTCGGCTGTTCGCTTCCCGGCGCCGCAACTCCTGCGGACCCTCGGATCTTCCGGCGCCGCGGCCCTGCGTCCCGGCATCGCGGCGCTGAAACGTCAGCGACCCTCAAGATTTCGGCGCCGCGCCCTGCATCCGCACCGCGCCTGTCGCTTTGTTCAAACACATTTCGTCCGATCACAGACTGAACTTGTAATTCTCCTAACTTCCTACTCTGATGTCCTATCGACGAACGGTTGGTTGCGTCCGACCTTGATATTTGTGCACTTTAATGTTGACCTGCTTTCTTTTTGTCTCAGTTTTTGTATTGACTTCTTTTGAATCTATCATTTGGAGCCCATTTTTTTTCGAAGTTATATATTTCCCTTTTTATTTTTTTATTTTTTTATTATCGGGACTTTTGATTTTCTCTTTGTGTGAAGTCGTCTCTGCTTTTCTTTTCTTTTCCTTTTTGGACTTTGACAACTTTTGTCTTTGGAAACTTCAGCTAGAATTTTATCAGTCACTTGCACATTTCTAAAGCACTCAAGGAGGTCGGGCCAAGAGAGGGATAGTGCGTACGCACTCAGAAAGGGTATAGGTATAATATGCGATTGTCGAAAGAAATAGGTTTAGGCTCAAAGGGTGTACTATGGATAATGTTATTTGGTAGGCTGAAAAGGCTCAAACGGGTCAAAGAAAGCCTACGATCATTACCTACACCGAGTGTTACTCAGGATTTCGCCTCAACAAACATTCAGGCCAAGTTCTAGATCACAATGCAATGCAATTGAACTTATTCAAAAACTCACCACACAATGCATATGAAACGATGAGGTTGGTTTCGTTCTTATCTTGAAAGCATGCAAGACAATGTCATTACATGTGTGCGTGAGAGGTACCAAAAGAATCTATGGTTTACCACGAAGTCAATCCATACTGATTATTACTTGTTCTTTCTTATGCACACTCTTAACTGTGTTGGTATCAACCAAGTCAAACAATGATACTTAAAAAATATTTTTATATTTTTGGATAACATTTTTTTTTGTATTTATGAACAAAATATTTTTTTTTGTATTTTTTGAATAAAGGGTACCGAACCCGAGTAGGGCTGCCTACGTATCTCATCTTTGACGAGAATCAAGTGTGCGTAGTTCGTTCAAATATGTTATAAAACGTATGCTTGAAAAGAATTTATCAATGAAAGGATAGCAATATAAAGTTGTGCAAAAGAAATGATTGTCCACTGTGGACGAATGCAAAGTAAAATGAAAGTAACGGAAAAATGAATGCTCGAAAATATGATGAATGGATGCATGAGTGAGAAAAATATGCTTCTTTATTATTTTATTTTTTTGTGGTGTCGAACCCAAAATGGGTTGCCTACGTATCACACCGTGTGGTGAGAATCAGACACGCGTAGTTCGGAATGATTATGTTGTAAAATGCACGATAAAGGATTATGTAATCAACACTAGACATATCAATTGAATTTGCAAATATGTATAAAGATACATAATATAGAAGAACTGAGAGCGATGTCTCGTTGAATCTGGTATAAACTGACTTCTATTAGTCAACATAACTTTCGCTCATTTTTGTGATAATAATTTTTTTTCTTTTCCGGCCGCCCTCGACTGTTTGCGAGGACGATTTTCCTGCAAAAATATGAGATATGAGTGAGAGTAGGAAAGTCACAAAAATAATAAAATGCAGGGGTGTGACAATATAGTCAAAGACTCCCCTGAGTGATTCGACCAGACTGGTGGTTGATGTTTCACAAAGTCCAAGTCACGATGTTCAAGAGCGATTTACGCAGTAGAAGTCCTGATTGCAATGTGACAGCAAAAAGTGCAAAAATGCAAATGTTCGTGTCCGGAGTTATAAAAAGGGTAATTATTGATTATTTTTAAAAAAAAAATATGTTCATAATTGAAAGGATAATTATTGCTTTGAATGATATGTACATAATTGCTAGCGACAAACAATAGTAAATAAAAGCATGCAAATCAAGCACGCGCCCTAATATGTATGTGACCTCTCTTATGCCAGAGGTGAGCCTAAACGCCAAATATGCGAGATTATGATAAATAAGTCAAAGCCGTTAAACTGCAATGTTTTGTTGGAAATGGCGACCAAATGACGGTGCACTTTTTCCAATTTCGGCGTGTCATGACCAGGCTTGGATCCGTCTATCATTATCACGCTACACATATATGCTTATTGGTCGTTGGGTTGTGAAACCCGTCGACAATTGGTGAATTCCCTAATTGTGGAGACGATACCAAGATCCGATCCACCTAAGATGTATGCATGCATGACTTAAAAAATATAGGGTGGTATAACTCTATCCTAATTTTGCTAAGATTTGGCTTACTAGATGCAAGGTTTCCGAGCGGACTACTCGAGCGAGAAGGCTGCGCGGTCACCGATTGAATCGGATTCTCCGCGTAAAATGCCAACTCTCCTAAATTTGAATATTTGAAAGAAATTTGCGGGTGTGCAAAGCACACCTCGCGTGTAGTGTGTGACAGTGTCAATTTTCCAGAATGGAGGAAATATGAGCGGAATGACAATTTAAGGAAAGCAGTAAAAGAATGTAGCAATTAAAGTAGTTAATTACAAAATAAAAGCAAACAATATAAAACATTTGCAACAAATATAAAGCAAAATAAAGCGCAATATTTAATTAACCTGGGTTTGCTATGATCAAGAACCTGATATCCCCAGTGGAGTCGCCATGCTGTCGCGCCCGTTTTTGACCTCGGGGTCTGAACGGTATCCGCAACGTTGCTCTTTGGCGCGGTTCCCTGGATGGAGCAATAATGCTGATTTTGAGGAGTCGCCACCTAATTAGTTAAGTGAATTAGGACACTTGATTTATTGCAATAAAAATACTGCAATTAATATCCATTTAATGATCTGCGAAATTAATGAGATTCTGGATCAGGGTTCTTTATTATCCTAAAGGGAAGGGGTTAGTCATCCTTTAAGATCCGCTAACTTGCGGTTATTCGTTCAAACCTAGGTTATTATTTATTGCCTTTTTATTCTACATATTTTAAGCAGTTTTCATAATTTACAATTACAATGGAATGCAATACAGAATAATAAAGCTAAAATCGAATAAAACTCCGGAACATCTTTTAGCCCTTTTTAGGTCTTCTGCACAAGATGATCTCCGGGTACCTGCATAAACACTTAGTAAAAGTGTTAGTAATAGAATAGATAATTTTAATGCAATGACAAGAATTAATAAGTAAAGCCAAAAATAAATTCGTCTTTTGTACAGGGGAGGCCTTGAAAATCAGACGAAAATTCCTTCATCGGTCAATATTGTTAGAAACAAATAAAATAAATAAAACTTTCGAATCCGCGCCAAAACAGTAATAGTTTTAAACACGGAGGGCTCAGATATATAAAATAAAGTGGGACATCCTAAACAAGTTCGGCTGCGAAAATTCGCCCCGCCAGCGCATGTTGGTTATCCTATGTAAGTAGAAGAAATCATCAACGCCCAGAAAGCTTCCTTTTATTTTATTTTCCGTCTTTGCAACTGTGGAGGCCTCAAAAATCGACGGATAACTTTTTCATTGGCCAATCAAGTGTAGTAGCTTGTTCAAAATCAGTGGGGTTTTATCAAGTGTAGCAACTTGTTCAAAACTACCTTAATAAAATGAATAAAAGGGCAAAATTGTCAAAATCCGTCTGAAACACTGAAACAGTAGAAGCAGCCAACAACCATAGATGGTGTTTAACAACAGTTTTAGCATCATTGAACAGAAACCAAAAAAATGAATGACAATAAACAACAGTCACAAGGGCAGCAAAGCCATAGCAACGAATAGCCTACCAGAACAGTGGCGGAACCAAAAAGGTCCCAAAATTCAAAACGTCACCGGAAAGATAAGAAAACTGAAACACAGTCCAACAAACAGTAAAACATATCAAATGTCGACATACTTCGCCGAAATCGGAGATCCGACGGAACCACAAAAAGGAGCATATTAATCAACAGAACGAGGAATCTAGTTCGTCGGAAACCCACAAATAACCAGAACAATACCAATACAAAAATGAAACAGTGAGTCAAAAACAAAAAAAAACCAGTCGGAACAATGTTTAACGTCGCCGGTGGTCAAATCCGGCGATACAACGACAAAACAGTGGGGTGGGGAAGCACAACGTTGCTTCGACGGTTTTCACCGGAGCAACGCTAAAAATACAAGCATGTCTAGATGTTGTTTCCGACCAGATTTTGAGATCCGACCATATCTGGTCATTTAAAGTGGTGAGCCGTTTTTTCAATATAAATAACGACGTAACAGGGGAGGGGGAAAGAGTGGTGTCGACGGGCAGAGGGTGTGTGATGTTGAAGAAGATAAACAAAATGAGAGGGATAGAAAAGGTGTGTTGCGGCTGAAGTCCTGTGCGTGTGTATGTGTATGCTGAAGAAGAAGAGAGTAAAAAAAAATGAAAGTGAGGGTGTATTATTGGGAGTGTGCGACTGATCTCTTTTTAGAATGGGGGGTAGTGTTTTATTTATAGGGTAGATATTTAGGTTTAGGGTTTGGTATTTTGGGGGGAAAATAGATGAAAGGTGTATTGGGCCTCATTTTTTGGGCCTCAATTTGGGTTTCGGTTTTTGGCGAACTAGACTGATCCGGATTGTGTCTCGGATTGGGCTGGTTTGATAAAAATACAAAACGGATTAATTATTTAAAAGAAAAATTATTTAAAGGTACAAAATTATCAAAATAAAAATGTCGACGCTATAATAATAAAATGCAATATTTAAGAAATGTTTAATGTCTAATTAAAAGTAAAAACGTGGTGCCAATTAATTATTTAAAGAGATGCAAATATTATTAAAATAAACGACGGTGTAATAATAATAGAAACATAATATTAACAAAAACATAATGCTTAATTTAAAATAAAAAGATAAAAAATGCAAAAAATGATGATTAAAATGCGGTGTCCTAAACACATAAAATTGCAATAAATATACGAAAACGGGTCAAAATTGACTGTCAACACTCGTCACATCTGTTCCAATAGAGAAGTCTTCTCCACATATACACCAATCACGGATAAGTAGATGTTCATGGGCAACAATGTTTCGTCTGAGGTGCTGGGGGTAGGAAAGGTAATCCTGAAGATGACTTCCGGAAAGGAGCTTACTCTGAAGGAGGTGATGCATGTCCAAAAAATTCGAAGAAATTTAATGTCTGGACCTTTATTGGTGAATGCTGGTTTTAGGCTAGTGACATCTGCTACTGAAGTTACCATTGCCCTATATTCTGCTTCTACAGAGCTTTTGGACACAGTGTCCTGCTTCTTAGACTTCCAAGACACTAGGGAAGAACAAAACAATACCAGAAATCCAGTCACTAATCTTCTACTGTTAACACAAGAAGCCCAGTCTGAATCACAGAACACTCTCAAGTGTTGTGAGTTAGAACTTGCAATCAGAATACCTAAGCCAGGTTCTTGTTTGATGTATCTCACAAGTCGAAGACCACTTTCTAAATGAGAATTCTTGGGAGCCCGCATGAATTGACTCAAGCACTGGACTGAGAATGCAAAATTTGGCCTGATATTTGTTAAGTACAGTAACCTACCAATCAACCTTCTGTAAACAGTAGGATCAGATAATGGAGTATCTGTTGGTGATGTGGAAGGTGCAGGTGTTGATATATTCCTATCATGCTTATCAAACTCAGTTGTAGTAAGCTTTATATTCATCTCTATGGGTGAAGATACAGGCTTAGCCCATGACAATCTCATGTCTGAAATGAGTTCTAAAGCATACCTCCTCTGATGCATGAGTATACCTTGAGAGCTCCTTGCAAATTCAATGCCAAGAAAGTATCTGAGCTCTCCCAAATTTTTTATCCTAAAAGCAATCTTTAAGATCTCTTTTGTAGATTTGATAAGAGCCATATTATCTCCCGTAATCAACAAATCATCCACATACACTAGTATTACAACAATGCTAGTACCATCATGCATGGTAAATAAGGAGTAGTCCATGTGGCTTTGTTGAAAACCAGAATCAACCAGGGTTGTGGTTGTTATACCCCGTAGTTCTGGCCATGCATATGAGAGCGTACGAAAGGGATTAAGACTTAAATTTTAGAAGGATAGGTTGACGGATTGTTTCAGACGGGTTTTTAGTCAACTTTGAGGCGGGTTATGACCCGTTACATTGAGAGTTCCTAGGTGTTTCAAAGGCCTAGTACGTAGTTCGTTGAGTCTAGTTTCCAACGCAACCAACCGTTCGTTGATAGGACATCGGAGTAGAAAGTTATGGAAGTTACAAGTTCATACGGACGTAAGGTATTTCGGTCAGAGCCAGCGGCCGCGGCGGATGCAGGCCACGGCGCGATGTTCTCAAATGCTCGCTGAGTTGCAGCGCCGCGCACCGAAAGCGTGGCGCGCCGGCGGCCGAGACTTTACAGATGTTTCAGCGCCGCGGCGCCGGCTGCAGGGCCGCGACGCCGAGGCGTGTTCTGCTAGGCTAAGTGGAAAAATATGAACTGTTTTGTTTTAAAAAAGGTCATGGGAGGGTGACAAGTGTCCCCCCCCCCATCTGATTTTGCATGTTCTATTTATTGACCAAGTCTTGAAGACTTGGTCATTCTTCAAGCACTCCTCTCTCTCTAAAAATTAGAAGCTCTTCATTCTCTCTAGAAAATCAAGAGAAAATCAAAGCTTGAGAAAAATCTGAAAAGTGTGGCAAGAAGGAAACTTGTTGCCAAGCTTGTAGGAGTTGTTGTGGTGGTGTTTGTGGAAAGGAGGCTAGTGAATTTGTTGGATTAATTTGGCTAAAGCTCTAAGGTAACAATTCCTTCTCTTTTTGTTAGTTTATGGTGTTGCATGTGAAGAAGAAAGAACTTGTAGTGGTAAATATTGCTCTTAGACAAATTGCATGTAAGAAATATGATTTGGATTTGAAGGGATTGAATAAGGCTAGGAGGTGAACATGTTGTAGCCAAAAATACTACCTTTAACTTATTGTTTTAGTTAATATGCATTGTGGGGCAGAATTTTACACACCCAAGATTAGGTGTGTAATCCCCTTGTATTGATTGGATTGTTGGACCTTAAAGGTGGCGTTTGGATGTTGAATTCGGCCTTGAAAAAGGTGGCAAAGTACGTAGAAACAAAGGAAATGCTGCCCGATTTTCCGTAGGATTTAGTGACTTTGCACTTGGAAAATTCTATGTTGAAACTAGAGGTTAATAGACGTATTATGATCATTATAGGTTGACATACCACGTGCGGTATATTGGACTTAGCAAGTGGATTGACCGAAGAGGTATGTGGAACTTTCCTATCTCTTGAGCATGAGTAGTTGCACTTGTATAGTACGGTAGACGTACAAGATTTGATACCCTTTACTTGTTTTAAGTATATGATACTTGTTTCGTTTTCAAGGTATAAGTCCCTTGGATATAGGGAAAGGAAAATGACTAAGGTATAAGGTTAATATAACGACTTTATGGGAAGTTGGTTATATTAGCCTTATGGAATGTTAAAAGGAGAGATTTACTCTAAGTAAGATAAGTAAGGACAAATGACTTGATTTATGAAAGGCAAATTGATTTTAAGGCCTCAATTGCCTAAAAAGTTTTATATGAAAATGAGTCAGTTTTAAAAGAGTAGAATTATGTAGTACTTGGGTTAAATTCCCGGATTTCTTTTATTAAGATATGTTAGTGCCTTAAGTAAACTAAAATGAGAGGATATATGAACCAGACTAATAAGAAGTTAGTGGATTTCTTAACTTACTTATGTTATGTATGATAGCCATTGAGCTGTAAAGAGTATAAATGAGGGGTACATCCCCAAGACGTTATACCACCTTCTCCGGGGTAAGAGTATAAATGAGCGGTACATCCCCAAGACGTTATACCACCTTCTCCAGGGTAAGAGTATAAATGAGGGGTAAATCCCCAAGACGTTATACCACCTCCTTTAGGGTAAGAGTATAAATGAGGGGTACACCCCCAAGACGTTATACCACCTTCTGTGTATTTCATGGATTTGCTACCCATGATGCGAGGAATACCTCATGCGGGTCCACAGGATCCATGCGGGTGAAATAGTCTTATGCGGGTGAAATAGTCTCATGCGAGGCGGATGACCTCATGCGGGTCCACAGGACATATGCGGGTGAAATAGTCTCAAGAGTAGGATTGCTTAATGATACTACGGGCGAGGGACCCTGTTTTGATCATGAGCCTCCTATTTTTATGCAGTAAAGTTTATATTTGTTACTCTCATTGTTAGTAAGGCACAGTACAATGTAATTTGATTTTCATCTATGACTCCAGCTTATTTTAGACTTATGATATTATTACAGTATTTTCCTAGTTTTACATACTTAGTACATATCACAGACCGACTTCCTGGCTGCGTTCATGCCGCAGGTAAAGGTAAGCAGGTGGTGGATCCTCATTCTTAGGATCTTTGCTCAGGTGTCAGAAGCTCCATTTCTCCGGAGGCTTGACTTTTGGTACGGTTCTCCCTGATGTTGTAGATATTATGTACATTCAGGGGTAGGACGGGGCCCTGTCTCATCATAGTGGTTACATATTATTAGAGGTCTGTAGTCCTGCTATACATTGGGTTGTTAAGGATGTACTGTTCAGTTTTTGTTGTATTTATGCTTACGGGAAGATGGTCATTTTGGGTTAGCCTGTTTCATGTTCTATATGGTTTCTTGTTTGTGAGTTATTTCCGCTGGTTTTCTCTGATGTTGTATCACGAGGGTGTCCGGGGTAAGGCACCATCCACGTCCAAGGTAGGTCGTGAAAAAGTGGTATCGTGAGCGCTTAATCCTGGAAAGTGGTCTACAGCCGTATCTAGTAAGTCTTGATTATCGGTGTGTTGTGCACCACATCTATAATCGTGAGGCTACAGGATATTTAGGATCGTTTCATTCTTTCACTCTAAGATCGTGCAATAGAAAGTGTTATAGGTTGAACTTCCTCGACATATTTTTATGTATCGCTTATGCCCACGCAAGGTAACCGCGCCCGTATGGCAAAGCGGTGAGGAGCCGCTAGTAGACACGTAGGTTACGAGGCACAGCCCGCCCCACCGAGATGTTTCGACGGCGAGTTCCACAACGCCGCCAACCCCAAAGAGTTCGGGCAAAGCGGCGACCATCGAGACCACGGTACCGAGCCTCCGCCATACACCGAGCAGAGGATATGGGCTACGAGAGATGGCCCGCTTATCGCCAGATCGTGGCTAAGCAGAGGATCGACGGAGAGCGGTTCCGGTTGTACCCGTAGTTCACCCCAGATCTGACAACTCGTGACTTCGGGACTTTTTGAGTTGCAGCCCACCAGAGTTCTATGGGTCGAGGCCTGAGGATGATCCTCAGGAGTTTATCCGGCAGTTACAGCGGATCATGAGAATGATCAAGGCCTCGGAGACAGAGTCGGTAGTATTGGGTTCACATCGGCTGCGTGATACTGCAGTTGACTGGTTTGATTCATTGGAGCTGTCCCGGAGGGAGCATGCGCTTCCAGCTGTTTGGGACGAGTTCTCAGAGGCGTTCCTTAGCCATTTCTTGCCTCCGCAGATAAGGAGAGCTCGGGCCGATAGGTTTCTGACATTGAGACGGGGTGGGCGGACGGTCCGGGAGTACAACGTAGAGTTTGACTCGTTGGCTCGATATGTACCCGCGTTAGTAGCAGATATGGAGGACAGAGTGCACCGCTATATCACAGGGCTCGATGATTACTTGGCAGAGAGTTGCACGGGAGTAGCTCTTCAGCCGGGCATGGACATTGCCCGCATGCAGGCCTATGCGACTGGGCGGCGAACGTAGGGGCCGACGGATTGATAGGTATCAGCAGAAGAGGGCCAGGACAGCAGGGTCCTCTGGTAGTTTTCGAGGTAGACAACCTCAGCAGCAGACCGGATTTGCACCTCAGCCGATTCAGAGCACTCCTCCACCATCTTCCGGGCATTCAGGGTATTCAGGGGCAGAACAGGGCTCCAGGGCTTCGGGTTTCCAGAGGAACCGGGGTTCCAGTCAGATGAGGCCACCTACATCTCGGTGTGTTCAATGCGGTAGGTCTCACCCGGGCGAGTGCCGTATGGCTACGGGAGCTTGTTACTCTTGTGGCCAGCAGGGCCATTTGAGGAGAGATTGTCCGACCGGAGGCGGCATGAATGTTATGGTTCAGCCGACAGGGTCAGTTGCTGGATCTTCGTCTTCAATGGCGATGCGCCCCGGAGGGCAGGGTGTTCACGGGCCAGCAGGCCGCGCCAGGAGTCGTGGTAGGGGTCCCAGTTCCAGCGGTCCTCAGAACCGCATTTATGCTATGTCCAGCCGTCAGGACCAGGAGGCGTCAAGAGATGTCGTTACAGGTACATTATTGGTTTCACGTTGTGATGTATATGGTTTGATAGATCCAGGTTCTACCTTGTCCTATATATCTCCTCATATTGCTGGTAGAATAGGGATAGAGCCCGAGTCCATAAAACCTTTTGAGGTAGCTACGCCGCAGTGATTCGGTAGAGTAGCCGGTATATAAGGCTTGCCCGATGACTATATACGGCCGCCGACTTCAGCCGACTTGATAGAGTTGGATATGACGGACTTTGATGTGATTATGGGTATGGATTGGCTAGCATCCTGCTATGCTAATGTGGACTGTAGAGAGATTGCACGGTTCCGCTTTCCGTGAGCCGTTATCGAGTGGAAGGGAATATCGCGTCGCCGGTGGGTAGGTTTATTTCTTACCTCAAGGCTAGAAAGATGGTGCGGAAGGGTATATCTACCATATGGTTCGGTATTTGATATCGAGGTCGAGATATCGGACCTTGATCGCCCGGCCGTTAGAGAGTTTCCAGACGTATTCCCGCACGAAGCTTCCGTATCCTCACGCAGAGGAGATTAAGTTTGCATTGATATGTCGCCGTAAACTCGACCGATATCTATTCCACCATACGTGACGGCACCGCCGAGTTGAGGAATTGAAAGACCACCGAGGACTTGGCCGGAAAAGGCTTTATCGGCCAAGTGTTTCTCCCGGGAGCGCCAGTTATTTGTAAAGAAGAATGATGGACGCTGCAGATGTGTTGATTACAGCAATTAATAAGGTAACTATCAAGAATGATATCCTCCCGTGATTGATGATTTGTTTGACCATTGCAGGTGCGAGATGTTTCTCCAAGATAGACTGCGATCCGTTATCATCAAAGTAGTTAGAGACAGATATCCCAAAGACTGCATTCAGCACCCGGTATGGGCACTATGAGTTCAGGGTGATGTCTTTCGGGTTGACCAACGCCCCCGCAGTATTCATGTATTTGATGAACCGGGTGTTCAAGCCCTTCTTGGATATGTTCGTTATAGTATTCATTGATGATATCCTGGTTTATTCGCGCACCGAGCAGGAACATGCAGAGCATTTAAGGGTGGTATTGGGAGTTCTCCGGGACCGGCAGTTGTATGCCAAGTTCTCGAAGTGCGAGTTTTGGTTGGCTTCAGTGGCTTTCTTAGGGCATGTTATCGGGGCCGATGGTATTCGGGTGGATACAACAAAGATTGAGGCAGTCAAGACTTGGCCTAGACCCACCACTCCGACGGAGGTGCGTAGCTTTTTGGGCCTTGCGGGTTATTATCGGAGATTTGTGGAGAAGTTTGCTTCCATCTCAAGACTTTGACTAGATCGACTCGTAGCGGCTATGTTCCGGTGGACGGATGCTTGTGAGGAGAGTTTCCAGTTACTGAAGGAGAAATTGACGACCGCCCCAGTTCTTACTCTACCAGAGGGTTTAGACGGATATGTAGTTTATTGTGATGCGTCGGAGGTCGGGCTTGGGTGCGTACTGATGCAGCACGGCAAAGTTATAGCTTACGCATCTCGACAGCTCAGAAAGCATGAGAATAACTATCCCACACATGACTTAGAATTGGCAGCAGTGATTCATGCCTTGAAAATCTGAAGACATTATTTATATGGAGTTCATGTGGATATTATACAGACCACAAGAGCCTCCAGTATATCTTCAGCCAGAGGGAGCTGAACTTGCGGCAGAGACGGTGGTTGGAGCTACTTAAGGATTATGATGTCGATATCTTATACCACCCAGGGAAGGCCAATGTAGTTGCAGACGCCCTTAGTCGCAGATCGATGGGTAGTCTGTCAGGTGTGCAGCCAGAGAAGAGGGACATGGTCCACGAGTTACATTAGCTAGCGAGTCTTGGGGTTCGTTTGGTTGATTCTGATAGTAATGGAGTTCGGGTTCGAGAGGTTGTCGAGTCTTCCATCGTCGAGGAGGTGAAGAGGCGGCAGTATGAGGATCCGATTATGGTACGGTATCGAGATGCAGCTCTTCAGGAGGAGAAGAGTATTTTTGAGGTAACGTCTGATGGGGTGCTAAGATTTGAGGGCCGGTTGTGTGTTCCCGATGTGACAGGACTTCATCAGCAGATTTTGGGGGAGGCACACAGTGCTCATTATTCTATTCACCCGGGGTCGACTAAGATGTACCATGACCTCAGGTGTACATATTGGTGGGATGGCCTGAAGAGGGACGTTGCGGAGTTTGTGGCGCAGTGTCCGAATTATTAGCAGTTCAAGGTTGAGCACCAGAAGCCCGGTGGGCTATTGCAGGCTATTGATATTCCGATGTGGAAGTGGGAGGTGATCAATATGGACTTTGTTACAAGGTTACCTCACACTCAGAGGAAGCATGATTCCATTTGGGTTATTGTCGACAGGCTAACGAAATCAGCCCACTTTCTTCCAGTCAGGACGACTTTTTCGGCTGAGGATTATGCTAGATTGTATATCAGAGAGATTGTGAGGCTGCACGGGGTGCCTATATCGATCATTTCGCATGAGAGCCCGTTCTCGGCTAACTTCCTGAGGTCCTTCCGGAAGGATTAGGAACACGTGAGTCTCGATCGTGTTTCATCCTCGACCGATGGACGTGCCGAGCGTACTATCCGCATACAGCGAGGATATCTTTGCGGGCTTGTGTTATTGATTTCAGGGGTAGCTGGGAGGATCATTTACCTCTTGTGGAGTTTGCTTATAACAACAGCTACCATTATAGTATCCAGATGGCGCCTTATGAGGCCTTATACGGGAGGAAGTGCAGGTCACCGATAGGCTGGTTTGAGATAGGAGAAGTTCAGTTAGTCGGGCCAGACTTGATTCAGCAGGCAGTGGATAAGGTGAAGCTTATCCAGGAACGGTTATTGTCAGCTCAAAGTCAACAGAAGTCGTATGCAGATCATCGGCGTCGACACTTGGAGTTTGAGGTAGATGATTGGGTCTTCCTGAAGGTATCACCCATGAAGGGCGTGATGAGATTTGGGAAGAAGGGGAAACTTAGCCCAAGGTACATTGGGCCTTATCAGATTGTCCGTAGGGTAGGCAAGGTTGCCTAAAAGTTGGATCTGTCGTCCGATCTGGAGGCAGTACATCCAGTTTTTCATGTGGCTATGTTGCGGAAATGTATCGGAGATCCATCTAGAGTGCACCCGATTTGTGATGTCCAGGTGACAGAGGGGTTATCATATGAGGAGAGTCCCATAGCGATACTCGATCGTCAGGTTAGACGACTACGGACAAAGGATGTGGCTTCCGTCAAGGTCTTATGGCGGAACGAGAACAGGGAGGAAATGACGTGGGAAGCAGAGGAGGACATGATGAAGAAGTATCCTCACTTATTCTCTACACCTCCAGGTAACCCACTTTCTTGATTGTTAGTTCTTAAATTTAGCAATTATGCTTAAGTATTGTTGGGGCCATGTGGAGCGTCTTTATTTGCAAAAAGAATGATTAAGGGGGTCTATGTCGATATTATGATTTGAGTAAGCCTAGAAGGAACATTCGGGACGAATGTTTTTAAGGGGGGGAGAATGTTATACCCCGTAGTTCTGGCCATGCGTATGAGAGCGTACGAAAAGGATTAAGACTTAAATTTTAGAAGGATAGGTTGACGGATTATTTCGGACGGGTTTTTAGTCAACTTTGAGGCGGGTTATGACCCATTACATTGAGAGTTCCTAGGTGTTTCAAAGTCCTAGTACGTAGTTCGTTGAGTCTAATTTCCAACGCAACCAACCGTTCGTCGATAGGACATCGGAGTAGAAAGTTATGGAAGTTACAAGTTCAGATACGGAAGGTATTTCGGTCGTGAGCTGCGTGGCGCGCAGACGCAGTGGTCGCGCGCCAGATGTTCTGAAATGCTCGCTGAAGTTGCAGCGCCGCGGCACCGGAAAGTAGGGTCGCGGCGCCGGAAGTGCCGAGACTTTACAGATAGCCAGCGCGCCGCCGGCCGCAGTGGCCGCGCGCGGTTCTCGCGAGGCTAAGTGGAAAAATCTGAACTGTTTTGTTTTAAAAAAGGCCATGGGAGGTTGACAAGTGTCCCCCCCCCATCTGATTTTGCATGTTCTACTTATTGACCAAGTCTTGAAGACTTGGTAATTCTTCAAGCACTCCTCTCTCTCTAAAAATTAGAAGCTCTTTCTTCTCTCTAAAAAATCAAGAGAAAATCAAATCTTGAGAAAAATCTGAAAAGTGTGGCAAGAAGGAAACTTGTTGTCAAGCTTGTAGGAGTTGTTGTGGTGGTGTTTGTGGAAAGGAGGCTAGTGAATTTGTTGGATTAATTTGGCTAAAGCTCTAAGGTAACAATTCCTTCGCTTTTTGTTAGTTTATGGTGTTGCATGTGAAGAAGAAAGAACTTGTAGTGGTAAATATTTCTCTTAGACAAATTGCATGTAAGAAATATGATTTGGATTTGAAGGGATTGAATAAGGCTAGGAGGTGAACATGTTGTAGCCAAAAATACTACCTTTAACTTATTGTTTTAGTTAATATGCATTGTGGGGCAGAATTTTACACACCCAAGATTAGGTGTGTAATCCCCTTGTATTGATTGGATTGTTGTGCCTTAAAGGTGGCGTTTGGATGTTGAATTCGGCCTTGAAAAATGTGGCAAAGTACGTAGAAACAAAGGAAATGTTGCCCGATTTTCCGTAGGATTTAGTGACTTTGCACTTGGAAAATTCTATGTTGAAACTAAAGGTTAATAGACGTATTATGATCATTATAGGTTGACATACCACGTGCGGTATATTGGACTTAGCAAGTGGATTGACCGAAGAGGTATGTGGAACTTTCATATCTCTTGAGCATGAGTAGTTGCACTTGTATAGTACGGTAGACGTACAAGATTTGATACCCTTTACTTGTTTTAAGTATATGATACTTGTTTCGTTTTCAAGGTATAAGTCCCTTGGATATAGGGAAAGGAAAATGACTAAGGTATAAGGTTAATATAACGACTTTATGGGAAGTTGGTTATATTAGCCTTATGGAATGTTAAAATGAGATATTTACTCTAAGTAAGATAAGTAAGGACAAATGACTTGATTTATGAAAGGCAAATTGATTTTAAGGCATCAATTGCCTAAAAAGTTTTATATGAAAATGAGTCAGTTTTAAAAGAGTAGAAGTATGTAGTACTTGGGTTAAATTCCCGGATTTCTTTTATTAAGATATGTTAGTGCCTTAAGTAAACTAAAATGAGAGGATATATGAACCAGACTAATAAGAAGTTAGTGGATTTCTTAACTTACTTATGTTATGTATGATAGCATTGAGCTGTGGTAAGAGTATAAATGAGGGGTACATCCCCAAGACGTTATACCACCTTCTCCAGGGTAAGAGTATAAATGAGGGGTACATCCCCAAGACGTTATACCACCTTCTCCAGGGTAAGAGTATAAATGAGGGGTAAATCCCCAAGACGTTATACCACCTCCTTTAGGGTAAGAGTATAAATGAGGGGTACACCCCCAAGACGTTATACCACCTTCTGTGTATTCCATGGATTTGCTACCCATGATGCGAGGAATACCTCATGCGGGTCCACAGGATCCATGCGGGTGAAATAGTCCCATGCGAGGCGGATGACCTCATGCGGGTCCACAAGACCTATGCGGGTGAAATAGTCCCAGGAGTAGGATTGGTTAATGATACTACGGGCGAGGGACCCTGTTTTGATCATGAGCCTCCTATTTTTATGCAGTAAAGTTTATATTTGTTACTCTCATTGTTAGTAAGGCACAGTACAATGTAATTTGATTTTCATCTATGACTCCAGCTTATTTTAGACTTATGATATTATTACAGTATTTTCCTAGTTTTACATACTTAGTACATATTGTGTACTGACCCCCTTCCTCGGGGGCTGCGTTCATGCCGCAGGTAAAGGTAAGCAGGTGGTGGATCCTCATTCTTAGGATCTTTGCTCAGGTGTCAGAAGCTCCATTTCTCCGGAGGCTTGACTTTTGGTACGGTTCTCCCTGATGTTGTAGATATTATGTACATTCAGGGGTAGGACGGGGCCCTGTCCCGTCATAGTGGTTACATATTCTTAGAGGTCTGTAGTCCTGCTATACATTGGGTTGTTAAGGATGTACTGTTCAGTTTTTGTTGTATTTATGCTTACGGGAAGGTGGCCATTTTGGGTTAGCCTGTTTCATGTTCTATATGGTTTCTTGTTTGTGAGTTATTTCCGCTGGTTTTCTCTGATGTTGTATCACAAGGGTGTCCGGGGTAAAGCACCAGTCACGGGTCCAAGGTCGGGTCGTGACAGTGGTGATCTTGATATTCCATTTTCTAGATGCTTTTTAAGCCATTAAGGGATTTCAACAACCTGCATACTTGCTTCTTGCCGTGATCTATATTAAAACCCTCTAGTATTGTCATGTAGACCTCCTCATACAAATCTCCTTGCAGAAAAACATTATAGACATCCATCTAGTGGATTGTCCACTGTTTAGCTACTGCAATGGATATGACTGATCTCATAATAGACATTTTGACTACTGGTGAAGAAGTTTCCTGATAATCCAATCCTTCATTTTGATTGTATCCTTTTGCAACAAGTCTTGTTTTATATCTTTCCACTTCACATGTGGCTTTATATTTGACATTATACATCCATCTGCATCCTATGGCTTTCTTTCCTTCTCGAAGAGGGACAAGTTGCCAAGTTTCATTATATTCCAATATCTTGATCTCAGCCTGCATTGCTTCAATCCACCTTATGTCTTTAGAAGCTTCTGAATATGAACATGGCTCAACATTTTCTGAATGTTGTGCTATAAAACTTTGGTACTGAGGTGATAATGCAGTGTAATTCACTCCATCAGAGATGGAGTAGAGACTGTGAGGAGCCATGATGAATAACATAATCTTTATGCCAAATTGGTGGTTTGCTGGTCCTAACAGACCTTCTGGCATTGGATCTTGATTCAGCTGCTATGAAATGATCATCCTCAGCAGCTACATCTTGAATTGTGTTTTGTGTTTCTCCTTGTGGAATGTCTGATGGCATACCATTTGGAACATGTGGTACTACTTGTGGGACTTGGGCTACCTGAGGATGAACTAGATCATTAAAGCAGAAATCCTCAGAGGACTTAATATGTGTGATATGACCATCGGCCATTTCCTTGAGAGGGAAAACTTTCTCCATGAAAATGACATCTCTGCTCATAAAGAATGTTATCATACAGTTTGTATCCATTCTGTGATGTACCATAGCCAAGAAGCACAACCTTCACTGCTCTAGGACCAAACTTATCATGTCTTACCAGAATGGTTGCATAACATAAATAACCTATCACTCTTAGATGATATAGTGACGGTGTTTTGATGTACAACAACTCATAAGGTGATTTGTTATCTATAACTGTAGAAGATATTCTGTTTATAATATCTACAACCCCTTCCACACAAAAATTCCAAAACTTGTCTGGTAATCCAGCATGAAATTTTATAGCTCTGGCTGTTTCCAGTATGTGTTTGTGTTTCCTCTCCACCACACTATTTTGTTGTGGTGAATATGAGCATGAAATTTCATGTATCACTTCATGTTGTGTGAATAACTCCTTACAACTATGACTGAAAATTTTTGCTCCATTATCAGACCTTACCTTTTGTATTCTGACTTCAAACTGAGTACCAACTTCAATAAAAAAAAAATTAAGCACTGTGATTACATCAGATTTCAACCTCATTAAAAATATCCATGTCCATCTAGAAAAATCATCCACAATTGTCAAGAAATACCTCATTCCATTATATGATTTAACTTTATAGGGACCTCATACATCAACATGTAACAGTTGAAAAACCTTTTTCTTTCTACTAGTGTTTATAGGGAAATGAACTCTAGTTTGTCTAGGTAAGGGACATACTTCACACTCATGCAAGACAAAAGAATTATTATTCTTGAAACATGGAATTTTCCTTAACACACTCATAGGTATGTGACATAACCTTTGGTGTCAAGTTGTTGCATCAACCTGTTGAACTGTTGCCATGCTCTTCACCAGATCCTCTTCATTATTCTGCATATCTACATTATTTTGTGTATTCCAGCATACTATGTACAACCCTCCTTATTCATTACCAATCCCCCTCACCTTTCCAGATGAGAGATCCTGAAAAATACAGAATGTTGGAAAGAATTTAACACTGCAGTGTAACTCTCTGGTCACTTTTGAAATTGACATGAGATTAAACTTGAATGCTGGCACGCACAAAACATTTTTGAGAACATCACCTCCTCCTAGATGATGATCACCAACATGTGTCACCTTATCAGAATCACCAGTTGGCAGGTGCACATTTCCTATGTTCTCTGCCAAATATTTGTTTTGTAAGCTTCCTTGATCACCAATTATATGATTGGTTGTCCCTGAGTCTATAGTCCAACATATGGAGCTCCCTTGTTATAGTATGATTCATTTTCCTTCTCTTCATCTTCAAAGAACACATCTCCTCATGTCACAACATATGCTTTCTTGACTTTGGTCTTAAAATTCTCTGGATACCCAATGAGTCTATAACAATCATCTTGAACATGTCTTGTGGCAATAGTCACACTTCAGCAATTTGTTGCAGTCCTGCTTAAAATGTCTTCTTCCATGACATAAATCACAATGTGCATTTGGATTGTATGGTTTCCTCTGTCTTGGAACTCCATTACCATCTTTTCCTGTCTCATTCTTAGACATGAATATCACAGATGGTTCAGATGTTTCCTGCAGCACCCTACTTTTTCCTGCTACTATCCTCTGACTCTCCTCTTGATTTACCATGACATATACATGGTTCAGGCTCGGTATTTGTTGCATCATGATTATTTGACTTTTATCTTGATTATAGCTTTCATTCAATCTCATAAAAAACTGCAACATTCTCTGATAGTGTAAGTGATTAATGAACTCTTTTAATTTGGGGCAACAAGAAGGTGGTGGCACAATTGAATCATATTCATCCCAAAAATCCTTCAGTTTGGTATAGTAAACTGAAACTGCCATAGTTTCTTACCTTAAAGAAAAAAATTATTTATGTAACTGAACGGCTCTTGAACTATTAATCTTGTCGAATCTTTCTCTTAGCTCTTCCCAAATAAAATGTGCATCAGAATTAAACAGCATTCCACTAAGCAGGTTACTATTGACATTTCCCATTAGCCATGAGACTACAATGACATTGCATCTATCCCACAACCTTGCCAAATCACCATGAAAGGTCTCCCTTCACACTGTTCCATCCACAAATCCTATCTTATTCTTCCCCAACAGAGCTAGCTTCATTGCTCTACTCCACAATGTATAGTTGTCCATCCCATTTAATGTGACTCCCACTGATAGTGATCTTGGTGCATCAGATGGGAATAAATATAATGGATGATTGTGGTCTATGTTCACTGTTACTGATGTGGTTTCACTCGATAATTCCTCTCTATTAGTTTCCATCTTTAATTCGTCACAATTTTCTGGATTGTAACCTCCTGATTTCAATTCTTCAACTATCCTCAACCAGAGACACAATATAACAGTATCTCAATGTAACAGTGCATACAATTTACTTCAAATAGAATTGTGTTCCCAATTACCAAACTAAAAAACTACAAATATATATCAGTCTTAGACCTATGTGTTTTGTCCCAATTTAACTGCGGCTCACCAGAATATGTGTAGATCCCTCGAATTTCTTTGTGCATGCAAAGAAAATCCCTTCGATCGACATCATCAACAGAAAATCCCCTCGATCGACTTCACCATCAGGAAATCTCTTCGATCGACATCAACAACTTCCAACCGACTTTCAACTTCAAATTCTCCAAGTTAGATGCACGTATCCTTCGAATTTCTTCTTGCATGTGAAAGAAATTCATCTAATCTGCCTTCAACTACTGTCAAGCTTTGATACCATGTGAAAAATGCTTCATCATGAAGCTTAGATTCGGCTATGTCCTGCAGAATATTGTGCTACCATTCATATCAACATTACGATCACGGAACTATGATGAATTGATGTGTAGAATGTAATGAATTATGAGAGAGATCGTGAGATATAGAGAGAGAAGTAAGAGTAAGACAAGAGAGAAAGTGAGAGAAAAGAAATGGATATTTTGAGAAATATTTGTGTTAGTTTATTCACTGCATATACAAGTGTATATATACACATACATTTAGAGTCTTTCTAAGTTTTCTTAATTACATTTAATTAATTACAACTAACTCTCAACAAAGCTAACAAATTTGTAACTAATTGTAACTAACTCCAACTAATTCTAATTCAATCTGGTGCTCCTCGTGACACTCCTATACACTTTACCATATCTTTTACAAAATTAACCACTAAATGACAATAACATCTTACTTTGAGAATAATATGATTTCTTATAAGCAATGTCTGTAAAAGACCAATTCAACGTAATAACATCTTACTTTGAGAATAATAAGATCATATTAGAATGTGAGACAGGATGAATTATTGTTATATCTTTTCTTTTTTAACCTAATTGACATGATGTTACATTTTTGGAATTGAAAGGAGTATGTGGAGAGGAAATGTGAGAAGGATGGAGTAAGTATGGAGATGAAGAACAAGATGCATTTGCCTGAATGGAGCCAAACACCAAATCTCTTTGGTGTGATTTTTCTAAACAAAATGACATTTGAAAAAATAATATCACCTTTGAAAATTTACTCTTTGAAAAAGGCTAATCTTATGGAGGCCTACTTAACCTCTAGGTTTTCTTGTCGCTTGATAAGGACACGTTGGTACGATGTATATGCTGGACTGTACTAGACAAAAAAAAAAATACAACGTTTGGTGGACGTTTTCAATCGTACTGGATTGTACTATTTCTAAAAATATTACACTCCAACTGACATTTCTAAAAAAGATTTTATATAATATTTAGACAAAGGTGATGAACTTTTGGTTCCAAAAATACATGTTCACAAACGATAGCTCCAAACGTCATACATTCATCGCTAACTCATTGTTTAGGTTGCACCAACGAGATCCAACTAAGGTAGGGAACTTTTTGTCGTGATTGTCCACTCCGTTGGGCTACGGTCTCGTGAACTGAACTTTATTATCCTCCCTCATGTGAAAGTGTCGTGTGTCAATTTCGGAATGGAGAGCAAAAATAGACCATAAGAATGATTCATTTGGATCAACAAGCTTTTTCTGCCAAAAAACTAAAGTGGTATGCCTGTCTACGGGAAATCATCTAACAAAATACATTAGTAAATTCTCACTCATTTAGGGGTTATTTCTAAGTCAAAACCTACTCCTAATAAATTATTGGATCGAAGTAGTACATTAAGTATTTGCCCGCCAGCAACAGAAGGGGTTCGATTCCTTTTATATGCAATGTGATGAAAATTGTTTAGTGACTGGTAGTGATGTTTAGGTGAAGTTAAAGTAACATAGTACTCCATCCGGATTAAAAAGAGTGTTTACTTAGTTTTTATTTTTTTAGTTCAAAAAGAGTGTTTACTTATCAAATCAAGAAAAAATTAACCTTACTTTTTCATATTTTTCCTTATTAAGTGTTAGATGACCAAATGAAATCTCAACCCTTTAATTAGGGGCATTTTAATTAAATTGCCTATTTTGCCTAGAAATTAATATTTTCTTAAGGAATGTATAAATGGCTAAGTGGACACTCTTTTTAATCCGGATGGAGTATTATTTAGCACTCCCTCCGAATCTAAAAGAGTGTCCACTTAGTCATTTGCACATCCCTTAAGAAAATACTAACTCTTAGAAAAAAAGTAATTTGACTAAATTGTCCTTAATTAAATAGGTATTGAGATTTGATCTCATAACACTTAATAGAGGTAAATCTGAAAAAATAAAATTAATTCTTTCTTGATTTAATAAGTGGATACTCCTTTTGACCCAAAAAAGAAAAGACTGTTTGGATTAGCGATTGACAGAATTGATTCTGGCAGAAGTGATTTATGTTTTGATGCAACAATGTAAAAGTGATTCTTATAATTGATTTATGTTTGGATAGTTTTCATCAAAATTGCTTTTGAATGTAGAATTACCAAAATGGACATACATATAAATAGATGGAAGTATGTAAATAAAAATTACAAATAGATAATAGAATTTAAAGTGCAATATAGTACTTAAATATTACTAGAATATTATTACAATACTAATTTAAAGTGCAAATAGTATTTAAATATTATTACAATACTAATTTTGCATGTACTCTATAATGTATTATATTAATATATAATACATTATAGAAAAAGGAATAATATTATACTTAATAGTTATTTTAAAAAGTACATTGGAATCGGTTTTCAGTTAAAATTGTAGAGCACATTTTGCCGCATTTAAAATATTAATAATATTCGGAGTATTTGGAAAAAGACAATAGAAAAAGAAGAAGGATAATCCAAATGAATTGCACTCCTAATTACGAGAAAGGTCCTAAAATTAACAATAGCATACTCAAAACAGAACATGAGTAGTATATTTGATTTTTTTTAATAATTATTTTTAGATATTTAAAGAGAATATTTTTAGACAAAAATTGTTTTTTTTTAGTAATTATTATTTCCCTCACTGTTACTTATTTGTAATTTGTAATTTGTAATTTGTAATTTGTAATTTGTAATTTGTAATTTGTAATGATAGATCCGTTTGCAAGCCACCAAACGTTTAGTATTGTGTGTAAAAATAGTCAAAGTGAAAAAAGGCTAAAAGCACGCCACCAATGAGTTATGGAAATGATGGGATAGATGGGTAGTGATAATGGAGAAGAATGTTTTTTGGAGAAGATAATAAATAAGGAGGAGAGAAATAAAAAACTTAAAAGGGAAAGTGGAACCCACAAATTTTACTTGTCTCAAAATAAAAAAGTTCTATAATTAAAATATATATATTAATATATCAAGAAAAATATATTAAGAGTATTAATTATATAATGGACATTAAGAAATGACATGTGTATTATTATATCAGTTTTTAATTTCTTTTTTCCTTCTCACTTGCTTTCACGAATGGGAATGTAAGTAACGATTACAAATAATACAATCTCAAAATAAGAGCAAGAATAAGAGGTTTGATGAGTCGAGTGATATTCACTTTGTCCTTAAGACAATATTGCACCGTATAAATCTTTTAACGATAATTGGCAACTAGTCTCCCAAGATAAAACAGCAACAAACACTTAAGCAAAGGAAACTCAAAATTTTACTAAAAAGAAAAATATTTTAAGTGTGTGAGAAAGCTAGAGAGGAAGAAATACTCAGAAATTTCATATTGCAACTGTCTTCTTCAATTGAGCCAAGGGCCTCAATTTATACTGTGTGTAAGATGACCTCTCATCTAGCCAACTAATGGCAATCAAGGTCATGTAATGACACTTATTGAGAGATTATAATTCAGTCAAGTAATGACTGAATTCAAGTGTCAAGTAATGGAGGATTAATGCTCCAAAATCAGCCCACAAGTCAGAAACTTTTCATCTTCCATCGAGCATTCTGCCTCCGAAGTTCCGCGGCGCCTCATCTCCAATGACCAAACACTGAATTAGCACCGCGACACTTGCCTGGAGGCACCGCGACACTTGCCTGGAGGCGCCGCGGCTCCGACGGTTCTGCGCAGCGGCAATTTACAACTCTTTTCATCTTTTACACGTCGTATATTTTTTTCTTCATTTACCAACGTGAACACTCGTCGTTTGGCCAACAACCGTCTATCATTTCATGTCTCAAAGATTTTGTTTACGTATCAATATCTCTTTCACTAAGGAAATTTACGATCATTGGTACAATGTGTGCACGTGTGTGAAAACTACGTTTCTGACGTGTGGGGCCCCAATTGTTCGAGTCATAAATAATAGGATTAACTTTAATTCACGTTAATAAATTTCCAATAATATCTCTTGAAAGAGACTTTGGCGCACTCACATGGTATTTTTCTAGCAATCTTTCGGCGGATTGATATTGCATCTGGATAGGTAGTCGTGGCTTTGAACCTTCCATAATAGAATATCATCAGACTTACTTACTGCACGGTAAACGTGATGCCTTGAACCGTCAATATTTAATGTAAGTCAAGACAACGGTACCAACATCGCGGTTATGCTGCCAGGCACCACAGTGCTAATTCAGCCGAAAATCGCTGACAGCTACTGTTAGGCGTATTTTGTATACACCTTTTGAGTCATTTTTAGTTAGTATGTTACTCGTTTTTGTTGTGTTTAGTATAGTATTAGATTTATTTTTCTTTTTTTTTGATTCACAGCGGTTCCAAAAGGTAAAATGGCGAAAAGGAGTGACAATTGGGCAGAAAAGGTGCTCTCAAGGCAAAAAGGACGAAAGTTGACACATCAGGACGAAGGATTTTCAGCACCGCAGTGCCAATATGCAGAACCGCGGTGCCATATTTACTGAGAAGCCATAGGACTTTCAGCACCGCGGTGCCACTATGCAGAACCGCGTGCCATATTTCTTTGAGAAGGTGCAGAGTTTACGCACCGCGATTCAGAAGAATTGGCTAAGGGTAGATTGGTCTATAGGGCATGAAATTTGGAACATATTTAAGCCCTAGGGATTAATGCTATGAGGGTGTTGGTCATTCTACAACATAGCACAACACAAGACAACAAATGAGGCTACAATTGGAGACATAATGCGCAGTAATTTTTTTGCTTTCGTTTTTAATTCAGTTTATGTATGGATTTTGTGTTAGTTCTTAGCGTGACTATGGCTAGGAGCTAAACACTTTATTAGGGCTTTCCTTATGAATCGTTTGAAACTTCTATTCATGAATTAATGTAGTAGTTTGATTTCTTCTTTACTTGATTAAGATTTAGTCAATAATTGGTATGAATGTTTGATAATTAATTGATCACTAATTATCATAATATATATGATTTCGACTCAAGAACCGAGAGGAGAGATTTGGATATGCTGTAATTGACTAGACATAGGTTAAAATTGCGGACGACAGTACCCCGATACTTGTGTAGCATTATAGGTTACTGTTCTTAATCCTCCTATGTGGTAAATCTTATCATAGAAATATAGAAGGGTTCTGCACTGGGGTTAAGTGATTATATGTCCTAACCGGAATATAAGACAGTTTAGTTAACCGATATCTTAACGTAGAAGAAGAAATCATTCTAGTTGCATTAAGGATTGAATAGAGTGGATAGTCGAGGATTTTGGAAGCCCTACATTCATAACTGATTACAACTTAAATAGTTCAGTAATTCTTGCAATTATTCTAGTAGTTAAACAAAAACTCAACTCAAATATCGATTGCCAAATAGATAACATATAATAGATGAACGGTAATTAGAAACCAGTCTCTGAGGACGATATTCGGTTTTATCAGACTATATTACTTGTCAACGATGCGTACGCTTGCGTGAGCATTCGAAATATCGCTAACAGCTACTAGAAATATGGCATCGCGGTTCTGATGTCAAGCACCGCGGTGCCTTCGACGGTGATTCAGTTCCGGACTTTCTGAAAATTTTACACCGCGACCCTAATTCTCTTGACCGCTGTTCTTCAGCACCGCGGTGCTAGTTAGCCAAGCACCGCGGTGCCTCTCTTCTTTTCGTACGGAATTTGCCAGATTTCTTCTATTCTTTTCAGTCTCATACCTATTTTATCTCCTCTTTTCTTTTGAGAATATGAGACACATTATAAATAACAAGCACCTCCAAACTTAGGCTTTTACATATTTTTCATTAGGGTGCATCAAAATTTTCACTCTTTTCGTATTTATTTTTCAACACTTTTCATCCCATCAATTTTCAATTACTTATGGCACAACAAGGGAATCATATGGTATCAAACAAAGATCTTATTTAGGCTCAAAGAGACTGACTAATGATACAATTTATGTCAGGGTAGGTAATGAATGGTCAGAAGGGCTGTCAAAGAAATGTCTGAATCATCTCCCTAAACATGTACATCTTAACAATTTCGCCTCAAATAACAAGCAAACAGATTTTTTAGAAATTTTTTAACATTTCTTTCCATAATTGACAACACATAGGCCAAGCACAAATATCTCAATAATTAGATGTCATGAATTTTTGGCATATCTAACTTAAGCACACAGATTATTGCTTTTAATTTCATTACATTATCCCACTTTATCCACTCAATATCTTTAGCAACTACAACATACATGATCCATAAAAAAAATTGACTAACAAAACACATAAAACAAACAAAAAGACTCAAAACACAAGACCCAAAAATTAAGTAAGACCCCCCAAACTTGATTGACATATTGTCCTCAATGTGTGAAGACTAAGAACAATGAGGGACAACTTACAGATACAAAACAACGGTCATAACGGAGGTTTGGGATAAAGTAGAATTTTTTTTGTGCACACTGCCCGTGAGGAACCGCGGTCCTTTCTCCATGCACCGCGGTGCTAATTCCTGAAAATTTCCAGTTTTCTGCATTGTCAAACCTTCGCCCTTTGGAGTGAGTCCCTACTTTTATCTGTCATCCAAAAACACAAAACATACCAGATCGTGAGACTGTTCAAGACAAAATAAAGCAACTAAAACAAAAATTGAAATAACATAATTAAAAATATTGGGTTGTCTCCCAAGTAGTGCTGTCTTTAACGTTATTTAGCCGGACTCAATTTTCTTACTCAATCAAGGGGTAGAGTATCTCGTCCACATATCCATTTCAGCATCATTCTCTTTCTCCTCCTCCTCTTCTTTTTTCACAGGGCTAGGTTCAAAAAGATTCACTCCTTGAACATCATTTGCAGGTTTAAAATTCTCACCATCAAGGGCATCAGTACCCTTGGAACTTCCATGAGGAGCCTTTTTATCAACTACACCAACAACAAAGCATCTATCATTGATTTGTGGATCAGTGGGCGGCTTAAAAACAGTGAAGGTCATCTCTTCATCTTAAACTCTAGCTCTCATTTCTCAACATCAATAAGTGTCCTCCCTGTAGCTAGGAATGGTCTCCCAATGATAATTGACATATTTTTATCTGAATCCATGTCTAGGATGAGGAAGTCAACAGGAAAAATGTTTAATTTACCTACTTTTACCAACACATCTTCAATTATTCCTTGGGGATGAACAATTGAGCGATCAGCTAACTACAAGGTGACTGTGGTTGACCTTGCTTCCCCCAAACCAAGTCTTTTAAACACAGATAGGGGCATCAGGTTGACACTTGCCCCCAAATCACACAAAGCCTGATTGTATGTCACCTTCCCTATTGTGCAAGGTAAGGTGAAACTCCCTAAATCCTTCAACTTTGGGGGAAGCTTTTTCTACAAGATAGCATTGCACTCCGATGTCAGCACCACTGTCTCATAATCTGCCATCTTCCTCTTTTTAAAGAGGATATCCTTTATAAACTTCACATATGCTGACATTTGCTCCAATACTTCAACGAAAAGAAGATTTATATGCAGAATTTTGAAAACTGCTTATCCAGGGCCTTCTTCTGCAATCTTTGAGGGTATAGAATTCTGTTTGTGTATTCCCTCATGACTGCTGGTGGAGACTTCCCTAAAATAGGTCGGTCATCAGTAAACCCCTCATTCTCTACCTCAGTTATCTTCTCCACTTGTGGGTGGGCTGTAATCTGCTCTAACTGCTTACCATTGCTCAGGCTTATTGCCTGACGTTGCTCCATTTGATTCACCACAGTATCGCTGGAAAGATTTCTTTGTTCTCTATTATTCAACATGTTCGTCAGCTGTCCCACATGTGCCTTTAAATTTCTGATAGATGACCTAGTTCTGTCATGAACTGGTCTGCGAATTTGTGAGTGTTAACAGTGATGCCCTTAACTCATCAGGCTTCTCTTGTTGCTGCTGGATCTGGTGTTAGCCCTGAAATTGTGCTTGATGCCATTGGTCATTCTTCCATGAAAAATTTGGGTGATTTCTCCACCCCTGATTATATGTGTTGGAGAATGCATTGTTGTAGGACCTCTGAAAATTTCTCACTTTCTGAACCTGCTCCATTGGTACATTGTTTGGGTCCACTGCTATGCATTTATCAAAAGTATGGGGACCCCCACAAATTTCACAACTTACTGGCGTCTGAACAACTTTAACGGACATGGCACTCTGCTACAACTGCTTTGTCAAAGTGGCAGCTTGCGAAGTCAATGCAATGAAAGCATCCAACTCATGAATTCCAGCCACTTTCCTGCTATTTGTAGCTCTTTCATCGGCCCCCTGATGGTTGTTTGTGGTCATGTCTTCTAGCAAATCATGTGCCTCATTGGCACTCTTCCTCATGAATGTTCCTCCTGCTGCAGCATCAATAATGGTACGAGTTGTACTACACAACCCATTGTAGAATATGTGGACCAGCATCCACTTCTCAATCCCATGATGCAGGCACTTTCTCTGTATGTCTTTGAATCGCTCTCATGTATCATAGAGTGACTCTCCATCCATCTGATAGTAATTATTAAGTTCTCCTCTGAGCCTTGCTGGTTTGGATGGAGGGAAGAATTTGGCAAGGAATTTCTGGGTTAAGTCTTGCCATGTAGTGATGGAGTTCGTCTGCAATGAGTTCAACCAACTCTTTGCTCTATCACTGAGTGAGAATGGGAAGAATCTCAACCGAATGACATCGTCAGTAACACTATTGTATTTAAATGTTGCACACAGCTCCAGGAAGTTTGATAGATGCATATGGGGATCTTCAGAAGGTAACCCCCTAAATTGAACTGAGCCTTGAACTATGTGCAAGATTGCTGGTTTGATTTCAAAATGATTGGCTTCAACAGTTGGAAGCCTGATGCAAGTCTGCACCCTTGTAATTGTAGGCAACACATAGTCCCCCAAGCTCCTTTCTGCATGTACTTGTCTTAAGATATGCGATAACTCATCATTCACCAGATTGTTGTTTTGCTGATTTTTCATTGCTAATGAATCAGCAATTCTCTTGTCTTTCCTGTTCTGTCTGCATAATCTTTCAATTTCAGGGTTCAAAGGGATAGGAGTGTCTGCTCCTCTCCTACTTCGCATAAACATATTTCCTGAAACTGATCAAAAACAACAAACAGATCACGACAAAATATTCTAAAATTAAAAAAAAAACATAAAATAAAAACCAAATTGGAAATAAGAATAGATAATTCGATATTGATAGTACGTCAATCCCCGGCAGCGGCGCCAAAAACTTGTTGCGATATTTGTAGATGCTTACGCAAGTGTACGTATCGTTCAAGTAATAAAGATCTGTAAGACCGAGTTATCATCCACAGAGACTGGTTTATCAAGTACCGATTATCTAATCTATGGTATCTATTTGGTTACTGTTCTTTTATTTGAATTTATGACTAAAACTATAATTAAAGTAAGGTGCAGAAATTAAACTAAGAATGATAATACTTGGGTTTAAACAGTTATGAAGGAAATAAGGCTTCCAATCTCCTCAACTATCCACTATTTCACGTGTTAATACAGTGCTAATGAGTCTTATTCTTATTAAGATAGCAGGTTAACTAATCTGTCTTATATTCCGGTTAGGATATATAAAAACTCAACCTTATGCAAAAACCTTCTATATTTCTATGATAGATTTTACCACACATGAGGATTAAGAACAATAACCTTAAATACTACACAAGTATCGGAGTACTTTCGTCCACGATTTTAACCTATGTCTAGACAACTACAGCATATTCAAATCTCCCATCTCGGATCTCCATTCGAAATCATATAAGTTATGACAATTAATGGTCAGTCAATTATCATACAATCGTAACAATATTGAATAGATCTTAATATGGTTGAAGAAGAAATGAATAACTATGCATTAACTATATGAAAGAGTTTCAAGAAGATTCGACGGAAAACCCTACTAAAGTAATTAGCTCTTAAACATTGTCATATCAAGAACTAAATTACAATCCAACATAAACTGAAATAAAATATGGGAAAGAAAAGAACTTGAACAATGAGATGTCTCCAATTGTGTCTTGTGGCCTCTTTTTCCTCTCCAAAGTATGATATGAGATTGACAGGGTTTAAGGTATTTATATATGAGAAAAACCTTGCTTCGGACCCTTTTAACCCTGTTTGGCCCGAAAATCTGATAATTTCGCCAAGATCGGCTGCGCTTCTGCTCGAGCACGCGGTGCTAATTCAAACAAAATCGGCAACTGGAAATATGGCACTGCGGTTCTGCTGCCAAGCACCGCGGTGCCTTCGACGGTGATTCAGTTCCGAACTTTCTGGAAATTTTACGCCGCGACCCTAATTCTCTTGACCACGGTTCTTCAGCACCGGGGTGCTAGTTGGTCAGGCACCGTGGTGCCTCTCTTCTTTTCGTCCGGAATTTGCCAGATTTCTTTTATTCTTCTTGACACTTCTTAGGCTTCATTCCTTGGAATGTGCTTGTGCAATTTTCATCTCAATTAAGCTCATTTCATCCTCAAAAGTGGTATTTCTCCTTTATGACCGATGTGACTCAAAAGAAAGAAAAACAAACATAATACTATACTAAACACAAATGAAAAGAGTAAAATACTTAACTAAAAAAGGCTCAAAAAGAGTGTATAAAATATACTCAACAATACATTACGGGAAATCTGATCACTGTTTGAGCTCCTCGCAGTCCTGTGTCAAAACTCACTGCCTCGTTTGCCACATTGCACAAACTTGCTATATACAACTGGTTACCATCCCTCAACGAGACAATAGTGACCCTTGATCAAGAATCTCTCCTTTATAAGATTGGAAGAAATCAGAGAGTTTACTTAGGAACCCTCATTTTCAACCATGTTGTCAATCTGGCAGAAAGACAAAGCAACTCTGCCCTTCCATACACCTCTTTGATTTTCCAAATCCTGCTCAACCAAGGTTTTAAAAATCCAAAAGGAGAAAAGTTGAGTCCAGGCTTAGAGGTATACTCAGTACAACAAGAAGTTGTGAACAACAGGGACAGAGTTATTGATCTGCCATAGAAGAAAGATGAATGGGACACTGACACATCGAAGGATGTTTCCAATATTCCTGGCAACATTGATCAAGCAAAGGTCCCAATATCCCAAGACTGACTTCGAAATCACATTGCTGAACTTAACAGACAAATTAAAGACATAGTGCGAGCCAGAAACTACTTTGAGGCTTACTTTCTTCACAAAAGGGGGAGATGATGATGCTGATACAGTTGCTGCTGGAAGCAGACAAACAGATGGAGCTAATGATGATGCAGGGCCAAGCAAGTTATGATGTAGGGGGAGAGGAGTTGAGATGATGTTGTCTACTGATGATGCTATGGAGATGGAGATGAAGATGGTGCTGCACAGATTGATCGATCATAGAAAGCTGCTGGAAGCTACTGTGATTCGAATGGAGTGATGATTTGATGAATGTTGATAATCTCTATTTATTTGAATGTGGATATATTGACATTTGGATTTTTTTTTTTTGGTTTGTAATATTTTACGATGTGATATTTTGGTCCGTTCTGGCAGATATTTTAACTGTTATCTAAAGTTGTTTATATATGTTTGTCTGACATGGATTGTTATGAATGTTTACTATAGACTGGTTACACATCTGTTATAAGTAAGTCACGACGGACATAACATAACTCCTAACTAGTCAAAGTATCAATACAACACTGCTTGAAATTTTCTACTGCAGGTTAAGGGGGAGCATAACACTGATCCTACCGATTCTTGGAATGTAAGAGCTACATCGAGAATCGGTATCCTAGTCATTTTCGCATCGTATGGAGTTATGTGAAGAAAGACAAAAAAATGGGAGATTATTGATGTTGGATGGGATGTTGTGACAACATCTGGAAATGCTCAGTACAACATCTTAAGGATGTTGCCTGCTCTGTTGTGACAACAATCCTGACAACATCTCTGTAACAATTTTGTCTATTCCTCCGGCCAAAATATGTTGTGTTACTGTGAGTAAGAAATGACATAGGCAAGCTTACAATGATGATGTATTTAAAACGTGGTAAAAGAAACAGTCAAAGCTTGGAGAAGAAGAAGCGTGAAGACCAAGTCCAGAACGTTGAGATTTCTAAGGAGAAAGAATTGGTCCAAGCAGCTACCTTCTTTTACTCAACCTCTGCAACCAATCAGTGAGGATTTCAAGGGAAGCTCTACACTATAAATAGAAGAGAGCTTCAGAGTATCGATATCCAGACTTGAACGAGAAGAATTACCAAGAGAGCTCTCGGATAATTACCTTAGAAATTGGATCAACACGCCTAGCCTAATGTAGTATAACAATATCTAGTCCCACATTACAATTATTATCTTTATTCTAGATTAAGCTTAATGTTCAAGAGATTGTAATGAATATGTTGTATTTGTCTTTTTAGATCTTTTAACTTTAGGCTGAAGTCATCTGCGACTTCACTTTTGTTTGTAATTTCTTTTTCGCATTTTTGCTCAATCTTGTAAAAGAAATTCATTTGTAATTGTATATAATTTATATAATTCTTTTGGTCATTGACCATCAAGGGATATATTAATATATACACTTGAAAATATAAACCTTGTGTCTCTTTACTTTTTCCGCTGCATATATTCTACAAAGGTTTATAATTGTTTTATCACAATGTTGCCTCAGATGTTGACACAACATTGAAGGCAACATCCAGAAACTGTTTTTGTTGTTCTAGCTATTTTGAATTTTTATTACGTGTTCTTGCTTATCCGTAGCCCCGGGACCCAACACCATGTATCAAAATTGAGAGGGAAAGTTTTCTTTGTTATATAGTCGTATAATATTCAAAATTTAAATTTAATCATGTAGGGCTCATACTGTGAAAATGATCTCCATTAGGAGTTTTTCCTAGGAGAAAACTAGCAAATATCTACTTTTTACATAGCTAATTAAGTTTTAGCCTATATTTTAAAAAAGTTAGTATGTGTAACCACATTTTAATTGTGAAATAAAAATAGTCTTGGTTAAAACATGGAAATACTTTAGAAAATTCTTATTGGAGTAGAACATTTTAGTAGAATAGTAGTTATTCAAGACCCAAATTAGAGCTCGAATACCACTGTGGAAATTGGAATAAAATTTGTACTCTTGAAGATTTCAATTATTAAAAATATTTGAACTTTTCAAAATCGGGTTAAGACTTCGCACATACAAAAAATGAGAGTTACGAAAATGATGATGCTGAGATAGATGTGTGGGCATATAAGGAGAGATAGGATTAACAATGATGATATCCGGGATAAAGTGGGAGTGGCCTCGGTGGAGGATAAGATGTGAGAAGCGAGGTTGAGATGGTTCGGCCATATGTAGAGGAGAGACACGGATGCCCCAGTGCGGATGTGTGAAAGGTTGGCTATGGACGGGTTTAGGAGGGGTAGATGTAGGCCGAAGAAGTATTGTGGAGATGTGATTAGATGGGATATGGAGCAAGTGCAACTTACTGAGGACATGACCTTAGATAGAGGGTTGTGGAGGACACATATTAGGGTAGAAGGGTAGTAGGTAGTCGAGTGTAGTCCTACTTACTCTTATAAAAAGATAGTGTAGTGTTATTATTGTACGCTCGATTAGCCTACCACACTTATAGGCGCATTAATGCTTTATAGTCCCCTGTAGTTTGATTCATGCTATTATGTGTTCTTTAGTGTAATTTGTTTATCTTATTTAGCTATGTTAATTATTGCTTCCTGTTGTTAGAATGCACTATCATGACGTATTCGATTTTATTATATGTATATTTATAATGCTTTAATTTCTCATCTGACAATTTCTCTTGATTTGATTTGCTTTGCTTTGCCTGTGATTATGTTTTCTCTTGAGCTGAGGGTCTCCCGAAAATAGTCGTTATACCTATCAAGGTGAAGGTAAGGTTTTTGTATACTCTACCATCCCCAGACTCCACGTTATGAGATTTCACTGGGTAAGTTGTTGTTGTACTTTAAATTCGATAACCATAATGTAGAGTTGTATTAATCTCCCTTGGGGAGCCTTTCTCATTAATACAAATATATATATATATATATATATATATATATATATATAGTGTGTACAATGTGGAATCCTAATACAATAAGGATCATATATCTACCATAATTATACAACACTAAATATGGTTAAATATATGGACATTATACAAGTTAATACACCCCCTCAGTCGGAGCGGGAAGAGGTCGGATGCTAAGACTGTATCTGAAGTCAAGAAAGAGTTGTCTCGGAAGGTCTTTCATGAATATATCTGCATACTGATATGAGAAAGGAACATGCAACACCTGAACATGACCGAAAGAAATCTTCTCACAAACAAAGTGTATATTCATCTCAATGTGCTTGGTTCGCTAATGCAGAATCAGATTATGAGATAAATATACGGCAGATATGTTATCACAGTAAACCAAAGACGCCTTACGCAAGGGACACTGAAGCTCCAACAAAAGATTTCAAAGCCAACAGATCTCAGCAATAACATTTGCAACGCCTATATACTCTGCTTCTACACTCGAACGGGATAAGGTGGCTTGCCTCTTGGCAGACCATGAAATGAGGTTATCCCCTAAAAACACATAGTAGCCGGGGGTGGAGCATCGCGTGTCCGGATATCCTTCCCAATCAACATTTGTATATGATAACAATCTGGTCAGTGTTGAGGGATATAAGTGCAATCCATAATCAAGTATGACCTTAACGTATCGAATAATATGCTTAAGGGCAGTAAAATAAGGCTAATTGGGGGCTGCATGAATAAGCACACCGGATGAATGACATAAGTAATGTTAGGCCTGGTGAATGTAAGATATTGTAGTGCACCTGCAAGACTCCTGAAAAACATGAGACCGGACACTTGATCACCATCAACAACACTAAGGTTGGACTTATAGTCAACCGGAGTAGACATGATCTTGCAGTTTGCTATTTTAATCATGTATACTATTTCCTCTACATACTTACGCTGACACAAAAACATATTATCTATAGAACGAGTCATTGATATCCCTAAGAAATAGTTCAACTTCCCCAAGTCAGTCATATCAAATTCGTTTTTAAGCAATGTAATGATCTCATTTTCAACAAATCAGAGGAGACATTAAGCACAATGTCATCCACATATAACAATAAATAGGCAATTCTCCAACAAACCTTATCGGTTGCCCATCTTTCTCTCAACCTCTACAACGATTCAATGGGATTTTCAAGGAAGACCCTCTACTATAAATAGAAAGGCTGCTTCAGTGAATCGATATCCAGAAAAAGTTAGAAAAACATATCAAGAGAACTCTCTGATATATTCGTCAGAAAATTGGATCACAAGTATTGCATGAGCGTGTCGACAACATTCTGTCCAACATTATAATTGCTGCACAGATTCTAGATTTGTTCTTTATTGAAACAATTGCAATGAGATGTTGTGTATGTCTATTTAGGTAGATTTTTTTGGCAGAAGTCATCTGCTACTTCAACTTTTTAATTCCTTCTGTATTATTTTGTAATATTGTAAAAGAAGGAATTTATTCAATTGTATATAAATATATACAATATTTTCGGTCACTGACCGTCATAGGTTATATAATCAATATAACCTATGTAAATATTAAACATTTGTGTTCTTTATTTTTCCGTTGCATTTACTCTTAAAGATTTTTTATTTTATCGAAGTGTTGTCACTTGTGACAGACGACATTATCACTGACATTTGCAAACTCTATTAACATTCGATTTATTTTACTTTAAGTTTTATTTTTTAATGTTTCATAACATACTCCGGGACCTTACATCATTCAAAGGTACAAACTTAACAACATCTTATAAAAAGTTCGCGTAATCTCACACATAAATGCTCAGATAAGTAATCTGCAAAACATAAAGCCAAATTCAAACAGCACCAACCACTAAATTTGACACCCAATAAAGGAGAATTAATTCAAAGATACAAACTTAGCAACATCTTATGCACCATGTTCGTGAAATGTTATGCTGCATTTTACATAAGATCAATAACAGCTTTATAATAGTCTATTCCTAATATAACAATATACTATTTTTGAATTACTTTGACTTGATATAACCATCAAATATAAAGAAGTAAGAAACACTCACCTATAGACCTCAGTCTGAGTAGAAACAGGTCTCCATGCTTCTTATCCATGCCAACACGTAGAGATCTTTCAATATGTGTTTTCGAGATATAGTAGAAACCGGAAAATAACAAATACATAGAACATTAATATGACAATCGCAATATAGTTATTATAGATAAAGAGTAACATAATTATCAGTAGAGAATGTAATGAGAAACATTCTGTCAGATTCCCAAAAGCTTTCACTTTATTCCGACGACACTTTGTTATATTAACAGACAATATAACACATTATTAAGGCACTTTTCCTGTAAATGGTTCAAGAGAAGCTCCTCAGACTCGACATTGTTGGGTCCCTAAAGTTTCTTCACAATTTTTATGCAATAAATCATTTTGTTTCCACTTGATCAAGTTCAAAATACTTGGGAGCAAAAAGGCGAAATCCCTCGCCCACATGAACTTTAATTTATGTTAAGAGTCCACATCGGTAATGAAATGAAAACATGGATTCTTTATATGGACTTGGACAATCCTCACCCTACAAGTTAGTTTTGGGGTTGAGTTAGACCCAAGATTCATTCTTACATGGTATCAGAGCCAGACTCATTTCACTTCTTTGTTCACTGATGTTGGACCCCCAAATTATATTATCCACGCTCCAGTTAACGGGGTCTGGGCGTGCGGGGAGTGTTAAGAGTCTCACATCGATAATGAAATGGGAACATGGACTCTTTATATGAACTTGGACAATCTTCACCCTACAAGCTAGCTTTTGGGGTTAAATTAGGCCCAAAATTCATTATTATTATTTAAACTTAAACATAATTTGGAGACATGTGTTAGTACATTCACAACTAAAACATGTTTTAAAATTAAAAGAAACTATCAAAAGATTGTATGACAAACTAATGAAGCATTAGTCAGAACTGAAGTTAATGAATCTGAAACTCAAAACCCGACAACAAAGATGACATTATCTCTTGAATTATCATATTAACCTTCATGCCTTGAAAGTCGGGTAATATACCTGCCATGCTTTTTTCAATCATTTGGATGGGAAAAGTACCAATCAGCTTCTTCATGTGTAGGCGTTTACGTCGGGTTCGTACACGCATCGAAATTTGAAAATTTATGTTTTAAACCCGACATAAGCGGTCAAACTGAAATATGAATATGTAATGTAAAATATAAGCACAAAGCAAATGTAAAACTTCGAACGAAGACTTACATTTTGTAGTAATACGCAATCCAAGCTGTTGAGAATTGATGATTTGTGTAGTCCAAAGGGTGCACACGCAAACGTCCCTTGATTTGCAAGTTCTCGAAAACTTTGATGTAACTGCTAAGTCTAGAATGTTAGGAATTTCGACAGAGCTTTAGAAGAGATTTATCTCTTGCAAATAGTATATATCAATGGGAGGATGAAGCCCTTTATTTATAGTTTAGAATAGAGGCTTCTAGGGTTTTCATGGACCAGGCCCAGCAAAACCCGGACCGACTAAAATTCGGACTGCCCGAAATTGCTTCGGCACCGCGGTCCCTAGTAAGTGGCAATGCGGTGCCTATGCGCATTTTGGCACCGCAGTGCCTAAATCAGAGGCATCGCGGTCCTGTCCCAATTTTCAGCCTTGTTCCCATTTTTAATGTCCCGGTTATCAACCGAACATACATTTAATCTCCTTCTAATTACATTCTTCAATCGACGGAACATTTGACTTAGTGTTACCCTTTAGGCCTTTACATATCGTCACTAATAACATTAGGATCTTCACGGAACTCCTAGACTGCGCCGGAAGACGAACCCAATATGTAAAGTTTAGCTACACAAAACATGTGAACTGAACCTTTATGTGGTAAGATAAAATCCTTTCATTCATGAAACTCAATCAAGCTTAGGGTCTGTCAAGTGTCTATCTAAATGGCTTGATTATTATAACTCATCTATATTAGTTGACAATATGACCATATCACAGACATGTCCATTGCATTGGCCAATGACTTAGTCAACCTAATACCATATGAGTATCTGAGTGTTCACTTGAATATACATTCAAGGAATTAATCCTAATCTTGGCTCACATACCACCTTTAATCTACTTCTTAATGCACCCAAAAACAAGTCGTGTCTCAACCTATAAGGCATTTGAGCTTAGGACAAGATCAAAGTACATTACTTCGTAAATAAGGTGATATTGACCTCAAGTCTAAGGACTTCTATATCCCACATACCGATGCACTCTAGACATATAACAAATAGTGCATTAGTAGGGTATACCAATACTTCAACAAGTATTCATGTGTCCATCACGAGTTGTCATAACTCGTAGCAAGTGAGACATACTACATCCCCTAATGATATGATGCAAACCACATGTCGACGTATCACATATCATCGATATCCCAATCTCGATGATCGTTAGTCGAGGTAACTTAAGAGTTACGTTATAACATTAATTCTCACATCATTAATAAACACGTAAACTCTACGGATGCATTTATAGAATATTATAAACAATCAATTAATAATTCAACAAATGCAAAAGCCATAATATTAATCATCATTAATATAAATACGAATGTGTATAAAGTACATTGTGTCCTAATACAGATTGTCTCTAGGATATACATATACTTTCAATCTCCCACTTGGCCTAGAACCAGTCACCAACATATCTAATACCCATGTTCTCAAAATGATCATTATGCTTCGTCAAGCTTAATGGTTTAGTAAACGGGTCTGCTAGATTATTGTCTCTGAGAATATAATCTATCTCGATATCTTCAGTTTCCACCATCTCTCACAGGATATGGTACTTCTTTGGTACATGCTTGTTTCTGTTAGTTGTTATTGGTTCATTTGCCTGTGCAATTGCACCAGTGTTGTCACAATAAATAGTTATTGGACAACTAGCACTCGGAACAACCCCTAGTTCCTATAGGAACTCAGAAATCGCGACATCTTTCCTAGCAGCTTCCGATCCAGCAATGTACTCTGCTTCAGTAGTCGAGTCTGCAGTAGTAGCTTTTTTGGAACTCTTCCAGCTCACTGCTCCTCCGTTGAAAATGAACGTGTAACCAAACTGAGATTTAAAATCATCAACATCTGTCTGGAAACTAGCATCTGTATACCCAGTGACAACCAACTCATTACTTCCACCATAGACTAAAAAGTAATCTTTAGTACGTCTGAGGTACTTGAGAATACTCTTGACTGCTTTTCAGTGTTTCTCGCCAGGATTCTGCTGGAACTTGCAAATCATACTAAGTGTAAAAGCCACATCTGACGTAGTACAGGTCATGGCATACATGATTGATCTTATATCCAAAGTGTATGGGGTCCTCTTCATGCGCTCAAGTTCTACAGCACTAAAAGGGCAACCCTTTTTAGATAACTTGATGTCTTGACCCATCGGAAGATCGCCTTTCTTGGAATACTCCATTGAAAAGCGTCTAAGAACTTTGTCTATGTAGATTGACTGTGACAGCCCCAACAATCTATTAGGTCTATCTCTGTAGATCCTAATTCCCAAAATGTAGCAGGCTTCACCTAAATCCTTCATCATGAAGGTCTTGGACAACCAATCATTAACTGACTGCATAAGGGTTCTATTGTCTCTCATTATCAATATGCCATCAACATATATAATAATGAAGACAATGCCCTCATCCTTGAGTTTGCAATAAACACAAGGATCCTCTTTTGCTTCTGACGAAATCAAATGACTTGATAGCCTTGTCAAAGCAAATGTTCCAACTCCTAGAGGTTTGCTTAAGTCCATAAATGGACTTTTGTAGCCTGCACACAACATTTGGTCTGGACTCACATGAAAAACCCTCGGGTTATTTCATATACACTTTCTCAATTAGATTACCATTGAGGAATGCAGTTTTGACGTTCATCTGCCAAATGTCATAATCATAATGTGCAGCTATCGCAAACAAAATCCGAATAGACTTTATTTTAGCCACCGGTGAAAAAGTCTCATCATAATCCACTCTGGGATGCTGAGTAAAACATTTAGCCACTAGTCTAGCTTTATAAGTCTGAACCTTGCCTGATACATCAATCTTCTTCTTGAAAACCCATTTGCATCCTATGGGTTTAACCTCATTTGACAAATCAACTAAGTTCCACACTTGATTGATATACATAGATTCCATTTTGGATTTCATGGCTTCTTGCCATCTCTTCCAATCAATGTTTAGCATTGCTTTGTTATAGGTTGTAGGCTCATTGTCATCTAGAATATCTAACTCATTTTGTGTTTTCACAAGTAGATTTAGTCTTTTCGAAGGGCGATGAGCTATAACAGACCTACAGAGTTGTGTGTTTTGCAGTCCAGTTTCAGGTATATTCAGACTGTGAGTAGGTTCTTGTGCGCTGGTCGATCCACCAACAATAGAGCTTTCAGGAATATCATTTTCATGTCTTTCCTGAATGGGAGGAAATGCAACTGGTGCACTTGCTCCCAAGGTCTGTGCCGGAAGATCTTGCATTTCTGCATTATTCCTCGTAGCACTCCCACTGGCCGAAGGAGGTACCCTAAGTACTCAATCTTCACCAAAAGCTCTCACTGAATTCTTGCCTTCATCATCGGGCAAGGATTCAACCTCTTTGTTACCTTGTTCTTGAGACTCTTCAAGTTCTATCTCTGAGCAACTCTCATCCTTGTAGACGTATTCATCTTCAAGGAAAGTTGCGTTCCTAGAAACAAATATCTTATGTTTTCCAAGAAGATAGAAATAGTATCCCTTAGTTTCCTTTGGATACCCAACAAAGTAACATTTCTCACTTTTGGATTCAAACTTATCAGTGATCAACTTCTTGGCATATGCAGGACACCCCCAGGGCCTCACGTGTCTAAGTGATCGCTTCTTGCCACACCATACCTCATATGGTTTCTTTTTGACTGATTTAGATGGAACTCTGTTCAGAACATATATTGAGGTCAAAATAGCGTATCCCTAAAGGTATGTAGAAAGAGCTGAAAAGCTCATCATGAAACGAATCATGTCAAGCAAGGTTCGGTTTCTCCTCTCGGCAACACCATTCATTTGTGGTGTTCCAGGAGGTGTCCATTCGGAATGAACTCCATGAAGCTTTAACTTTACTTAAGTATTCACCCCCCACGATCAGATCAGAGATTCTTGATACTCTTTGAGAGTTGTTTCTCAGCTTCACACTTAAGCTCCTTAAACTTCTCAAAGGCTTCGGATTTGTGGCTCATAAGATACACATATCCAAACCTTGATAAGTCGTATGTGAAAGTAATGAAGTAAGAGAAACCTTCTCTAGCTTAAGTCAAAAATTGTCCACATACATCCGTATGTACCAACTCAAGCACATCCTTGACACGAATCCCCTTTCCAGAAAAAAGGTTTAATGGTCATCTTACCTTTCAAACAGGATTCAGACCATAAGATTGTAAGTGAAATGGTTCAAGGTAGTTTAACTTCCTCAACCGTTCTATCCTTGTTTGATTGATATGACCAAGTCTGCAATGCCACAAGTAGGTAGAATTTCTTTCATTTAACTTAGCCCTTTTATTTTTACATTGAAAATTTCCCTGCGGCAGTTTAATGTATAGAATTCATTCACAAGAGGCGCAATTCCATACACAACATCATCAAAAGTCAAAACCATATTGCCATTAGACGTGTTTGAGGAAAAACCCTCTGAATCAAGTACATGAATGAAAATAATGTTCCTTGTTAAAGAAGGAACATAATAACAATCATTTAACATCAAAACTTTGTCGGAAGGTAAGAATATCCTATAAGATTCCACGCGCTCAGCAGCAACTCTTGCTCCGTTTCTGACGCGCAGGTCCACTTCTCGAGGCCCGACCTTCATGCTATCAGTTAGCCCCTGCACATTTGTACAAATGTGTGATCCACAAGCAGTATCAAGTACCCAGGAGTGAGAATCATTTATAGATAGATTAATTTCAATTACAAACATACCTTGCCCGATGAAATTTGAAACACACAGTGTCATTCCTCCGCTGAGCGATAATCATTTCTCCAATGCCCCTTCCTGTTGCAATTCATGCAAACATCTGATGCCGACAGTTTCTTCTTCTTCTTCTTCTTCACCCCTCCCTTGGGCTTCATTGCTGCTGCCGGAGCAACAGTTTTGCCTATCCTCTTTTGTTGTCCATTACCTTTCGGTTTGAGGCGACTAGAGGAGTCAACCATCAGAATAGGTTTACTCTTGGAGGTCGAAGATTCAAAAGTTTTCAGCATATTATGTAACTCCGGCAATGTCGCTTTAGTTCCATTCCTATTATAATTAACAATGAAACTCTCAAACGACTTAGGAAGTGAGTGCAGGATGAGGGTGGTGAAGACTCTGTCATGAAACTTTATGTCAATGGCGGCCAACCTCTCAATCAACTCAATCATCCTCAACACATGAGGTGAAACTTGGCCCCCTTCATTTAGCCTACACTTGAAAAGTTCTATTAGCATGTCATACTCCATTGTCTGAGACTGCGAATCATAGAGACTTCTCAAATGGGCTAACATTTCGTTGGGCCCCATAGTTTCATGATGTCTTTGCAATGTCTGTTACATAGAAGACAACATTAGGCATTAAGTAGAGGTGACATCCTTATAATATTTCTCGTAAGCAGCCTTGTCGAAGGTTGCATACTCAGCAGAGTCCTCCGCCGGAGCGGTGGGGAATATTTTGTCCAATGTATACTCAATCTCTTCTTGTCTCAGGACAATTCTGACATTCTTGAGCCAGTCTATGAAGTTGGGTCCAGTAAGTTTGTTGGACTCCATAAATATTTTCAACGAAAAATTTGACATTCTGAAGATCTAAAGATATATATAGAATAAGAAAATGCAATCAACAATTCATTTTCCATATTAATACACATTCATTATATTCTAATTTAACATGACCTTTTGTTTAATTAGCTCCCACTATTTTGCATACTTCTACGACCCCAAGGTAGAATACAGACCTAAATCAATATAAAGGTCATAATGGGCCAAGATCTAATCATATGATATATACGCGTTTGCTTTGACTGATAACTTTAATAGCACATTTTGGTAGGTTCTCAACAAATTGTAAAGCAACTCTACAACTCTTGGTTTGATTAAATATCTTTCATTTTAATCTTACGTCTTTAGACTAGTCCGACACTTTGGCGTCAAGATTCATCTAAACAAGTCAACCCTATTACACGATTGCGTTTAAATGGCTAAGTAAATTTAGTCTTTGCAAGCAAACACTTTGGTGTAAATACTTCCAAAAGTTTATTATCTACTTTCATTTTAACACATTTATGAAAGGGCCTTGGTCCTCGTAGACTTAGAGCAAATGCTTTGGCATAAATACTCGCATCGCTGAAGAAGATTTAGCACCCTAACAATTATAATGGACGACGTGTTATAACTAGACTTGTATTTAATGTTTGGGGAATATTTTCAGTTTTCGGGGATTCATTCAAGATCAACAATCAAGTCATACATCATATGACATCATATCATGCAATTTTCTAAATACAATTAGATAGGTAACCATCAAACCCAACAGACATGATTAAAAATGGTTTTAATCACATACTAGGTGCCGCCTACCCAGACAATAATTGTGGACGCTATGCTAATAATATGCATCACATTTAACATTTAACACATTTGTATATTATACAATAATATGTTATTAATGATAATCATGGGTCTATTTGTCTAAAATCTATAATCTGTCAATACCAAACAGTCCCTAAACATTTTCTGATTTTCGTGAATTCTGTAAATTTCCAGAATTTACACTTTAGTCCTTTAAGAATTTAAAAGTTCAATTCTGAACCCCTATAAATTCAGAAAATGCAATTTCAAACCTCAGGAAATATTTTCAAGTTTTTGGGACCTGTTTGCAATTTCCAGAACCTAAAATCAATTTTCAGAAAACTTTCTTTAATTAGATATTTGCCCGAAAGGACCAAATCTGTTCAATTTTAAAATTTATTTTCAGAAATTAAAACTTTTAAAACTTCAGATTCAGAATTTGAAACTTTTAAGTCTCTGTTTCTGATTTTTTATTTTTTTAATTCTATTCACTGTCGTCGGCACCGCGGTCCCACCAAGTGGCACCGCGGTGCCTCAGAGGCAGTGAGCTACTGTAATCTGCAAAAAATTAATTAGCACCGCGGTCTTAACAGGTGGCACCGCGGTGCCCATAAATTATCTTCACAGGCACTGCGGTCCTAACAGGTGGCACTGCGATGCCTCGAAGGTAGAATGTCCGAAAATTAATTTTAAGCTTCTGGATGAACAGCACCGCGACTCCCATGAACAGGACTGCGGTGCCTCTGGCTTCATCTGGGCAGCACCGCGGTGCTCCATCATGGAACCGCGGTGCCGCCGCCAAAACCCTAGCAGGCACCGCGGTGCTCCATCATGGAACCGCGGTGCCGCCGCCAAAACCCTAGCAGGCACCGCGGTGCTCCATCATGGAACCGCGATGCCTTTCCTCTAGAAACACTAAATCCAAAATTTCTGAACCCCTAAAACTGGTTTAGGGCCAGATCTTTCAGATATATCACTTGTATTACTATCACCGGTAAAACAACATGTTCATCGACCATCAAATCCAATTTTCTTCTCGTTCTTCGTTTCAATGCACCATTCTTTAAGCTGGATAACGCATATCAACTTAAAAGAGTTAATTATTGGATTGACTTGTTCGAATACAGAATTGTATTAACAGATCTGGTCACAAGGACCATGTGTTCTAAAGGTTTAGGGTTTTAAAGCTTTTAAAAAAACATAAAATATAGATCTAAACAAATCCTAACCAATATTATCATTAATATTCACAATATATCATACGAAACAGCCCAGGCTCTAATACCACTATCGGCGTTTACGTCGGGTTCGTACACGCAGCGAAATTTGAAAATTTATGTTTCAAACCCGACATAAGCGGTCAAACTGAAGTATGAATATGTAATGTAAAATACAAGCACAAAGCAAATGTAAAACTTCGAATGAAGACTTACATTATGTAGTAATCCGCAATCCAAGATGTTGAGAATTGATGTTTTGTGTAGTCCGATGGTGCACACGCAAACGTCTCTCGATTTGAAAGTTCTAGAAAACTTTGATGTAACTACTAAGTCTAGAATGTTAGGGATTCCGATAGAGCTTTAGAAAAGATTTGTCTCTTACAATTAGTGTATATCAATGGGAGGATAAAGCCCTCTATTTATAGTTTAGAATAGAGGCTTCTAGGGTTTCCATAGACCAAGCCTAGCAAAACCCGGACTGCCCGAAACCTCTTCGGCACCGCGGTCCTTAGTAAGTGGCACCGCGGTGCCTATGCGCATTTTAGCACCGCGATCATGTCCCAATTTTTAGCCTTGTTCCCATTTCTAATGTCCCGGTTATCAACCGAACATATATTTAATCTCCTTTTAATTACATCCTTCAATCGACGGAATATTTGACTTAGTGTTACCCTTCAGGCCTTTACATATCGTCACTAATAACATTAGGATCTTCACGGAACTCCTAGACTGCGCTGAAAGACGAACCCAATATGTAAAGTTTAGCTACACAAAATATGTGAACTGAACCTATATGTGGTAAGATAAAATCTTTTCATTCATGGCATACTCAATCAAGCTTAGGTTCTGTCAAGTGTTTATCCAAATGACTTGATTATTATAACTCATCTATATTAGTTGACAATATGATCATATCACAGACATGTCCATTGCATTGGCCAATGACTTAGTCAACCTAATACCATATGAGTATCTGAGTGTTCACTTGAATATACATTCAAGGAATGAATCCTAATCTCGGCTCACATACCATCTTTAATCTACTTCGTACTGCACCCAAAAATAAGATGTGTCTCAACCTATAAGGCATTTGAGCTTATGACAGGATCAAAGTACATTACTCCGTAAACAAGGTGATATTGACCTCAAGTCTAAGGACTTCTATCTCCCACATACCGATGACACTCTAGACATATAACAAACAGTGCATCAGTAGGGTATACCAATACTTCAACAAGTATCCATATGTCCATCACGAGTTGCCATAACTCGTAGCAAGTGAGACATACTACATCTCCTAAGGATATGATGCAGACCACATGTCGACGTATCACATATCATCGATATCCCAATCTCGAGGTAACTTAAGAGATACGTTATAACATCAATTCTCACATCATTAATAAACACGTAAACTCTAGGGATGCATTTATAGAATATTATAAACAATCAATTAATAATTCAACAAATGCAAAAACTATAATATTAATCATTATTAATATAAATACGAATGTGTATAAAGTACATTGTGTTCTAATACAGATTGTCTCTAGGACATACATATACTTTTACCATGCCCTAGTAGAGAGGTCATACAGTTCACAATCCAATCGCCTTGGATGGATAAAACATAGTGAGAAAGCTCTAGGATGGCTGTTAGATGATATATATAATGGAAGTACCTTTTCCAAGCAAATACACAATCGGTCCATGAGGGATCCGAAACACAATCCGCGGGAGAAGCGGCGACAACAACATGGGAGAAGATGAAACAACCACAAAAAGCACTCGAAATACACCACATCAACATGTGAATCTAAGTAGTCAAACTATCGAAAAAATTATTAATAGTCTCACATCGGAAATGGAATTATAATTTGGACTCCTTATATGGACTTGAACAATCCTCCTCTCATAAGCTAGCTTTTGGGATTGAGGTATGCCAAGATCCATTATTTACATGGTCAGCTCCAGACCCATTCCAAGTCTATGTTCACCGATGTTGGGTCCCGAAATTATGTTATTCATGCTCCAGTTAACAGAATCTGGGCATGCGGGGAGTGTTAAGAGTCCCACCTCAGAAATTGAATGATAATTTGGACTCCTGAACTTAACAATCTTAATTTCTCTTATAAGCTAGTTTTTGAGATTGAGTTACGTGCCAGATCCATTCTTTACAAAAATAAATTGTTACCAAAGCAAAATAGAGTTGAAGCTTCACACAGATGTACAACCTTACCTTGCGTTCCATTGTTAGTTACTACATTTTTTGTTTTAAAAAAAGAAAAAATTCACAATCCAGTACAAAAATTGGCCCATGTGAACTTAAAAAAATAGATATTATTATGAAGTAATAAAATTAGAACAAAACTAGAATAATAATATTGTGAAGAAAGGGATGAAAGTAGGGCTGTTAGTGGTTCGGATATACTCGAGAACCGGACCGAAACCGGACCGGTAAACCCGGACCGAAACCTTAACGGTCCGAATACGAGTATCTAAAAAATACCCGGACCGTTAAAGGCAGGACCGGTAACCGGTAAAATACCGTGAACCTGGTCCCCCTTCCACCCGGTCCTCCACCCTGAGTCCCCCAGCCAGCCCCAGCCACCAGTACCAAAGCCCCACCAAGAAGCCCCAAATTTCGGCTACATTTGTCAAATTGATCAAACTTTATATGGTCATAACTGCGCTCGGACGTCCGCTTTACCTAAAAAAATTTGATTTCGCGTATTTTTCGAGACGAATAATCCTAAACCGACTAAAGTCCGTTTGCTTCACCGATTTCTCCAAAACCGTCCATATTGCCTCAATTTCTCTTTTCCCAAATCGTTACGTTTTCCCATTTTCAAATCTAAATATCTCGCTATGTACAATTGATTTCAACGTAAAATTGCGTGGCACCGCGTCGAGAATGTCAATTTCAGTATTGGAAATTCAATTTAAAAAAATGGCGACAGGAAATTCTTACCGTCGGATGAGAAACCGGGCAAATAAGTTTCGGTCCGACGGATCTCGTCCAGACCGAAATCTTACCGGTCGGTCCGGTCGGACGGTAAGCTTATCGGTCGGTCGAAGTCGATACCGGGCCGTGCATAAAGACTAGATGAAAGTTCTTTATTTCTCTTGAGAGATGAAATACAATGAGAGGAACATCTTTATTTATTGGATCTAAGTATCTTGGTCTCAAATTCACTAACCTTAACTTTCCTTGTAGAGATAGACATTCATAATAATAAATAATATTTATAACATTCTCCCTTGAATGTCTATTTGGTAGATAATATGTCTCATTAAAATCTTACTAGATAAATTCTAGTGGAAAAAATTCTAGTGAAGAAAAAAGAGTACATATTTCTAATAATACACATTTTGGTTGCCTCATTAAAAACTTTACAAGGAAAACCCAGTGGGACAAAACCTTATATGGAAAAAAGAGTACAACATGTATTAACTCCCTCTGATGAGAACTTTAGTCCAAATGTTTGAGTTTTCGTATTTCAATCTTGTGCACCATCTTCTCGAAAGTTACAGTTGATAGAGACTTAGTGAACAAATCAGTCACATTATCACTTGAATGAATCTGTTGTATGTTGACATCACTATTCTTTTGAAGCTCGTGTGTGAAGAACAATTTTGGTGAAATGTGTTTTTGTCCTATCTCTTTTTCTGAATCCTCCCTTCAATTGAGCAATGCATGTTGTATTATCTTTCTTTAAGGTTGTGGGTATTTCAAACCACATTTACTTTCCAGCGATTCAAATAGTTATAACATCAATTGAATTTATTGATGTTTCTTCATTTTATTGAGTTTGCGGCTCATTGATTTCTTTAAGAATATTAGGATTGATCAAATCTTGCATTTCTTTGTGAGATTCATTCTTAGTGTCATGTTGACCATTTATTTTTATTTTTCTAGGATTTCGATCCTTAGAACACAATGGTCTATCACGCTTCAGGCGTGCTTTTGGATACATTTGTTATGACACTAGTAGATGGTCCTACAAAGACATCAATCCAAATTGAGTCATTCTCTGCAGGGATATGTGATTCAGTAATCATTTTCAAATCTGTAAATGCGTCTGACATTTGATTTGCTATTTTCTGCAAGTGAATAATCTTTTGAACCTCTTGCTCATTAATAGAAACACGTAGGAGACGACGATGAATTTTTCCACAAAATTTTCATTTTTATTTCATTATTCTTTCTCCCTAATTTTGGAAAAATTCTCTCATCAAATCGACAATATGCAATTGATCTTATTTCAGTATCTCCGTGTAAAAAAGAAATTTTATCATGCTTATAGTTATAGCAAAATAAATAAATGCATCAATTGAACAAATATATGGTACTTCAGGACCAATCTAATTTTCTCATTTCAATTTCTTTTAGCAGGTAATCTACTGCTTTTGGAAAAATCTTCAAAATCTCCAATCATATTCAAGTCAGCAACTTGCACAACCTTATGAAAGATTTTGAATATCATAAAGGGAAGATGTTAAACATCATATGTGTACCCTTCATCAAAATATTTATTAAGGTGATTTCAGTAAGTTCATTTAACCCGTTTAATGATTACAAACAAGTTTTTCAATAACTTGTATATGCTTCAGACATTTTTGATTCCTTAAAAAAAATCATATAAATTTTGTCACGTAAGCCATATAGGCAGAGATAATTTTCATTTACATTACATCTTCTAATGTCAGGACTGCAGGTCCAGTAAATTTACCCTTACCAACATACATCTACTTGATAATTATTTCTACATCAACATTTTTTAAGAGACGTAGAATTTAGATCCTCATAATATTAGACAATATTGCGCACTATATTGCATCAAATATATCGTTGACGAGATATCATTTTGTATCGGTTTGCAATTATCCACAACTTATTGAGATCTTATCACTTCATTATTATTTTTCCAGGTACTTGAACCTCATACGGGGTTTTATGAAGTGTTATGTCGTAGGCTCTTCAAGAGCACATTGCCTCTTTATTATGATCATTTGCTCCTATTCATTTTTAAGGATTATTGTGTTTAAAATCGAATTGTCTACCATGCTTCACACATGTTGTAAATTATGCCCTTCATGGACATTTTGGAGCATCTTACAGCTGAAATATGAAATAGTTGGGTCAGCAAATGCTTCTAGCATTTGACTTGAATTATCGTTTGAACGGGGATCATACCGGTGATAATTCACAATATATTTCTTAGCTTTTTATTCTCTCTACCCTTATGTTAGAAAAACTAACATGCATTTTCACCTTCTTTGGGGAATTCATCGGTGTGCATCGTGGTACATTCATTAATCATATACCGCACAACAAAGCTATTAGATGAAAACATTTGGTTCATGACCTTGAACTAATTATGAGGAGAGAATTTCTCATAATTTATTAGTCTAAAACATACTAACATCGTTGTATGCAATATATCATATTTCAGATCAATACATGAAGCTTTGTTCTCATTCGCAATGGTTTAGCTATTTATCGGAGACATTCAATGCTAAACCAACATTAACAAGATGAATTATATTGATTACATAATCTGAAAAATGTGCTCTCAACTCAATATATTTGAGCAAGCAACTTTGTAAATGTCAAACTGTAGGTTGACAATAAACGCACATGTGACCGTCTTATCGATGCATCTATTTAAGACATCACATAACAGGTGAACGAGCCCTTATTCACCTTTTATATTTTTCAGAATTTAGGGAATTCAATCTCAACATTAGCTGGTGTAATCAACTTATCATGAGAACAAGCAAATTAATTCTTCAAGAATCTTCTAGTTCTTCAATATATTCTGAATACAAACTTAGCACATCAAATTTAAATCAGGACAATCAAAAATATCACGTCAATTAATAAAATTATTTGTACTAGTAAACTTCAAGTTTACCATGTCATGTGCTATTTGTTTTAGTAAACTTCTGATTTAAATTCTATTTTGTACAATAAACTTTTGGTTTATCGTGACATGTGATTTCATCATGCTTATATTTGTGCAATACAATTTGGAGAATAAAGAGGGTAACAATTCAAATACATATTCTTTACCCACTATGATTTAGTCATCCAATCATTTATAGCTTCAATATAATAGTTATTTACTTTAGTAAACTTCGGGTTTACTATAACTTGTGCTTCGATCATAACAACTTTGCATATTACAATCTAGAACGAATGACATAATATATAGGCTTATTTTATTCTCCATAATCACACATATTGTTTGGACACTATTGATGTCATGATCTTCTAGATAAATAGTTAGCTCTTCTGGAGCATTTGATTATTAATTTTGTACAACCAAATATTGCTTAGATACTGCTGGTATCATAAAAGAAGTTATAGTTAGACACTGCTGGTGTCATGAAGTAAATAGTAATCAAATGGATATTTAAAGACAGTACAATTTATAAATGATAAAAAATAAGTTCTAAACTTTAGTATTTCATACATCTTATTCAGGGGAGAATACCATTAACATTCGAATATTTATCATCAAAGATGCTACAGGAACCATAATATATCAATATGGTTATAATAGATAGTTTCTACACAATTTGTATCCTTTTTCCTTAGAATGATACATAATCAAATTATCTTTGATGATTTGACATACGACAGCTCTGTACAACAATGACCTTTATACACAAAATAACATTTATCTAACAATACAACATACATGTGATCAGATTTCTTAATTAATTACCAACTGCATATATTCAGTTTTTAGAATGTCAATTTCATCTTCATATGCCATGATATCAAATTCTTAAGAGGGTATTAGAACTTCATAGTATTTCATTAATAACACATTTAAGCATGTGTATAATTTGATTTAGATGAAAAGAATAAAAATAATAGTACGGTTAAGCAAAGATATGCTAACAACAATTAAGAAAGAAAAGAAATATGCTAACATACCGAATCACAAAATAAAGAGAGTTTACACATGATAATTCAAAGAGTCCTTTTGGCCATAAAAACAACATCTGCCCTTAGAAAGATTTTATCATTTCAATTAGTATAACTCTTTTCAATTCTCATATGGAATATATTTGATATCCATGTATATGGTGATTTTATTCTCAAGCACAAGAAGACATTGCTTCAAAATATTTCTCAGATCAATTCTTTCTTCTTATGGAGTAAAGTTTCAGAGTTTTACGACCGTTTCAGGAGTTTCACGATTTACTAGTAAATTTTAAAGTCTTACCATTTAAGGAGTAGATTTTAAGGTCTTACTATTTCAGGAGTAAATTTAGAATTTCTACTATTTTGAGAGTAGAGTTCAATGTTCTATTGCTTCAGTAGTAGAGATTAAAGTCCTATTACTTTGAAAGTAAAGTTCCAAGTTCTATTACTTCGGGAGAAGAGCTCAAAGTTTGCTACTTCGGGAGCAAATTTCTGAATTTAATATTTTATGAGCAGATTTATGAGTTTACTACTTCAGGAGTAAAATATAGAATATTCAGAATGTTTCTTCTCTATTATTCTACCTCTTCTGGAGCTAAAGAGTGATATTTTCACAACTAAGAGCATGTCTGTATTTATAATTTTTACAAGATATCATCACAATCACTTCAGGGAGTAGATCTATATTTGTAATATTTATAAAAAATTCTCATTCTTCAAAAATGAAACATAATCATCTGAATGTGTCTTAATCATATAAAATTATGATGGCTTATAACCTCTTTTAAGATATTGTTACTTCAGGAGCAAATCGAGACATATATATGATGTAGATAATTTTTCTCTAATATATATCTTGTGATCATAATAAGCTTCTAAAATATTACCACCGTTAATTTTTCTTTCTTCAATCTCCGTCGGAGTATATTTGTTTATAATCAAGTTATAAACCCAAAAAAAAATGTAAAGATGTTATCTGATGAAAATCACCAAATCTTAAAAGGATGTTTGAAATTTAGACATGCTCATGTAAAATTCAAAGAATCTGACGGAAAACATCCAACAATTAATGAATATGGCTATAGTTCGCTGAAACCTTACCTTGATGTAAAACCTTTAATCTTCTTTAAAGCTTTCAACGTGGGGCACCATCTATAATTAGTTTCGCTTCAAATAATCACTTGATTCAAAGATGAATACTTTTCAAGAATATGTTAATAATGATAGACAAGCAGGTGTCAAAAGGGAATATCTCGTAATCACCAAAATAAATCAGCAAATGGTATAATTTTGACACAATGAAAAATTATTGAATAAAATACTTATCTCGCACTCATGTAATTTCAGGAACGGTACGTTCGAGGCTTTCAAAGCTTGAGATGTCAGATTCTTGTATTGATAACGTGTTATGAATAACAAAACTAGAATAATAATATTGTGGAGAAAGAAGGAGAGTTATTTATAGATGAAATATAATAACATCTCTAAATACACTAACTCTAACTTTCCTAGTAGAGATAGACATTCATAATAATAAATAATATTTATAACATATATTTAATTATTTTGAATTCAAAATAATAACTAATTTTTATCTTAAAACTAACACGTGATGCTGACACTTGTCACAATCCTAGCCCAAACTATCCTATTTTTAATAATATATAGATAAATGCTTTTATTCAGTTTGAAATTTGAAATTGACAAATAAAGGAACGTTCCTCAAAAAGTTTCTTATAAGAACTTGGCTTTAAAGGGAAAATAAATTGGCATTTGTTGCAAAATATTTAGCTAAATACCTAAAAATAAACACTTTTAACTTTGCATAAGTTTCTCCATAAACAAATTTATAAGAAATTCAAAAATCAGTATTTTCTCTTCTTTGCATCAAAAAAGAAAAAAGTTATAGCTAGATGATGATAATGAGTCCTTCATTAATCTCTCTCTCTACAATGTGATCCGTTAATCTCTCTGTCTATCAATGTCTTTTTAAAAAATAATGGAGAAAAATCGTCACAGGAGTGCTTCAGGAATTATGCAAGGTATAATCTCTCGTCTTTGGTTGATGAATGCTCATTGTTTGTTACTCTATGCTAATTATCGCACTTGTCCTTTTTTCAGACTGATTTTATTATTATCTCTTAATTTTTTTGTTTGTTCGATTGTTTGTGTTTGCTCTATACTCCTCACTTATGAGATTACGTTGTTGTTGCATTGCTTGTTAGAAATTAGAATTACGAGTACGGGTGCTTTGAGGAGCTGAATTTTTGGAATGAACGAAATAGAAATTAAATTAGGATAATATTTTCAGTGAACAAATTATTTCTGAAAGAGTACTGTCATGACCAAATTAACAAAACTCAAATTGGAAGATGATTTCTGGAATTTATTTAGTTTTACATTTTGATAATTTTGGCCATTGTAAACATTATCTAAAATTAATCTCATTTTTTTTAACGATAATTTATTAGTACAACTTTTTGCCTGAGTAATATATTCTCTGTTTTATATGTGCCAATTTTTATTTTTTAATTTGGCAAGCAAATGGAAGTAATTGACTCTTTCTTTTTTTAAATTTCTCTAGTTTTTAATTTCAAATTTCCTATTTTTGAAGATGAAATAATACATTTAATGTTTTTTTTCCTTCTAATGTCGTTTATTTCTCGACAAGTTGCTTTTCCCCTTGTTATGTACATGCCCATGAGGCATGGCCTTTATTTTTATTTCTGTATTAAAAAAGATATTTTTGGCTTCCCAAATTAGTCTCTTTGGTTCTTACTTTAGTTAAAGTTGAGCTGTATTCGTATGAATGATTAGTTCCTTTATGTAGTGGCAACACCATCATTTTGTTTTTGTTCCAATTTTTCTTATCATTATGATATTAGCCATGGGTTGATTCACTTAAAGGTGTTTTGTTTAACCCAATTGTACTTCACTAACATAAATTCTTGAATTGTGCTGTTAATTTAGGACCCGTTTGGCCATGAAGATTGTGAGTATTTGAAAAAGTAGTTATTTTCTTAAAGTGAAATGGTATTTGAAAATTGGAGTTGTGTTTGACCATGAATACAAATTGGAGTTGTTTTTTATTTTTGTGAGTGATTTTACTGAAAACAACTTTGTGGTGTTCTTCATATCCCGGAAAATTCTGGAATTCAACTTGAAGTTGAATTTCCTAAGTTTATGGCATTTTATGGCCAAACGTGATTTTCGGAATTCAACTCCGGAAAAAAGTAAAAGATATTCATGGCCAAATGACCACTTACTTGACTGTTTAATCTTCCATAGCTATCTGAGCATGTTAGAAATTTTACTTTTCTTTTGTTCATCAGCTTGAATTTTAATCTGATTTGCAGCTATCTCTTTTTAATTGAGGATAGAAAAGCGAGTACTGACATTGTTTACTGATCCCATGTCCAGGAAGTAGACTAGTTCAAAAACAGATTGTTACACCGAACTGTGATGGATCTGCTAGGGGCGATAAGGTCAGCCAATTTGTATAGAATATCAGCATTTGGAATATGCTATGGTTAATTATTCACCGTTTGGATTATAGTTTTAGCTGGCATTCGTTAATTTTTTTGTACCTGTAGATTATGCTTGATTTAGGCAAGAGCTCTTCCAAACAAGTTACTGGAACACCAATTAAAGAGTTGCTTGCAGAAGAAATGGCAAAAGAAGGCGAATCAAAGAGAAGGCCGCCCAGCATTGTTGCTAGATTGATGGGTCTCGAAGGGATGCCATCTCCGCAGCATATTGGTAGACAGCAGCGAAGGTTTTCAGACAGCTGCCAACATATAAATGAACAGATAGATCCAAAAAGGAGGAGACAACTATTCGATGAACAATCAAGTAAAAGAAGCTCCATGGAGCACCAAGAATTCAAGGATGTGTATGAGGATTTGGAAGCATCACATGTTGCCAACCGTCGTCATTCATCAAGATGGACTGAAACCGGAAGATTTGCCACTCCTGATATGGCTCTTATACAGCAGAAGTTTATGGATGCAAAACGTCTTTCGACTGATGAAAGGTTTCAGAACTCAAAAGAATTTGATGACACTCTTGAGGAGCTTGAATCAAATAAGGAATTATTGTTAAAGTATCTTCAGGAACCAGATTCCTTGTTTGTGAAGCACTTGAAGGATCTGCAAGTTGACACTGCTAGTTCTACGCGCAGTCACATAGCAGTTTTAAAGCCATCAAATTCTGTGAAATATGAAGGCAGTGCCAAATCCTGCAAATCTGTTAGAGGCAGTTCACGTAAACAAGGCATCAACTTGCAGAAAGAGCGTGTTGATGGTCTCTTACTCCAGTCACAGCATCGTCATAGTGGACATAATTCCCAAAAGTCATCACCGGTTCTTTCTAAAGGAAAGGAGGAAAACATTCTACCAACAAGAATTGTTGTTCTGAAGCCAAACCTTGGGATAACAAAAAGTGATATTACTTCTGATCCATATCACCCTGACATGAGGAAGCATGCACAATATCCTCGTGCTTCACCTGGGGGAGCAAGATCAGAGAGAGAGAAAAATCCATCCAAGAATCTAGGTATTTCAAGGCCCAAGTCAAATGAAGCAAGAGATACTGCAAAGGCAATTACGCAGCGGATGCGAGACTCCTTTGGGCCTTTTGATGGTAGGGATGCATATTTTAGAGGTTCTGGTGTTAAAGGATATGCTGGAGATGAAAGTTCTTGTGATGTTTATGAAAGTGATTCGACTGGTGACTCAGACATTACAACTTTGTCTAGTAGGAAGTCATCTAGTAGGGGTAATCTAAAAAAATCTTCATCGCTAGGTTCTTCTGAATCATCAGTGGGTAGGGAGGCAAAGAAGAGGTTGTCTGAAAGGTGGAAGATGACTCAATCTTATCAAGACATTGAAATGGCTGGTAAGAGTAGTACACTAGGTGAAATGCTTTCTTTACCTGATGAGGGAACGAAGGGCGATTATTGTGATACCATGGTGCCTGTTGAAGAAGCCACTAAAGAATCTAGTAGCAGGAAAGGAACTACTGAATGGGATTTCCCCTTGGGTATTAGTAGTAGGGATGGTTGGAAGGATGTATGTATTAATAATTCATCAGGATACAGATCAACTTATCCACCTCTTTGCAGCAAAAAGCATAGAACCAGAGGACGACGAGAAGTTTTTTCTAATAAGCAATACCCAATTCCTAAAGAGTCCGTAAATCGGGAACAGTCTGTAAATCATCGCAGAAGTAGGTCATTGGATGGCGTGCTGAATTTGAGAGATGAATTCTTATCCAAAGACTCTAGATCCAACAAGAAGAAACTGCCTTCCTGTCGCCTTGCTAGTGACTCCTCGTCAAAAGGAAAGCTACGCCAGAGAATCGATATGAACCTAGAAGAGAACCTGTCTGAGAAGCTGCCTTTAGCTTCTGAAGTGCCTGCTGCAGATGCCATGAGTTATATTAATGTTTCAGATGATGCTGAAACCGAGAGTATGACCCTGTCTTCAGAATATTCTGTTGAGATGCTTCAGAAGCTACCAGCAGAATGTGGCAGTACTTCTCCTCTTTACCAAGAGGTCTCAATTCTACAGGTTTGTTAATTCTCTTGTAGATGTTTTACATCTTCTGTAATTTCACAAATATATCCAGTTAAGCATAGTAGGCATATCTCTTTCTTCGTTTCTCACTAACTGTAAACCTGTTGGGTTGGCTTGCTTGTCTTGGCTTTGACATAGTAACTGATGTACTTTTGGTTTCGTGATAAGTTTTGCATACTAGTGTTTTAGTATCTTCATACATAGATGTTGCAGTGAAGTTTCCTTATTCCTCTGACATTACTGCTTTCAGAAATAACCACATTACTGTTCATACATACTAAGTGCATCTTGCCTATTCAGTAATATTGCGACAGAAATTTATGGGTTCTGGCTAGAGAATTTTATAATTGGGTGATGTGCTTTTTGACAATTTCTAGTTGAGCAATCTGATAGTGTTAGCAATGACTATATATTGTAGTATTTGGTGGTGGTTGGGGGGGGGGGGGGTATTTTATTAAGATGTTTCTGATATGACCATAGCTGGTGCTAGGTATGGTAGATTTTTGTTTCATTGTTCTAGAAGGAATTGATACACCAGCCTTTCTGCTTTAGTCTGTGAGACATCCTGTTTTTTAAGTTAACAGTGTGAGAGGATGTTAGTTAGTGAGTTAGTGTTAAGAGTCCCACATCGAAAATGGAATGGGAACATGAACTCGGACTTGGACAATCCTCCCCCTACAAGCTAGCTTTTGGGGTTGAGTTAGGCCCATGATCCATTCTTTACATGGTATCAAAGTCAGGCGCATTCCAATTCTCTGTTCACCGATGTTGGGCCCCAAATTATATTGTCCACGCTACAGTTAACGAGGCATGGGCATGCGGGAGAGTGAACTCCTTATATGGACTTGGACAATCCTCACCCTACCAGCTAGCTTTTGGGGTTGAGTTAGGCCCAAGATTCATTCTTTACCGTTAGAATGACTTTCTTTGCATCAGCCTTCACTTGTAAAATATTTGCATCTTTTGTACTTTTTCTAAACTGTCTGTTAACTGCCGCTTATTCTTTGCCCATTGCAAAATACTAACTCATCAAGAAGTAATTATATATACAGTGGTTACCATATTCTTGCTTATTTACTTTGTGCAAAACCGTTCTTGTTTGGATCAATTTGAAAAGCTTGTCTTGCTGGTATGGTATGTAAGATGTACCAAATGTACATGTAATAAATGGCACGCACTGCATAAGCTCATCCTGCTGAATGCACTTGCATTAACATGACACTCAAAAATACACTTTTTCTTGGGGTAAAAATTGCCTATTGTTAAAACGAGATGGACAGTTTCGTTAGTTGCTTTGGAGAGCAGTAAGCTTGCACCAAAAGGGGTGGGCAAACCGCTGAGTTTGATAAATTAGGTCTTTAAAGCATCAAGGAATTTTTAGTTTATATGTTTACAAAAAAAAATCTACTTTTGATTTTCAGAGTTTCAAGTCATATTTATCTTATTATTGAGCTTTCTGTTATCTAGGAAGCACTTCCGGAACCATCACCACCATCACCTGCAGCAACTTCTGTTGTTTCGGAGTATCCTGCACCTGAACCAGAGTCGTCAGTAAGCTCCAAGGAGGCTGATCATCCCAGTCCACTTTCTGTTCTGGAAGTTCCTTTTGCAGAAGATGCATCTTCTGGTTCAGAATGCTTCGAGAGAGTCAGTGCTGAACTTAATGGTAAGTGAGATTTCTTGGCCATGTTTAGCAATTATTTGCAAAATATCACTTCCAATCTCCTGTGCAATCAAAGTGCTTTGCTTGATGACAACTCTAGTATTTGAGCCCTTATTGACGTTCTCATCATTGTTGTATTATTACGTGTTCTTGTTGTTCTTATTATTAAGTTTTAGTAGATTATCTTTGTTGAGGTGTTTTGAGAATTAATTATTCCCATACTTTTATTCTCGCCAGAGCTTCGGATGCAACTGAAGCTCCTCAAGATGGAGTCAGATGCTTATGCTGATGTAGTAGTAAGTGATGACGAGGTTGAGTCCTTTGAAGACAATTATAGTTTAAGGTCCCAAAGCTGGCAATCTTCTTACACACAGGATGTGCTAACCGACTCTGGGTTGAAGGCATCCAACCCTGATACATTCGTAACATCTTGCCACTCTCTGGAGTGTCCTTTGAGTCCATGGATTTTCGACAATCTTGAGAAGTACACCGATGAAACAACTGGACCAAGGTACGAGAGGCGGCTACTGTTTGACCGTATAAACTTGGGTCTTCTGGAGATTCTAAGGAAGTATGTGGATCCTTGCCCATGGGTGAAGCCAATAGAGGGTATTAACTGGAAGTGGCAGACTTATGGGATGAAAAACATTCTTCATCAACTGCTGAGAAGCCAAGAAGATGCTCCAAATGCAGACACGTCCGCTAATATTGTGGAAGAGATGCGTTGGCTAGAACTCAAGGATGACATTGATCTAATAGGTAAGGAGATTGAGAAATTGTTGATAGAGGACCTCATAGTAGAAGTTGTAACTATGTAGGTGCAATCTAGGTAGTAGTTCATACTCGATAACAAAATATCGAAGGTTTTAGGAGATAACTAATAAAATACTAATGTTGCATTTACCCAAGTATTAACTATAGTATAGCTTGATGGACATTAAAATGCCAGTATCCGGTCACTCGCATAATTCGAGTCGCATTACATGAACTATAAGCATTCTTAAGTTGATTTCTGCAAGTACAGCAAAATGCATTTCTAATGGTGCCCACGAAGCTAAGATTGTTGAAGTTCAATTTGAATCTGTTTTTCCTTTTATATTTCCTTGTCTCAGTGTCTGGGCTGAAGGAAAGGCAGGAGGCCACAAAAGTAACTCGATCTTAACATATAATATAACATTAAAGAGCAATGTTTCTACTTTTGGTTAAGTATGATTTACTATACTAGATTATACATACATATGGCGAAAAACGTATTGAAAACGGAAAGAAATAATCCCTTGATTATTCTTATTAATGAAAAACATATATATACAAGTTACAATAGGAGAATCTTATTCCTACTTTACATCTAAATCCCTATTCTATAAGGAGACTAAATCTACACTTATGGTAATATTACAATACTAATTTAGGTACAAGACTAAGTCTACAATATACCAAATATACAATTAAAAGGGAAAATAATAATAAATTATGGAAAAGGGCCACTTATGGTGGTGGGCTGGACGTGGCCCATTCTCTAACACACCCCCGCAGTCATAGCGGGCGGTCTTCGTACGCTGAGATTGTCTCTAAAATCTTCAAAAAGGACCGAGGGAAGACCCTTTGTAAAGATGTCTGCAATCTGATATCTGGAAGGGACATGGTAGACGCGTACTTGTCCTTTAGCTACCTTCTCTCGAACAGAGTGAATATCCATCTCTATGTGTTTAGTACGCTGGTGCTGAACTGGATTACCAGAAAGGTAGATGACACTTATATTATCACAATATACCAATGTAACCTTCTCAATAGGACAATGAAGCTCTAAAAATAGATTTTGTAACCAACATGACTCATAAACCACATTGGCTACCCCTCGATACTCGGCCTCTGCACTTGAACGTGAAAGCGTTGATTGAGGCTTGACAGACCATGAGACTAAGGTATTACCTAAAAACATGCAGTATCCAGACGTAGACCGTCTGGTGTCAGGACAACCACCCCAATCAACATTTGTATAGGAGACAAGTGTAGACGTCGACGAAGGATACAAATGCAAGCCATAATCAAGTGTTCCCTGAATGTACCTAAGAATGCTTTTGAGCGCATTCATATGTTCAACTCTGGGATCATGCATGAACAAACACACCTGCTATACGACATATGTAATATCAGGTCGCGTGAACGCTCGATCGGGCGGCACTGCAAGACTTCGATAATGGTCGATCCTCATAGGGAGAGCCAGCTGCAGCACCCAACTTGAATTTAGTATCAACTGGAGTAGAAGTGGACTTACAGGATGACATCTCAGTCCTCTCAATGATCTCTGCTGCATACTTCCTCTGTGATAAGAACAACCCGATTGCATGACGAGTGATTGCAATCCCCAAAAAATAACTCAATGGGCCCAAGTCTTTCATGGCAAACTCAGAACTAAGCAATCTCATAATAGACTTTCGCAAAGCATCAGAAGAGGCAGTCAAGATAATATCATCAACATATAACAATATATAAGCCATGGAAGAACCCCGACGATATATGAATAATGAATTGTCAAATCTACTGTGAGAGAAACCCATAGTCCAAACATAGTCAACAAACCTCTTGTACCACGCCCGTGGAGACTGCTTAAGCACATAAAAGGACTTCTTCAACAAACACACATGATTAGGGTACCGAGTATCCCTAAACCCCAAGGGCTGATGCATATATACTGTTTCTTGGAAATCACCATGTAGGAAAGCATTCTTCACATCTAGCTGATGAATGAGCCATGATTTAGAAAGAGTCAAGATGAGCACAGTGCAAATGGTAGTCGGCTTGACCACCGGGCTAAACGTCTCACCACAATCCACACCAACCTGCTGCGTCTTACCGTCAACTACAAGTCTCGCCTTATGTCTTGCAAAAGAACCATCAGAATTTTCCTTATGAACAAAAATCCACATAGACCAAATAATATTAACACCAGATGGACGGGGTACCAACTCCCACGTCTTATTATCAATGAGAACATTATATTCCTCGGTCATGACAATTTTCCAATTAGGGTCATTTAAGGCAGACACATGATTACGGGGTAAGGGGGATTTAAGAACACTAGAATTCAAATTAAAATGTCTTTTTGGTTTAAAAATACTCCGTTGACTGCGAGTGATTGGACCATGACTCTGGGCTGGATTGGGTGAATTTTCAGAATTTACCGTCGTAGGCGTCGCGTCGTCGTGGTCTAGGGCCGCGACGCCTGATGAACTACAGAGTTCTCTGAAGTTTGGGAGCCGCTACCGCCAACGGATTAAATTTGGTCGTTTCATCGGATGGCACACGCTACGCCTTCCTGGCGGTCGCACACGACGGCGTTTTGTGAAAAATCTGAAAAATGATATTGAACATATGGGGAGATATCATCATCCAAAAAATCATATGAACTAGGCACGAGTATTTCTACTTTAGAAAAAGGAAATTGGGATTCATCAAAGAGGATATGACGACTAATGATGATTCGTTTAGAGGACAAATCAAAGCATTTATAACCACTGTGATTTGACGGATAACCCAAAAACACACAAGAAGTAGAACATGTCTGAAGTTTGTTGATTGTAGTGGATGGAAACAGTGGATAACATAAGCATCCGAAGACCCGAATATGAGAATACGAAGGAGTCTTATGGTATAACACTTGGAGAGAGGATGAATATGTCAAGCCTTTAGAGGGAAGAATATTAAGTAAATCGGTAGTCATTTGTAGTGCATGATGCCAAAACAATTGAGGAACGGAAGAATGAACCAATAAAGTGCGGATAACGCTATTAATGGTAAGAATTTTTCGCTCAGCTTTCTCATTTTGTGAAGACGTATGAGGACAAGAAAAACAAAAAATTATCATATTTTGAGCACAAAACTCCCTAAATTCCCTATTGTCATACTCTTTGCCATTAATGTTCTTTATTTTTCATTCGAATTGAGTTCTTATGAAAGCTCTAAAATTTATGAAAATGGAAAAAACTTGAGATTTTTTCGCAATTGGAAACGTCTATAAAAATTTAGAATAGTCATCCAAGAATAAAACATAATAACGATGACCCATAGAACTGGGAACTGGAGATGTCCATAAATCGCTATGAATAATATCAAATGACATTGAAGTATGAGAATTCGAAGCTACAAACGGTAACTTAATAATTTTCCCTAAAGAACAAGATTGACAATTCGGAGTACTACGCGTACCCTTACAAGAAATAAGCTTATTTTTATCTAAAGTAGACAAAATAGACGACCCCGGATGACCTAGGCGAGCATGTCATAAGGAAGGAGCAAGAGCGGCAAAGATGGATGGCAATATTTGACGCGAGACACTGAGACTGCGTGTGATAGGATAAAGATCTCCCCTACTGTCACACCTCATGAGAGGACTCCCCGTCTTGAAATCCTTCACAGAAAACCCAAACGGATCAAAATCAATAGAAACCCAATTATCAGTGGTGAATTTACGGACATACACCAAAATTTTAACCAATTTTGGGGCGTGAAGGGTATTTTTCAAGACAAATGGTGAATGAGGAGGAGACAAAGTTTTATGACCATAACCCTTAATTGGAATTGAATTACCATTACCAATAATTATACCACGATTAGTGCTCAAATTGGAATAAAATGAGAGAGTACCTTGATCGGATGTCTTGTGGATAGCGGTGCCGGTGTTCATGTACCAATTCGGGTCTTTTGGAGTCATCCCAAGTGTGTGCATCGTTGCCTCAATGTTAGTGTGCGTGGAACCCATCGCGTGATGGGCTTGCGAGGGGCGAGACCCAAGTATGTCGGATCTGGGGCGCCCATGTTGGTCCAAACTGGTCGACGAACCGCCCTGGAAGGACAGGCGCGACGCTAAAAGCTCGAGATGGCGGCGCCGCGGCGCTGTACTGAGGCACCACGGTGTTGTGCGGTGTTGGAACCCACTGCCACTGGCCAGGGGCCCACTGTGGGCCCCAGAACTGTTGTTGCTGCTGACGGTTGCCTCCATTGTTGCCGCCACGATTTTTGCCATTATTTTTCCTATTTTGGCCCTTTTTACCACCCCCATTGTTGTGATTTTGGTTAGAGTTGGTGGAACCGAAAGGAGAAAAATCGGACTCAGTCACCATGACGATAGGACTGGCCCCAATCACCACTTTCTTAGTCAATCCGGCTTCTTCCAAAGTAAGCATAGAACCAGATTGATAAAATTCGCGAGGTTACTCGACGAATAACCGGCAAGTAATTTATAGGCCTCGACAGCTCGCAACTATCCGTCTGAAGAACTAGACGACTATCAGAAACAGGAGAACCCGCGTTGCGAAGTTATTCTACCAAGTCCTTGAGGCGTTTGCAATAAGAAGAAACGTTTGGAAAAGTTGCCATAACAACCTGTGAAAATTTCTGCTCAAGGATAACAATTCGAGAATGACTGTTATCTTGGAAGATGTCCCGCAATCGATTCCATGCCGCCATAGCTGTGGAATTGGGTTCCATAATCGTTTGTAAAAGATCCAAGGAGATAGTGACATAAATCCACTGAAGAACCTTGGCATCAAGCATGACCCATAAGTCTGGATCTGCTGCTTTAGTGGGCACAACCGTTGTAGATGTAGACGCTATATCACTCTCCTTTGAAGGAGTAGGGGGAATGATGTGGCGATGAACTTTATGTGCCAAAACATGAATCTTAAACAATTCCACCCATGTCCCATATTGGACGTTCTCCAGATCAAGAACAATAGGAATAACGCTCTTGATGTTAGAGACTGTGAGGGCAGGATGAAAAGTGTTTTTACCAGTCATGATGAATAAAAATACGAAGATTCAGAGAAGAGAATTTGTGAGAAAAGATTTTCTGGAGGAGAAGGGCCGCGGCGCTGGAAAACTTCCGAGAGGGAGGGCCGCGACGCTTGGTCAAAAAAACCGAGAAAAGAAAGAGAAATTTGAGGACCGAAAGCAGGGTAAAGAGAACCTAGACTCTTGATACCATGAAAGAAATAATCTCTTGATTATTCTTATTGATGAAAGATATATATATACAAGTTACAATAGGAGAATCATATTCCTACTTTACATCTAAATCCCTATTATATAAGGAGACTAATCTACACTTATGATAATAATACAATACTAATTTAGGTACAAGACTAGGTCTACAATATGTCAAATATATAATAGGAAAAATATTAACAATTATGGAAAAAGGGCCACTTATGGTCGTGGGCTGGACGTGGCCCATTCTCTAACAAAAACTCTTGTGCATGTATATGTTTGGTTTAATTTACTGGTAATTTCTGTTGTACCGTTTGAGCAACATTTGGTGTATAAAACTCCGTCTAACTAATCACTAAAGTTAGTTGTATTCTCCTTTTTGGTTCCTCAATATTATATTTTCGTCTTAGTAGACCTCTGTATCCCGGTCCTTTTTCGGACCTTGCGCATAGCGAGATCTTAGTACACCGGACTATCTTTTTTTATATTTAATCCACAGATGAACGAACCACTGTCACGGGTTCGAGCCGTAGAAGCAGTCACTAATGCTTACATTAGGTTATGTTATCTACATCACACTTCTTGGAATGTGGCTCTAACCCTGGACCTTGCTAATGCTAGATGTTTTGTGTCATGAGCTGTCTTTTTTTATTTTTTTATTTTTTTATTTTATGAACGAACCACTGCCAGTTATATATCCTCTAATGCAAATGCCAGACATGTGAGGAGATAAAAGTTGAAAACCATCGAGATCGAATCTCCTTGGAATTGTGAGGTGAGATATTGTTACTGGCTCCGTATTAATTTTTTTTTGTCTAGTTTGACTTAACACGAAGTTTAAGAATAAATGAAGACTTTTGAAATGTATGGGCCAAAACAAATCTATATTTGTGTGGTTGTAAATTATCTCATAAAGTTAAATTATTTCTAAATATAGAAATGTGTCATTTTTTTTTAGATAAACTAATAACAAAAGTATGACAATTTTTTTGGGACATCAGGAGTATTACTTATGTCTTCCTCTTACCAAATAACTTTGAACAATCAAATCAAAGCGAAAGGAATAGATTAGAAAGGAGTGGTCTTACTACAACAAATGAAGTTAGGATTCCGTTTATTAGGTGATCGAGGAAAAGAAAAGAATTTATTCTCTTAGGGATCGTTTGGTAGAATGTATAAGAATAATGTTGAATATGATGTATTAGTAATATTGATATTAGTAATACTGACATTAATTATGCAATGATTATTTTTTATCCACCGTTTGGTTTGATATATTAGAAATAACATGCATTTAAAAATAATTGGTTGTGTACAAAAATATCTTCAATACTATACTATGTGAGAGACTTCATTGGCAATTGTGTCTTTAATCATGCTTATGCATGCATTAAAAGTTAAAACTCATTACATTGTTAATATCATAATTTGCTAGATGTATTAGTTATGCATAAGATACCAAATATGATGTATAACTAATGCATTAGTTATACATATAATGAAAAAGTATATTAAATAATGTATTACTAATACATACATTATTTTTTTTAATATACTCTACCAAACGACCCCGTAGTGCTTACCAACCTCTTTATCGGTACCAAGGGGAAGTACTGAATTAGACCAATAAGGTTGACAATAATCAAACTGTTTGACACAAACAAGTTAAAACAGATTAACTCATTAACCTAACGGATAAAAAATGAAGCTTATATCCAAAAATACAAAATTAAATTTGGAGATTGGGAATAATGAAGTTCCCTAATACGGTACACAAGTTCATTAGCTAATGATTCAAACAAAAAAATAATTGGAATAAGGGTATCTAATTTCTTAATTGCATTAGTGATTAAAAATAAATTTTCTAACATTTGCTACGTACCATTGAAGGATTTAGTCTCACACTTGAAAGATCGCCCATAAAGTCACGAAAATAGTTGGTAATTGGTTTACTTGAATTCTTTCGGTGTGAAAGCACGGAGAAAAATGACATTATCAAAAAATAATAAGATATAATTTTTATTTATTTATCAAGTCATAATTGATTTTCCTTGATACCTAACCTAATGCATGTAAATAATCATAAAGTAAGCTGAAAATCCTTAGGAGAAAAAACTTAAAACTAATAATTTAAGAAAAACAAATTGAGTTGCATTTTTTCTAAAAGGAAAAATAAGAAAGGATGACAATTGGGTCATAACGGACGAGTTGGGTTATAACAATCCTTCCATCCCAAACTACTTAATCACGTTTTACTTTTTGAGTGTCAAACTATTTTGACCAACATATTAAAATGTATTTTATTCATCATATTAATATGAGAAGAATTGCAACTTATAATATTTTTTGTGTAATTTTTGAATAATTAAATTTCAATTTTGAAATATTGAATAACCTAATCCATTTTTTTTATAATCCGCCAGGCTCAGGGCCTGGGAAAATTTTATTAATAACGAAAATAAAAGTGCCCCAACTGGGAGTTACAAGCTAAGGGGGACTAATCCTATTATCTCGTCTGCTACTCCTATTGAGGCAAGATAAAATCTAATCCAATTTAACTTTGGAGATTAGTCATATTGACATTCTAGGAGTGAAACGTGACACCTTTATTGGGACAGAAGTAATATTATTTATTTGACTCATCTTAGCTTTACTCATTTTAAAGCACAGTTTGGGTGTGTTAAATCATGACTCATATTGACCAGTCCAAATTTGACATAACCCTATCTTTTGCAACAAAAGTTGGTGCACTAGCTCGCACCTTAATTCAAGCACTCTATTTTTTTTAAGTGTTATCAGTGATCCTTCGATACTTTTGCCGCACTGCTAGCTTGGATTTTTTCAGATCTGCTCCGAATTTACTCCACCTCTGCACCGGAGCTTTGAGCTTTGGTGAAACCCACCACCATCACATTAACGTCGGAGCTCCGACCTCCGACCTCCGGTGAACTTCCTTTTTTTTATTTTTGCAGGTACCACAAGATCTTTCAAGACGTACACCCGGGTTGTAACACTCTGTTCTCTCGTATAGCATCCGGTACAAAAGTTTCGGCAGGAAAAAATAATTTTATGTAGTGAACAGTGGATTCCGACGTGTGAACATTGATTTTCAGCGTGTGAACGGGTTCTATTAGCTTGGAGTTGGTACCTCCAGTTGCCCGTACTCAATATTTGTCCTTATCCTTGTAATTAAATTCTTGTGTGTTGCGTTTTATTGAATCTTGACTTTACATTCTTGTATTTATTCTTCTTGTCCTTTGCTTTAGCATTTTTGGTTTGTAGTACCCTGACTTACCTCTAGATTCTTGCTAACTTGTGTTTTAGTATTGGTTCCCGTGTGTATTAACGTTAACCTTTGACTAGTATTTTTTTCCCTAGTGACTTTCGTGAATGATAGTAGACTAGGGTCATGTTCTCGGTCGGGGACGGAGGCAAGGGTTAGGGGGTAAGGGTAATACTAGGTTGAGAATAGGATCTTGGAATATTGAAATTTTAACGGGGAAGTCTATAGAGCTAATTAAGATTTTTAAGAAGAAGATGATTAATATAACATATGTCCAGGAGACCAAATGGGTAGCACCCAAGGCTAAGGATGTAGACGGGTATAAGCTATAATTCTCGGGTAGGTTGAAGTATAGGAATATGATAGGCATTTTGGTAGACAACGAGCTAAGAAATTTTCAATTGTTGCTATTTAGTCCCTATAATTAGCTAAGTATTGTTTGCATTATAGTCCCTCAAGGTTGTTAGGATAGTGGGACCAGTAGGGAATATTTTGAGAATTATATATATTCATTGTACTGGTGTTTAACAGATATGAATCAAATTTTATCAATTTCCGTTCTCATCTCTTTCTTTTCTTCCCCGAATCCTTTTTTTGCTAACAAAAGCATTCCTCTTGCTACAATGATATCAGAGCTTTTAGGCTCGCAACCGCTGCAGGCAATGACCTCGTCATTGAAAACTCAAAATATTAAGGATGACGTTCGAGCAATACAAGCTCTGTTAGCTGAGTTTGAGATGGTTCATGCACGTGTAAAGGATAGACACAAATGCCTCAGTGCGGAGGTGTGAGGGGTTGGCTATGGACGGGTACATGAGGGGTAGATGTAGGTCGATAAAGTATTTGAGAGAAGTGATTAGACGGGACATGACGCAAATACAACTCACCGATGACATGACCTTTGATAGGGGGTTATGAATGATACATATTAAGGTAGGTAGTCCAGCGTAGTCATGCATACACTTACAAACTGGTAGTTGTAATATTATTATTGTAGGCTCGCTTAGCCTATCATACTAGTAGGCACAATATTGCCTTATAGTCCCTTGTCATTTGATTTATGATGCTATATTTATTTTGTTTGTCTTATTTACTTACATTATTTATTGCTTCTTTTTGCTTATTTTTCTCGTTCAGAATTCGCTATCATGACTTACTCACTCTGTTTGTCTTACTTTGCTTAGACTTGTGCTTTGTCTTGAGCCGATGGTCTCTCGGAAACAGCCTCTCTACCTACCAAGGTAGAGGTAAAGTCCGCGTACACACTACCTTCTTCAGACCCCACATTGTGGGATTTCACTGAGTATGTTATTATTGTTGTTGTTGTTACATTAAAGAAAAGTATAGACTAGTTCTGAAATCCTAGCTCCACTTGTACAATTCTAAACTTAGGTATGAAAGGAAAATTTATGTGGAAGCCCTCGAATTGCAAATTGAGATTTAAACGAGTCTACCTTGAAATAATTGGACTTATGCCCTTCAAATGGGTCGGTCTTTAATTTTTATCCTTCAAATGAACCAATATTTAATTTTTATGGATAATTCGCACAAATGTCCCTATTTTGGGAGGTCTTTAATTTTTATCCTATTTTGAAGTGTGTTTATGCTTTTTCTTGAGCCGATGGTCTTTCGAAAACAACCGCTCTACCTACCAAGGTAGATGTAAAGTCTGCGTATACTCTACCCTCTCTAGACCTCACATTGTGGAATTTCACTAGGTATGATGTTGTTGTTGTATCTAAAAACATGAACAAAAATAACCATGAGGTTCTGGGTTCGAACCCCAACAAAATCAGAAAAAGAAAAAAAAACCGCAAGACAAAGTTTTAGAGAAAACTATGCTTATTTGGGCAAGTTATACAGAAGTTATGTCTTAAGACATTGCTTTGCGATTATTTTACTGGGTTGGGGGTCGAATCCAAATCTCTAATTTATAGACGCGCGAATACGACTATTTTGGTCCATAAATTTTCATTAAATGAGAAGTAAGGGCAATAATTAAAGACGCCAATTTTGAGGGGAAAAAATTAAAGACCAATTCATATGAGGGAAATTCGCGCAAAAAAAATGAATTTTTATCTTTCAACCATCGAACTCGTTTTTTTAGGGAAAATATTATGAAAGATATAGCTTATGGGATTGATGCATAAATATAAATATAAATATAAATATAAATATAAATAGACCCCGCACAAACCCCTTTTCGTGTTTTTTTGGGCCAAAGAGAAAATACAATAGCAATCCAATCCAAACAAGTCGGCCCATTTATTCAATATTGAAACCCTTGTTATCACCGCCACCGGCGCGACTTATGCAGTAATGGCGGAAACGAAGAGGAAAAAGAGAGAAGGAGGAAGAGACATTAATAAGAACAAAAAACAACGTTCAAGTAAAGGAAAAGATGGTAAAAGAAAAGGTCCCCGTTTACCTAATGCTATGTTAAAAGAGCTTCAAATACCCAAAAGGTACACTCAATCAGATGATAATGATGACGATGTTAATGATTTATATGAATATGAAGAAGGAATTGCTCAAGAGGAATCCACCAAAAATCGACGCTTTGATACTGTTGAAAATTATCAATATGAGCTTCCTGATCAATTTGAGGTACTCAATTTTTTTATAGGAAAATTACGCTATATGCCCCAAGTTTTACCTTAATTACCTGCTTTAGCCCAATTTTCACTTTTTATACTAGGTAGACACATTGTACACAAGAAGTATGCCGTAGTTGATATTTATGCCTATGTTTTATTATCGAAGAATATAATTGGACTGGTATGAATATTCAAGGAGGAATCAGTTAATAATATGTTCAATTACTCCTTAGGTCCAAATTTGTTTGGCACTTTTTTCTTATGGAGACTAAAGACTAGTGGTCAATAAAGTGGGTTGAGAACAATGAGATCTCAAGCTCAAATCTAGGTGATTTCATCTGTCCTAGCCTTGGTGGATAGAGTATATTGGTACATGTTGGTGGAAAGGTGGCATGTATCCTGTGGAATTAGTCGAGGTGTCGCCGGACACCACGGTTATCAAAAAAAAAATAATGTTAGTCTAAGTTCACTTAGTTTGAATCAGGAAGCAAAAGTGCCACCACGTTTGGGACAAAAGGAGTACTTGTTTTTCCCTTTTAAAATTTGATTTTGCATTAGCTGCAGAAGATGGGAATAGAGAATGCACAATCTTTTTTTTTTTGGTTATGGTGGATTTATAGGCATTGTATTTTTCTTATGTAGGATGAAAATGTATCATCAGATGAAGAAGATGGTGATGATGATGAGGATGGTCGGAGAGGAGATAATGATGAGGAAGAGGAAGAGGATGGTGGAAGACATTCACGGTTATTGCAAGAAATTACTGGACTTCCTACTGATGCTTTTGATGGTAAACTTCCTTCACACATTTCTTGATGTTCATGCCTGCTATTACTAGTAGAATATGATGTGTTTCTTCAAATTCAATTCGTTTATATATTTTGTATCCGTGATTTATAAGTGCTACTTCCCTAAACATAAGCATGGAGGTAGGTCGAGGAGTAGGGTAGAAGGTCAGTAGGTAGTAGTCGAGCGATATCTCTCTTTTTTGTGGGAGAGGGTGCTTCTAATTTAGAGCACATTATCTGCTCCATCTTCTCCTTACCAATATTATTATTATTTTTCTATCACTATCTTATTCTTCAATTTTATTACTAATATTGTTTCTTTTACTTTGGTTATCTTTACTATTTTTGCTGTCAATACTTTTCTTTTCTTCAATATTTTCATCATAGTTTTTTTACTCTTGTTTTCAAACCTGTTTTGAATAACGCTTTTCTTGAGCCGAGGGTCTATCAGAACACCATCTCTACCCCACCAAAGGTTAGGAGTAAGATCTGTGTACACCTCACCTCCCTAATTCCCACTTTTTGGATCACACTGAGTATGTTGTTGTTGATTTCGTATGTGCTACTTGTACAAATGTGATGTGGGCATCAATTAAATTCTAGTTTTTTCTTTTTCGTGCAATTCCATGTTTCTTTCCCTTTATTTTATTGGAGAATCATGCTTGTTAAGTTCTCCGCTTTCCACAATTCTGTGCATTCCCCTCTACCTCGGGAAAAAGAGGAATTTTTGTCATTACATGTCATTTCTTCGAATACATTGTGTAATCCATGATGAGAAGGACTGATCAAAAGATGTCTGTGATAGGCAAGAAGAAGAAAAATGATGTTATCATATCTGAGGCATATTCAGAGTCTGAGTATAATCCCAGTCGTGATATTTTGGATGGGGATGGCCACATTAGCATCCAGGATCTTCTGGACCCACTCCATGGGAAGTCTGACTATAGCAAACTTAGAAAGAGCATGAGTCGAATGGAGAAAAAGTCCATGCCCATTCATGCACCTCTTGCGAAACCAGATCAAGGGAGATTGGATAGAAAGGTAGCTTATGGTTTTATGCAGAAGGATGTTACGAAATGGGAACCTCATGTTAAAAGAAACAGAGAGGCACCGACTATTTATTTTGATGAAGATAAGGACGTGGGATTTTCTACTGTAGGAGCAATAGCTGCTGATTTTGAACCAAGAACTGATTTCGAGAAAAAAATTGCTTCTCTTGTCAATGACCACGAGGTCGTTGAAGCTCATAGAAATGATGGTGCAAGACTTCTTGAACTTAATAAGGTCTGGAGATCATGAAATTGTACACCCTATTCAGTTTTTAGAGGAGAACGGTCCCTGTAAATTTTTATATTATATTTAATGTTTACCACTTTGGCAGATATCTGTAGAAGATGTGAGGGAGCGGCAAGACCAGCTTGCTAAGATGAAAAGTCTTCTTTTCCGTCATGAAATGAAGGCAAAACGAGTCAAGAAGATAAAATCAAAAGTGTATCATCGTTTGCTAAAAAAAGATAGATTGAAACAAGCAGGTAATGCAATTGAAACAGATCCAGAAGCAGCCAAAGAGCAGGCAATGAAACAAGAATTCAAAAGGGCAGAGGTAAATTTCATTCATTACCTGTGTGAACTTGCTTAGGAGACTTTTCTGATTTTCTGGTTATTTTTTTTGATCGAGTTTGTCTCTTTTGCAACTAAAATTTAGGGCTTTTTTCATTTTTGGCCTGTCGGCCAAAATTATTTACGGGCGCTAGCCAAAATATACAAAACATATACACTGATTATGTGCATGTTTGGATTAGCTTTTGGGTACCCAGAATCAATTGGGTACCTACTTTCGTGAAAATCAGAAAATTGACATGTTTGGCTGGCCAGAATTGATTCTGGCAGAGTCAATTTTGCCATTAATTTCAATTTGAATTTTACCCTTTCCTTTATTACCTTCTTTAATTTTCATCAACAACTCTATCCACTTTCATTACTCTCTTTAAATATCTAGAAATAATTAATAAAAAAAATTCAAATATACAACTTTCATTATCCTCTTAAATATTTAGAAATAATTACTAAAAAAATATATTCAAATATACAACTTTCATTACCCTCTTTAAATATCTAGAAATAATTACTAAAAAAATCAAATATACTACTCATGTTCTGTTTTGAGTATGCTATTGTTAGTTTTAGGACCTTTCTCGTACTTAGGAATGAGAATAGTGCAACTCATTTGGATTATCCTTCTCCTTTTTCTATTATCTTCTTTCAAATACTCCGAATATTATTAATATTTTAAATGCGGCAAAATGTGCTCTACAATTTAACTGAAAACCGATCCCAATGTACTTTTTAAAATAATTATTAAGTATAATATTATTCCTTTTTCTATAATGTATTATTAATATAAATGAAGCTAGTCCAAGAATTTTAATGAAGCTAGCCCCGAGAAATGCGACAAAATGTGCTCGACAATTTTAACTGAAAACCGATTCCAAGGTACTTTTTAAAATAACTATTAAGTATAATATTATTCCTTTTTCTATAATGTATTATTAATATAATACATTATAGAGTATTAATAATACATTATAGAGTATTAATAATACATTATAGAGTACATACAAAATTAGTATTGTAATAATATTTAAATACTATTTGCACTTTAAATTAGTATTGTAATAATATTCTACTAATATTTAAGTACTATATTGCACTTTAAATTCTATTATCTATTTGTAATTTTTATTTACATACTTCCATCTATTTATATGTATGTCCATTTTGGTAATTCTACATTCAAAAGCAATTTTGATCAAAACTATCAAAACATAAATCAATTATAAGAATCACTTTTACATAACATATACGTTTGCTTCTATTTTGTAAATTCGATCACCGGAAGGCGTTGGACTGTAATTGTCTCTAAATTTTATGTAGGAACGCTTGACTCTGAAGCACAAGAACAGCTCCAAGTGGGCAAAGCGCATCTTAAAACGTGGCTTGGATTTGCAAGATGAAGGAACTCGAGATGCTATTCATGAGCAGCTGAATCAACATGCCCTTTTGTCCAGAAAAGCAAATAACTTGAAAGAGAGCAGCAGTAGTAGTGAAGAAAGCAGTGATGAGGATGACCTTGATGAGGCTTCTGACGGGTCAGATCAGGACGCTGCTGTAAAACTGTTGAGGAAAGCAAAGGACAAGACCACTCAAGTCTTAGAAGGATACGAAGAATTTCCAGCATCAGGAGTGCTTTCCTTGCCTTTCATGGTAATTTTATCAAGGATTTTTTTTTCATTTTTGGCCCGTCGGCTGATTACAAAACATATACACTGATCATGTATATTATATGTTACAATGTGTATATTATATGTATATTAATACTTAAAAGTAGGCTATTATTTTTTTGAGTAGTCCAAATAAGTAATTATCGCATAATTAATTTTATCAATCTTTCCTTTGCACCACTACTTGTTCTAAATTTTTTGAGGTTTGGAAGTTCATCTATGGTATTGGCATTTCACAGGTCCGTGGATTGAAAAGAAGGAAAGAGGCAGCCGATGAAGAAGCAAAGCTTGCTCTAGAAGAGTATGAGTCATCATTGAAGGAATTAGAAGACAAAAACGAGCCAAAAACTCAAGGAACAAATATTTTGACTGGTAGGAGGGTTTTTGGTGCTAAAAAAAAGCAGGCACCTGAACCCAGCAAAAAGAAAGTGACATCGGACAATTGCTATGGTGACAGTGATAGTGAAGGTGAGACAGATGCCAGAGAAACTGGCATTAGTTCTCGTGAAGAAAATACTTTTTCTGAGAGGGAATTTCATTTTGATCCCAATGCACTTCGTGAAGAGTCTGAGATTGGTCATGATTCTCTGTTTAAGGTAATCCATCTCATATTACCCTCTTTTTCTGCATTGTTTGAGGTGTTAAAGTTTGACTTTATCCTGGGTTTCAGAGTTTTGACGACATTTCAAGAGACCCAAACTCGAAGACATCATACGAAGTTTCCATTTTTGCAGCTGACTCGCGGAAAAAGGTTCAGTTTTTGTTGTTTCAAGAATCAATTTTCTTACTCCTTTTGGCATAGTTAGTCTTATTTGTATATATTTGGTGAACAGATGAATGATTCGTCAGTTAAAGGGAAGAAGACAAAGTCTGCAAATGCAATAAGTGCAACCTCTTTACAGATCACAGAACCTGTTGTCAATAAACCTGATGGAGAGGTAATCTCTCTATATGCTGAATACAGAGAAAATGACAAAATGGTCCCTTATGTTTGATGGTAGGTTCAAGAGAGTCCCTTAAGCATGCATTAACATTTCTGGTCCTAAAAGTTTCCCATAAGTGAAACACTTTGTCTTCGTCAAAGATTTATGTTTAGATTTGAGTGGAACTATAGATAAAAGGAAATTAGCGTGAACTCACGTTTAGAGGTACACTTTTTTGGGTAGTTTTTGCTATTTTAATTAAATTCTAGAGTTTGGTGCAACTTTTTGTGGTGTAATTTCGGCTATATTTTATATCTTTTTAATGTCTATTGTAGTTCTTTGTGTTGCATATTTAGGATTTGATCGGACTTTCATGGTGTTTATAGTTGAGTCTTTTTTCCCCACTATTTTTGTCAAGTCTAAAGACAGTTAATTAAATATTTTATGGAGACTAAAAGTGTTAACTTTTGAGAAATTTAAAGGACCAAAACCCTTAGTGCATACTTAAGGGACTATTTTGAACCTACACTCAAACATAAGGGGCCATTTTTGTCATCTCGCTGAATCCACAATGCAACTTTCTCTGACCTGTTTGTTACAATTGACTCTTAATTCTGCTTGCAGGAAATTGATGAGGATAGTGATACAGATAGTGGAGGAGAAATGGTTGATGGGATTTTAACTACTGGGACTAAGTCCACATATGAAATCCCATCTCAAGAAGAACTTATTCGGCGTGCTTTTGCTGGTGATGATGTTGAAGACGACTTTGAGAGAGAAAAACAAGATGCCTTGAATGAGGAAATTCCAGAGCCCGAGAAGCCCGTTTTACTGCCTGGTTGGGGCCAATGGACCAATATACAAAAGAAGAGAGGCCCGCCTTCTTGGATGCTTGAAGAACATGATAATGCCAAAAAGAAAAGGGAAGAAGCTCTCAAGAAGAGAAAAGATGCAAATCTGAATCATGTTATCATCTCTGAAAAGAGGGATAAGAAGGTTGGTCATTGACAAATTTCATCCTTAACCTGATTTAAGAATCAACATTCTTGTGATTGATGTCAATTTAGATTTTAGATGTTGAGGCTAAACTTATGCTTTACTGATAGTGATTGTAGATTTATGTGCATGAGTGATATTTTATTTGCTTCTTCCCTTGGCTTTAAAGTAGGAAAAAATTGAACTTATGAAGAATTGTTTAAAGGCTATGTCTCAGTGTTGCTTGTCTTTGCTCAAAGTGTATGACTGTTACCACGATTGACTCAATTTCTATTTTTCCGTGCAGGCTGAAAAATTACACACGCCGACATTACCTTATCCCTTTACTTCCCAAGAAGTTTTTGAGCAGAGCATTCGGATGCCCATTGGACCTGAATACAACCCTGTAACAGCAGTTCCAGCTCTTATTCGCCCAGAGGTCCATCTTCAAGCATTACTATCTAATTTTACCTTCTCCTATATTTCCATATTCGTGTTATTTCTTGAAGTATATACAGTCCTGTATATGAAACCTCCCAGAATCCAGTTGCATTAGGGTGTGTTTGTTACGATGGAAAATGTTTTCCTAGAAATATTTTGTTGAAAATAAGTGGCGTTACTTATTTTCTAGTGTTTGGTTAGTAAGCAAAATAATATTGTCTCAAGAACATTTATATGTAATATAGCAAAACACTCTGGGGTAGGAATTGGGTGAGGAGTGAGGTTTGTGGTTGGTGGGTGGTGGTGGTCAAGGGGTGGGGGTTGGGTGGGTGAGGAGGAGACTAGAACTTGGAATGCCATTTATGGAACTTGTTTTCCCTACTTCGATCAGGGAACTCTCTTTCCTCATTCTAAGGAACTTGTTTTCCTAGAGGAAATGTTTTTCAAAACATTTTGACCAACCAAACACACCCTTAAAGTTATTCCTTTTCATAGCCCTTTACTTTTTTCCTTGGGTATAGAGGTTCTCGTTTGTTGCTTTTTATGTTTTTGGGGAAGGAGTTAGGGTTTGGGACTACGATTTGGAGATGGTTTAGGTGTTTGCTTGCTTATGTTATAATTCTTACAGGTGGTAAAGAGGAGCGGTATTATCATAAAGCCAATCAAATTCGAGGAGTTAAATCCTCATGAAAGAGCGCAGGACCACAAATGTGGTGGTGTGCAGAAAAAAAAGGGTGGTAAAAGTAAGGGAAAAGCCGCAAAAAGACAAATGTGTAGATCGGAAGCTAACTGATTCGCAAGGTTTGACATTTTAAAGAAGAAATCTTTTATGGCAATTCTGTAGTTCTGAAATCCCTTGATTGATGATAAATCACTACTTGGGATCTTTCATTCCATGTTCTTGTTTCGGCTCTACAGTTGGGGCTTCGTTTATGCAGTGTTGGTAGAATTGTTTTGTTGCAGTTGCATACAATGAAGCCTTGGCAATCGCGAAGATGCGAGGCTTTACTCTCCATACATGCAGCAAGATATTTTTTGAGTTCTGTAGTAATTCTTTGGCAGATGACTGATATAGGCATGGCTCGTGTCGTCATATACGCTGCGAACTTTATTCTTCTGAGTGTACTATGTGAACTGTGCTATGTTGTTATTTGAAAGTATTTAAAGTGTATAATTGGTTCAAGTGAAGCAGGGATGCACAAGTTTTGTTTCATTTGTTGCAAGTTTAGAGCTTGGCTATGATTTTGTTAATATGATATTGAGTTTTACATGTTTATGTGCCAAAAACCAATTCCAATGATTCTTTTTGTTGATAAGTTAAACATTTTATTACCAACAGGAGAATTACAAACCAAATTTGAAACTACCGGTCTGAGAAGCTCAGTGCACCAACCTAACCTCAATCTTACATAGGATAATAATTCAACTAGTTTAACTTTGTAGCTAGGCCTAGTACTTGCTAAACCACTTGTATCACATTCCTAACCAAGGGTTCAACATTCCTAGTTTGATGCTGGAAAAGTCTTCTATTCCTTTCCTCCCAACAATATACACGATGTATTTTTACAAGTGGAGTATAAGATATACGCAGACCTTACCACTATCTTTGTGGAGTGGAGAAGTTGTTTCCGAAAGATTTATGTTCAAAAGAAAATTAACTTTTGGTGCTTCCAAATTGTTTCCAATATATTAGTCACTTTCTTTGCTATAACAGAAATTGTGACTAGAATATTTGGATAGAGAATAGAACACTTGTGATGAACTGGACTCTATCTGCATTAGAAAGATATCTAGCTAACCATGTTGTGATAATTTTTTCCACCAATGACTGACATTGCATAGCTTATTCTCTTTTTGTTTACTCCAAGGTATTTCTAGATATTTAAATGACATTTCTATCTTAACAAATCTCAGGACCTGTAGAATCTATTGCAATTCCAATGATAAGAACAAACTGTGCAATAAATTGTTAGTTTCTTCTCATCCAAATTGAATACACCACTAATCCATCCCCGTTATTCATTAAGCCTCTAGGAATTTTTTTTCCATGTATTATTATTGATGTAATCATAAAAAGCTAATTTTTCAAAGAATTTTAGACTAGTCCTCTTATAATTTTTCATTTTCTGCTAGTGCAGCCTAACTTTTCGATATATTTTTGGCTTGAAGTACCCCTAATCCCATTGATAACGAGTAGGTCCAAATAGTTCAACAAGGGTGATTGTCGAACCATACCCCACAATTTTGGCAACAAGATCGATACCATCAGAAAGGAAGGTTTTAATATTTTTCATACACAGTCCTTTGCATAGAAGTTGTAGCGGTCGCGGCGCGACACAACTTAGAACTTATTCCGAGGGGGAAAAGTAAAAATCAATGTGATTAGTTCCAGCTCCTCCAAAAACACACAAACTTCAATTTTTAGACAAGTGTCCAAAAACACACAAACTAAATATATACAAATTATAAATTTCGACGAGTAAATTATATACATGATATTAGAATTTGACTCTAGATTATATGCTTTATTTTAGAGGAAAAACTTACACAATCATCTTATTAGGTAATAGATTGAAAACCTCCTTATTTGGCTTTCTGGTGACCCCTGCATTTTCCGGTGAGATTCGACGGTGGGGTGTTTGCATGACACGGTAATAGCGGTGATGTGCAAAACTGAAATTAGACTAATTAATATTTGTGAATAAGCATGGAGATGGTGAGTGGTGATCGGAGAAACTGATAGTAGCGGGTCCGGCGATATTTTAATGGAGAAGATCAGAAGAAAAATGTTAGCACATTATGAGGAGTAATTACATATTAAAACAAAAAGTTAAAATTATTTAGTTATATAATTTTTAATAAGAAAATGACACGTGTACAATGTTATTAATATAATCACTTTTATTTCTCACTCTCCTTGCGAGAGTGAAACACACTCTTTTCCACATCATTTCGAGGTAAATAATTTTATTTTAAAATTATTCAGGGGTAATATGACCACCGCAAAAATAAAATGTGTAGTTGATAATTCGGTCATACGTTGGGGGTATTTGGCCATTTTTCATTGTTTTAACGCCCAAATTGGGAATACTGTAAGGGTAATAGCTTTTTGAGGAAAAAGCTCAAATATACCATTGAACTATTGGAAATAAAATGTGTGGTTGATAATTCGGTTATAAATGAGTCATTTCTGATAGTTCGATGACATATTTGAGCTTTTTGCTCTTTATTAATAAAAGATCTTCCTTTTTGGTGGGAGGGGCACTATAATTTCGATTTAACTTATTCATCAACCAAACAATCTAGCGGTTTGAAGACAAATAATATGGATCGAATGCAATAAACTAAATATTATTAACTATGGATATATATATTACGTTTTGGACATCCTTCATAAAAATTCGAATATTTTTTATAAAATTTTGTATAGGAGAAGCAAAAAAGGGAGACAAATATTCTAAAATTGTTCGTGGTGAGTGATTAATAAAAAAAAATCTTCACAAAAAAAGAGAGAAATGTTTCTTATCTTTCTACTTATTTTGTCTTTCTCACATATCCCAACTGTCATTTTTTTCATCACTAGACAACCATCAGGAACTACTATAACCAAGTAGCGGAGCCACCTTAGCTTAAGGGTGTTGGGGCAAACATCTTTCACCAAAAAATTATACTCCGTAGATGGACAAAATATTATTAACTATGGATATATATATTACATTTTGGACATCCTATTTTTCATAAAGTTTTGACTTTACCACTGACTATAACCACCGCTCATTCACCTTAACAATGAAAAAACCATTCTCATAAAAAATTGAAGGAGAAGAAGACTAATTCAAAATCACAAACAAACTTGCAATCCAATAGTGAATCTATTTCACTCCAAAAGTTTCAAACATAGTAAATAAAATCAAAGACTCATTTCCAACAATATCATTATTGTGGCGATTTAGATGCACATACAACGAATAACATTAATGCCCACTATACATATAATTTCGCCGGACGTTCAATCGCCGGTGGTGCATTAAGCGGCAATGAGGCGGCAACCACCACCTTAGGTGACGGATATAAGGGACACGACGGAGGCGCGCCGCCACTTGATTTACAAGATGGAGCAGATGGAGGTATTGGTATACCTTTTGGTAACATGTGACCAAAATCACCCGTAGATAATTTAATCTCTATTTGAGATTTCAAATCCATTAGCTTTCTATGAGTAGTTGCATGGCTTGAATAATAACAAAGATTTGTCAAAAACAAAAAAAGAAGACACTTAAAAAGACTATTTTGCTTCTTCATCATCATAGAGTAATATTTAGCACTTAAAAATGTGTAGAAGAATGGGTTTTAATTGTGAATGAGCTATGTTGTTTATATAGTTCAAGAAAAGTGTGTAACATTAACTGCTAATCTTCTTTTCTATTGGAAGATTATATTAATCAAAGAATATTCATCCTATCTGGACATGGAGACTTGAAAAATGGGGAATTATTTATGATTTATTGATCTTAAATGAGATTTCATTAATCATTATTTTGAAAAACCTTTTTGATATAACCTTCTTATCCGTACCTGCCAAGAGTAGCAATCATGTGAGATTTTAAATAAATCAACTTATATTTCAAATTTAGAATATTTGACGATCTAATTAATTAATCTTTCATTTCATTTTATTTGGTCCTTATACTAAAAATAAAATTTTCTTTTACTTAATTCATTTTAACAAATCAAGAAATATTTATTATTTTCTTTCAAGTATTACCCTTATCATTAAGTAACTATATAAAGTAATTGTAGTCAAACTTAAACTTCTAAAGAATAATTAATAAGGTAATTTAGTAAAGAAAACCCCTAATAAATATTTTTTAAAGATGGTGACAAATCAATAAGGGCCAAGTGAAATGGGAATGGAAGAAGAAGCAAATAACTACAAATTTAATGATGGAGCAATTTGTGGGGTTAAGCCTGACGCTGTCTTTATTTCATATTCGATACAAATTGTATTTAAATTATCTATCAAAGGATCTTTCAGGATCCAATTGCTTACATAGCCCCATATATGTAAGATAAACAAGTCTATCTTTAGCACCTGTTCTATGATTTTTTCGTATGCCTGCAATAATATTTCAATTCATTTATCTTGTAGCATCCAATTGTACTTCAAGCATTATTATCTAATTTTACCTTTCTCCTATATTTCCATATTTGTGTTATTTCCTGAAGTATATACAATTCTGTATATGAAACCTCCCAGAATCCAGTTGCATTAGGGTGTGTTTGTTAAGATGGAAAATGTTTTTCTAGAAATATTTTGTTGAAAATAAGTGATGTTCTTACTTATTTTCTAGTATTTGGTTAGTAAGCAAAATAATATTGTCTCAAGAACATTTATATGTAATATAGCAAAACACTCTGGGGTAGGATTCGGTGAGGAGTGGGGTTTGTGGTTGGTGGGTGGTGGTGGTCAAGGGGTGGGGGTTGGGTGGGTGAGGAGGAGACTAGAACTTGGAATGACATTTATGGAACTTGTTTTCCCCATTCAGGAACTTTTTTTCCTAGAAAAAATGTTTTTCAAAACATTTTGACCAACCAAACACACCCTTAAAGTTATTCCTTTTCATAGCCCTTTACTTTTTTCCTTGGGTATAGAGGTTCTCGTTTGTTGCTTTTTATTTTTTGGGGGAAAGAGTTAGGGTTTGGGACTACGATTTGAAGGTGGTTTAGGTGTTTGCTTGCTTATGTTATAATTCTTACAGGTGGTAAAGAGGAGCGGTATTATCATAAAGACAATCAAATTCGAGGAGTTAAATCCTCATGAAAGAGCGCAGGACCACACTTGAGATTCATTTTGCGGGTAATGTGAAAATGTGAAAGGTTCCACAAACTCCTTCTCTCTCTCCCGCTCCCTTCCTATTTCTCGATTTCTCCATTTCTCTTCTCTTTCATCTTCTTCCTACCTTCAATACAGTATTAAATTACATATTTGAAGAAAACATGCTTAAATCTCACAATTTATCATGGTATCAAAGCCTAAGGAGAAATGAACGATGTTATCGGCGATGAATTGTAGATCGAGAAACTAATTGCAGGAGATCTGAGTTTTTTTATGCATTAACTAGCGTACTGTGTTTCAACACCGAACTGTGTTGATTCAGCTAATTTTGAATACAGTTTACTGTCAATCGAGTTCAACACTGAAATGTGTTGGTTTAAGTTTGATATCACTGTTTTTAGTCTCTGATTTCACTTCGATTGAGATTCCAATCGAATTGAGTAGATTCAAGTTTAAATCGATTTTAATTTCATTACAAAATTGTGGAGATCATGGCAGATAATTCATGAATTGAACAAAATATTGCTGATGTGAGTTCGAATTCCAATTCGAACATTGTAGATCATAATCATCCGCTGTATCTTAGCAGCTCAGATACGCCTAGTGTTGTGCAAGTGGATATACAATTAGTAGGGATGGAGAATTACACATTGTGGTGTCGAGTGATGAAGCTAAACATGCTGACGAAGAATAAGCTCGGATTTATCGATGAAACAGTAAATAGAGAGACTTATGGTGCTAATTACTCGAAACAGTAGGATCGGTATAATGCGATGGTAATGTCATGGATCATGAAGAATGTAAATAAGAATCTGCTTAGTGGTATACTCTATCGATCTACTGCATACACAGTTTGGAAAGATCTAAAGGAGAGATTCGACAAGATCAATTTATCTCGAGTCTATCAACTAAAAAAGGATATGGCTATGCTGCAGCAAGGTACATCACCAGTTTCGAGCTATTATTCGAGGATAAAAGACTTATTGGATGAGATTGACTCAATCATTCCGCCACCGACGTGTGAATGTGTCAGTCCCAAAGAATACATAGAGCATCTGGAAAATCAGTGGTTGTTAGAGTTCCTAATGGGGTTGAATGATGGTTACAATCAGGCTATGAGTCATATTCTCTTGATGTAACCCACACCTAGTGTGAATCAAGCCTATGCCATGATTGCGCAAGATGAAAGCCAGAAATTGATGACCGAAAAGTATGTGACAGCTGAATCCACTGAGCATATAGCATTGTTTGGTGGACCTGAAAATAATCAGAACCAGAATAATCAGAACCAAAGCAGACAAAAGAAGCCATCCTCTTAATATATGTACTGTGATTACTGCAAAATGAAAGGACATAATAGAGGAAACTGCTATAAATTGATGTATTGCGACTATTGCAACAAGCAAGGACATATACGAGACAAATGCTATAAACTTGTAGGGTATCCTGATGATTTCAGAGACAAAAGGAAAGTAAATGGGCTGTGACAAGAGAAGGGAATACTTGTGGTCCATCAAACTGAGGTATGAAGAAGAGTAGAGCGATTATTGTCACGCCCTTTTTCGACCGCGACATTATCACTCTAACTCCTTCTTAGAAATGTTAGAAAATAAAAATGCTAAAATGCTAAAGGGTGCTAAAATGTTAAGGGTTCGCGGATTCGCCACCTAATTAGTTTGGGTGAATTAGGACACCTAAATGTCAACTAGGTTAAAGTCAACATTAACTCCATTTGTTATGGTCTGCGAAACTAATGTGAGATTCTGGGTAAGGGTTCTTTATCAATCTAGAGGGAAGGGTTTAGGCATCCTCTAAGATCCGCTAACTGGCGGTTGTCTGTTCAAACCTAGGTTATTATTATGCTAAGAGTGCAATGCATGTTTAAAAGATGTAAGTGTTTTTTTAAAAAAAAAAGAGACGCGTTTTTATAAAAGAATTATAAGGCTAATGCTACAAAAATATACATAAAGTTTAAAGGTATGTATTCATAAAGATGGTGTGAAGTTGATTTGTTGGCCAAATGCGTATATTTACTTGCTAACTTAATCTTGATTAACATAAGTAAAACTACTTAATTTTGCAATTGAGAAGAATCTATGCCTGAATTTCATAATTAGATATGCAAATTTAATTGTTAAACAAAAGTGCATGAGAAACCTAAAATAAGTAACTTAAGGGGAAGACAAATTTCTAATGTTAGTCACTTTCTATTTATTGAGTCAAGGTTTAACTATTCTAAGTGTAATGCTAATTAATGTAGCGTTAGGCAATTAATTTACAATAAATAAATGGGGTAGGATATGAATCAATCAATATGACTCGAAGGATGGCGATGTCATTCTGCCGGTAGTTCTAGAATGGCTTGGAATTTCAGAGGCAGAGATAAATGCACATGGATGTGGGTCTTCACTTGTTGTAGCTCATAATGAGTCTCGTACTGGGACTCTTCATTTTTACTCCAATGCATTTCATGTAAAATAAGAAAAGAAAAAAAGGATTAGTATGTAATCTAAACCTTATCACATAAGTTAAACACATAGCTCGCTTCATTTCAGCCATTAAAGGGATTAAACTGGCCCAAACCACACTCAAATAAATTTTACCAAAAAAAAAAAGCATTAAGATATGCATGGGGATGAAAGACACCGTATCGGCCCAGTGTTGGACCCGCTAACAAACAATATGCAGTAAAGCAAAGAAGGGCCAAGGATTATTCAAATCACCTTGGACTTTAGTTACAAGCAGAAGTGGGCAAATTCCAATTTCTTTCATTCTTACTCACACATGGAACAAATGCGATTTTTCATTTAAATCAACCGGTAAGCCCAGATTTGGGATGTTGAACTATAGCTAGAAACTGAAATCGCATGCTCGACCACATAAGGTAAAGATTGATTCCTACTATATTATTGTCACTCAAGTTCATTCAAGCTCAAGAAAAATTATCCAGGGACTAATTTGAGTTTTTATTCCAAGCAGAGGGGAGATTTCCCTTGATCTATAGTCTATTTTAGAGGATGGACTCAACGACCTTTCAACACATTGCTATAACAAATGACTTAACATGTAATCCCATATTGTAAACAGACAATCAATTCAGAAGGCATATTTCAAAGTATAAAAATGAACCGATAGTTATTCAAGATAGTGTTGAAGGACACAGAGTTGTTCTCGACCAGAACACACAACACATAATTTAAATGAGAGGAATCCAAAATAGAACTGATTTCCACATACAGAATGATCCGAGAGGCAACATGGCAACATTAAGACCCTATTTACTCTTTACATATTATTCCTGCTACCGATTAGGAGCAGATCTATAACTATTCACAACCGAATAAGTTACATCCAACTATAAAGAGGCGCAGATAAATCGACAGCAATGAAACAAACATCACGTTATTCATTTAATCGATTTTAAATACTCAAAGATAGTACGTCGGACACACACGACACAAGATGAAACGTGAATCTAATCACATACAAACAAAGACATCCGTGCGATTTCAAACTTGTTAAGCAAGATAGCCACATTCCATATCCAGATAACCATAAACTAACACCATATAATCAAACCAACATATATAAAGTGAAAATAAACAAGAGAGTACATTAACCGACCTTTGCGTAGCGAATCGAGGCGGCGTTTCGATCGTCGAGTCACTCTAAGAATGTATCGATGTGATTGAAGGGGAAAAAGCTTATGTTTTTGTTTTATGATTCATATTTTGAAGAAATCTGCTGTGTATCTTACTGTGTGGTTTCTCGATGATGGGTGAAGAATAAGGCTTGAGATTTTCTATTCTTGCTGTCTATTCTAGTGGTTTCTTCTGTGGGAATCGATTATTACTCTGGGACTGCTGTCTTTTCCCATTTTTGAATGCTAAAGGGTGCTTACCGAGGTTGAAGGATGTGCGAAACTAACGTTTTGAGGGTATTCTTGCGTTGTCTGGAGCGATCCTCTCCCTCCAAGGATGTATAAATGGATCCCTTTTATATCCATACTATGATTTCTAATTTGGGTAAGCTATTGGTGCGATTTTCGTACTGATTTTTTGGGCGAATTTGGTATTGATTTTCGAGTGATTTTTACCAAAATAAGTGCTGATTTGGTTTGATTTTGAGATGAGATTTTAGGTAAGTTAATATTGGGCTCTGATTTGGTAAGATTGGGGTTAATTCTATGCGATTTGCGGAAGATTTGGGAAGATTTATGTGTGATGGAAGGCGGATTGATATTGAGTGAAAGCATTAGGGTTCTGGCTTTGTACATTTGGAAGGGTGGTAGGTAAACATGTACGTGGGTCTTTGGATATAGAGGGCCACGGGTTTGGTTCTTTTTGGGCTTGGAGAATGATTTTGTAAAGGGTAAGTTATATTTGGGCTAGTATTAATTATAGTGGGCTGATTTTAGTTAGTCTTATTTATTTGGGTAGAAGTCTAAGTGTTAGATTTAAATGGGGTTTAAATTGCAAATAACAATTATGAAATTGCTTTGGGTATTAATAAATGCAGATGTGATATTTAAGGAGTGCTTAATGTTTTTTTTTATAAATGCGTCATTATTAAATTGTTTATTTATTTACGTATTTATTATTAATGAAAATAGAATAGGGCTTAAATTATGAATAATATTTAGGCAAATAACAAATGCGGACGTGAGACTCAAAGTGCTTAATACTCTACGTAAAACGCGGTGTCATTATTAAATTGCTTATTTATGCATGTATTAATGTTTTATTGTTGTATTTTATTATTATAAAATTGTAAAACTTATTTTGAAAATTAGTGTCATTCTATGGTTAATGATTGGACGAGAGGGTCAAAATTGGGTGTCAACAACTTGTCCATCTTTGTATAGAGATGATGGAAGAGTCTTCGACAAAGACGTTGACTTATAGCCAATTTTGTCTCGATCTTCAGAATTAAAATGATGGGCAATTAGGACAAACTGACGCAAAATTCAAAATTGTCCCAGTGTCGAGTTATGATGACACTTGGTTACCATGGTCAAACACCAAGGCGGGATAATGCAGACTTAAAATTTGTCCCAGTATCGAGTTATGACGACACTGGGCTACCATGGTCAAACACTGCGGTGGCGGACTCAAAATTTGTCCCATTGTCGAGTTATGGCGACCTTTGGGTCGGCGTGATGTTAAAATAAAGCGGCGAGCATAGGGGTGTACCGGTATTGACTTATGAAGACGCTGGGCTTATTGGTGATATGGAATGAGTGGACCGACGCTCGAGGCCGCTTCTGCCATTTGTTAGGAAGGTTAGCCCCCCAACAAATTGCCCCGATTCGCTGTAAGAGAAAATCCACGTTGTGCTCCTGCTCCTGCATGCTAAGACTTAAGCAAACGGTTAGTGCATAACTGTTACGGCAAAATAATAACGCATGAATTTATGGACAATGTAACTGTGTGAGTAGAAATGTTATCCTGCTAAATGTGATGCCGGTTGTGTTGATGTGATCTTTGCAAATCTTTGTGATTTCGTCCTTGCACGGACGTGTTGCGATTGTGAATGCGGATATGTTGTCCTTGCTGCAACTGACCCTTTAGATTGAAGCTCTCTAGACTAAAGCTCAAGAAAAAGTTAGTGCGTAACTGCTAAGACAAAATAATAAAGCATGAATATATAAGAAATGCAATTCTGAGAGTAGAGAAATCGTCCTTGCGCAGATGTGATATGCTGATGACGTCGTCTTTGGACGTGGCGTCGTTTTCGTACGGGCGTCATTTCGGACTGGGCGTCGTTTTCGGACTCGACGTCGTTTTCGGACCCGGAGTCGTTTTCGGACTCGGCATCATTTTCGGACTCAGCATCGTTTTCGGACTCGGAGTCGTTTTCGGACTCGGCGTCATTTTCGGACTCAGCATCGTTTTTGGACTTGGCGTCGTTTTCGGACCTAGCGTCGTTTTCGGACTCGGAGTCGTTTTCGAACTCGGCGGCATTTTCGGACTTGGCGTCGTTTTCGGACTTGGCGTCGTTTTCGGACTTGACGTCGTTTTTGGACTTGGTGTCGTTTCGGACTCGGAGTAGTTTTCGGACTCGACGTCGTTTTCGGACTCGGCGTCGTTTTCGGACATGACATCGTTTTCGGACATGACATCATTTTCGGACTTTGCGTCTTTTCGGATTTGGCGTCGTTTTCGGACACGATGTTGATGAAGACGTCATTATGTTGATGCTCCTATTCTTGTGAATTAATGCTCCTGCATGCTAAAACTTATAAAATGTGCATATCGGTTAAATCAAAGTAATGAATATATGAAAAAAATAAAATTTTGTGAGTAGAGATGTCGTCCCTGTATGATGTGTAGGACGCTTCGAATGATGATGTCGTCTCTGCACGGACTTGCGGGATATTGCGAATGCCGATATCGTCTCTGCACGGACTTCTTTGGATCTTTGCGAATGCTTCTTTGAATGATCTTGATCTTGATGTAGCCTCTGCGGACTTGGTAGATCTTTGTGAATGCTTTCTTTGAATCTGCGATTCTTGATAGTCCTGCGGACTTCTTGGAGTCTTGTGAATGCTTGTTGAATGCCGCGATTGCTGAGATGTTGTTGCTTGTTGTGGTGCAATGATGCCTTCGACCTGGACATTGTGCGTTTGTGAACTGCATTGGTTGCAACGATGTCATTGCATGGATCACTGTGCGTTTGTGATCCGCATAGCTGAAGTGTGATCCTGTGACTGAGCTGATGTGCTGGACTTTGGCCGTTGTTGCTTTTTTTTTTCTATTTCCGCTAAGTTGAAGAACCTGCGCTCAAAGAAAACTTGTGAGTTGGGGAAGTCGGTCGCATTGACTTTGTAGTTTTGACCTTGATGCTCGGACGTCTGCCTTGTTTGGACTCATAACCCCTGCCTGGTTTCCTACCTTGACTAACTGTTAATGGTCCTAGTTTTGAATATGCAAAGGGTGTTTGGCCTAAAGTGAGTCTCAATGGGATTGCTTGTCTATCATGTGTATTTTCGTTATTTTCAAAATAAAGGGAAGACTTCCTAATGGTGTGACCGAAGCCGATTTAGGCCGCCTACGTATCCCCACGAGGGAATCAGGTCATGACGTAGTTCATTACAAGCGAAATTGGGTAAATTTTTAAAAGGTGGGACCGAAGCCGGTATGGTCGCCTACGTATCCGCCAAGGGAATCAGGTCAAACGTAGTTCCATTTTATTACAGATAAAGGGCAAAATATATTAAACTAACTATTTTAGGACTCGAGGGGCCAATGCAGAGGCACGAGTCCACTTGTTCAAAATGTCTTCTTGCTCTGCGTCTTCAATGGTTGAGTCTTCAGTAGGATCATCCTGCGGTGATGTGCGATTTATCATGACGCTAAGCGCAGTGCGTATCGTGACAAGTAATATAGTCTAGGTAAGACCGAATATCGTCCTCGGACTGGTTTTCAAGTACCGATTATGTATCCTTTAGTTTCTATTTGGTTAACGTTAACTTGTTGAGAATTATAACTAAGAATTAAAGCTAATGCAGGTAATAAACTAATTAAGAAAATACTTTGAATTAAATCAGTTATGATGCAGAATTAGGGCTTCCAAGATCATCAACTATCCACTCTATTCAATCCTTAATACAATTAGACTGACTTCTTCTACGTTAAGATAGCAGGTTAACTAAGCCGTTTTATATTCCTGTTAAGGTAATATAAACACTCAACCCCAATGGAGAACCCTTCTATCTTTCGATGACAAGATTGACTACAAAGGAGGATTACGAGCAATAACCTATTAAGCTACACAAGTATCGGGGTACTTTCGTCCACGATTTAAACCTATGTTTATTCAACTATAGCATATTCACAATCTCCCATTTCGGATTTCGATTAGAACTCATATAAGTGATGATAACTAGTGATCAATTAATTATGAAGCAATCAAGGCAATTATTGAATAAATCTTAATCTAATGGAAGAAGAAATTAACTAATGTATTAATTCATAGATAAAAGATTCAAGTGAATCACAAGGAAAGCACTAAATAAGTAATTAGCTCATAGCCATTGTCACGTTAAGAACTAAATTACAAACCAACATGAACTGAATTAAACAAAGCAAAAGAAAAAGAAAAGAAAATACTTGAACTAAGTCTCAAATCTTCGCCTCCTAGAGTTGTGTTGTATGTACAATCGATGGATGAATCCTCTAATGATGTAGAGACTATTTATAGCCCAAGAATCCTTTAGGTCAAAGGTTAGGGATTATGTAGGTAGGAAAAGTTATCCCTTTTGGACCCTGAAAACGTGTCAAATTCGGATGCCCATTGGACCTGAATACAACCCTGTAACAGCAGTTCCAGCTCTTATTCGCCCAGAGGTCCATCTTCAAGCATTACTATCTAATTTTACCTTCTCCTATATTTCCATATTCGTGTTATTTCTTGAAGTATATACAGTCCTGTATATGAAACCTCCCAGAATCCAGTTGCATTAGGGTGTGTTTGTTAAGATGGAAAATGTTTTTCTAGAAATATTTTGTTGAAAATAAGTGATGTTCTTACTTATTTTCTAGTATTTGGTTAGTAAGCAAAATAATATTGTCTCAAGAACATTTATATGTAATATAGCAAAACACTCTGGGGTAGGATTCGGTGAGGAGTGGGGTTTGTGGTTGGTGGGTGGTGGTGGTCAAGGGGTGGGGGTTGGGTGGGTGAGGAGGAGACTAGAACTTGGAATGACATTTATGGAGCTTGTTTTCCCCATTCAGGAACTTTTTTTCCTAGAAAAAATGTTTTTCAAAACATTTTGACCAACCAAACACACCCTTAAAGTTATTCCTTTTCATAGCCCTTTACTTTTTTCCTTGGGTATAGAGGTTCTCGTTTGTTGCTTTTTATGTTTTGGGGGAAGGAGTTAGGGTTTGGGACTACGATTTGGAGGTATAATTCTTACAGGTGGTAAAGAGGAGCGGTATTATCATAAAGCCAATCAAATTCGAGGAGTTAAATCCTCATGAAAGAGCGCAGGACCACAAATGTGGCGGTGTGCAGAAAAAAAAGGGTGGTAAAAGTAAGGGAAAAGCCGCAAAAAGACAAATGTGTAGATCGGAAGCTAACTGATTCGCAAGGTTTGACATTTTAAAGAAGAAATCTTTTATGGCAATTCAGAGTTCAAATCCCTTGATTGATGATAAATCACTACTTGGGATCTTTCATTCCATGTTCTTGTTTGATTTCTGATTGGGGCCGTTTATGCGGTGTTGGTAGAATTGTTTTGTTGCGATTGCATACAATGAAGCCTTGGCAATCGCGAAGATGCGAGGCTTTACTCTCCATACATGCGTGAAGATATTTTTGAGTTACGTAGTAATTCTTTGTGAGATAGTGATATAGGCATGGCTCGTGTCGTCATATACTGTGCGAACTTTATTCTTACGAGTGTACTATGTGAACTGTGCTATGTTGTTATTTGAAAGTATTTAAAGTGTATAATTGGTTCAAGTGAAGCGAGGATGCACAAGTTTTGTTTCATTTGTTGCAAGTTTAGAGCTTGGCTATGATTTTGTTAATATGATATTGAGTTTTACATGTTTATGTGCCAAAAACCAATTCCAATGATTCTTTTTGTTGATAAGTTAAACATTTTATTACCAACAGAGAATTACAAACCAAATTTGAAACTACCGGTCGAGAAGCTCAGTGCACCAACCTAACCTCAATCTTACATAGGATAATAATTCAACTAGTTTAACTTTGTAGCTAGGCCTAGTACTTGCTAAACCACTTGTATCACATTCCTAACCAAGGGTTCAACATTCCTAGTTTGATGCTGGAAAAGTCTTCTATTCCTTTCCTCCCAAAAATATACACGATGTATTTTTACAAGTGGAGTATAAGATATCTGTGACCTTACTACTATCTTTGTGGAGTGGAGAAGTTGTTTCAAAGATTTATGCTCAAAAGAAAATTAACTTTTGGTGCTTCCAAATTGTTTCCAATATATTAGTCACTTTCTTTGCTATAACAGAAATTGTGACTAGAATATTTGGATAGAGAATAGAACACTTGTGATGAACTGGACTCTATCTGCATTAGAAAGATATCTAGCTAACCATGTTGTGATAATTTTTTCCACCAATGACTGACATTGCATAGCTTATTCTCTTTTTGTTTACTCCAAGGTATTTCTAGATATTTAAATGACATTTCTATCTTAACAAATCTCAGGACCTGTAGAATCTATTGCAATTCCAATGATAAGAACAAACTGTGCAATAAATTGTTAGTTTCTTCTCATCCAAATTGAATACACCACTAATCCATCCCCGTTATTCATTAAGCCTCTAGGAATTTTTTTTCCATGTATTATTATTGATGTAATCATAAAAAGCTAATTTTTCAAAAGAATTTTAGACTAGTCCTCTGATAATTTTTCATTTTCTGCTAGTGCAGCCTAACTTTTCGATATATTTTTGGCTTGAAGTACCCCTGATCCCATTGATAACGAGTAGGTCCAAATAGTTCAACAAGGGTGATTGTCGAACCATACCCCACAATTTTGGCAACAAGATCGATACCATCAGAAAGGAAGGTTTTAATATTTTTCATACACAGTCCTTTGCATAGAAGTTGTAGCGGTCGCGTAGCACAACTTAGAACTTATTCCAGGGGAAAAGTAAAAATCAATGTGATTAGTTCCAGCTCCTCCAAAAACACACAAACTTCAGTTTTTAGACAAGTGTCCAAAAACACACAAACTAAATATATACAAATTATAAATTTCGACGAGTAAATTATATACATGATATTAGAATTTGACTCTAGATTATATGCTTTATTTTAGAGGAAAAACTTACACAATCATCTTATTAGGTAATAGATTGAAAACCTCCTTATTTGGCTTTCTCGTGACCCCTGCATTTTCCGGTGAGATTCGGTGGGGTGTTTGGATGACACGGTAATAGCGGTGATGTGCAAAATTGAAATTAGACTAATTAATATTTGTGAATAAGCATGGAGATGGTGAGTGGTGATCGGAGAAACTGATAGTAGCGGGTCCGACGATATTTTAATGGAGAAGATCAGAAGAAAATGTTAGCACATTATGAGGAGTAATTACATATTAAAACAAAAAGTTAAAATTATTTAGTTATATAATTTTTAATAAGAAAATGACACGTGTACAATGTTATTAATATAATCACTTTTATTTCTCACGCTCCTTGCGAGAGTGAAACACACACTCTTTTCCACATCAGCGCTCAGGAGGTAAATAATTTTATTTTAAAATTATTCAGGGGTAATATGACCACCGCAAAAATAAAATGTGTAGTTGATAATTCGGTCATACGTTGGGGTATTTGGCCATTTTCATTGTTTTAACGCCAAAATATTTAATAATCTAAGTGGAATAGCTTTTTTAGGAAAAAGCTCAAATATAACATTGAAATATTGGATATAAAAGGTGTCGTTGATAATACTGTTATAAATGAGTCATTTCTGATAGTTCGATGACATATTGAGCTTTTGCTCTTTATTTAATAAAAGATCTTCCTTTTTGGTGGGAGGGGCACTATAATTTCGATTTAACTTATTCATCAACCAAACAATCTAGCGGTTTGAAGACAAATAATATGGATCGATGCAATAAACTAAATATTATTAACAATGGATATATATATTACGTTTTGGACATCCTTCATAAAAATTCGAATATTTTTTATAAAATTTTTTATAGGAGAAGCAAAAAAGGGAGACAAATATTCTAAAATTGTTCGTGGTGAGTGATTAATAAAAAAAAAACTTCACAAAAAAAGAGAGAAATGTTTCTTATCTTTCTACTTATTATGTCTTTCTCACATATCCCAACTGTCCTTTTTTTCATCACTAGACAACCATCAGAACTACTATAACCAAGTAGCGGAGCCACCTTAGCTTAAGGGTGTTGGGGCAAACATCTTTCACCAAACAATTAAACTCTGTAGATGGACAAAATATTATTAATTATGGATATATATATTACATTTTGGACATCCTATTTTTCATAAAGTTTTGACTTTACCACTGACTATAACCACCGCTCATTCACCTTAACAATGAAAAACCATTCTCATAAAAAATTGAAGGAGAAGAAGACTAATTCAAAATCACAAACAAACTTGCAATCCAATAGTGAATCTATTTCACTCCAAAAGTTTCAAACATAGTAAATAAAATCAAAGACTCATTTCCAACAATATCATTATTGTGGCGATTTAGATGCACATACAACGAATAACATTAATGCCCACTATACATATAATTTCGCCGGACGTTCAATCGCCGGTGGTGCATTAAGCGGCAATGAGGCGGCAACCACCACCTTAGGTGACGGATATAAGGGACACGACGGAGGCGCGCCACTTGATTTACAAGATGGAGCAGATGGAGGTATTGGTATACCTTTTGGTAACATGTGACCAAAATCACCCGTAGATAATTTAATCTCTATTTGAGATTTCAAATCCATTAGCTTTCTATGAGTAGTTGCATGGCTTGAATAATAACAAAGATTTGTCAAAAACAAAAAAAGAAGACACTTAAAAAGACTATTTTGCTTCTTCATCATATCATAGAGTAATATTTAGCACTTAAAAATGTGTAGAAGAATGGGTTTTAATTGTGAATGAGCTATGTTGTTTATATAGTTCAAGAAAAGTGTGTAACATTAACTGCTAATCTTCTTTTCTATTGGAAGATTATATTAATCAAAGAATATTCATCCTATCTGGACATGGAGACTTGAAAAATGGGGAATTATTTATGATTTATTGATCTTAAATGAGATTTCATTAATCATTATTTTGAAAAACCTTTTTGATATAACCTTCTTATCCGTACCTGCCAAGAGTAGCAATCATGTGAGATTTTAAATAAATCAACTTATATTTCAAATTTAGAATATTTGACGATCTAATTAATTAATCTTTCATTTCATTTTATTTGGTCCTTATACTAAAAATAAAATTTTCTTTTACTTAATTCATTTTAACAAATCAAGAAATATTTATTATTTTCTTTCAAGTATTACCCTTATCATTAAGTAACTATATAAAGTAATTGTAGTCAAACTTAAACTTCTAAAGAATAATTAATAAGGTAATTTAGTAAAGAAAACCCCTAATAAATATTTTTTAAAGATGGTGACAAATCAATAAGGGCCAAGTGAAATGGGAATGGAAGAAGAAGCAAATAACTACAAATTTAATGATGGAGCAATTTGTGGGGTTAAGCTGTCTTTATTTCATATTCGATACAAATTGTATTCAAATTATCTATCAAAGGATCTTTCAGGATCCAATTGCTTACATAGCCCCATATATGTAAGATAAACAAGTCTATCTTTAGCACCTGTTCTATGATTTTTTCGTATGCCTGCAATAATATTTCAATTCATTTATCTTGTAGCATCCAATTGTACTTCAAGCATTATTATCTAATTTTACCTTTCTCCTATATTTCCATATTTGTGTTATTTCCTGAAGTATATACAATTCTGTATATGAAACCTCCCAGAATCCAGTTGCATTAGGGTGTGTTTGTTAAGATGGAAAATGTTTTTCTAGAAATATTTTGTTGAAAATAAGTGATGTTCTTACTTATTTTCTAGTATTTGGTTAGTAAGCAAAATAATATTGTCTCAAGAACATTTATATGTAATATAGCAAAACACTCTGGGGTAGGATTCGGTGAGGAGTGGGGTTTGTGGTTGGTGGGTGGTGGTGGTCAAGGGGTGGGGGTTGGGTGGGTGAGGAGGAGACTAGAACTTGGAATGACATTTATGGAACTTGTTTTCCCCATTCAGGAACTTTTTTTCCTAGAAAAAATGTTTTTCAAAACATTTTGACCAACCAAACACACCCTTAAAGTTATTCCTTTTCATAGCCCTTTACTTTTTTCCTTGGGTATAGAGGTTCTCGTTTGTTGCTTTTTATGTTTTGGGGGAAGGAGTTAGGGTTTGGGACTACGATTTGGAGGTATAATTCTTACAGGTGGTAAAGAGGAGCGGTATTATCATAAAGCCAATCAAATTCGAGGAGTTAAATCCTCATGAAAGAGCGAGACCACAAATGTGGTGGTGTGCGAGAAAAAAGGGTGGTAAAAGTAAGGAAAAGCCGCAAAAGACAAATGTGTAGATCGGAAGCTAACCGATTCGCAAGGTTTGACATTTTAAAGAAGAAATCTTTTATGGCAGTGTAGTTCAAATCCTTGATTGATGATAAATCACTACTTGGGATCTTTCATTCCATGTTCTTCTTGTTTCTGGGGCTTCGTTTATGCGGTGTTGGTAGAATTGTTTTGTTGCGATTGCATACAATGAAGCCTTGACAATCGCGAAGATGCGAGGCTTTACTCTCCATACACGCAGAAGATATTTTTGAGTTCAGTAGTAATTCTTTGGCGATGATCGATATAGGCATGGCTCGTGGTCGCCATATACGCTGCGAACTTTATTCTTCTGAGTGTACTATGTGAACTGTGCTATGTTGTTATTTGAAAGTATTTAAAGTGTATAATTGGTTCAAGTGAAGCAGGGATGCACAAGTTTTGTTTCATTTGTTGCAAGTTTAGAGCTTGGCTATGATTTTGTTAATATGATATTGAGTTTTACATGTTTATGTGCCAAAAACCAATTCCAATGATTCTTTTTGTTGATAAGTTAAACATTTTATTACCAACAGGAGAATTACAAACCAAATTTGAAACTACCGGTCTGAGAAGCTCAGTGCACCAACCTAACCTCAATCTTACATAGGATAATAATTCAACTAGTTTAACTTTGTAGCTAGGCCTAGTACTTGCTAAACCACTTGTATCACATTCCTAACCAAGGGTTCAACATTCCTAGTTTGATGCTGGAAAAGTCTTCTATTCCTTTCCTCCCAAAAATATACACGATGTATTTTTACAAGTGGAGTATAAGATATACGCAGACCTTACTACTATCTTTGTGGAGTGGAGAAGTTGTTTCCGAAAGATTTATGCTCAAAAGAAAATTAACTTTTGGTGCTTCCAAATTGTTTCCAATATATTAGTCACTTTCTTTGCTATAACAGAAATTGTGACTAGAATATTTGGATAGAGAATAGAACACTTGTGATGAACTGGACTCTATCTGCATTAGAAAGATATCTAGCTAACCATGTTGTGATAATTTTTTCCACCAATGACTGACATTGCATAGCTTATTCTCTTTTTGTTTACTCCAAGGTATTTCTAGATATTTAAATGACATTTCTATCTTAACAAATCTCAGGACCTGTAGAATCTATTGCAATTCCAATGATAAGAACAAACTGTGCAATAAATTGTTAGTTTCTTCTCATCCAAATTGAATACACCACTAATCCATCCCCGTTATTCATTAAGCCTCTAGGAATTTTTTTTCCATGTATTATTATTGATGTAATCATAAAAAGCTAATTTTTCCAAAGAATTTTAGACTAGTCCTCTGATAATTTTTCATTTTCTGCTAGTGCAGCCTAACTTTTCGATATATTTTTGGCTTGAAGTACCCCTGATCCCATTGATAACGAGTAGGTCCAAATAGTTCAACAAGGGTGATTGTCGAACCATACCCCACAATTTTGGCAACAAGATCGATACCATCAGAAAGGAAGGTTTTAATATTTTTCATACACAGTCCTTTGCATAGAAGTTGTAGCGGTCGCGGCGCGACACAACTTAGAACTTATTCCGAGGGGGAAAAGTAAAAATCAATGTGATTAGTTCCAGCTCCTCCAAAAACACACAAACTTCAGTTTTTAGACAAGTGTCCAAAAACACACAAACTAAATATATACAAATTATAAATTTCGACGAGTAAATTATATACATGATATTAGAATTTGACTCTAGATTATATGCTTTATTTTAGAGGAAAAACTTACACAATCATCTTATTAGGTAATAGATTGAAAACCTCCTTATTTGGCTTTCTCGTGACCCCTGCATTTTCCGGTGAGATTCGACGGTGGGGTGTTTGGATGACACGGTAATAGCGGTGATGTGCAAAACTGAAATTAGACTAATTAATATTTGTGAATAAGCATGGAGATGGTGAGTGGTGATCGGAGAAACTGATAGTAGCGGGTCCGACGATATTTTAATGGAGAAGATCAGAAGAAAATGTTAGCACATTATGAGGAGTAATTACATATTAAAACAAAAAGTTAAAATTATTTAGTTATATAATTTTTAATAAGAAAATGACACGTGTACAATGTTATTAATATAATCACTTTTATTTCTCACGCTCCTTGCGAGAGTGAAACACACACTCTTTTCCACATCAGCGCTCAGGAGGTAAATAATTTTATTTTAAAATTATTCAGGGGTAATATGACCACCGCAAAAATAAAATGTGTAGTTGATAATTCGGTCATACGTTGGGGGTATTTGGCCATTTTTCATTGTTTTAACGCCCAAATTGGGAATACTGTAAGGGTAATAGCTTTTTGAGGAAAAAGCTCAAATATACCATTGAACTATTGGAAATAAAATGTGTAGTTGATAATTCGGTTATAAATGAGTCATTTCTGATAGTTCGATGACATATTTGAGCTTTTTGCTCTTTATTTAATAAAAGATCTTCCTTTTTGGTGGGAGGGGCACTATAATTTCGATTTAACTTATTCATCAACCAAACAATCTAGCGGTTTGAAGACAAATAATATGGATCGATGCAATAAACTAAATATTATTAACAATGGATATATATATTACGTTTTGGACATCCTTCATAAAAATTCGAATATTTTTATAAAATTTTTATAGGAGAAGCAAAAAGGAGACAAATATTCTAAAATTGTTCGTGGTGAGTGATTAATAAAAAAAACTTCACAAAAAAGAGAGAAATGTTTCTTATCTTTCTACTTATTATGTCTTTCTCACATATCCCAACTGTCATTTTTTCATCACTAGACAACCATCAGAACTACTATAACCAAGTAGCGGAGCCACCTTAGCTTAAGGGTGTTGGGGCAAACATCTTTCACCAAACAATTATACTCTGTAGATGGACAAAATATTATTAACTATGGATATATATATTACATTTTGGACATCCTATTTTTCATAAAGTTTTGACTTTACCACTGACTATAACCACCGCTCATTCACCTTAACAATGAAAAAACCATTCTCATAAAAATTGAAGGAGAAGAAGACTAATTCAAAATCACAAACAAACTTGCAATCCAATAGTGAATCTATTTCACTCCAAAAGTTTCAAACATAGTAAATAAAATCAAAGACTCATTTCCAACAATATCATTATTGTGGCGATTTAGATGCACATACAACGAATAACATTAATGCCCACTATACATATAATTTCGCCGGACGTTCAATCGCCGGTGGTGCATTAAGCGGCAATGAGGCGGCAACCACCACCTTAGGTGACGGATATAAGGGACACGACGGAGGCGCGCCGCCACTTGATTTACAAGATGGAGCAGATGGAGGTATTGGTATACCTTTTGGTAACATGTGACCAAAATCACCCGTAGATAATTTAATCTCTATTTGAGATTTCAAATCCATTAGCTTTCTATGAGTAGTTGCATGGCTTGAATAATAACAAAGATTTGTCAAAAACAAAAAAAGAAGACACTTAAAAAGACTATTTTGCTTCTTCATCATCATAGAGTAATATTTAGCACTTAAAAATGTGTAGAAGAATGGGTTTTAATTGTGAATGAGCTATGTTGTTTATATAGTTCAAGAAAAGTGTGTAACATTAACTGCTAATCTTCTTTTCTATTGGAAGATTATATTAATCAAAGAATATTCATCCTATCTGGACATGGAGACTTGAAAAATGGGGAATTATTTATGATTTATTGATCTTAAATGAGATTTCATTAATCATTATTTTGAAAAACCTTTTTGATATAACCTTCTTATCCGTACCTGCCAAGAGTAGCAATCATGTGAGATTTTAAATAAATCAACTTATATTTCAAATTTAGAATATTTGACGATCTAATTAATTAATCTTTCATTTCATTTTATTTGGTCCTTATACTAAAAATAAAATTTTCTTTTACTTAATTCATTTTAACAAATCAAGAAATATTTATTATTTTCTTTCAAGTATTACCCTTATCATTAAGTAACTATATAAAGTAATTGTAGTCAAACTTAAACTTCTAAAGAATAATTAATAAGGTAATTTAGTAAAGAAAACCCCTAATAAATATTTTTTAAAGATGGTGACAAATCAATAAGGGCCAAGTGAAATGGGAATGGAAGAAGAAGCAAATAACTACAAATTTAATGATGGAGCAATTTGTGGGGTTAAGCCTGACGCTGTCTTTATTTCATATTCGATACAAATTGTATTCAAATTATCTATCAAAGGATCTTTCAGGATCCAATTGCTTACATAGCCCCATATATGTAAGATAAACAAGTCTATCTTTAGCACCTGTTCTATGATTTTTTCGTATGCCTGCAATAATATTTCAATTCATTTATCTTGTAGCATCCAATTGTACTTCAAGCATTATTATCTAATTTTACCTTTCTCCTATATTTCCATATTTGTGTTATTTCCTGAAGTATATACAATTCTGTATATGAAACCTCCCAGAATCCAGTTGCATTAGGGTGTGTTTGTTAAGATGGAAAATGTTTTTCTAGAAATATTTTGTTGAAAATAAGTGATGTTCTTACTTATTTTCTAGTATTTGGTTAGTAAGCAAAATAATATTGTCTCAAGAACATTTATATGTAATATAGCAAAACACTCTGGGGTAGGATTCGGTGAGGAGTGGGGTTTGTGGTTGGTGGGTGGTGGTGGTCAAGGGGTGGGGGTTGGGTGGGTGAGGAGGAGACTAGAACTTGGAATGACATTTATGGAACTTGTTTTCCCCATTCAGGAACTTTTTTTCCTAGAAAAAATGTTTTTCAAAACATTTTGACCAACCAAACACACTTAAAGTTATTCCTTTTCATAGCCCTTTACTTTTTCCTTGGGTATAGAGGTTCTCGTTTGTTGCTTTTATGTTTTGGGGGAAGGAGTTAGGGTTTGGGACTACGATTTGGAGGTATAATTCTTACAGGTGGTAAAGAGGAGCGGTATTATCATAAAGCCAATCAAATTCGAGGAGTTAAATCCTCATGAAAGAGCGCAGGACCACAAATGTGGTGGTGTGCAGAAAAAAAAAGAATTGGTAAAAGTAAGGAAAAGCCGCAAAAGACAAATGTGTAGATCGGAAGCTAAGCGATTCGCAAGGTTTGACATTTTAAAGAAGAAATCTTTTATGGCAGTGCAGAGTTACAAATCCCTTGATTGATGATAAATCACTACTTAGGATCTTTCATTCCATGTTCTTGTTTGACTCTACAATTGGGGCTTCGTTTATGCGATGTTGGTAGAATTGTTTTGTTGCGATTGCATACAATGAAGCCTTGGCAATCGCGAAGATGCGAGGCTTTACTCCATACATGCAGCAAGATATTTTTGAGTTCAGAGTAATTCTTTGGCGATGATGATATAGGCATGGCTCGTGTCGTCATATACGCTGCGAACTTTATTCTTACGAGTGTACTATGTGAATCGTGCTATGTTGTTATTTGAAAGTATTTAAAGTGTATAATTGGTTCAAGTGAAGCAGGGATGCACAAGTTTTGTTTCATTTGTTGCAAGTTTAGAGCTTGGCTATGATTTTGTTAATATGATATTGAGTTTTACATGTTTATGTGCCAAAAACCAATTCCAATGATTCTTTTTGTTGATAAGTTAAACATTTTATTACCAACAGGAGAATTACAAACCAAATTTGAAACTACCGGTCTGAGAAGCTCAGTGCACCAACCTAACCTCAATCTTACATAGGATAATAATTCAACTAGTTTAACTTTGTAGCTAGGCCTAGTACTTGCTAAACCACTTGTATCACATTCCTAACCAAGGGTTCAACATTCCTAGTTTGATGCTGGAAAAGTCTTCTATTCCTTTCCTCCCAAAAATATACACGATGTATTTTTACAAGTGGAGTATAAGATATCTGTGGACCTTACTACTATCTTTGTGGAGTGGAGAAGTTGTTTCCGAAAGATTTATGCTCAAAAGAAAATTAACTTTTGGTGCTTCCAAATTGTTTCCAATATATTAGTCACTTTCTTTGCTATAACAGAAATTGTGACTAGAATATTTGGATAGAGAATAGAACACTTGTGATGAACTGGACTCTATCTGCATTAGAAAGATATCTAGCTAACCATGTTGTGATAATTTTTTCCACCAATGACTGACATTGCATAGCTTATTCTCTTTTTGTTTACTCCAAGGTATTTCTAGATATTTAAATGACATTTCTATCTTAACAAATCTCAGGACCTGTAGAATCTATTGCAATTCCAATGATAAGAACAAACTGTGCAATAAATTGTTAGTTTCTTCTCATCCAAATTGAATACACCACTAATCCATCCCCGTTATTCATTAAGCCTCTAGGAATTTTTTTTCCATGTATTATTATTGATGTAATCATAAAAAGCTAATTTTTCCAAAGAATTTTAGACTAGTCCTCGATAATTTTTCATTTTACGCTAGTGCACCTAACTTTTCGATATATTTTTGGCTTGAAGTACCCCACGATCCCATTGATAACGAGTAGGTCCAAATAGTTCAACAAGGGTGATTGTCGAACCATACCCCACAATTTTGGCAACAAGATCGATACCATCAGAAAGGAAGGTTTTAATATTTTTCATACACAGTCCTTTGCATAGAAGTTGTAGCGGTCGCGGCGCGACACAACTTAGAACTTATTCCGAGGGGGAAAAGTAAAAATCAATGTGATTAGTTCCAGCTCCTCCAAAAACACACAAACTTCAGTTTTTAGACAAGTGTCCAAAAACACACAAACTAAATATATACAAATTATAAATTTAATGAGTAAATTATATACATGATATTAGAATTTGACTCTAGATTATATGCTTTATTTTAGAGGAAAAACTTACACAATCATCTTATTAGGTAATAGATTGAAAACCTCCTTATTTGGCTTTCTCGTGACCCCTGCATTTTCCGGTGAGATTCGACGGTGGGGTGTTTGGATGACACGGTAATAGCGGTGATGTGCAAAATTGAAATTAGACTAATTAATATTTGTGAATAAGCATGGAGATGGTGAGTGGTGATCGGAGAAACTGATAGTAGCGGGTCCGACGATATTTTAATGGAGAAGATCAGAAGAAAATGTTAGCACATTATGAGGAGTAATTACATATTAAAACAAAAAGTTAAAATTATTTAGTTATATAATTTTTAATAAGAAAATGACACGTGTACAATGTTATTAATATAATCACTTTTATTTCTCACGCTCCTTGCGAGAGTGAAACACACACTCTTTTCCACATCAGCGCTCAGGAGGTAAATAATTTTATTTTAAAATTATTCAGGGGTAATATGACCACCGCAAAAATAAAATGTGTAGTTGATAATTCGGTCATACGTTGGGGGTATTTGGCCATTTTTCATTGTTTTAACGCCCAAATTGGGAATACTGTAAGGGTAATAGCTTTTTGAGGAAAAAGCTCAAATATACCATTGAACTATTGGAAATAAAATGTGTAGTTGATAATTCGGTTATAAATGAGTCATTTCTGATAGTTCGATGACATATTTGAGCTTTTTGCTCTTTATTTAATAAAAGATCTTCCTTTTTGGTGGGAGGGGCACTATAATTTCGATTTAACTTATTCATCAACCAAACAATCTAGCGGTTTGAAGACAAATAATATGGATCGATGCAATAAACTAAATATTATTAACAATGGATATATATATTACGTTTTGGACATCCTTCATAAAAATTCGAATATTTTTTATAAAATTTTGTATAGGAGAAGCAAAAAAGGGAGACAAATATTCTAAAATTGTTCGTGGTGAGTGATTAATAAAAAAAAAACTTCACAAAAAAAGAGAGAAATGTTTCTTATCTTTCTACTTATTATGTCTTTCTCACATATCCCAACTGTCATTTTTTTCATCACTAGACAACCATCAGGAACTACTATAACCAAGTAGCGGAGCCACCTTAGCTTAAGGGTGTTGGGGCAAACATCTTTCACCAAACAATTAAACTCTGTAGATGGACAAAATATTATTAACTATGGATATATATATTACATTTTGGACATCCTATTTTTCATAAAGTTTTGACTTTACCACTGACTATAACCACCGCTCATTCACCTTAACAATGAAAAAACCATTCTCATAAAAAATTGAAGGAGAAGAAGACTAATTCAAAATCACAAACAAACTTGCAATCCAATAGTGAATCTATTTCACTCCAAAAGTTTCAAACATAGTAAATAAAATCAAAGACTCATTTCCAACAATATCATTATTGTGGCGATTTAGATGCACATACAACGAATAACATTAATGCCCACTATACATATAATTTCGCCGGACGTTCAATCGCCGGTGGTGCATTAAGCGGCAATGAGGCGGCAACCACCACCTTAGGTGACGGATATAAGGGACACGACGGAGGCGCGCCGCCACTTGATTTACAAGATGGAGCAGATGGAGGTATTGGTATACCTTTTGGTAACATGTGACCAAAATCACCCGTAGATAATTTAATCTCTATTTGAGATTTCAAATCCATTAGCTTTCTATGAGTAGTTGCATGGCTTGAATAATAACAAAGATTTGTCAAAACAAAAAAAGAAGACACTTAAAAAGACTATTTTGCTTCTTCATCATCATAGAGTAATATTTAGCACTTAAAAATGTGTAGAAGAATGGGTTTTAATTGTGAATGAGCTATGTTGTTTATATAGTTCAAGAAAAGTGTGTAACATTAACTGCTAATCTTCTTTTCTATTGGAAGATTATATTAATCAAAGAATATTCATCCTATCTGGACATGGAGACTTGAAAAATGGGGAATTATTTATGATTTATTGATCTTAAATGAGATTTCATTAATCATTATTTTGAAAAACCTTTTTGATATAACCTTCTTATCCGTACCTGCCAAGAGTAGCAATCATGTGAGATTTTAAATAAATCAACTTATATTTCAAATTTAGAATATTTGACGATCTAATTAATTAATCTTTCATTTCATTTTATTTGGTCCTTATACTAAAAATAAAATTTTCTTTTACTTAATTCATTTTAACAAATCAAGAAATATTTATTATTTTCTTTCAAGTATTACCCTTATCATTAAGTAACTATATAAAGTAATTGTAGTCAAACTTAAACTTCTAAAGAATAATTAATAAGGTAATTTAGTAAAGAAAACCCCTAATAAATATTTTTTAAAGATGGTGACAAATCAATAAGGGCCAAGTGAAATGGGAATGGAAGAAGAAGAAAATAACTACAAATTTAATGATGGAGCAATTTGTGGGGTTAAGCTGTTTGTCTTTATTTCATATTCGATACAAATTGTATTCAAATTATCTATCAAAGGATCTTTCAGGATCCAATTGCTTACATAGCCCCATATATGTAAGATAAACAAGTCTATCTTTAGCACCTGTTCTATGATTTTTTCGTATGCCTGCAATAATATTTCAATTCATTTATCTTGTAGCATCCAATTGTACTTCAAGCATTATTATCTAATTTTACCTTTCTCCTATATTTCCATATTTGTGTTATTTCCTGAAGTATATACAATTCTGTATATGAAACCTCCCAGAATCGATTGCGTTAGGGTGTGTTTGTTAAGATGGAAAATGTTTTTCTAGAAATATTTTGTTGAAAATAAGTGATGTTCTTACTTATTTTCTAGTATTTGGTTAGTAAGCAAAATAATATTGTCTCAAGAACATTTATATGTAATATAGCAAAACACTCTGGGGTAGGATTCGGTGAGGAGTGGGGTTTGTGGTTGGTGGGTGGTGGTGGTCAAGGGGTGGGGGTTGGGTGGGTGAGGAGGAGACTAGAACTTGGAATGACATTTATGGAACTTGTTTTCCCCATTCAGGAACTTTTTTTCCTAGAAAAAATGTTTTTCAAAACATTTTGACCAACCAAACACACCCTTAAAGTTATTCCTTTTCATAGCCCTTTACTTTTTTCCTTGGGTATAGAGGTTCTCGTTTGTTGCTTTTTATTTTTTGGGGGAAAGAGTTAGGGTTTGGGACTACGATTTGAAGGTGGTTTAGGTGTTTGCTTGCTTATGTTATAATTCTTACAGGTGGTAAAGAGGAGCGGTATTATCATAAAGACAATCAAATTCGAGGAGTTAAATCCTCATGAAAGAGCGCAGGACCACACTTGAGATTCATTTTGCGGGTAATGTGAAAATGTGAAAGGTTCCACAAACTCCTTCTCTCTCTCCCGCTCCCTTCCTATTTCTCGATTTCTCCATTTCTCTTCTCTTTCATCTTCTTCCTACCTTCAATACAGTATTAAATTACATATTTGAAGAAAACATGCTTAAATCTCACAATTTATCATGGTATCAAAGCCTAAGGAGAAATGAACGATGTTATCGGCGATGAATTGTAGATCGAGAAACTAATTGCAGGAGATCTGAGTTTTTTTTATGCATTAACTAGCGTACTGTGTTTCAACACCGAACTGTGTTGATTCAGCTTATTTTGAATACAGTTTACTGTCAATCGAGTTCAACACTGAAATGTGTTGGTTTAAGTTTGATATCACTGTTTTTTAGTCTATGATTTCACTTCGATTGAGATTCCAATCGAATTGAGTAGATTCAAGTTTAAATCGATTTTAATTTCATTACAAAATTGTGGAGATCATGGCAGACAATTCATCAATTGAACAAAATATTGCTGATGTGAGTTCGAATTTCAATTCGAACATTGTAGATCATAATCATCCGCTGTATCTTAGTAGCTCAAATACGCCTAGTGCTGTGCAAGTGGAGATACAATTAGTAGGGATGGAGAATTACACATTGTGGTGTCGAGTGATGAAGCTAAACCTGCTGATGAAGAATAAGCTCGGATTTATCGATGAAACAGTAAATAGAGAGACTTATGGTGCTAATTACTCGAAACAGTAGGATCGGTATAATGCGATGGTAATGTCATGGATCATGAAGAATGTAAATAAGAATCTGCTTAGTGGTATACTCTATCGATCTACTGCATACACAGTTTGGAAAGATCTAAAGGAGAGATTCGACAAGATCAATTTATCTCGAGTCTATCAACTAAAAAAGGACATGGCTATGCTGCAGCAAGGTACATCACCAGTTTCGAGCTATTATTCGAGGATAAAAGACTTATTGGATGAGATTGACTCAATCATTCCGCCACCGACGTGTGAATGTGTCAGTCCCAAAGAATACATAGAGCATCTGGAAAATCAGTGGTTGTTAGAGTTCCTAATGGGGTTGAATGATGGTTACAATCAGGCTATGAGTCATATTCTCTTGATGTAACCCACACCTAGTGTGAATCAAGCCTATGCCATGATTGCGCAAGATGAAAGCCAGAAATTGATGACCGAAAAGTATGTGACAGCTGAATCCACTGAGCATATAGCATTGTTTGGTGGACCTGAAAATAATCAGAACCAGAATAATCAGAACCAAAGCAGACAAAAGAAGCCATCCTCTTAATATATGTACTGTGATTACTGCAAAATGAAAGGACATAATAGAGGAAACTGCTATAAATTGATGTATTGCGACTATTGCAACAAGCAAGGACATATACGAGACAAATGCTATAAACTTGTAGGGTATCCTGATGATTTCAGAGACAAAAGGAAAGTAAATGGGTTGTGACAAGAGAAGGGAATACTTGTGGTCCATCAAACCTGAGGTATGAAGAAGGAGTGAGCGATTATTGTCACGCCCTTTTTCGACCGCGACATTATCACTCTAACTCCTTCTTAGAAATGTTAGAAAATAAAAATGCTAAAATGCTAAAGGGTGCTAAAATGTTAAGGGTTCGCGGATTCGCCACCTAATTAGTTTGGGTGAATTAGGACACCTAAATGTCAACTAGGTTAAAGTCAACATTAACTCCATTTGTTATGGTCTGCGAAACTAATGTGAGATTCTGGGTAAGGGTTCTTTATCAATCTAGAGGAAGGGTTTAGGCATCCTCTAAGATCATTAGCGGCGGTTATGCTTCAAACCTAGGTTATTATTATGCTAAGAGTGCAATGCATGTTTAAAAGATGTAAGTGTTTTTAAAAAAAAAAAAGAGACGCGTTTTTATAAAAGAATTATAAGGCTAATGCTACAAAAATATACATAAAGTTTAAAGGTATGTATTCATAAAGATGGTGTGAAGTTGATTTGTTGGCCAAATGCGTATATTTACTTGCTAACTTAATCTTGATTAACATAAGTAAAACTACTTAATTTTGCAATTGAGAAGAATCTATGCGAATTTCATAATTAGATATGCAAATTTAATTGTTAAACAAAAGTGCATGAAATCTAAAATAAGTAACTTAAGGGGAAGACAAATTTCTAATGTTAGTCACTTTCTATTTATTGAGTCAAGGTTTAACTATTCTAAGTGTAATGCTAATTAATGTAGCGTTAGGCAATTAATTTACAATAAATAAATGGGGTAGGATATGAATCAATCAATATGACTCGAAGGATGGCGATGTCATTCTGCCGGTAGTTCTAGAATGGCTTGGAATTTGAGCGCGAGATAAATGCACATGGATGTGGTCTTCACTTGTTGTAGCTCATAATGAGTCTCGTACTGGGACTCTTCATTTTTACTCCAATGCATTTCATGTAAAATAAGAAAAGAAAAAAAGGATTAGTATGTAATCTAAACCTTATCACATAAGTTAAACACATAGCTCGCTTCATTTCAGCCATTAAAGGGATTAAAGCGCCCAAACCACACTCAAATAAATTTTACCAAAACAAAGCCTTAAGATATGCATGGGGGATGAAAGACACAGTATCGGCCAGATGTTGGACCCACTAACAAACAATATGCAGTAAAGCAAAGCAGGGCCAAGGATTATTCAAATCACCTTGGACTTTAGTTACAGGCAGCAGTGGGCAAATTCCAATTTCTTTCATTCTTACTCACACATGGAACAGATGCGGATTTTTCATTTAAATCAAGAGAAGCCCAGTTTGGGATGTTGAACTATAGCTAGGAAGCGAAATCTTGCATGCTCGATCCACATAAGGTAAAGATTGATTCCTACTATATTATTGTCACTCAAGTTCATTCAAGCTCAAGAAAAATTATCCAGGACTAATTTGAGTTTTTATTCCAAGCGGAGGAGATTTCCCTTGATCTATAGTCTATTTTAGAGGATGGACTCAACGACCTTTCAACACATTGCTATAACAAATGACTTAACATGTAATCCCATATTGTAAACAGACAATCAATTCAGAAGGCATATTTCAAAGTGTAAAAATGAACCGATAGTTATTCAAGATAGTGTTGAAGGACACAGAGTTGTTCTCGACGAACACAACACGTAATTTAAATGAGAGGAATCCAAAATAGAACGATTTCCACATACGAATGATCAGAGAGGCAACATGGCAACATTAAGACCCTATTTACTCTTTACATATTATTCACGCTCCGATTAGAGCGGATCTATAACTATTCTGGCAAGAATAAGTTACATCCAACTATAAAGAGGCGCGGATAAATCGACAGGCAATGAAACAAACATCACGTTATTCATTTAACTGATTTTAAATACTCAAAGATAGTACGTCAGACCACACACGACACAGTATGAAACGTGAATCTAACTGTTTACACAAACAACACATCTGTGCGATTTCAAACTTGTTAAACAGTATTAGCCACATTCCATATCCAGATAACCATAAACTAACACCATATAATCAAACCAACATATATAAAGCTGAAAATAAACAAGAGGAGTACATTAACTGACCTTTTGCGGTGTAGCGAGGCGGCGTTTCGATCGTCGAGTCACTCTAAGAATGTATTGCGATGTGATTGAAGGGGAAAAAGCTTATGTTTTTGTTTTATGATTCATAGTTTGTAGAAATCTGCTGTGTATCTTACTGTGTGGTTTCTCGATGATGGGTGAAGAATAAGGCTTGAGATTTTCTATTCTTGCTGTCTATTCTAGTGGTTTCTTCTGTGGGAATCGATTATTACTCTGGGACTGCTGTCTTTTCCCATTTTTGAATGCTAAAGGGTGCTTACAGGGTTGAAGGATGTGCGAAACTAACGTTTTGAGGGTATTCTTGCGTTGTCTGGAGCGATCCTCTCCCTCCAAGGATGTATAAATGGATCCCTTTTATATCCATACTATGATTTCTAATTTGGGTAAGCTATTGGTGCGATTTTCGTACTGATTTTTTGGGCGAATTTGGTATTGATTTTCGAGTGATTTTTACCAAAATAAGTGCTGATTTGGTTTGATTTTGAGATGAGATTTTAGGTAAGTTAATATTGGGCTCTGATTTGGTAAGATTGGGGTTAATTCTATGCGATTTGCGGAAGATTTGGGAAGATTTATGTGTGATGGAAGGCGGATTGATATTGAGTGAAAGCATTAGGGTTCTGGCTTTGTACATTTGGAAGGGGTGAACTGGGTAAACATGTCTGTGGGCTGCTGGATATAGAGGGCCACGGGTTTGGTTCTTTTTGGGCTTGGAGAATGATTTTGTAAAGGGTAAGTTATATTTGGGCTAGTATTAATTATAGTGGGCTGATTTTAGTTAGTCTTATTTATTTGGGTAGAAGTCTAAGTGTTAGATTTAAATGGGGTTTAAATTGCAAATAACAATTATGAAATTGCTTTGGGTATTAATAAATGCAGATGTGATATTTAAGGAGTGCTTAATGTTTTTTTTTATATAAATGCGACGTCATTATTAAATTGTTTATTTATTTACGTATTTATTATTAATGAAAATAGAATAGGGCTTAAATTATGAATAATATTTAGGCAAATAACAAATGCGGACGTGAGACTCAAAGTGCTTAATACTCTACGTAAAACGCGGTGTCATTATTAAATTGCTTATTTATGCATGTATTAATGTTTTATTGTTGTATTTTATTATTATAAAATTGTAAAACTTATTTTGAAAATTAGTGTCATTCTATGGTTAATGATTGGACGAGAGGGTCAAAATTGGGTGTCAACAACTTGTCCTCTTTGTATAGAGATGATGGAAGAGTCTTGACAAAGGCGTTGACTTATAGCCAATTTTGTCTCGATCTTGAATTAAAATGATGGGCAATTAGGAAAAGCGGCGCAAAATTCAAAATTGTCGGTGTCGAGTTATGATGACACTTGGTTACCATGGTCAAACACGAGCGGGATAATGCGGACTTAAAATTTGTCGATGTCGAGTTATGGCGACCTTTGGGCTACCGTGGTCAAACACGAGCGGTGGCGCGGACTCAAAATTTGTCCCATTGTCGAGTTATGGCGACCTTTGGGTCGGCGTGATGTTAAAATAAAGCGGCGAGCATAAGGGTGTACGGTATTGACTTATGAAGGCCGGGCTTATTGGTGATATGGAATGAGTGGGCCGATGCTCGAGGCGCTCGCCATTTGTTAGGAAGGTTAGCCCCAACAAATTGCCCCGATTGTAAGAGAAAATCCACGCGTTGCTCGCTGCTCGCGTACTAAGACTTAAGCAAGCGGTTAATGCATAAGCTATTCACGGCAAAATAATAACGCGTGAATTTATGGACAATGTAGCGTGAGTAGAAATGTTATCTGCTAAATGTGATGCGGTTGTGTTGATGTGATCTTTGCAAATCTTTGTGATTTCGTCCTTGCACGGACGTGTTGCGATTGTGAATGCGGATATGTTGTCCTTGCTGCAACTGACCCTTTAGATTGAAGCTCTCTAGACTAAAGCTCAAGAAAAAGTTAGTGCGTAACTGCTAAGACAAAATAATAAAGCATGAATATATAAGAAATGCAATTACGGTAGAAATGCGTCCTTGCGAGATGTGATATCTTGATGGCGTCGTCTTTGGGCGTGGCGTCGTTTTCATCTGGCGTCATTTGGTGGCGTCGTTTTCGGACTTGACGTCGTTTTTGGACTCGGTGTCGTTTTTGGACTTGGCGTCGTTTTCGGACTTGGCGTCGTTTTCGGACTCAGAGTCGTTTTCGGACTCGCCGTCATTTTCGGATCCGGCGTCGTTTTCGGACGTGGCGTCGTTTTCGGACATGGCGTCGTTTTCGTACTCGGAGTCATTTTCGGACTCGGCGTCATTTTCGGACTTGGCGTCGTTTCGGACTTGGCGTCGTTTTGGACTTGGCGTCGTTTTGGACTTAGTGTCGTTTGGACTCGAGTAGTTTTGGACTCGGCGTCGTTTTGGACTTCGGCGTCGTTTCGGACATGACATCGTTTCGGACGTGACATCATTTTGGACTTTGCGTCTTTCCGGTTGGCGTCGTTTTGGACACGATGTTGATGAAAGCGTCATTATGTTGATGCTCTATTCTTGTGAATTAATTCTCCTGCATGCTAAAACTTATAAAATGTGCATATCGGTTAAATCAAAGTAATGAATATATGAAAAAAATAAAATTTTGTGAGTAGAGATGTCGTCCCTGTATGATGTGTAGGACGCTGCGAATGATGATGTCGTCTCTGCACGGACTTGCGGGATATTGCGAATGCCGATATCGTCTGCGCGGACTTCTTTGGATCTTTGCGAATGCTTCTTTGAATGATCTTGATGTAGCCTCTGCGGACTTGGTAGATCTTTGTGAATGCTTTCTTTGAATCTGCGATTCTTGATAGTCCTGCCGCGGACTTCTTTGAGTCTTTGTGAATGCTTGTTGAATCTGCGATTCTTTGAGATGTTGTTGCTTGTTGTGGTGCAATGATGCCTTCGACCTGGACATTGTGCGTTTGTGAACTGCATTGGTTGCAACGATGTCATTGCATGGATCACTGTGCGTTTGTGATCCGCATTTGAAAGTGTGATCTGTGGTAGGTGATGTCTTTGGACTTTGGCCGTTGTTGCTTTTTTTTTTCTATTTCTGCTAAGTTGAAGAACCTGCGCTCAAAGAAAACTTGTGAGTTTGGGGGTTGATTCGCATTGACTTTGTAGTTTTGACCCTTGATGCTCGGACGTCTGCCTTGTTTGGACTCATAACCCCTGCCTGGTTTCCTACCTTGACTAACTGTTAATGGTCCTAGTTTTGAATATGCAAAGGGTGTTTGGCCTAAAGTGAGTCTCAATGGGATTGCTATCATGTGTATTTTCGTTATTTTCAAAATAAAGGAAGACTTCCAATGGTGTGACCGAAGCCGATTTAGGCCGCCTACGTATCCCCACGAGGGAATCAGGTCATGACGTAGTTCATTACAAGCGAAATTGGGTAAATTTTTAAAAGGTGGGACCGAAGCCGGTATGGTCGCCTACGTATCCGCCAAGGGAATCAGGTCAAACGTAGTTCCATTTTATTACAGATAAAGGGCAAAATATATTAAACTAACTATTTTAGGACTCGAGGGGCCAATGCAGAGGCACGAGTCCACTTGTTCAAAATGTCTTCTTGCTCTGCGTCTTCAATGGTTGAGTCTTGATAGGATCATCGCTGCGGTGATGTGCGATTTATCATACGCTAAGCAAGTGCACGTATCGTGACAAGTAATATAGTCTAGGTAAGACCGAATATCGTCCTCAGAGACTGGTTTTCAAGTACCGATTATGTATCCTTTAGTTTCTATTTGGTTAACGTTAACTTGTTGAGAATTATAACTAAGAATTAAAGCTAATGCAGGAAATAAACTAATTAAGAAAATACTTTGAATTAAATCAGTTATGAACTTATGATGCAGAATTAGGGCTTCCAAGATCATCAACTATCCACTCTATTCAATCCTTAATACAATTAGGTGACTTCTTCTTCTACGTTAAGATAGCGAGTTAACTAAGCCGTTTTATACTCTGTTAAGGTAATATAAACACTCGACCCCAATGGAGAACCCATACATCTTTCGATGACAAGATTGACTACAAAGGAGGATTACGAGCAATAACCTATTAAGCTACACAAGTATCGGGTACTTTCGTCACGATTTAAACCTATGTTTATTCAACTATAGCATATTCACAATCTCCCTTTGGTTCGATTAGAACTCATATAAGTGATGATAACTAGTGATCAATTAATTATGAAGCAATCAAGGCAATTATTGAATAAATCTTAATCTAATGGAAGAAGAAATTAACTAATGTATTAATTCATAGATAAAAGATTCAAGTGAATCACAAGGAAATCACTAAATAAGTAATTAGCTCATAGCCATTGTCACGTTAAGAACTAAATTACAAACCAACATGAACTGAATTAAACAAAGAAAAAGAAAAAGAAAAGAAAATACTTGAACTAAGTCTCAAATCTTCGCCTCCTAGAGTTGTGTTGTATGTACAATCGATGGATGAATCCTCTAATGATGTAGAGACTATTTATAGCCCAAGAATCCTTTAGGTCAAAGGTTAGGGATTATGTAGGTAGGAAAAGTTATCCCTTTTGGACCCTGAAAACGTGTCAAATTCGGATGCCCATTGGACCTGAATACAACCCTGTAATGGCGATTCGGCTCTTATTCGCCCGAGGTCCATCTTGAGCATTACTATCTAATTTTACCTTCTCCTATATTTCCATATTCGTGTTATTTCTTGAAGTATATCTGATCCTGTATATGAAACCTCCAGAATCGATTGCGTTAGGGTGTGTTTATTACGATGGAAAATGTTTTCCTAGAAATATTTTGTTGAAAATAAGTGGCGTTACTTATTTTCTAGTGTTAGGTTAGTAAGCAAAATAATATTGTCTCAAGAACATTTATATGTAATATAGCAAAACACTCTGGGGTAGGAATTGGGTGAGTAGTGAGGTTTGTGGTTGGTGGGTGGTGGTGGTCAAGGGGTGGGGGTTGGGTGGGTGAGGAGGATACTAGTACTTGGAATGACATTTATGGAACTTGTTTTCCCCATTCAGGAACTTTTTTTCCTAGAAAAAATGTTTTTCAAAACATTTTGACCAACCAAACACACCCTTAAAGTTATTCCTTTTCATAGCCCTTTACTTTTTTCCTTGGGTATAGAGGTTCTCGTTTGTTGCTTTTTATGTTTTGGGGGAAGGAGTTAGGGTTTGGGACTACGATTTGGAGGTATAATTCTTACAGGTGGTAAAGAGGAGCGGTATTATCATAAAGCCAATCAAATTCGAGGAGTTAAATCCTCATGAAAGAGCGCAGGACCACAAATGTGGTGGTGTGCAGAAAAAAAGAATTAGTAAAAGTAAGGAAAAAGCCGCAAAAAGACAAATGTGTAGATCGGAAGCTAAGCGATTCGCAAGGTTTGACATTTTAAAGAAGAAATCTTTTATGGCAGTGCAGCAGTTACGAATCCCTTGATTGATGATAAATCACTACTTGGGATCTTTCATTCCATGTTCTTGTTTTGACTCTGATTGGGGCCGTTTATGCGGTGTTGGTAGAATTGTTTTGTTGCGATTGCATCTGATGAAGCCTTGGCAATCGCGAATCACGAGGCTTTACTCTCATACATGCGACAAGATATTTTTGAGTTACGTAGTAATTCTTTGGCGGATAGTGATATAGGCATGGCTCGTGTCGTCATATCTGTGCGAACTTTATTCTTACGAGTGTACTATGTGAGCGTGCTATGTTGTTATTTGAAAGTATTTAAAGTGTATAATTGGTTCAAGTGAAGCGAGGATGCACAAGTTTTGTTTCATTTGTTGCAAGTTTAGAGCTTGGCTATGATTTTGTTAATATGATATTGAGTTTTACATGTTTATGTGCCAAAAACCAATTCCAATGATTCTTTTTGTTGATAAGTTAAACATTTTATTACCAACAGGAGAATTACAAACCAAATTTGAAACTACCGGTGCGAGAAGCTCGGTGCACCAACCTAACCTCAATCTTACATAGGATAATAATTCAACTAGTTTAACTTTGTAGCTAGGCCTAGTACTTGCTAAACCACTTGTATCACATTCCTAACCAAGGGTTCAACATTCCTAGTTTGATGCTGGAAAAGTCTTCTATTCCTTTCCTCCCAACAATATACACGATGTATTTTTACAAGTGGAGTATAAGATATCTGTGACCTTACCACTATCTTTGTGGAGTGGAGAAGTTGTTTCGAAAGATTTATGCTCAAAAGAAAATTAACTTTTGGTGCTTCCAAATTGTTTCAATATATTAGTCACTTTCTTTGCTATAACAGAAATTGTGACTAGAATATTTGGATAGAGAATAGAACACTTGTGATGAACTGGACTCTATCTGCATTAGAAAGATATCTAGCTAACCATGTTGTGATAATTTTTTCCACCAATGACTGACATTGCATAGCTTATTCTCTTTTTGTTTACTCCAAGGTATTTCTAGATATTTAAATGACATTTCTATCTTAACAAATCTCAGGACCTGTAGAATCTATTGCAATTCCAATGATAAGAACAAACTGTGCAATAAATTGTTAGTTTCTTCTCATCCAAATTGAATACACCACTAATCCATCCCGTTATTCATTAAGCCTCTAGGAATTTTTTTCCATGTATTATTATTGATGTAATCATAAAAGCTAATTTTCCAAAGAATTTTAGACTAGTCCTCTGATAATTTTCATTTTACGCTAGTGCGACCTAACTTTCGATATATTTTTGGCTTGAAGTACTGATCCATTGATATGAGTAGGTCCAAATAGTTCAACAAGGGTGATTGTCGAACCATACCCACAATTTTGGCAACAAGATCGATACCATCGAAAGGAAGGTTTTAATATTTTTCATACAGTCCTTTGCATAGAAGTTGTAGCGGTCGTGTGCGTACAACTTAGAACTTATTAGGGGAAAAGTAAAAATCAATGTGATTAGTTCGGCTCCTCCAAAAACACACAAACTTGATTTTAGACAAGTGTCCAAAAACACACAAACTAAATATATACAAATTATAAATTTAATGAGTAAATTATATACATGATATTAGAATTTGACTCTAGATTATATGCTTTATTTTAGAGGAAAAACTTACACAATCATCTTATTAGGTAATAGATTGAAAACCTCCTTATTTGGCTTTCGTGACCCTGCATTTTAGGTGAGATTCGGCGGTGGGGTGTTTGGATGACACGGTAATAGCGGTGATGTGCAAAATTGAAATTAGACTAATTAATATTTGTGAATAAGCATGGAGATGGTGAGTGGTGATCGGGCCCGATAGTAGCGGGTCCGACGATATTTTAATGGAGAAGATCAGAAGAAAATGTTAGCACATTATGAGGAGTAATTACATATTAAAACAAAAAGTTAAAATTATTTAGTTATATAATTTTTAATAAGAAAATGACACGTGTACAATGTTATTAATATAATCACTTTTATTTCTCACGCTCCTTGCGAGAGTGAAACACACTCTTTTCACATCAGTATTTCGAGGTAAATAATTTTATTTTAAAATTATTCGGGGTAATATGACCACGCAAAATAAAATGTGTAGTTGATAATTCGGTCATACGTTGGGGGTATTTGGCCATTTTCATTGTTTTAACGCCCAAATTGGGAATCTTGTAAGGGTAATAGCTTTTGAGGAAAAAGCTCAAATATACCATTGAACTATTGGAAATAAAATGTGTAGTTGATAATTCGGTTATAAATGAGTCATTTACGATAGTTCGATGACATATTTGAGCTTTTGCTCTTTATTTAATAAAAGATCTTCCTTTTTGGTGGGAGGGCACTATAATTTGATTTAACTTATAAATCAACCAAACAATCTAGCGGTTTGAAGACAAATAATATGGATCGATGCAATAAACTAAATATTATTAACAATGGATATATATATTACGTTTTGGACATCCTTCATAAAAATTCGAATATTTTTTATAAAATTTTGTATAGGAGAAGCAAAAATGGGAGACAAATATTCTAAAATTGTTAGTGGTGAGTGATTAATAAAAAAACTTCACAAAAAAGAGAGAAATGTTTCTTATCTTTCTACTTATTATGTCTTTCTCACATATCCCAACTGTCATTTTTTTCATCACTAGACAACCATCAGGAACTACTATAACCAAGTAGCGGAGCCACCTTAGCTTAAGGGTGTTGGGGCAAACATCTTTCACCAAACAATTATACTCTGTAGATGGACAAAATATTATTAACTATGGATATATATATTACATTTTGGACATCCTATTTTTCATAAAGTTTTGACTTTACCACTGACTATAACCACCGCTCATTCACCTTAACAATGAAAAAACCATTCTCATAAAAAATTGAAGGAGAAGAAGACTAATTCAAAATCACAAACAAACTTGCAATCCAATAGTGAATCTATTTCACTCCAAAAGTTTCAAACATAGTAAATAAAATCAAAGACTCATTTCCAACAATATCATTATTGTGGCGATTTAGATGCACATACAACGAATAACATTAATGCCCACTATACATATAATTTACGGACGTTCAATCGCGGTGGTGCATTAAGCGGCAATGGCGGCAACCACCACCTTAGGTGACGGATATAAGGGACACGACGGAGGCGCGCCGCCACTTGATTTACAAGATGGAGCAGATGGAGGTATTGGTATACCTTTTGGTAACATGTGACCAAAATCACCCGTAGATAATTTAATCTCTATTTGAGATTTCAAATCCATTAGCTTTCTATGAGTAGTTGCATGGCTTGAATAATAACAAAGATTTGTCAAAAACAAAAAAAGAAGACACTTAAAAAGACTATTTTGCTTCTTCATCATATCATAGAGTAATATTTAGCACTTAAAAATGTGTAGAAGAATGGGTTTTAATTGTGAATGAGCTATGTTGTTTATATAGTTCAAGAAAAGTGTGTAACATTAACTGCTAATCTTCTTTTCTATTGGAAGATTATATTAATCAAAGAATATTCATCCTATCTGGACATGGAGACTTGAAAAATGGGAATTATTTATGATTTATTGATCTTAAATGAGATTTCATTAATCATTATTTTGAAAAACCTTTTGATATAACCTTCTTATCCGTACCTGCCAAGAGTAGCAATCATGTGAGATTTTAAATAAATCAACTTATATTTCAAATTTAGAATATTTGACGATCTAATTAATTAATCTTTCATTTCATTTTATTTGGTCCTTATACTAAAAATAAAATTTTCTTTTACTTAATTCATTTTAACAAATCAAGAAATATTTATTATTTTCTTTCAAGTATTACCCTTATCATTAAGTAACTATATAAAGTAATTGTAGTCAAACTTAAACTTCTAAAGAATAATTAATAAGGTAATTTTGTAAAGAAAACCCCTAATAAATATTTTTAAAGATGGTGACAAATCAATAAGGGCCAAGTGAAATGGGAATGGAAGAAGAAGCAAATAACTACAAATTTAATGATGGAGCAATTTGTGGGGTTAACTGTGTATTTGTCTTTATTTCATATTCGATACAAATTGTATTTAAATTATCTATCAAAGGATCTTTCGGGATCAATTGCTTACATAGCCCGTATATGTAAGATAAACAAGTCTATCTTTACTTTGTTCTATGATTTTTCGTATGCACTGCAATAATATTTCAATTCATTTATCTTGTAGCATCGATTGTACTTCAAGCATTATTATCTAATTTTACCTTTCTCTATATTTCCATATTTGTGTTATTTCTGAAGTATATACAATTACGTATATGAAACCTCCCGAGAATCGATTGCATTAGGGTGTGTTTGTTAAGATGGAAAATGTTTTTCTAGAAATATTTTGTTGAAAATAAGTGATGTTCTTACTTATTTTCTAGTATTTGGTTAGTAAGCAAAATAATATTGTCTCAAGAACATTTATATGTAATATAGCAAAACACTCTGGGGTAGGATTCGGTGAGGAGTGGGGTTTGTGGTTGGTGGGTGGTGGTGGTCAAGGGGTGGGGGTTGGGTGGGTGAGGAGGAGACTAGAACTTGGAATGACATTTATGGAACTTGTTTTCCCCATTCAGGAACTTTTTTTCCTAGAAAAAATGTTTTCAAAACATTTTGACCAACCAAACACACCATAAAGTTATTCCTTTTCATAGCCCTTTACTTTTTTCCTTGGGTATAGAGGTTCTCGTTTGTTGCTTTTTATTTTTTGGGGGAAAGAGTTAGGGTTTGGGACTACGATTTGAAGGTGGTTTAGGTGTTTGCTTGCTTATGTTATAATTCTTACATGTGGTAAAGAGGAGCGGTATTATCATAAAGACAATCAAATTCGAGGAGTTAAATCCTCATGAAAGAGCGCAGGACCACAAATGTGGTGGTGTGCAGAAAAAAAGAATTAGTAAAAGTAAGAGGCAAAGCATGAAAAAGACAAGCTGTGTAGATCGGAAGCTAAGCGATTCGCAAGGTTTGACATTTTAAAGAAGAAATCTTTTATGGAAATTACGTAGTTAAATCCCTTGATTGATGATAAATCACTACTTAGGATCTTTCATTCCATGTTCTTGTTTGACTCTACGATTAGGGCTTCGTTTATGCGGTGTTGGTAGAATTGTTTTGTTGCGATTGCATCTGATGAAGCCTTAGTGTCGCGAAGATCTGAGGCTTTACTCTCATCGTCTGACAAAAGAGATATTTTTAGTTACATTTGAAGTATCGTGATATACATATAGTATACAATTGGTTTTCTTATGTGTAGTGGCTATAAGCCCAATAGTAGCTTATGTGTAGTGGTGGCTATAAGCCCGATTAGTAGTCGACTTATTAGTAGTTCGATGTGATAGCTTATTTGTATAAGTAAGGACACTTGAAATTCATTTTGCGGGTAATGTGAAAATGTGAAAGGTTCCACAAACTCCTTCTCTCTCTCCCGCTCCCTTCCTATTTCTCCATTTCTCCATTTCTCTTCTCTTTCATCTTCTTCCTACCTTGATACGATATTAAATTACATATTTGACGAAAACATGCTTAAATCTCACAATTTATCATGGTATCAAAGCCTAAGGAGAAATGAACGATGTTATCGGCGATGAATTGTAGATCGAGAAACTAATTGCAGGAGATCTGAGTTTTTATGCATTAACTAGCGTCTTGTGTTTCAACACGAGCGTGTTGATTGACTTATTTTGAATACGATTTCTTGTCGATCGAGTTCAACAACGAAATGTGTTGGTTTAAGTTTGATATCACTGTTTTTTAGTCTCTGATTTCACTTCGATTGAGATTCCAATCGAATTGAGTAGATTCAAGTTTAAATCGATTTTAATTTCATTACAAAATTGTGGAGATCATGACAGACAATTCATCAATTGAACAAAATATTGCTGATGTGAGTTCGAATTTCAATTCGAACATTGTAGATCATAATCATCCATTGTATCTTGAAGTAGCTCAAATCGCCTAGTGTTGTGCAGTGGAGATACAATTAGTAGGGATGGAGAATTACACATTGTGGTGTCGGTGATGAAGCTAAACCTGCTGATGAAGAATAAGCTCGGATTTATCGATGAAACAGTAAATAGAGAGACTTATGGTGCTAATTACTCGAAACAGTAGGATCGGTATAATGCGATGGTAATGTCATGGATCATGAAGAATGTAAATAAGAATGCAGCAGTGGTATACTCTGTCGATCTCTGCATACGGTTTGGAAAGATCTAAAGGAGAGATTCGACAAGATCAATTTATCTCGAGTCTATCGACTAAAAAGGACATGGCTATCTTTGCGGTGAGTCATCACGATTTGAGCTATTATTCGAGGATAAAGACTTATTGGATGAGATTGACTCAATCATTCCGCCAGAAGCGTGTGAATGTCGGTCCCAAAGAATACATAGAGCATCTGGAAAATCGGTGGTTGTTAGAGTTCTAATGGGGTTGAATGATGGTTACAATCGGGCTATGAGTCATATTCTCTTGATGTAACCCACACTTTAGTGTGAATCAGCCTATGCCATGATTGCATAAGATTAAAGCCAGAAATTGATGACCGAAAAGTATGTGACAGCTGAATCCACTGAGCATATAGCATTGTTTGGTGGACCTGAAAATAATCAGAACCAGAATAATCAGAACCAAAGCAGACAAAAGAAGCCATCCTCTTAATATATGTACTGTGATTCTTTGCAAAATGAAAGGACATAATAGAAGCTGCTATAAATTGATGTATTGCGACTATTGCAACAAGCGAGGACATATCTGAGACAAATGCTATAAACTTGTAGGGTATCCTGATGATTTCAGAGACAAAAGGAAAGTAAATGGGCTGTGACAAGAGAAGGGAATACTTGTGGTCCATCAAACCTGAGGTATGAAGAAGGAGTGAGGCAGTTATTGTCACGCCACTTTTTAAAGCGACATTATCACTCTAACTCACCTTAGAAATGTTAGAAAATAAAAATGCTAAAATGCTAAAGGGTGCTAAAATGTTAAGGGTTCGCGGATTCGCCACCTAATTAGTTTGGGTGAATTAGGACACCTAAATGTCAACTAGGTTAAAGTCAACATTAACTCCATTTGTTGTAGTCTGAAACTAATGTGAGATTAGGTAAGGGTTCTTTATCAATCTAGAGGAAGGGTTTAGGCATCCTCTAAGATCCATTGCTAGGCGGTTATGCATTTCAAACCTAGGTTATTATTATGCTAAGAGTGCAATGCATGTTTAAAAGATGTAAGTGTTTTTTTTAAAAAAAAAGAGACGCGTTTTTATAAAAGAATTATAAGGCTAATGCTACAAAAATATACATAAAGTTTAAAGGTATGTATTCATAAAGATGGTGTGAAGTTGATTTGTTGGCCAAATGTGTATATTTACTTGCTAACTTAATCTTGATTAACATAAGTAAAACTACTTAATTTTGCAATTGAGAAGAATCTATGCCTGAATTTCATAATTAGATATGCAAATTTAATTGTTAAACAAAAGTGCATGAGAAACCTAAAATAAGTAAGGGGAAGACAAATTTCTAATGTTAGTCATTTTCTATTTATTGAGTCAAGGTTTAACTATTCTAAGTGTAATGCTAATTAATGTAGTGTTAGGCAATTAATTTACAATAAATAAATGGGGTAGGATATGAATCAATCAATATGACTCGAAGGATGGCGATGTCATTCTGCCGGTAGTTCTAGAATGGCTTGGAATTTGAGCGAGATAAATGCACATGGATGTGGGTCTTCACTTGTTGTAGCTCATAATGAGTCTCGTACTGGGACTCTTCATTTTTACTCCAATGCATTTCATGTAAAATAAGAAAAGAAAAAAAGGATTAGTATGTAATATAAACCTTATCACATAATTTAAACACATAGCTAAGCCGTTCCGGCCATTAAAGGGATTAAAGCGCTGAACCACACTCGAATAAATTTTACCAAAAAAAAAAAAGCATTAAGATATGCATGGGGATGAAAGACAAAGTATCGGTGATGTTGGACCGCTAACAAACAATATGCGATAAAGCAAAGAAGGGCCAAGGATTATTCAAATCACCTTGGACTTTAATTCTGGCGAAATGGGCAAATTCAATTTCTTTCATTCTTACTCACGCATGGAACAAATGCGGATTTTCATTTAAATCAGCGAGAAGCCCAGTTGGGATGTTGAACTATAGCTAGGAAAGCGAAATCTGCATGCTCAGTCACATTCCAATTTCTTTCATTCTTACTCACACATGGAACAAATGCGGATTTTCATTTAAATCAATGAAGCCCAGTTGGGATGTTGAACTATAGCTAGAAAGCGAAATCTGCATGCTCGATCACATAAGGTAAAGATTGATTCCTACTATATTATTGTCACTCAAGTTCATTCAAGCTCGAAAAATTATCCGAGGACTAATTTGAGTTTTATTCCAAGCGGAGGAGATTTCCCTTGATCTATAGTCAATTTTAGAGGATGGACTCAGCGACGCTTTCAACACGTTGCTATAACAAATGACTTAACATGTAATCCCGTATTGTAAGCAGACAATCAATTCGAAGGCATATTTCAAAGTATAAAAATGAGCGATAGTTATTCAAGATAGTGTTGAAGGGACACGAGTTGTTCTCGACGAACACACGACACGTAATTTAAATGAGAGGAATCGAAATAGAAGCGATTTCCACATGCAGAATGATCAGGAAGGCAACATGGCAACATTAAGACCTATTTACTCTTTACATATTATTCACGCTGCGATTAGGAGCAAATCTATAACTATTCTGGCAAGATAAGTTACGTCCGACTATAAAGAGCGCGGATAAATCGGCGGGCAATGAAACAAACATCACGTTATTCATTTAAGCGATTTTAAATACTCAAAGATAGTGCGTCGGACCACGCGCGACCGCGGTATGAAGCGTGAATCTAGCATTTACACAAGCGGCACGTCATGCGATTTCAAACTTGTTAAGCGATTAGCCACATTCCGTATCGGATAACCATAAACTAACACCATATAATCAAACAACATATATAAAGTGAAAATAAACAAGAGAGAGTACATTAAGCGACCTTTTGCGGTAGCGAGGCGAGGCGGCGTTTGATCGTCAGTCACTCTAAGAATGTATTGCGATGTGATTGAAGAGGAAAAAGCTTATGTTTTTGTTTTATGATTCAGAGTTTGAAGAAATCTGCTGTGTATCTTACTGTGTGGTTTCTCGATGATGGGTGAAGAATAAGGCTTGAGATTTTCTATTCTTGCTGTCTATTCTAGTGGTTTCTTTTGTGGGAATCGATTATTACTCTGGGACTGCTGTCTTTTCCCATTTTTGAATGCTAAAGGGTGCTTACCGAGGTTGAAGGATGTGCGAAACTAACATTTTGAGGGTATTCTTGCGTTATGCAGGCGATCCTCTCCCTCGAGGATGTATAAATGGATCCACTTTTATATCCATACTATGATTTCTAATTTGGATAAGCTATTGGTGCGATTTTACGTCTTGATTTTTAGGTAATTTGGTATTGATTTTGAGTGATTTTTACCAAAATAAGTCTTGATTTGGTTTGATTTTGAGATGAGATTTTAGGTAAGTTAATATTGGGCTCTGATTTGGTAAGATTGGGGTTAATTCTATGCGATTTGCGGAAGATTTGGGAAGATTTATGTGTGATGGAAGGCGGATTGAAATTGAGTGAAAGCATTAGGGTTCTGGCTTTGTACATTTGGAAGGGGTGAACTGGGTAAACATGTCTGTGGGCTGCTGGATATAGAGGGCCACGGGTTTGGTTCTTTTTGGGCTTGGAGAATGATTTTGTAAAGGGTAAGATATATTTGGGCTAGTATTAATTATAGTGGGCTGATTTTAGTTAGTCTTATTTATTTGGGTAGAAGTCTAAGTGTTAGATTTAAATGGGGTTTAAATTGCAAACAACAATTATGAAATTTCTTTGGGTATTAATAAATGCAGATGTGATGTTTAAGGAGTGCTTAATGTTTTTTTTTTATATAAATGCGACGTCATTATTAAATTGTTTATTTATTTACGTATTTATTATTAATGAAAATAGAATAGAGCTTAAATTATGAATAATATTTAGGCAAATAACAAATGCGGACGTGAGACTCAAAGTGCTTAATACTCTACGTAAAATGCGGTGTCATTATTAAATTGCTTATTTATGCATGTATTAATGTTTTATTGTTGTATTTTATTATTATAAAATTGTAAAACTTATTTTGAAAATTAGTGTCATTCTATGGTTAATGATTGGACGAGAGGGTCAAAATTGGGTGTCAACAACTTGTCCCTCTTTGTATAGAGATGATGGAAGAGTCTTCGACAAAGACGTTGACTTATAGCCAATTTTGTCTCGATCTTCAGAATTAAAATGATGGGCAATTAGGACAAGCGGCGCCAAAATTCAAAATTGTCGATGTCGAGTTATGATGACACTTGGTTACCATGGTCAAACACGAGCGGGATAATGCGGACTTAAAATTTGTCGATGTCGAGTTATGGCGACCTTTGGGCTACCGTAGTCAAACACGAGCGGTGGCGGACTCAAAATTTGTCCCATTGTCGAGTTATGGCGACCTTTGGTCGGCGTGATGTTAAAATAAGCGGCGAGCATAGGGGTGTCTGGTATTGACTTATGAAGGCGTGGGCTTATTGGTGATATGGAATGAGTGGACCGACGCTCGAGGCCGCTTCTGCCATTTGTTAGGAAGGTTAGCCCCCCAACAAATTGCCCCGATTCGCTGTAAGAGAAAATCCACGTTGTGCTCCTGCTCCTGCTCCTGCATGCTAAGACTTAAGCAAACGGTTAGTGCATAAGCTATTCGGCAAAATAATAACGCGTGAATTTATGGACAATGTAGCGTGTGAGTAGAAATGTTATTACGCTAAATGTGATGCCGTTTGTGTTGATGTGATCTTTGCAAATCTTTGTGATTTCGTCCTTGCGGGCGTGTTGCGATTGTGAATGCGGATATGTTGTCCTTGCTGCAATGACCGCTTTAGATTGAAGCTCTCAAGACTAAAGCTCAAGAAAAAGTTAGTGCGTAGCGCTAAGACAAAATAATAAAGCATGAATATATAAGAAATGCAATTACGAGTAGAGAAATCGTCCTTGCGAGATGTGATATCTTGATGGCGTCGTCTTTGGGCGTGGCGTCGTTTTAAATGCGGCGTCATTTGGTGGCGTCGTTTTGGACTCGGCGTCATTTTGGATGGCGTCGTTTGGACTTAGCGTCGTTCCGGACGAGTCGTTTTGGACTCGGCGTCATTTCGGACTGGCGTCATTTTGGACTCGAGTCATTTTGGACTCGGCGTCATTTGGACTCAGCATCGTTTTTGGACTTGGCGTCGTTTTCGGACCTAGCGTCGTTTTCGGACTCGGAGTCGTTTTCGAACTCGGCGGCATTTTCGGACTTGGCGTCGTTTTCGGACTTGGCGTCGTTTTCGGACTTGACGTCGGTTTTGGACTTGGTGTCGTTTCGGACTCGGAGTAGTTTTCGGACTCGACGTCGTTTTCAGACTCGGCGTCGTTTTCGGACATGACATCGTTTTCGGACATGACATCATTTACGGACTTTGCGTCTTTTCGGATTTGGCGTCGTTTTCGGACACGATGTTGATGAAGACGTCATTGTGTTGATGCTCCTATTCTTGTGAATTAATGCTCCTGCATGCTAAAACTTATAAAATGTGCATATCGGTTAAATCAAAGTAATGAATATATGAAAAAAATAAAATTTTGTGAGTAGAGATGTCGTCCCTATATGATGTGTAGGACGCTGCGAATGCTGATGTCGTCTCTGCACGGACTTGCGGGATATTACGAATGCCGATATCGTCTCTGCACGGACTTACTGGATGCTGCGAATACTTGCTGAATGATGCTGATGCTGATGTAGCCTCTGCACGGACTTGGTAGATCTTTGTGAATCTGCGATTCTTGATAGTCCTGCGGACTTCTTTGGAGTCTTTGTGAATGCTTGTTGAATGCCGCGATTGCTGAGATGTTATTGCTTGTTGTGGTGCAATGATGCCTTCGACCTGGACATTGTGCGTTTGTGAACTGCATTGGTTGCAACGATGTCATTGCATGGATCACTGTGCGTTTGTGATCCGCATAGCTGAAGTGTGATCCTGTGACTGAGCTGATGTGCTGGACTTTGGCCATTGTTGCTTTTTTTTTTTTTTTCTATTTCCGCTAAGTTGAAGAACCTGCGCTCAAAGAAAACTTGTGAGTTTGGGGGGGGGTGGCTGATTCGCATTGACTTTGTAGTTTTGACCCTTGATGCTCGGACGTCTGCCTTGTTTGGACTCATAACCCCTGCCTGGTTTCCTACCTTGACTTCACATTAATGGTCTAGTTTTGAATATGCAAGGTGTTTGGCCTAAAGTGAGTCTCGATGGGATTGCTTGTCTATCATGTGTATTTCGTTATTTTCAAAATAAAGGAAGACTTCCAATGGTGTGGCCGAAGCGATTTAGGCGCTACGTATCCCATGAGGAATCAGTCATGGCGTAGTTCATTACAAGCGAAATTGGGTAAATTTTTAAAAGGTGGGACCGGGTATATGGTCGCCTACGTATCCATGAGGAATCAGTCAAACGTAGTTCCATTTTATTACAGATAAAGGGCAAAATATATTAAACTAACTATTTTAGGACTCGAGGGGCCAATGCAGAGGCACGAGTCCACTTGTTCAAAATGTCTTCTTGCTCTGCGTCTTGATGGTTGAGTCTTGATAGGATCATCGCTGCGGTGATGTCGCGATTTATCATGCGCTAAGCGCAAGTGCGTATCGTGACAAGTAATATAGTCTAGGTAAGACCGAATATCGTCCTCGGTGGTTTTCAAATCTGATTATGTATCCTTTAGTTTCTATTTGGTTAACGTTAACTTGTTGAGAATTATAACTAAGAATTAAAGCTAATGCAGGAAATAAACTAATTAAGAAAATACTTTGAATTAAATCAGTTATGATGGAGAATTAGGGCTTCGAGATCATCGACTATCCACTCTATTCAATCCTTAATACAATTAGTGACTTAACTTCTTCTACGTTAAGATAGCGGGTTAACTAAGCCGTTTTATACTCTGTTAAGGTAATATAAACACTCGACCCCAATGGAGAACCACATCTTTCGATGACAAGATTGACTACAAAGGAGGATTACGAGCAATAACCTATTAAGCTACACAAGTATCGGGGTACTTTCGTCCACGATTTAAACCTATGTTTATTCAACTATAGCATATTCACAATCTCCCGGTTTGATTAGAACTCATATAAGTGATGATAACTAGTGATCAATTAATTATGAAGCAATCAAGGCAATTATTGAATAAATCTTAATCTAATGGAAGAAGAAATTAACTAATGTATTAATTCATAGATAAAAGCTTCAAGTGAATCACAAGGAAAACACAAAATAAGTAATTAGCTCATAGCTGTTGACACCCAATTTTGACCCTCCGTCCAGCCATTAACTATAGAATTACACTAATTTTGCAAAATAATTTTTTTTAGGATTTTTATAATAAAATACAACAATAAAACATAAATCTGACATTAAGAATTAATTTAATAATGACATCGCATCTTACGTAGAGTTTTAAGCACTTAGAGTCTCGCGCCCGCATTAATTAACTTTAAGCTTTGTCGTATTAATAAACGCATGAAAATAAATAATTTAGCGATAACGTCGTGTCAGGTAGCATAAGCGCATTAATTAGTAATCATTTAAAATCAATTTTTAAATCTAAATACATGCGTTTAATAGCGTCGCATTTATAAAAAGCTTTAAACAATTCTTAAATATCATACTTGCATTTAGCATTTAAGTAATTTAATATAAACTCAATGCATTTTAATTTAACCATAATAATGCACAATAATAAGATTTTTAAATAATAGCGTCACGTTAAAGTATTGAGCATTAATTAAATATGCACGCCGCCATAACAATTAGATTAATAAAACACCTAAATAATTTAATCACAATTTATTAGTTTATTTAGCACTAATTAATTTAAACACTACCTAATTAAATACCTAATTAAACTAACTAGCCTAAAACTAATTAACCACAATTAAAACTAATACCCCAATGCCCACTTAAACTCTGCCGCTTTACTAACTACGACCTCTTGTTGACACTGCGGCCCACACCATTACTTGCGACGCCCCAACCTTTTATTTTCATTAACCTTTCCTCGTCTCCGCCGATTGAAGCAGCCACAAAACCTCGGCGAACCCTAAACCTTGATCGCGCGCGCCGCTCACGCGCCGTCGCCGTGATTCTCGCTGAGAATCCGCGACTTTCCTTTACGCGCTGCGTCTCCAGCGACTTCTTACCATAGATAACCAAATCCGCTTCAAATCAAAATCCATTCAAATCACACCTAGAATAGAAATGCGAATCGTGCGAATTCGGAGCGAGAATAGGCATAGAAATCTCGGCCTTAAATGCATACCAAACATAGAACCGAAGAGGGCTATATAAGAACATGCAAAGAGCATCAAGTATCGAGCAGAGAAGCGGGGGCTCATGAGTCAACAATGATCATCGATCGAATCACGAGCACGATGAAGTACAAGGCGAGGAGGCGAGGCGATCGATTTTAGGGCGATGAAGCGAGAGAGGCATCGGTCGAACATAGAATACCCGTTAAGGCGAAAGCAGGAGAAGCGGTCATAGCATCGATCGTCGAGTTCGATGAAGTAGCAAGAACAGATTCAAAACCCGCCTTCTTAGTTGCGAAGTCGATCGCACATCGGTGAGTATTCTCGATAGCAAGCCTTACCGCTTTCAATCGCATCGCAATAACCCGTCGGGTGGGCCAAGCGACTTGATCTGTTGCCTCGGTTCGCGCGGAGAAGGTAAACTAGAAATCCTCGATTATTTACTTTGTTGTGTTTTATCGCGATTTAGTTCGATCGTTTGTATTGTGGTATTCTTAAATGGTTTAGATATGAAGGAAAGAACATAGGGAATGATTTGGATAGGTTACATTACGGTATAAAATGGCTCTACCTCCATTAGGTGTGCACGTGTGCTTAAACTATTGGCTTAGGATTGTTATGTTCGGGATTTCAGGAATTTAGAAACATGCCTAGTATTTTATACCAAGTATGTTGTCGAATATAAGAAGTTGTTGTGTCTTCTACATATCTGCAAAATTGAATCTTTCTCTCTAGTTCTAGAAATCATGAAGTCTGTTTGTTCATGCCCTGGTGTGTCGTTGACTCTTCACGAACTAGCAAACTTGCTTGTATGTTCATTTTTAGTTATTGTAAAAGGAGGGCAGGTTAATGTTGTGCCTCCTCTATCTTGAGACCACTGGTTGAATTATGCCATTCTAGTACCATATAATTATCTCATGGCTTCATTCATATATGCTGGAAATCTACCTAATGTCTTGCTAAGCATGCTGTCCTAAGCTAATGTGTGCATAAAGCATTTAGGAACCTTGTATCATAATGTGACTGATTTCTAAGTGGTAACTGGAAGTTGAAAACTCTGCACAAATCCTGAAAGTTCAATTTTAATGAGTATTGGTTTATTTGTGTGTCGGGCCTATCACATGTGGGATTAATTGGCCTTTCTTTAAAAACTGGAAATTTTACACTTTGGGGTTTATTTCCATCCCTGCCCACTGCTTACATCTAGCTAGTATTTCACAGCATAGTTGAGAACCTGCTGCAGCAGGTCTGTAGGAAAATTGGGCTGATTTTTTCCTTTCACATGTTGTGTCAAAATGCTTGGAAATCTGATTATCCACATAAACATATTTGTGTGACTGTTAGTTGCCATGATTAAAAGTATGCCTTCATTGGTATGAAATATGCGGTGTCACGATATATCCGATACGTCGTGTCTTTGTATTTTTGCCTTAATAAGCTTCAGAATACATCTTGGTTTGATTAATCATACCCAACTGTTTTAACTACAGATTGCTGCCAAGATGTACATGATTGTCTTACTTGGATTGCTGAAACTGCATATCTGAAAAGTCTCATGAGCCATAGAAATAATTGGTTAGCATTAGTGTCACTATTCTTTATTGCATTGGAACTCATCATTGCCTGTTTTGGGTATTCTTTGTCATTCTTATCTTGGTGTTATCACTACTGTTAGGTTCGTCCCGCCCTCGGATTTGCCTTTGTTAATTTCTTACTTGCGATCAGGAATTCATTTCTCTTTTCTGCATCTTGCCGGCACCTGTCCCGTATGTATGTACATGCAGGTTCGGCTCCTTGGATTTGCCTCTGGCCTATTTCGCTATCCATGATTCAATCATGCATACATGTTTTAAGTATAAATCATACGTGCTAATTCTTATGTCTAGTACTTGTTTATTATTTGGGTTCTTACTAATCCTTATTTTTCTTATTTTTACATGGCACGCATCGGAGCGAAACGAAGAGTCTCACGGCGAGACTCATCACGAGCTACTCGAATGAATACACCTGCGTCTATGTGCATTTCTCTATCCACACTGGGAGTTCAATCATGGCGAATAGCATCGCTACTCTGTCGAGTCCTTTTATTTCTTATCCATGGTTTATTAGTGTAATTAACTTTCTAACACTCGTACATTAGTAGTAAGTTGCCTAGAATATTTAAACTTTGGGTCACCATTAGAAATTAATTCGACATTAGAAATTGGCTTGTTCCTTTAAGTTAATATTTTTAACATTTGCTTAAATCATATTAGATTCTAACAATTTCCCATCGGCATAAATATTCAAGTAGCTAAGATATTATTAACAACGGGAGAAATTTATCTTTTATGAATTCTTGCTAATATGTATAATAAATCCTTTTTAGCCTTGCATAACATGTACTATTCATATGATTTTGTAAACGCATTAAAACATTTTTTTTTTTTTTTTTTTTTTTATGAATGCTGGTTTTCCACTAAGGACATTTTAACAAAATCTCACATTTTGCTTAGTCAAAATACATCTTAAGTATTTTAAGATTTTGAAGCATCTTTTATAAACAAGCATTTTTAAACATAATAATTACCCTAGGTTTGGCAGGATAACGCATGAGTTAGCGGATCTTAGAGGGTGCCTAACCCCTTCCCTCTAGATTAATAAAGAACCCTTACCCAGAATCTCATTAAGTTTAGCAGACCATCAAATGGAGTTAATGTTTACTAGTTAAACATTTAGGTGTCCTAATTCACCCAAACTAATTAGGTGGCGACTCATGAACCTTAGCATTGTAGCAACCCTTTTGCAATTTTAGCATCCTTTTAGCATTTTTAATACTTTTTGCACTTTAGCACATTTATTATTTATTTTCTAACCTTTTATTTTTGAGCAGGAGTTTAGAAAATAAAAGTCGCGGTCGAAATCGGTAGCGACAGAAATCTTGACTCATTGAGGACTTTAGGTTCTTAACCACAACAGATCTAGGATAATTATTTGGCAATTACTTTGGCATTTAATTTTTGTGTGTTGTATTTTGTTTTATTTATTTTTGATTGCTACTACCTTTCTTGCTTTCCTTAAGCGGCATTCGCTCATATTTCTTCCACTGGAAAATTCACACAATCACACACTCACGTATTTGGTGTGCTTGGCGCACCAAATTTCTTCAAATACCCAAATTTTAAGAGAGTTGGCGCTGCGCGAGTTAGATCGGTTCGTCGATCAGCGTAGCCTTCTCGCTCGAGTTGTCGCTCGGGAACCTTGCGTCTAGAAAAGCCAAATCTTAGCAACTCGGGATAGAGCTATACCACCCTTATTTTAGGGCATGCGTACATTTACCTTAGGTGGGTCGGTCGCGCATCGACACCACGATTAGGAAGACACCAAACTTGTCGGCGGGTTTCTCGACCCAACGACCAACCGTATTATGTGTAGCGTGACAATGACGGACAAATCCAAGCCCGATCATGTCGGTGAAATTGGAAAAAGTGCCGTCGTTTGGTCGCCATTTCCAACAAAAGCATTCTGATTGGGCGACTTGGACAAATCCGTCATAATCTCGCATAAGTGACGTTTAGGCTTACCTCGGCATAAAGAGGCCCCTGCGTGTTAGGAAGCGTTCGAATGTGCGGTATATACGCTACATACTTGCAAATTATGTGCTTTATGCTAACACCGTTTGTTGCATTTTAGAAAGATTTATCATCCTCCCAAGAATTCGGTTCGTATTTGACTAAGCAATGGCGAGCATCGATATTTCACAAGATCAAAGTGCGGTCCGCCAGCATGGTGATTCAAGGACATCGGCGGAGCAGTGAACTGTCTTGGTTCTTATAAGCAAAGCGAGAGGTCTCGGGAGAGAAAGACGGATAGATCGATCGAGCAACTCGCGCAATTACCTGACAAATGGCAACCCTGCGGCCGAAATCAAAAGGCTCAAGAACCTCACCGAGCACTCGTCGCTGCAAATAACCAAAGCGATCAAAAATCTCCAAAGTATTACGATGCAGCTTGCTCATATCCCATTCGCCAATATACAATGCACCCGTATATCCCGCACAAAACCGAATGCCTAACGTACTCGGCTAAACACGAACCAAAGGCCACCACAAACCCCTTGCTCGCACGTATGGCAACCGCTGCGATACCCGTATGTGTATCGCCACAAGCCCGCCCACCAAATATCTTCACACCCGCCTAAATACCACGGAAAGGCCGGCCAAAATATCGCCCGTTTAGCGAGAGCCTTTATCGCGGTTATCTGAGAGGTTGAGGTTTGCGGGGATACTCAACCAATTCAAAGAATGTGCCCAATCCCAAGTCAAGCTCGTGATGGAAACAAAGGCATGCATACCATTCGAGCCGTCGGACACGGCGTGGGAAGGTGTTATACACTCGGAGACAAAGTAAGGAGGCGATCAAGGAGAGTCATTCGGTGGAGGAGCTTACCCTGATGAGTACAATGAACCCCAAAGGAAGAGGTGTTCCTTGCGAGAACCCGCTCACTTTGAATCGATTATTTATCGAGGCGGGCACCACGCGAGAAGCCAAAGAAGGAATCTTGGCGAGCACGAAGACCCGGCCGACGATGCGAGCAAGAAGGTGTATTGGTTGGATTTGCACCACTGTCTTGGTCGCTAGAGCACGGATAGGAAAAAGCGATTTATTTTAGCAGAATAATTTATAAACTCATTTAAGCTTTAATAATGTTTTCTTTCGTTTTGCTTGTAATGAACTACGTTTGACTGATTCCCTTAGTGGATCGTGGCGGCCGTCTCGAGCGGTCCAGCGTCTAGAAATTTTAATTTTACCCAATTTCACTTGTAATGAACTACGTTCGACTGATTCCCTCATGGGGATCGTGGCGGCCTAAATCGGCCGGTCACGCGTTAGGAAACTTTCCTTTTGCTTTGAAAATGACAAGAATGCACATAGCCTACAAGCGACTACATTGAGACCCGTTTTAGGCGGACACCCTTTTTCAAAAGCGGGGCGGTGTAGGAAACGAGCAGGGGTTGCAAGTCCAAACAAGCGGCACGCATGACGTCGAGAAGGCGGCGAAGTCAAATGCGAATCGACCCCAAAACTCACAAATTTTCTTTGGCGCAGTCTTTTAAGCGAAGCATAAAGTGCAGCGGCGAGCGAAAATCGACGAAAGTCTCTTCGAAGCGAAGCGACCAAAGCGAGAGGATGACAACAATCCAAAGTCGCGGCAAGAGCGTGGCAGCGAAAGGCATCAACAATCGGCAATCAAAGTTGAGTTCGCAACAAAACCTAGCATAAAGCGGCAGCAGCGCGCGCACAACAAAGGCATCATAACAATTAAGTCGATTTGCGGTGCAGGGCAAGATCTCGATATTAAATCGGGCATATCGGGGGCGACATCTCTATCCGTAAAATTGCACTTCTCGTATATATTTATCATTTTGTTTAAGCGGTATACACTAACGTTTCCTCGAGCTTAGCTGCGGAGCATTTATTCTCTGAGAAGCGGCGGCACGTCGACAACGGCGTGTCGGCAAGTCCATGCACGGCGCCCGGCCAACACGTCGGACAACGGCGTAATCGGCAAGTCCGTGCAGCGACACGGCGGCACGTCCGGACAGCGTAATCGGCAAGTCCGTACAGCGGCGCCGGCGGCACGTCGGACAACGGCGTAATCGGCAAGTCCGTACAGCGGCGCCCGGCGGCAACACGTCGAACAACGGCGTGTCGGCAAGTCCGTGCAGCGGCGCCCGGCGGCACGTCGGACAACGGCGTGTCGGCAAGTCCGTGCAACGGCGCCCGGCGGCACGTCCGGACAACGGCGTAACGGCAAGTCCGTACAGCGGCGGCGGCGGCTGCGTCCGGACAACGGCGTAATCAACAAGTCAAAAAGCGGCGCCAAGTCGAAAGCGGCGCCCAAGTCGAAAGCGGCGACAAGTCGAAAGCGGCGACAAGTCGAAAGCGACGACAAGTCCAAAGCGGCGACGGTCGAAAGCGGCGCCAAGTCAGAAAGCGACGCCAAGTCGGCGACAGTCAGAAAGCGGCGACAAGTCGAAAGCGACAACGGTCCGAAAGCGGCGACAAGTCGAAAGCGGCGCCAAGTCAGAAAGCGACAACGAGTCCGAAAGCGGCGACAAGTCCGAAAGCGACGACAAATCGGCATCTGCGAGGGCGATTTCTCTGTTCTCAAAATTGCATTTTTTCCTCGTATATTATTACGTCTTAGCGGTTATGCACTAACTCTTTCTTGAGCTTTAGTATATAGGGACAATTGCGGCAAGGACAACGTATCCGCGTTCACAATCGCAACACGTGCGTGCGGGGCGAAAATCACGTTCGCAACATCGCGTCAACACAGCGAGCGTCGCGTTTTGCGGGATAACGCTTTCTATTCACGCGATTACATTGTTTTAAAATTATTTTTGCCTTAGCGATTATGCACTAACCGTTTGTTCAAGTCTCGGCTGCGGCGGCGAGAGCCTGGCGTGGATTTTCTCTTCAATGACGGGGCAATGTTGGGGGCGACCTTCCCAGCGATTGGCGTAAGCGGCCTCAAGCGTCGGTCCACTCGCTCCACCGTAGAACCCAGCACCACAAGCCATAGCAGTGCACCCCAGGTTCAAGCCAGTTATATTCTTTTACTTTTTGCACCATAGCCCAGTGTCATCATAACTCGACCTTTGGGACATCTTTAAGCCCGCGTTAGCGCGCCGGTGTTTTGACCATGGTAGCCCAGTGTCATCATAACTCGACACTGGGACAGTCTTTGAGTCCGCGTTAGCACGCCTTAGTGTTTTGACCTTGGTATCCCAGTGTCGTCATAACTCGACCTTTGGGGCGATTTTAATTTTTGCGTCGCGCTTGTCAAAGCGCGACATTTTTGCAATTCTGAAGATCGAGACAAAATTGGCTATGAGTCAACGTCTTTGTCCGAAGATTCTTCCATCATCTCCATACAAAGAGGGACATCTGTTGACACCCAATTTTGACCCTCCCGTCCAGCCATTAACTATAGAATTACACTAATTTTGCAAAATAATTTTTTTAGGGATTTTTATAATAAAATACAACAATAAAACATAAATACAGGCATTAAGAATTAATTTAATAATGACATCGCATCTTACGTAGAGTTTTAAGCACTTAGAGTCTCGCGCGCATTAATTAACTTTAAGCTTTGTCGTATTAATAAGCGCATGAAAATAAATAATTTAGCGATAAAGTCGTGTCAGGTAGCATAGCCGCATTAATTAGTAATCATTTAAAAATCAATTTTTAAATCTAAATACATGCATTTAATAGCGTCGCATTATAAAAAAGCTTTAAACAATTCTTAAATATCATACTTGCATTTAGCATTTAAGTAATTTAATATAAACTCAATGCATTTTAATTTAACCATAATAATGCACAATAATAAGATTTTTAAATAATAGCGTCACGTTAAAGTATTGAGCATTAATTAAATAGCACGCCGCCTTCATAACAATTAGATTAATAAAACACCTAAATAATTTAATCACAATTTATTAGTTTATTTAGCACTAATTAATTTAAACACTACCTAATTAAATACCTAATTAAACTAACTAGCCTAAAACTAATTAACCCCAATTAAAACTAATACCCCGATGCCCACTTAAACTCTACCGCTTTACTAACTACCACCTCTTGTTGACACTGCGGCCCACACCATTACTTCGCCCGACCACGCCCTAACCTTTTATTTTCATTAACCTTTCCTCGTCTCCTCGATTGAAGGCGACCACAAAACCCTCGGCAGACCCTAAACCTTATGATCGCGCGCCGCTCGCGCCGTCGCGTGATTCTACTGAGAATCCGGCGACTTTCCCTTTACCCGCGCACACGTCTCCAGCGACTTCTTACCATAGATAACCAAATCCGCTTCAAATCAAAATCCATTCAAATCACACTAGAATAAATGCGAATCGTGCGAATTCAGAGCAAGAATAGGCATAGAAATCTCGGCCTTAAATGCATACCAAACATAGAACCGAAGAGGGCTATATAAGAACATGCAAGAGCATCAAGTATCGAGCAGAGAAGCGGGGCTCATAGGAGTCAACGGCAATCATCGATCGAATGCGAGCCACGATGAAGTACAAGGCGAGGAGGCGAGGCGGTCGATTTTAGGGCGATGAAGCGAGAGGGCATCGGTCGAACATAGATATGCGTTAAGAGCGAAGCGAGGAGAAGCGGTCATAGCATCGATCGTCCGAGTTCGATGAAAGTAGCAAGAACACGATTCAAAACCCGCCTTCTTAGTTGCGAAGTCGATCGCACATCGGTGAGTATTCTCGATAGCAAGCCTTACCCTTTCAATCGCATCGCAATAACCCGTCGGGTGGACCGGCGACTTGATCTGTTGCCTCGGTTCGCGCGGAGAAGGTAAACTAGAAATCCTCTCGATTATTTACTTTGTTGTGTTTTATCGATTTAGTTCGATCGTTTGTATTGTGGTATTCTTAAATGGTTTAGATATGAAGGAAAGAACATAGGGAATGATTTGGATAGGTTACATTACAGTATAAAATGGCTCTACCTCTGTTAGGTGTGCACGTGTGCTTAAACTATTGGCTTAGGATTGTTATGTTCGAGATTTGGGAATTTAGAAACATGCCTAGTATTTTATACCAAGTATGTTGTCGAATATAAGAAGTTGTTGTGTCTTCTACATATCTGCAAAATTGAATCTTTCTCTCTAGTTCTAGAAATCATGAAGTCTGTTTGTTCATGCCCTGGTGTGTCGTTGACTCTTCACGAACTAGCAAACTTGCTTGTATGTTCATTTTTAGTTATTGTAAAAGGAGGGCAGGTTAATGTTGTGCCTACTATATCTTGAGACCACTGGTTGAATTATGCCATTCTAGTACCATATAATTATCTCATGGCTTCATTCATATATGCTGGAAATCTACCTAATGTCTTGCTAAGCATGCTGTCCTAAGCTAATGTGTGCATAAAGCATTTAGGAACCTTGTATCATAATGTGACTGATTTCTAAGTGGTAACTGGAAGTTGAAAACTCTGCACAAATCCTGAAAGTTCAATTTTAATGAGTATTGGTTTATTTGTGTGTCGGGCCTATCACATGTGGGATTAATTGGCCTTTCTTTAAAAACTGGAAATTTTACACTTTGGGGTTTATTTCCATCCCTGCCCACTGCTTACATCTAGCTAGTATTTCCTGACATAGTTGAGAACTGCTGCGGCCAGTGCTAGGAAAAATTGGGTGATTTTTTTCCTTTCCTGTCTGTTGTGTCAAAATGCTTGGAAATCTGATTATCCACATAAACATATTTGTGTGACTGTTAGTTGCCATGATTAAAAGTATGCCTTCATTGGTATGAAATATGCGGTATCACGATATATCGACCACGTCGTGTCTTTGTATTTTTGCCTTAATAAGCTACAGAATACATCTTGGTTTGATTAAACATACCCATTGTTTTAACTACAGAATTACTGCCAAGATGTACATGATTGTCTTACTTGGATTCTTTGAAAGCGCATATCTGAAAAGTCTCATGAGCCATAGAAATAATTGGTTAGCATTAGTGTCACTATTACTGTTCTGTTGGAACTCATCGCATTGCCACTGTTTTGGGTATTCTTTGTCATTCTTATTCTTGGTGTTATCACTCTTTGTTAGGTTCGTCCCGCCTCGGATTTGCCTTTGTTAATTTCTTACTTGCGATCACGGGAATTCATTTCTCTTTTCTGCATCTTGCCGGCACTGTCCCATATGTATGTACATCAGGTTCGGCTCCTTGGATTTGCCTCGCTATTTCGCTATCCATGATTCAATCATGCATACATGTTTTAAGTATAAATCATACGTGCTAATTCTTATGTCTAGTACTTGTTTATTATTTGGGTTCTTACTAATCCTTATTTTTCTTATTTTTACATGGCACGCGTCGGCGAAGCGAAGAGTCTCACGGCGAGACTCATCACGAGCTACTCAAATGAATACTGCGTCTATGTGCATTTCTCTATCCACATTTGGGAGTTCCAATCCATGGCCGAATAGCATCGCTACTCTGTCGAGTCCTTTTATTTCTTATCATGGTTTATTCGTGTAATTAAGCATCTAACACTCGTACATTAGTAGTAAGTTGCCTAGAATATTTAAACTTTGGGTCACCATTAGAAATTAATTCGACATTAGAAATTGGCTTGTTCCTTTAAGTTAATATTTTTAACATTTGCTTAAATCATATTAGATTCTAACAATTTCCCATCGGCATAAATATTCAAGTAGCTAAGATATTATTAACAACAGGAGAAATTTATCTTTTATGAATTCTTGCTAATATGTATAATAAATCCTTTTTTAGCCTTCGCATAACATGTACTATTCATATGATTTTGTAAACGCATTAAAACATTTTTTTTTTTTTTTTTTTTATGAATGCAGGTTTTCCACTAAGGACATTTTAACAAAATCTCACATTTTGCTTAGTCAAAATACATCTTAAGTATTTTAAGATTTTGAAGCATCTTTTATAAAAAAGCATTTTTAAACATAATAATTACCTAGGTTTGGCGGGATAGCATGAGTTAGCGGATCTTAGAGGGTGCCTAACCCCTTCCCTCTAGATTAATAAAGAACCCTTACCCAGAATCTCATTAAGTTTAGCAGACCATCAAATGGAGTTAATGTTTACTAGTTAAACATTTAGGTGTCCTAATTCACCCAAACTAATTAGGTGGCGACTCCGCGAACCCTTAGCATTGTAGCAACCCTTTTGCAATTTTAGCATCCTTTTAGCATTTTTAATACTTTTTGCACTTTAGCACATTTATTATTTATTTTCTAACCTTTTATTTTTGAGCAGGAGTTTAGAAAATAAAAGTCGCGGTCGAAATCGGGCGCGACAATAGCCATTGTCACGTTAAGAACTAAATTACAAACCAACATGAACTGAATTAAACAAAGCAAAAGAAAAAGAAAAGAAAATACTTGAACTAAGTCTCAAATCTTCGCCTCCTAGAGTTGTGTTGTATGTACAATCGATGGATGAATCCTCTAATGATGTAGATACTATTTATAGCCCAATAATCCTTTAGGTCAAAGGTTAGGGATTATGTAGGTAGGAAAAGTTATCCCTTTTGGACCCTGAAAACGTGTCAAATTCGGATGCCCATTGGACCTGAATACAACCCTGTAATGATTCGGCTCTTATTCGCCTGCAGGTCCATCTTCAAGCATTACTATCTAATTTTACCTTCTCCTATATTTCCATATTCGTGTTATTTCTTGAAGTATATACTGATCACGTATATGAAACCTCCTAATCCGATTCATTAGGGTGTGTTTGTTACGATGGAAAATGTTTTCCTAGAAATATTTTGTTGAAAATAAGTGGCGTTACTTATTTTCTAGTGTTTGGTTAGTAAGCAAAATAATATTGTCTCAAGAACATTTATATGTAATATAGCAAAACACTCTGGGGTAGAAATTGGGTGAGGAGTGAGGTTTGTGGTTGGTGGGTGGTGGTCGTCAAGGGGTGGGGGTTGGGTGGGTGAGGAGGAGACTAGTACTTGGAATGACATTTATGGAACTTGTTTTCCCCATTCAGGAACTTTTTTTCCTAGAAAAAATGTTTTTCAAAACATTTTGACCAACCAAACACACCCTTAAAGTTATTCCTTTTCATAGCCCTTTACTTTTTTCCTTGGGTATAGAGGTTCTCGTTTGTTGCTTTTTATGTTTTGGGGGAAGGAGTTAGGGTTTGGGACTACGATTTGGAGGTATAATTCATACAGGTGGTAAAGAGGAGCGGTATTATCATAAAGCCAATCAAATTCGAGGAGTTAAATCCTCATGAAAGAGCGCAGGACCACAAATGTGGTGGTGTGCAGAAAAAGAATTAGTAAAAGTAAGGGAAAAGCCGCAAAAAGACAAATGTGTAGATCGGAAGCTAAGCGATTCGCAAGGTTTGACATTTTAAAGAAGAAATCTTTTATGGCAATGCAGTAGTTACGAAATCCCTTGATTGATGATAAATCACTACTTGGGATCTTTCATTCCATGTTCTTGTTTGGCTCTGATTTGGGGCTTCGTTTATGCAGTGTTGGTAGAATTTTTTTGTTGCAGTTGCATACAATGAAGCCTTGGCAATCGCGAAGATGCGAGGCTTTACTCTCCATACATGCAACAAGATATTTTTTGAGTTCTGTAGTAATTCTTTGGCGGATAGTGATATAGGCATGGCTCGTGTCGTCATATCTGCTGCGAACTTTATTCTTACGAGTGTACTATGTGAACTGTGCTATGTTGTTATTTGAAAGTATTTAAAGTGTATAATTGGTTCAAGTGAAGCAGGGATGCACAAGTTTTGTTTCATTTGTTGCAAGTTTAGAGCTTGGCTATGATTTTGTTAATATGATATTGAGTTTTACATGTTTATGTGCCAAAAACCAATTCCAATGATTCTTTTTGTTGATAAGTTAAACATTTTATTACCAACAGGAGAATTACAAACCAAATTTGAAACTACCGGTCTGAGAAGCTCAGTGCACCAACCTAACCTCAATCTTACATAGGATAATAATTCAACTAGTTTAACTTTGTAGCTAGGCCTAGTACTTGCTAAACCACTTGTATCACATTCCTAACCAAGGGTTCAACATTCCTAGTTTGATGCTGGAAAAGTCTTCTATTCCTTTCCTCCCAACAATATACACGATGTATTTTTACAAGTGGAGTATAAGATATCTGTGAGACCTTACCACTATCTTTGTAGAGTGGAGAAGTTGTTTCCGAAAGATTTACGCTCAAAAGAAAATTAACTTTTGGTGCTTCCAAATTGTTTCCAATATATTAGTCACTTTCTTTGCTATAACAGAAATTGTGACTAGAATATTTGGATAGAGAATAGAACACTTGTGATGAACTGGACTCTATCTGCATTAGAAAGATATCTAGCTAACCATGTTGTGATAATTTTTTCCACCAATGACTGACATTGCATAGCTTATTCTCTTTTTGTTTACTCCAAGGTATTTCTAGATATTTAAATGACATTTCTATCTTAACAAATCTCAGGACCTGTAGAATCTATTGCAATTCCAATGATAAGAACAAACTGTGCAATAAATTGTTAGTTTCTTCTCATCCAAATTGAATACACCACTAATCCATCCCCGTTATTCATTAAGCCTCTAGGAATTTTTTTTCCATGTATTATTATTGATGTAATCATAAAAAGCTAATTTTTCAAAGAATTTTAGACTAGTCCTCTGATAATTTTTCATTTTCTGCTAGTGCAGCCTAACTTTTCGATATATTTTTGGCTTGAAGTACCCCTGATCCCATTGATAACGAGTAGGTCCAAATAGTTCAACAAGGGTGATTGTCGAACCATACCCCACAATTTTGGCAACAAGATCGATACCATCGGAAAGGAAGGTTTTAATATTTTTCATACAAAGTCCTTTGCATAGTCGGTCGCGGCGCGACACAACTTAGAACTTATTCCGAGGGGGAAAAGTAAAAATCAATGTGATTAGTTCCAGCTCCTCCAAAAACACACAAACTTCAATTTTTAGACAAGTGTCCAAAAACACACAAACTAAATATATACAAATTATAAATTTCGACGAGTAAATTATATACATGATATTAGAATTTGACTCTAGATTATATGCTTTATTTTAGAGGAAAAACTTACACAATCATCTTATTAGGTAATAGATTGAAAACCTCCTTATTTGGCTTTCTGGTGACCCCTGCATTTTCCGGTGAGATTCGACGGTGGGGTGTTTGGATGACACGGTAATAGCGGTGATGTGCAAAACTGAAATTAGACTAATTAATATTTTTGAATAAGCATGGAGATGGTGAGTGGTGATCGGAGAAACTGATAGTAGCGGGTCCGGCGATATTTTAATGGAGAAGATCAGAAGAAAAATGTTAGCACATTATGAGGAGTAATTACATATTAAAACAAAAAGTTAAAATTATTTAGTTATATAATTTTTAATAAGAAAATGACACGTGTACAATGTTATTAATATAATCACTTTTATTTCTCACGCTCCTTGCGAGAGTGAAACACACTCTTTTCCACATCAGCGCTCAGGAGGTAAATAATTTTATTTTAAAATTATTCAGGGGTAATATGACCACCGCAAAAATAAAATGTGTAGTTGATAATTCGGTCATACGTTGGGGGTATTTGGCCATTTTTCATTGTTTTAACGCCCAAATTGGGAATACTGTAAGGGTAATAGCTTTTTGAGGAAAAAGCTCAAATATACCATTGAACTATTGGAAATAAAATGTGTAGTTGATAATTCGGTTATAAATGAGTCATTTCTGATAGTTCGATGACATATTTGAGCTTTTTGCTCTTTATTTAATAAAAGATCTTCCTTTTTGGTGGGAGGGGCACTATAATTTCGATTTAACTTATAAATCAACCAAACAATCTAGCGGTTTGAAGACAAATAATATGGATCGATGCAATAAACTAAATATTATTAACAATGGATATATATATTACGTTTTGGACATCCTTCATAAAAATTCGAATATTTTTTATAAAATTTTGTATAGGAGAAGCAAAAAAGGGAGACAAATATTCTAAAATTGTTCGTGGTGAGTGATTAATAAAAAAAAAACTTCACAAAAAAGAGAGAAATGTTTCTTATCTTTCTACTTATTATGTCTTTCTCACATATCCCAACCTGTCATTTTTTCCTCACTAGACAACCAGCAGGAACGACTATAACCAACTAGCGGAGCCACCTTAGCTTAAGGGTGTTGGGGCAAACATCTTTCACCAAACAATTATACTCTGTAGATGGACAAAATATTATTAACTATGGATATATATATTACATTTTGGACATTCTATTTTTCATAAAGTTTTGACTTTACCACTGACTATAACCACCGCTCATTCACCTTAACAATGAAAAAACCATTCTCATAAAAAATTGAAGGAGAAGAAGACTAATTCAAAATCACAAACAAACTTGCAATCCAATAGTGAATCTATTTCACTCCAAAAGTTTCAAACATAGTAAATAAAATCAAAGACTCATTTCCAACAATATCATTATTGTGGCGATTTAGATGCACATACAACGAATAACATTAATGCCCACTATACATATAATTTCGCCGGACGTTCAATTCCGGTGGTGCATTAAGCGGCAATGAGGCGGCAACCACCACCTTAGGTGACGGATATAAGGGACACGACGGAGGCGCCGCCACTTGATTTACAAGATGGAGCAGATGGAGGTATTGGTATACCTTTTGGTAACATGTGACCAAAATCACCCGTAGATAATTTAATCTCTATTTGAGATTTCAAATCCATTAGCTTTCTATGAGTAGTTGCATGGCTTGAATAATAACAAAGATTTGTCAAAAACAAAAAAAGAAGACACTTAAAAAGACTATTTTGCTTCTTCATCATCATAGAGTAATATTTAGCACTTAAAAATGTGTAGAAGAATGGGTTTTAATTGTGAATGAGCTATGTTGTTTATATAGTTCAAGAAAAGTGTGTAACATTAACTGCTAATCTTCTTTTCTATTGGAAGATTATATTAATCAAAGAATATTCATCCTATCTGGACATGGAGACTTGAAAAATGGGGAATTATTTATGATTTATTGATCTTAAATGAGATTTCATTAATCATTATTTTGAAAAACCTTTTGATATAACCTTCTTATCCGTACCTGCCAAGAGTAGCAATCATGTGAGATTTTAAATAAATCAACTTATATTTCAAATTTAGAATATTTGACGATCTAATTAATTAATCTTTCATTTCATTTTATTTGGTCCTTATACTAAAAATAAAATTTTCTTTTACTTAATTCATTTTAACAAATCAAGAAATATTTATTATTTTCTTTCAAGTATTACCCTTATCATTAAGTAACTATATAAAGTAATTGTAGTCAAACTTAAACTTCTAAAGAATAATTAATAAGGAAATTTAGTAAAGAAAACCCCTAATAAATAATTTTTAAAGATGGTGACAAATCAATAAGGGACAAGTTAAAAGGGAATGTAAGAAGAAGAAAATAACTACAAATTTAATGATGGAGCAATTTGTGGGGTTAAGCTCTATTTGTCTTTATTTCATATTCGATACAAATTGTATTCAAATTATCTATCAAAGGATCTTTCAGATCCAATTGCTTACATAGCCCCATATATGTAAGATAAACAAGTCTATCTTTAGCACTGTTCTATGATTTTTCGTATGCTGCAATAATATTTCAATTCATTTATCTTGTAGCATCCAATTGTACTTCAAGCATTATTATCTAATTTTACCTTTCTCCTATATTTCCATATTTGTGTTATTTCCTGAAGTATATACAATTCTGTATATGAAACCTCCCAGAATCCAGTTGCATTAGGGTGTGTTTGTTAAGATGGAAAATGTTTTTCTAGAAATATTTTGTTGAAAATAAGTGATGTTCTTACTTATTTTCTAGTATTTGGTTAGTAAGCAAAATAATATTGTCTCAAGAACATTTATATGTAATATAGCAAAACACTGCAGGGTAGGATTCATGAGGAGTGGGGTTTGTGGTTGGTGGGTGGTGGTGGTCAAGGGGTGGGGGTGGGGTGGTTGAGGAGGAGACTAGAACTTGGAATGACATTTATGGAACTTGTTTTCCCCATTCAGGAACTTTTTTCCTAGAAAAAATGTTTTTCAAAACATTTTGACCAACCAAACACACCTTAAAGTTATTCCTTTTCATAGCCCTTTACTTTTTCCTTGGGTATAGAGGTTCTCGCTTGTTGCTTTTTATTTTTGGGGAAAGAGTTAGGGTTTGGGACTACGATTTGAAGGTGGTTTAGGTGTTTGCTTGCTTATGTTATAATTCTTACAGTGGTAAAGAGAGGCGGTATTATCATAAAGACAATCAAATTCGAGGAGTTAAATCCTCATGAAAGAGCGCAGACCACACTTGAGATTCATTTTGCGGGTAATGTGAAAATGTGAAAGGTTCCACAAACTCCTTCTCTCTCTCCCGCTCCCTTCCTATTTCTCGATTTCTCCATTTCTCTTCTCTTTCATCTTCTTCCTACCTTCAATACAGTATTAAATTACATATTTGAAGAAAACATGCTTAAATCTCACAATTTATCATGGTATCAAAGCCTAAGGAGAAATGAACGATGTTATCGGCGATGAATTGTAGATCGAGAAACTAATTGCAGGAGATCTGAGTTTTTTCTATGCATTAACTAGCGTCGTGTTTCAACACCACCGTGTTGATTCACTTATTTTGAATACGCCATCATTAATCGAGTTCAACATCAAATGTGTTGGTTTAAGTTTGATATCACTGTTTTTTAGTCTATGATTTCACTTCGATTGAGATTCCAATCGAATTGAGTAGATTCAAGTTTAAATCGATTTTAATTTCATTACAAAATTGTGGAGATCATGGCAGACAATTCATCAATTGAACAAAATATTGCTGATGTGAGTTCGAATTTCAATTCGAACATTGTAGATCATAATCATCCGCTGTATCTTAGTAGCTCAAATACGCCTAGTGCTGTGCAAGTGGAGATACAATTAGTAGGGATGGAGAATTACACATTGTGGTGTCGAGTGATGAAGCTAAACCTGCTGATGAAGAATAAGCTCGGATTTATCGATGAAACAGTAAATAGAGAGACTTATGGTGCTAATTACTCGAAACAGTAGGATCGGTATAATGCGATGGTAATGTCATGGATCATGAAGAATGTAAATAAGAATCTGCTTAGTGGTATACTCTATCGATCTACTGCACACAGTTTGGAAAGATCTAAAGGAGAGATTCGACAAGATCAATTTATCTCGAGTCTATCAACTAAAAAAGGACATGGCTATGCTGCAGCAAGGTACATCACCAGTTTCGAGCTATTATTCGAGGATAAAAGACTTATTGGATGAGATTGACTCAATCATTCCGCCACCGACGTGTGAATGTGTCAGTCCCAAAGAATACATAGAGCATCTGAAAATCGGTGGTTGTTAGAGTTCTAATGGGGTTGAATGATGGTTACAATCAAAGCATGAGTCATATTCTCTTGATGTAACCCACACCTAGTGTGAATCAAGCCTATGCCATGATTGCGCAAGATGAAAGCCAGAAATTGATGACCGAAAAGTATGTGACAGCTGAATCCACTGAGCATATAGCATTGTTTGGTGGACCTGAAAATAATCAGAACCAGAATAATCAGAACCAAAGCAGACAAAAGAAGCCATCCTCTTAATATATGTACTGTGATTACTGCAAAATGAAAGGACATAATAGAGGAAACTGCTATAAATTGATGTATTGCGACTATTGCAACAAGCAAGGACATATACGAGACAAATGCTATAAACTTGTAGGGTATCCTGATGATTTCAGAGACAAAAGGAAAGTAAATGGGTTGTGACAAGAGAAGGGAATACTTGTGGTCCATCAAACCTGAGGTATGAAGAAGGAGTGAGACAGTTATTGTCACGCCCTTTTTCGACCGCGACATTATCACTCTAACTCCTTCTTAGAAATGTTAGAAAATAAAAATGCTAAAATGCTAAAGGGTGCTAAAATGTTAAGGGTTCGCGGATTCGCCACCTAATTAGTTTGGGTGAATTAGGACACCTAAATGTCAACTAGGTTAAAGTCAACATTAACTCCATTTGTTATGGTCTGCGAAACTAATGTGAGATTCTGGGTAAGGGTTCTTTATCAATCTAGAGGGAAGGGTTTAGGCATCCTCTAAGATCCGCTAACTGGCGGTTGTCTGTTCAAACCTAGGTTATTATTATGCTAAGAGTGCAATGCATGTTTAAAAGATGTAAGTGTTTTTTAAAAAAAAAAGAGACGCGTTTTTATAAAAGAATTATAAGGCTAATGCTACAAAAATATACATAAAGTTTAAAGGTATGTATTCATAAAGATGGTGTGAAGTTGATTTGTTGGCCAAATGCGTATATTTACTTGCTAACTTAATCTTGATTAACATAAGTAAAACTACTTAATTTTGCAATTGAGAAGAATCTATGCCTGAATTTCATAATTAGATATGCAAATTTAATTGTTAAACAAAAGTGCATGAGAAACCTAAAATAAGTAACTTAAGGGGAAGACAAATTTCTAATGTTAGTCACTTTCTATTTATTGAGTCAAGGTTTAACTATTCTAAGTGTAATGCTAATTAATGTAGCGTTAGGCAATTAATTTACAATAAATAAATGGGGTAGGATATGAATCAATCAATATGACTCGAAGGATGGCGATGTCATTCTGCCGGTAGTTCTAGAATGGCTTGGAATTTCAGAGGCAGAGATAAATGCACATGGATGTGGGTCTTCACTTGTTGTAGCTCATAATGAGTCTCGTACTGGGACTCTTCATTTTTACTCCAATGCATTTCATGTAAAATAAGAAAAGAAAAAAAGGATTAGTATGTAATCTAAACCTTATCACATAAGTTAAACACATAGCTCGCTTCATTTCAGCCATTAAAGGGATTAAACTGGCCCAAACCACACTCAAATAAATTTTACCAAAAAAAAAAAAAGCATTAAGATATGCATGGGGATGAAAGACACCGTATCGGCCCAGTGTTGGACCCGCTAACAAACAATATGCAGTAAAGCAAAGAAGGGCCAAGGATTATTCAAATCACCTTGGACTTTAGTTACAAGCAGAAGTGGGCAAATTCCAATTTCTTTCATTCTTACTCACACATGGAACAAATGCGGTTTTTTCATTTAAATCAACTGAGAAGCCCAGATTTGGGATGTTGAACTATAGCTAGGAAATCAAAATCGCATGCTCACCACATAAGGTAAAGATTGATTCCTACTATATTATTGTCACTCAAGTTCATTCAAGCTCAAGAAAAATTATCCAGGGACTAATTTGAGTTTTTATTCCAAGCAGAGGGGAGATTTCCCTTGATCTATAGTCTATTTTAGAGGATGGACTCAACGACCTTTCAACACATTGCTATAACAAATGACTTAACATGTAATCCCATATTGTAAACAGACAATCAATTCAGAAGGCATATTTCAAAGTGTAAAAATGAACCGATAGTTATTCAAGATAGTGTTGAAGGACACAGAGTTGTTCTCGACCAGAACACACAACACATAATTTAAATGAGAGGAATCCAAAATAGAACTGATTTCCACATACAGAATGATCCGAGAGGCAACATGGCAACATTAAGACCCTATTTACTCTTTACATATTATTCCTGCTACCGATTAGGAGCAGATCTATAACTATTCACAACCGAATAAGTTACATCCAACTATAAAGAGGCGCGGATAAATCGACAGGCAATGAAACAAACATCACGTTATTCATTTAACTGATTTTAAATACTCAAAGATAGTACGTCGCACACACACGACAAAGATGAAACGTGAATCTAATCATTTACACAAACACATCATGCGATTTCAAACTTGTTAAACAGTATTAGCCACATTCCATATCCAGATAACCATAAACTAACACCATATAATCAAACCAACATATATAAAGCTGAAAATAAACAAGAGGAGTACATTAACTGACCTTTTGCAGGTAGCGAACTGAGGCGGCGTTTCGATCGTCGAGTCACTCTAAGAATGTATTGCGATGTGATTGAAGGAAAAAGCTTATGTTTTTGTTTTATGATTCATAGTTTGTAGAAATCGTGTATCTTATCGTGTGGTTTCGATGATGGGTGAAGAATAAGGCTTGAGATTTTCTATTCTTGCCGTCATTCTAGTGGTTTCTTCTGGGAATCGATTATTACTCCGGATCCGTCTTTTCCCATTTTGAATGCTAAAGGGTGCTTACCGAGGTTGAAGGATGTGCGAAACTAACGCTGAGGGTATTCTTGCGTTGTCCGAGCGATCCTCTCCTCAAGGATGTATAAATGGATCCCTTTTATATCCATACTATGATTTCTAATTTGGGTAAGCTATTGGTGCGATTTTCGTACTGATTTTTTGGGCGAATTTGGTATTGATTTTCGAGTGATTTTTACCAAAATAAGTGCTGATTTGGTTTGATTTTGAGATGAGATTTTAGGTAAGTTAATATTGGGCTCTGATTTGGTAAGATTGGGGTTAATTCTATGCGATTTGCGGAAGATTTGGGAAGATTTATGTGTGATGGAAGGCGGATTGATATTGAGTGAAAGCATTAGGGTTCTGGCTTTGTACATTTGGAAGGGGTGAACTGGGTAAACATGTCTGTGGGCTGGATATGAGGCCACGTTTGGTTCTTTTTGGGCTTGGAGAATGATTTTGTAAAGGGTAAGTTATATTTGGGCTAGTATTAATTATAGTGGGCTGATTTTAGTTAGTCTTATTTATTTGGGTAGAAGTCTAAGTGTTAGATTTAAATGGGGTTTAAATTGCAAATAACAATTATGAAATTGCTTTGGGTATTAATAAATGCAGATGTGATATTTAAGGAGTGCTTAATGTTTTTTTTTATATAAATGCGACGTCATTATTAAATTGTTTATTTATTTACGTATTTATTATTAATGAAAATAGAATAGGCTTAAATTATGAATAATATTTAGGCAAATAACAAATGCGGACGTGAGACTCAAAGTGCTTAATACTCTACGTAAAACGCGGTGTCATTATTAAATTGCTTATTTATGCATGTATTAATGTTTTATTGTTGTATTTTATTATTATAAAATTGTAAAACTTATTTTGAAAATTAGTGTCATTCTATGGTTAATGATTGGACGAGAGGGTCAAAATTGGGTGTCAACAACTTGTCCCTCTTTGTATAGAGACGATGGAAGAGTCTTCGACAAAGACGCTGACTTATAGCCAATTTTGTCTCGATCTTCGAATTAAAATGATGGGCAATTAGGAAAAATCGACGCAAATTCAAAATTGTCCCAGGTGTCGAGTTATGATGACACTTGGTTACCATGGTCAAACACTACAAGGGATAATGCAGACTTAAAATTTGTCCCAGATCGAGTTACGACGACACCGCTACCATGGTCAAACACTGGCGGCCGACGCGACTCAAAATTTGTCCCATTGTCGAGTTATGACGATAACCGGGTCGACGTGATGTTAAAATAAACCGCTTGAGCATAAGGGTGTACCGTATTGACTTATGAAGACGCGGGCTTATCGTGATATGGAATGAGTGGACCGATGCTCGAGGCGCTTCGCCATTTGTTAGGAAGGTTAGCCCCAACAAATTGCCCCGATTCAGAAGAGAAAATCCACGCCAGGCTCCGCCTCGCATGCTAAGACTTAAGCAAACGGTTAATGCATAACTGTTACGGCAAAATAATAACGCATGAATTTATGGACAATGTAACTGTGTGAGTAGAAATGTTATCCTGCTAAATGTGATGCCGGTTGTGTTGATGTGATGCTGCAAATGCTGTGATTTCGCCTTGCGGACGTGTTGCGATTGTGAATGCGGATATGTTGTCCTTGCTGCAACTGACCCTTTAGATTGAAGCTCTCTAGACTAAAGCTCAAGAAAAAGTTAGTGCATAACTGCTAAGACAAAATAATAAAGCATGAATATATAAGAAATGCACTCGAGAGTAGAAATCGCCTTGCGCAGATGTGATATGTCGATGACGCCGCCTTCGACGTGGCGCTGCTTTCAGACGCGCCATTTCGATCAAGGCGCTGCTGACTCGACGTCGCTGGACCGAGTCGCTTTCGACTCAGATCATTTTCGACTCAAAGATCGCTTTCTGACTCGAGTCGCTTCTGACTCTGGCCATTTTCGACTCAAAGATCGCTTTTGACTTGGCGTCGTTTCTGACCTAGCGCCGCTTTCAGACTGAGTCGCTTTCGAACTCGGCGCATTTTCTGACTTGGCGCCGCTTTCGACTTGGCCGCTTTCTGACTTGACGCCGTTTTGACTCGTGTCGCTTCGACTCGAGTAGTTTTCTGACTCGACGCCGCTTTCTGACTCCTGGCGTCGCTTTCTGACATGACATCGCTTTCGACATGACATCATTTTCTGACTTTGCGCTTTTCTGATTTGGCCGCTTTCGACACGATGTTGATGAAGACGCCATTATGTCGATGCTCCTATTCTGTGAATTAATGCTCCCGCATGCTAAAACTTATAAAACGTGCATATCGGTTAAATCAAAGTAATGAATATATGAAAAAATAAAATTTTGCGAGTAGAGACGCCGCCCCGTATGACGGTGGCAGACGCGAATGATGTCGCCGTCGCACGGACTTCGGGATATTGCGAACGCCGATATCGCCTCGCACGACTTACCGGATGCCGCGAATGCTTCACGAATGACGCCGACGCCGATGTAGCCTCCGCACGGACTTCGTAGACGCCGTGAATGCTTTGGCCGAACGCCGCGATTGCCGATAGTCCCCGCACGACTTGCCGCGCCGTGAATGCTTGTCAACGCCGCGATTGCCGAGACGTTGCTTGTTGTGGTGCAACGATGCCTTCGACCGACATCAGGCGCTTGTGAATCGCATTGGTTGCAACGATGTCATTGCATGGATCATCGCGGCGCTTGTGATCCGCATAGTCAAGCGTGATCCCGCGATCGAGCCGATGTGGCCGGACTTTGGCCGTTGTTGCTTTTTTTTTCCTATTTCCGCTAAGTCAAGAACTCGCGCCAAAGAAAACTTGTGAGTTCGTGGGGTCGATTCGCATTGACTTTGTAGTTTTGACCCTTGATGCTCGGACGTCATTTGTTCGACTCATAACCCCGCCTCGTTTCCTACCTCGACTAATCGTAACGGTCCTAGTTTTGAATACGCAGCGGTGTTTGGCCTAAAGTGAGTCTCAAATGGATTGCTTGTCTATCATGTGTATTTTCGTTATTTTCAAAATAAAGCGGAAGACTTCCTAATGGTGTGACCGGCCGATTTAGGCGCCACGATCCCCACGAGGAATCAGTCATGACGTAGTTCATTACAAGCAAATTGGGTAAATTTTTAAAAGGCGGACCGGCTTTGATGGTCGCCTACGTATCCGCCAAGGGAATCAGGTCAAACGTAGTTCCATTTTATTACAGATAAAGGGCAAAATATATTAAACTAACTATTTTAGGACTCGAGGGGCCAATGCAGAGGCACGAGTCCACTTGTTCAAAATGTCTTCTTGCTCTGCGTCTTCAATGGTTGAGTCTTCAGTAGGATCATCCTTTGCAGCTGATGTGCGATTTATACGCACGCTAAACGCAAGTGCACGTATCGTGACAAGTAATATAGTCTAGGTAAGACCGAATATCGTCCTCAGAGACTGGTTTTCAAGTACCGATTATGTATCCTTTAGTTTCTATTTGGTTAACGTTAACTTGTTGAGAATTATAACTAAGAATTAAAGCTAATGCAGGAAATAAACTAATTAAGAAAATACTTTGAATTAAATCAGTTATGAACTTATGATGCAGAATTAGGGCTTCCAAGATCATCAACTATCCACTCTATTCAATCCTTAATACAATTAGACTGACTTCTTCTTCTACGTTAAGATAGCAGGTTAACTAAGCCGTTTTATACTCCTGTTAAGGTAATATAAACACTCAACCCCAATGGAGAACCCTTCTATCTTTCGATGACAAGATTGACTACAAAGGAGGATTACGAGCAATAACCTATTAAGCTACACAAGTATCGGGGTACTTTCGTCCACGATTTAAACCTATGTTTATTCAACTATAGCATATTCACAATCTCCCCTTTCGGATTTCGATTAGAACTCATATAAGTGATGATAACTAGTGATCAATTAATTATGAAGCAATCAAGGCAATTATTGAATAAATCTTAATCTAATGGAAGAAGAAATTAACTAATGTATTAATTCATAGATAAAAGATTCAAGTGAATCACAAGGAAATCACTAAATAAGTAATTAGCTCATAGCCATTGTCACGTTAAGAACTAAATTACAAACCAACATGAACTGAATTAAACAAAGAAAAAGAAAAAGAAAAGAAAATACTTGAACTAAGTCTCAAATCTTCGCCTCCTAGAGTTGTGTTGTATGTACAATCGATGGATGAATCCTCTAATGATGTAGAGACTATTTATAGCCCAAGAATCCTTTAGGTCAAAGGTTAGGGATTATGTAGGTAGGAAAAGTTATCCCTTTTGGACCCTGAAAACGTGTCAAATTCGGATGCCCATCGACTCTAATACAACCCTCAGAATAGCCAGCTCGTATTCGCCCAGAGGTCCATCTTCAAGCATTACTATCTAATTTTACCTTCTCCTATATTTCCATATTCGTGTTATTTCTTGAAGTATATACAGTCCTGTATATGAAACCTCCCAGAATCCAGTTGCATTAGGGTGTGTTTGTTACGATGGAAAATGTTTTCCTAGAAATATTTTGTTGAAAATAAGTGGCGTTACTTATTTTCTAGTGTTAGGTTAGTAAGCAAAATAATATTGTCTCAAGAACATTTATATGTAATATAGCAAAACACTCTGGGGTAGGAATTGGGTGAGTAGTGAGGTTTGTGGTTGGTGGGTGGTGGTGGTCAATGGGGTGGGGGGGGTGAGGAGGATACTAGTACTTGGAATGACATTTATGGAACTTGTTTTCCCCATTCAGGAACTTTTTTTCCTAGAAAAAATGTTTTTCAAAACATTTTGACCAACCAAACACACCCTTAAAGTTATTCCTTTTCATAGCCCTTTACTTTTTTCCTTGGGTATAGAGGTTCTCGCTTGTTGCTTTTATGTTTTGGGGGAAGGAGTTAGGGTTTGGGACTACGATTTGGAGGTATAATTCTTACAGGTGGTAAAGAGGAGCGGTATTATCATAAAGCCAATCAAATTCGAGGAGTTAAATCCTCATGAAAGAGCGCAGGACCACAAATGTGGTGGTGTGCAGAAAAAAAGTGGTAAAAGTAAGGAAAAGCCGCAAAGACAAATGTGTAGATCGGAAGCTAATCGATTCGCAAGGTTTGACATTTTAAAGAAGAAATCTTTTATGGCATTTCAGAGTTCAATCCCTCGATTGATGATAAATCACTACTTGGGATCTTTCATTCCATGTTCTTGTTTTACTCTGATTTGGGGCTTCGCTTATGCAGTGTTGGTAGAATTGTTTTGTTGCGCTTGCATACAACGAAGCCTTGGCAATCGCGAAGATGCGAGGCTTTACTCTCCATACACGCAGAAGATATTTTTGAGTTCGTAGTAATTCTTTGCGTATGACCGATATAGGCATGGCTCGTGTCGCCATATACGCCGCGAACTTTATTCTTCTGAGTGTACTATGTGAACTGTGCTATGTTGTTATTTGAAAGTATTTAAAGTGTATAATTGGTTCAAGTGAAGCAGGGATGCACAAGTTTTGTTTCATTTGTTGCAAGTTTAGAGCTTGGCTATGATTTTGTTAATATGATATTGAGTTTTACATGTTTATGTGCCAAAAACCAATTCCAATGATTCTTTTGTTGATAAGTTAAACATTTTATTACCAAGGAGAATTACAAACCAAATTTGAAACTACCGGTCTGAGAAGCTCAGTGCACCAACCTAACCTCAATCTTACATAGGATAATAATTCAACTAGTTTAACTTTGTAGCTAGGCCTAGTACTTGCTAAACCACTTGTATCACATTCCTAACCAAGGGTTCAACATTCCTAGTTTGATGCTGGAAAAGTCTTCTATTCCTTTCCTCCCAACAATATACACGATGTATTTTTACAAGTGGAGTATAAGATATACGCAGACCTTACCACTATCTTTGTGGAGTGGAGAAGTTGTTTCCGAAAGATTTATGCTCAAAAGAAAATTAACTTTTGGTGCTTCCAAATTGTTTCAATATATTAGTCACTTTCTTTGCTATAACAGAAATTGTGACTAGAATATTTGGATAGAGAATAGAACACTTGTGATGAACTGGACTCTATCTGCATTAGAAAGATATCTAGCTAACCATGTTGTGATAATTTTTTCCACCAATGACTGACATTGCATAGCTTATTCTCTTTTTGTTTACTCCAAGGTATTTCTAGATATTTAAATGACATTTCTATCTTAACAAATCTCAGGACCTGTAGAATCTATTGTAATTCCAATGATAAGAACAAACTGTGCAATAAATTGTTAGTTTCTTCTCATCCAAATTGAATACACCACTAATCCATCCCCGTTATTCATTAAGCCTCTAGGAATTTTTTTCCATGTATTATTATTGATGTAATCATAAAAGCTAATTTTTCCAAAGAATTTTAGACTAGTCCTCTGATAATTTTTCATTTTCTCGCTAGTGCACCTAACTTTCGATATATTTTTGGCTTGAAGTACCCCGATCCCATTGATAACGAGTAGGTCCAAATAGTTCAACAAGGGTGATTGTCTAACCATACCCACAATTTTGGCAACAAGATCGATACCATCGTAAAGGAAGGTTTTAATATTTTTCATACAATCCTTTGCATAGAAGTTGTAGCGGTCGCATGCGACACAACTTAGAACTTATTCAGGGAAAAGTAAAATCAATGTGATTAGTTCCACTCCTCCAAAAACACACAAACTTCGCTTTAGACAAGTGTCCAAAAACACACAAACTAAATATATACAAATTATAAATTTCGACGAGTAAATTATATACATGATATTAGAATTTGACTCTAGATTATATGCTTTATTTTAGAGGAAAAACTTACACAATCATCTTATTAGGTAATAGATTGAAAACCTCCTTATTTGGCTTTCTCGTGACCCCTGCATTTTCCGGTGAGATTCGACGGTGGGGTGTTTGGATGACACGGTAATAGCGGTGATGTGCAAAATTGAAATTAGACTAATTAATATTTGTGAATAAGCATGGAGATGGTGAGTGGTGATCGGAGAAACTGATAGTAAGCGTCCGACGATATTTTAATGGAGAAGATCGTAAGAAAATGTTAGCACATTATGAGGAGTAATTACATATTAAAACAAAAAGTTAAAATTATTTAGTTATATAATTTTTAATAAGAAAATGACACGTGTACAATGTTATTAATATAATCACTTTTATTTCTCACGCTCCTTGCGAGAGTGAAACACACACTCTTTTCCACATCAGCGCTCAGGAGGTAAATAATTTTATTTTAAAATTATTCAGGGGTAATATGACCACCGCAAAAATAAAATGTGTAGTTGATAATTCGGTCATACGTTGGGGGTATTTGGCCATTTTTCATTGTTTTAACGCCCAAATTGGGAATACTGTAAGGGTAATAGCTTTTTGAGGAAAAAGCTCAAATATACCATTGAACTATTGGAAATAAAATGTGTAGTTGATAATTCGGTTATAAATGAGTCATTTCTGATAGTTCGATGACATATTTGAGCTTTTTGCTCTTTATTTAATAAAAGATCTTCCTTTTTGGTGGGAGGGGCACTATAATTTCGATTTAACTTATAAATCAACCAAACAATCTAGCGGTTTGAAGACAAATAATATGGATCGATGCAATAAACTAAATATTATTAACAATGGATATATATATTACGTTTTGGACATCCTTCATAAAAATTCGAATATTTTTTATAAAATTTTGTATAGGAGAAGCAAAAAAGGGAGACAAATATTCTAAAATTGTTCGTGGTGAGTGATTAATAAAAAAAAAACTTCACAAAAAAAGAGAGAAATGTTTCTTATCTTTCTACTTATTATGTCTTTCTCACATATCCCAACTGTCATTTTTTTCATCACTAGACAACCATCAGGAACTACTATAACCAAGTAGCGGAGCCACCTTAGCTTAAGGGTGTTGGGGCAAACATCTTTCACCAAACAATTATACTCTGTAGATGGACAAAATATTATTAACTATGGATATATATATTACATTTTGGACATCCTATTTTTCATAAAGTTTTGACTTTACCACTGACTATAACCACCGCTCATTCACCTTAACAATGAAAAAACCATTCTCATAAAAAATTGAAGGAGAAGAAGACTAATTCAAAATCACAAACAAACTTGCAATCCAATAGTGAATCTATTTCACTCCAAAAGTTTCAAACATAGTAAATAAAATCAAAGACTCATTTCCAACAATATCATTATTGTGGCGATTTAGATGCACATACAACGAATAACATTAATGCCCACTATACATATAATTTCGCCGACGCTCAATCGCGGTGGTGCATTAAGCGGCAATGAGGCGGCAACCACCACCTTAGGTGACGGATATAAGGGACACGACGGAGGCGCGCGCCACTTGATTTACAAGATGGAGCAGATGGAGGTATTGGTATACCTTTTGGTAACATGTGACCAAAATCACCTGTAGATAATTTAATCTCTATTTGAGATTTCAAATCCATTAGCTTTCTATGAGTAGTTGCATGGCTTGAATAATAACAAAGATTTGTCAAAAACAAAAAAAGAAGACACTTAAAAAGACTATTTTGCTTCTTCATCATATCATAGAGTAATATTTAGCACTTAAAAATGTGTAGAAGAATGGGTTTTAATTGTGAATGAGCTATGTTGTTTATATAGTTCAAGAAAAGTGTGTAACATTAACTGCTAATCTTCTTTTCTATTGGAAGATTATATTAATCAAAGAATATTCATCCTATCTGGACATGGAGACTTGAAAAATGGGGAATTATTTATGATTTATTGATCTTAAATGAGATTTCATTAATCATTATTTTGAAAAACCTTTTTGATATAACCTTCTTATCCGTACCTGCCAAGAGTAGCAATCATGTGAGATTTTAAATAAATCAACTTATATTTCAAATTTAGAATATTTGACGATCTAATTAATTAATCTTTCATTTCATTTTATTTGGTCCTTATACTAAAAATAAAATTTTCTTTTACTTAATTCATTTTAACAAATCAAGAAATATTTATTATTTTCTTTCAAGTATTACCCTTATCATTAAGTAACTATATAAAGTAATTGTAGTCAAACTTAAACTTCTAAAGAATAATTAATAAGGTAATTTAGTAAAGAAAACCCCTAATAAATATTTTTTAAAGATGGTGACAAATCAATAAGGGCCAAGTGAAATGGGAATGGAAGAAGAAGCAAATAACTACAAATTTAATGATGGAGCAATTTGTGGGGTTAAGCTCGTTTCTTTATTTCATATTCGATACAAATTGTATTTAAATTATCTATCAAAGGATCTTTCAGATCCAATTGCTTACATAGCCCCATATATGTAAGATAAACAAGTCTATCTTTAGCACTGCTCTATGATTTTTCGTATGCCTGCAATAATATTTCAATTCATTTATCTTGTAGCATCCAATTGTACTTCAAGCATTATTATCTAATTTTACCTTTCTCCTATATTTCCATATTTGTGTTATTTCCTGAAGTATATACAATTCTGTATATGAAACCTCCTAATCCAGTTGCATTAGGGTGTGTTTGTTAAGATGGAAAATGTTTTTCTAGAAATATTTTGTTGAAAATAAGTGATGTTCTTACTTATTTTCTAGTATTTGGTTAGTAAGCAAAATAATATTGTCTCAAGAACATTTATATGTAATATAGCAAAACACTCGGGTAGGATTCATGAGGATGGGGTTTGTGGTTGGTGGGTGGTGGTGGTCAAGGGGTGGGGTTGGGTGGGTGAGGAGACTAGAACTTGGAATGACATTTATGGAACTTGTTTTCCCATTCAGAACTTTTTCCTAGAAAATGTTTTTCAAAACATTTTGACCAACCAAACACACCCTTAAAGTTATTCCTTTCATAGCCCTTTACTTTTTCCTCGTATGAGGTTCTCGCTTGTTGCTTTTTATTTTTGGGGAAAGAGTTAGGGTTTGGGACTACGATTTCAAGGTGGTTTAGGTGTTTGCTTGCTTATGTTATAATTCTTACATGTGGTAAGAGGAGCGGTATTATCATAAAGACAATCAAATTCGAGGAGTTAAATCCTCACGAAAGAGCGCAGACCACAAACGTGGTGGTGTGCGTAAAAAGTGGTAAAAGTAAGGGCAAAGCCGCAAAAGACAATCAAGTAGATCGGAAGCTAACCGATTCGCAAGGTTTGACATTTTAAAGAAGAAATCTTTTATGGAAATTGTAGTTCAAATCCTCGATTGATGATAAATCACTACTTGGGATCTTTCATTCCATGTTCTTGTTTACCTACGCTAGGGCTTCGTTTATGCAGTGTTGGTAGAATTGTTTTGTTGCAGTTGCATACAATGAAGCCTTGGCAATCGCGAAGATGCGAGGCTTTACTCTCCATACATGCAACAAAAAGAGATATTTTTTTTAGTTCTGTTGAAGTATACGTGATATACATATAGTATACAATTGGTTTTCTTATGTGTAGTGGCTATAAGCCCAATAGTAGCTTATGTGTAGTGGTGGCTATAAGCCCAATTAGTAGTCCAGCTTATTAGTAGTTCAGTAGCAATAGCTTATTTGTATAAGTAAGGACACTTGAAATTCATTTTGCGGGTAATGTGAAAATGTGAAAGGTTCCACAAACTCCTTCTCTCTCTCCCGCTCCCTTCCTATTTCTCCATTTCTCCATTTCTCTTCTCTTTCATCTTCTTCCTACCTTCAATACGTTAAATTACATATTTGACGAAAACATGCTTAAATCTCACAATTTATCATGGTATCAAAGCCTAAGGAGAAATGAACGATGTTATCGGGCGATGAATCAGAGATCGAGAAACTAATTGCGCGAGATCTGAGTTTTTACGCATTAACTAGCGTCGTGTTTCAACAACCGAATGTTGATTCAAATTATTTTGAATACGCTTTATCAATCGAGTTCAACATCAAATGTGTTGGTTTAAGTTTGATATCACCGCTTTTAGTTCGATTTCACTTCGATTGAGATTCCAATCGAATCGAGTAGATTCAAGTTTAAATCGATTTTAATTTCATTACAAAATTGTGGAGATCATGGCGCATAATTCATCAATTGAACAAAATATTGTTGATGTGAGTTCGAATTTCAATTCAACATTGTAGATCATAATCATCCGCAGATCTTAGTAGCTCAAATACGCCTAGTGTCGTGCAGTGGAGATACAATTAGTAGGATGGAGAATTACACATTGTGGTGTCGAGTGACGGCTAAACCTCGATGAAGAATAAGCTCTGATTTATCGATGAAACAAGAATAGAGAGACTTATGGTGCTAATTACTCAAACAAGAGGATCGGTATAATGCGATGGTAATGTCATGGATCATGAAGAATGTAAATAAGAATCGCTTAGTGGTATACTCTATCGATCTCGCATACACAGCTTGGAAAGATCTAAAGGAGAGATTCGACAAGATCAATTTATCTCGAGTCTATCAACTAAAAAGGATACGGCTATGCCGCAGCAAAAGGTACATCACCGCTTGAGCTATTATTCGAGGATAAAAGACTTATCGATGAGATTGACTCAATCATTCCGCCACCGACGTGCGAATGTGTCACCCCAAAGAATACATAGAGCATCCGAAAATCGCTGGTTGTTAGAGTTCCTAATGGGGTTGAATGATGGTTACAATCAAAGCATGAGTCATATTCTCGATGTAACCCACACCTAGTGTGAATCTAGCCTATGCCATGATTGCGCAAGATGAAAGCCGTAAATTGATGACCGAAAGATGCGGATACCGAATCCACGAGCATATAGCATTGCTCAGCGGACTCGAAATAATCGTAACTGCATAATCGTAACCAAAGCAGATAAAAGAAGCCATCCTCTTAATATATGTCGTGATTACCGCAAAATGAAAGGACATAATAGAAATCGCTATAAATTGACGATTACGACTATCGCAACAAGCAAGGACATATACGAGACAAATGCTATAAACTTGTAGGGTATCCCGATGATTTCAGACAAAAGGAAAGTAAATGGCTGTGACAAGAGAAGGGAATACTTGTGGTCCATCAAACCTGAGGTATGAAGAAGGAGTGAGACAGTTATTGTCACGCCCTTTTTCGACCGCGACATTATCACTCTAACTCCCCTTAGAAATGTTAGAAAATAAAAATGCTAAAATGCTAAAGGGTGCTAAAATGTTAATGGTTCATGATTCGCCACCTAATTAGTTTGGGTGAATTAGACACCTAAATGTCAACTAGGTTAAAGTCAACATTAACTCCATTTGTTATGGTCTCATAAACTAATGTGAGATTCTCGTAAGGGTTCTTTATCAATCTAGAGGAAGGGTTTAGGCATCCTCTAAGATCCGCTTAATCAAGCGGTTCTGCTCAAACCTAGGTTATTATTATGCTAAGAGTGCAATGCATGTTTAAAAGATGTAAGTGTTTTTTAAAAAAAAGACGTTTTATAAAAGAATTATAAGGCTAATGCTACAAAAATATACATAAAGTTTAAAGGTATGTATTCATAAAGATGGTGTGAAGTTGATTTGTCCAAACGTGTATATTTACTTGCTAACTTAATCTTGATTAACATAAGTAAAACTACTTAATTTTGCAATTGAGAAGAATCTATGCCTGAATTTCATAATTAGATATGCAAATTTAATTGTTAAACAAAAGTGCATGAGAAACCTAAAATAAGTAAGGGGAAGACAAATTTCTAATGTTAGTCATTTTCTATTTATTGAGTCAAGGTTTAACTATTCTAAGTGTAATGCTAATTAATGTAGTGTTAGGCAATTAATTTACAATAAATAAATGGGGTAGGATATGAATCAATCAATATGACTCGAAGGATGGCGATGTCATTCTGCCGGTAGTTCTAGAATGGCTTGGAATTTCAGAGGCAGAGATAAATGCACACGGACGCTGGTCTTCACTTGTAGCTCATAATGAGTCTCAGATCGACTCTTCATTTTTACTCCAATGCATTTCATGTAAAATAAGAAAAGAAAAAAAGGATTAGTATGTAATATAAACCTTATCACATAATTTAAACACATAGCTCGCTTCATTCCAGCCATTAAAGGGATTAAACTGGCCCAAACCACACTCAAATAAATTTTACCAAAAAAAAAAAAAAGCATTAAGATATGCATGGGGATGAAAGACACCGATCGCTCAAAGTTGGACCCGCTAACAAACAATATGCAGTAAAGCAAAGAAGGGCCAAGGATTATTCAAATCACCTTGGACTTTAGTTACAAGCAGAAATGGGCAAATTCCAATTTCTTTCATTCTTACTCACACATGGAACAAATGCGGATTTTTCATTTAAATCAACTGAGAAGCCCAGATTTGGGATGTTGAACTATAGCTAGGAAACTGAAATACTGCATGCTCAGTCACATTCCAATTTCTTTCATTCTTACTCACACATGGAACAAATGCGGATTTTTCATTTAAATCAACCGGAAGCCCATTTGGGACGCTGAACTATAGCTAGAAATCAAATCGCATGCTCACCACATAAGGTAAAGATTGATTCCTACTATATTATTGTCACTCAAGTTCATTCAAGCTCAAGAAAAATTATCCAGGGACTAATTTGAGTTTTTATTCCAAGCAGAGGGGAGATTTCGATCTATAGTCAATTTTAGAGGACGGACTCAACGACCTTTCAACACATTGCTATAACAAATGACTTAACATGTAATCCCATATTGTAAACAGACAATCAATTCGTAGGCATATTTCAAAGTATAAAACGAACTGATAGTTATTCAAGATAGTGTTGAAGGACACAGAGTTGTTCTCACTGCACACACAACACATAATTTAAATGAGAGGAATCCAAATAGAACCGATTTCCACATACGTAATGATCCGAGAGGCAACATGGCAACATTAAGACCCTATTTACTCTTTACATATTATTCTGCCACTGACAGAGCAAATCTATAACTATTCACAACCGAATAAGTTACATCCAACTATAAAGAGCGCGATAAATCGGGGCAATGAAACAAACATCACGTTATTCATTTAATCGATTTTAAATACTCAAAGATAGTACGTCGCATCACACACGACACAAGATGAAACGTGAATCTAATCATATACAAACAAAGACATCCAAGCGATTTCAAACTTGTTAAACAAGATAGCCACATTCCATATCCGTATAACCATAAACTAACACCATATAATCAAACCAACATATATAAAGTCAAAATAAACAAGAGGAGTACATTAATCGACCTTTTGCAGTAGCTTAATCGAGCGGCGTTCGATCGCCGAGTCACTCTAAGAATGTATCACGATGTGATCAAGGGAAAAAGCTTATGTTTTTGTTTTATGATTCGTAGTTTGAAGAAATCACTGGTATCTTCGCGGTGGTTTCTCGATGACGGGTGAAGAATAAGGCTTGAGATTTTCTATTCTTGCCGCCTATTCTAGTGGTTTCTTTTGTGGGAATCGATTATTACTCTGGGCCTGCGGTCTTTTCCCATTTTTGAATGCTAAAGGGTGCTTACCGAGGTTGAAGGATGTGCGAAACTAACATTTTGAGGGTATTCTTGCGTTGTCTGGAGCGATCCTCTCCCTCCAAGGATGTATAAATGGATCCCTTTTATATCCATACTATGATTTCTAATTTGGATAAGCTATTGGTGCGATTTTCGTACTGATTTTTTGGGCGAATTTGGTATTGATTTTCGAGTGATTTTTACCAAAATAAGTGCTGATTTGGTTTGATTTTGAGATGAGATTTTAGGTAAGTTAATATTGGGCTCTGATTTGGTAAGATCGTTAATTCTATGCGATTTGCGAAGATTTGGGAAGATTTACGTGTGATGGAAGGCGATTGAAATTGAGCGAAAGCATTAGGGTTCGCTTTGTACATTTGGAAGGGTGAACTGGTAAACACGTCGTGGCTGGATATGAGGCCACTGTTTGGTTCTTTTGGGCTCGAGAATGATTTTGTAAAGGGTAAGATATATTTGGGCTAGTATTAATTATAGTGGGTGATTTTAGTTAGTCTTATTTATTTGGGTAGAAGTCTAAGTGTTAGATTTAAATGGGGTTTAAATTGCAAACAACAATTATGAAATTTCTTTGGGTATTAATAAATGCAGATGTGATGTTTAAGGAGTGCTTAATGTTTTTTTTTTATATAAATGCGACGTCATTATTAAATTGTTTATTTATTTACGTATTTATTATTAATGAAAATAGAATAGAGCTTAAATTATGAATAATATTTAGGCAAATAACAAATGCGACGTGAGACTCAAAGTGCTTAATACTCTACGAAATGCGTGTCATTATTAAATTGCTTATTTATGCATGTATTAATGTTTTATTGTTGTATTTTATTATTATAAAATTGTAAAACTTATTTTGAAAATTAGTGTCATTCTATGGTTAATGATTGGACGAGAGGGTCAAAATCGTGTCAACAACTTGTCCCTCTTTGTATAGAGACGATGGAAGAGTCTTCGACAAAGACGCTGACTTATAGCCAATTTTGTCTCGATCTTCAGAATTAAAATGATGGGCAATTAGGACAAACTGACGCAAAATTCAAAATTGTCCCAGTGTCGAGTTATGATGACACTTGGTTACCATGGTCAAACACCAAGGCGGGATAATGCAGACTTAAAATTTGTCCCAGTATCGAGTTATGACGACACTGGGCTACCATGGTCAAACACCAAGGCGGGCTGACGCGGACTCAAAATTTGTCCCATTGTCGAGTTATGACGACACTGGGTCGACGTGATGTTAAAATAAACTGGCTTGAGCATAGGGGTGTACCGGTATTGACTTATGAAGACGCTGGGCTTATTGGTGATATGGAATGAGTGGACCGACGCTCGAGGCCGCTTCTGCCATTTGTTAGGAAGGTTAGCCCCCCAACAAATTGCCCTGATTCAGAAGAGAAAATCCACGCCAGGCTCCTGCTCCTGCATGCTAAGACTTAAGCAAACGGTTAGTGCATAACTGTTACGGCAAAATAATAACGCATGAATTTATGGACAATGTAACTGTGTGAGTAGAAATGTTATTCTGCTAAATGTGATGCCGGTTGTGTTGATGTGATCGCAAATCGTGATTTCGCCTTGCACTGACGTGTTGCGATTGTGAATGCGATATGTTGTCCTCACCGCAATCGACCCTTTAGATTGAAGCTCTCTAGACTAAAGCTCAAGAAAAAGTTAGTGCGAATCGCTAAGACAAAATAATAAAGCATGAATATATAAGAAATGCACTCGAGTAGAGAAATCGCCTCGCGCAGATGTGATATCGCGACGACGCCGCTTTCGACGTGGCGTCGTTTTAGACGGCGCCATTTCGATCAAGGCGTCGTTTTCGACTCGACGCCATTTTCTGACGGCGCCGTTCGACTTGACGTCGTTTCGGACCGAGTCGCTTTCTGACTCGGATCATTTTCTGACTCGCCATTTTCGACTCTGAGTCATTTTCGACTCGGCCATTTTCTGACTCAAGATCGCTTTGGACTTGGCGTCGCTTTCGACCTAGCGCCGCTTCGACTGAGTCGCTTTCGAACTTCGGCATTTTGACTTACGCCGCTTTCTGACTTGGCGTCGCTTTCGACTTGACGTCGGCTTTGGACTTGGTGTCGCTTCGACTCGAGTAGTTTTCGACTCGACGCCGCTTTCGCACTCCTGCCGCTTTCTGACACGACATCGCTTTCGACATGACATCATTTACTGACTTTGCGCCTTTTCTGATTGGCGTCGCTTTCGACACGATGTTGATGAAGACGCCATTGTGTCGATGCTCCTATTCTTGTGAATTAATGCTCCCGCATGCTAAAACTTATAAAACGTGCATATCTGCTAAATCAAAGTAATGAATATATGAAAAAATAAAATTTTGTGAGTAGAGACGTCAGCCCTATATGACGTGTAGGACGCCGCGAATCGATGTCGTCGCCTCGGACTTGCGGATATTACGAACGCCGATATCGCCTCGGACTTCATCGATGCCGCGAATACTTGGCGAATGACGCCGATGCCGATGTAGCCTCCGCACGACTTGGTAGACGCCGTGAATGCCGCGATTCGATAGTCCCCGCACGGACTTCTTTGGCGCCGTGAATGCTTGTCAATGCCGCGATTGCCGAGATGTTATTGCTTGTTGTGGTGCAATGATGCCTTCGACCGACATCAGGCGCTTGGAATCGCATTGGTTGCAACGATGTCATTGCACGGATCATCGCGGCGCTTGTGATCCGCATACCGAAGCGTGATCCCGGATCGAGCCGATGTGGCCGGACTTTGGCCATTGTTGCTTTTTTTTTTTTTTTCTATTTCCGCTAAGTCAAGAACTCGCGCCAAAGAAAACTTGTGAGTTTGGGTGGTGGATTCGCATCGACTTTGTAGTTTTGACCACTTGATGCTCGGACGTCGCTTTGTTTCGACTCATAACCCCGCCTGGTTTCCTACCTCGACTTATCGTTAACGGTCCTAGTTTTGAATACGCAGCGGTGTTTGGCCTAAAGTGAGTCTCAATGGGATTGCTTGTCTATCATGTGTATTTTCGTTATTTTCAAAATAAAGGGAAGACTTCCTAATGGTGTGACCGAAGCCGATTTAGGCCGCCTACGTATCCCCACGAGGGAATCAGGTCATGACGTAGTTCATTACAAGCGAAATTGGGTAAATTTTTAAAAGGTGGGACCGGCGGTATGGTCGCCACGATCCGCCAAGGAATCGTGTCAAACGTAGTTCCATTTTATTACGTATAAAGGGCAAAATATATTAAACTAACTATTTTAGACTCGAGGGCCAATGCAGAGGCACGAGTCCACTTGTTCAAAATGTCTTCTTGCTCTGCGTCTTCAATGGTTGAGTCTTCAGTAGGATCATCCTTTGCAGCTGATGTGCGATTTATACGCACGCTAAACGCAAGTGCACGTATCGTGACAAGTAATATAGTCTAGGTAAGACCGAATATCGTCCTCAGAGACTGGTTTTCAAGTACCGATTATGTATCCTTTAGTTTCTATTTGGTTAACGTTAACTTGTTGAGAATTATAACTAAGAATTAAAGCTAATGCAGGAAATAAACTAATTAAGAAAATACTTTGAATTAAATCAGTTATGATGGAGAATTAGGGCTTCCAAGATCATCAACTATCCACTCTATTCAATCCTTAATACAATTAGACTGACTTCTTCTTCTACGTTAAGATAGCAGGTTAACTAAGCCGTTTTATACTCCTGTTAAGGTAATATAAACACTCAACCCCAATGGAGAACCCTTCTATCTTTCGATGACAAGATTGACTACAAAGGAGGATTACGAGCAATAACCTATTAAGCTACACAAGTATCGGGGTACTTTCGTCCACGATTTAAACCTATGTTTATTCAACTATAGCATATTCACAATCTCCCCTTCGGATTTCGATTAGAACTCATATAAGTGATGATAACTAGTGATCAATTAATTATGAAGCAATCAAGGCAATTATTGAATAAATCTTAATCTAATGGAAGAAGAAATTAACTAATGTATTAATTCATAGATAAAAGCTTCAAGTGAATCACAAGGAAAACACAAAATAAGTAATTAGCTCATAGCTGTTGACACCCAATTTTGACCCTCCCGTCCAGCCATTAACTATAGAATTACACTAATTTTGCAAAATAATTTTTTTTAGGATTTTTATAATAAAATACAACAATAAAACATAAATACAGGCATTAAGAATTAATTTAATAATGACATCGCATCTTACGTAGAGTTTTAAGCACTTAGAGTCTCGCGCCCGCATTAATTAACTTTAAGCTTTGTCGTATTAATAAACGCATGAAAATAAATAATTTAGCGATAACGTCGTGTCAGGTAGCATAGCCGCATTAATTAGTAATCATTTAAAATCAATTTTTAAATCTAAATACATGCATTTAATAGCGTCGCATTTATAAAAAAGCTTTAAACAATTCTTAAATATCATACTTGCATTTAGCATTTAAGTAATTTAATATAAACTCAATGCATTTTAATTTAACTTCGCAATAATGCACAATAATAAGATTTTTAAATAATAGCGCCACGCTCTAAAGTATTGAGCATTAATTAAATAGCACGCCGCTTCATAACAATTAGATTAATAAAACACCTAAATAATTTAATCACAATTTATTAGTTTATTTAGCACTAATTAATTTAAACACTACCTAATTAAATACCTAATTAAACTAACTAGCCTAAAACTAATTAACCCCTAATTAAAACTAATACCCCAATGCCCACTTAAACTCTACCCTTTACTAACTACCAGCCTCTTCAAATTCCAACACCGCGCCCACACCATTACTTCACGACCCTACCACGCCCCAACCTTTTATTTTCATTAACCTTTCCTCGCCTCCTCAATCAAGCAGCCCTAAAACCTCGACGAACCCTAAACCTTAATCGCGCCGCCTCACGCGCTGTCGCGTGATTCTCGCCGAGAATCCGCGACTTTCCTTTCCCTTTACCCGCACACACGCCTCCAACGACTTCTTACCATAGATAACCAAATCCTTCAAATCAAAATCCATTCAAATCACACCTAGAATAAGTACGAATCGTGCGAAATTGAGCAAGAATAGGCATAGAAATCTCACCTTAAATGCATACCAAACATAGAACCCAAGAGGGCTATATAAGAACATGCAAAGAGCATCAAGTATCGAATGCAGAGAGCGTGGCTCATAGGAGTCCAACAAAGAATCATCACGAACGCAGAGCACAAGAGAGTACAAGACGAGGAGTCGAGGCACCCAATTTTAGGACAAGAGAGCAGAGTGGCATCTCGAACATAGAGATACCCGTTAAGAGCGTAAACAGGAGAGCAGGTCATAGCATCGATCGTCGAGTTCAAGAGGAAGTAGCAAGAACACCGATTCAAAACCCTTCTTCTTAGTTGCGTGTCGCCGCACATCGCTGAGTATTCTCAATAGCAAGCCTTACCCTTTCAATCGCATCGCAATAACCCGTCGTGGACCGACGACTTGATACGCCTCGGTTCGCACGGAGAAGGTAAACTAGAAATCCTCTCGCTATTTACTTTGTTGTGTTTTATCGGATTTAGTTCAACGCTTGTATTGTGGTATTCTTAAATGGTTTAGATATGAAGGAAAGAACATAGGAATGATTTGGATAGGTTACATTCGCATAAAATGGCTCTACCTCTGTTAGGTGTGCACATGTGCTTAAACTATTGGCTTAGGATTGTTATGTTCAGATTTCAGAATTTAGAAACATGCCTAGTATTTTATACCAAGTATGTTGTCGAATATAAGAAGTTGTTGTGTCTTCTACATATCCGCAAAATTGAATCTTTCTCTCTAGTTCTAGAAATCATGAAGTCCGCTTGTTCATGCCCCGTGTGTCGTTGACTCTTCACTAACTAGCAAACTTGCTCAGATGTTCATTTTTAGTTATTGTAAAGCGAGGGCGTGTTAATGTTGTGCCTACTATATCTTGAGACCACCGTTGAATTATGCCATTCTAGTACCATATAATTATCTCACGGCTTCATTCATATATGCCGAAATCTACCTAATGTCTTGCTAAGCATGTCGTCTAAGCTAATGTGTGCATAAAGCATTTAGGAACCTTGTATCATAATGTGACTGATTTCTAAGTGGTAACGGAAGTTGAAAACTCGCACAAATCTCGAAAGTTCAATTTTAATGAGTATTGGTTTATTTGTGTGTCGCCTATCACATGTGGGATTAATTGGCCTTTCTTTAAAACTGGAAATTTTACACTTTGGGGTTTATTTCATCCTCCCATCTTACATCTAGCTAGTATTTCACAAAGATAGTTGAGAACTCCGCAGCAGGTCTGTAGGAAAATTGGACTGATTTTTTTTTCCTTTCCTGTCTGTTGTGTCAAAATGCTTGGAAATCTGATTATCCACATAAACATATTTGTGTGACTGTTAGTTGCCATGATTAAAAGTATGCCTTCATTGGTGGAAATATGCAGTCGCCCTCGATATATCCAAATCACATCTGTGTCGTTTTTTTGCCTTAATAAGCTTCAGAATACATCTTGGTTTGATTAATCATACCCAACTGTTTTAACTACCTGAATTGCCTGCCAAGATGTACATGATTGTCTTACTTGGATTGCTGAAACTGCATATCTGAAAAGTCTCATGAGCCATAGAAATAATTGGTTAGCATTAGTGTCACTATTATCTTCGCTGGAACTATCGCCACCGCTGCCCTCGCTTTGGGTATTCTGCCATTATCAAGCATCGTGTTATCACTACTGTTAGGTTCGTCCCGCCCTCGGATTTGCCTTTGTTAATTTCTTACTTGCTGATCTGGGAATTCATTTCTCTTTTCCTGCATACTGCCCGGCACCCTGTCCCATATGTATGTACATCTGGGTTCGGCTCCCTTGGATTTGCCTCTGGCCTATTTCGCTATCCCGCAATTCAATCATGCATACATGTTTTAAGTATAAATCATACGTGCTAATTCTTATGTCTAGTACTTGTTTATTATTTGGGTTCTTACTAATCCTTATTTTTCTTATTTTTACATGGCACGACGGAGCTAAACGAAGAGTCTCACTACGAGACTCATCACGAGCTACTCCAAATGAATACCGTGATCTATGTGCATTTCTCTATCCACACCGGGAGTTCCAATCACGGCGAATAGCATCGCTACTCTGTCGAGTCCTTTTATTTCTTATCCCGCCCGCTTATTCGTAATTAACTGCCTAACACTCGTACATTAGTAGTAAGTTGCCTAGAATATTTAAACTTTGGGTCACCATTAGAAATTAATTCGACATTAGAAATTGGCTTGTTCCTTTAAGTTAATATTTTTAACATTTGCTTAAATCATATTAGATTCTAACAATTTCCCATCGGCATAAATATTCAAGTAGCTAAGATATTATTAACAACAGAGAAATTTATCTTTTATGAATTCTTGCTAATATGTATAATAAATCCTTTTTTAGCCTTCGCATAACATGTACTATTCATATGATTTTGTAAACGCATTAAAACATTTTTTTTTTTTTTTTTTTTTTTTTATGAATGCAGGTTTTCCACTAAGGACATTTTAAAAAAAACTCACATTTTGCTTAGTCAAAATAAATCTTAAGTATTTTAAGATTTTGAAGCATCTTTTATAAAAAAGCATTTTTAAACATAATAATTACCTAGGTTTGGCAGATAACGCAAGTTAGCGGATCTTAGAGGGTGCCTAACCCCTTCCCTCTAGATTAATAAAGAACCCTTACCCAGAATCTCATTAAGTTTAGCAGACCATCAAATGGAGTTAATGTTTACTAGTTAAACATTTAGGTGTCCTAATTCACCCAAACTAATTAGGTGGCGACTCCGCGAACCCTTAGCATTGTAGCAACCCTTTTGCAATTTTAGCATCCTTTTAGCATTTTTAATACTTTTTGCACTTTAGCACATTTATTATTTATTTTCTAACCTTTTATTTTTGAGCAGGAGTTTAGAAAATAAAAGTCGCGGTCGAAATCGGGCGCGACAGAAATGGCGACTCCGCTGGGGACTTTAGGTTCTTAACCACAACAGATCTAGGATAATTATTTGGCAATTACTTTGGCATTTAATTTTTGTGTGTTGTATTTTGTTTTATTTATTTTTGATTGCTACCTGCTTTACTGCTTTCCTTAAACTGGCATTCCGCTCATATTTCTTCTACTGAAAATTCACACAATCACACACTCACGCTATTTGGTGTGCTTCACGCACCGCAAATTTCTTCAAATACCCAAATTTTAAGAGAGTTGGCGCTGCGCGAGTTAGATCGGTTCGTCGATCACCGTAGCCTTCTCACTCGAGTTGTCGCTCGGGAACTCAAGCGCCTAGAAAAGCCAAATCTTAGCAACTCAGATAGAGCTATACCACCCTTATTTTAGGCATGCATACATTTACCTTAGGTGGGTCGGTCCTTGGCATCGACACCACAATTAGGAAGACACCAAACTTGTCGACGGGTTTCTCAACCCAACGACCAACCAGCATATTATGTGTAGCGTGACAATGACAGACAAATCCAAGCCCAATCATGTCAGGCTGAAATTGGAAAAAAGTGCACCGTCATTTGGTCGCCATTTCCAACAAAAGCATTACAGTTGGGCGACTTGGACAAATCCGTCATAATCTCGCATAAGTGACGTTTAGGCTTACCTCTGGCATAAAGAGGCCCCCCTGCATGTTAGGAAACGTTCGAATGTGCGGTATATCTGCTACATACTTGCAAATTATGTGCTTTATGCTAACACCGTTTGTTGCATTTTTAGAAAGATTTATCATCCTCCCAGCGGTCGGTTCGTATTTGACTAAGCAATGGCAGAGCATCAATATTTCACAAGATCAAAGGTACGGTCCAGCAACATGACTGATTCAAGGACATCTGAGCGGAACGAGTCGGAACCTGTCTTGGTTCTTATAAGCAAAGCAGAGGTCTCAGGAGAGAAAGACAGCATAGATCCAGTCGAGCAACTCGCACAATTACCACAACAAATGGCAACCCTGCAGGCCGAAATCAAAAGGCTCAAGAACCTCACCAGAGCACTCGTCGCGCAAATAACCAAAATAACAAAAATCTCCAAAGTATTACTAAGACTGGCTACATATCCCATTCAGCCAATATACAATGCACCCATATATCCCACACAAAACCGAATGCCTAACGTACTCCAGCTAAACACGAACCAAAGGCCACCACAAACCCTTTATCGCAATGCATATGGCAACCCTTTGCGATACCCATATGTGTATACGCCACAAGCCCGCCCACCAAATATCTTCACACCCGCCTAAATACTACGTAAAGGCCACCAAAATATACGCCCATTTAGCCGAGCCTTTATCGCGCTTGTACGAGAGGTTGAGGTTTGCAGGATACTCACCAATTCAAAGAATGTGCCCAATCCCAAGTCCAAAGCTCATGATGGAAACAAAAGTCATGCATACCATTCGAGCCGCGGACACGACGTGGGAAGGTGTTATACACTCGAGACAAAGTAAGGAGCCGATCAAGGAGGAGTCATTCAGTGGAGGAGGCTTACCCTAATGAGTACAATGAACCCCAAAGGAAGAGGTGTTCCTTGCTGTAACCGCTCGCTGAATCAGTTATTTATCCAGGCAGGCACCACGCAGAAGCCAAAAGAAGGAGATACTGACAGCAGAGCACGAAGACCCAGCCAGCCACGATGCAGAGCAAGAAGGTGTATTGGTTGGATTTGCACCCTTGTCTTGGTCCGCCTAGAGCCTGGATAGGAAAAACGATTTATTTTAGCAGAATAATTTATAAACTCATTTAAGCTTTAATAATGTTTTCTTTCGTTTTGCTTGTAATGAACTACGCTTGACTCGATTCCCTTAGTGGATACGTAGCGCCGCCTCGCCTGGTCCCTCATCTTGAAATTTTAATGTTACCCAATTTCACTTGTAATGAACTACGTTCGACCTGATTCCCTCATGGGGATACGTAGGCGGCCTAAATCGGCTTCGGTCACACCATTAGGAAACTTTCCTTTTGCTTTGAAAATGACAAGAATGCACATAGCCTACAAGCAACTACATTGAGACCCATTTTTAGGCCAGACACCCTTTTTTCAAATCGACGGTGTAGGAAACTGCATGGGTTGCAAGTCCAAACATGCTGCACGCAGATCATGAGACAAGCGGCGAAGTCAAATGCGAATCGACTTCCAAAACTCACAAATTTTCTTTGAGCGCAGGTCTTTTAAACAGAAGCATAAAGTGCAACAGCCGAAGCAGAAAATACGACGAAAGTCTCTTCGCAGAAGCAGGAAAAGCAGCCAAAGGCAGAGGATGACAACAATCCAAAGTCCGCAGCAGCAGCAGCAGAAAGGGGCATCAACAATCGGCAATCAAAGTTCAGAGTTCCGCAACAAAACCTAGCATAAAGCGGCAACCACGCGCCGCACACAACAAAGGCATCATAACAATTCGTCAGTTGCAGTGCAAGGGCAACATCTCAGTATTCGTCATGCATATCAGGGACGACATCTCTATCCATAAAATTGCACTTCTCATATATATTTATCATTTTGTTTAAACAGGTATACACTAACGCTTCCTCGCTTAGCTGCGGGAGCATTTATTCTACAGAGCAAAGCAGGCGACATCGCCCGCATAACGACGTAATCGGCAAGTCCACGCAACGACGCCAAAGAAGAACACGCCCGCATAACGACGTAATCGGCAAGTCCATGCAACGACACCAGCGAAGAACACGCCCGCACAACGTAATCGGCAAGTCCATGCAACGACGCCAAGCGGAACACGCCCGCATAACGACGTAATCGGCAAGTCCATGCAACGACGCCAAGGCGAACACGCCCGCATAACGACGTAATCGGCAAGTCCATGCAACGACGCCAAGAAAGAACACGCCCGCATAACGACGTAATCAGCAAGTCCATGCAACGACGCCAGCAGCAACACGTCCAGACAACGACGTAACCAGCAAGTCCATGCAACGACGCCGGCAGCAACACGTCCAGACAACGACGTAATCAACAAGTCCAAAAACGACGCCAAGTCCGAAAACGACGCCAAGTCCGAAAACGACGACAAGTCCGAAAACGACGACAAGTCCGAAAACGACGACAGGTCCGAAAACGACGCCAGGTCCGAAAACGACGCCAAGTCCGAAAACGACAACGAGTCCGAAAACGACGCCAAGTCCGAAAACGACAACGAGTCCGAAAACGACGACAAGTCCGAAAACGACGCCAGGTCCGAAAACGACGACAAGTCCGAAAACGACGCCAAGTCCGAAAACGACAACGAGTCCGAAAACGACGACAAGTCCGAAAACGACGACAAGTCAGCATCTACGCAGGGACGATTTCTCTGTTCTCAAAATTGCATTTTTTTCCTCATATATTATTCTGTCTTAGCAGTTATGCACTAACTCTTTCTTGAGCTTTAGTATATAGGGACAATTGCAGCAAGGACAACGTATCCGCATTCACAATCGCAACACGCCTGCGTGCAAGGACGAAAATCACAAAGATTCGCAACATCGCATCAACACAACAGCATCGCGCTTTGCGTGATAACCTTTTCTATTCACGCTACATTGTTTTTAAAATTATTTTTGCCTTAGCGCTATGCACTAACCGCTTGTTCAAGTCTCGGATGCAGCAGCGAGAGCACAACGTGGATTTTCTCTTACAATAACCGGCAATCGTTGGGGCCAACCTTCCCAACGATTGGCAGAAGCGGCCTCAAGCGTCGGTCCACTCGCTCCACCGTAGAACCCAGCACCACAAGCCATAGCAGTGCACCCCAGGTTCAAGCCAGTTATATTCTTTTACTTTTTGCACCATAGCCCAGTGTCATCATAACTCGACACTGGGACATCTTTAAGCCCGCATTAGCCCGCCTTGGTGTTTTGACCATGGTAGCCCAGTGTCATCATAACTCGACACTGGGACAGTCTTTGAGTCCGCGTTAGCACGCCTTAGTGTTTTGACCTTGGTATCCCAGTGTCGTCATAACTCGACACTGGGACAGTTTTTAATTTTTTGCGTCCGCCTTGTCAAACTGCCCAACATTTTTGCAATTCTGAAGATCGAGACAAAATTGGCTATGAGTCAACGTCTTTGTCCGAAGATTCTTCCATCATCTCCATACAAAGAGGGACATCTGTTGACACCCAATTTTGACCCTCCCGTCCAGCCATTAACTATAGAATTACACTAATTTTGCAAAATAATTTTTTTTAGGATTTTTATAATAAAATACAACAATAAAACATAAATACAGGCATTAAGAATTAATTTAATAATGACATCGCATCTTACGTAGAGTTTTAAGCACTTAGAGTCTCGCGCCCGCATTAATTAACTTTAAGCTTTGTCGTATTAATAAACGCATGAAAATAAATAATTTAGCGATAACGTCGTGTCAGGTAGCATAGCCGCATTAATTAGTAATCATTTAAAATCAATTTTTAAATCTAAATACATGCATTTAATAGCGTCGCATTTATAAAAAAGCTTTAAACAATTCTTAAATATCATACTTGCATTTAGCATTTAAGTAATTTAATATAAACTCAATGCATTTTAATTTAACTTCGCAATAATGCACAATAATAAGATTTTTAAATAATAGCGTCACGTTCTAAAGTATTGAGCATTAATTAAATAGCACGCCGCCTTCATAACAATTAGATTAATAAAACACCTAAATAATTTAATCACAATTTATTAGTTTATTTAGCACTAATTAATTTAAACACTACCTAATTAAATACCTAATTAAACTAACTAGCCTAAAACTAATTAACCCCTAATTAAAACTAATACCCCAATGCCCACTTAAACTCTACCCTTTACTAACTACCAGCCTCTTCAGCCCAACACCTGCGGCCCACACCATTACTTCGCCGACCCGGCCCACGCCCCAACCTTTTATTTTCATTAACCTTTCCCTCGTCTCCCTCAATTGAAGGCAGCCCTAAAAACCCTCGACGAACCCTAAACCTTAACAGTCGCCGCCTTCACCTCACGCCTTCGTCGCCGTGATTCTCGCCTGAGAATCCGGCGACTTTCCTTTCCCTTTACCTGCACACACGTCTCCAACGACTTCTTACCATAGATAACCAAATCCCTTCAAATCAAAATCCATTCAAATCACACCTAGAATAAGTACGAATCGTGCGAATTCAGAGCAAGAATAGGCATAGAAATCTCAGCCTTAAATGCATACCAAACATAGAACCCGAAGAGGGGCTATATAAGAACATGCAAAGAGCATCGAAGTATCGAACAGAGAGAGCAGGGCTCATAGGAGTCCAACAGCAATCATCAGTCGAATGCAGAGCACAGTAGAGTACAAGACGAGGAGGCGAGGCACCCAATTTTAGAAGATGAAGCGAGAGAGGCATCGGTCGAACATAGAGATACTCGTTAAGAGCGTAAACAGGAGAAGCGGTCATAGCATCGATCGTCTGAGTTCAAGAGGAAGTAGCAAGAACACCGATTCAAAACCCTTCTTCTTAGTTGCGAAGTCGATGCACATCAGTGAGTATTCTCAATAGCAAGCCTTACCCTTTCAATCGCATCGCAATAACCCGTCGGGTGGACCGACGACTTGATACGCTGCCTCGGTTCGCCGCCGGAGAAGGTAAACTAGAAATCCTCTCAGTTATTTACTTTGTTGTGTTTTATCGGCGATTTAGTTCAGTCGTTTGTATTGTGGTATTCTTAAATGGTTTAGATATGAAGGAAAGAACATAGGGAATGATTTGGATAAGTTACATTCTGGTATAAAATGGCTCTACCTCCTGTTAGGTGTGCACATGTGCTTAAACTATTGGCTTAGGATTGTTATGTTCAGGATTTCAGGAATTTAGAAACATGCCTAGTATTTTATACCAAGTATGTTGTCGAATATAAGAAGTTGTTGTGTCTTACATATCCGCAAAATTGAATCTTTCTCTCTAGTTCTAGAAATCATGAAGTCCGCTTGTTCATGCTCGTGTGTCGTTGACTCTTCACGAACTAGCAAACTTGCTTGTATGTTCATTTTTAGTTATTGTAAAAGGAGGCGGTGTTAATGTTGTGCCTACTATATCTTGAGACCACCGGTTGAATTATGCCATTCTAGTACCATATAATTATCTCACGGCATTCATATATCTTTGAAATCTACCTAATGTCTTGCTAAGCATCTTTGTCCTAAGCTAATGTGTGCATAAAGCATTTAGGAACCTTGTATCATAATGTGACTGATTTCTAAGTGGTAACGGAAGTTGAAAACTCGCACAAATCCTCGAAAGTTCAATTTTAATGAGTATTGGTTTATTTGTGTGTCGCCTATCACATGTGGGATTAATTGGCCTTTCTTTAAACTGGAAATTTTACACTTTGGGGTTTATTTCATCCACCTTACTTACATCTAGCTAGTATTTCACAAAGATAGTTGAGAACTCCGCAGCAGTCTGTAGGAAAATCGACTGATTTTTTTCCTTTCACGTCATTGTGTCAAAATGCTTGGAAATCTGATTATCCACATAAACATATTTGTGTGACTGTTAGTTGCCATGATTAAAAGTATGCCTTCATTGGTATGAAATATGCAGTGTCTCGATATATCCAACACATCTGTGTCGTATTTTTGCCTTAATAAGCTTCGTAATACATCTTGGTTTGATTAATCATACCCATTGCTTTAACTACCGATTGCCTGCCAAGATGTACATGATTGTCTTACTTGGATTGCTGAAACTGCATATCTGAAAAGTCTCATGAGCCATAGAAATAATTGGTTAGCATTAGTGTCACTATTACGCTATTGCATTGGAACTCATCACATTGCCCTGTTTTGGGTATTCTTGTCATTCTTATTCATCGTGTTATCACTACTGTTAGGTTCGTCCCGCCCTCGGATTTGCCTTTGTTAATTTCTTACTTGCTGATCTGGGAATTCATTTCTCTTTTCCTGCATACTGCCCGGCACCCTGTCCCATATGTATGTACATCTGGGTTCGGCTCCCTTGGATTTGCCTCTGGCCTATTTCGCTATCCCGCAATTCAATCATGCATACATGTTTTAAGTATAAATCATACGTGCTAATTCTTATGTCTAGTACTTGTTTATTATTTGGGTTCTTACTAATCCTTATTTTTCTTATTTTTACATGGCACGCATCGGAGCGAAACGAAGAGTCTCACGGCGAGACTCATCACGAGCTACTCCAAATGAATACCTGCATCTATGTGCATTTCTCTATCCACACTGGGGAGTTCCAATCCGCCGGCGAATAGCATCGCTACTCTGTCGAGTCCTTTTATTTCTTATCCCGCCCCGTTTATTCGTGTAATTAACTGTCTAACACTCGTACATTAGTAGTAAGTTGCCTAGAATATTTAAACTTTGGGTCACCATTAGAAATTAATTCGACATTAGAAATTGGCTTGTTCCTTTAAGTTAATATTTTTAACATTTGCTTAAATCATATTAGATTCTAACAATTTCCCATCGGCATAAATATTCAAGTAGCTAAGATATTATTAACAACAGGAGAAATTTATCTTTTATGAATTCTTGCTAATATGTATAATAAATCCTTTTTTAGCCTTCGCATAACATGTACTATTCATATGATTTTGTAAACGCATTAAAACATTTTTTTTTTTTTTTTTTTTTATGAATGCAGGTTTTCCACTAAGGACATTTTAACAAAATCTCACATTTTGCTTAGTCAAAATACATCTTAAGTATTTTAAGATTTTGAAGCATCTTTTATAAACAAGCATTTTTAAACATAATAATTACCCTAGGTTTGGCAGGATAACCGCAAGTTAGCGGATCTTAGAGGGTGCCTAACCCCTTCCCTCTAGATTAATAAAGAACCCTTACCCAGAATCTCATTAAGTTTAGCAGACCATCAAATGGAGTTAATGTTTACTAGTTAAACATTTAGGTGTCCTAATTCACCCAAACTAATTAGGTGGCGACTCCGCGAACCCTTAGCATTGTAGCAACCCTTTTGCAATTTTAGCATCCTTTTAGCATTTTTAATACTTTTTGCACTTTAGCACATTTATTATTTATTTTCTAACCTTTTATTTTTGAGCAGGAGTTTAGAAAATAAAAGTCGCGGTCGAAATCGGGCGCGACAATAGCCATTGTCACGTTAAGAACTAAATTACAAACCAACATGAACTGAATTAAACAAAGCAAAAGAAAAAGAAAAGAAAATACTTGAACTAAGTCTCAAATCTTCGCCTCCTAGAGTTGTGTTGTATGTACAATCGATGGATGAATCCTCTAATGATGTAGATACTATTTATAGCCCAATAATCCTTTAGGTCAAAGGTTAGGGATTATGTAGGTAGGAAAAGTTATCACTTTTGGACCCTGAAAACGTGTCAAATTCGGATGCCCATTGGACCTGAATACAACCCTCAGAATAAATAGCCTACTCTTATTCGCCTGCAGGTCCATCTTCAAGCATTACTATCTAATTTTACCTTCTCCTATATTTCCATATTCGTGTTATTTCTTGAAGTATATACAGTCCTGTATATGAAACCTCCCAGAATCCAGTTGCATTAGGGTGTGTTTGTTACGATGGAAAATGTTTTCCTAGAAATATTTTGTTGAAAATAAGTGGCGTTACTTATTTTCTAGTGTTTGGTTAGTAAGCAAAATAATATTGTCTCAAGAACATTTATATGTAATATAGCAAAACACTCTGGGGTAGAAATTGGGTGAGGAGTGAGGTTTGTGGTTGGTGGGTGGTGGTCGTCAAGGGGTCAGGGTGGGTGAGGAGGAGACTAGTACTTGGAATGACATTTATGGAACTTGTTTTCCCCATTCAGGAACTTTTTTTCCTAGAAAAAATGTTTTTCAAAACATTTTGACCAACCAAACACACCCTTAAAGTTATTCCTTTTCATAGCCCTTTACTTTTTTCCTTGGGTATAGAGGTTCTCGTTTGTTGCTTTTTATGTTTTGGGGGAAGGAGTTAGGGTTTGGGACTACGATTTGGAGGTATAATTCATACAGGTGGTAAAGAGGAGCGGTATTATCATAAAGCCAATCAAATTCGAGGAGTTAAATCCTCATGAAAGAGCGCAGGACCACAAATGTGGTGGTGTGCAGAAAAAAAAGGGTGGTAAAAGTAAGGGAAAAGCCGCAAAAAGACAAATGTGTAGATCGGAAGCTAACTGATTCGCAAGGTTTGACATTTTAAAGAAGAAATCTTTTATGGCAGTCAGAGTTCCAAATCCCTTGATTGATGATAAATCACTACTTGGGATCTTTCATTCCATGTTCTTGTTTTATCTACAAATGGGGCTTCGTTTATGCGGTGTTGGTAGAATTTTTTGTTGCGATTGCATACAATGAAGCCTTGCAATCGCGAAGATGCGAGGCTTTACTCTCCATACATGCAACAAGATATTTTTGAGTTCGTAGTAATTCTTTGGCGGATGATCGATATAGGCATGGCTCGTGTCGCCATATACGCCGCGAACTTTATTCTTCTGAGTGTACTATGTGAACTGTGCTATGTTGTTATTTGAAAGTATTTAAAGTGTATAATTGGTTCAAGTGAAGCAGGGATGCACAAGTTTTGTTTCATTTGTTGCAAGTTTAGAGCTTGGCTATGATTTTGTTAATATGATATTGAGTTTTACATGTTTATGTGCCAAAAACCAATTCCAATGATTCTTTTTGTTGATAAGTTAAACATTTTATTACCAACAGGAGAATTACAAACCAAATTTGAAACTACCGGTCTGAGAAGCTCAGTGCACCAACCTAACCTCAATCTTACATAGGATAATAATTCAACTAGTTTAACTTTGTAGCTAGGCCTAGTACTTGCTAAACCACTTGTATCACATTCCTAACCAAGGGTTCAACATTCCTAGTTTGATGCTGGAAAAGTCTTCTATTCCTTTCCTCCCAACAATATACACGATGTATTTTTACAAGTGGAGTATAAGATATACGCAGACCTTACCACTATCTTTGTAGAGTGGAGAAGTTGTTTCCGAAAGATTTACGCTCAAAAGAAAATTAACTTTTGGTGCTTCCAAATTGTTTCCAATATATTAGTCACTTTCTTTGCTATAACAGAAATTGTGACTAGAATATTTGGATAGAGAATAGAACACTTGTGATGAACTGGACTCTATCTGCATTAGAAAGATATCTAGCTAACCATGTTGTGATAATTTTTTCCACCAATGACTGACATTGCATAGCTTATTCTCTTTTTGTTTACTCCAAGGTATTTCTAGATATTTAAATGACATTTCTATCTTAACAAATCTCAGGACCTGTAGAATCTATTGCAATTCCAATGATAAGAACAAACTGTGCAATAAATTGTTAGTTTCTTCTCATCCAAATTGAATACACCACTAATCCATCCCCGTTATTCATTAAGCCTCTAGGAATTTTTTTTCCATGTATTATTATTGATGTAATCATAAAAAGCTAATTTTTCCAAAGAATTTTAGACTAGTCCTCGATAATTTTTCATTTTCTCGCTAGTGCACCTAACTTTTCGATATATTTTTGGCTTGAAGTACCCCTGATCCCATTGATAACGAGTAGGTCCAAATAGTTCAACAAGGGTGATTGTCGAACCATACCCCACAATTTTGGCAACAAGATCGATACCATCGGAAAGGAAGGTTTTAATATTTTTCATACAAAGTCCTTTGCATAGTCGGTCGCGGCGCGACACAACTTAGAACTTATTAGGGGAAAAGTAAAAATCAATGTGATTAGTTCCAGCTCCTCCAAAAACACACAAACTTCAATTTTTAGACAAGTGTCCAAAAAAACACAAACTAAATATATACAAATTATAAATATCGATGAGTAAATTATATACATGATATTAGAATTTGACTCTAGATTATATGCTTTATTTTAGAGGAAAAACTTACACAATCATCTTATTAGGTAATAGATTGAAAACCTCCTTATTTGGCTTTCTGGTGACCCCTTCATTTTCCGGTGAGATTCGACGGTGGGGTGTTTGGATGACACGGTAATAGCGGTGATGTGCAAAACTGAAATTAGACTAATTAATATTTTTGAATAAGCATGGAGATGGTGAGTGGTGATCGGAGAAACTGATAGTAGCGGGTCCGGCGATATTTTAATGGAGAAGATCAGAAGAAAAATGTTAGCACATTATGAGGAGTAATTACATATTAAAACAAAAAGTTAAAATTATTTAGTTATATAATTTTTAATAAGAAAATGACACGTGTACAATGTTATTAATATAATCACTTTTATTTCTCACGCCTCATGTAGAGTGAAACACACTCTTTTCCACATCAGCGCTCAGGAGGTAAATAATTTTATTTTAAAATTATTCAGGGGTAATATGACCACCGCAAAAATAAAATGTGTAGTTGATAATTCGGTCATACGTTGGGGGTATTTGGCCATTTTTCATTGTTTTAACGCCCAAATTGGGAATACTGTAAGGGTAATAGCTTTTTGAGGAAAAAGCTCAAATATACCATTGAACTATTGGAAATAAAATGTGTAGTTGATAATTCGGTTATAAATGAGTCATTTCTGATAGTTCGATGACATATTTGAGCTTTTTGCTCTTTATTTAATAAAAGATCTTCCTTTTTGGTGGGAGGGGCACTATAATTTCGATTTAACTTATAAATCAACCAAACAATCTAGCGGTTTGAAGACAAATAATATGGATCGATGCAATAAACTAAATATTATTAACAATGGATATATATATTACGTTTTGGACATCCTTCATAAAAATTCGAATATTTTTTATAAAATTTTGTATAGGAGAAGCAAAAAAGGGAGACAAATATTCTAAAATTGTTCGTGGTGAGTGATTAATAAAAAAAAAACTTCACAAAAAAAGAGAGAAATGTTTCTTATCTTTCTACTTATTATGTCTTTCTCACATATCCCAACTGTCATTTTTTTCATCACTAGACAACCATCAGGAACTACTATAACCAAGTAGCGGAGCCACCTTAGCTTAAGGGTGTTGGGGCAAACATCTTTCACCAAACAATTATACTCTGTAGATGGACAAAATATTATTAACTATGGATATATATATTACATTTTGGACATTCTATTTTTCATAAAGTTTTGACTTTACCACTGACTATAACCACCGCTCATTCACCTTAACAATGAAAAAACCATTCTCATAAAAAATTGAAGGAGAAGAAGACTAATTCAAAATCACAAACAAACTTGCAATCCAATAGTGAATCTATTTCACTCCAAAAGTTTCAAACATAGTAAATAAAATCAAAGACTCATTTCCAACAATATCATTATTGTGGCGATTTAGATGCACATACAACGAATAACATTAATGCCCACTATACATATAATTTCGCCGGACGTTCAATCGCCGGTGGTGCATTAAGCGGCAATGAGGCGGCAACCACCACCTTAGGTGACGGATATAAGGGACACGACGGAGGCGCGCCGCCACTTGATTTACAAGATGGAGCAGATGGAGGTATTGGTATACCTTTTGGTAACATGTGACCAAAATCACCCGTAGATAATTTAATCTCTATTTGAGATTTCAAATCCATTAGCTTTCTATGAGTAGTTGCATGGCTTGAATAATAACAAAGATTTGTCAAAACAAAAAAGAAGACACTTAAAAAGACTATTTTGCTTCTTCATCATCATAGAGTAATATTTAGCACTTAAAAATGTGTAGAAGAATGGGTTTTAATTGTGAATGAGCTATGTTGTTTATATAGTTCAAGAAAAGTGTGTAACATTAACTGCTAATCTTCTTTTCTATTGGAAGATTATATTAATCAAAGAATATTCATCCTATCTGGACATGGAGACTTGAAAAATGGGGAATTATTTATGATTTATTGATCTTAAATGAGATTTCATTAATCATTATTTTGAAAAACCTTTTTGATATAACCTTCTTATCCGTACCTGCCAAGAGTAGCAATCATGTGAGATTTTAAATAAATCAACTTATATTTCATATTTAGAATATTTGACGATCTAATTAATTAATCTTTCATTTCATTTTATTTGGTCCTTATACTAAAAATAAAATTTTCTTTTACTTAATTCATTTTAACAAATCAAGAAATATTTATTATTTTCTTTCAAGTATTACCCTTATCATTAAGTAACTATATAAAGTAATTGTAGTCAAACTTAAACTTCTAAAGAATAATTAATAAGGTAATTTAGTAAAGAAAACCCCTAATAAATATTTTTTAAAGATGGTGACAAATCAATAAGGGCCAAGTGAAATGGGAATGGAAGAAGAAGCAAATAACTACAAATTTAATGATGGAGCAATTTGTGGGGTTAAGCTCGACGTGTCTTTATTTCATATTCGATACAAATTGTATTCAAATTATCTATCAAAGGATCTTTCAGATCCAATTGCTTACATAGCCCCATATATGTAAGATAAACAAGTCTATCTTTAGCACTGTTCTATGATTTTTCGTATGCCTGCAATAATATTTCAATTCATTTATCTTGTAGCATCCAATTGTACTTCAAGCATTATTATCTAATTTTACCTTTCTCCTATATTTCCATATTTGTGTTATTTCCTGAAGTATATACAATTCTGTATATGAAACCTCCCAGAATCCAGTTGCATTAGGGTGTGTTTGTTAAGATGGAAAATGTTTTTCTAGAAATATTTTGTTGAAAATAAGTGATGTTCTTACTTATTTTCTAGTATTTGGTTAGTAAGCAAAATAATATTGTCTCAAGAACATTTATATGTAATATAGCAAAACACTCTGGGGTAGGATTCGGGGTTTGTGGTTGGTGGGTGTGTGGTGGTAATGGGGGGGGGATGGGTTGGGTGAGGAGGAGACTAGAACTTGGAATGACATTTATGGAACTTGTTTTCCCCATTCAGGAACTTTTTTTCCTAGAAAAAATGTTTTTCAAAACATTTTGACCAACCAAACACACCCTTAAAGTTATTCCTTTTCATAGCCCTTTACTTTTTTCCTTGGGTATAGAGGTTCTCGTTTGTTGCTTTTTATTTTTTGGGGGAAAGAGTTAGGGTTTGGGACTACGATTTGAAGGTGGTTTAGGTGTTTGCTTGCTTATGTTATAATTCTTACAGGTGGTAAAGAGGAGCGGTATTATCATAAAGACAATCAAATTCGAGGAGTTAAATCCTCATGAAAGAGCGCAGGACCACACTTGAGATTCATTTCATGTAATGTGAAAATGTGAAAGGTTCCACAAACTCCTTCTCTCTCTCCCGCTCCCTTCCTATTTCTCGATTTCTCCATTTCTCTTCTCTTTCATCTTCTTCCTACCTTCAATACAGTATTAAATTACATATTTGAAGAAAACATGCTTAAATCTCACAATTTATCATGGTATCAAAGCCTAAGGAGAAATGAACGATGTTATCGGCGATGAATTGTAGATCGAGAAACTAATTGCAGGAGATCTGAGTTTTTTTTATGCATTAACTAGCGTACTGTGTTTCAACACCGAACTGTGTTGATTCAGCTTATTTTGAATACAGTTTACTGTCAATCGAGTTCAACACTGAAATGTGTTGGTTTAAGTTTGATATCACTGTTTTTTAGTCTATGATTTCACTTCGATTGAGATTCCAATCGAATTGAGTAGATTCAAGTTTAAATCGATTTTAATTTCATTACAAAATTGTGGAGATCATGGCAGACAATTCATCAATTGAACAAAATATTGCTGATGTGAGTTCGAATTTCAATTCGAACATTGTAGATCATAATCATCCGTCAGATCTTAGTAGCTCAAATACGCCTAGTGCTGTGCAAGTGGAGATACAATTAGTAGGGATGGAGAATTACACATTGTGGTGTCGAGTGATGAAGCTAAACCTGCTGATGAAGAATAAGCTCGGATTTATCGATGAAACAGTAAATAGAGAGACTTATGGTGCTAATTACTCGAAACAGTAGGATCGGTATAATGCGATGGTAATGTCATGGATCATGAAGAATGTAAATAAGAATCTGCTTAGTGGTATACTCTATCGATCTACTGCATACACAGTTTGGAAAGATCTAAAGGAGAGATTCGACAAGATCAATTTATCTCGAGTCTATCAACTAAAAAAGGACATGGCTATCTTTGCGCAAGGTACATCACCAGTTTCGAGCTATTATTCGAGGATAAAAGACTTATGGGATGAGATTGACTCAATCATTCCGCTACCGACATGTGAATGTGTCAGTCCCAAAGAATACATAGAGCATCTGGAAAATCAGTGGTTGTTAGAGTTCCTAATGGGGTTGAATGATGGTTACAATCAGGCTATGAGTCATATTCTCTTGATGTAACCCACACCTAGTGTGAATCAAGCCTATGCCATGATTGCGCAAGATGAAAGCCAGAAATTGATGACCGAAAAGTATGTGACAGCTGAATCCACTGAGCATATAGCATTGTTTGGTGGACCTGAAAATAATCAGAACCAGAATAATCAGAACCAAAGCAGACAAAAGAAGCCATCCTCTTAATATATGTACTGTGATTACTGCAAAATGAAAGGACATAATAGAGGAAACTGCTATAAATTGATGTATTGCGACTATTGCAACAAGCAAGGACATATACGAGACAAATGCTATAAACTTGTAGGGTATCCTGATGATTTCAGAGACAAAAGGAAAGTAAATGGGCTGTGACAAGAGAAGGGAATACTTGTGGTCCATCAAACCTGAGGTATGAAGAAGGAGTGAGACAGTTATTGTCACGCCCTTTTTCGACCGCGACATTATCACTCTAACTCCTTCTTAGAAATGTTAGAAAATAAAAATGCTAAAATGCTAAAGGGTGCTAAAATGTTAAGTTTTAGAGGATTCGCCACCTAATTAGTTTGAGTGAATTAGGACACCTAAATGTCAACTAGGTTAAAGTCAACATTAACTCCATTTGTTATGGTCTGCGAAACTAATGTGAGATTCTGGGTAAGGGTTCTTTATCAATCTAGAGGGAAGGGTTTAGGCATCCTCTAAGATCCGCTAACTGGCGGTTGTCTGTTCAAACCTAGGTTATTATTATGCTAAGAGTGCAATGCATGTTTAAAAGATGTAAGTGTTTTTAAAAAAAAAAAAGAGACGCGTTTTTATAAAAGAATTATAAGGCTAATGCTACAAAAATATACATAAAGTTTAAAGGTATGTATTCATAAAGATGGTGTGAAGTTGATTTGTTGGCCAAATGCGTATATTTACTTGCTAACTTAATTGTTATACCCCGTATTTCCAGAGTATGTACGTAAGGACGTACGTAGAAAATTTGAACTTGAGAAAGTAGCTTGGCCGAAATTTATTTGTGCACAACACCCGATTAGAGTCGTTTTTCGACGAAACGTTTTCACAGCTTTCGTAGGGGAATTTCCGGCTATGTCATTTTTAATTTTTGCGGATTTTTCCGAGAGACGAAACATTTTGGACCAACAAGAGGGCGACACTTGTCACCCTCTCATTGGAACACCTTGGGCGGTCAAGGGTGGCCGAAAGTGTGCCTATTTTGGCATGGAGTTGGTAGGATATTTGTGTGTTAGTTGGTTAAGGGGCACTTGGCAAGATCTTGGCCCTACACTTGCCTTGCACTTGGCATGATCTTGGCCATTGGTTGGACTTGGCTTATACTATAAATACCCCCCTTAGGATGACTTCTTCATCCATTCCAAATATTTCCTAAGTGTTAAAAATCCCTCCCCCTTGAGAGGCCTTAGCCGAGAGTCCCTCCCCTCCCCCTTGGCCGAGAGCCCCCCCCCTAGTGGGGTAGGCCGAGGGGTATACACCCTCCTCGGGTGCTAGTGGGGTACCCCACTAGCCTAGTTGTCTTCGTATAATACCCCCCCTCTTGTTAGAAATACTCTCAAAAGTATTGTTGTAATGCCCAAATTACCTTAGCCGTATACCTTGTAGTATTCTAAGGTTATACTTATATGAAAAGCCCAGAAGACTATTATACTTCCCTTCCACACAAAACCGAAACCACAAGGAAAATCTCCATAGTTAGTTGGAGTATTAAGTAGAAGTTGGTTAGAACTTCTAAGGGTTGTTTGAGCGGGCCTGAGCGCACGTGTAGGAGCTAAACCTTGCTCAGATCGACATTTAAACTCGGATAATTATGGGCTTCTCGAGGTACATATCGTGTCCCCCTATTGTCAGTGGAAATTACAGGATTGTTAGACTATAGAGTTGTAGTATACTCTATGTAGTACTGAACGTAGTTCTCGGCACTGTCTGTTGACTTAAGCCTGAATAAATAGAAACATTTTCGAAGAAGAATCGAATCAGTATTTACATGGATCAGACATGTATTAGACTTGTGTAGCTTTTACGTGAGGTAGAATTGTGCACGTCCGGTTTAGACTTATAACCCCCGGTTGGCTTGGTAGCCACCCGATAGAGAGGAGATTTACGCTGTTGTGCGGGAGTCTGCGAATTTTCTGTAGAATGTTCTACGAAGGGATCTAAATGTTAATAAGCGCCGTGGGGCCTTATAGGTTGAACTACGACGTATGGCGCGCTCTACTGGCTAAGGAGTAGCCGCCGGTGTGAAGTCCTTGGCGCGTTTGGCTATTAGTCGATACGCGTCGCGAGGTATGTGAACCTCTTCCTATCTCTTCTAGCATGATATGTGTGAACTATGTAGTGCGGTGACGTACGTGCTAAATGTATTTGATTGGTTTAAAACATAAAGTGTTATAACGGCTTTATGGGAAGTTGGTTATAACTTTATGTTGGTAAGAAGATACTTGTGGTTTTAAAAGGTAATTGGTTTGAACTATAAGCGGCTTGTTATGTGTTAATAAAGAACTTGAAGTATTTCAAAAGATTTTGAATCATTTTGAAAGAAGTAATACTTGGTTTTGAAAACCTAAGAGTTATACTAGCTTTATGGGAAGTTAGGTATAACGGCTTAAGAATGATTTCTCGATTTGAAATCGAATGTGTATCGACAAACCATCAGGCGTTAATAAAAGGAAATGTTTTGACAGATTAAGTATTATTAAAACCAGAGAAACTTCCATCTGCATAGAAGCTAAGATGAGACAAAATGATATTTCCTAGATCATGGTCTTTGTAATAAGATTGTTATAAACAAGAATATCCTACTCACATATAAGACTTATGTTTCTCGGATAGTTTAAAAGAGAATTATATTCTTAAATGAATAAGACTATGAACTACGAAACCTTTCTAAAATAAGAAACGTGAACATTTGAAATTAGGCAAACTTGGGCGTTTGGAAAATAATGTCGTTACTTGATTTTACAAAGGTAAGTGTTTCGTTTACTTAAAAGGATAATCACTCTATTTTTACATAACTACGTATTGTGTGACTTTTGTGAAAGTAACGTATCTTTTAAAGATTTAATGTATGAAGTACTTTGGGGATAAAAACCGAACTTGTTGACATAGTAGAAAGTACCTTGTGTGTATAACTTGATTGTGTTGGTTTGTGATAGCCTTGTAAATACTTTCTTGTTGATTGATAAGTAAACATGCTAGGATGCTATGTGTTAGTATCTTGTGATGTTAGTGTAAAGGGGTTTTCCTCGATCGCGCTTAAAGTTGTTTGACTATCACCGCGTTATGTTGGTATTGTACCACTCACCTTGACTTATTTCCGAGGTTGCCGCCTCCGCGGGGTAGACTCAGCGATGCAGGACCGTGATTCGAGAATACCTCATGCGGGTCCGAGGATCCATGCGGAACTACGGAGTTCCGTGTTAGTGCGGCCTTTATGGTCATGCGGTCTATGTGGCCACGCGATCGCGAGTCGGGGCGATCGACGCCGGAGTAGCTACCCTCGATGCGGGTTATACCTCATGCGGGCCTATGAGGTTGGCCTATCGCGAGTCGGAAAGTTCGGGGCTAGACGCGCATTTGATATCGCAAGCAGTGACCACTTTGATCATGTGACGCCTAGACAGATATCATGATACGATTTATGACCTTGTTAGTGCGCTGGTGTTAGTAGTCGGCTATGCCTTCGCACTTACCTCGTGTCGTTTATTTGAACACAGTGGGACCCGTGTTCATGTGTATTCCTGGTGCTTTTTCTATCATGATCACGGCAGTGAGGAAGGTATTCCACGGGCATGATTGATGTTATGGGCTTGAGACCCATAGTTATATTCGAGTGATGACTTTGAGGGCGTGAGTCCCTGGCTTGACATGACTGCTTATTGTGAACTGTAGTTTGGTTATCATACATGTCTCCTGCTTTATAGACTATTATGATTTCATTTTACAGTATTTTTTTTAGTTTCACATACTCTGCACTTTTGTTATCGACCTCTCGGCCGCGTTCATGCCGCAGTTGAGGTACACCGCCGTTGATCCTAGCTCTCGTGGTCACGCAGCGTTTGGGAAGCTCCGTTTCTCGAGGCTTATCGGGTATAGTCCTCGCCGCCGTAAGTGTTTACATTCGTGGTTTGGCGGGCCCCGCCCCGCCATTGTTGTCGTATCATTCTTAGGTCCGTAGTCTTGTTGTGGCGGTGGTTTGTAAAAAGGATTAAACTGTTCATGTTGAAAGAGTTGTTATTTATATATATACTGAAGGTAACCGTTTTTGGTTAGCCTGTCTTCTTATTTCACCGTCTTATTACATGGTTTCATGTATTGTCTTTATGTTCCGATTACTCGATGTATGTCTACTGGGTGCCCGGTAGGCACTACCACGCCCGTTCGGTCGTGACAAAAGTGGTATCGGAGCGATTAATCTCGGAAAGTGTCTACTGCATCGATCCGCAGTCTTGATTATCGGTGTGTTGTGCACCACACCAATAATCGTGAGGCTATAGGGTATTTAGTATTGGTTTCTATTCTTCTCACTCGAGATCGTGCCTTAGAGTGTGTTGTAAGTTGGACCTCCGACGAAATTATTTCCTTATCGTTATGCCTCCGCGCAGTAGGCAACCCGCCCAGAGGACGAGGCGAAAGGGAGAGCTGCGAGTAGAGTTCGGAGGTTGCGTGGCACAGCCCAATCATCACCGGTGGTGCTTCCTTCGGGAGTTTTGCGACGCCACTAGCCCCAGCAGAGTTTAGCACGGCGGCGGCAGTTCCTACTGCGGCCATGATATTTGAACCTTCAGTTCCACGACCGGGAACAGAGAATATAGATTTCTAGGAGACAACCCTGTTACTAGCTATGGATTTGGCTACCAGAGAGTGTACCGATGTACCGCGAGTCTTGATGACTATCAACGAGAAGGTTGTGCAAGAGTAAGTTCTTCAGTTAGGCTTGAGCATGGCCGGTGTACGGGCTTATGCGCAGCAGGCCGAGAAACGTAGAGATCGACGGGTTAACGGCGACGAGAAGAGACCGTGAGCAGCAAGGTCCTTTGGTAACTTTCGAGGCGAGTCACCTCACCAGCAGATTTGATTATGCACATCCACCAGTGCAGAGTGGTCCTCCACAGGGTTCAGGACGTTCGGGGTGCGCAGGAGTTGGTCAGAACTCCAGGGCTTCCGGTTCACAGTGTGACAGACGTCATCCCGGGGAATGTCGTCTTTTAGTTGGTACTGGTTGTACCTATGACCGTCAGGGTCTGATGTCGAGAGTGTCCTGGTAGGAGGACTCAGCCTTCAGAATCGGTGGGTAGTTTGTCATCTTCCTTAGCTATGCGCCCTACGGGGCAGGTTTGATTAGAACGACTAAGGGGAGTGAAGCAGTAGATTCAGGTATATCTTTAACCCTCTAGAGCTTTGTATAAGTGATAAGGTGAGTATACCTTAAGTGTTATGTTCAGATTGCATGAGTGTTTACTGTAATTAGAAATCTTGGTTAGTTAACCAAGTAAGATTTGGGGGATAGAGAAGGTGTGAGCCTTAGAGTTTTATACGTAGAGACCTTAGAGGCAAGGCCATCTCGAGTAAAAGATGTATTGTTTATGTTTGACCCTTATAGGAGTGCATAGTGCACGTGAGTTATGTTTGTGGGATTAGTCCCTGAGTAGTGTGGAATGAAAGAGGGTAGTTGAGCTAATAAGACCGCTAGGTTTTCGTAACATGATTAGTGAGAGTTTTCCTTCGGAGAGCTAGCGTTTCACGCGTTGCCGGGTCGGGTTGAGGCCACGTTGCGGGTCAACCCGCGGCATGTTTGGTGGTGGGGTCAGTTTGTGGTGGTCCCGCCTTGTGGTAGGGTCACGAGGGTGTTAGGCCCATGTTCGTTAACCAACGACGATTTCATGGACGTTCGACCAAGTTGGGCCGGCGAGGTCACCGCGGTTGTCTTCTAGCAAAGACCGCTTACTCGGCGAGAGGTTATGCGAGATGATATATCGTAAAGGTTGTAAGGTCTGCACGAGGTGCCTACCTTCACCTTATGTCGCAGTGGAGCCCGTGTTGCATGTTTCTTTTCTGGAGGTTTTACCAGGCAAGGTTAGGAACTCAAGTAAGTCTCAGAATCACATTCGCCCTCGGGCCAGTGTTTGGATTTCAGGGATAGTTGCGAGAATTGTTGTCTCCTGTTGAAGGAGTGGTTAAGCTACCATTTCAGTGTTCGGATGTCGCCTTATGAAGCCTTGTAGGGGCGGATGTGTGAGTCGCCGGTCGATTGGTTCGATGTTGGCAGGATTCAGATAGTTGGTTCAGGCTTGTTCCAAACAGATCGTGGATAGAGTAAAGCTTGTCTAGAAGAGGTTACCGCAGCTCGGAGAAATCGTGCGGATAATCGGCGACGACGCTTAGAGTTCGTGCCGACGGTCGGTCTTCTTGAAAGTACCACCCCGGATTGGGTGTGACGAGCTTTGGAAAAACAGAGGAAACTTAGCCCGAGTTGTTTTGGGCCTTTTTAAGTTCATGTGAAGAATAGGCCAGGTTGCCTATATGTTAGCTTTTGCCGTCCGACTTAGGAGGCAGTACGTCCGGTCCTTCGTATTGTTATGTTCGGAAAGTATCGGAGATCCATCCAGAGTGTTCCCAGTTAATGATGACCACGTTAGAGATAGTAACCTCGAGTTTTGGAAATCAAGCGATGTTAAATGTGGTAAGAGTTCGAGTGTACGTCAGCCTCAGGGATCGCATGCAGCCCGGTACCATTTGTTGGGTCGCCGGAGTGAACCTCGCGGCAAAGTGACAAAAGTGGTATCATTTCTTTTGTAAAGAGAAGGTGCGAAGGAAGTATGTTTTAGACCCCGGAGAGAGGTGTTTGTGGTGATGTTAGAGGTGTTTCCTCGTGGACTTGGAGGTAAGTATTTTGCGCAAGTTGGTTCCGTGGCCATGCGTGGCAGGATTGTTTTCGTAAGTATAGCAGTGAGAACTATACCGGCGCGCGTTTGTTTTGAGACTTAGAAGGAACATTCGGGACGAATGTTTCTAAGGAGGGGAGAATGTTATACCCCGTATTTCCAGAGTATGTACGTAAGGACGTACGTAGAAAATTTGAACTTGAGAAAGTAGCTTGGCCGAAATTTATTTGTGCACAACACCCGATTAGAGTCGTTTTTCGACGAAACGTTTTCACAGCTTTCGTAGGGGAATTTCCGGCTATGTCATTTTTAATTTTTGCGGATTTTTCCGAGAGACGAAACATTTTGGACCAACAAGAGGGCGACACTTGTCACCCTCTCATGGAACACCAGGCGGTCAAGGGTGGCGAAAGTGTGCCTATTTTGGCATGGAGTTGGTAGGATATTTGTGTGTTAGTTGGTTAAGGGGCACTTGGCAAGATCTTGGCCCTACACTTGCCTTGCACTTGGCATGATCTTGGCCATTGGTTGGACTTGGCTTATACTATAAATACCCCCCTTAGGATGACTTCTTCATCCATTCCAAATATTTCCTAAGTGTTAAAAATCCCTCCCCCTTGAGAGGCCTTAGCCGAGAGTCCCTCCCCTCCCCCTTGGCCGAGAGCCCCCCCCTAGTGGGGTAGGCCGAGGGGTATACACCCCCCCTCCTTGGGGTGCTAGCCGTGGGGTACCCCCCCTAGCCTAGTTGTCTTCGTATAATACCCCCCCTCTTGTTAGAAATACTCTCAAAAGTATTGTTGTAATGCCCAAATTACCTTAGCCGTATACCTTGTAGTATTCTAAGGTTATACTTATACGAAAAGCCCAGAAATACTATTATACTTCCCTTCCGTCACAAAACCGAAACCCTAAGGAAAATCTCCATAGTTAGTTGGAGTATTAAGTAGAAGTTGGTTAGAACTTCTAAGGGTTGTTTGGAGCGGGTCGGAGCGCACGGTGTAGGAGCTAAACCTTGCTCAGGATCGACATTTAAACTCGGATAATTATGGGCTTATCGAGGTAAATATCTTGTCCCCCTATTGTAATTGGAAATTACATGATTGTTAGACTATATAGTTGAAGTATACTATATATAGTACTGAACGTAGTTATCGGCAATGTCTTTTGACTTAAGCCTGAATAAATAGAAACCTTTTCGAAAGAAGAGTACTGAACTGTATTTACATAGGACTGTATTACAGTAGACTTGTGTAGCTTTTCTGTGAGGTAGAATTGTGCACGTCCGGTTTAGACTTATAACCCCCCCTGGTTGGCTTGGCAGTACCCCGATAGAGAGGAGATTTACGCTGTCATGCGGGGGAGTCTTTGCGAATTTTCTCGTAGAATGTTCTACGAAGGGATCTAAATGTTAATAAGCGCCTTGTGGCCTTATAGGTTGAAGTACTACGTATGGCGCGATCCATCGCTGGGAGTAGCCGACGGTTTGAAGTACTTGGAGCGTTTTGCTATTAGTCGATACTGTCGCGAGGTATGTGAACCTCTTCCTATCTCTTCTAGCATGATATGTGTGAACTATGTAGTACGGTGACGCATACGTGCTAAATGTATTTGATTGGTTTAAAACATAAAGTGTTATAACGGCTTTATGGGAAGTTGGTTATAACTTTATGTTGGTAAGAAGATACTTGTGGTTTTTAAAAGGTAAATCGGTTTGAACTATAAGCGGCTTGTTATGTGTTAATAAAGAACTTGAAGTATTTCAAAAGATTTTGAATCATTTTGAAAGAAGAAGTAATACTTGGTTTTTGAAAACCTAAGAGTTATACTAGCTTTATGGGAAGTTAGGTATAACGGCTTAAGAATGATTTCTTGATTTGAAATCGAATGTGTATCGACAAACCATCGCGGCGTTAATAAAAGGAAATGTTTTGACAGATTAAGTATTATTAAAACCAAGAGAAACTTCCATCCGCATGAAGCTAAGATGAGACAAAATGATATTTCCTAGATCATGGTCTGTAATAAGATTGTTATAAACAAGAATATCCTACTCATATAAGACTTATGTTTCTCGATAGTTTAAAAGAGAATTATATTCTTAAATGAATAAGACTATGAACTACGAAACCTTTCTAAAATAAGAAACGTGAACATTTGAAATTAGGCAAACTTGGACGTTTGGAAAATAATGTCGTTACTTGATTTTACAAAGGTAAGTGTTTCGTTTTACTTAAAAGGATAATCACTCTATTTTTACATAACTACGTATTGTGTGACTTTGTGAAAGTAACGTATATTTTAAAGATTTAATGTATGAAGTACTTTGGGGATAAAAACCCGAACTTGTTGACATATAGTAGAAAGTACCTTGTGTGTATAACTTGATTGTGTTGGTTTGTGATAGCCTTGTAAATACTTTCTTGTTGATTGATAAGTAAACATGCTAGGATGCTATGTGTGTTAGTATCTTGTGATGTTAGTGTAAAGGGTTTTCCTCGATCGCGTGCTTAAAGTTGTTTGACTATCACCGTTATGTTGGTATTGTACCACTCACCTTGACTTATTTCCGAGGTTAAGGCGCCTCCACGCGGTAGACTCGAGGCGATGCAGGACCATGATTCGAGAATACCTCATGCGGGTCCGGGGATCCATGCGAACTACGGAGTTCCGTGTTAGTGTGCGGCCTTTATGGTCACGCGTGCATGTGGCGCTACGCGGATCGCGAGTCGGGGCGATGCCGGAGTAGCTACCCTCGATGCGGGTTATACCTCATGCGGGCCTATGAGGTTGGCCTACGCGAGTCTGCGGAAAGTTCCGTGGCTAGACGCGCACATTTGATCTGCGCGCAGTGACCGGCTTTGATCATGTGACGATGCAGACAGATATCATGATACGATTTATGACCTTGTTAGTACCGCGTGGGTGTTAGTAGTCGGCTATGCCTTCGCACTTACCCTCGCATCGCTTTATTTGAACACGTGGGACCCGTGTCCATGTGTATTCCTTGGTGCTTTTTCTATCATAGATCGCGGTGAGGAAGGTATTCCACGCATGATTGATGTTATGGGCTTGAGACCCATAGTTATATTCGAGTGATGACTTTGAGGCGTGAGTCCCCGCTTGACATACGATCGCTTATTGTGAATCGTAGTTTGGTTATCATACATGTCTCGCTTTATAGACTATTATGATTTCATTTCTGATTTTTTTAGTTTCACATGCAACTGTTAGATCGACTCCTTCGGGCCGCGTCATGCCGCAGTCGAGGTACACCCGCCGTTGATCCTAGCTCTCGTGGTCACGCCATTGCGTTGGAAGCTCCGTTTCTCCGAGGCTTATCGATGGTATAGTCCCCGCCGTCGTAAGTGTTTACATTCGTGGTTTGGCGGCCCCGTCCCGCCATTGTTGTCGTATCATTCTTAGGTCCGTAGTATGCTGCAAGTGGGTTTGTAAAAAGGATTAAACTGTTCATGTTGAAAGAGTTGTTATTTATATATATACTGAAGGTAACCGTTTTTGGTTAGCCTGTCTTCTTATTTCACTGTCTTATTACACTGGTTTCATGTATTGTCTTTATGTTCCGCTGATTACTCTGATGTATGTCTACTTGGGTGCCCGGGGTAAGGCACCAGTCACGGGCCCGGGTTCGGGTCGTGACATTAATCTTGATTAACATAAGTAAAACTACTTAATTTTGCAATTGAGAAGAATCTATGCCTGAATTTCATAATTAGATATGCAAATTTAATTGTTAAACAAAAGTGCATGAGAAACCTAAAATAAGTAACTTAAGGGGAAGACAAATTTCTAATGTTAGTCACTTTCTATTTATTGAGTCAAGGTTTAACTATTCTAAGTGTAATGCTAATTAATGTAGCGTTAGGCAATTAATTTACAATAAATAAATGGGGTAGGATATGAATCAATCAATATGACTCGAAGGATGGCGATGTCATTCTGCCGGTAGTTCTAGAATGGCTTGGAATTTCAGAGGCAGAGATAAATGCACATGGATGTGGGTCTTCACTTGTTGTAGCTCATAATGAGTCTCAGATCTTGGGACTCTTCATTTTTACTCCAATGCATTTCATGTAAAATAAGAAAAGAAAAAAAGGATTAGTATGTAATCTAAACCTTATCACATAAGTTAAACACATAGCTCGCTTCATTTCAGCCATTAAAGGGATTAAACTGGCCCAAACCACACTCAAATAAATTTTACCAAAAAAAAAAAAAAGCATTAAGATATGCATGGGGATGAAAGACACCGTATCGGCCCAGTGTTGGACCCGCTAACAAACAATATGCAGTAAAGCAAAGAAGGGTCAAGGATTATTCAAATCACCTTGGACTTTAGTTACAAGCAGAAGTGGGCAAATTCCAATTTCTTTCATTCTTACTCACACATGGAACAAATGCGGATTTTTCATTTAAATCAACTGAGAAGCCCAGATTTGGGATGTTGAACTATAGCTAGAAATCAAATCTGCATGCTCACCACATAAGGTAAAGATTGATTCCTACTATATTATTGTCACTCAAGTTCATTCAAGCTCAAGAAAAATTATCCAGGGACTAATTTGAGTTTTTATTCCAAGCAGAGGGGAGATTTCCCTTGATCTATAGTCTATTTTAGAGGATGGACTCAACGACCTTTCAACACATTGCTATAACAAATGACTTAACATGTAATCCCATATTGTAAACAGACAATCAATTCAGAAGGCATATTTCAAAGTATAAAAATGAACCGATAGTTATTCAAGATAGTGTTGAAGGACACAGAGTTGTTCTCGACCAGAACACACAACACATAATTTAAATGAGAGGAATCCAAAATAGAACTGATTTCCACATACAGAATGATCCGAGAGGCAACATGGCAACATTAAGACCCTATTTACTCTTTACATATTATTCCTGCTACCGATTAGGAGCAGATCTATAACTATTCACAACCGAATAAGTTACATCCAACTATAAAGAGGCGCAGATAAATCGACAGGCAATGAAACAAACATCACGTTATTCATTTAACTGATTTTAAATACTCAAAGATAGTACGTCAGACCACACACGACACAGTATGAAACGTGAATCTAACTGTTTACACAAACAGCACATCTGTGCGATTTCAAACTTGTTAAACAGTATTAGCCACATTCCATATCCAGATAACCATAAACTAACACCATATAATCAAACCAACATATATAAAGCTGAAAATAAACAAGAGGAGTACATTAACTGACCTTTTGCAGGTAGCGAACTGAGGCGGCGTTTCGATCGTCGAGTCACTCTAAGAATGTATTGCGATGTGATTGAAGGGGAAAAAGCTTATGTTTTTGTTTTATGATTCATATTTTGAAGAAATCTGCTGTGTATCTTACTGTGTGGTTTCTCGATGATGGGTGAAGAATAAGGCTTGAGATTTTCTATTCTTGCTGTCTATTCTAGTGGTTTCTTCTGTGGGAATCGATTATTACTCTGGGACTGCTGTCTTTTCCCATTTTTGAATGCTAAAGGGTGCTTACCGAGGTTGAAGGATGTGCGAAACTAACGTTTTGAGGGTATTCTTGCGTTGTCTGGAGCGATCCTCTCCCTCCAAGGATGTATAAATGGATCCCTTTTATATCCATACTATGATTTCTAATTTGGGTAAGCTATTGGTGCGATTTTGATCGATTTTGGGCGAATTTGGTATTGATTTTCGAGTGATTTTTACCAAAATAAGTGCTGATTTGGTTTGATTTTGAGATGAGATTTTAGGTAAGTTAATATTGGGCTCTGATTTGGTAAGATTGGGGTTAATTCTATGCGATTTGCGGAAGATTTGGGAAGATTTATGTGTGATGGAAGGCGGATTGATATTGAGTGAAAGCATTAGGGTTCTGGCTTTGTACATTTGGAAGGGGTGAACTGGGTAAACATGTCTGTGGGCTGCTGGATATAGAGGGCCACGGGTTTGGTTCTTTTTGGGCTTGGAGAATGATTTTGTAAAGGGTAAGTTATATTTGGGCTAGTATTAATTATAGTGGGCTGATTTTAGTTAGTCTTATTTATTTGGGTAGAAGTCTAAGTGTTAGATTTAAATGGGGTTTAAATTGCAAATAACAATTATGAAATTGCTTTGGGTATTAATAAATGCAGATGTGATATTTAAGGAGTGCTTAATGTTTTTTTTTATATAAATGCGACGTCATTATTAAATTGTTTATTTATTTACGTATTTATTATTAATGAAAATAGAATAGGGCTTAAATTATGAATAATATTTAGGCAAATAACAAATGCGGACGTGAGACTCAAAGTGCTTAATACTCTACGTAAAACGCGGTGTCATTATTAAATTGCTTATTTATGCATGTATTAATGTTTTATTGTTGTATTTTATTATTATAAAATTGTAAAACTTATTTTGAAAATTAGTGTCATTCTATGGTTAATGATTGGACGAGAGGGTCAAAATTGGGTGTCAACAACTTGTCCCTCTTTGTATAGAGATGATGGAAGAGTCTTCGACAAAGACGTTGACTTATAGCCAATTTTGTCTCGATCTTCAGAATTAAAATGATGGGCAATTAGGACAAACTGACGCAAAATTCAAAATTGTCCCAGTGTCGAGTTATGATGACACTTGGTTACCATGGTCAAACACCAAGGCGGGATAATGCAGACTTAAAATTTGTCCCAGTATCGAGTTATGACGACACTGGGCTACCATGGTCAAACACCAAGGCGGGCTGACGCGGACTCAAAATTTGTCCCATTGTCGAGTTATGACGACACTGGGTCGACGTGATGTTAAAATAAACTGGCTTGAGCATAGGGGTGTACCGGTATTGACTTATGAAGACGCTGGGCTTATTGGTGATATGGAATGAGTGGACCGACGCTCGAGGCCGCTTCTGCCATTTGTTAGGAAGGTTAGCCCCCCAACAAATTGCCCCGATTCGCTGTAAGAGAAAATCCACGTTGTGCTCCTGCTCCTGCTCCTGCATGCTAAGACTTAAGCAAACGGTTAGTGCATAACTGTTACGGCAAAATAATAACGCATGAATTTATGGACAATGTAACTGTGTGAGTAGAAATGTTATCCTGCTAAATGTGATGCCGGTTGTGTTGATGTGATGCTGCAAATGCTGTGATTTCGTCCTTGCACGGACGTGTTGCGATTGTGAATGCGGATATGTTGTCCTTGCTGCAACTGACCCTTTAGATTGAAGCTCTCTAGACTAAAGCTCAAGAAAAAGTTAGTGCGTAACTGCTAAGACAAAATAATAAAGCATGAATATATAAGAAATGCAATTCTGAGAGTAGAGAAATCGTCCTTGCGCAGATGTGATATGCTGATGACGTCGTCTTTGGACGTGGCGTCGTTTCAGACGCGCCATTTTCGATCGGCGCCGTTCGGACTCGACGTCGTTTTGGACCGAGTCGTTTTGACTCGCGATCATTTTCGACTCGTCGTTTGACTCGAGTCGCTTTCGACTCCGGCGTCATTTTCGGACTCAGCATCGTTTTTGGACTTGGCGTCGTTTTCGGACTTGGCGTCGTTTTCAGACATGACGTCGTTTTCGGACTCGGAGTCATTTTCGGACTTGGCGTCATTTTCGGACTTGGTGTCGTTTTCGGACTTGACGTCGTTTTTGGACTTGGTGTCGTTTCGGACTCGGAGTAGTTTTCGGACTCGACGTCGTTTTCGGACTCGGCGTCGTTTTCGGACATGACATCGTTTTCGGACATGACATCATTTTCGGACTTTGCGTCTTTTCGGATTTGGCGTCGTTTTCGGACACGATGTTGATGAAGACGTCATTATGTTGATGCTCCTATTCTTGTGAATTAATGCTCCTGCATGCTAAAACTTATAAAATGTGCATATCGGTTAAATCAAAGTAATGAATATATGAAAAAAATAAAATTTTGTGAGTAGAGATGTCGTCCCTGTATGATGTGTAGGACGCTGCGAATGATGATGTCGTCTCTGCACGGACTTGCGGGATATTGCGAATGCCGATATCGCTCGCACGACTTCCGGATGCCGCGAACGCTTCTTTGAATGACGCGCTGATGTAGCCTCTGCACGGACTTGGTAGATGCTGTGAATGCTTTGCTGAATGCTGCGATTGCTGATAGTCCCTGCACGGACTTGCTGGGTGCTGTGAATGCTTGTTGAATGCCGCGATTGCTGAGATGTTGTTGCTTGTTGTGGTGCAATGATGCCTTCGACCTGGACATTGTGCGTTTGTGAACTGCATTGGTTGCAACGATGTCATTGCATGGATCACTGTGCGTTTGTGATCCGCATAGCTGAAGTGTGATCCTGTGACTGAGCTGATGTGCTGGACTTTGGCCGTTGTTGCTTTTTTTTTTCTATTTCCGCTAAGTTGAAGAACCTGCGCTCAAAGAAAACTTGTGAGTTTGGGGGGGGGTGGCTGATTCGCATTGACTTTGTAGTTTTGACCCTTGATGCTCGGACGTCTGCCTTGTTTGGACTCATAACCCCTGCCTGGTTTCCTACCTTGACTTACTGTTAATGGTCCTAGTTTTGAATATGCAAAGGGTGTTTGGCCTAAAGTGAGTCTCAATGGGATTGCTTGTCTATCATGTGTATTTTTGTTATTTTCAAAATAAAGGGAAGACTTCCTAATGGTGTGACCGAAGCCGATTTAGGCCGCCTACGTATCCCCACGAGGGAATCAGGTCATGACGTAGTTCATTACAAGCGAAATTGGGTAAATTTTTAAAAGGTGGGACCGAAGCCGGTATGGTCGCCTACGTATCCGCCAAGGGAATCAGGTCAAACGTAGTTCCATTTTATTACAGATAAAGGGCAAAATATATTAAACTAACTATTTTAGGACTCGAGGGGCCAATGCAGAGGCACGAGTCCACTTGTTCAAAATGTCTTCTTGCTCTACGTCTTCAATGGTTGAGTCTTCAGTAGGATCATCCTTTGCAGCTGATGTGCGATTTATACGCACGCTAAACGCAAGTGCACGTATCGTGACAAGTAATATAGTCTAGGTAAGACCGAATATCGTCCTCAGAGACTGGTTTTCAAGTACCGATTATGTATCCTTTAGTTTCTATTTGGTTAACGTTAACTTGTTGAGAATTATAACTAAGAATTAAAGCTAATGCAGGAAATAAACTAATTAAGAAAATACTTTGAATTAAATCAGTTATGATGCAGAATTAGGGCTTCCAAGATCATCAACTATCCACTCTATTCAATCCTTAATACAATTAGACTGACTTCTTCTTCTACGTTAAGATAGCAGGTTAACTAAGCCGTTTTATACTCCTGTTAAGGTAATATAAACACTCAACCCCAATGGAGAACCCTTCTATCTTTCGATGACAAGATTGACTACAAAGGAGGATTACGAGCAATAACCTATTAAGCTACACAAGTATCGGGGTACTTTCGTCCACGATTTAAACCTATGTTTATTCAACTATAGCATATTCACAATCTCCCATTTCGGATTTCGATTAGAACTCATATAAGTGATGATAACTAGTGATCAATTAATTATGAAGCAATCAAGGCAATTATTGAATAAATCTTAATCTAATGGAAGAAGAAATTAACTAATGTATTAATTCATAGATAAAAGATTCAAGTGAATCACAAGGAAAGCACTAAATAAGTAATTAGCTCATAGCCATTGTCACGTTAAGAACTAAATTACAAACCAACATGAACTGAATTAAACAAAGCAAAAGAAAAGAAAAGAAAATACTTGAACTAAGTCTCAAATCTTCGCCTCCTAGAGTTGTGTTGTATGTACAATCGATGGATGAATCCTCTAATGATGTAGAGACTATTTATAGCCCAAGAATCCTTTAGGTCAAAGGTTAGGGATTATGTAGGTAGGAAAGGTTATCCCTTTTGGACCCTGAAAACGTGTCAAATTCGGATGCCCATCGACACTAATACAACCTCAGAATAAATAGCCCAGCTCTTATTCGCCTGCAGGTCCATCTTCAAGCATTACTATCTAATTTTACCTTCTCCTATATTTCCATATTCGTGTTATTTCTTGAAGTATATACAATCGTATATGAAACCTCCTAATCCAGTTGCATTAGGGTGTGTTTGTTACGATGGAAAATGTTTTCCTAGAAATATTTTGTTGAAAATAAGTGGCGTTACTTATTTTCTAGTGTTTGGTTAGTAAGCAAAATAATATTGTCTCAAGAACATTTATATGTAATATAGCAAAACACTGGGTAGGAATTGGGTAGGAGTGAGGTAGGTGGGTGGTGGTGGTCAAGGGGTGGGGGTTGGGTGGGTGAGGAGGAGACTAGTACTTGGAATGACATTTATGGAACTTGTTTTTCCCATTCAGGAACTTTTTTTCCTAGAAAAAATGTTTTTCAAAACATTTTGACCAACCAAACACACCCTTAAAGTTATTCCTTTTCATAGCCCTTTACTTTTTTCCTTGGGTATAGAGGTTCTCGTTTGTTGCTTTTTATGTTTTGGGGGAAGGAGTTAGGGTTTGGGACTACGATTTGGAGGTATAATTCTTACAGGTGGTAAAGAGGAGCGGTATTATCATAAAGCCAATCAAATTCGAGGAGTTAAATCCTCATGAAAGAGCGCAGGACCACAAATGTGGTGGTGTGCAGAAAAAAAAGGGTGGTAAAAGTAAGGGAAAAGCCGCAAAAAGACAAATGTGTAGATCGGAAGCTAACTGATTCGCAAGGTTTGACATTTTAAAGAAGAAATCTTTTATGGCAATTCTGTAGTTCTGAAATCCCTTGATTGATGATAAATCACTACTTGGGATCTTTCATTCCATGTTCTTGTTTCGGCTCTACAGTTGGGGCTTCGTTTATGCAGTGTTGGTAGAATTGTTTTGTTGCAGTTGCATACAATGAAGCCTTGGCAATCGCGAAGATGCGAGGCTTTACTCTCCATACATGCAACAAGATATTTTTTGAGTTCTGTAGTAATTCTTTGGCGGATGATCGATATAGGCATGGCTCGTGTCGCCATACGCCGCGAACTTTATTCTTCCGAGTGTACTATGTGAACTGTGCTATGTTGTTATTTGAAAGTATTTAAAGTGTATAATTGGTTCAAGTGAAGCGAGGATGCACAAGTTTTGTTTCATTTGTTGCAAGTTTAGAGCTTGGCTATGATTTTGTTAATATGATATTGAGTTTTACATGTTTATGTGCCAAAACCAATTCCAATGATTCTTTTGTTGATAAGTTAAACATTTTATTACCAACAGAGAATTACAAACCAAATTTGAAACTACCGGTCCGAGAAGCTCGGTGCACCAACCTAACCTCAATCTTACATAGGATAATAATTCAACTAGTTTAACTTTGTAGCTAGGCCTAGTACTTGCTAAACCACTTGTATCACATTCCTAACCAAGGGTTCAACATTCCTAGTTTGATGCTGGAAAAGTCTTCTATTCCTTTCCTCCCAAAAATATACACGATGTATTTTTACAAGTGGAGTATAAGATATACGCAGACTTACCACTATCTTTGTGGAGTGGAGAAGTTGTTTCCGAAAGATTTATGCTCAAAAGAAAATTAACTTTTGGTGCTTCCAAATTGTTTCAATATATTAGTCACTTTCTTTGCTATAACAGAAATTGTGACTAGAATATTTGGATAGAGAATAGAACACTTGTGATGAACTGGACTCTATCTGCATTAGAAAGATATCTAGCTAACCATGTTGTGATAATTTTTTCCACCAATGACTGACATTGCATAGCTTATTCTCTTTTTGTTTACTCCAAGGTATTTCTAGATATTTAAATGACATTTCTATCTTAACAAATCTCAGGACCTGTAGAATCTATTGCAATTCCAATGATAAGAACAAACTGTGCAATAAATTGTTAGTTTCTTCTCATCCAAATTGAATACACCACTAATCCATCCCCGTTATTCATTAAGCCTCTAGGAATTTTTTTTCCATGTATTATTATTGATGTAATCATAAAAAGCTAATTTTTCCAAAGAATTTTAGACTAGTCCTCTGATAATTTTTCATTTTCTGCTAGTGCAGCCTAACTTTTCGATATATTTTTGGCTTGAAGTACCCCTAATCCCATTGATAACGAGTAGGTCCAAATAGTTCAACAAGGGTGATTGTCGAACCATACCCCACAATTTTGGCAACAAGATCGATACCATCAGAAAGGAAGGTTTTAATATTTTTCATACACAGTCCTTTGCATAGAAGTTGTAGCGGTCGCGGCGCGACACAACTTAGAACTTATTCCGAGGGGGAAAAGTAAAAATCAATGTGATTAGTTCCAGCTCCTCCAAAAACACACAAACTTCAGTTTTTAGACAAGTGTCCAAAAACACACAAACTAAATATATACAAATTATAAATTTCGACGAGTAAATTATATACATTATATTAGAATTTGACTCTAGATTATATGCTTTATTTTAGAGGAAAAACTTACACAATCATCTTATTAGGTAATAGATTGAAAACCTCCTTATTTGGCTTTCTCGTGACCCCTGCATTTTCCGGTGAGATTCGTCGGTGGGGTGTTTGGATGACACGGTAATAGCGGTGATGTGCAAAACTGAAATTAGACTAATTAATATTTGTGAATAAGCATGGAGATGGTGAGTGGTGATCGGAGAAACTGATAGTAGCGGGTTCGACGATATTTTAATGGAGAAGATCAGAAGAAAATGTTAGCACATTATGAGGAGTAATTACATATTAAAACAAAAAGTTAAAATTATTTAGTTATATAATTTTTAATAAGAAAATGACACGTGTACAATGTTATTAATATAATCACTTTTATTTCTCACGCTCCTTGCGAGAGTGAAACACACACTCTTTTCCACATCAGCGCTCAGGAGGTAAATAATTTTATTTTAAAATTATTCAGGGGTAATATGACCACCGCAAAAATAAAATGTGTAGTTGATAATTCGGTCATACGTTGGGGGTATTTGGCCATTTTTCATTGTTTTAACGCCCAAATTGGGAATACTGTAAGGGTAATAGCTTTTTGAGGAAAAAGCTCAAATATACCATTGAACTATTGGAAATAAAATGTGTAGTTGATAATTCGGTTATAAATGAGTCATTTCTGATAGTTCGATGACATATTTGAGCTTTTTGCTCTTTATTTAATAAAAGATCTTTCTTTTTGGTGGGAGGGGCACTATAATTTCGATTTAACTTATTCATCAACCAAACAATCTAGCGGTTTGAAGACAAATAATATGGATCGATGCAATAAACTAAATATTATTAACAATGGATATATATATTACGTTTTGGACATCCTTCATAAAAATTCGAATATTTTTTATAAAATTTTGTATAGGAGAAGCAAAAAAGGGAGACAAATATTCTAAAATTGTTCGTGGTGAGTGATTAATAAAAAAACTTCACAAAAAAGAGAGAAATGTTTCTTATCTTTCTACTTATTATGTCTTTCTCACATATCCCAACCGTCATTTTTTCATCACTAGACAACCATCGTGAACTACTATAACCAAGTAGCGGAGCCACCTTAGCTTAAGGGTGTTGGGGCAAACATCTTTCACCAAACAATTATACTCTGTAGATGGACAAAATATTATTAACTATGGATATATATATTACATTTTGGACATCCTATTTTTCATAAAGTTTTGACTTTACCACTGACTATAACCACCGCTCATTCACCTTAACAATGAAAAAACCATTCTCATAAAAAATTGAAGGAGAAGAAGACTAATTCAAAATCACAAACAAACTTGCAATCCAATAGTGAATCTATTTCACTCCAAAAGTTTCAAACATAGTAAATAAAATCAAAGACTCATTTCCAACAATATCATTATTGTGGCGATTTAGATGCACATACAACGAATAACATTAATGCCCACTATACATATAATTTCGCCGGACGTTCAATCGCCGGTGGTGCATTAAGCGGCAATGAGGCGGCAACCACCACCTTAGGTGACGGATATAAGGGACACGACGGAGGCGCGCCGCCACTTGATTTACAAGATGGAGCAGATGGAGGTATTGGTATACCTTTTGGTAACATGTGACCAAAATCACCCGTAGATAATTTAATCTCTATTTGAGATTTCAAATCCATTAGCTTTCTATGAGTAGTTGCATGGCTTGAATAATAACAAAGATTTGTCAAAAACAAAAAAAGAAGACACTTAAAAAGACTATTTTGCTTCTTCATCATCATAGAGTAATATTTAGCACTTAAAAATGTGTAGAAGAATGGGTTTTAATTGTGAATGAGCTATGTTGTTTATATAGTTCAAGAAAAGTGTGTAACATTAACTGCTAATCTTCTTTTCTATTGGAAGATTATATTAATCAAAGAATATTCATCCTATCTGGACATGGAGACTTGAAAGAATAATTAATAAGGTAATTTAGTAAAGAAAACCCCTAATAAATATTTTTTAAAGATGGTGACAAATCAATAAGGGCCAAGTGAAATGGGAATGGAAGAAGAAGCAAATAACTACAAATTTAATGATGGAGCAATTTGTGGGGTTAAGCCTGACGCTGTCTTTATTTCATATTCGATACAAATTGTATTCAAATTATCTACCAAAGGATCTTTCAGGATCCAATTGCTTACATAGCCCCATATATGTAAGATAAACAAGTCTATCTTTAGCACCTGTTCTATGATTTTTTCGTATGCCTGCAATAATATTTCAATTCATTTATCTTGTAGCATCCAATTGTACTTCAAGCATTATTATCTAATTTTACCTTTCTCCTATATTTCCATATTTGTGTTATTTCCTGAAGTATATACAATTTCAGATATGAAACCTCCTAATCCAGTTGCATTAGGGTGTGTTTGTTAAGATGGAAAATGTTTTTCTAGAAATATTTTGTTGAAAATAAGTGATGTTCTTACTTATTTTCTAGTATTTGGTTAGTAAGCAAAATAATATTGTCTCAAGAACATTTATATGTAATATAGCAAAACACTCTGGGGTAGGATTCGGAGGTGGGGTTTGTGGTCAGGTGGTGGTCAAGGGTGGGGGTGGGTGGGTGATGAGGAGACTAGAACTTGGAATGACATTTATGGAACTTGTTTTCCCCATTCAGGAACTTTTTTTCCTAGAAAAAATGTTTTTCAAAACATTTTGACCAACCAAACACACCCTTAAAGTTATTCCTTTTCATAGCCCTTTACTTTTTTCCTGGGGTATAGAGGTTCTCGTTTGTTGCTTTTTATTTTTGGGGAAAGAGTTAGGGTTTGGGACTACGATTGAAGGTGGTTTAGGTGTTTGCTTGCTTATGTTATAATTCTTACAGGTGGTAAAGAGGAGCGGTATTATCATAAAGACAATCAAATTCGAGGAGTTAAATCCTCATGAAAGAGCGCAGGACCACACTTGAGATTCATTTTGCGGGTAATGTGAAAATGTGAAAGGTTCCACAAACTCCTTCTCTCTCTCCCGCTCCCTTCCTATTTCTCGATTTCTCCATTTCTCTTCTCTTTCATCTTCTTCCTACCTTCAATACAGTATTAAATTACATATTTGAAGAAAACATGCTTAAATCTCACAATTTATCATGGTATCAAAGCCTAAGGAGAAATGAACGATGTTATCGGCGATGAATTGTAGATCGAGAAACTAATTGCAGGAGATCTGAGTTTTTTTTATGCATTAACTAGCGTACTGTGTTTCAACACCGAACTGTGTTGATTCAACTTATTTTGAATACAGTTTACTGTCAATCGAGTTCAACACTGAAATGTGTTGGTTTAAGTTTGATATCACTGTTTTTTAGTCTATGATTTCACTTCGATTGAGATTCCAATCGAATTGAGTAGATTCAAGTTTAAATCGATTTTAATTTCATTACAAAATTGTGGAGATCATGGCAGACAATTCATCAATTGAACAAAATATTGCTGATGTGAGTTCGAATTTCAATTCGAACATTGTAGATCATAATCATCCAGATCTTAGTAGCTCAAATACGCCTAGTCTTGTGCAAGTGGAGATACAATTAGTAGGATGGAGAATTACACATTGTGGTGTCGAGTGACGGCTAAACTCACTGATGAAGAATAAGCTCTGATTTATCGATGAAACAAGAATAGAGAGACTTATGGTGCTAATTACTCGAAACAGTAGGATCGGTATAATGCGATGGTAATGTCATGGATCATGAAGAATGTAAATAAGAATCTGCTTAGTGGTATACTCTATCGATCTACTGCATACACAGTTTGGAAAGATCTAAAGGAGAGATTCGACAAGATCAATTTATCTCGAGTCTATCAACTAAAAAAGGACATGGCTATGCTGCAGCAAGGTACATCACCAGTTTCGAGCTATTATTCGAGGATAAAAGACTTATTGGATGAGATTGACTCAATCATTCCGCCACCGACGTGTGAATGTGTCAGTCCCAAAGAATACATAGAGCATCCGGAAAATCGGTGGTTGTTAGAGTTCCTAATGGGTTGAATGATGGTTACAATCAAAGCTATGAGTCATATTCTCGATGTAACCCACACCTAGTGTGAATCAAGCCTATGCCATGATTGCGCAAGATGAAAGCCGAAATCATGACCAAAAGATGTGGATACTGAATCCACCGAGCATATAGCATTGTTTGGTGGACTGAAAATAATCGTAACTGTAATAATCGTAACCAAAGGCATAAAAGAAGCCATCCTCTTAATATATGTACTGTGATTACTGCAAAATGAAAGGACATAATAGAGGAAACTGCTATAAATTGATGTATTGCGACTATTGCAACAAGCAAGGACATATACGAGACAAATGCTATAAACTTGTAGGGTATCCTGATGATTTCAGAGACAAAAGGAAAGTAAATGGGCTGTGACAAGAGAAGGGAATACTTGTGGTCCATCAAACCTGAGGTATGAAGATGAGTGAGACAGTTATTGTCACGCCCTTTTTCGACCGCGACATTATCACTCTAACTCCTGCTTAGAAATGTTAGAAAATAAAAATGCTAAAATGCTAAAGGGTGCTAAAATGTTAAGGGTTCGCGGATTCGCCACCTAATTAGTTTGGGTGAATTAGGACACCTAAATGTCAACTAGGTTAAAGTCAACATTAACTCCATTTGTTATGGTCTGCGAAACTAATGTGAGATTCTCGTGCGGTTCTTTATCAATCTAGAGGAAGCGGTTTAGGCATCCTCTAAGATCCGCTTAATCAAGCGGTCATTCTGCTCAAACCTAGGTTATTATTATGCTAAGAGTGCAATGCATGTTTAAAAGATGTAAGTGTTTTTAAAAAAAAAAAAGAGACGCGTTTTTATAAAAGAATTATAAGGCTAATGCTACAAAAATATACATAAAGTTTAAAGGTATGTATTCATAAAGATGGTGTGAAGTTGATTTGTTGGCCAAATGCGTATATTTACTTGCTAACTTAATCTTGATTAACATAAGTAAAACTACTTAATTTTGCAATTGAGAAGAATCTATGCCTGAATTTCATAATTAGATATGCAAATTTAATTGTTAAACAAAAGTGCATGAGAAACCTAAAATAAGTAACTTAAGGGGAAGACAAATTTCTAATGTTAGTCACTTTCTATTTATTGAGTCAAGGTTTAACTATTCTAAGTGTAATGCTAATTAATGTAGCGTTAGGCAATTAATTTACAATAAATAAATGGGGTAGGATATGAATCAATCAATATGACTCGAAGGATGGCGATGTCATTCTGCCGGTAGTTCTAGAATGGCTTGGAATTTCAGAGGCAGAGATAAATGCACATGGATGTGGGTCTTCACTTGTTGTAGCTCATAATGAGTCTCGTACCGGGACTCTTCATTTTTACTCCAATGCATTTCATGTAAAATAAGAAAAGAAAAAAAGGATTAGTATGTAATCTAAACCTTATCACATAAGTTAAACACATAGCTCGCTTCATTTCAGCCATTAAAGGGATTAAACTGGCCCAAACCACACTCAAATAAATTTTACCAAAAAAAAAAAAAGCATTAAGATATGAATGGGGATGAAAGACAATCGATCGGCCCATGTTGGACCCGCTAACAAACAATATGCAGTAAAGCAAAGAAGGGCCAAGGATTATTCAAATCACCTTGGACTTTAGTTACAAGCAGAAGTGGGCAAATTCCAATTTCTTTCATTCTTACTCACACATGGAACAAATGCGGATTTTTCATTTAAATCAACTGAGAAGCCCAGATTTGGGATGTTGAACTATAGCTAGAAACTCAAATCTGCATGCTCAACCACATAAGGTAAAGATTGATTCCTACTATATTATTGTCACTCAAGTTCATTCAAGCTCAAGAAAAATTATCCAGGACTAATTTGAGTTTTTATTCCAAGCGGAGGGAGATTTCTCGATCTATAGTCTATTTTAGAGGATGGACTCAACGACCTTTCAACACATTGCTATAACAAATGACTTAACATGTAATCCCATATTGTAAACAGACAATCAATTCAGAAGGCATATTTCAAAGTGTAAAAATGAACCGATAGTTATTCAAGATAGTGTTGAAGGACACAGAGTTGTTCTCGACCAGAACACACAACACATAATTTAAATGAGAGGAATCCAAAATAGAACTGATTTCCACATACAGAATGATCCGAGAGGCAACATGGCAACATTAAGACCCTATTTACTCTTTACATATTATTCCTGCTACCGATTAGGAGCAGATCTATAACTATTCACAACCGAATAAGTTACATCCAACTATAAAGAGGCGCGGATAAATCGACAGGCAATGAAACAAACATCACGTTATTCATTTAACTGATTTTAAATACTCAAAGATAGTACGTCAGACCACACACGACACAGTATGAAACGTGAATCTAACTGTTTACACAAACAGCACATCTGTGCGATTTCAAACTTGTTAAACAGTATTAGCCACATTCCATATCCAGATAACCATAAACTAACACCATATAATCAAACCAACATATATAAAGCTGAAAATAAACAAGAGGAGTACATTAACTGACCTTTTGCAGGTAGCGAACTGAGGCGGCGTTTCGATCGTCGAGTCACTCTAAGAATGTATTGCGATGTGATTGAAGGGGAAAAAGCTTATGTTTTTGTTTTATGATTCATAGTTTGTAGAAATCTGCTGTGTATCTTACTGTGTGGTTTCTCGATGATGGGTGAAGAATAAGGCTTGAGATTTTCTATTCTTGCTGTCTATTCTAGTGGTTTCTTCTGTGGGAATCGATTATTACTCTGGGACTGCTGTCTTTTCCCATTTTTGAATGCTAAAGGGTGCTTACCGAGGTTGAAGGATGTGCGAAACTAACGTTTTGAGGGTATTCTTGCGTTGTCCGAGCGATCCTCTCCCTCCAAGGATGTATAAATGGATCCCTTTTATATCCATACTATGATTTCTAATTTGGGTAAGCTATTGGTGCGATTTTCGTACTGATTTTTTGGGCGAATTTGGTATTGATTTTCGAGTGATTTTTACCAAAATAAGTGCTGATTTGGTTTGATTTTGAGATGAGATTTTAGGTAAGTTAATATTGGGCTCTGATTTGGTAAGATTGGGGTTAATTCTATGCGATTTGCGGAAGATTTGGGAAGATTTATGTGTGATGGAAGGCGGATTGATATTGAGTGAAAGCATTAGGGTTCTGGCTTTGTACATTTGGAAGGGGTGAACTGGGTAAACATGTCGTGGTCTTTGGATATGAGGGCCACTGGTTTGGTTCTTTTGGGCTTCGAGAATGATTTTGTAAAGGGTAAGTTATATTTGGGCTAGTATTAATTATAGTGGGCTGATTTTAGTTAGTCTTATTTATTTGGGTAGAAGTCTAAGTGTTAGATTTAAATGGGGTTTAAATTGCAAATAACAATTATGAAATTGTTTTGGGTATTAATAAATGCAGATGTGATATTTAAGGAGTGCTTAATGTTTTTTTTTATATAAATGCGACGTCATTATTAAATTGTTTATTTATTTACGTATTTATTATTAATGAAAATAGAATAGGCTTAAATTATGAATAATATTTAGGCAAATAACAAATGCGACGTGAGACTCAAAGTGCTTAATACTCTACGAAACGCGTGTCATTATTAAATTGCTTATTTACGCATGTATTAATGTTTTATTGTTGTATTTTATTATTATAAAATTGTAAAACTTATTTTGAAAATTAGTGTCATTCTATGGTTAATGATTGGACGAGAGGGTCAAAATCGTGTCAACAACTTGTCCTCTTTGTATAGAGATGATGGAAGAGTCTTCGACAAAGACGCTGACTTATAGCCAATTTTGTCTCGATCTTCGTAATTAAAATGATGGGCAATTAGGACAAATCGACGCAAAATTCAAAATTGTCCCAAAGGTCGAGTTATGATGACACTTGGTTACCATGGTCAAACACCAAGCGGATAATGCAGATTTAAAATTTGTCCCAGATCGAGTTACGACGACACCGCTACCATGGTCAAACACTGGCGCGGCCGACGCGACTCAAAATTTGTCCCAGTGTCGAGTTATGACGACACTGGTCGACGTGATGTTAAAATAAACTGGCTTGAGCAAGGGGTGTACCAGTATTGACTTATGAAGACGCTGGGCTTATCGTGATATGGAATGAGCGGACCGACGCCGAGGCCGCTTCGCCATTTGTTGGAAGGTTAGCCCCAACAAATTGCCCCGATTCGCAGAAGAGAAAATCCACGCGTTGTCCCCGCCCCGCTTCCCGCATGCTAAGACTTAAGCAAACGGTTAGTGCATAAATCATACGCAAAATAATAACGCATGAATTTATGGACAATGTAATCGTGTGAGTAGAAATGTTATCCGCTAAACGTGATGCCATTGTGTTGATGTGATGCTGCAAATGCTGTGATTTCGCCCTTGCACGGACGTGTTGCGATTGTGAATGCGGATATGTTGTCCTCACGCAATCGACCCTTTAGATCAAGCTCTCAGACTAAAGCTCAAGAAAAGTTAGTGCAGAATCGCTAAGACAAAATAATAAAGCATGAATATATAAGAAATGCACTCGAGAGTAGAGAAATCGCCCTTGCGCAGATGTGATATGTCGATGACGCCGCCTTCGACGCGTCGCTTTCAGACGGGCGCCATTTCGATCAAGGCGTCGCTTTGGACTCGACGCCGTCGCTTTCGGACCGAGTCGCTTTCGACTCGCATCATTTTCTGACTCAAATCGCTTTCGACTCTGAGTCGCTTTTCGACTCTGGCCATTTTCTGACTCAAAGATCGCTTTTGGACTTGGCCGCTTTTTCGACCTAGCCGCTTTCAGACTCTGAGTCGCTTTCGAACTCGCGGCATTTTCTGACTTGGCGTCGCTTTCGACTTGGCCGCTTTCTGACTTGACGCCGCTTTGGACTCGTGTCGCTTCGACTGGAGTAGTTTTCTGACTCGACGTCGCTTTCTGACTTCGGCGTCGCTTTCTGACATGACATCGCTTTCTGACATGACATCATTTTCTGACTTTGCGCCTTTTCTGATTTGGCGTCGCTTTCTGACACGATGTTGATGAAGACGCCATTATGTCGATGCTCCTATTCTTGTGAATTAATGCTCCTGCATGCTAAAACTTATAAAATGTGCATATCGGTTAAATCAAAGTAATGAATATATGAAAAAAATAAAATTTTGCGAGTAGAGACGTCGCCCCCGTATGACGTGTAGGACGCCTCGAATGATGACGCTGCCTCGCATCGACTTGCGGGATATTGCGAACGCCGATATCGTCTCGCACGACTTCGGATGCCGCGAATCGCCGAATGACGCCGATGCCGATGTAGCCTCCGCACGGACTCGTAGACGCCGGAATGCTTTCAACGCCGCGATTGCGATAGTCCCCGCACTGACTTGCCGTGCGTGAATGCTTGTCAATGCCGCGATTGCCGAGACGTTGTTGCTTGTTGCGTGCAATGATGCCTTCGACCGACATCAGGCGCTTGTGAATCGCATTGGTTGCAACGATGTCATTGCATGGATCATCGCGGCGCTTGTGATCCGCATACCGGGCGTGATCCTGGATCGAGCCGATGGCCGGACTTTGGCCGTTGCTTTTTTTTTTCTATTTCCGCTAAGTTGAAGAACCTGCGCTCAAAGAAAACTTGTGGGTTTGGGGGGGGGTGGCTGATTCGCATTTAATTTGTAGTTTTGACTGATGCTCTGGACGTCGCTTTGTTCGACTCATAACCCCCGCCGTTTCCTACCTCGACTAATCATAACGGTCCTAGTTTTGAATACGCAGCGGTGTTTGGCCTAAAGTGAGTCTCAAATGGGATTGCTTGTCTATCATGTGTATTTTCGTTATTTTCAAAATAAAGGGAAGACTTCCTAATGGTGTGACCGAAGCCGATTTAGGCCGCCTACGTATCCCCACGAGGGAATCAGGTCATGACGTAGTTCATTACAAGCGAAATTGGGTAAATTTTTAAAAGCGCGGACCGGTTTGATGGTCGCCACGATCCGCCAGCGGAATCAGTCAAACGTAGTTCCATTTTATTACGATAAAGGGCAAAATATATTAAACTAACTATTTTAGACTCGGAGGCCAACGCAGAGGCACGAGTCCACTTGTTCAAAATGTCTTCGCTCTGCGCCTTCAATGGTTGAGTCTTCGCAGGATCATCCTTTGCACCGATGCGGCGATTTATACGCACGCTAAACGCAAGTGCACGTATCGTGACAAGTAATATAGTCTAGGTAAGACCGAATATCGTCCTCAGAGACTGGTTTTCAAGTACCGATTATGTATCCTTTAGTTTCTATTTGGTTAACGTTAACTTGTTGAGAATTATAACTAAGAATTAAAGCTAATGCAGGAAATAAACTAATTAAGAAAATACTTTGAATTAAATCGCTTATGATGCGTAATTAGGGCTTCCAAGATCATCAACTATCCACTCTATTCAATCCTTAATACAATTAGACTGACTTCTTCTTCTACGTTAAGATAGCAGGTTAACTAAGCCGTTTTATACTCCTGTTAAGGTAATATAAACACTCAACCCCAATGGAGAACCCTTCTATCTTTCGATGACAAGATTGACTACAAAGGAGGATTACGAGCAATAACCTATTAAGCTACACAAGTATCGGGGTACTTTCGTCCACGATTTAAACCTATGTTTATTCAACTATAGCATATTCACAATCTCCCATTTCGGATTTCGATTAGAACTCATATAAGTGATGATAACTAGTGATCAATTAATTATGAAGCAATCAAGGCAATTATTGAATAAATCTTAATCTAATGGAAGAAGAAATTAACTAATGTATTAATTCATAGATAAAAGATTCAAGTGAATCACAAGGAAAGCACTAAATAAGTAATTAGCTCATAGCCATTGTCACGTTAAGAACTAAATTACAAACCAACATGAACTGAATTAAACAAAGCAAAAGAAAAAGAAAAGAAAATACTTGAACTAAGTCTCAAATCTTCGCCTCCTAGAGTTGTGTTGTATGTACAATCGATGGATGAATCCTCTAATGATGTAGAGACTATTTATAGCCCAAGAATCCTTTAGGCCAAAGGTTAGGGATTATGTAGGTAGGAAAAGTTATCCCTTTTGGACCCTGAAAACGTGTCAAATTCGGATGCCCATCGACTAATACAACCTCAGAATAAATAGCCCAGCTCTTATTCGCCTGCAGGTCCATCTTCAAGCATTACTATCTAATTTTACCTTCTCCTATATTTCCATATTCGTGTTATTTCTCAAGTATATACAATCCAGTATATGAAACCTCCTGAATCCAAATTGCATTGTGGTGTGTTTGTTACGATGGAAAATGTTTTCCTAGAAATATTTTGTTGAAAATAAGTGGCGTTACTTATTTTCTAGTGTTTGGTTAGTAAGCAAAATAATATTGTCTCAAGAACATTTATATGTAATATAGCAAAACACTGGGTAGGAATTGAAGTGAGTGAGGTTTGTGGGTCAAAGTGGTCAAGGGCGGGGTCAGGGTGGGTATGAGGAGACTAGTACTTGGAATGACATTTATGGAACTTGTTTTTCCCATTCAGGAACTTTTTTTCCTAGAAAAAATGTTTTTCAAAATATTTTGACCAACCAAACACACCCTTAAAGTTATTCCTTTTCATAGCCCTTTACTTTTTCCTCGTATGAGGTTCTCGCTTGTTGCTTTTATGTTTTGGGGAAGGAGTTAGGGTTTGGGACTACGATTTGGAGGTATAATTCTTACAGGTGGTAAAGAGGAGCGGTATTATCATAAAGCCAATCAAATTCGAGGAGTTAAATCCTCATGAAAGAGCGCAGGACCACAAATGTGGTGGTGTGCAGAAAAAAAAGGGTGGTAAAAGTAAGGGAAAAGCCGCAAAAAGACAAATGTGTAGATCGGAAGCTAATCGATTCGCAAGGTTTGACATTTTAAAGAAGAAATCTTTTATGGCAATTCAGAGTTCTCAAATCCTCGATTGATGATAAATCACTACTTGGGATCTTTCATTCCATGTTCTTGTTTCGCCTACTGGGGCTTCGTTTATGCATGTTGGTAGAATTGTTTTGTTGCGCTTGCATACAACGGCCTTTGGCAATCGCGAAGATGCGAGGCTTTACTCTCCATACACGCAGAAGATATTTTTGAGTTCTCGTAGTAATTCTTTGGCGTATGATCGATATAGGCATGGCTCGTGGTCGCCATATACGCCGCGAACTTTATTCTTCCGAGTGTACTATGTGAATCGTGCTATGTTGTTATTTGAAAGTATTTAAAGTGTATAATTGGTTCAAGTGAAGTGGATGCACAAGTTTTGTTTCATTTGTTGCAAGTTTAGAGCTTGGCTATGATTTTGTTAATATGATATTGAGTTTTACATGTTTATGTGCCAAAAACCAATTCCAATGATTCTTTTTGTTGATAAGTTAAACATTTTATTACCAACAGGAGAATTACAAACCAAATTTGAAACTACCGGTCTGAGAAGCTCAGTGCACCAACCTAACCTCAATCTTACATAGGATAATAATTCAACTAGTTTAACTTTGTAGCTAGGCCTAGTACTTGCTAAACCACTTGTATCACATTCCTAACCAAGGGTTCAACATTCCTAGTTTGATGCTGGAAAAGTCTTCTATTCCTTTCCTCCCAAAAATATACACGATGTATTTTTACAAGTGGAGTATAAGATATACGCAGACCTTACCACTATCTTTGTGGAGTGGAGAAGTTGTTTCCGAAAGATTTATGCTCAAAAGAAAATTAACTTTTGGTGCTTCCAAATTGTTTCCAATATATTAGTCACTTTCTTTGCTATAACAGAAATTGTGACTAGAATATTTGGATAGAGAATAGAACACTTGTGATGAACTGGACTCTATCTGCATTAGAAAGATATCTAGCTAACCATGTTGTGATAATTTTTTCCACCAATGACTGACATTGCATAGCTTATTCTCTTTTTGTTTACTCCAAGGTATTTCTAGATATTTAAATGACATTTCTATCTTAACAAATCTCAGGACCTGTAGAATCTATTGCAATTCCAATGATAAGAACAAACTGTGCAATAAATTGTTAGTTTCTTCTCATCCAAATTGAATACACCACTAATCCATCCCCGTTATTCATTAAGCCTCTAGGAATTTTTTTTCCATGTATTATTATTGATGTAATCATAAAAAGCTAATTTTTCCAAAGAATTTTAGACTAGTCCTCTGATAATTTTTCATTTTCTGCTAGTGCAGCCTAACTTTTCGATATATTTTTGGCTTGAAGTACCCCTAATCCCATTGATAACGAGTAGGTCCAAATAGTTCAACAAGGGTGATTGTCTAACCATACCCCACAATTTTGGCAACAAGATCGATACCATCAGAAAGGAAGGTTTTAATATTTTTCATACACAGTCCTTTGCATAGAAGTTGTAGCGGTCGCGGCGCGACACAACTTAGAACTTATTCCGAGGGGGAAAAGTAAAAATCAATGTGATTAGTTCCAGCTCCTCCAAAAACACACAAACTTCAGTTTTTAGACAAGTGTCCAAAAACACACAAACTAAATATATACAAATTATAAATTTCGACGAGTAAATTATATACATGATATTAGAATTTGACTCTAGATTATATGCTTTATTTTAGAGGAAAAACTTACACAATCATCTTATTAGGTAATAGATTGAAAACCTCCTTATTTGGCTTTCTCGTGACTCGCATTTTCCGTGAGATTCGACTGGGTGTTTGGATGACACTGCAGAATAGCTGATGTGCAAAACTGAAATTAGACTAATTAATATTTGTGAATAAGCATGGAGATGGTGAGTGGTGATCGAGAAACCGATAGAATGGTCCTGCGATATTTTAATGGAGAAGATCGTAAGAAAAATGTTAGCACATTATGAGGAGTAATTACATATTAAAACAAAAAGTTAAAATTATTTAGTTATATAATTTTTAATAAGAAAATGACACGTGTACAATGTTATTAATATAATCACTTTTATTTCTCACGCCTCATGCAGAGTGAAACACACACTCTTTCCACATCACAGAGGTAAATAATTTTATTTTAAAATTATTCAGGTAATATGACCACCGCAAAAATAAAATGTGTAGTTGATAATTCGTCATACGTTGGGGTATTTGGCCATTTTTCATTGTTTTAACGCCCAAATTGGGAATATCGTAAGGGTAATAGCTTTTGAGGAAAAAGCTCAAATATACCATTGAACTATTGGAAATAAAATGTGTAGTTGATAATTCGGTTATAAATGAGTCATTTCGATAGTTCGATGACATATTTGAGCTTTTGCTCTTTATTTAATAAAAGATCTTCCTTTTTGGTGGGAGGGGCACTATAATTTCGATTTAACTTATAAATCAACCAAACAATCTAGCGGTTTGAAGACAAATAATATGGATCGATGCAATAAACTAAATATTATTAACAATGGATATATATATTACGTTTTGGACATCCTTCATAAAAATTCGAATATTTTTTATAAAATTTTGTATAGGAGAAGCAAAAAAGGGAGACAAATATTCTAAAATTGTTCGTGGTGAGTGATTAATAAAAAAAAAACTTCACAAAAAAAGAGGGAAATGTTTCTTATCTTTCTACTTATTATGTCTTTCTCACATATCCCAACTGTCATTTTTTTCATCACTAGACAACCATCAGGAACTACTATAACCAAGTAGCGGAGCCACCTTAGCTTAAGGGTGTTGGGGCAAACATCTTTCACCAAACAATTAAACTCTGTAGATGGACAAAATATTATTAACTATGGATATATATATTACATTTTGGACATCCTATTTTTCATAAAGTTTTGACTTTACCACTGACTATAACCACCGCTCATTCACCTTAACAATGAAAAACCATTCTCATAAAAATTGAAGGAGAAGAAGACTAATTCAAAATCACAAACAAACTTGCAATCCAATAGTGAATCTATTTCACTCCAAAAGTTTCAAACATAGTAAATAAAATCAAAGACTCATTTCCAACAATATCATTATTGTGGCGATTTAGATGCACATACAACGAATAACATTAATGCCCACTATACATATAATTTCGCGGACGCTCAATCGCCGTGGTGCATTAAGCGGCAATGAGGCGGCAACCACCACCTTAGGTGACGGATATAAGGGACACGACGGAGGCGCGCGCCACTTGATTTACAAGATGGAGCAGATGGAGTTATTGTTATACCTTTTTGTAACATGTGACCAAAATCACCAGTAGATAATTTAATATATATTTGATATTTCATATCCATTAGCTTTCTATGAGTAGTTGCATGGCTTGAATAATAACAAAGATTTGTCAAAAACAAAAAGAAGACACTTAAAAGACTATTTTGCTTCTTCATCATCATAGAGTAATATTTAGCACTTAAAAATGTGTAGAAGAATGGGTTTTAATTGTGAATGAGCTATGTTGTTTATATAGTTCAAGAAAAGTGTGTAACATTAACTGCTAATCTTCTTTTCTATTGGAAGATTATATTAATCAAAGAATATTCATCCTATCTGGACATGGAGACTTGAAAATGGGGAATTATTTATGATTTATTGATCTTAAATGAGATTTCATTAATCATTATTTTGAAAAACCTTTTGATATAACCTTCTTATCCGTACCTGCCAAGAGTAGCAATCATGTGAGATTTTAAATAAATCAACTTATATTTCAAATTTAGAATATTTGACGATCTAATTAATTAATCTTTCATTTCATTTTATTTGGTCCTTATACTAAAAATAAAATTTTCTTTTACTTAATTCATTTTAACAAATCAAGAAATATTTATTATTTTCTTTCAAGTATTACCCTTATCATTAAGTAACTATATAAAGTAATTGTAGTCAAACTTAAACTTCTAAAGAATAATTAATAAGGTAATTTAGTAAAGAAAACCCCTAATAAATATTTTTAAAGATGGTGACAAATCAATAAGGGCCAAGTGAAATGGGAATGGAAGAAGAAGCAAATAACTACAAATTTAATGATGGAGCAATTTGTGGGGTTAAGCGATTTGTCTTTATTTCATATTCGATACAAATTGTATTCAAATTATCTATCAAAGGATCTTTCAGATCCAATTGCTTACATAGCCCCATATATGTAAGATAAACAAGTCTATCTTTAGCACTGTTCTATGATTTTTCGTATGCTGCAATAATATTTCAATTCATTTATCTTGTAGCATCCAATTGTACTTCAAGCATTATTATCTAATTTTACCTTTCTCTATATTTCCATATTTGTGTTATTTCTCAAGTATATACAATTACAGATATGAAACCTCCCGTAATCCATTGCATTAGGGTGTGTTTGTTAAGATGGAAAATGTTTTTCTAGAAATATTTTGTTGAAAATAAGTGATGTTCTTACTTATTTTCTAGTATTTGGTTAGTAAGCAAAATAATATTGTCTCAAGAACATTTATATGTAATATAGCAAAACACTCAGGGTAGGATTCTGAGGAGTGGGGTTTGTGGTTGGTGGGTGGTGGTGGTCAAGGGGTGGGGGTTGGGTGGGTGAGGAGGAGACTAGAACTTGGAATGACATTTATGGAACTTGTTTTCCCCATTCAGGAACTTTTTTTCCTAGAAAAAATGTTTTCAAAACATTTTGACCAACCAAACACACCCTTAAAGTTATTCCTTTTCATAGCCCTTTACTTTTTTCCTTGGGTATAGAGGTTCTCGTTTGTTGCTTTTATATTTTGGGGAAAGAGTTAGGGTTTGGGACTACGATTTGAAGGTGGTTTAGGTGTTTGCTTGCTTATGTTATAATTCTTACAGGTGGTAAAGAGGAGCGGTATTATCATAAAGACAATCAAATTCGAGGAGTTAAATCCTCATGAAAGAGCGCAGACCACACTTGAGATTCATTTCATGTAATGTGAAAATGTGAAAGGTTCCACAAACTCCTTCTCTCTCCGCTCCCTTCCTATTTCTCGATTTCTCCATTTCTCTTCTCTTTCATCTTCTTCCTACCTTCAATACAGTATTAAATTACATATTTGAAGAAAACATGCTTAAATCTCACAATTTATCATGGTATCAAAGCCTAAGGAGAAATGAACGATGTTATCGGCGATGAATTGTAGATCGAGAAACTAATTGCAGGAGATCTGAGTTTTTTTTATGCATTAACTAGCGTACTGTGTTTCAACACCGAACTGTGTTGATTCAGCTTATTTTGAATACAGTTTACTGTCAATCGAGTTCAACACTGAAATGTGTTGGTTTAAGTTTGATATCACTGTTTTTTAGTCTATGATTTCACTTCGATTGAGATTCCAATCGAATTGAGTAGATTCAAGTTTAAATCGATTTTAATTTCATTACAAAATTGTGGAGATCATGGCAGACAATTCATCAATTGAACAAAATATTGCTGATGTGAGTTCGAATTTCAATTCGAACATTGTAGATCATAATCATCCGCTGTATCTTAGTAGCTCAAATACGCCTAGTGCTGTGCAAGTGGAGATACAATTAGTAGGGATGGAGAATTACACATTGTGGTGTCGAGTGATGAAGCTAAACCTGCTGATGAAGAATAAGCTCGGATTTATCGATGAAACAGTAAATAGAGAGACTTATGGTGCTAATTACTCGAAACAGTAGGATCGGTATAATGCGATGGTAATGTCATGGATCATGAAGAATGTAAATAAGAATCTGCTTAGTGGTATACTCTATCGATCTATCGACACGCTTGGAAAGATCTAAAGGAGAGATTCGACAAGATCAATTTATCTCGAGTCTATCAACTAAAAAGGATACGGCTATCTTTGCAAAGGTACATCACCGGAGCTATTATTCGAGGATAAAAGACTTATTGGATGAGATTGACTAAATCATTCCGCCACCGACATGTGAATGTGTCAGTCCCAATGAATACATGAGCATCCGAAAATCGGTGGTTGTTAGAGTTCCTAATGGGGTTGAATGATGGTTACAATCGGGCTATGAGTCATATTCTCTTGATGTAACCCACACCTAGTGTGAATCAAGCCTATGCCATGATCATGCAAGATGAAAGCCGAAATTGATGACCAAAAGTATGTGACACCGAATCCATCGAGCATATAGCATTGTTTGGTGGACTCAAAATAATCGTAACCGTAATAATCGTAACCAAAGCGGATAAAAAGCCATCCTCTTAATATATGTATCGATGGATTATCAAAAAAAAAGGGCATAATAGAAGCTAAAATAAAAATTGACGTCATGACTATCGCAACAAGCAAGGGACACATATACGACAAATGCTATAAAAACTTGTAGTATCGATGATTTTGAGACGAAAAAAAAAAAAATACTGTGATTAATGCGAAACGAAGATATAATAGAAAGGAATATAAATAAATCGTGATTACACTATCGCAAGCAAGGAAGCGACATATACGACAAACGCTATAAACTTTCTAGGGTCCCTTGATGATTCATCAGAAAAAAAAGAAACGGGTTGTGACAAGAGAAGGGAATACTTGTGGTCCATCAAACACTGAGGTATGAAGAAGAGTGAGACAGTTATTGTCACGCCTTTTTCGATGACATTATCACTCTAACTCCTTCTTAGAAATGTTAGAAAATAAAAATGCTAAAATGCTAAAGGGTGCTAAAATGTTAAGGGTTCATGATTCGCCACCTAATTAGTTTGGGTGAATTAGGACACCTAAATGTCAACTAGGTTAAAGTCAACATTAACTCCATTTGTTATGGTCTGCGAAACTAATGTGAGATTCTGGGTAAGGGTTCTTTATCAATCTAGAGGGAAGGGTTTAGGCATCCTCTAAGATCCGCTAACTGGCGGTTGTCTGTTCAAACCTAGGTTATTATTATGCTAAGAGTGCAATGCATGTTTAAAAGATGTAAGTGTTTTTAAAAAAAAAAAAGAGACGCGTTTTTATAAAAGAATTATAAGGCTAATGCTACAAAAATATACATAAAGTTTAAAGGTATGTATTCATAAAGATGGTGTGAAGTTGATTTGTTGGCCAAATGTGTATATTTACTTGCTAACTTAATCTTGATTAACATAAGTAAAACTACTTAATTTTGCAATTGAGAAGAATCTATGCCTGAATTTCATAATTAGATATGCAAATTTAATTGTTAAACAAAAGTGCATGAGAAACCTAAAATAAGTAACTTAAGGGGAAGACAAATTTCTAATGTTAGTCACTTTCTATTTATTGAGTCAAGGTTTAACTATTCTAAGTGTAATGCTAATTAATGTAGCGTTAGGCAATTAATTTACAATAAATAAATGGGGTAGGATATGAATCAATCAATATGACTCGAAGGATGGCGATGTCATTCTGCCGGTAGTTCTAGAATGGCTTGGAATTTCAGAGGCAGAGATAAATGCACATGGATGTGGGTCTTCACTTGTTGTAGCTCATAATGAGTCTCGTACTGGGACTCTTCATTTTTACTCCAATGCATTTCATGTAAAATAAGAAAAGAAAAAAAGGATTAGTATGTAATCTAAACCTTATCACATAAGTTAAACACATAGCTCGCTTCATTTCAGCCATTAAAGGGATTAAACTGGCCCAAACCACACTCAAATAAATTTTACCAAAAAAAAAAAAAGCATTAAGATATGCATGGGGATGAAAGACACCGTATCGGCCCAGTGTTGGACCCGCTAACAAACAATATGCAGTAAAGCAAAGAAGGGCCAAGGATTATTCAAATCACCTTGGACTTTAGTTACAAGCAGTGGGCAAATTCCAATTTCTTTCATTCTTACTCACACATGGAACAAATGCGGATTTTTCATTTAAATCAACTGAGAAGCCCAGATTTGGGATGTTGAACTATAGCTAGGAAATCAAATCTGCATGCTCGACCACATAAGGTAAAGATTGATTCCTACTATATTATTGTCACTCAAGTTCATTCAAGCTCAAGAAAAATTATCCAGGGACTAATTTGAGTTTTTATTCCAAGCAGAGGGGAGATTTCCCTTGATCTATAGTCTATTTTAGAGGATGGACTCAACGACCTTTCAACACATTGCTATAACAAATGACTTAACATGTAATCCCATATTGTAAACAGACAATCAATTCAGAAGGCATATTTCAAAGTGTAAAAATGAACCGATAGTTATTCAAGATAGTGTTGAAGGACACAGAGTTGTTCTCGACCAGAACACACAACACATAATTTAAATGAGAGGAATCCAAAATAGAACTGATTTCCACATACAGAATGATCCGAGAGGCAACATGGCAACATTAAGACCCTATTTACTCTTTACATATTATTCCTGCTACCGATTAGGAGCAGATCTATAACTATTCACAACCGAATAAGTTACATCCAACTATAAAGAGGCGCGGATAAATCGACAGGCAATGAAACAAACATCACGTTATTCATTTAATCGATTTTAAATACTCAAAGATAGTACGTCAGACCACACACGACACAGTATGAAACGTGAATCTAACTGTTTACACAAACAGCACATCTGTGCGATTTCAAACTTGTTAAACAAAGATAGCCATTCCATATCCAGATAACCATAAACTAACACCATATAATCAAACCAACATATATAAAGCTGAAAATAAACAAGAGGAGTACATTAACTGACCTTTTGCAGGTAGCGAACTGAGGCGGCGTTTCGATCGTCGAGTCACTCTAAGAATGTATTGCGATGTGATTGAAGGGGAAAAAGCTTATGTTTTTGTTTTATGATTCATAGTTTGTAGAAATCTGCTGTGTATCTTACTGTGTGGTTTCTCGATGATGGGTGAAGAATAAGGCTTGAGATTTTCTATTCTTGCTGTCTATTCTAGTGGTTTCTTCTGTGGGAATCGATTATTACTCGGATCTTGTCTTTTCCCATTTTTGAATGCTAAAGGGTGCTTACCGAGGTTGAAGGATGTGCGAAACTAACGTTTTGAGGGTATTCTTGCGTTGTCTGGAGCGATCCTCTCCCTCCAAGGATGTATAAATGGATCCCTTTTATATCCATACTATGATTTCTAATTTGGGTAAGCTATTGGTGCGATTTTCGTACTGATTTTTTGGGCGAATTTGGTATTGATTTTCGAGTGATTTTTACCAAAATAAGTGCTGATTTGGTTTGATTTTGAGATGAGATTTTAGGTAAGTTAATATTGGGCTCTGATTTGGTAAGATTGGGGTTAATTCTATGCGATTTGCGGAAGATTTGGGAAGATTTATGTGTGATGGAAGGCGGATTGATATTGAGTGAAAGCATTAGGGTTCTGGCTTTGTACATTTGGAAGGGGTGAACTGGGTAAACATGTCTGTGGGCTGCTGGATATAGAGGGCCACGGGTTTGGTTCTTTTTGGGCTTGGAGAATGATTTTGTAAAGGGTAAGTTATATTTGGGCTAGTATTAATTATAGTGGGCTGATTTTAGTTAGTCTTATTTATTTGGGTAGAAGTCTAAGTGTTAGATTTAAATGGGGTTTAAATTGCAAATAACAATTATGAAATTGCTTTGGGTATTAATAAATGCAGATGTGATATTTAAGGAGTGCTTAATGTTTTTTTATATAAATGCGTCATTATTAAATTGTTTATTTATTTACGTATTTATTATTAATGAAAATAGAATAGGGCTTAAATTATGAATAATATTTAGGCAAATAACAAATGCGGACGTGAGACTCAAAGTGCTTAATACTCTACGTAAAACGCGGTGTCATTATTAAATTGCTTATTTATGCATGTATTAATGTTTTATTGTTGTATTTTATTATTATAAAATTGTAAAACTTATTTTGAAAATTAGTGTCATTCTATGGTTAATGATTGGACGAGAGGGTCAAAATTGGGTGTCAACAACTTGTCCCTCTTTGTATAGAGATGATGGAAGAGTCTTCGACAAAGACGTTGACTTATAGCCAATTTTGTCTCGATCTTCAGAATTAAAATGATGGGCAATTAGGACAAACTGACGCAAAATTCAAAATTGTCCCAGTGTCGAGTTATGATGACACTTGGTTACCATGGTCAAACACCAAGGCGGGATAATGCAGACTTAAAATTTGTCCCAGTATCGAGTTATGACGACACTGGGCTACCATGGTCAAACACCAAGGCGGGCTGACGCGGACTCAAAATTTGTCCCATTGTCGAGTTATGACGACACTGGGTCGACGTGATGTTAAAATAAACTGGCTTGAGCATAAGGGTGTACCGGTATTGACTTATGAAGACGCTGGGCTTATTGGTGATATGGAATGAGTGGACCGATGCTCGAGGCCGCTTCTGCCATTTGTTAGGAAGGTTAGCCCCCCAACAAATTGCCCCGATTCGCTGTAAGAGAAAATCCACGTTGTGCTCCTGCTCCTGCATGCTAAGACTTAAGCAAACGGTTAATGCATAACTGTTACGGCAAAATAATAACGCATGAATTTATGGACAATGTAACTGTGTGAGTAGAAATGTTATCCTGCTAAATGTGATGCCGGTTGTGTTGATGTGATGCTGCAAATGCTGTGATTTCGTCCTTGCACGGACGTGTTGCGATTGTGAATGCGGATATGTTGTCCTTGCTGCAACTGACCCTTTAGATTGAAGCTCTCTAGACTAAAACTCAAGAAAAAGTTAGTGCGTAACTGCTAAGACAAAATAATAAAGCATGAATATATAAGAAATGCAATTCTGAGAGTAGAGAAATCGTCCTTGCGCAGATGTGATATGCTGATGACGTCGTCTTTGGACGTGGCTTCGTTTTAAGACGCGTCATTTCGGATGGCGTCGTTTGGACTCGGCGTCGTTTGGACCGAGTCGTTTCGGACTCGGCATCATTTCGACTGACGTCGTTTGGACCGAGTCGTTTTGGACTCAGCGTCATTTCTGACTCAAGATCGCTTTGGCTTGGCGTCGTTTTCGGACCTAGCGTCGTTTTCGTACTCGGAGTCGTTTTCGAACTCGGCGGCATTTTCGGACTTGGCGTCGTTTTCGGACTTGGCGTCGTTTTCGGACTTGACGTCGTTTTTGGACTTGGTGTCGTTTCGGACTCGGAGTAGTTTTCGGACTCGACGTCGTTTTCGGACTCGGCGTCGTTTTCGGACATGACATCGTTTTCGGACATGACATCATTTTCGGACTTTGCGTCTTTTCGGATTTGGCGTCGTTTTCGGACACGATGTTGATGAAGACGTCATTATGTTGATGCTCCTATTCTTGTGAATTAATGCTCCTGCATGCTAAAACTTATAAAATGTGCATATCGGTTAAATCAAAGTAATGAATATATGAAAAAAATAAAATTTTGTGAGTAGAGATGTCGTCCCTGTATGATGTGTAGGACGCTGCGAATGATGATGTCGTCTCTGCACGGACTTGCGGGATATTGCGAATGCCGATATCGTCTCTGCACGGACTTGCTGGATGCTGCGAATGCTTGCTGAATGATGCTGATGCTGATGTAGCCTCTGCACGGACTTGGTAGATGCTGTGAATGCTTTCTTTGAATCCGCGATTGATAGTCCCCGCACGGACTTCGGGTCCGTGAATGCTTGTTGAATCGCGATTCGAGATGTTGTTGCTTGTTGTGGTGCAATGATGCCTTCGACCTGGACATTGTGCGTTTGTGAACTGCATTGGTTGCAACGATGTCATTGCATGGATCACTGTGCGTTTGTGATCCGCATAGCTGAAGTGTGATCCTGTGACTGAGCTGATGTGCTGGACTTTGGCCGTTGTTGCTTTTTTTTTTCTATTTCCGCTAAGTTGAAGAACCTGCGCTCAAAGAAAACTTGTGAGTTTGGGGGGGGGGGGGGTCGCTGATTCGCATTGACTTTGTAGTTTTGACCCTTGATGCTCGGACGTCTGCCTTGTTTGGACTCATAACCCCTGCCTGGTTTCCTACCTTGACTAACTGTTAATGGTCCTAGTTTTGAATATGCAAAGGGTGTTTGGCCTAAAGTGAGTCTCAATGGGATTGCTTGTCTATCATGTGTATTTTCGTTATTTTCAAAATAAAGGGAAGACTTCCTAATGGTGTGACCGAAGCCGATTTAGGCCGCCTACGTATCCCCACGAGGGAATCAGGTCATGACGTAGTTCATTACAAGCGAAATTGGGTAAATTTTTAAAAGGTGGGACCGAAGCCGGTATGGTCGCCTACGTATCCGCCAAGGGAATCAGGTCAAACGTAGTTCCATTTTATTACAGATAAAGGGCAAAATATATTAAACTAACTATTTTAGGACTCGAGGGGCCAATGCAGAGGCACGAGTCCACTTGTTCAAAATGTCTTCTTGCTCTGCGTCTTCAATGGTTGAGTCTTCAGTAGGATCATCCTTTGCAGCTGATGTGCGATTTATACGCACGCTAAACGCAAGTGCACGTATCGTGACAAGTAATATAGTCTAGGTAAGACCGAATATCGTCCTCAGAGACTGGTTTTCAAGTACCGATTATGTATCCTTTAGTTTCTATTTGGTTAACGTTAACTTGTTGAGAATTATAACTAAGAATTAAAGCTAATGCAGGAAATAAACTAATTAAGAAAATACTTTGAATTAAATCAGTTATGATGCAGAATTAGGGCTTCCAAGATCATCAACTATCCACTCTATTCAATCCTTAATACAATTAGACTGACTTCTTCTTCTACGTTAAGATAGCAGGTTAACTAAGCCGTTTTATACTCCTGTTAAGGTAATATAAACACTCAACCCCAATGGAGAACCCTTCTATCTTTCGATGACAAGATTGACTACAAAGGAGGATTACGAGCAATAACCTATTAAGCTACACAAGTATCGGGGTACTTTCGTCCACGATTTAAACCTATGTTTATTCAACTATAGCATATTCACAATCTCCCCTTTCGGATTTCGATTAGAACTCATATAAGTGATGACAACTAGTGATCAATTAATTATGAAGCAATCAAGGCAATTATTGAATAAATCTTAATCTAATGGAAGAAGAAATTAACTAATGTATTAATTCATAGATAAAAGATTCAAGTGAATCACAAGGAAAGCACTAAATAAGTAATTAACTCATAGCCATTGTCACGTTAAGAACTAAATTACAAACCAACATGAACTGAATTAAACAAAGCAAAAGAAAAAGAAAAGAAAATACTTGAACTAAGTTTCAAATCTTCGCCTCCTAGAGTTGTGTTGTATGTACAATCGATGGATGAATCCTCTAATGATGTAGAGACTATTTATAGCCCAAGAATCCTTTAGGTCAAAGGTTAGGGATTATGTAGGTAGGAAAAGTTATCCCTTTTGGACCCTGAAAACGTGTCAAATTCGGATGCCCATTGGACTAATACAACCTCAGAATGCTTCCAGCTCTTATTCGCCCAGAGGTCCATCTTCAAGCATTACTATCTAATTTTACCTTCTCCTATATTTCCATATTCGTGTTATTTCTTGAAGTATATACAGTCCTGTATATGAAACCTCCCAGAATCCAGTTGCATTAGGGTGTGTTTGTTACGATGGAAAATGTTTTCCTAGAAATATTTTGTTGAAAATAAGTGGCGTTACTTATTTTCTAGTGTAAGGTTAGTAAGCAAAATAATATTGTCTCAAGAACATTTATATGTAATATAGCAAAACACTCTGGGGTAGGAATTGGGTGAGTAGTGAGGTTTGTGGTTGGTGGGTGGTGGTGGTCAAGGGGTGGGGTTGGGTGGGTGAGGAGACTAGTACTTGGAATGACATTTATGGAACTTGTTTTCCCCATTCAGGAACTTTTTTTCCTAGAAAAAATGTTTTTCAAAACATTTTGACCAACCAAACACACCCTTAAAGTTATTCCTTTTCATAGCCCTTTACTTTTTTCCTTGGGTATAGAGGTTCTCGTTTGTTGCTTTTTATGTTTTGGGGGAAGGAGTTAGGGTTTGGGACTACGATTTGGAGGTATAATTCTTACAGGTGGTAAAGAGGCGGTATTATCATAAAGCCAATCAAATTCGAGGAGTTAAATCCTCATGAAAGAGCGCAGGACCACAAATGTGGTGGTGTGCAGAAAAAAAAGGGTGGTAAAAGTAAGGGAAAAGCCGCAAAAAGACAAATGTGTAGATCGGAAGCTAACTGATTCGCAAGGTTTGACATTTTAAAGAAGAAATCTTTTATGGCAATTGCAGAGTTCAATCCTCGATTGATGATAAATCACTACTGGGATCTTTCATTCCATGTTCTTGTTTCGCTCTACAAATGGGGCTTCGTTTATGCAGGTTGGTAGAATTGTTTTGTTGCGATTGCATACAATGAAGCCTTGGCAATCGCGAAGATGCGAGGCTTTACTCTCCATACACGCAAAGAAGATATTTTTGAGTTCGTAGTAATTCTTTGGCGGATGATCGATATAGGCATGGCTCGTGTCGCCATATACGCTGCGAACTTTATTCTTCCGAGTGTACTATGTGAATCGCTATGTTGTTATTTGAAAGTATTTAAAGTGTATAATTGGTTCAAGTGAAGCGAGGATGCACAAGTTTTGTTTCATTTGTTGCAAGTTTAGAGCTTGGCTATGATTTTGTTAATATGATATTGAGTTTTACATGTTTATGTGCCAAAACCAATTCCAATGATTCTTTTGTTGATAAGTTAAACATTTTATTACCAACAGAGAATTACAAACCAAATTTGAAACTACCGTCCGAGAAGCTCAGTGCACCAACCTAACCTCAATCTTACATAGGATAATAATTCAACTAGTTTAACTTTGTAGCTAGGCCTAGTACTTGCTAAACCACTTGTATCACATTCCTAACCAAGGGTTCAACATTCCTAGTTTGATGCTGGAAAAGTCTTCTATTCCTTTCCTCCCAACAATATACACGATGTATTTTTACAAGTGGAGTATAAGATATACGCAGACCTTACCACTATCTTTGTAGAGTGGAGAAGTTGTTTCCGAAAGATTTACGCTCAAAAGAAAATTAACTTTTGGTGCTTCCAAATTGTTTCCAATATATTAGTCACTTTCTTTGCTATAACAGAAATTGTGACTAGAATATTTGGATAGAGAATAGAACACTTGTGATGAACTGGACTCTATCTGCATTAGAAAGATATCTAGCTAACCATGTTGTGATAATTTTTTCCACCAATGACTGACATTGCATAGCTTATTCTCTTTTTGTTTACTCCAAGGTATTTCTAGATATTTAAATGACATTTCTATCTTAACAAATCTCAGGACCTGTAGAATCTATTGCAATTCCAATGATAAGAACAAACTGTGCAATAAATTGTTAGTTTCTTCTCATCCAAATTGAATACACCACTAATCCATCCCCGTTATTCATTAAGCCTCTAGGAATTTTTTTTCCATGTATTATTATTGATGTAATCATAAAAAGCTAATTTTTCCAAAGAATTTTAGACTAGTCCTCTGATAATTTTTCATTTTCTGCTAGTGCAGCCTAACTTTTCGATATATTTTTGGCTTGAAGTACCCCTGATCCCATTGATAACGAGTAGGTCCAAATAGTTCAACAAGGGTGATTGTCGAACCATACCCCACAATTTTGGCAACAAGATCGATACCATCGGAAAGGAAGGTTTTAATATTTTTCATACAAAGTCCTTTGCATAGTCGGTCGCGGCGCGACACAACTTAGAACTTATTCCGAGGGGGAAAAGTAAAAATCAATGTGATTAGTTCCAGCTCCTCCAAAAACACACAAACTTCAATTTTTAGACAAGTGTCCAAAAACACACAAACTAAATATATACAAATTATAAATTTCGATTTAGTAAATTATATACATGATATTAGAATTTGACTCTAGATTATATGCTTTATTTTAGAGGAAAACTTACACAATCATCTTATTAGGTAATATATTGAAAACCTCCTTATTTGGCTTTCGTGACCCTGCATTTTCCTGTGAGATTCGACTGGGGTGTTTGGATGACACGGTAATAGCGGTGATGTGCAAAACTGAAATTAGACTAATTAATATTTTTGAATAAGCATGGAGATGGTGAGTGGTGATCGGAGAAACCGATAGTAATGGGTCCTACGATATTTTAATGGAGAAGATCGTAAGAAAAATGTTAGCACATTATGAGGAGTAATTACATATTAAAACAAAAAGTTAAAATTATTTAGTTATATAATTTTTAATAAGAAAATGAAACGTGTACAATGTTATTAATATAATCACTTTTATTTCTCACGCCTCATAGAGTGAAACACACTCTTTCCACATCAACCAGAGGTAAATAATTTTATTTTAAAATTATTCGGGTAATATGACCACCGCAAAATAAAATGTGTAGTTGATAATTCGGTCATACGTTGGGGGTATTTGGCCATTTTTCATTGTTTTAACGCCCAAATTGGGAATACTGTAAGGGTAATAGCTTTTGAGGAAAAGCTCAAATATACCATTGAACTATTGGAAATAAAATGTGTAGTTGATAATTCGGTTATAAATTAGTCATTTCTGATAGTTCGATGACATATTTGAGCTTTTTGCTCTTTATTTAATAAAAGATCTTCCTTTTTGGTGGGAGGGGCACTATAATTTCGATTTAACTTATAAATCAACCAAACAATCTAGCGGTTTGAAGACAAATAATATGGATCGATGCAATAAACTAAATATTATTAACAATGGATATATATATTACGTTTTGGACATCCTTCATAAAAATTCGAATATTTTTTATAAAATTTTGTATAGGAGAAGCAAAAAGGAGACAAATATTCTAAAATTGTTCGTGGTGAGTGATTAATAAAAAAACTTCACAAAAAAGAGAGAAATGTTTCTTATCTTTCTACTTATTATGTCTTTCTCACATATCCCAACTGTCATTTTTTTCATCACTAGACAACCATCAGGAACTACTATAACCAAGTAGCGGAGCCACCTTAGCTTAAGGGTGTTGGGGCAAACATCTTTCACCAAACAATTATACTCTGTAGATGGACAAAATATTATTAACTATGGATATATATATTACATTTTGGACATCCTATTTTTCATAAAGTTTTGACTTTACCACTGACTATAACCACCGCTCATTCACCTTAACAATGAAAACCATTCTCATAAAAAATTGAAGGAGAAGAAGACTAATTCAAAATCACAAACAAACTTGCAATCCAATAGTGAATCTATTTCACTCCAAAAGTTTCAAACATAGTAAATAAAATCAAAGACTCATTTCCAACAATATCATTATTGTGGCGATTTAGATGCACATACAACGAATAACATTAATGCCCACTATACATATAATTTCGCGGACGCTCAATCGCGGTGGTGCATTAAGCGGCAATGAGGCGGCAACCACCACCTTAGGTGACGGATATAAGGGACACGACGGAGGCGCCGCCACTTGATTTACAAGATGGAGCAGATGGAGGTATTGGTATACCTTTTGGTAACATGTGACCAAAATCACCTGTAGATAATTTAATCTCTATTTGAGATTTCAAATCCATTAGCTTTCTATGAGTAGTTGCATGGCTTGAATAATAACAAAGATTTGTCAAAAACAAAAAAAGAAGACACTTAAAAAGACTATTTTGCTTCTTCATCATATCATAGAGTAATATTTAGCACTTAAAAATGTGTAGAAGAATGGGTTTTAATTGTGAATGAGCTATGTTGTTTATATAGTTCAAGAAAAGTGTGTAACATTAACTGCTAATCTTCTTTTCTATTGGAAGATTATATTAATCAAAGAATATTCATCCTATCTGGACATGGAGACTTGAAAAATGGGGAATTATTTATGATTTATTGATCTTAAATGAGATTTCATTAATCATTATTTTGAAAAACCTTTTTGATATAACCTTCTTATCCGTACCTGCCAAGAGTAGCAATCATGTGAGATTTTAAATAAATCAACTTATATTTCAAATTTAGAATATTTGACGATCTAATTAATTAATCTTTCATTTCATTTTAACAAATCAAGAAATATTTATTATTTTCTTTCAAGTATTACCCTTATCATTAAGTAACTATATAAAGTAATTGTAGTCAAACTTAAACTTCTAAAGAATAATTAATAAGGTAATTTAGTAAAGAAAACCCCTAATAAATATTTTTTAAAGATGGTGACAAATCAATAAGGGCCAAGTGAAATGGGAATGGAAGAAGAAGCAAATAACTACAAATTTAATGATGGAGCAATTTGTGGGGTTAAGCTGACACGTCTTTATTTCATATTCGATACAAATTGTATTTAAATTATCTATCAAAGGATCTTTCAGGATCCAATTGCTTACATAGCCCCATATATGTAAGATAAACAAGTCTATCTTTAGCACATGTTCTATGATTTTTTCGTATGCCTGCAATAATATTTCAATTCATTTATCTTGTAGCATCCAATTGTACTTCAAGCATTATTATCTAATTTTACCTTTCTCCTATATTTCCATATTTGTGTTATTTCCTGAAGTATATACAATTCTGTATATGAAACCTCCCTAATCCGATTGCATTAGGGTGTGTTTGTTAAGATGGAAAATGTTTTTCTAGAAATATTTTGTTGAAAATAAGTGATGTTCTTACTTATTTTCTAGTATTTGGTTAGTAAGCAAAATAATATTGTCTCAAGAACATTTATATGTAATATAGTAAAACACTCTGGGGTAGGATTGGGTGAGGAGTGGGGTTTGTGGTTGGTGGGTGGTGGTGGTCAAGGGGTGGGGGTTGGGTGGGTGAGGAGGAGACTAGAACTTGGAATGACATTTATGGAACTTGTTTTCCCCATTCAGGAACTTTTTTTCCTAGAAAAAATGTTTTTCAAAACATTTTGACCAACCAAACACACCCTTAAAGTTATTCCTTTTCATAGCCCTTTACTTTTTTCCTTGGGTATAGAGGTTCTCGTTTGTTGCTTTTTATTTTTTGGGGGAAAGAGTTAGGGTTTGGGACTACGATTTGAAGGTGGTTTAGGTGTTTGCTTGCTTATGTTATAATTCTTACATGTGGTAAAGAGGAGCGGTATTATCATAAAGACAATCAAATTCGAGGAGTTAAATCCTCATGAAAGAGCGCAGGACCACAAATGTGGTGGTGTGCAGAAAAAAAGGGTGGTAAAAGTAAGGGCAAAGCGCAAAAGACAACTGTAGATCGGAAGCTAAGCGATTCGCAAGGTTTGACATTTTAAAGAAGAAATCTTTTATGGAAATTGTAGTTCAAATCCCTTGATTGATGATAAATCACTACTTGGGATCTTTCATTCCATGTTCTTGTTTATTACTGATTAGGGCTTCGTTTATGCAGTGTTGGTAGAATTGTTTTGTTGCAGTTGCATACAATGAAGCCTTGGCAATCGCGAAGATGCGAGGCTTTACTCTCCATACATGCAACAAAAAGAGATATTTTTTTTAGTTCTGTTGAAGTATACGTGATATACATATAGTATACAATTGGTTTTCTTATGTGTAGTGGCTATAAGCCCAATAGTAGCTTATGTGTAGTGGTGGCTATAAGCCCAATTAGTAGTCCAGCTTATTAGTAGTTCAGTAGCAATAGCTTATTTGTATAAGTAAGGACACTTGAAATTCATTTTGCGGGTAATGTGAAAATGTGAAAGGTTCCACAAACTCCTTCTCTCTCTCCCGCTCCCTTCCTATTTCTCCATTTCTCCATTTCTCTTCTCTTTCATCTTCTTCCTACCTTCAATACAGTATTAAATTACATATTTGACGAAAACATGCTTAAATCTCACAATTTATCATGGTATCAAAGCCTAAGGAGAAATGAACGATGTTATCGGCGATGAATTGTAGATCGAGAAACTAATTGCAGGAGATCTGAGTTTTTTTTATGCATTAACTAGCGTACTGTGTTTCAACACCGAACTGTGTTGATTCAGCTTATTTTGAATACAGTTTACTGTCAATCGAGTTCAACACTGAAATGTGTTGGTTTAAGTTTGATATCACTGTTTTTTAGTCTCTGATTTCACTTCGATTGAGATTCCAATCGAATTGAGTAGATTCAAGTTTAAATCGATTTTAATTTCATTACAAAATTGTGGAGATCATGGCAGACAATTCATCAATTGAACAAAATATTGCTGATGTGAGTTCGAATTTCAATTCGAACATTGTAGATCATAATCATCCGCTGTATCTTAGTAGCTCAAATACGCCTAGTGTTGTGCAAGTGGAGATACAATTAGTAGGGATGGAGAATTACACATTGTGGTGTCGAGTGATGAAGCTAAACCTGCTGATGAAGAATAAGCTCGGATTTATCGATGAAACAGTAAATAGAGAGACTTATGGTGCTAATTACTCGAAACAGTAGGATCGGTATAATGCGATGGTAATGTCATGGATCATGAAGAATGTAAATAAGAATCTGCTTAGTGGTATACTCTATCGATCTACTGCATACACAGTTTGGAAAGATCTAAAGGAGAGATTCGACAAGATCAATTTATCTCGAGTCTATCAACTAAAAAAGGATATGGCTATGCTGCAGCAAGGTACATCACCAGTTTCGAGCTATTATTCGAGGATAAAAGACTTATTGGATGAGATTGACTCAATCATTCCGCCACCGACATGTGAATGTGTCAGTCCCAAAGAATACATAGAGCATCTGTCAAATTAGCGGTTGTTAGAGTTCCTAATGGGGTTGAATGATGGTTACAATCAGGCTAGGAGTCATATTCTCTTGATGTAACCCACCTAGTGTGAATCAAGCCTATGCCATGATTACGCAAGATGAAAGCCGAAATTGATGGCCAAAAAGTATGTGACATTTGAATCCACCGAGCATATAGCATTGTTTGGTGGACTGAAAATAATCGTAACTGAATAATCGTAACCAGCGGACAGAAGCCATCCTCTTAATATATGTACTGTGATTACTGCAAAATGAAAGGACATAATAGAGGAAACTGCTATAAATTGATGTATTGCGACTATTGCAACAAGCAAGGACATATACGAGACAAATGCTATAAACTTGTAGGGTATCCTGATGATTTCAGAGACAAAAGGAAAGTAAATGGGCTGTGACAAGAGAAGGGAATACTTGTGGTCCATCAAACCTGAGGTATGAAGAAGGAGTGAGACAGTTATTGTCACGCCCTTTTTCGACCGCGACATTATCACTCTAACTCCTGCTTAGAAATGTTAGAAAATAAAAATGCTAAAATGCTAAAGGGTGCTAAAATGTTAAGGGTTCGCGGATTCGCCACGTAATTAGTTTGGGTGAATTAAGACACCTAAATGTCAACTAGGTTAAAGTCAACATTAACTCCATTTGTTATGGTCTGCGAAACTAATGTGAGATTCTGGGTAAGGGTTCTTTATCAATCTAGAGGGAAGGGTTTAGGCATCCTCTAAGATCCGCTAACTGGCGGTTGTCTGTTCAAACCTAGGTTATTATTATGCTAAGAGTGCAATGCATGTTTAAAAGATGTAAGTGTTTTTTAAAAAAAAAAAGAGACGCGTTTTTATAAAAGAATTATAAGGCTAATGCTACAAAAATATACATAAAGTTTAAAGGTATGTATTCATAAAGATGGTGTGAAGTTGATTTGTTGGCCAAATGTGTATATTTACTTGCTAACTTAATCTTGATTAACATAAGTAAAACTACTTAATTTTGCAATTGAGAAGAATCTATGCCTGAATTTCATAATTAGATATGCAAATTTAATTGTTAAACAAAAGTGCATGAGAAACCTAAAATAAGTAAGGGGAAGACAAATTTCTAATGTTAGTCACTTTCTATTTATTGAGTCAAGGTTTAACTATTCTAAGTGTAATGCTAATTAATGTAGTGTTAGGCAATTAATTTACAATAAATAAATGGGGTAGGATATGAATCAATCAATATGACTCGAAGGATGGCGATGTCATTCTGCCGGTAGTTCTAGAATGGCTTGGAATTTCAGAGGCAGAGATAAATGCACATGGATGTGGGTCTTCACTTGTTGTAGCTCATAATGAGTCTCAGATCGACTCTTCATTTTTACTCCAATGCATTTCATGTAAAATAAGAAAAGAAAAAAAGGATTAGTATGTAATATAAACCTTATCACATAATTTAAACACATAGCTCGCTTCATTCCAGCCATTAAAGGGATTAAACTGGCCCAAACCACACTCAAATAAATTTTACCAAAAAAAAAAAAAAAGCATTAAGATATGCATGGGGATGAAAGACACCGTATCGGCCCAGTGTTGGACCCGCTAACAAACAATATGCAGTAAAGCAAAGAAGGGCCAAGGATTATTCAAATCACCTTGGACTTTAGTTACAAGCAGAAATGGGCAAATTCCAATTTCTTTCATTCTTACTCACACATGGAACAAATGCGGATTTTTCATTTAAATCAACTGAGAAGCCCAGATTTGGGATGTTGAACTATAGCTAGGAAACTGAAATACTGCATGCTCAGTCACATTCCAATTTCTTTCATTCTTACTCACACATGGAACAAATGCGGATTTTTCATTTAAATCAACTGAGAAGCCCAGATTTGGGATGTTGAACTATAGCTAGGAAACTGAAATACTGCATGCTCAGTCACATAAGGTAAAGATTGATTCCTACTATATTATTGTCACTCAAGTTCATTCAAGCTCAAGAAAAATTATCCAGGGACTAATTTGAGTTTTTATTCCAAGCAGAGGGGAGATTTCCCTTGATCTATAGTCAATTTTAGAGGATGGACTCAACGACCTTTCAACACATTGCTATAACAAATGACTTAACATGTAATCCCATATTGTAAACAGACAATCAATTCAGAAGGCATATTTCAAAGTATAAAAATGAACCGATAGTTATTCAAGATAGTGTTGAAGGACACAGAGTTGTTCTCGACCAGAACACACAACACATAATTTAAATGAGAGGAATCCAAAATAGAACTGATTTCCACATACAGAATGATCCGAGAGGCAACATGGCAACATTAAGACCCTATTTACTCTTTACATATTATTCCTGCTACCGATTAGGAGCAAATCTATAACTATTCACAACCGAATAAGTTACATCCAACTATAAAGAGGCGCGGATAAATCGGCAGGCAATGAAACAAACATCACGTTATTCATTTAACTGATTTTAAATACTCAAAGATAGTACGTCAGACCACACACGACACAGTATGAAACGTGAATCTAATCATTTACAAACAAAGACATCTGTGCGATTTCAAACTTGTTAAACAGTATTAGCCACATTCCATATCCAGATAACCATAAACTAACACCATATAATCAAACCAACATATATAAAGCTGAAAATAAACAAGAGGAGTACATTAACTGACCTTTTGCAGGTAGCGAACTGAGGCGGCGTTTCGATCGTCGAGTCACTCTAAGAATGTATTGCGATGTGATTGAAGGGGAAAAAGCTTATGTTTTTGTTTTATGATTCAGAGTTTGAAGAAATCTGCTGTGTATCTTACTGTGTGGTTTCTCGATGATGGGTGAAGAATAAGGCTTGAGATTTTCTATTCTTGCTGTCTATTCTAGTGGTTTCTTTTGTGGGAATCGATTATTACTCTGGGACTGCTGTCTTTTCCCATTTTTGAATGCTAAAGGGTGCTTACCGAGGTTGAAGGATGTGCGAAACTAACATTTTGAGGGTATTCTTGCGTTGTCTGGAGCGATCCTCTCCCTCCAAGGATGTATAAATGGATCCCTTTTATATCCATACTATGATTTCTAATTTGGATAAGCTATTGGTGCGATTTTCGTACTGATTTTTTGGGCGAATTTGGTATTGATTTTCGAGTGATTTTTACCAAAATAAGTGCTGATTTGGTTTGATTTTGAGATGAGATTTTAGGTAAGTTAATATTGGGCTCTGATTTGGTAAGATTGGGGTTAATTCTATGCGATTTGCGGAAGATTTGGGAAGATTTATGTGTGATGGAAGGCGGATTGAAATTGAGTGAAAGCATTGTGGTTCGCTTTGTACATTTGGAAGGGTGAACTGGTAAACATGTTCTGGTCTGGATATAGAGGCCACTGGTTTGGTTCTTTTTGGGCTGGAGAATGATTTTGTAAAGGTAAGATATATTTGGGCTAGTATTAATTATAGTGGTGATTTTAGTTAGTCTTATTTATTTGGGTAAGTCTAAGTGTTAGATTTAAATGGGTTTAAATTGCAAATAACAATTATGAAATTTCTTGGGTATTAATAAATGCAGATGTGATATTTAGGAGTGCTTAATGTTTTTTTTTATATAAATGCGACGTCATTATTAAATTTTTTATTTATTTACGAATTTATTATTAATGAAAATAGAATAGGGCTTAAATTATGAATAATATTTAGGCAAATAACAAATGCGGACGTGAGACTCAAAGTGCTTAATACTCTACGTAAAACGCGGTGTCATTATTAAATTGCTTATTTATGCATGTATTAATGTTTTATTGTTGTATTTTATTATTATAAAATTGTAAAACTTATTTTGAAAATTAGTGTCATTCTATGGTTAATGATTGGACGAGAGGGTCAAAATCGTGTCAACAACTTGTCCCTCTTTGTATAGAGATGATGGAAGAGTCTTCGACAAAGACGTTGACTTATAGCCAATTTTGTCTCGATCTTCAGAATTAAAATGATGGGCAATTAGGACAAACTGACGCAAAATTCAAAATTGTCCCAGTGTCGAGTTATGATGACACTTGGTTACCATGGTCAAACACCAAGGCGGGATAATGCAGACTTAAAATTTGTCCCAGTATCGAGTTATGACGACACTGGGCTACCATGGTCAAACACCAAGGCGGGCTGACGCGGACTCAAAATTTGTCCCATTGTCGAGTTATGACGACACTGGGTCGACGTGATGTTAAAATAAACCGCTTGAGCATGTGGTGTACCCAGATTGACTTATGAAGACGCTGGGCTTATGGTGATATGGAATGAGCGACCGACGCCGAGGCCGCTTCGCCATTTGTTAGGCGTTAGCCCCCAACAAATTGCCCCGATTCAGAAGAGAAAATCCACGCCAGGCTCCCGCCTCCCGCATGCTAAGACTTAAGCAAACGGTTAGTGCATAAATCATACGCAAAATAATAACGCATGAATTTATGGACAATGTAACTCTGTGAGTAGAAATGTTATTCTGCTAAATGTGATGCCGTTTGTGTTGATGTGATGCTGCAAATGCTGTGATTTCGTCCTTGCACGGACGTGTTGCGATTGTGAATGCGGATATGTTGTCCTTGCTGCAATCGACTTTTAGATGAAGCTCTAGACTAAAGCTCAAGAAAAAGTTAGTGCGAATCGCTAAGACAAAATAATAAAGCATGAATATATAAGAAATGCACTCGGAGTAGAGAAATCGCCCCGCGCAGATGTGATATGCTGATGACGTCGTCTTTGGACGTGGCGTCGTTGCCAGACGCGTCATTTCGATCGGCGTCGCTGACTCGACGTCATTTTCTGACGGGCGCTGCTTCGACTGACGTCGCTGACCGAGTCGCTTTCGACTCGGATCATTTTCGACTCAGCCATTTTCGACTGAGTCATTTTCGACTCAAGGCCATTTTCGACTCAAGATCGCTTTTGACTTGGCCGCTTTTCGACCTAGCGTCGTTTTCGGACTCGGAGTCGTTTTCGAACTCGGCGGCATTTTCGGACTTGGCCGCTTTCTGACTTGGCGTCGTTGGACTTGACGCCGCTTTGGACTCGTGTCGCTTCGACTCGAGTAGTTTTCTGACTCGACGCCGCTTTCTGACTCCTGGCCGCTTTCGGACATGACATCGTTTTCGGACATGACATCATTTACGGACTTTGCGTCTTTTCGGATTTGGCGTCGTTTTCGGACACGATGTTGATGAAGACGTCATTGTGTTGATGCTCCTATTCTTGTGAATTAATGCTCCTGCATGCTAAAACTTATAAAATGTGCATATCGGTTAAATCAAAGTAATGAATATATGAAAAAAATAAAATTTTGTGAGTAGAGATGTCGTCCCTATATGATGTGTAGGACGCTGCGAATGCTGATGTCGTCTCTGCACGGACTTGCGGGATATTACGAATGCCGATATCGTCTCTGCACGGACTTACTGGATGCTGCGAATACTTGCTGAATGATGCTGATGCTGATGTAGCCTCTGCACGGACTTGGTAGATGCTGTGAATGCTGCGATTGCTGATAGTCCCTGCACGGACTTGCTGGGTGCTGTGAATGCTTGTTGAATGCCGCGATTGCTGAGATGTTATTGCTTGTTGTGGTGCAATGATGCCTTCGACCTGGACATTGTGCGTTTGTGAACTGCATTGGTTGCAACGATGTCATTGCATGGATCATCGCGGCGCTTGTGATCCGCATAGTCAAGTGTGATCCCGCGGATCGAGCCGACGTGGCCGACTTTGGCCATTTTTGCTTTTTTTTTTTTTTTCTATTTCCGCTAAGTTGAAGAACCTGCGCTCAAAGAAAACTTGTGAGTTTGGGGGGGGGTGGCTGATTCGCATTGACTTTGTAGTTTTGACCCTTGATGCTCGGACGTTGCCTTTGTTGGACTCATAACCCCGCCTGGTTTCCTACCTTGACTTTCATTAATGGTCCTAGTTTTGAATACGCAGCGGTGTTTGGCCTAAAGTGAGTCTCAATGGGATTTCTTGTCATCATGTGTATTTTCGTTATTTTCAAAATAAAGGAAGACTTCCTAACGTGTGACCGGCCGATTTAGGCCGCCACGTATCCCCACGGAGGAATCGTGTCATGACGTAGTTCATTACAAGCGAAATTGGGTAAATTTTTAAAAGCGGACCGGTGCATGGTCGCCACGATCCGCCAAGGGAATCGTGTCAAACGTAGTTCCATTTTATTACAGATAAAGGGCAAAATATATTAAACTAACTATTTTAGGACTCGAGGGGCCAATGCAGAGGCACGAGTCCACTTGTTCAAAATGTCTTCTTGCTCTGCGTCTTCAATGGTTGAGTCTTCAGTAGGATCATCCTTTGCAGCTGATGTGCGATTTATACGCACGCTAAACGCAAGTGCACGTATCGTGACAAGTAATATAGTCTAGGTAAGACCGAATATCGTCCTCAGAGACTGGTTTTCAAGTACCGATTATGTATCCTTTAGTTTCTATTTGGTTAACGTTAACTTGTTGAGAATTATAACTAAGAATTAAAGCTAATGCAGGAAATAAACTAATTAAGAAAATACTTTGAATTAAATCAGTTATGATGGAGAATTAGGGCTTCCAAGATCATCAACTATCCACTCTATTCAATCCTTAATACAATTAGACTGACTTCTTCTTCTACGTTAAGATAGCAGGTTAACTAAGCCGTTTTATACTCCTGTTAAGGTAATATAAACACTCAACCCCAATGAGAACCCTTCTATCTTTCGATGACAAGATTGACTACAAAGGAGGATTACGAGCAATAACCTATTAAGCTACACAAGTATCGGGGTACTTTCGTCCACGATTTAAACCTATGTTTATTCAACTATAGCATATTCACAATCTCCCCTTCGGATTTCGATTAGAACTCATATAAGTGATGATAACTAGTGATCAATTAATTATGAAGCAATCAAGGCAATTATTGAATAAATCTTAATCTAATGGAAGAAGAAATTAACTAATGTATTAATTCATAGATAAAAGCTTCAAGTGAATCACAAGGAAAACACAAAATAAGTAATTAGCTCATAGCCATTGTCACGTTAAGAACTAAATTACAAACCAACATGAACTGAATTAAACAAAGCAAAAGAAAAAGAAAAGAAAATACTTGAACTAAGTCTCAAATCTTCGCCTCCTAGAGTTGTGTTGTATGTACAATCGATGGATGAATCCTCTAATGATGTAGATACTATTTATAGCCCAATAATCCTTTAGGTCAAAGGTTAGGGATTATGTAGGTAGGAAAAGTTATCACTTTTGGACCCTGAAAACGTGTCAAATTCGGATGCCCATCGACTAATACAACCTCAGAATGCTAGCCTCAATCTTATTCGCCTGCAGGTCCATCTTCAAGCATTACTATCTAATTTTACCTTCTCCTATATTTCCATATTCGTGTTATTTCTTGAAGTATATACACCTCAGATATGAAACCTCCCAGAATCCAGTTGCATTAGGGTGTGTTTGTTACGATGGAAAATGTTTTCATAGAAATATTTTGTTGAAAATAAGTGGCGTTACTTATTTTCTAGTGTTTGGTTAGTAAGCAAAATAATATTGTCTCAAGAACATTTATATGTAATATAGCAAAACACTCAGGGTAGAAATTGGAGGAGTGAGGTTTGTGGTCAGTGGGTGGTCGTCAAGGGTGGGGTCAAAGGTGAGGAGGAGACTAGTACTTGGAAGGACATTTATGGAACTTGTTTTCCCCATTCAGGAACTTTTTTTCCTAGAAAAAATGTTTTTCAAAACATTTTGACCAACCAAACACACCCTTAAAGTTATTCCTTTTCATAGCCCTGTACTTTTTTCCTCGTATAGAGGTTCTCGCTTGTTGCTTTTTATGTTTTGGGAAGGAGTTAGGGTTTGGAACTACGATTTGGAGGTATAATTCATACAGTGGTAAAGAGGAGCGATTATCATAAAGCCAATCAAATTCGAGGAGTTAAATCCTCATGAAAGAGCGCAGGACCACAAATGTGGTGGTGTGCAGAAAAAAAAGGGTGGTAAAAGTAAGGGAAAAGCCGCAAAAAGACAAATGTGTAGATCGGAAGCTAACTGATTCGCAAGGTTTGACATTTTAAAGAAGAAATCTTTTATGGCAATTCATAGTTCAAATCCCTTGATTGATGATAAATCACTACTTGGGATCTTTCATTCCATGTTCTTGTTTCTACGCCATTGGGGCTTCGTTTATGCAAGGTTGGTAGAATTTTTGTTGCGATTGCATACAATGAAGCCTCGCAATCGCGAAGATGCGAGGCTTTACTCTCCATACATGCAACAAGATATTTTTGAGTTCTGTAGTAATTCTTTGGCGATGATCGATATAGGCATGGCTCGTGGTCGCCATATACGCTGCGAACTTTATTCTTCCGAGTGTACTATGTGAACTGTGCTATGTTGTTATTTGAAAGTATTTAAAGTGTATAATTGGTTCAAGTGAAGCAGGGATGCACAAGTTTTGTTTCATTTGTTGCAAGTTTAGAGCTTGGCTATGATTTTGTTAATATGATATTGAGTTTTACATGTTTATGTGCCAAAAACCAATTCCAATGATTCTTTTTGTTGATAAGTTAAACATTTTATTACCAACAGGAGAATTACAAACCAAATTTGAAACTACCGGTCTGAGAAGCTCAGTGCACCAACCTAACCTCAATCTTACATAGGATAATAATTCAACTAGTTTAACTTTGTAGCTAGGCCTAGTACTTGCTAAACCACTTGTATCACATTCCTAACCAAGGGTTCAACATTCCTAGTTTGATGCTGGAAAAGTCTTCTATTCCTTTCCTCCCAACAATATACACGATGTATTTTTACAAGTGGAGTATAAGATATACGCAGACCTTACCACTATCTTTGTAGAGTGGAGAAGTTGTTTCCGAAAGATTTACGCTCAAAAGAAAATTAACTTTTGGTGCTTCCAAATTGTTTCCAATATATTAGTCACTTTCTTTGCTATAACAGAAATTGTGACTAGAATATTTGGATAGAGAATAGAACACTTGTGATGAACTGGACTCTATCTGCATTAGAAAGATATCTAGCTAACCATGTTGTGATAATTTTTTCCACCAATGACTGACATTGCATAGCTTATTCTCTTTTTGTTTACTCCAAGGTATTTCTAGATATTTAAATGACATTTCTATCTTAACAAATCTCAGGACCTGTAGAATCTATTGCAATTCCAATGATAAGAACAAACTGTGCAATAAATTGTTAGTTTCTTCTCATCCAAATTGAATACACCACTAATCCATCCCCGTTATTCATTAAGCCTCTAGGAATTTTTTTTCCATGTATTATTATTGATGTAATCATAAAAAGCTAATTTTTCCAAAGAATTTTAGACTAGTCCTCCGATAATTTTTCATTTTCGCTAGTGCAGCCTAACTTTTCGATATATTTTTGGCTTGAAGTACCCCTGATCCCATTGATAACGAGTAGGTCCAAATAGTTCAACAAGGGTGATTGTCGAACCATACCCCACAATTTTGGCAACAAGATCGATACCATCGGAAAGGAAGGTTTTAATATTTTTCATACAAAGTCCTTTGCATAGTCGGTCGCGGCGCGACACAACTTAGAACTTATTCCGAGGGGGAAAAGTAAAAATCAATGTGATTAGTTCCAGCTCCTCCAAAAACACACAAACTTCAATTTTTAGACAAGTGTCCAAAAACACACAAACTAAATATATACAAATTATAAATTTCGATTTAGTAAATTATATACATGATATTAGAATTTGACTCTAGATTATATGCTTTATTTTAGAGGAAAAACTTACACAATCATCTTATTAGGTAATATATTGAAAACCTCCTTATTTGGCTTTCTGGTGACCCCTGCATTTTCCGGTGAGATTCGACGGTGGGGTGTTTGGATGACACGGTAATAGCGGTGATGTGCAAAACTGAAATTAGACTAATTAATATTTTTGAATAAGCATGGAGATGGTGAGTGGTGATCGGAGAAACTGATAGTAGCGGGTCCGGCGATATTTTAATGGAGAAGATCAGAAGAAAATGTTAGCACATTATGAGGAGTAATTACATATTAAAACAAAAAGTTAAAATTATTTAGTTATATAATTTTTAATAAGAAAATGACACGTGTACAATGTTATTAATATAATCACTTTTATTTCTCACGCTCCTCATGCGAGTGAAACACACTCTTTCCACATCAGCCAGAGGTAAATAATTTTATTTTAAAATTATTCAGGGGTAATATGACCACCGCAAAAATAAAATGTGTAGTTGATAATTCGGTCATACGTTGGGGGTATTTGGCCATTTTTCATTGTTTTAACGCCCAAATTGGGAATACTGTAAGTGGTAATAGCTTTTGAGGAAAAGCTCAAATATACCATTGAACTATTGGAAATAAAATGTGTAGTTGATAATTCGTTATAAATTAGTCATTTCGATAGTTCGATGACATATTTGAGCTTTTTGCTCTTTATTTAATAAAAGATCTTCCTTTTGGTGGGAGGGGCACTATAATTTCGATTTAACTTATAAATCAACCAAACAATCTAGCGGTTTGAAGACAAATAATATGGATCGATGCAATAAACTAAATATTATTAACAATGGATATATATATTACGTTTTGGACATCCTTCATAAAAATTCGAATATTTTTTATAAAATTTTGTATAGGAGAAGCAAAAAAGGGAGACAAATATTCTAAAATTGTTCGTGGTGAGTGATTAATAAAAAAAAAACTTCACAAAAAAAGAGAGAAATGTTTCTTATCTTTCTACTTATTATGTCTTTCTCACATATCCCAACCGTCATTTTTTCATCACTAGACAACCATCAGAACTACTATAACCAAGTAGCGAGCCACCTTAGCTTAAGGGTGTTGGGGCAAACATCTTTCACCAAACAATTATACTCTGTAGATGGACAAAATATTATTAACTATGGATATATATATTACATTTTGGACATCCTATTTTTCATAAAGTTTTGACTTTACCACTGACTATAACCACCGCTCATTCACCTTAACAATGAAAAAACCATTCTCATAAAAAATTGAAGGAGAAGAAGACTAATTCAAAATCACAAACAAACTTGCAATCCAATAGTGAATCTATTTCACTCCAAAAGTTTCAAACATAGTAAATAAAATCAAAGACTCATTTCCAACAATATCATTATTGTGGCGATTTAGATGCACATACAACGAATAACATTAATGCCCACTATACATATAATTTCGCCGGACGTTCAATCGCCGGTGGTGCATTAAGCGGCAATGAGGCGGCAACCACCACCTTAGGTGACGGATATAAGGGACACGACGGAGGCGCCGCCACTTGATTTACAAGATGGAGCAGATGGAGGTATTGGTATACCTTTGGTAACATGTGACCAAAATCACCCGTAGATAATTTAATCTCTATTTGAGATTTCAAATCCATTAGCTTTCTATGAGTAGTTGCATGGCTTGAATAATAACAAAGATTTGTCAAAAACAAAAAAAGAAGACACTTAAAAAGACTATTTTGCTTCTTCATCATCATAGAGTAATATTTAGCACTTAAAAATGTGTAGAAGAATGGGTTTTAATTGTGAATGAGCTATGTTGTTTATATAGTTCAAGAAAAGTGTGTAACATTAACTGCTAATCTTCTTTTCTATTGGAAGATTATATTAATCAAAGAATATTCATCCTATCTGGACATGGAGACTTGAAAAATGGGGAATTATTTATGATTTATTGATCTTAAATGAGATTTCATTAATCATTATTTTGAAAACCTTTTGATATAACCTTCTTATCCGTACCTGCCAAGAGTAGCAATCATGTGAGATTTTAAATAAATCAACTTATATTTCAAATTTAGAATATTTGACGATCTAATTAATTAATCTTTCATTTCATTTTATTTGGTCCTTATACTAAAAATAAAATTTTCTTTTACTTAATTCATTTTAACAAATCAAGAAATATTTATTATTTTCTTTCAAGTATTACCCTTATCATTAAGTAACTATATAAAGTAATTGTAGTCAAACTTAAACTTCTAAAGAATAATTAATAAGGTAATTTAGTAAAGAAAACCCCTAATAAATATTTTTTAAAGATGGTGACAAATCAATAAGGGCCAAGTGAAATGGGAATGGAAGAAGAAGCAAATAACTACAAATTTAATGATGGAGCAATTTGTGGGGTTAAGCTCCGACTGTCTTTATTTCATATTCGATACAAATTGTATTTAAATTATCTATCAAAGGATCTTTCAGGATCCAATTGCTTACATAGCCCCATATATGTAAGATAAACAAGTCTATCTTTAGCACATGTTCTATGATTTTTTCGTATGCCTGCAATAATATTTCAATTCATTTATCTTGTAGCATCCAATTGTACTTCAAGCATTATTATCTAATTTTACCTTTCTCCTATATTTCCATATTTGTGTTATTTCCTGAAGTATATACAATTCTGTATATGAAACCTCCCAGAATCCAGTTGCATTAGGGTGTGTTTGTTAAGATGGAAAATGTTTTTCTAGAAATATTTTGTTGAAAATAAGTGATGTTCTTACTTATTTTCTAGTATTTGGTTAGTAAGCAAAATAATATTGTCTCAAGAACATTTATATGTAATATAGTAAAACACTCTGGGGTAGGATTGGGTGAGGAGTGGGGTTTGTGGTTGGTGGGTGGTGGTGGTCAAGGGGTGGGGGCCGGGAGGAGGAGACTAGAACTTGGAATGACATTTATGGAACTTGTTTTCCCCATTCAGGAACTTTTTTCCTAGAAAAAATGTTTTTCAAAACATTTTGACCAACCAAACACACCCTTAAAGTTATTCCTTTTCATAGCCCTTTACTTTTTTCCTTGGGTATAGAGGTTCTCGTTTGTTGCTTTTTATTTTTTGGGGGAAGGAGTTAGGGTTTGGGACTACGATTTGAAGGTGGTTTAGGTGTTTGCTTGCTTATGTTATAATTCTTACAGGTGGTAAAAAGGAGCGGTATTATCATAAAGACAATCAAATTCGAGGAGTTAAATCCTCATGAAAGAGCGCAGGACCACAAATGTGGTGCGCGTAAAAAAAGGTGGTAAAAGTAAGGGCAAAGCCGCAAAAAGACAACTGTGTAGATCGGAAGCTAACTGATTCGCAAGGTTTGACATTTTAAAGAAGAAATCTTTTATGGAAATTCTGTAGTTCTGAAATCCCTTGATTGATGATAAATCACTACTTGGGATCTTTCATTCCATGTTCTTGTTTCGGCTCTACAGTTAGGGCTTCGTTTATGCAGTGTTGGTAGAATTGTTTTGTTGCAGTTGCATACAATGAAGCCTTGGCAATCGCGAAGATGCGAGGCTTTACTCTCCATACATGCAACAAAAAGAGATATTTTTTTTAGTTCTGTTGAAGTATACGTGATATACATATAGTATACAATTGGTTTTCTTATGTGTAGTGGCTATAAGCCCAATAGTAGCTTATGTGTAGTGGTGGCTATAAGCCCAATAGTAGCTTATGTGTAGTGGTGTCTATAAGCCCAATTAGTAGTCCAGCTTATTAGTAGTTCAGTAGCAATAGCTTATTTGTATAAGTAAGGACACTTGAGATTCATTTTGCGGGTAATGTGAAAATGTGAAAGGTTCCACAAACTCCTTCTCTCTCTCCCGCTCCCTTCCTATTTCTCCATTTCTCCATTTCTCTTCTCTTTCATCTTCTTCCTACCTTCAATACAGTATTAAATTACATATTTGAAGAAAACATGCTTAAATCTCACAATTTATCATGGTATCAAAGCCTAAGGTGAAATGAACGATGTTATCGGCGATGATTTGTAGATCGAGAAACTAATTGCAGGAGATCTGAGTTTTTTTTATGCATTAACTAGCGTACTGTGTTTCAACACCGAACTATGTTGATTCAGCTTATTTTGAATACAGTTTACTGTCAATCGAGTTCAACACTGAAATGTGTTGGTTTAAGTTTGATATCACTGTTTTTTAGTCTCTGATTTCACTTCGATTGAGATTCCAATCGAATTGAGTAGATTCAAGTTTAAATCGATTTTAATTTCATTACAAAATTGTGGAGATCATGGCAGACAATTCATCAATTGAACAAAATATTGCTGATGTGAGTTCGAATTTCAATTCGAACATTGTAGATAAATAATCATCCGCTGCATCTTAGTAGCTCAAATACGCCTAGTGCTGTGCAAGTGGAGATACAATTAGTAGGGATGGAGAATTACACATTGTGGTGTCGAGTGAAGCTAAACTCACGATGAAGAATAAGCTCGGATTTATCGATGAAACAAGAAATAGAGAGACTTATGGTGCTAATTACTCAAACAAAGAGGATCGGTATAACGCGATGGTAATGTCATGGATCATGAAGAATGTAAATAAGAATCTGCTTAGTGGTATACTCTATCGATCTACTGCATACACAGTTTGGAAAGATCTAAAGGAGAGATTCGACAAGATCAATTTATCTCGAGTCTATCAACTAAAAAAGGACATGGCTATGCTGCAGCAAGGTACATCACCAGTTTCGAGCTATTATTCGAGGATAAAAGACTTATGGGATGAGATTGACTCAATCATTCCGCTACCGACATGTGAATGTGTCAGTCCCAAAGAATACATAGAGCATCTGGAAAATCAGTGGTGGTTAGAGTTCCTAATGGGGTTGAATGATGGTTACAATCAGGCTATGAGTCATATTCTCTTGATGTAACCCACACCTAGTGTGAATCAAGCCTATGCCATGATTGCGCAAGATGAAAGCCAGAAATTGATGACCGAAAAGTATGTGACAGCTGAATCCACTGAGCATATAGCATTGTTTGGTGGACCTGAAAATAATCAGAACCAAAGCAGACAGAAGAAGTCATCCTCTTAATATATGTACTGTGATTACTGTAAAATGAAAGGACATAATAGAGGAAACTGCTATAAATTGATGTATTGCGACTATTGCAACAAGCAAGGACATATACGAGACAAATGCTATAAACTTGTAGGGTATCCTGATGATTTCAGAGACAAAAGGAAAGTAAATGGGTTGTGACAAGAGAAGGGAATACTTGTGGTCCATCAAACCTGAGGTATGAAGAAGGAGTGAGACAGTTATTGTCACGCCCTTTTTCGACCGCGACATTATCACTCTAACTCCTGCTTAGAAATGTTAGAAAATAAAAATGCTAAAATGCTAAAGGGTGCTAAAATGTTAAGGGTTCGCGGAGTCGCCACCTAATTAGTTTGGGTGAATTAGGACACCTAAATGTCAACTAGGTTAAAGTTAACATTAACTCCATTTGTTATGGTCTGCGAAACTAATGTGAGATTCTGGGTAAGGGTTCTTTATCAATCTAGAGGGAAGGGTTTAGGCATCCTCTAAGATCCTCTAACTGGCGGTTGTCTGTTCAAACCTAGGTTATTATTATGCTAAGAGTGCAATGCATGTTTAAAAGATGTAAGTGTTTTTTTTTAAAAAAAAGAGACGCGTTTTTATAAATGAATTATAAAGCTAATGCTACAAAAATATACATAAAGTTTAAAGGTATGTATTCATAAAGATGGTGCGAAGTTGATTTGTTGGCCAAATGCGTATATTTACTTGCTAACTTAATCTTGATTAACATAAGTAAAACAACTTAATTTTGCAATTGAGAAGAATCTATGCCTGAATTTCATAATTAGATATGCAAATTTAATTGTTAAACAAAAGTGCATGAGAAACCTAAAATAAGTAACTTAAGGGGAAGACAAATTTCTAATGTTAGCCACTTTCTATTTATTGAGTCAAGGTTTAACTATTCTAAGTGTAATGCTAATTAATGTAGCGTTAGACAATTAATTTACAATAAATAAATGGGGTAGGATATGAATCAATCAAGATACTCGAAGGATGGCGATGTCATTCTGCCGGTAGTTCTAGAATGGCTTGGAATTTCAGAGGCAGAGATAAATGCACATGGATGTGGGTCTTCACTTGTTGTAGCTCATAATGAGTCTCAGATCGACTCTTCATTTTTACTCCAATGCATTTCATGTAAAATAAGAAAAGAAAAAAAGGATTAGTATGTAATCTAAACCTTATCACATAAGTTAAACACATAGCTCGCTTCATTTCAGCCATTAAAGGGATTAAACTGGCCCAAACCACACTCAAATAAATTTTACTAGAAAAAAACAGAAGCATTAAGATATGCATGGGGATGAAAGACACCGTATCGGCCCAGTGTTGGACCCGCTAACAAACAATATGCAGTAAAGCAAAGAAGGGCCAAGGATTATTCAAATCACCTTGGACTTTAGTTACAAGCAGAAGTGGGCAAATTCCAATTTCTTTCATTCTTACTCACACATGGAACAAATGCGGATTTTTCATTTAAATCAACTGAGAAGCCCAGATTTGGGATGTTGAACTATAGCTAGGAAACTGAAATACTGCATGCTCAGTCACATAAGGTAAAGATTGATTCCTACTATATTATTGTCACTCAAGTTCATTCAAGCTCAAGAAAAATTATCCAGGGACTAATTTGAGTTTTTATTCCAAGCAGAGGGGAGATTTCCCTTGATCTATAGTCAATTTTAGAGGATGGACTCAACGACCTTTCAACACATTGCTATAACAAATGACTTAACATGTAATCCCATATTGTAAACAGACAATCAATTCAGAAGGCATATTTCAAAGTATAAAAATGAACCGATAGTTATTCAAGATAGTGTTGAAGGACACAGAGTTGTTCTCGACCAGAACACACAACACATAATTTAAATGAGAGGAATCCAAAATAGAACTGATTTCCACATACAGAATGATCCGAGAGGCAACATGGCAACATTAAGACCCTATTTACTCTTTACATATTATACCTTCTACCAATTAGGAGCAGATCTATAACTATTCACAACCGAATCAGTTACATCCAACTATAAAGAGGCGCGGATAAATCGGCAGGCAATGAAACAAACATCACGTTATTCATTTAACTGATTTTAAATACTCAAAGATAGTACGCATCACACACGACACAAGATGAAACGTGAATCTAATCACATACAAACAAAGACATCCATGCGATTTCAAACTTGTTAAACAGTATTAGCCACATTCCATATCCAGATAACCATAAACTAACACCATATAATCAAACCAACATATATAAAGCTGAAAATAAACAAGAGGAGTACATTAACTGACCTTTTGCAGGTAGCGAACTGAGGCGGCGTTTCGATCGTCGAGTCACTCTAAGAATGTATTGCGATGTGATTGAAGGGGAAAAAGCTTATGTTTTTGTTTTATGATTCAGAGTTTGAAGAAATCTGCTGTGTATCTTACTGTGTGGTTTCTCGATGATGGGTGAAGAATAAGGCTTGAGATTTTCTATTCTTGCTGTCTATTCTAGTGGTTTCTTCTGTGGGAATCGATTATTACTCTAGGAATACTATCTTTTTCCCATTTTTGAATGCTAAAGGGTGCTTACCGAGGTTGAAGGATGTGCGAAACTAACATTTTGAGGGTATTCTTGCGTTGTCTGGAGCGATCCTCTCCCTCCAAGGATGTATAAATGGATCCCTTTTATATCCATACTATGATTTCTAATTTGGATAAGCTATTGGTGCGATTTTCGTACTGATTTTTTGGGCGAATTTGGTATTGATTTTCGAGTGATTTTTACCAAAATAAGTGCTGATTTGGTTTGATTTTGAGATGAGATTTTAGGTAAGTTAATATTGGGCTCTGATTTGGTAAGATTGGGGTTAATTCTATGCGATTTGCGGAAGATTTGGGAAGATTTATGTGTGATGGAAGGCGGATTGAAATTGAGTGAAAGCATTAGGGTTCTGGCTTTGTACATTTGGAAGGGGTGAACTGGGTAAACATGTCTGTGGGCTGCTGGATATAGAGGGCCACGGGTTTGGTTCTTTTTGGGCTTGGAGAATGATTTTGTAAAGGGTAAGTTATATTTGGGCTAGTATTAATTATAGTGGGCTGATTTTAGTTAGTCTTATTTATTTGGGTAGAAGTCTAAGTGTTAGATTTAAATGGGGTTTAAATTGCAAATAACAATTATGAAATTGTTTTGGGTATTAATAAATGCAGATGTGATATTTAAGGAGTGCTTAATGTTTTTTTTTATATAAATGCGACGTCATTATTAAATTGTTTATTTATTTACGTATTTATTATTAATGAAAATAGAATAGGGCTTAAATTATGAATAATATTTAGGCAAATAACAAATGCGGACGTGAGACTCAAAGTGCTTAATACTCTACGTAAAACGCGGTGTCATTATTAAATTGCTTATTTATGCATGTATTAATGTTTTATTGTTGTATTTTATTATTATAAAATTGTAAAACTTATTTTGAAAATTAGTGTCATTCTATGGTTAATGATTGGACGAGAGGGTCAAAATTGGGTGTCAACAACTTGTCCCTCTTTGTATAGAGATGATGGAAGAGTCTTCGACAAAGACGTTGACTTATAGCCAATTTTGTCTCGATCTTCAGAATTAAAATGCTGGGCAATTAGGACAAGCTGACGCAAAATTCAAAATTGTCCCAGTGTCGAGTTATGATGACACTTGGTTACCATGGTCAAACACCAAGGCGGGATAATGCAGACTTAAAATTTGTCCCAGTGTCGAGTTATGACGACACTGGGCTACCATGGTCAAACACCAAGGCGGGCTGACGCGGACTCAAAATTTGTCCCATTGTCGAGTTATGACGACACTGGGTCGACGTGATGTTAAAATAAACTGGCTTGAGCATAGGGGTGTACCGGTATTGACTTATGAAGACGCTGGGCTTATTGGTGATATGGAATGAGTGGACCGACGCTCGAGGCCGCTTCTGCCATTTGTTAGGAAGGTTAGCCCCCCAACAAATTGCCCCGATTCGCTGTAAGAGAAAATCCACGTTGTGCTCCTGCTCCTGCATGCTAAGACTTAAGCAAACGGTTAGTGCATAACTGTTACGGCAAAATAATAACGCATGAATTTATGGACAATGTAACTGTGTGAGTAGAAATGTTATCCTGCTAAATGTGATGCCGGTTGTGTTGATGTGATGCTGCAAATGCTGTGATTTCGTCCTTGCACGGACGTGTTGCGATTGTGAATGCGGATATGTTGTCCTTGCTGCAACTGACCCTTTAGATTGAAGCTCTCTAGACTAAAGCTCAAGAAAAAGTTAGTGCGTAACTGCTAAGACAAAATAATAAAGCATGAATATATAAGAAATGCAATTCTGAGAGTAGAGAAATCGTCCTTGCGCAGATGTGATATGCTGATGACGTCGTCTTTGGACGTGGCGTCGTTTTCGTACGGGCGTCATTTCGGACTGGGCGTCGTTTTCGGACTCGACGTCATTTTCGGATGGGCGTCGTTTCGGACTTGACGTCGTTTTCGGACCCGGAGTCGTTTTCGGACTCGGCATCATTTTCGGACTCAGCGTCATTTTCGGACTCGGAGTCATTTTCGGACTCGGCGTCATTTTCGGACTCAGCGTCCTTTTTGGACTTGGCGTCGTTTTCGGACATAGCGTCGTTTTCGGACTCTGAGTCGTTTTCGAACTCGGCGGAATTTTCGGACTTGGCGTCGTTTTCGGACTTGGCCTCGTTTTCGGACTTGACGTCGTTTTTGGACTTGGTGTCGTTTCGGACTCGGAGTAGTTTTCGGACTCGACGTCGTTTTCGAACTCGGCGTCGTTTTCGGACATGACATCGTTTTCAGACATGACATCATTTTCGGACTTTGCGTCGTTTTCGGATTTGGCGTCGTTTTCGGACACGATGTTGATGAAGACGTCATTGTGTTGATGCTCCTATTCTTGTGAATTAATGCTCCTGCATGCTAAAACTTATATAATGTGCATATCGGTTAAATCAAAGTAATGAATATATGAAAAAAATAAAATTTTGTGAGTAGAGATGTCGTCCCTGTATGATGTGTAGGACGCTGCGAATGATGATGTCGTCTCTGCACGGACTTGCGGGATATTGCGAATGCCGATATCGTCTCTGCACGGACTTGCTGGATGCTGCGAATGCTTGCTGAATGATGCTGATGCTGATGTAGCCTCTGCACGGACTTGGTAGATGCTGTGAATGCTTTGCTGAATGCTGCGATTGCTGATAGTCCCTGCACGGACTTGCTGGGTGCTGTGAATGCTTGTTGAATGCCGCGATTGCTGAGATGTTGTTGCTTGTTGTGGTGCAATGATGCCTTCGACCTGGACATTGTGCGTTTGTGAACTGCATTGGTTGCAACGATGTCATTGCATGGATCACTGTGCGTTTGTGATCCGCATAGCTGAAGTGTGATCCTGTGACTGAGCTGATGTGCTGGACTTTGGCCGTTGTTGTTTTTTTTTTCTATTTCCGCTAAGTTGAAGAACCTGCTCTCAAAGAAACTTGTGAGTTTGGGGGGGGGGGGGGGGTGGCTGATTCGCATTGACTTTGTAGTTTTGACCCTTGATGCTCGGACGTCTGCCTTGTTTGGACTCATAACCCCTGCCTGGTTTCCTACCTTGACTAACTGTTAATGGTCCTAGTTTTGAATATGCAAAGGGTGTTTGGCCTAAAGTGAGTCTCAATGGGATTGCTTGTCTATCATGTGTATTTTCGTTATTTTCAAAATAAAGGGAAGACTTCCTAATGGTGTGACCGAAGCCGATTTAGGCCGCCTACGTATCCCCACGAGGGAATCAGGTCATGACGTAGTTCATTACAAGCGAAATTGGGTAAATTTTTAAAGCGCGGACCGGTATGGTCGCCTACGTATCCGCCAAGGGAATCAGGTCAAACGTAGTTCCATTTTATTACAGATAAAGGGCAAAATATATTAAACTAACTATTTTAGGACTCGGGGGGCCAATGCAGAGGCACCAGTCCACTTGTTCAAAATGTCTTCTTGCTCTGCGTCTTCAATGGTTGAGTCTTCAGTAGGATCATCCTTTGCAGCTGATGTGCGATTTATACGCACGCTAAACGCAAGTGCACGTATCGTGACAAGTAATATAGTCTAGGTAAGACCGAATATCGTCCTCAGAGACTGGTTTTCAAGTACCGATTATGTATCCTTTAGTTTCTATTTGGTTAACGTTAACTTGTTGAGAATTATAACTAAGAATTAAAGCTAATGCAGGAAATAAACTAATTAAGAAAATACTTTGAATTAAATCAGTTATGATGGAGAATTAGGGCTTCCAAGATCATCAACTATCCACTCTATTCAATCCTTAATACAATTAGACTGACTTCTTCTTCTACGTTAAGATAGCAGGTTAACTAAGCCGTTTTATACTCCTGTTAAGGTAATATAAACACTCAACCCCAATGGAGAACCCTTCTATCTTTCGATGATAAGATTGACTACAAAGGAGGATTACGAGCAATAACCTATTAAGCTACACAAGTATCGGGGTACTTTCGTCCACGATTTAAACCTATGTTTATTCAACTATAGCATATTCACAATCTCCCCTTTCGGATTTCGATTAGAACTCATATAAGTGATGATAACTAGTGATCAATTAATTATGAAGCAATCAAGGCAATTATTGAATAAATCTTAATCTAATGGAAGAAGAAATTAACTAATGTATTAATTCATAGATAAAAGCTTCAAGTGAATCACAAGGAAAGTACTAAATAAGTAATTAGCTCATAGCCATTGTCACATTAAGAACTAAATTACAAACCAACATGAACTGAATTAAACAAAGCAAAAGAAAAAGAAAAGAAAATACTTGAACTAAGTCTCAAATCTTCGCCTCCTATAGTTGTGTTGTATGTACAATCGATGGATGAATCCTCTAATGATGTAGAGACTATTTATAGCCCAAGAATCCTTTAGGTCAAAGGTTAGGGATTATGTAGGTAGGAAAAGTTATCCCTTTTGGACCCTGAAAACGTGTCAAATTCGGCCCAAAACGTCAAAAATACCGCGTCGGCGCCGTGGCCCTGCAGTCGGGTGCCACGACGCCGAAAAACCAGCAATGAAATCAACTTTCGGAACATTCAGCGCCGCGGCGATGCTGGCAGGCGCCGTGGCGCCTTAGGCGTTTTTTGGCGGATTTTCATTTCGTCGTCCTTTTTTTCGTCCGGAGTTCGTCTGATTTCCTCTATACTTCCCGGGATTTCTTAGACTTCAGTTATTGGCCCCTTTGTGTGCAATTCCATCTCATTTATGCTCATTTAATCTCCTTTTTGTCATTTCTCCATTTCTGACCGCTGTGACACAAAAAAAAGGAAAGCGACCCTAATACTATACTAAACATAAACAAAATGAGTAATACTAACTAAAAATGACTCATAAAGTGTGTATAAAATACACCGATCAACAGCACATAACTAGACGAATGACTTATTCAACGGTTAAACAATCTCCGGCAAGGAGCCCTTCTTTTCTCTGGTGGCTGGTGATCGGTGGATTTTATATACACCTTTTGAGTCAGTCTAGTTAGTCTTTTGTCCCGTTTTGTACATATAAAGTGTCGTATTAGGATAGTTTTTCTTTCTTTTGAGTCAAAATGGTTAAAGTGGCCAAATGGCGGAAAAGGAGCGAAAAGAGGGAAAAAGAGGAGGTGCCAGAGCTGAAAACGGAGAAAGTGGCAAACGAGGTGAAATCTCGACTGCGCGGCCTCCTGCGATCAGCGAGGCGCGCGCTATTATTCAGAGAAGCTGCAGAAGATTCAGCGGCGCCTCGAAGACAGATGCACGGGGCGCGCGCGCTAAACATCCGAAGCCACAGAATTACAGCGCGGCGCCTCGTGACAGAGATATCAGACCGCGGCGCCAAAACACCCGGCGATCGCAGAACTTCCGGCGCGCGCCGCATGCGCGCGGCGCCGACGCGAAAAAATTAGGTCTTTTGACGGATTTTTGGGCCAGGCCTGGAAGGAAAAGAAGGGAGGCGTGGTAAACCTATATAAGGAGAACCCTAGGCAGTTTTTGAGGGTTCCCCTTTATTGCACAACTCAAGATTCTTGACTTGGAGATTGGACACCATTAGTTTAGTAATTTCTTTCCCTTTTCTTTACTTTAATTCAGTTTTTGCATGATAAACTTTGAATTAATTCTTGTCATATTCATGGCTAGGAACTAATTCTCTTATAGGGCTTTCTATGTTGAATTCTTGAACCTTATGTTATAAAGTAATGCATGCTTATGGTTATTATTCTTATTGAGAGATCTATCCAATAATTGAGTTGAATTCTTGGTAGCTAATTGACAACTAGTTATCACTATATGATTTCTAATCAGTTACGAAAGGAGGGATTGTGAATATGCTGTAAGTTGGGTAGACGGTCTTGAATTGGGGATGAAAATACCTCAATTAGATTTGTAGCGTTGATGAGAGGCTTAACAACCCTAATTTTGCGCATTGTGCGTGACGGTCAACTAGGTTTTTGTGCTTAATCCTCCTATAGAGTTACCCTTATCAGCGAAAGTTAGGTAAGGAACAATACTGGGGTTGAGTGTTTATATAACCCTAACGGGAGTATAAAACGATTTCGTAAACCTGCTTTCTCCAAAAGAAGAATACCATAAGTAATGCATTAGTAAGTAACATAAGCGGATAGTAAGGACACATAGAAGCCCTATTCTCATCACATCTGAATTAAATCTTTATATTTAATTAGCTTTCATAACTCTTAGTTACAAACCAAACAATCAATCATTAATTCACCAAATAGATACTAGAAAATAGATAACTGATACTTGGACCCTAATCCTAGAGGACGATATTCGGTCTTACACAAGACTATACTACTTGATACGATAACGTGCACTTGCGTTTAAAGTGTGTGCATCTAATCGCGCATCAAGTTTTTGGCGCCGTTGCCGGGGATTAGGCAATAGTTCAATATCAAATTATCTATTTTTAATTTCTAATTTGGTTTTAATTTTTATTTTTATTTTTAGTTTCTACGAAAATCAGGGTGCCGTGATTCTTTGTTTGTTTTTGATCTTTCTCAGGATATCAGTTTATGCGAAGGAGAAGAGGAGCTGACACTCTTGTTCCCTTCAATCCGGAGATTGAGAAAGCCTGCAAACAGAACAGAAAGAATCAGCGAATTGCAACGTTGATAGACATGGACGGTGCTCACAACAATAACATGATAAGAGAAGGGTTAGGAGAAAATCAACTTGACCCAGGAATACCTCGGCAAGTGCCAAGGGACGTGGAGGAGAGAGCCCAAGTTCAGCCAGAGAGAAGTCTGGGAGATTATGTGCTACCAAGAGTGAATGGAGCACAGACTTGCATTAGGCTCCCTACAATAGGAGCCAACAATTTCGAGATAAAACCAGCGATCCTGAGCATGGTGCAGCACACAGTGCAGTTCGGAGGACTGCCATCGGAGGATCCACATATGCACATAGCTAATTTCTTGGAGCTATGTGCCACCTTCAGATATAACGGCGTTACTGATGATGCCGTCAGATTGAGGCTCTTTCCCTTCTCACTCAGGGATAGAGCAAAAGTATGGTTGAATTCCCTGCCAGCTGATTCGATATTTACATGGCACGAGCTGGCACAGAAATTTCTAGCCAAGTTCTTTCCACCTTGTAAAGCAGCAAAATTAAGAGGGGAGTTGAACAACTTCTACCAAGCTGATGGAGAGTCCTTATATGAAGCATGGGAGAGATTCAAGGATCTACAGAGGAAGTGTCCACACCATTGCATTGAGTTGTGGAACTTGGTTCATATTTTCTACAACGGGCTGAGCAGTACAACCAGAACCATCATAGATGCAGCAGCAGGTGGAGCATTCATGAGGAAAACAGCCCACGACGCTCATGAGTTATTAGAAGATATGGCCACTAACAACCATGTCACTGAAGAGAGGGCAACCAGTGGGAGAAGAACTGTGGGGGTCCATGAAGTAGATGCTATTGCTGCTTTGAACGCACAAGTGGCTCTTCTAGCGAAACAATTGCAGCAGCATACTGTGTCAGTGAATGCTGTGCAAATGCCGAAAAACTGTGAGATATGTGGCGGCCCACATACATTTGATAGGTGTCCTTCAGCGGATCCCAACAACATCCCAATGGAGCAGGCAGAGTGTCAAGCAGTAGGTAACTACCAGAGGCAACAGAACAACCCCTACTCAAACACTTATAATCCAGGGTGGAGGAATCACCCAAACTTCTCATGGAAAGGAGATCGGGCAAGAAAATCGATGCAGGGCCAACAAAATCTGTACCAGGGCCAACAGAACCAATATCAAGGCCAACAGAACCAATATCGTGGGCGAGAATCGGTATAGGGGCGATGCAGAACCAAAGCATGCGAATCAACCCCTTCACTCAAGCCCCACCTCAACAGCAATGCGCCGATCCGAAGAATAGACAGACGATCCGAAGTAGTCAGAATAAAGATCGCCAACGCCGACGCAGCGATTTTTGCGAAGCTAGAGCCTCGTTCAGAAATTTGGAATCACAAGTAGGACAGCTAGCAAAGCAGACAAACATCAGGCCACAGGGGACACTGCCGAGCAATACAGAGGTAAACCCGAGGGAGCAGTGTAAGGCAGTGCAGTTGAGAAGTGGGAGACAGTTGGAGCAGCAGCCACCTCAGCTAGTAGTTGAGAAGAAAGCAGAATTAGAAAAAGAAAAGGTAGCTGAACCCAACCCAGTGATAGAAAACGCCGGAGGGGGAGTATACCGAAAAGATTCCTTTCCCCCAGAGATTACAAAGGAAGGCGGTCGATAAGCAATTTTCCAAATTCTTGGAGGTATTCAGGAAGTTGCACATCAACATACCTTTTATAGAAGCTTTGGAGCAGATGCCATCCTAATTCAAGTTCATGAAAGAAATCCTAGGGAAAAAGAGGAAACTGGCAGAATATGAGATAGTAGCACTAACGGAGGAGTGTAGTGCTATTCTGCAAAAGAAGTTGCCACCAAAGCTTAAGGACCCTGGAAGCTTTACACTACCGTGCACAGTGGGCATGGTGACTTGCAACAGAGCCTTGTGTGATTTAGGGGCGAGTATAAATCTGATGCCCCTATCAGTTTTCAAAAGATTGGAGTTAGGAGAAGCTAAACCAACCACTGTGAGTCTGCAACTAGCCGACAGGACAGTGGTTCATCCACGAGGGAAGATTGAGGATGTGATTGTGAAGGTAGGAAATTTTTTCTTTCCTGCAGATTTCCTCATTCTGGATATGGAAGAAGATGCAGAAATCCCTATCATATTGGGGAGGCCATTCCTAGCAACGGGTAGAGCCTTGATTGACGTTGAAAGAGGAGAGCTAACGCTAAGAGTGGAGAACGAAGAGATGGTGTTTAAAGTTTTTAAACACGTCATTGAGCCAAGAACTGTAAGTGGGTGTTTTGCAATCAACACCATCAAACCCCCATGCGAGCCCTTGCAGTGCAACCAAAGAGTGATGAGCCCAAGAAAGCAAGCATGGTTTGCTGAGATGACACTAAATGAGGTAATTGTTCCGAAACTCCCTACTACCGATAATGCTAAAAAGAAAAGGAGAAAAAGGAAACGCCAAATGTGGCGGAAATGGATTGGTTGGGGACTTAATCCACCCCAGGGCTAGTAAGTCTAAGGAACTTGCGTCCGGCTAAAAGACGTTAAAGACAGCGCTGCTTGGGAGGCAACCCAATGTTTCAAGTATGTTATTTTAATTTATGTCATTAGTTTAATTTCATTTGGTCTAAGAACAGTCTCACGGTATTGGATCTTGTTGTTTGTGTGATTGACAGTGCAGAAATGAACCGGGACGAAAAGTCGAACGAAAGCCGATTTCGAGCGTAAGCGTGGCCATTCGGGGAGGAGGGTCATACCAAAGATCTGAACAGCGCAGAGTTTAAGCGCCATGCGCCTAAAAGCATGGCGCCAAAAGAGCGAAAGTCTCAAGTCTGAGAGCCGCGCGCCAGAGCAGGCCATGCGCATAAAGTCCCGGGCGAGCGCAGATGATTAGCCGCGCGCTAAAGCTGGCGCGCCAAGCGGGAAATCCAGAACTTAAAACGCCCAAAAATCAGATCTTCCCCAATTCCAACTTCAAAAACCTAACTTTCCCTCTCCAAAAACCCACGAAAGTTCTGAAATTTCCTCCACAAATCCTCCACAAATCCAACCCAACCACAACCTAAACTCTTAAACTCCCAAAAACCCCCAACTATCTCAAACAACGAAGCTCAATTCCATAGCCTCAAACCACCAATTGAAACAAGAACAAGCTTGAATCGTCTCATCAAAAGGTAATCCCTATCTTTGTTCTTGAATCCTTTTACTGAAGTCATCGGAGGTTGTAGTTGGGAGGAGTATTGTAGTTGGAGTAGTTTGGGCACTGAAACGTTGATTGTGAAGTTGGAGAAAAGAGTAGAAAAGGAGTTTGTGAGCATTGTTGAAGTTTGGGGGTGTTGTGTTCGCTGCTAGTTATAGATTAAGATAAGCTACAGGAGTTGTTCGAATATGTCTTCCTCATCCAGAAGAAAAAGAGCCTCCACATCCACCTCAACCCCACCATATGATAACACTAGGTTTGTAAGTTACCAAGCCTTCCAGAGATACAGAAAGCTGGATGCCAGACCCGTAATACCAGAAAGGGGGATGGACTACCAGAGGGAGTCATATGGGGAAGAAGATGATTATGAGCCCATTCGGGCAATGATTGAGTTGAGGGGGTGGAAAAGATTTGTGAATCCGGAGAAGATAGCACCAGTAAACACAACAATGGTGCGTGAATTTTATGCTAACTTCCCGGAGAAGGAGGAAAGAGGATGCTTTGTCAGGGGAGTTTATGTGCCTGTGACAGCAGAGGAGGTGAATGCGCAATTGAAGACAGTTGATGTTGAAGACAGGGGTGATTGGAATCACTTCAGAACATGGTCTAGAAGCACCGCTCAAATCGACTGGTCTACAGTTGCAAGCACAGTGAGTTACCCCGGGGCTGCATTTGACATTGGAAGAAATGGATCAAGAGCACTAAGCAGGTGCCAATTCAATAAAATAGCCAAAGGGTGGCTATATTTCATCAGCGCCCGCATGATTCCATCTACGCACTTCACCAGAGTGCCAGAAGATAGGATCAAGCTGGTATATGAAATTATGAAGGGGCTGATGATTGATGTGGGAAAAGAGATAGTGCGGAGCATTGAAGATATCAGCAGGTTGGTGACAACAGGTGGATTGGGACACGGCTCAATGATCACTGGTCTATGCGCCTTCCGAGGGGTCCCAACTCTACCCACAGACACTCATGAGAGAAACCAACTGCCAGTATCAACTGGGATAGTTCACTCTTTTCCAGACCCAAGCCCCCCAGCAGCCAGACGAAGAGTGCAACCAGCAGCAGCAGCAGCAGAGGCCGCCATGGATGAAGATGAGTCTGAAATAGGGGCTCAATATGAGGCAGGACCGAGCCACCAGCAAACCCCAGAAGCAGAACCCTCAGAGCCCACAATGGGGCAATTGTACCAACATCAGAGGAGGATGATGCAGACCTTGCAAACAGTAGTACAAGAACAGCAAGAAACAAGGCAACAAATCAACGAGCTGAGTGCCTTGTTCAACCAATGGTCAATGCATTATCCACCGCCACCACCACCATTTTAGCCAAAAACTGTAAGTCTTTTTGTCTTTTAGTTTTTCTTTTGAGTCTACACATTGGGGACAATGTGTAATTTAAGTTTGGGGGTGTTTTTATGTGTTTTATCTTTTTGTTTTATTTAAGTCTTTTTGATTGTTTTTTTGTTTATTTTGAGTCACAAAATTTTTTTCGTTTTTGAGTCATAATTGCCTGTCAAAGATCATGTATGTTGTAGTTGCTAGAAACACCTAGTGAAGTAAGGTGAAATAATGTAACGGAATTATAGCGACAATCTAAAACACCTAGGTTAGATATGCCAAAAACTCACAAAATCTGTCTATTTGGAGTTTCATGCTTGAATTGTGCATACTAAATGATTGAAAACCTATGTGTACGATTGTTTGCTATTTGAGGCGAAATAATTAGGATATGCATGCTAGGGAGATGACTCAGGCAATTCTTTGATAGCCAATTCTTACCTCTTTTCTATCCCGGACTTTAAATATATATCCCTAGTCAGCCCCATTGAGCCAAAAATTGAAACTTTTTCTTTAACACCCTATATTCCCATAAAATGTGCCATAAGTAAAAATATGAAAAGTGGAATACAGTGTGTATTGAAAAAGGACGACAAAAAGAGTGAATAAGCTTGTGCACCCCAATAAAAGTAAAAAGAAAACAGGCAAAAGCCTAAGTTTGGGGGTGTTTATTATAATTATACAATTCACTCTCCCAAAACAGAAGAGGGGAAAGATAGAATTGAAGTGAAAGAAAGAACAAAAGCAAAAGGGAGAATCGAAAAGCTAAAAGAGCTTATGGTACACAAGAATGAGCCTAAATGCCTATTTTTACCAACCCCTACCTAAGCCTACATTACAACCCTTAAAGTCCTGAAGATCTCTTTTATGTATATCCAGAATTAGTGGAGAATAGCAAGTAAGCATGCCATAGGAATTCTTGAATTTATATGCATACTTGAGTATATTGACTTCCATTTAAGCATGATGAGTATGAATTCGCGAAATATCTAGCCTAATGTGTTGAAATTTCATGCTATGTGTTCCTACATATTACTCTGCTAACCTTCATGTTTTTCTAGTTAACATCTATGCAGCAAAAGTGATCAATGGCAGTGAGTCTTTTATTTTTCGTTCTTTGAGTCTCTTAGTTTATTTTCTTTCTATCTTTGCTCGAGGGCGAGCAAAGGTTAAGTTTGGGGGTATTTGATCGGTGGATTTTATATACACCTTTTGAGTCAGTCTAGTTAGTCTTTTGTCCCGTTTTGTACATATAAAGTGTCGTATTAGGATAGTTTTTCTTTCTTTTGAGTCAAAATGGTTAAAGTGGCCAAATGGCGGAAAAGGAGCGAAAAGAGGGAAAAAGAGGAGGTGCAGAAAAGCGGAGAAAGTGGCAAACGAGGCTGAAATCGACTGCGCTGGCCTCCTGCATCAGCGGGCGCGGCGCTATTATTCAGAAGCAGAAGATTCAGCGCGGCGCCTCGAAGACCAGATGCGGCGCGGCGCTAAACAACCGGAAGCCACAGAATTACAGGCCGCGGCTCGAACAGCGAATATCGGGGGCGGCGCCAAAAACACGAAGATCGCAACCGTGCGCGGCATCTGCGAAGGCAGCGCGCAGCGGAAAAATTAGGTCTTTTGACGGATTTTTGGGCCAGGCCTGGAAGGAAAAGAAGGGAGGCGTGGTAAACCTATATAAGGAGAACCCTAGGCAGTTTTTGAGGGTTCCCCTTTATTGCACAACTCAAGATTCTTGACTTGGAGATTGGACACCATTAGTTTAGTAATTTCTTTCCCTTTTCTTTACTTTAATTCAGTTTTTGCATGATGAACTTTGAATTAATTCTTGTCATATTCATGGCTAGGAACTAATTCTCTTATAGGGCTTTCTATGTTGAATTCTTGAACCTTATGTTATAAAGTAATGCATGCTTATGGTTATTATTCTTATTGAGAGATCTATCCAATAATTGAGTTGAATTCTTGGTAGCTAATTGACAACTAGTTATCACTATATGATTTCTAATCGATTACGAAAGGAGGATTGTGAATATCTTGTAAGTTGGGTGACGGTCTTGAATTGGGGATGAAAATACCTCAATTAGATTCGTAGCGTTGATGAGAGGCTTAACAACCCTAATTTTGCGCATTGTGCGTGACGGTCAACTAGGTTTTGTGCTTAATCCTCCTATAGAGTTACCCTTATCGTGAAAGTTAGGTAAGGAACAATCTTTGGGGTTGAGTGTTTATATAACCCTAACGGGAGTATAAAGCGATTTAAAACCTGCTTTCTCCAAAAGAAGAATACCATAAGTAATGCATTAGTAAGTAACATAAGCGGATAGTAAGGACACATAGAAGCCCTATTCTCATCACATCTGAATTAAATCTTTATATTTAATTAGCTTTCATAACTCTTAGTTACAAACCAAACAATCAATCATTAATTCACCAAATAGATACTAGAAAATAGATAACTGATACTTGGACCCTAATCCTAGAGGACGATATTCGGTCTTACACAAGACTATACTACTTGATACGATAACGTGCACTTGCGTTTAAAGTGTGTGCATCTAATCGCGCATCAGCTGGTCGATGATTCAACCTTCTTCCCTTTTCGGGTTGGCGTAATAGTCCCTTCCAGAATGTTTACTTCATCTTTAGCTATCATGTTCACATGGGCATCTTCATAACCGGGAAAAGGGTTATTGAGAGGAGCATCTTTCAGCTGGATGACTCCCTCTTTGATTAACTCCTCTATTATGTCCTTGAGTGTATAGCAATTTTCGACGTCGTGTCCCTCGGCACCGGAGTGGTATGCACAATGTTTGGTTTTATCGTGCCCTCGTGAAGTAGCCCTGGGGGTATTTCTGGGTATTGGTTGGAGTATTCCTGCGGCTTTCAGCTTCTCATACACTTGGGCTATGGGTTCGGCTAAAGGTGTAAAGGTTTTGGTTGGTTTTCTTTCGGCATCTATGCGGAGTTTGGGTCCGTTTGGTGTACGGGTTCGTGACTGTGGTGAGTATGAGGGATTTGGATATGCTGGTTGGGTATGGTAAACAGGATATGGGGTAGCAGAGTGCTGATAATACGACTGTGGATTTTGAGTGTTTTGGTTATAGTAAGAAGATGGTGAGCTTTGATATACTGGAAGTTGTTCTGGCCTATGTTCCTGAATGACCATGATAGAGGGTGATGCATCTCTTCTCCTCTGTGAGGTACCTCCTATGGAATTTGACTGCATTGCTTTGCTAGTTGCTTGTAAGGCTGTCAGGTTTGTAATCCTGCCCGTTTTAATGCCTTCTTCCACGAAGTCGCCCATTCTTACGACTTCTGCAAAGCTTCGCCCAATTACACTGATCATCCTTTCATAATACGTCGCGTCTCTTAAAGACTGCACGAACAAGGTGGTCATTTCGCTCTCTGCCATTGGAGGTTGGACCTTTGCTGCTTCCGACCGCCACCTCAGGGCGTATTCCCTGAAAGTTTCTGTGGATTTCTTTTCTAGTTTCATAAGATAAAATTTACCCGGGACAGTGTTAGTGTTGAATCTGAATCTATCAATGAAATCTTGTGCCATGGCATTCCAACCGTCCCATTTTCGAGGGTCTTGGCATGTGTACCAGTCCAGCGCCTCGCCGGTTAGACTCCTGATGAATAGTTTCATGATGATTTCTTGATTTTTCCCAACTCTACTCAATTTATCGCAATATGACCTTAGATGAGCTCGGGGATTCCCTTTTCCATCGAACATGTCAAATTTGGGCACCTTGTACCCCACAGGTAATTCAACGTCGGGATGCATACATAAGTTTTCATATTCTAACTCTTCATCCCCCTTGTTCATCTGAATACTTTTGAATGCCTCTTTCAAGCTACCGATTTCTTTTGCCACATTTTCATCAGCTGTAGCTCGAATCTGCCGTTCAACTTCCTCGTATTGATCTGTCTCTTGAGAGGATACAGGCATAATAAATGGCTGGCTTTCGGTCGGATGTGCTAATGACCCATATTGTTTGTTAGGACTAGTGATGTGTGTCGTCTGCTCGTATTGGGTGGCTTGGCAATTTGGACCGAGTGGGGAGATATAAGTAGGTGGAGGTTGGGATATGTATGTAGTAAACGGATCATTTTGGAGGTCGGCTTGCAAATTGACCGGGCGAGTGACATTTTGGTGTGAGCTGGTATGTTGCGGCCTTTGCGGGGGGGTTTTGTGGAAGTAGAGGCTCAAGGGCTTGTGATACGATTGCATTTGTCCTTTGCTCCGGGAGTGGTGCATTCAAACTAATAGACAGGTTTGTCATATTTCGGAGCCTTTCTATTTCGGCTTGCATGATTTCCATTTGTTGCAATAATTTGACGAGGTGTTGATCACTGGTGTTTCTCCTTTCTAACGCCTCTGCGTCCTCTACAAGAAAGAGGATGAGTCCTAAGCTGGTTCGTTCTGGTGCCTCTGGATTAGTCATTTATTGGATGATTGTTCTTCTACCAGTCAACGCGAATCAACCTTTTGGGGATAAGCTAGGCAAAAAATAATCCTCTAACAAATGAAGCAAATCAAGTTAGTATAATATGCAAAGAGTTGCAGGTAACACACAATAATAATCAAATTGCAAATCAAGCGCGTGCTCTAATATGTTTGGGACCTCTTTATGCCAGATGGAGGCCTAAACGTCACATATGCGAAGTTATGATAGATTTGTCCAAGCCGTCAAACTGTATTGCTTTTGTTAGAAATGACGACCAAATGACGGTGCACTTTTTCCCAATTTCGGCATGTCATGATTAAGTTTGGATTTTTCTATCATTGGCACGCTACACATAATATGCTGGTTGGTCGTTGGGTTGAGAAACCCGTCGACAAGTTTGGTGTTTTCCTAATTGTGGTGTCGATACCAAGGACCGACCCACCTAAGGTAAATGCATGCATGCCTTAAAATAAAGGGTGGTATAGCTCTATCCTGAGTTTCTAAGATTTGGCTTTGCTGGACGCAAGGTTTCCGAGCGGACAACTCGAGTGAGAAGGCTACGCAGCTGATCAGACGAACCGATCTAACTCCGCGCAGTCGCCAACTCTCCTAAAATTGGGGTATTTTGAAAGAAATTTGCGGGTGTGCGAAGCACACCAGCGTGTGAGTGTGTGATTGTGTGAATTTTCCCGAGTGGAAGAAGTATGAGCGGAATGTCAGTTTAAGGAAAGTGGTAAAAACAAATAGCAATTAAAACAGTTAAACAAAAATTAAAGCAAGTAATTTTAAGACATTTAAAACAAATAAAAGCAAATAGAGCCAAGCAATAATAAATCTAGGTTTGCTATGGTCAAGAACCTGATTTTCCCCAGCGGAGTCGCCATTTTTGTCACGCCCTTTTTCGACCGCGACATTATCACTCTAACTCCTGCTTAGAAATGTTAGAAAATAAAAATAAAAATGCTAAAATGCTAAAGGGTGCTAAAATGTTAAGGGTTCGCGGAGTCGCCACCTAATTAGTTTGGGTGAATTAGGACACCTAAATGTCAACTAGATTAAAGTCAACATTAACTCCATTTTTTATGGTCTGCGAAATTAATGTGAGATTCTGGGTAAGGGTTCTTTATCAATCTAGAGGGAAGGGGTTAAGCATCCTCTAAGATCCGCTAACTGACGGTTGTCCGTTCAAACCTAGGTTATTATTATGCTAAGAGTGCAATGCATGTTTAAAAGATGTAAGTGTTTTTTAAAAAAAAAAAAGAGACGCGTTTTTATAAAAGAATTATAAGGCTAATGCTACAAAAATATACATAAAGTTTAAAGGTATGTATTCATAAAGATGATGCGAAGTTGATTTGTTGGCCAAATGCGTATATTTACTTGCTAACTTAATCTTGATTAATGATAGCCAATTCTTATCACTCTTTTCTATCCCGGACTTTAAAATATATCCCTAGTCAGCCCCATTGAGCCTAAAAATTGAATTTTTTTCTTTGACACCCTATATTCCCACAAATTGTGTCATAAGTAAAAATATGAAATAGTGGAGTACATTGTGTTAAAAAAAAAAAAAAAAAAAAAAGACAAAAAGAGTGAATGAGTTTGATGCACCCCAATGAAAAAGTAATGAGAAAGAGGCAAAAGTCTATGTTTGGGGGTGCTTGTTTTTCATAATACACTTCACTCTCTCAAAACAAAAGAGGGGAAAGATAGATATGAAGTGAATGAAAGAATCAAAAGAAAAAGGGAAAAAGTGGAAAGCTAAAGAGCTTATGGTACACGAAATGAGCCTAAATGCCTATTTTTACCTACCTATACCTAAGCCTACATTACAACCCTTAAAAGTCCTGAAGATCTCTTTTATGCATATCCAGAATTAGTGGAGAATTCCACTTCGCATCAAGTTTTTGGCGCCGTTGCCGGGGATTAGGCATAGTTCAATATCAAATTTATCTATTTTTAATTTCTAATTTGGTTTTTAATTTTAATTTTTAATTTTTACGTTTTTCGTTATTTTTCGGAAAATTCGAGGTGCCGTGATTCGTTGTTGGTTTTGATTTATCTCAGGAATCCCTTAGATATGGATTTTTACTGTCAATATGATAGAGAACCAACCGTAGAGAAAGAGATGGAGGAATTACAAGAAGTTATACTCAGTTTCACGAGGTACCAAAATCAGTTCATGGACGAAACAAGAATGGCCATGAAGAAGCTGGAAACGCAAATAGCAGAACTCGCGATCATATTCAACAGCGAAACGCAAGAAGAGCAATCTGCACCTGGGGTAGGCAATGAGGAAACACAGTGTCAGACAATTGACCTACAAGATGCCGAATCAGGGGAGATAGAGAGTTCGCAGCAGCAGTGGCCGCGCCGAAGAGCGTGGCCGCGACGAAGATTCTCGAGACAAGATGCGAGCACGAACCAAACCCAACTATTGAGGAATCTGGTGAGATAGTTGGTGTAGAGAAGGAAAAGATTGCAGAGATCCAATTATTCACCTTCTTGGATTCGGTGGAAATTCTGTTTTCTGCACCTATTACAGAAGAAACACCACTAGCTATCACTGTTGCACCCCAATTAGGAAGTCCATACCATCAAGGGCACCCCCTAGAGTTAAGAGATGTAGGGAATTTCACTGATCCCTACATTATAGAGAGCCTAAAAGACAAACTTATCTTGTGTGCTTGGGGGATACTTGTATGTTTAAGGCCCCTGTTTGAACAAATGGTTGTAGGGAAACTGAGACCTACAACAATAAAACTGTGGATTGCAAGCAGTTCGCAGAAGGATCCAATGGGCACTCGAAAAGGTTAATTGCGTCCGGCTAAAAGACGTTAAAGACAGCGCTTGTTGGGAGGCAACCCAATGTTTTTAATTATGTTATTTCAATTTCTGTTTTTTTTTTATTTTGTCTTGATCAGTCTCACGGTCTTGGGTTCTTGTGTCTGTGTTGTGTTGACAGGTGAAAGGATTTGGAAGGCGAAAAATGAAGAGAAGCCAAGGATATCCAGAAAAATCGCCATAGCGCGCGCTTCCCCAGCGAGGCGCGCCAAATGATCGAAGACGCCGAAGTCCGCGGCGCCCATCTCGTGCAAATGGCGCGCGCAGAAGTTCGTAACCAAAGACAGAGTTTCAGCCGCGCGCCCATTTGCAGAGCCGCGGCGCCACAACGGAAAATATGAATTCTGGAAGACACCTTGATCCGAAGGCCCTATCGCCAAATCAAACACCAAGAGCTCTCCTCCCCTCACGGAATTAAAAGCATTATCCACCGCCACCACCACCATTTTAGCCAAAGTCTGTAAGTCTTATTTCTTTTATTTTTCTTTGAGTCTTGCACACATTGGGGACAATGTGTGATTTAAGTTTGGGGGTGTTTTATTTGTGTTTTATTTTCTTTGTGTCATGTTATGTTTTAGTTAAGTCTTTTTGATTGTTTTATGTTTATTTTGAGTCACCAATTTTTTTTTTCTTTTTGAGTCATAATTGCCTGTCAAAGATCATGTATGCTGTAGTTTCTAGAAACACCTAGTGAAGTAAGGTGGAATAATGTAATGGAATTGAAGCAACCATCTAAACACCTAGGTTAGATATGTCAAAAACTCACAAAATCTGTCTATTTGGAGTTTCTTGCTTAAATTGTGCATGCTAAATAATGAAAACCTATGTGTTATGATTGCTTGCTATTTGAGGCGAAATAGTTAGGATATGCATGTTAGGGAGATGACTCAGACATTTCTTTGATAGCCAATTCTTACCACTCTTTTCTATCCCGGACTTTAAAATATATCCCTAGTCAGCCCCATTGAGCCTAAAAATTGAAACTTTTTCTTTGACACCCTATATTCCCACAAATTGTGCCATAAGTAAAAATATGAAATAGTGGAGTACATTGTGTTAAAAAAAAAAAAGACAAAAAGAGTGAATGAGTTTGATGCACCCCAATGAAAAAGTAATGAGAAAGAGGCAAAAGCCTAAGTTTGGGGGTGCTTGTTTTTCATAATACACTTCACTCTCTCAAAACAAAAGAGGGGAAAGATAGATATGAAGTGAAGGAAAGAATCAAAAGAAAAAGGGAAAAAGTGGAAAGCTAAAGAGCTTATGGTACACGAAATGAGCCTAAATGCCTATTTTTACCTACCTATACCTAAGCCTACATTACAACCCTTAAAAGTCCTGAAGATCTCTTTTATGCATATCCAGAATTAGTGGAGAATAGCAAGTAAGCATGCCATAGGATTTTTAAATTTTCATGCATGATTTAGTATATGAACTTCTATTCAGCATGATAAATATGAGTTTGCGAAATATCTAGCTCAATGTGTTTAGTGTGCTGAAAAATTTCATGCTACATGTTCCTGCATATTATTCTGCTAACCTTCATGTTTTTCTAGATAACACTAAATGCAGCAAAAGTGATCAATGACAGTGAGTCTTTTATTTTTCGTTCTTTGAGTCTTTTATTTTATTTTTTTCTATCTTTGCTCGAGGGCGAGCAAAGGTTAAGTTTGGGGGTATTTGATCGGTGTATTTTATATACACCTTTTGAGTCAGTTTTAGTTAGTCTTTTGTCCCATTTTGCACATATAAGTGTTGTATTAGGATAGTTTTCCTTTCTATTGAGTCAAAGTGGTTAAAATGGCCAAATGGCGGAAAAGGAGCTAAAAGAGGGCAAAAGAGGAGATGCCAAAGCTGAAAACAGAGAAAGTGGCGAACGAGGGTGAAATCTGCACAGTACAAGCGCCTCCTGCCGATCAGCGCGCGCGCGCCACTATTCGAGAGCTGCGAAGACCAGCGCGCGGCTCCTCGCATGCAGATGGGTCGCGCGCGCTAAACATCAGAAGCTACGAGAGTTGCAGCGGCGCCTCGCAGCCAGATATCGAGGCGGCGGCCAAAACACCCGACGGATTGCGAACTTCGGCGCGCGCGTGCAGGCGCGGCGCCGACGAAAAAATTAGGTTTTGGACGAAATTGCAGCCAGCAAGGAAAATAGGGAGGCGGTTTTCAGCCTATAAAAGGAGAACCCTAGGCAGTTTTTAAGGGTTCCTTTCTTGCACAATACAAGGCTTCTTGCTTGGAGATTGGAGACCATAGTTTAGTAATTTCTTTTCCTTTTCTTGTTTTTATTTCAGTTTTTATGAAGAACATGGAATTAGTTCTTGTCATGTCAATGACTAGGAACTAATTCCTCTATAGGGCTTTCCATGTTAAATCTCTAGAAACTTATGTTATGATTTAATGCATGCTTATGGTTATTTTTCTTATTGTGGGATCTATCCAATATTTGAGTTGAATTCTTGGTAATTAATTGACAACTAATTATCACTATATGATTTCTAATCAGATTCCGAAAGGGGGGGATTGTGAATATGCTGTGAGTTGGATAGACATTCTTGGATTGGGGATGAAAATACCTCAATTATTTATGTAGCGTTAATGAGAGGCTTAACAACCCTAATTTTGCGCATGGTGCGTGACGGTTAACTAGGTTTTTGTTCTTAATCCTCCTATAGAGTTATCCTTATCACCGAAAGGTAGGTAAGGTGCGATACTGGGGTTGAGTGTTTATATAACCCTAATGGGAGTATAAAACGATTTCGTAAACCTGCTTTCTCCAAAAGAAGAATACCATAAGTTATTGCATTAATAAGTAGCATAAGCGGATAGTGAGGATACATGGAAGCCCTATTCTCATCACCACTGAAGTAAATCCTTATAGTTAAATAGCTTTCATAATTCTTAGTTATAAACAACAAATCCAAATATCAATTTACCAAATAGATACCAAAAGATAGGTAATTGGTAATTGAACCCTAATCCTTGTGGACGATATTCGGTCTTATCAAGACTATACTACTTGTCACGATAACGTGCACTTGCGTTTAAAGTGTGTGCATCTTACCGCGCATCAAGTTTTTGAATCCAAGGGTTGTGTTGTGGAATATTTACAAGATGGGTTGGTGGAAGGATGGATGTAGAATGGTGAATGGTGGAATGGAGAATCAATAATTCTTCTAATGATGTAGAGTATTTATAGCCAAAGAATCCTTTTGGTGAAGGGTTAGGGATTTTGTAGGTAGGAAAAGTTATTAGAATCCTTTTAGGTAAGGGTTTTAAGGTAGGAAAAGTTATTCCTTTAGGTAGGAAAAGTTATCCCTTTAGGTAGGAAAAGTAATCCCTTTAGGATTCTGAAAACATGTCAAATTCGGCCCAGATTTCATAAATCCCGCGTCGGCGCCATGCGATTAGCCATGGCCCCAAGATCAAGAACTCGGGACTTTCAGCACTTTGGGCGTCGCGGCGCCGGTGACATTTTTCTGGCGAATTTCCGTTTCATCGTCTTTTCTCGTCCGGACTTCGTCTGATTTCCTCTATAATTCCCGGAACTTTTTAGACTTCATCTCTTGGCCCTTTTAGTGTGCAATTCCATCTCATTTATGCTCATTTCATCTCCTTTTCGCCATTTCTCCATTTTTGACCGTTGTGACACAAAAGAAAGAAAAACGACCCTAATACTGTACTAAACATAAATAAAATGAGTAAAATACTAACTAAAAATGACTCAAAAAGTGTATATAAAATACACCGATCAAATACCCCCAAACTTAACATTTGCTCGCCCTCGAGCAAAGATCAAAAGAAAGAAATAAAAGACTCAAAGAAACAAAAATAAAAAGACTCACTGACATTGATCACTTTGCTGTATTAGTGTTAACTAGAAAAAATATGAATGTTAGCAAAATAATATTCAGGAACATATAGCATGAAATTTCTGCATACTAAACACATTAAGCTAGATATTTCGCAAACTCATATTTATCATGCTTAATGGAAGTCAACTTACTAAATCATGCATATAAATTCAAAAATCCTATGGCATGCTTACTTGCTATTCTCCACTAATCTTGGGTATGCATAAAAGAGATCTTCAGGACTTTAAGGGTTGTAATGTAGGCTTAGGTAGAGGTAGGTAAAAAATAGGCATTTAGGCTCATTTTTGTGTACCATAAGCTCTTTAGCTTTTCAGTATTTCCCTTTTCTTTGTGTTCTTTCCTTCACTTCGATTCTATCTTTTTCCCTCTTTTATTTTGGGAGAGTGAAATATATAATAATGACAAGCACCCCCAAACTTAGGCTTTTGCCTATTTCTTATTACTTTTTTATTGGGGTGCAACAGGCTCATTCACTTTTTTTTTTCTTTAACACAATTTATTCCACTACTTCACATTTTTACTTATGGCACAATTTGTGGGAATATAGGGTGTCAAAGAAGAAGTTTCAATTTTTAGGCTCAATGGGGCTGACTAGGGATACTTTTAAAGTCCGGGATAGAAAAGAGTGATAAGAATTGGCTATCAAATAAATGCCTGAGTCATCTCCCTAACATGCATATCCTAACTATTTCGCCTCAAATAGCAAGCAATCATAACACATAGGTTTTCATTATTTAGCATGCACAATTTAAGCAAGAAACTCCAAATAGACAGATTTTGTGTGTTTTTGGCATATCTAACCTAGGTGTTTAGATGGTTGCTTCAATTCCATTACATTATTCCACCTTACTTCACTAGGTGTTTCTAGAAACTACAGCATACATGATCTTTGACAGACAATTATGACTCAAAAAGAAAAGAAAAAAAATTTGGTGACTCAAAATATACATAAAACAATCAAAAAGACTTAAATAAAACATAACAAGACACAAATAAAACACCCCCCCAAACTTAAATCACACATTGTCCCCAATGTGTGCAATACTCAAAAAAATATGGACAACTTACTGACACAACACAGCGGTCATAATGGAGGTCTAGGAGGAAAAATTTTGGAATTTGCACGGAAATATGGCTCTCTGAAGTTCGGCCATGCGCTACGCTAAGATCGTGGCTCTTACGGTTCTGGCGCCATGCTCGATTTTAGCCATGCGGCGACGATCGCTTTTCCTTTTTCAACTTTTGCCTTTTTCTCGGTTTCAGCTTTTCACCCAATTGTCATCCAACAACACAAAACAAGAACCCAAGACCGTGAGACTGTTCAAGACAAAAATAAAATAAACTAAAGACAGAAATTAAAATAACATAATTAAAAACATTGGGTTGCCTCCCAACAACCGCTGTCTTTAACGTCTTTTAGCCGGACGCGATTAACCTTTATGAGTGCCCATTGGATCCTTCTGCGAACTGCTTGCAATCCGCAGAGTTATTGTTGCATGTCTCACTTCAACTACAACAATTGCTTCAAACAAGGGCCTCAAATATACGATTATCCCCCAAGTACACAAGATATGCTTGTCGTTTAGGCTCTCTCTAATGTAGGGATCAGTGAGATTCCCAACATCTCTCAACTCTAGGGGGTGCCCTTGGCGGTATGGACTTCCTAATTGGGGTGCAACAGTGATAGCTAGTGGTGTTTCTTCTGTAATAGGTGCAGGAAAAAGAATTTCCATCGAATCCAAGAAGGTGAATAATTGGATCTCTGCAATCTTTTCCTTCTCTACACCAACTATCTCACCAGATTCCTCAATAGTTGGGTGTGGTTCAGGCTCCTGTACTGTCTCAGAATCTTCGGCTGCTGCTGCTGCGAACTCTCTATCTCCCCTGATTCGGCATCTTGTAGGTCAATTGCCGGACACTGTGTTTTCTCATTGCCTACCCCAGGTGCAGATTGCTCTTCTTGAGTTTCGCTGTTGAATATGATCGCGAGTTCTGCTATTTGCGTTTCCAGCTTCTTCATGGCCATTCTCGTTTCGTCCATGAACTGATTTTGGTACCTCGTGAAACTGAGTATAACTTCTCGTAATTCCTCCCTCTCTTCCTCTACGGTTGGTTCTATATCATATTGACAGTAAAAATCCATATCTAAGGGATTCCTAGGATAAATCAAAACCAACAACGAATCACGACACCTCGAATTTTCCGAAAAATAACGAAAAACGTAAAAATTAAAAATTAAAATTAAAATTAAAAACCAAATTAGAAATTAAAAATAGATAAATTTGATATTGAACTATGCCTAATCCCCGACAACGGTGCCAAAAACTTGATGCGCGGTAAGATGCACACACTTTAAACGCAAGTGCACGTTATCGTGACAAGTAGTATAGTCTTGATAAGACCGAATATCGTCCACAATGATTAGGGTTCAATTACCAATTACCTATCTTTTGGTATCTATTTGGTAAATTGATATTTGGATTTGTTGTTTATAACTAAGAATTATGAAAGCTATTTAACTATAAGGATTTACTTCAGTGGTGATGAGAATAGGGCTTCCATGTATCCTCACTATCCGCTTATGCTACTTATTAATGCAATAACTTATGGTATTCTTCTTTTGGAGAAAGCAGGTTTACGAAATCGTTTTATACTCCCGTTAGGGTTATATAAACACTCAACCCCAGTATCGCACCTTACCTACCTTTCGGTGATAAGGATAACTCTATAGGAGGATTAAGAACAAAAACCTAGTTAACCGTCACGCACCATGCGCAAAATTAGGGTTGTTAAGCCTCTCATTAACGCTACATAAATAATTGAGGTATTTTTATCCCCAATCCAAGAATGTCTATCCAACTCACAGCATATTCACAATCCCCCCCTTTCGGAATCTGATTAGAAATCATATAGTGATAATTAGTTGTCAATTAATTACCAAGAATTCAACTCAAATATTGGATAGATTCCACAATAAGAAAAATAACCATAAGAATGCATTAAATCATAACATAAGTTTCTAGAGATTTAACATGGAAAGCCCTATAGAGGAATTAGTTCCTAGTCATTGACATGACAAGAACTAATTCCATGTTCTTCATAAAAACTGAAATAAAAACAAGAAAAGGAAAAGAAATTACTAAACTATGGTCTCCAATCTCCAAGAAAGAAGCCTTGTATTGTGCAAGAAAGGGAACCCTTAAAAACTGTCTAGGGTTCTCCTTTTATAGGCTGAAAACCGCCTCTTTTCCTTCGTGCCCGCCCAATTTCGCCCAAAAACCTAATTTTTCAGCGCCGGCGCGCATGTGCCGGGCGCGGAAGTTCTCGCAATCCGTCGGGTGTTTTGGCGCCGCCCCGATATCTCGCTGCTCGGCGCCGCGCCGCAACTCCTGTAGCTTCGGATGTTTAGCGCCGCGCCCCGTGACCGCTGCTCGGCGGAGCCGCGGCGCTGGTCTTCGCAGCCTCTACGAATAGTGCCGCGCCTCGCTGATCGCAGGAGGCCGCTACTGTCCAGATTTCACCTCGTTCGCCACTTTCTCTGCTTTCAGCTTTGGCATCTCTCTTTGCCCTCTTTTAGCTCCTTTTCCGCCATTTGGCCATTTTAACCACTTTGACTCAATAGAAAGGAAAACTATCCTAATACAACACTTATATGTGCAAAAGCGGGACAAAAGACTAACTAAAATCGACTCAAAGGTGTATATAAAATACACCGATCAAATACCAAACTTAACCTTTGCTCGCCCTCGAGCAAAGATAGAAAAAAATAAAATAAAAGACTCAAAGAACGAAAAATAAAAGACTCACTGTCATTGATCACTTTTGCTGCATTTAGTGTTATCTAGAAAAACATGAAGGTTAGCAGAATAATATGCAGGAACATGTAGCATGAAATTTTTCAGCACACTAAACACATTGAGCTAGATATTTCGCAAACTCATATTTATCATGCTGAATAGAAGTTCATATACTAAATCATGCATGAAAATTTAAAAATCCTATGGCATGCTTACTTGCTATTCTCCACTAATTCTGGATATGCATAAAAGAGATCTTCAGGACTTTTAAGGGTTGTAATGTAGGCTTAGGTATAGGTAGGTAAAAATAGGCATTTAGGCTCATTTCGTGTACCATAAGCTCTTTAGCTTTCCACTTTTTCCCTTTTTCTTTTGATTCTTTCCTTCACTTCATATCTATCTTTCCCCTCTTTTGTTTTGAGAGAGTGAAGTGTATTATGAAAAACAAGCACCCCCAAACTTAGGCTTTTGCCTCTTTCTCATTACTTTTTCATTGGGGTGCATCAAACTCATTCACTCTTTTTGTCTTTTTTTTTTTTAACACAATGTACTCCACTATTTCATATTTTTACTTATGGCACAATTTGTGGGAATATAGGGTGTCAAAGAAAAAGTTTCAATTTTTAGGCTCAATGGGGCTGACTAGGGATATATTTTAAAGTCCGGGATAGAAAAGAGTGGTAAGAATTGGCTATCAAAGAAATGCCTGAGTCATCTCCCTAACATGCATATCCTAACTATTTCGCCTCAAATAGTAAGCAATCATAACACATAGGTTTTCATTATTTAGCATGCACAATTTAAGCAAGAAACTCCAAATAGACAGATTTTGTGAGTTTTTGGCATATCTAACCTAGGTGTTTAGATGGTTGCTTCAATTCCATTACATTATTCCACCTTACTTCACTAGGTGTTTCTAGCAACTACAGCATACATGATCTTTGACAGGCAATTATGACTCAAAAAGAAAAAAAAAATTGGTGACTCAAAATAAACATAAAACAATCAAAAAGACTTAACTAAAACATAACATGACACAAAGAAAATAAAACACCCCCAAACTTAAATCACACATTGTCCCCAATGTGTGCAAGACTCAAAGAAAAATAAAAGAAATAAGACTTACAGACTTTGGCTAAAATGGTGGTGGTGGTGGTGGATAATGCTTTTAATTCCGTGAGGGGAGGAGAGCTCTTGGTGTTTGATTTGGCGATAGGGCCTTCGGATCAAGGTGTCTTCCAGAATTCATATTTTCTGTTGTGGCGCCGCGGCTCTGCAAATGGCGCGCGGCTGCAAATGGCGCGGCGCAAACTCTGTCTTTGGTTACGAACTTCTGCGCGCCCCTGCAGATGGACGCCGTGGCGCTCAGACTTCTGGGCGTCTTCTGATCATTTGGCGCCGCGGCCCTGCTTTGGGGAGCCGCGGCGCTATGGCGATTTTTCTGGATATCCTTGGCTTCTCTTCATTTTTCGCCTTCCAAATCCTTGGCTTTCACCTGTCAACACAACACAGACACAAGAACCCAAGACCGTGAGACTGATCAAGACAAAATAAAATAAAATAAAAATAGAAATTGAAATAACATAATTAAAAACATTGGGTTGCCTCCCAACAAGCTCTGTCTTTAACGTCTTTTAGCCGGACGCAATTAACCTTTCCGAGTGCCCATTGGATCCTTCTGCGAACTGCTTGCACTCCGCAGTTTTATTGTTGTAGGTCTCAGTTTCCCTACAACCATTTGTTCAAACAGGGGCCTTAAACATACAAGTATCCCCCAAGCACACAAGATAAGTTTGTCTTTTAGGCTTCTTATTGTGTAGGAAACCGTAAAATTCTCTACATCTCTTGACTCTGGGGGTTGCCCTTGATGGTATGCAATTCCTAATTGGGAGTCATTCGTGATAGCTAGTGGTGTTTCTTCTGTGATAGGTGCAAGAAAAAGAATTTCCACAGAATCCAAGAAGGTGAATAATTGGATTTCTGCAATCTTTTCATTCTCTACACCAACTATCTCACCAGATTCCTCAATAGTTGGGTGTGATTCAGGCTCCTCAATTAGCTGTTCGCTGTTGAATATGATCGCGAGTTCTGCTATTTGCGTCTCCAACTTCTTCAGGGCCAATCTCGTTTCGTCCATGAACTGATTTTGGTACCTCGTGAGACTGGGTATAGTTTCTCGTAATTCCTCCCTCTCTTCCTCTATGGTTGGAGCTCGATCATATTGACAGTAGAAATCCATGTCTTGAGGATCCCTGAGATGCATCAGAACCAACAACGGATCACGACACCCTTGTTTTCACACAATAAATACATAAATCGAAAAGAAACTAAAAGAAAAGATAAATTAAAAATAATAAAAATAAAAACCAAATTAGAAATTAAACATAGATAAAATTGATATTGAACTATGCCTAATCCCCGGCAACAGCGCCAAAAACTTGATGCGCGGTAAGATGCACACACTTTAAACGCAAGTGCACGTTATCGTGACAAGTAGTATAGTCTTGATAAGACCGAATATCGTCCACAAGGATTAGGGTACAATTACCAATTACCTATATTTTGGTATATATTTGGTAAATTGATATTTGGATTTGTTGTTTATAACTAAGAATTATGAAAGCTATTTAACTATAAGGATTTACTTCAGTGGTGATGAGAATAGGGCTTCCATGTATCCTCACTATCCGCTTATGCTACTTATTAATGCAATAACTTATGGTATTCTTCTTTTGGAGAAAGCATGTTTACGAAATTGTTTTATACTCCCGTTAGGGTTATATAAACACTCAACCCCAGTATCGCACCTTACCTACCTTTCGGTGATAAGGATAACTCTATAGGAGGATTAAGAACAAAAACCTAGTTAACCGTCACGCACCATGCGCAAAATTAGGGTTGTTAAGCCTCTCATTAACGCTACATAAATAATTGAGGTATTTTCATCCCCAATCCAAGAATGTCTATCCAACTCACAGCATATTCACAATCCCCCCCTTTCGGAATCTGATTAGAAATCATATAGTGATAATTAGTTGTCAATTAATTACCAAGAATTCAACTCAAATATTGGATAGATCCCACAATAAGAAAAATAACCATAAGAATGCATTAAATCATAACATAAGTTTCTAGAGATTTAACATGGAAAGCCCTATAGAGGAATTAGTTCCTAGTCATTGACATGACAATAACTAATTCCATGTTCTTCATAAAAACTGAAATAAAAACAAGAAAAGGAAAAGAAATTACTAAACTATGGTCTCCAATCTCCAAGCAAGAAGCCTTGTATTGTGCAAGAAAGGGAACCCTTAAAAACTGCCTAGGGTTCTCCTTTTATAGGCTGAAAACCGCCTCCCTCTTTTCCTTCAGGCCTGGCCCAGAATTTCGTCCAAAAACCTAATTTTTCCGCGTCGGCGCGGCCCATGACAGCGCGCGCTGGAAGTTCGCAATCCGTCCGGGTGTTTTGGCTGCGGCCCGATATCTGGCATGCGAGGGCGCGCGGCTGCAACTCCTGTAGCTTCTCGGATGTTTAGGTGCCGCGGCCCTGCATCTGCTGTCTGAGGGAGCCGCGGCACTGGGTGTGAAGTTGATTTGTTGGCCAAATGCGTATATTTACTTGCTAACTTAATCTTGATTAACATAAGTAAAACTACTTAATTTTGCAATTGAGAAGAATCTATGCCTGAATTTCATAATTAGATATGCAAATTTAATTGTTAAACAAAAGTGCATGAGAAACCTAAAATAAGTAAGGGGAAGACAAATTTCTAATGTTAGTCACTTTCTATTTATTGAGTCAAGGTTTAACTATTCTAAGTGTAATGCTAATTAATGTAGTGTTAGGCAATTAATTTACAATAAATAAATGGGGTAGGATATGAATCAATCAATATGACTCGAAGGATGGCGATGTCATTATGCCGGTAGTTCTAGAATGGCTTGGAATTTCAGAGGCAGAGATAAATGCACATGGATGTGGGTCTTCACTTGTTGTAGCTCATAATGAGTCTCGTACTGGGACTCTTCATTTTTACTCCAATGCATTTCATGTAAAATAAGAAAAGAAAAAAAGGATTAGTATGTAATATAAACCTTATCACATAATTTAAACACATAGCTCGCTTCATTTCAGCCATTAAAGGGATTAAACTGGCCCAAACCACACTCAAATAAATTTTACCAAAAAAAGAAGAAGCATTAAGATATGCATGGGGATGAAAGACACCGTATCGGCCCAGTGTTGGACCCGCTAACAAACAATATGCAGTAAAGCAAAGCAGGGCCAAGGATTATTCAAATCACCTTGGACTTTAGTTACAAGCAGCAGTGGGCAAATTCCAATTTCTTTCATTCTTACTCACACATGGAACAAATGCAGATTTTTCATTTAAATCAACTGAGAAGCCCGGATTTGGGATGTTGAACTATAGCTAGGAAACTGAAATACTGCATGCTCGGTCACATAGGGTAAAGATTGATTCCTACTATATTATTGTCACTCAAGCTCAAGAAAAATTATCCAGGGACTAATTTGAGTTTTTATTCCAAGCAGAGGGGAGATTTCCCTTGATCTATAGTCAATTTTAGAGGATGGACTCAACGACCTTTCAACACATTGCTATAACAAATGACTTAACATGTAATCCCATATTGTAAACAATCAATCAATTCAGAAGGCATATTTCAAAGTATAAAGATGAACCGATAGTTATTCAAGATAGTGTTGAAGGACACAGAGTTTTTCTCGACCAAAACACACAACACATAATGTAAATGAGAGGAATCCAAAATAGAACTGATTTCCACATACAGAATGATCCGAGAGGCAATATGGCAACATTAAGACCCCATTTACTCTTTACATATTATACCTTCTACCAATTAGGAGCAGATCTATAACTATTCACAATTGAATCTGTTACATCCAACTATAAAGAGGCGCGGATAAATCGGCAGGCAATGAAACAAACATCACATTATTCATTTAACTGATTTTAAATACTCAGAGATAGTACGGCAGACCACACACGACACAGTATGAAGCGTGAATCTAACTGTTTACACAAACAGCACATCTGTGCGATTTCAAACTTGTTAAACAGTATTAGCCACATTTCATATCCAGATAACCATAAATTAACACCATATAATCAAACCAACATATATAAAGCTGAAAATAAACAAGAGGAGTACATTAACTGACCTTTTGCAGGTAGCGAACTGAGGCGGCGTTTCGATCGTCGAGTCACTCTAAGAATGTATTGCGATGTGATTGAATGGGACAAAGCTTATGTTTTTGTTTTATGATTCAGAGTTTGAAGAAATCTGTTGTGTATCTTAATGTGTGGTTTCTCGATGATGGGTGAAGAATAAGGCTTGAGATTTTCTATTCTTGATGTCTGTTCTAGTGTTTGCTTCTGTGGGAATCGATTATTACTCTGGGACTGCTGTCTTTTCCCATTTTTGGATGCTAAAGGGTGCTTACCGAGGTTGAAGGATGTGCGAAACTAACGTTTTGAGGGTATTCTTGCGTTGTCTGGAGCGATCCTCTCCCTCCAAGGATGTATAAATGGATCCCTTTTATAGCTATACTATGGGTTCTAATTTGGGTAAGTTATTGGTGCGATTTTCGTACTGATTTTTTGGGCGAATTTGGTATTGATTTTCGAGTGATTTTTACCAAAATAAGTGCTGATTTGGTTCGATTTTGGGCTGAGATTTTAGGTAAGTTAATATTGGGCTCTGATTTGGTAAGATTGGGGTTAATTTTATGCGATCTGCGGAAGATTTGGGAAGATTTATGTGTGATGGAAGGCGGATTGAAATTGAGTGAAAGCTTTAGGGTTCTGGCTTTGTACATTTGGAAGGGGTGAAGTGGGTAAACATGTCTGTGGGCAACTGGATATAGAGGGCCACGGGTTTGGTTCTCTTGGAGAATGATTTTGTAAAGGGTAAGATATATTTGGGCTAGTATTAATTATAGTGGGCTGATTTTAGTTAGTCTTATTTATTTGGGTAGAGGTCTAAGTGTTAGATTAAAATGGGGTTTAAATTGCAAATAATAATTATGAAATTGCTTTGGGTATTAATAAATGCAGATGTGATATTTAAGGAGTGCTTAATGTTTTTTTTATATATGCAACGTCATTATTAAATTGTTTATTTATTTATGTATTTATTATTAATGAAAATAAAATAGGGCTTAAATTATGAATAATATTTAGGCAAATAACAAATGCGGACGTGAGACTCAAAGTGCTTAATACTCTACGTAAAATGCGGTGTCATTATTAAATTGCTTATTTATGCATGTATTAATGTTTTATTGTTGTATTTTATTATTATAAAATTGTAAAACTTATTTTGAAAATTAGTGTCAATCTATGGTTAATGATTGAACGAGAGACTCAAAATTGGGTGTCAACAGTTATCCCAGGAGCAACAGGATCAATTTCACCAGATGTTGAGAGCATATCCTCCTGAGAAAATGATTGCAGTGCTTAAGCAGCAACTTGAAACAGATGCACACAACAAGAATCAATTACCTCAAGCACATATGGCAGGTAATCCTGTGTTCTGTAAAGTAACTGAGCCTACCTGGATAGTTGATTCAGGAGAAACTAACCACATGGTAAATGATAACAACTTAATTGAAGAACATGATCTCATAGACAATGCAGGTCATGTATACGGTTTCTAATCTTGTCTGTGAAATTACCTGAGCGAGGAGTTGTAGATTGGGAGGAGGTGATCTTATTAATAATGTGTTGTGTGTGCCAAGCTTCCAGTTTAATCTTCTCTCAGTCTCAAAGTTGAGTAAGGAGTTAAACTGCTGTGCTTCCTTTTTCCCTGACTTCTTTGTTCTGCAGGATCTCTTCACTGGGAAGGTGAAGGAGATTGGTAAGGTGATTGATGGACTCTGTATGCTGAAAATGAAAATAAAAGCAAATTATACCAGGCAAGTGCAGACACCAGTATTTGTTGCTGCAGGGTCAACAGAGGTGAACACACAGAGAAGAGGAGAATTATGGCATAGGAGATTGGGGCATGTTCCAATGAGCATGCTGAGGAAGATAAGCAATTTAGGAGATAAGTCCAAGCTTACAATAAAACATTGTGAAATCTGTCCCATAGCTAGACAAACTAGAAAGGCATTTCCTAGTAGTACTAGCAGGACAATGTTTGGTTTCCAACTATTACATGTTGATGTTTGGGGCCCTTACAAGGTGCCTACTTAGAGTGGAATGAAATACTTTCTTACTATTGTAGATGATTACACTAGATGGACTTGGGTGTTTCTACTACATCTCAAGTATGATGTATCTACTATTCTTAGAAATTTTCTTGTGTAAATCAGAAACCAATTTGATATGAGTGTCAAGAGTATTAGAACAGATAATGACACATAATTCTTTAATAGTGCATGCCTTGATTTGTTTAAGCAATATGGAATTATACATCAGAGTTCTTGTCCTTATACTCCACAACAAAATGAAGTAGTGGAGAGAAGACATAGACATATTTTGGAGATTGCTAGAGGTATTAAATTTCAAGGACATTTACCTGCTGAATTCTGGGGAGAATGTGTGGATACTGCAGCGTATATAATAAACAGAATTCCTTCTGTTGTTTTGGGAAATGTTCACCCTATGAAAAGTTGTTTCGGAAGATGCCATCCCCCTCTCACATGAGATTTGTAGGGTGTCTTTGCTATGCCACTAATTTAGTCGAGAGAGACAAGTTTGATGTAAGAGCCATTAAGGCAGTGATGCTGGGATATGCAAACAGACAGAAGGGGCATAAACTACTTGATTTGACTAAATGAACAATCTTTGTGAGCAGAGATGTGGTGTTCCATGAAGATCATTTCCCTTTTTTAGATTCCTAGTGATGAATCGTATTGTAGTTCTCCTGTGTCCAAACCACTTAACAATTATTCTCACATTTATAATGATTCTGATTTTCATGAGCATGCCATTTCTATAGGAGCTGGAGATGGAGTTGTTGATACTGAGGCACACATGGTGCAAAATGATGTAGCATATTCTGGAGCACTCAGGTTGCAAGATGATAATGTTGAAGTTGTAGCTGTTGGTGATACTGAAGCTGGAATTACAGTGCCTGAAGTAGTTGTTGATGATCCGGGGAGACCAACTTCAGATAATGCTGCACAACCTCCTGACCTTCAGTAATCCCTGGAGGTTAGAAGATTCAGTAGAAGTAGAAAACCTCCATCCTGGATGACAGGTTTTCTTCAGCCCCCAACAGAAAGAAAAAGTGCCAAGTATCCATTGTCAGATGATGTCAGCCTCATAGGACTCTCTGCATCATATTAATGTTTAGTGGCCAAACTATCAGAAGAATGTGAGCCACAGTCATACACAGAAGCAGTGAAGAATGCAAAGTGGATTGAAGCCATGAAAGCAGAAATCAAGGCTTTAGAAGACAACAAGGCATGGGAAGTAGTTGACTTGCCAAATAATAAGTCAGTTATAGGTTTTAAATGGGTCTATAAAATTAAATATAAAGCTACAAGAGAAGTGGAAATGTATAAAGCACGATTGGTAGCAAAAGGTTACAATCAGAAGGAGGGAATAAACTATCAAGACACCTTTTCGCCTGTGGTAAAAATGGTGATGATGAGTCGATTATCTCGATTCTTTGCGGCTCAAGGTTGGGTTGTGCACCAAATGGATGTGTTTAATGCTTTTCTGCAGGGGGATCTCAATGAGGAGGTGTATATGAGCCTTCCACAGGGGTTTGCACACAAGAAAGGAAATGTTTGTCGACTGCTTAAGTCATTATATGGGCTGAAGAAAGCATCAAGGCAGTGGAACATCAAGCTCACCACGGTTTTGATGTCCTCTGGGTTCATACAAAGTCAATTGAATTACTCACTGCTCACCAAGAATGATAAGGATAGAATTGTGATAGTTTTGATATATGTCGATGACTTGCTGGTTACTGGAAATGATGCAAGAATGATTGAGGAAACTAAAGAAATACTACAACTACATTTCAAAATCAAGGATCTAGGAGAATTGAGATACTTCCTAGGATTTGAATTTGCTAGGAACAAAGATGGTATAGTAATGCACCAAAGGAAGTACGCATTGGAATTTATTGCAGGTATGGGCTTGACAGGTGCAAACCCAGTTGGGTCTCCAATGGAATTAAATGTGAAGCTTACTTCTTATGTATATGATCAACATATGAGGAAAGCTGGAAGTGCAAGTTCTGAAGATGATTATCCTTTGTTGACAGATGTGGCTGGTTATCAGAGGCTGATTGGTCGATTGATATATCTAACCAATACTAGGCCAGATATAGCATTTGCTGTGCAGAGTTTGAGCCAGTTCATGCAATCTCCAAAGAGGTCGCATATGTTAGCAGCATAAAGGGTGGTTCGATATGTAAAACAGGCACCAAGCCTGGGGATCTTCATGACTGCTGGGAGCATTGATAAACTTTCTGCCTACTGTGATGCTGATTGAGCTTCATGCTATAACACCAGGAGTTCTTTGGGTATTCTCTTGTCTCCTGGAAGTCGAAGAAACAACACACAATATCCAGGAGCTCAGCCGAAGCTGAGTATAGAAGTCTTGCATCTGGGGTGACAGAAATAGTCTGGATTTCAGGTTTGTTTGCGGAGGTTGAATTTCCCTCTGAAGCTGCCCATTCCAGTCTACTGTGACAGCAAGTCATCTATTCAAATTGCTGTCAATCCGGTGTTTCATCAGCGGACAAAACACATCGACATCGATTTCTATTTTATACGAGAAAAGGTCCAGCTTGGATTGGTTTCTACTTGGCATATCTCAACTGCAGAACAGCCTGCAAACCTTTTAACCAAGAGTTTGGTGTAGCCTCAACACTCTCATTTATTGTCCAAGCTAGGTGTTAAGAATTTGTTTAGTACCTAGCTTGCGGGGGGTGTTGAAGTATACATGATATACATATAGTATACAGTTGGGTTTCTTATGTGTAGTGGCTATAAGCCCAATAGTAGCTTATGTGTAGTGGTGGCTATAAGCCCAATTAGTAGTCCATCTTATTAGTAGTTCAGTAGCAATAGCATATTTGTATAAGTAAGGACACTTGAGATTCATTTTGCGGTAATGTGAAAAAGTGAAAGGTTCCACAAACTCCTCCTCTCTCTCACGCACTCTCTCTCTCTCTCGTTCCCTTCCTATTTCTTCATTTCTATTCTCTTCCATCTTTTTCCTACCTTCAATACAGTATTGAATTACATTCAATTCACGCCTGCATGCTTAGATCTCACAATTTATCAGTCTGTAGTAATTATTTGGCAGATGACTGATATAGGCATGGCTCGTTTCGTCATATACGCTGCGAACTTTATTCTTCTGAGTGTACTATGTGAACTGTGCTATGTTGTTATTTGAAAGTATTTAAAGTGTATAATTGGTTCAAGTGAAGCAGGGATGCACAAGTTTTGTTTCATTTGTTGCAAGTTTAGAGCTTGGCTATGATTTTGTTAATATGATATTGAGTTTTACATGTTTATGTTCCAAAAACCAATTACTAACAGGAGAATTACAAACCAAATTTGAAACTACCGAGAAGCTCAGTGCACCAACCTAATCTGCTAACCTCAATCTTACATAGGATAATAATTCAACTAGTTTAACTTTGTAGCTAGGCCTAGTACTTGCTAAACCACTTGTATCACATTCCTAACCAAGGGTTTAACATTCCTAGTTTGATGCTGGAAAAGTCTTCTATTCCTTTCCTCCCAACAATATACACGGTGTATTTTTATAAGTGGAGTATAAGATATACGCATGCCTTACCACTATAGTGGAGAAGTTGTTTCCGAAAGATGTACGCTCAAAAGAAAAGTAACTTTTGGTGCTTCCAAATTGTTTCCAATATATTAGTCACTTTTTTTGCTATAACAACACTTGTGACTAGAATATTTGGATAGAGAATAGAACACTTGTGATGAACTGGACTCTATCTGCATTAGAAAGATATCTAGCTATTGCAATTCCAATGATAAGAACAAACTGTGCAATAAATTGTTAGTTTCTTCTCATCCAAATTGAATACACCACTAATCCATCCCCGTTATTCATTAAGCCTCTAGGAATTTTTTTTCCCATGTATTATTATTAATGTAATCATAAAAAGCTAATTTTTCCAAAGAATTTTAGACTAGTCCTCTGATAATTTTTCATTTTCTGCTAGTGCAGCCTAACTTTTCGATATATTTTTGGCTTGAAGTACCCCTAATCCCATTGATAACGAGTAGGTCCAAATAGTTCAACAAGGGTGATTGTCAAACCATACCCCACAAATTTGGCAACAAGATCGATACCATCGGAAAGGAAGGTTTTAATATTTTTCATACACAGTCCTTTGCATAGAAGTTGTAGCGGTCGCGGCGCGACACAACTTAGAACTTATTCCGAGGGGGAAAAGTAAAAATCAATGTGATTAGTTCCAGCTCCTCCAAAAACACACAAACTTCAATTTTTAGACAAGTGTCCAAAAACACACAAACTAAATATATACAAATTATAAATTTCGACGAGTAAATTATATACATGATATTAGAATTTGACTCTAGATTATATGCTTTATTTTAGAGGAAAAACTTACACAATCATCTTACTAGGTAATAGATTGAAAACCTCCTTATTTGGCTTTCTGGTGACCCCTGCATTTTCCGGTGAGATTCGACGGTGGGGTGTTTGGATGACACGGTAATGGCGGTGATGTGCAAAAACCGAAATTAGACTAATTAATATTTGTGAATAAGCATGGAGATGGTGAGTGGTGATCGGAGAAACTGGTAGTAGCGGGTCCGACGATATTTTAATGGAGAAGATCAGAACAAAAATGTTAGCACATTATGAGGAATAATTACATATTAAAACAAAAAAGTTAAAAGTATTTAGTTATATAATTTTCAATAAGAAAATGACACGTGTACAATGTTATTAATATAATCACTTTTATTTCTCACTCTCTTTGCGAGAGTGAAACACACACTCTTTTCCACATCAGCGCTCAGGAGGTAAATAATTTTATTTTAAAATTATTCAGGGGTAATATGACCACCGCAAAAATAAAATGTGTAGTTGATAATTCGGTCATACGTCGGGGGGTATTTGGCCATTTTTCATTGTTTTAACGCCCAAATTGGGAATAATGTAAGGGTAATAGCTTTTTGAGGAAAAAGCTCAAATATACAATTGAACTATTGGAAATAAAATGTGTAGTTGATAATTCGATCATAAATGAGTCATTTCCGATAGTTCGATGACATATTTGAGCTTTTTGCTCTTTATTTAATAAAAGATCTTCCTTTTTGGTGGGAGGGGCACTATAATTTCGATTTAACTTATTCATCAACCAAACAATCTCTAAATGTCTTAGCGGTTTGAAGACAAATAATATGGATCGAATGCAATAAACTAAATATTATTAACTATGGATATATATATTACGTTTTGGACATCCTTCATAAAAAATCGAATATTTTTTATAAAATTTTGTATAGAAGAAGCAAAAAAGGGAGACAAATATTCTAAAATTGTTCGTGGTGAGTGATTAATAAAAAAAAATCTTCACAAAAAAGAGAGACTATTTCAAAATAACAAACAAACTTGCAATCCAATAGTGACAAATCAATAAGGGCCAAGTGAAATGGGAACGGAAGAAGAAGCAAATAACTACAAATTTAATGATGGAGCAATTTGTGGGGATAAGCCTGACGCTGTCTTTATTTCATATTCGATACAAATTATATTTAAATTAAGACTAATAAAAAAACATTTAAATTATCTATCCAAGGGTTCTTCAGGATCCAATTGCTTACATAGCCCCATATATGTAAGATAAACAAGTCTATCTTTAGCACCTGTTCTATGATTTTTCGTATGCCTGCAATAATATTTCAATTCATTTATCTTGCAACATCTAATTGTACTTCAAGAATTACTATCTAATTTTACCTTTCTCCTATATTTCCATATTCGTGTTATTTCCTGAAGTATATACAGGCCTCGAAGCTGAAGGAGTTGAACAGTGGAGGAATCACAAATCGCAACCAGTAAATCGCAGTAAGAATGGGAACAGTTGAAGATACAGCAGCAACTTCGGTTACAATCGACCACAATCATCCACTTTACTTATTCCCCTCAGATGCGCCAGGATCGTTATCCGTCGGAGTGATTTTAACAGGTATGAACAATTATACCTTTTGGAGTAGGGCTATTAAATTAGCCTTATTAGGAAAGAACAAGATAGGTTTTATAGATGGCACAGTGAAGAGGGATTCATATATTGGATCGCTAGCTGGATTATGGGAAAGATGTAATGCCATAGTCGTCTCGTGGTTGATGGGGAATGTGAGCAAGAATTTGCTCACTGGAATGTTGTATAATTCTGACTCCTACACGATTTGGAATGATTTGAAAGAGAGATTTGATAAAATCAATAGTTCAAGGGCATTCCAATTGCATAAGGAAATAGTTTCGCAAAGACAAGGAACCTTGTCGATATCAATGTATTACTCGAAACTGAAGGATCTATGGGATGAGTATGACTCAATCATTCCGATGCCTACTTGCTGTGATAAATCAAAGGAGTTTGTGGATCATATGCAATATCAAAGGCTACTTCAGTTCTTAATGGGACTGAGTGACACCTACAACCAGTCAAAGAGTCAAGTGTTGATGATGCAACATGTTCCTAGCATAAATCAGGTCTATGTTATGATTAACCAGAAAGAGAGTCAGAGATTGATGCAGGACTTAATAAAACATAATGCTATGTTTACGGCAAGGAATATGAGTGGAAGTGGTTTCAATAGGAATGGGAATGGATCTGGTGCACCACAAAAGCCGAGAAAGCCTTACAATCCAAATGTAATATGTGATTATTGTCATGTTAAGGGACATGTGAAGTTGGACTGCTTCAAGCTCATGAAGTGCAGCTATTGTCATAAGACTGGCCATGTGGAAGATGATTGTTACCAGTTACATGGATATCCTGAAGATTTTAAAGGGAAATCGAGAAAGGCTAATGGTGTAGTTGGAGATGATCCACACTTTGGAGATACTGGACAAGGGAACGACATGAACTCTATTCCCTATGCTCAGCGAGACTGTGGAGGGAATCAGAAGGCCTTTGAAATACTCAGAAACCTCACACCACAACAGCAACAGAAGCTGTTGAAGATGCTGGACAGTGATGAAGTTGCAGGGAATACTAGTGCAGGGAATGCTAGTGCAGCACCTGCAAATATGGCAGATATTATCAAGTGGATTGTGGATACTGGTTCTACAAACAACATGATTAATAATCAAAAGTTGCTAAGGATTAAACATCTAATAGGAAATGCAGGGAAAGTGCAAATGCCAACAGGTGAATCAGCTAGTATCACACATGTTGGAGACTATCACTTAGGAGGAGGTGATGTGCTTAAGAGTGTCTTATGCATACCTACATTCAAGTTCAACCTTATGTCTGTTTCTAAAGTAACAAAGGATTTACATTGCAGTGTTACATTCTTTCCTGAATATTGTGTGTTTCAGGATCTCTTATATGGGAAGGTGAGAGCGATTGGTAATGAAGAAGGGGGACTGTACGTGCTGTCAGTCGAGAATAAAGAAGAGATGATTATGGCAATGACAACTTCACAGCCTGTAGATGCAGTCACTTGGCATCTAAGGATGTGTCATGTGCCTATGAGAGTACTAAAGAAAATACCATGTTTTAGTAGTGATGATACTTTTACATTGAATAATTGTGAGATCTGTCCATTAGCTAGACAAGTTCGAATTCATTTTCCTGTCAGTGTTAGCAGGAAGTTAGAACCATTCCATTTGTTACATATGGATGTATGGGGTCCCTACAAAGTTGAAACTTTTAATGGAATGAGATATTTTCTAACCATTGTGGATGATTGTTCAAGATGGACTTGGATATTTCTATTGAGATTGAAATCAGATGTTGCCACAGTGCTGAAATATTTCTTCACAGAAATAGAAACTCAATTTGATGTGAAAATAAAAGGAGTAAGATCAGACAATGGTACATAATTCTTTAATGCTAACTGTAGACAGTTGTTTCAGGTACATGGTGTTGTGCATGAGAGCTCCTGTCCATACACACCTCAACAAAATAGTGTTGTGGAAAGGAAACATAGGCACTTGTTGGAGACGGCCAGAGCTATCAAGATTCAAGCCAATCTGCCAGACAAGTTTTGGGGTTTTTGTATTGAGAATGCAACTTATATCATCAACAGGATACCTGCTACTGTTTTGAAAAATAAGTCCCCCTATGAGATGCTATACAAGATGACACCTTCACTCACTCACTTGAGAGTGATAGGATGTCTATGCTTTGCAACCATGTTGCCTAAATCAGATAAACTTAGCTCAAGAGCTGTGAGAGCAGTGCTACTGGGGTATGGCACCTCACAAAAGGGCTATAAGTTGTATGATATGGAAAATAGGGTAATCTTCATGAGTAGAGATGTGGTGTTTATGGAATCAATTTTTCCTTTCAAGAATGCTACTGAAGGCAGACCTGGTTTCATGACATCACAGGAACATTTTTGCTTTGAGGATATAATAATGTCGTATAGTCAAAGAAATGACAATATTAACTCTGTGGATGAAGCTGGGAATGAGCAAACTAAAGCTAGAAATGAGCAAACTCTGCAGAACTCAGATTCTGATGTAACATGTGCAGGTGACTAGCAAAATACTGTAGAATCAACTGAAGAACTGAATGTTGAGACAGTCAGAAAATCAAATAGGACAAGTAAGCCACCTATTTGGCATAAGGATTATGTCACAAACCATGGTTCCACTAGATGTCTCTATTCCATTGCAGATGGAGTAAACTACACTGGCCTATCCCCTCAATATCAAGATTGCGTAGGCCAAGTTTCTAAAGAAATCGAACCATATAGTTATTCAGAGGCAGCTGACATACGATGGATAGAAGCAATGAAGGCTGAGATCCAAGCATTAGAGGAGAACAAGACATGGTAAATGGTGGATCTACCGAAAGGGAAGAAGGCCATAGGATGTCAATGGGTGTACAAAATAAAATACACAGCGTCAGGAGAAGTTGAAAGATTCAAGGCGAGGTTAGTGGCAAAATGGTATAACAAAAAAAAAGGACTTGACTACCAGGAGACATTTTCTCCTGTAGTCAAGATGACAACAGTAAGAGCTGTCATAGCTATTGCTGCTGCTAAATAATGGAGGATATACCAAATGGATGTATATAATGCATTCTTGCAAGGTGATTTGTATGAAGAAGTCTACATGCTACCACCAGAAGGGTTTCATATCAAAGGACATAAGCAAGTGTGTCGATTATTGAAGTCCCTGTATGGTCTGAACAAGCATCTCGACAGTGGAATATTAAACTCTCAACAACACTGGTGGAGGCAGGCTTCAATCAAAGTCATAGGGACTATTCTTTGTTTGTTAAACAAAGATAGAAGAGACTAGTAGTTATACTTGTGTATGTCGATGATCTACTTATTACAGGAAATGATTCAGGACTGATTCAACATACTAAGGAAGTCCTACAGGCAGCATTTAAAATTAAGGATTTAGGAGAACTTAGGTACTTCCTTGGAATTGAGTTTCCAGGAGCACAGATGGGATTATTATGCACCAACGAAAATACACATTAGAGTTGATATCCGACATGGGACTATCTGGATCAAAGAGTGCTAATTCCCCAATGGAGGTAAACCAGAAACTCACGACTGCAGTTTACGATCAATACATTAATACAAAAAAGGCAGAAGGTGATCAGTTGAAAAATGCAGAAGATTGTCAACTGAAGGATGCACTGCTGGAGAATCCTGGAGTCTACAGAAGGCTGATTGGGAGGTTGTTGTACCTCATAAACACGAGACCTGATATAGCTTTTGGTGTACAATGCCTCAGTCAGTTCATGAAAGAGCCTAAAACATCGCATTTAGAAGCAGGAATGAGATTGGTGAGATATTTGAAGAAAGCACCAGGATCAGGTATTTTCTTATCTAGCAGCAGTAGTTCCACACTTCAAGTCTTCTGTGATGCATATTGGGGATCATGCATTAACACTAGAAGGTCGACTACTGGGTTTTTGGTGTTGTTTGGACAGTCGCCTATTGCTTGGAAATCGAAGAAGCAAGTGGATCGGTTTAAAAGTTCTACAGAGCGGTAATATAGAGCATTAGCAAGATCGCCAGAGGTGGTTGGGCTTGTTGGTTTGTATGAAGAGTTAGGTATACACATACAATTACCTGTGGCGGTCTACACCGACAGCAAGTCAGCTCTACAGATTGCGGCGAATCCTATTTTTCACGAGAGAACGAAGCATATTGATATTGACTGTCATTTCATTAGAGAATGGATTCAACAAGGATTAATACATGCTACGTATATGCCGACGAGTGAACAACCAGCTGATATTTTCACCAAGGGACTTGGGAGTCCTCATCACTGTCGTCTCATTTTCAAGCTAGGAATGAAAAATATTTTCATAGCTCCTAGCTTGAGGGAGGGTGTTAACAAAATAACACATCCCACACAAGTTTCATAGGGTGCAATACATAGTGTAAATACCCATTGTAGTTAAGTGAGTTAGTTACTGATTAATTATGATTTAAGCATTAGATATAAATAGACTGATGTAAATCTAGGTAATAACTTTCATTTGTTGTGCTCCAGATTCACTGTTCGCAACATTTATTCTCTCTGTAATGGCTTAGGACTCAACTTTCTCTTCTTAGAAATGCAATCTGATATGCTTTGCAAAGAGTTGGGAATGCTGGAAGTCTTCACCACTGACTATAACCACCACTCATTCACCTTAACAATGAAAAAATCATTCTCATAAAAAATTGAAGGAGAAGAAGACTATTTCAAAATAACAAACAAACTTGCATTCCAATAGTGACAAATCAATAAGGGCCAAGTGAAATGGGAACGGAAGAAGAAGCAAATAACTACAAATTTAATGATGGAGCAATTTGTGGGGTTAAGCCTGACGCTGTCTTTATTTCATATTCGATACAAATTGTATTTAAATTAAGACTAATAAAAAACATTTAAATTATCTATCCAAGGGTTCTTCAGGATCCAATTGCTTACATAGCCCCATATATGTAATATAAACAAGTCTATCTTTATCACCTGTTCTATGATTTTTCGTATGCCTGCAATAATATTTCAATTCATTTATCTTGCAGCATCCAATTGTACTTCAAGCATTACTATCTAATTTTACCTTTCTCCTATATTTTCATATTCGTGTTATTTCCTGAAGTATATACAGTCCTGTATATGAAACCTCCCAGAATCCAGTTGCATTGGGGTGTGTTTGTTACGATGGAAAATGTTTTCCTAGAAATATTTTGTTGAAAATAAGTGACGTTCTTACTTATTTTCTAGTGTTTGGTTAGTAAGCAAAATAATATTGTCTCAAGAATATTTATATGTAATATAGCAAAACACTCTGGGGTAGGATTGGGTGAGGTTTGGGGTTTTTTTTGGGTGGGTGGTGGTGGTCAAGGGGTGGGGGTTGGGTGGGTGAGGAGGAGACTAGAACTTGGAATGACATTTATGGAACTTGTTTTCCCCATTCAGGAACTTTTTTTCCTAGAAAAAATGTTTTTCAAAACATTTTGACCAACCAAACACACCCTTAAAGTTATTCCTTTTCATAGCCCTTTACTTTTTTCCTTGGGTATAGAGGTTCTCGTTTGTTGCTTTTTATGTTTTGGGGGAAGGAGTTAGGGTTTGGGACTACGATTTGAAGGTGGTTTAAGTGTTTGCTTGCTTATGTTATAATTCTTACAGGTGGTAAAGAGGAGCGGTATTATCATAAAGACAATCAAATTCGAGGAGTTAAATCCTCATGAAAGAGCGCAGGACCACAAATGTGGTGGTGTGCAGAAAAAAAGGGTGGTAAAAGTAAGGGCAAAGCCGCAAAAAGACAACTGTGTAGATCGGAAGCTAACTGATTCGCAAGGTTTGAAGTATACGTGATATACATATAGTATACAATTGGTTTTCTTATGTGTAGTGGCTATAAGCCCAATAGTAGCTTATGTGTAGTGGTGGCTATAAGCCCAATTAGTAGTCCAGCTTATTAGTAGTTCAGTAGCAATAGCTTATTTGTATAAGTAAGGACACTTGAGATTCATTTTGCGGTAATGTGAAAATGTGAAAGGTTCCACAAACTCCTCCTCTCTCTCACGCACTTCTCTCTCCCGTTCTATTCATATTTCTCCATTTCTCTTCTCTTCCATCTTCTTCCTACCTTCAATACAATATTAATTTACATATTTGAAGAAAGCTGTTACACCTCGTAAGTTAAGACAAGGATTAAGAACGTCGTTAAGGAATAAGATTCAGATATTGGATATAAAGTATAATTATACAAACTAAATTCGGAAGTTGGTGTTCCAAAGGATGTGATGCCGGAAAGAAAAAAAATGTTGGTTACAATTAATGTGACGACGAGAATTAATACGGGTAGTAGAAATTGCCCCAATGGAGTTATGGATTAAGTATGATATTAAAAATCTTGACATGAGGAGTATGGGGACTTCTGGTGAGCTTGTTTTAATAGATGGACCCTTTTTAATTAAACAATTAAGAGAAGGGGGTTAAAAGACAAAAAAAAAATTATATTTTTCTTCTTCTAAAACTTAAAAACAAACCCCTTCATCTTCGTATTCTCATTTTCATTTCAAAATACACTCCACTCCTCTTTCTCCTTCCCCAAAACCGAAACCACCCTCCCCAAAGCTAGAATTTAAGGTTCAATTCACTTCTTTCCCTAGATTAAGTCTCCCACAAAAATTTTAGCCAAGAAAATTTCACAAAAAAAACAGTGGGTCTCGACACCACTGTTACCGTAAGTTTTAGCCCAGAATTTTCAAGTTTAAGATGAAGTTCTTGGCAAGAAAAACATAAGGAATGATGGAGTAACATTATTGAATTGTTGCATGTCGATTTGGAATTGAAGAAGTGTGAAATTGAAGCCAAAATTGGAGCGAAAATAGTGGCAAAATCAGGACTGCTGGGCAGATTTTTAGTCAACTTTGGAAGGGTATATCTCTTAGTATATTAGGAGTTTTTGGGTGTTTCAAAAGCCTAGAATGAATTTCGTCGAGTCTAGTTTCCAACGCAACAAACATCTCATCGATAAGACAGCGGAGTAGAGAGTTATGGACGTTACAAGTTCAGCTGACAAAGCAGTGGCTAAAAATCGGGACTGTTTTGGGGATTAAATTAAGGTATGAAAATTCTTCTTTCTATGCTATAATCAACGTTGCATATTGTTGTAGTTGAAGTAATTAACTTGTGTTAGGAAGAAATCTTGAATTTAAACAATGCATGTGGAATTTGGATGTTGAACCGAAATTGGACTATTTTGGGCATGCGTTGAATTTGTATGTTGTGTTGTAAATTCCATTACTAATTGCGTGTTAAAATGGAATAACTTGTGAAGATTTAAGATGTGTTCATTATATGGAATTTTTGGAAAATAAGTTGGATTATTAATTAAGAAAAGAGTAAATGGTTGCATGTTAAATGGCCTAAAACTCATGAATAACTTTCGGACATTGTGCGACCCTTTACGGGCTGTTTTGATGCCATATAATCGTTGTTGCTATTATTGACATCGTCACTAATTGTGTGTTAACAATTGAAAGAAGCATTGGTACTTGGTGATGTAATTAGTTATATAAGGTGACGCGAGACGAAATGGATTTAAGAAACCAAGAAAGAAATTATGAAATCTTTTTAGACGTTGTCGTAACATTTTAAGTATTGAATGAATATGGTAAATAGGTGCGATAATCACCTTGATGATTTAAATTATTGTCTTTCATAAGTAACGAGAAAGGGGTTATATGACGACGTATATGCGGTATATGGAGCCTAGTTAGATTACATATTGAAATGGTTGGATTGTTGGTTGATTTAAATTATTGGTTGATTTGAATTGCTGATTGATTTGGATTGTTGTTTAATTGTGGATACACACATAAACAGAGGAAATGCTGCCCAAATTTTTATAGAATTAAGGAAGTCGTTATTCAAATAACTTACGTTAGGAGTCCTAGAATTAATGGTCTTATTATTATTATTATTATTATTATTATTATAGGTTGACATACTAGACGAGGCGCATCCTAGTTTTACATTGATTGAGCAACTAAGAGGTATGTGAGACTATCCTTCTTTCTTTTTGACATGATTTTAATGAAAGTTCGGCGGACGTACGTAATTCCTATAAGTTCAGTTTTAAAGGATAATTGTTGATTAGTGTCTATGATTTTCAGTAAAAAAGTTTATTATGATTATATTATCAAGAGTCAAAGATGATTTTTAATTGCATATGGTTGCTCATGATATCTAATCGTGCTAAGTATTATTGTTTCACTCCACCGAGTCCCGAGCCGGATCATGTTCGTGCGCAGCTTTACAGAATTCATCGAGTCCCTCACTAGAGGGACGAGACACGTTATATACATATATACAGATTTTATCGAGTCCCTCCATAGAGGGCCGAGACATGATATGCACACATATACAGACTTCCATCGAGTCCCACACTAGAGGGCCGAGACATGTTTTACAGATTGATACACAGACATAGACATAGTGACAGTATAAGTAAGCATTCATGATTTCTGATATGACTCTCATTTTTGTTAAGCTTGATGACTCTCTATATTTACTTGACACAATTGTGATTTTATTTTCAGTATTTCATGTTTTATATGCTCAGTACATTATTTCGTACTGACCTCCCTTTCCTCGGGGGGCTGCGTTCATGCCCGCAGGTTCAGGTGTTCAGATAGGTGACCCTCCAACTTAGGACATCTACCAGCCGCTGAAGAGCTCCCTTGTTCCGGAGCCAGTTATTTTGGTACAGATCCTTACATTCCAGACTTAGGTATATTTTGGGCACGACGAGGCCCTGTTGGCCATATGTCAAAGATTGTACTCTAGAGTCCAGAAGCGGTTGTGGGTGGTTGTATGTACTTCCATTTTGGTTTGCGACGTTGCTCTACTCTGTGTTGGGATGTTCCCGGATATACTTGTTGTTATCTAGTGGCAGCCTTGTCGGCTTGCTTGTATATTGTGTTGGTTAATTGCGACTCCCTCGAAAGACAGGTTCATTCACGTGTAAGGCCGCCTTGTCAGCTTGCCTACGTGGACATGGGTTATCATTGCAGTGTTATGCTGCCGAAATTTCTATAAATCCCTGTATTAAATGGATTAAGTGTGACAGGTCAATAATGACGTCCAATTAGGACGTTTAGTCGCGGCCCGTCGGGTCGGGTAGTGACAGAAGTGGTATCAGGGCAGTTAGTCCTCGGAATATCTACAGACCGTGTCTAGTAGAGTCTTATGTATGGGTATGTTGTGTACCATACTTATACACAGGAGGCTGCCAGACATTTAGGATTGGTTTCTACTCTTTCATCTCATAGATCGTGCAATAGAGCTATGTCAATAGGATAATCCCCCCTCTTCCTAATAATTATTGTGGTTGCAGTTATGTTCCAAAAGACATCGACAGTGGCTCGGAAGGGAAAAATCAGAGTAAATCGGACTTGACCTGGTGTGTCAAGCCATAAGGGAAGTGGAAGAGTTTGAATAGAAGTATGATGATCAGGTTTGAAAATACTGGGTCAACGTCAGGTAAGGTAACTCTTCAGAGTATTTTACATACCAAATAAGAGAATAAGTTAACAATTCATCACTTAAGGGGATGATATCATCAGGGATTGGAACCAGGAGCAATGTCAGAGATTACGTATGTATACTAGAATATGTTGAAATTATGAAAAGTACGACAAGTAAGAAATGAAGTTGTTTATAATTACGAATAGTAAAGAGATCCCTCTTTAGACCATGAATGAGGTGTTGACTTGTGAAATAAATTGCAGTAGTCTATATCTTACGAATTGGTACTCCGTTATGCTACGTTATCTGCTCTATAGTTACAGAGATTGAACGTTTCCTTCCAAAGATAGAAAATGAAGCTTACCTATTCTTTTCTCCTCCATACCTCTAATTAAATTTTGAGCGCTAATTGTTAGAATCTGTGACTGTTTTATGGTATACCATGTTGTTGGACAATGTGAAGGTAGGAAACTGCAAAAGAACATTGTTCCCATGTAAGGATAAGAAGGGGCTCTTACCTCTGGAATAATAAAATTGATATAAAAGAATGAAAACATTTTTCTAACTTTGGACCGAATGTTGGGAAGTATTGGACATAGGGATTAATTGAGTTTCTTTCACAAATGACTTAGAACTTGGAAATGATGAGCATCCTATTAGTGTATAGTTATGTCAAGCATTTTAAATATTGTAACCTCTGGAGTTCATATTTTCAGTTAAGAAGTTATTTGAAGGATTGGTAATCGAGGTATGTATTTGTGCACAGTTTCAACGCATTAGTTCACGCAGAATGCTAAGATGAGGCTATTTGGTCTCGTGGAACCAAAGGTTAAAAGATAGAAAAAGCTCATAATACCTCGCTTAATTTGTGTAGGGGGTGATCTTTTAAGTAGTAATCTTACCGAGCATCCAAATGGAGGAATATGGTTATGGTGGAAGCCTCATCTCTATGAAGTAGATATTAAGTTGTACAGAATAATTGATATACTGCGGGGTAACACATAGGGGTACAAAGAGAAATTTTCATGTGACCTTGGTGTAGGCGTTTAATGATGTGGCTCTTAAAAGAAAATTGTGGTTAGATATTGGAAGGTTACATGGCCAGATACAAGGACCATAGGCAATAATGAGTAATTTCAACTGGGCATTAAAATGGAATAGAAGAGTGAAGTGTCATGTCGCTAAGACTGAGATAAGAGATTTTAAGCAGTATGTAGCAGATTATGGTGAAATGAGTAGCATGAAAGGTGTATAGCAACACTTACTAATCAAGAATTAGTTGATAACCTACATGCTTCTAAGGTGTTTCCAAGAAACCAGGTCTAGATGAACATTCTCTTGGGTAAATTGGATGAGAAGTAGGCATAAAGACTTAGTATAAGTTCAGATACTTTAATAGGTGAAGGTTGAATCCTGAATTCTACAGACCATAATAGAATGATGGAAAACAGATAAGAGAGGTACAAAGATATAGATGAATTCAACGAAGTGATAATAGATATTCAGTGTGATGTAGCCAAAGTGACAAATGTTGATGCAGCCAAAGACACCACTGAGTTAGTAAGTCCAACGAGAGGATAAAACAAAAGTCACTTGAGGAGACAAACGGTAATAATGCAAATAAGGAGGAACAAATAGATACTGGGAAAGAATATAGAAATAAATAGAATAAGGAAGACGTCGATGGTAAGGTGGTAAAAGTAAAACAACTCATTAAGAACCCATAATTGATAAAAGAATAAAAAACAACTCTTACTACTAAAGAACAGGTTGAAGGAGCTTTTGTAGCAGCAAAAGTTAATGAGGAGCGGAATGTTGACAAGAGTCAGGAGGTGTGTACCAATGGTAACAACTCTAATAATAGTAACACAGTGATATTAAAGGAAGATTGGGTAATGATGTCCAATGTGGATCAGAACAGGGCAGTGGAAGCGGATATGTCTATCCTAAATATATTGATCAGCAGAGAAATTTAATCAGTGATAATATGAGGGATGATTAGCATGGCAAACTTAAGGACTCACTGGTGAAGAAGTTACATGAACTAGGTAGATATATTATGGTATATGCAAAGAGTGATGCATTGGGAAGGTTGTCTCTGGGATAGTTTATACTATATTGTCGAAGATACGAGGGATCCTTGGCTAGTTAGTGAGGATTTCAATGTTGTTATAAATGGAAGAGAGACAATAGGCGGTCTTCATATATATCCTGCAGAGCGTGAGGATCTTTGCATTTGGTACTACTTCATGTGAAATGTTTGAAACTGAATTTAAAGGGAGTCTTTTTAAGTAATGGAATGAAAGAGCCGATAATGACTGTACTTTTAAGAGGTTCGATAGAATGTTGGCAACCATTTATTTTAGCTTGGTATGAACAAGTGGAAGTGGAACATGTAATAAAAACAAGTTTAGATATGCCCCTTAGTTATTAACTTAGGGTGGTCAATTTATGCATGTGAGTAGACCATTTAGATTCCTCAAGTTTTGGACAGAATATGAAGCATTCTTTTAGGCGCTAAATCAAAAAATTGGCACACTATTGTTGATTAAGATGATTTCGTTTCTTTTATACCGAAACTGAAGAATGTCAAGACTGCCCTATTAGTATGGAGTAAGGAAACCTTTGAAGATATTTTTAAGAAACTAAGTTTAGGAAGGATATTGCTAGATTTAAAGAGGAGTTGTTTGAAGAATTTTCAACAGAAGCAAATAGAATGATTTTACAAAGAGTTAAGGCAGACTTTGAAAGAGTATGAAGAAACTTCTGGCCATTTGATCAATAAAATGAGAGTTCTGTTTATATGCATGCTAAGACTCCTAGTAACTTGAATCAGCAAGAAAAATGTATTACTGGTTTCACTAGGGGAACATTTCCATTCATATATTTAGGATGTCCAGTATTACATGTTAGAAAGAGGAAGATAGACTATGCTGAATTAATTAAGAAGATTAAAGACAAGTTACAGGCTTGGGAAGAAAAATTGTGGTCACCATGAGGTAAAGCAGCGTTGATTACTAGTGTGTCACAAGTGAGCCTATACACATATTGTCTGCTATAAGACTTGCAAAATGTGTGATCAAAGATATACATACAAATAGTTGTAATTTTCTTCTAGTGTATAGTAAGGATGATGTTAAGGCTAAGCATTGGTTTACGTGGTTAAGAATATACTTTCCTAAGGATGATAGTGAATTGGGGTTCAGACATCATTTTGGATATATTAAAGGCATTGTGTAAAAAGCTATGATGGAAACCTAAGACCACCAACTCTCTATGGGTTAACTTTCTAGGGAACATGTACTCTGAAGCATTACCCTCAATATGTGCAACGGGAAGGTGGTTCTCAGGCCTTGAAAATGGTTGTTGAGGTAAATGATAACATTGGACAAGAAATATGGTGGGAAACAAAGAGTGGGACCGCTAACATTTTGATTTGATAATCGTACCAAATTGGAAACATTACACTATGTACTACTATCAGAGTTTCTTATTGATGAAAGGATGGAAGATGTCAAAGAACTACTATGTGGGGATTGATGAGGTTTGTCAAGGCTAGGGTAGTATCTACCAGATGACATTGTCTCACGTGTCACTACATACTTGATATATACCATGTAAATAATCCTTGGTGGATAAAGACAAGTTCTAGTAAATTTACTGGCCAAGTGTATGAGATTTGTTGAGATAAAGATTATATCCTTCTGGTGTATATAAGTAATTGTGGGTTAAAGTGTCATACAAGATATATTTCTTCCTATGGACGATGTGGAAATTTAAAATTCCAGTGGATAAAGTGTTGTTAAATATTGGAATTAATATGGTATCAAGATGTTGCTGATATAATGTTTTACATCAAGAAATGATAGGTCACTTGTTTCTTACAGGAGAGTTTGTCAAATCTATATGAAACTATTTTAACAATGCAGCAGGTATGCACATGAATTGTTGTCATGTTAAGCATGCAATACAGATATGGTGGAACACTATATGCCATTACAAATTGAAGCAAGTGTACCAGGTAGTACCAACTAGAATATTGTGGCAAGTCTGAAGATGAAGGAATATAGTACTGTATGAGGCTCTTTAACTTTGTTTAAGGTATTATATGAGATTCAGTTGAATATTCACAGGTAATTTGGTTCCTTAACTATTTTGATTTGGTGAATGATATATGTGATGTATATTGTGGCCCTGTGTGGCATTTATTGATTTGCTGAATATAGGTGGATAGACATAGTTATAAAGGAGGCTCTGCCGAAATTTCTAGAATCTAAGACATGTTATGAACATTCGAGGATGAATGTTTTTAAGGGGGGAAGGATTAATACCTCATAAGTTAAGACAAGGATTAAGAACGTCATTAAGGAATAAGATTCAGATATTGGATATAAAGTATAATTATACAAACTAAATCCGGAAGTTGGTGTTACAAAGGATGTGATGCCGGAAAGAAAAAAAATGTTGGTTACAACTAATGTGACGACGAGAATTAATACGGATAGTAGAAATTGCCCCAATGGAGTTATGGATTAAGTATGGTATTAAAAATCTTGACATGAGGAGTATGGGGACTTCTGGTGAGCTTGTTTTAATAGAGGGACCCTTTTTAATTAAACAATTAAGAGAAGGGGGTTAAAAGACAAAAAAAAAAATCAGATTTTCCTTCTTCTAAAACTTAAAAACAAACCCCTTCATCTTTTTATTCTCATTTTCATTTCAAAATACACTCCACTCCTCTTTCTCCTTCCCCAAAACTGAAACCACCCTCCCCAAAGCAAGAATTTAAGGTTCAATTCACTTCTTTCCCTAGATTAAGTCTCCCACAAAAAATTTAGCCAAGAAAATTTCACAAAAAAACAGTGGGTCTCGACACCACTGTTACCGTGAGTTTTAGCCCAGAATTTTCAAGTTTAAGATGAAGTTCTTGGCAAGAAAAACATAAGGAATGATGAAGTAACATTATTGAATTGTTGCATGTCGATTTGGAATTGAATAAGTGTGAAATTGAAGCCAAAATTGGAGCGAAAACAGTGGCAAAATCGGGACTGCTGGGCAGATTTTTAGTCAACTTTGGAAGGATATATCTCCTAGTATATTAGGAGTTTTTGGGTGTTTCAAAAGCCTAGAATGAAGTTCGTCGAGTCTAGTTTCCAACACAATAAACCTCTCGTCGATAAGACAGCGGAGTAGAGAGTTATGGACGTTAAAAGTTCAGCTGACAAAACAGTGGCTAAAAATCGGGACTGTTTTGGGATTAAATTAAGGTATGAAAATTCTTCTTTCTATGCTATAATCAAAGTTGCATATTGTTGTAGTTGAAGTAATGGACTTGTGTTAGGAAAAAATCTTGAATTTAGACAATGCATGTGGAATTTGGATGTTGAACCGAAATTGGACTATTTTGGGCATGCGTTGGATTTGTATGTTGTGTTGTAAATTCCATTACTAATTGCGTGTTAAAAATGGAATAACTTGTGAAGATTTAAGATGTGTTCATTATATGGAATTGTTGGAAAATAAGTTGGATTATTAATTAAGGAAAGAGTAAATGGTTGCATGTTAAATGACCTAAAACTCATGAATAACTTTCGGACATTGTGCGACCCTTTACGGGTTGTTTTGGTGCCATATAATCGTTGTTGCTATTATTGACATCGTCACTAATTGTGTTTTAACAATTGAAAGAAGCATTGGTACTTGGTGACGTAATTAGCTATATAAGATGACGCGAGATGAAATGGATTTAAGAAACCAAGAAAGGAATTATGAAATCTTTTTAGACATTGTCGTAACATTTTAAGTATTGAATGAATATGGTAAATAGGTGTGATAATCACCTTGATGATTTAAATTATTGTCTTTCATAAGTAACGAGAAAGGGGTTATATGACGACGAATATGCGGTATATGGAGCCTAGTTAGATTTCATATTGAAATGATTGGATTGTTGGTTGATTTAAATTATTGGTTGATTTGAATTGCTGGTTGATTTGGATTGTTGGTTAATTGTGGATACGCACATAAACAGAGGAAATGCTGCCCAAATTTTTATAGAATTAAGGAAGCCATTATTCAAATAACTTACGTTAGGAGTCCTAGAATTAATGGTCTTATTATTATTATTATAGGCTGACATACTAGACGAGGCGCATCCTAGTTTTACATTGATTGATCGACTAAGAGGTATGTGAGACTATCCTTCTTTCTTTTTGGCATGATTTTAATGAAAGTACGGCGGACGTACGTAATTCCTATAAGTTCAGTTTTAAAGGATAATTGTTGATTAGTCTATAATTTTCAGTAAAAGAGTTTATTATGATGATATTATCGAGAGTCAAAGATGATTTTTAATTGCATCTGGTTGCTCATGATATCTAATCGTGCTAAGTATTATTGTTTCACTCCACCGAGTCCCGGGTCGGATCATGTTCGTCTTGTGACTTTACAGAATTCATCGAGTCCCTCACTAGAGGGTCGAGACACGTTATATACATATATACAGATTTTATCGAGTCCCTCCATAGAGGGCCGAGACATGATATACGCACATATACAGACTTTCATCGAGTCCCACAGTAGAGGGCCGAGACATGTTATACAGATTGATACACAGACATAGACATAGTGACAGTATGAGTAAGCATTCATGATTTCTGATATGACTCTCATTTTTGTTAAGCTTGATGACTCTCTATCTTTACTTGACACAGTTGTAATTTAATTTTCAGTATTTCATGTTTTATATACTAAGTACATTATTTCGTACTGACCCATTTTTCTCGGGGGGCTGCGTTCATGCCCGCAGGTTCAGGTGTTCAGATAGGTGACCCTCCAGCTTAGGACACTACCAGCCGCTGAAGAGCTCCCTTGTCCCGGAGTCAGTTATTTTGGTACAGATCCTTACATTCCAGACTTAGGTATATTTTGGACACGACGGGGCCCTGTTTCGTCATATGTCAGTATTGTACTCCTAGAGGTCTTTTGACAACTGTGGGGTGGTTGTATGTACTTCCGTTTTGGTTTGCGACGTTGCTCTACTCTGTGTTGGGATGTTCCCGGATATACTTGTTGTTATCTAGTGGCAGCCTTGTCGACTTCTTGTATATTGTGTTGGTTAATTGCGACTTCTGAGACGAGTTCATTCACGTGTAGCGCCGCTTGTCACCTGCCTACGTGGACGGGTTATCATCGGTGTTATTACGTCACAAATTTCTATAAATCCCGGTATTAAATGGATTAAGTGTGACAGGTCAGTAATGACGTCCAATCAGGACGTTTAGGCGCGGCCCATCGGTAATGACAGGTCAGTATTCCCTGCTATAAATTGATGTATTGCGACTATTGCAACTAGCAAGGACATATACGAGACAAGTGCTATAAACTTGTAGGGTATCCTGATGATTTCAGAGAAAAAAGGAAAGTAAATGTGGCTGTGACAAGAGAAGGGAATACTTGTGGTCCATCAAACCTGAGGTGAAGGAGTGAGACGGTTATCCCAGGAGCAGCAGGATCATTTCACCAGATGCTGAGAGCGTATCCTCATGAGAAAATTGATCGGTGTATTTTATATACACTTTTTGAGTCATTTTTAGTTAGTCTTTTGTCCCTTTTTGTACAAATACGTGTCGTATTAGGATAGATTTTCTTTCTTTTGAGTCAAGTTGGTTAAAATGGCCCAATGGCGGAAAAGAAGCGAAAAGAGGGCAAAAACGGAGGTTCCAGAGCTTAAAAGCAGAGAAAGTGGCGAACCAGGCACGGACACGGGCCAGCGCCGCGGTGCCTCCTACCAACAGGTGCAGGGTCGCGGCGCCCAATATCCAGAAGGCCGCAGAAGTTGCAGCGCCGCGGCGCCTCTAGACCGCAGAGTGCAGGGCCGCGGCACCAAATCACCAGACCAGTGCAGAAGTTCCGGCGTCGATAGCAGGGCCGCGACGCCGACGCGGGAAAATCAGGTTTTCAGACGTGTTTTGGGCCAGGCCTGAAGGGAAAAGTTTGAGGCAGTTTTGAGCCTATAAAAGGAGAACCCTATGCAGTTTTCAAGGGTTCCCTTTCTTGCACAAACACAAGATTTCTTGGATTGAAGATTGGAGACTTTAACTTAGTAATTTTCTTTTCTTTTCTTTACTTTACTTTCAGTTTTTATGTTGGATATTGAATTAGTTCTTGTCATGTCAATGGCTAGGAACTAATTCCATTATAGGGCTTTCCATGTCGAATCACTTGAAACTTATATTATGAATTGATGCATGTTTATGGTTATTCTTCTTATTGTTGAGATTTACCCAATAATTGCTTTGAATGCTTGGTAATTAATTGATCACTAATTATAATTATTTATATGATTTCTAATCAAACTTCGAAAGGGGGAGGTTGTGACTATGCTGTAAGTTGGGTAGACATATTTTGGATTGGGGATGAAAATACCTCAATTACTTGTGTAGCGTTAATGAGAGGTTTAAACACCTAATTTTACGCATGGCGCGTGACGATTAACTAGGTTTTTGGTCTTAATCCTCCTATAGAGTCATCCTTATCACCGAAAGGTAGAAAGGAGCGTTACTGGGGTTGAGTGTTTATATAGCCTTAACGGGAGTATAAAACGATTTAGTAAACCTGCTAGCTCCAAAAGAAGAAGAACCATAATTCATTGCATTAATAAGTAATATAAGCGGATAGTTGAGGAGACTTGGAAGCCCTATTTCCATCACTACTGAAGTAAACACATAGTTAATTAGCCTTTATAATTGTTAGTTATAATCAACAAAATCAAATATCGGTTACCAAATAGATACCAAAATATAGATAGTTGGTACTTGAACACTAATCCTTGTGGACGATATTTGGTCTTACCAAGACTATATTACTTGTCACGATAACGTGCACTTGCGTTAAAGTGTGTGCATCTTTTCGCGCACCAAGTTTTTGGCGCCGTTGTCGGGGATTAGGCATAGTTCAATATCAGTTTTATCTATTTTTAATTTCTAATTTGGTTTTTATTTTTATTTATTTATTACGTTTTATGTATATATTTTGTGAAAACAAGTGTGCCGTGATCCGTTGTTGGTTTTGATTCATCTCAGGGATCCTGAAGACATGGATTACTACTGTCAATATGATGAAGCTCCAACCCTACAGGAAGAGAGGGAGGAGTTAGGAGAAGCCATACTCAGTTTCACTAGGTATCAAACTCAGTTCATGGACGAAACGAGAATGGCCATGAAGAAGTTGGAAACGCAAATAAGAGAACTCGCGGTCACCTTGAACAGCGAAATGCAAGAAAAGCAATCTGCACCTGTGAGAGGTAGCAAGCAAATTGAGGAGCCTGAACTACACCCAGAAATTGAGGAATCTGGCGAGATAGTTGGTGTAGAGAAGGAAAATATTGCGGAGATCCAATTATTCACCTTCTTGGATTCTGTGGAATTTCTTTTTCCTGCACTTATTATAGAAGAAACACCACTAGCTATCACTGTTGATCCCCAATTAGGAAGTCCATACCTTCAAGGGCACCCCCTAGAGTTGAGAGATGTAGAGAATTGCACTGATTCCTACATTATAGAAAGCCTAAAAGACAAGCTTGTCTTGTGTACTTGAGGGATAATTTGTTACACCCCGGAATTCCCTGGATATGTTTATAAGAACGTACGTAAGAATTAAAAAATGTAAAGGTTTGAGACGAGTAAAAATTTATCGGAATTATGGAATTGTTGGAAAAACGAAATCTTGCGACGAACGGGAGGGCGACACGTGTCACCCCCCTTAGTGGTCTTGGAAGAAATTTGTCTTGGATGGAATGGTCATTTGACCAATATTAGGATGGCCAAGTCTTGCAAAGACTTTAGCTTGATATTATTGACTTAGTCAATGCCACTTGGCTAGGATCCATGTGAAACCCATCTTGACCAACCATTTGTTCTAATCTTGACCCTCCATATTTTTATATAAGCTCCTTAGTAGCAAGACAAGGCAAAACACTTAGAAAATTTTCAAGAAAATTGAGAGGGGCTTGAGGGAAGCTCTCGGCTTGCCTAGGGTTTGAGGGAGAAAAATTTCAATTGTTGTCCAATAATTCCCCCACTTTAAACCAAGGTACCTAAGGGTATTGTAAGTTTTTCTCAATAGAAAGATCCCGGAAAAATGGTGTTTTCGTATTAGTCGCAAGGCGAAAACCTAAAGGGTTATTCAACTTTGAAGTTGAAACTTGAAGATGAGTTTTTCATAAGCTTCTAAGGATGGCTTGGAGTGGATTGGAATGTCGTAAGGAGGAGCTAAAGGTGCTAGGGATCGACTTGTACTCTTGGATCATATTTTGGGCTAATTGAGGTATAATCTTCGTTTTACTTTTGTAATTGAAGATTTCATGATATGATAAGTTATAAGTGATCATGTGATATGTGTTATGAAGTTTAATAAGTGTTATGGAATTGGAAGCTCAAAATCCGAAAACGACATATTTTAGCCATTTGAAATTGAAATCCAATTTGATCAATAAATTGAATTGTCGCATGTTACCTACTTGAAGAATGTAGTAGCTATAATCAATAGCGGCTTGATATCATGTTATACTAAACTACTTGAATTAAAGAGGAATTGGAAAGATTGTTATGTTGATACACCTTTGGCCGAGAATGGACATTGTAGTTTAGACTAGTTGTTTATATTATTGTGAGCCAATTGGGGCTGTTTGGTTATTCATTTGCATTGAACGACCTTCTATATTGTTGTGAGCCAATTGGGGCTGTTTGGTTATTCATTTGCATTGAACGACCTTCTATATTATTGTGAGCCAATTGGGGCTGTTTGGTTATTCATTTGCATTGGATTACCTTCTATATTGTTGTGAGCCAATTGGGGCTGTTTGGTTATTGTATTTCGACCTTGGAAAAGGTGGCAAAGTTAGTAAAAATAAAGGAAGTGCTGTCCGATTTTCCGTAGAATTTAGTGTCTTGCACTTGGAATATTCTACGTTTGAAACTAGAAGTTAATAGACGTACTATGGTCATTATAGGTTGACATACTACGTACGACGATTGGACGTAGCTAGTGGATAACCGAAGAGGTATGTGGAACTTTTCCTATCTTTTGAGCATGACTAGTTTCACGTATATAGTACGGTAGACGTACAAGATTTTGACAATCTAGTCCATTTGACATCCTTGGCTTATTTTAGGAATGTCCAAGTTGATTGAGTTAGGGAATTAACTCACTTGTTTAAATGTTAAGGATATCTTGGTTTTCAAAGTTAAGAGACTTTAAGTATGTTGAAAGTATTTTGATACTTGTTTTTATGGAAAGTTTAAAGAGTGGTTTACTCTAAGTAATTTAAGTATGTTAAGGGACTTGAAGAGTTTTAAAGTATGCGATACTTGTTTCGTTTTAAACGTATAAGTCCATTGGATAGGAAATTGTATTGACTAATGCATAAAGTGAATATAACGACTTTATGGGGAGTTGGTTATATTGGCTTTATGGAAAGATAAATGGCTTGATTTATTGAAAGACAATGTGATTTAAAGGCATCAATTGCCTAAGGTTTTTACGAGAAAGGAAGTCACTTGATTTAGAAGCCTAGTTTTATTTCTAAAAGTGTTGTGACTTGTCTTGAAAGGAAATTGTAACTTGATACTACGGTTATTAGTATCTTGGAAGTTTGATAATGAAATGAGTCATTTTAAAAGAATTGAAGTACGTAGTACTTTGGGTTAAACTCCCGGATTTAAAATGACATGTTTGTGCCTTAGGTAAACTAAAAATGAGAGCGTACATGAACAAGGATAATAAGAAGTTAGGGGATTTCTTAACTTGCTTATATATTGTATGATAAGCCGGTAGTGCTTATGTTATGTGTGATAGCCGGATTTGTGCTAGTGATATATTATTCGTTGCGGGGTCATTCCCCGGGTTTGTGGCATTGCATATTTCCATGGATTTGCTACCCACGATGCGAGGAATACCTCATGCAGTCCGTAGGCTTATGCGGGTGAAATAGTCCCGTGCGGGCGGGTCCGACCTATGCGAGGAATACCTCATGCGAGTCGTAAGGGCTTATGCGGGTGAAATAGTCCGTGCGAGGAATACCTCATGCGGGTCCACGCGATCTACGGGTGAAATAGTCCCGTGAATAGGATCGCTTTATGATCTGCGGGCGGGTGGTCTGCTTTGATCGTGAGCCTCTACTTTATATTGTAAGTATACACCTATTTACTCTCATGATTAGTAAGGCACTGATTATCGTTAATTGAAGCAATCATACATGTCTCCGCTTTATTTTAGACTTATGATTTCATTCTGATACTTTGATTTCACATATTTGGTACATGTTATCGACCTCCTTGAAGTGCGTTCATCGCCAGTAAAGTACAGTTCTTGATCCTCGCTCTTAGGATCACTGTCATTGTTGAGAAACTCCTTCATTTGGAGGCTTATCCTGGTATTGTCGGTTGTTGTACATTCGGGGTATGGCGGGGCCGTCACTTGAGTTGTTCTTAGAGTGCGTAGTCACATCATTGTGGTTTGGGCTGTAAAGGAAAGAAAAATGTACTGTTCTATTTCTGGATTGAGTATATTTTACGGAAGGTGGCCTTATCGGCTAGCCTGTTGTTGGTTACTGTCTAAGTTTTTATGTATGTTGTATACGTTCCGCTGCTATTCTCTGATATATACAGCGGGGTGCCCAGTAGGGCACGATCGCGAGCTTGGGTCGGTCGTGATAAAAGTGGTATCGGAAGCGCTTAGTCCTCGGAAAGTGTCTGACCGTGTCTAGTAGAGTCTTGATTATCGGTGTGTTGTGCACCACATCTATAATCGAGGAGGCGAGACATTTAGGATTGGTTTCCATTCTTCTCACTCTAAGATCGTGCGATAGAGCTGTATGGTTAGGGTCGTCTCTCCCTAACAAGTTATGATTGTTTGCAGCTACGAGAAAGGCAGCAGTGACCCAGGAAGGATTACGTGGATTGCGTATCCAGGTTGGTAATGTTGTAGTATAGTTGGTATTGTGACATACAACTATACAGATTTATGTATGAGGGTCAGACGCGTGTTGCCTAGAATGATTTTAGATTACCAGGATTTGGTTAGGACTAAATAAATACCGGGAAGGTATGAAACAGTTTAATGAATTCTCATCAAGGTTTTATGTACTAATTTGAGATAATTAGGAAGTGATGAGTTATCGAAAAAGGTAATGGAACCTTAAGAAGTTTTTGTTAAGAGACTAAATGGAAGACGATGTTAGTAACTTAAGCTACGTGGTATGCTTAAGGGAATTGTACGGGCGAGATCCGGACAAAGAAAGTATGGTTGTTGTGGACAAGACAACCCGATTATAGTATATTGAGAAATTTTTGTACCCGGTTACGGGGGGCTGGTAAGATAGGCTTGGAGCATGGAAATTGCGAGCCTGAGAAAGTGATAACCACCGAGACCTTAGGTATATAAGGCCTTCTCGGGTAGTAAAAAGTTAAGACAGACCAAGGAAAAGAGTTAAGTACGACGCCGAGTCGAGTTGAGGACCTATTAAGGGTCGCCCCATAGCTTGAAATGAGATGGGATCAGTTGGTAGTAGTCCCGCTACGTGACAGGGTCACGAGGGTGCAAGGCCCAAATTTTAGTTAATCAGTTTATGGGTTCGTGGACGTGTTCCACCGGAACCAGGTTGAGAGAGCCGGAAATGGCCTTAAGTTTCTTAATTAAGTAACTCCAAGGAGTGGAGGCCAGATTAGTATGGAATTTATGTGCGTATGCTAGTATAAATTTGGAAGTACAGAAAGAGTGCGACCAGTGTAGAGAAATAGAGCCGGAATCTATGAAAACCCTTCGGGGTGACTACACCCGTGAGTGTTGGGTGGTAGCTGAGCGGTTAAATAATAATTGACGGTAACGATAAAGTCGTTGGACCCAGCAGAGCTGTTATGACAGACATTGAGGTCATTATGAGTACGGGCTAGTTGGCCTCTTGTTATGCCAACGTTGACTGCAGAGAGAGATTGGCTCGATTCCAGCTTTCTGGTAAGCTGATTATCCAGTGAAAAGGAAGAGAAGTGGTAGTAATCAGTGAATTATCCTTCCTTCTTTGGCATCATTGTTTTCTTTTTAAGTCTGTGTGACTTGTTCACTTGGGGTAAATTGACGCAGAAAGTAGGTAATAATTGAACTTGGAGGAAGTTATGTTAGGTGCCCTTGGAGGTACTTGGAGTTGGTTTGGTGTGGCGGTCAGGGCCACGACCTTCCGGATAATTTCAGGAAAATGTGCAAGGCAAGAATAAAAAAAATAAGTACGAATGCTGCCGGCGGAAAGCTGAGGGCAACTTTGGTAGGTTTTGAAAATCTACATGACTTTAAGGCGGTGCGTGATGATTAGCTAATTACTGGACCGCAAGAGGACCCTGTGATTAGGGTTGTGACTCCAAGGAAAGTTTAAGAAAGGGAGATAAGTTGTCTCCCCCACACAAAAGGACAGTTTTACGTATTATGGGGTTGCGTGTACCCATGTTGCTAGACGTATAAGACTGGTAAGGTCTTCGGTATCGTCATGCCATAGGTTACAGTTGTAGATAACCGTGGGAAAAGTGTTGGGTTGGGGTAATTAAGAACGACGTACGAATTGGTCGAGGAAGTGTCGTAAAGATATAAATGTAAGTTGCACGAGTCATGATTACCCCAGACGAGTGTAAAGACCATTAGTAGATAATGGGCAGTAAGAACATTTCGGGGAAATGTGGTAACACCTAGCTATAGGCTCTGCGAACTGGGAAAGGAAAATCGGGTTACTACTTGACGAAGATCAAGGAAACCTCCCCCCCTAAAAACGTGATTGACAATAAGTCTTAGCCGTGAGGCAAGCAAAGGAATTAAGTCTAAGTTTAGTGACCAAGTTTGGTTGCAACAAAAAGGGAAACAGGAACCATAAGTGAGATTAAGGATACCCGAATATTTCACAGGAATGAGAAAGGCTTTCAGTTATTGGAAGATAAGTTGACCACGACTAGAGCTCTAACCCCTCCTGTGAGACTAGAGGGTTAGGTTTTTATGATAACACGTTGGGTGTTGGGCTAGGTTGTGTGCTGACGCAACCCGAGAAGGATAGAGCCTATGTTTTCCCGGTAGTTAGGGAAGCAGGAAAGGAAATTGCGCCACTCACGATTTAGAGCTGGCGGCAATTAAATCATGCCTTGAAGATTTGGGGACATGACGTATATACAGACTTCATGTGGATATTTGTGCAGACCACAAAAGCCTCCGGTATATCTGCAGGCTGAGGCAGTAGAATTTGCGACAGCGATGGTGGCTAGAGTTACTCAGGGATTGTGATATTGATATCCTATACCATCCGGGGAAAGCCAAGACAGTTACAGATACTCTTTGTCGTGGATCTAAGGGTAGCCTGCCAGATGGGCAGCCAGATAGACAGGACGTGGTCCGTAAGATTCTTCAGTGACCGAGCCTAGGGGGTTCGATTATTTGTTTCCAAGGTTAATGAAGTTAGATCCGAGGAGTTGCCGAGTCTTCCGTCGTTGAGGAGGTAAAGAGGCGACAGATGAGGATCCAGTTATGATACGGTATCGAGTTACGACTCTCCGAGGAGAGAAGAGCCTGTTTGAGTAGCACGGATGGGGTCTTTGTGAGATGAGATAGATTGCGTGTACCGGTCTTTGCAGTCTAGTCAGCAGGTTTTAGGGGAGGCACGCAGTGCTTATTGCCCTAATTGTTTGGGGCCGACTAAGTCGTGTCGTGACCTCAGATGTATGTATGGGTAAGAGGACCGGAAAAGGGACATAGTTGAGTTTACTGCTTAGTGTCCGAGTTAGTAGCAGGTCATGGTTGAGCACCAGAAGCCCAGTGGGATATTGCAGGCGATTGAAATCCCAACCTAGATATGAGAGGTAATTAATATAGATCTTGTTACAGGGTGGCATCGTACTCGGAGGAAGTGCGACTCCCTGGGGGTCATGGTAAGTGGGCTGGCGAAACCAGTCGTGTTCTTCCGGTTAGGGCCATTTACTCGGCTGAGGATTATGCTTGCTTGTATAGCAGAGAGATTGTGAGACTGCACGGGGTTCCTACGTTTATGATGGCCAAGCGGATGAGCTCGATTCTACGGATAACCGGAGGTTTTTCGGGAGGATTAGGGACACAGTGAGTCTCGATGTTGCATTACACCCTCGGGCCAAGCGGACGAGCAAAGCGTACTATCCGTGCACGAGGATAGGATGCGGGCCTATGTTCTTGATTTCAGATATAGCCGGGAGGGTTAATTGCCTCTTTATGTGTTGCGTACTATAACAGATACCTTTCCAGTATTCAGATGGCCCTGTATGAGGCCTTGTATGTAAGAAAGTGTAGATCGCCGGTTGGATGGTTCGACATAGGCGAGGTTCAGTTATTTGGTCCAGACTTGTTTCAGCGGGCTGTGGATAAGGCGAAGCTTATCCGGGAGAGATTATGAGTAAGCTCAGAGTCAGCAGAAGCTTTATGCGGATAACCGATGTTGATACATGGGGTTCAGGTTGGCATTTTAGTTTGAGCATTGTTATGTGGCCACCTGAGGCATTATTGGTATGTAGGGGTTGTAAGGGACTATGTCGCTATCTTTAAGTTGGACTCCCAAAAGAACATTCGGGGACGAATGTTTCTAAGGGGGGAAGAATGTTACACCCCGGAATTCCCTGGATATGTTTATAAGAACGTACGTAAGAATTAAAAAATGTAAAGGTTTGAGACGAGTAAAAATTTATCGGAATTATGGAATTGTTGGAAAAACGAAATCTTGCGACGAACGGGAGGGCGACACGTGTCACCCCCCTTAGTGGTCTTGGAAGAAATTTGTCTTGGATGGAATGGTCATTTGACCAATATTAGGATGGCCAAGTCTTGCAAAGACTTTAGCTTGATATTATTGACTTAGTCAATGCCACTTGGCTAGGATCCATGTGAAACCCATCTTGACCAACCATTTGTTCTAATCTTGACCCTCCATATTTTTATATAAGCTCCTTAGTAGCAAGACAAGGCAAAACACTTAGAAAATTTTCAAGAAAATTGAGAGGGGCTTGAGGGAAGCTCTCGGCTTGCCTAGGGTTTGAGGGAGAAAAATTTCAATTGTTGTCCAATAATTCCCCCACTTTAAACCAAGGTACCTAAGGGTATTGTAAGTTTTTCTCAATAGAAAGATCCCGGAAAAATGGTGTTTTCGTATTAGTCGCAAGGCGAAAACCTAAAGGGTTATTCAACTTTGAAGTTGAAACTTGAAGATGAGTTTTTCATAAGCTTCTAAGGATGGCTTGGAGTGGATTGGAATGTCGTAAGGAGGAGCTAAAGGTGCTAGGGATCGACTTGTACTCTTGGATCATATTTTGGGCTAATTGAGGTATAATCTTCGTTTTACTTTTGTAATTGAAGATTTCATGATATGATAAGTTATAAGTGATCATGTGATATGTGTTATGAAGTTTAATAAGTGTTATGGAATTGGAAGCTCAAAATCCGAAAACGACATATTTTAGCCATTTGAAATTGAAATCCAATTTGATCAATAAATTGAATTGTCGCATGTTACCTACTTGAAGAATGTAGTAGCTATAATCAATAGCGGCTTGATATCATGTTATACTAAACTACTTGAATTAAAGAGGAATTGGAAAGATTGTTATGTTGATACACCTTTGGCCGAGAATGGACATTGTAGTTTAGACTAGTTGTTTATATTATTGTGAGCCAATTGGGGCTGTTTGGTTATTCATTTGCATTGAACGACCTTTTATATTGTTGTGAGCCAATTGGGGCTGTTTGGTTATTCATTTGCATTGAACGACCTTCTATATTATTGTGAGCCAATTGGGGCTGTTTGGTTATTCATTTGCATTGGATTACCTTCTATATTGTTGTGAGCCAATTGGGGCTGTTTGGTTATTGTATTTCGACCTTGGAAAAGGTGGCAAAGTTAGTAAAAACAAAGGAAGTGCTGTCCGATTTTCCGTAGAATTTAGTGTCTTGCACTTGGAATATTCTACGTTTGAAACTAGAAGTTAATAGACGTACTATGGTCATTATAGGTTGACATACTACGTACGACGATTGGACGTAGCTAGTGGATAACCGAAGAGGTATGTGGAACTTTTCCTATCTTTTGAGCATGACTAGTTTCACGTATATAGTACGGTAGACGTACAAGATTTTGACAATCTAGTCCATTTGACATCCTTGGCTTATTTTAGGAATGTCCAAGTTGATTGAGTTAGGGAATTAACTCACTTGTTTAAATGTTAAGGATATCTTGGTTTTCAAAGTTAAGAGACTTTAAGTATGTTGAAAGTATTTTGATACTTGTTTTTATGGAAAGTTTAAAGAGTGGTTTACTCTAAGTAATTTAAGTATGTTAAGGGACTTGAAGAGTTTTAAAGTATGCGATACTTGTTTCGTTTTAAACGTATAAGTCCCTTGGATAGGAAATTGTACTTGACTAATGCATAAAGTGAATATAACGACTTTATGGGGAGTTGGTTATATTGGCTTTATGGAAAGATAAATGGCTTGATTTATTGAAAGACAATGTGATTTAAAGGCATCAATTGCCTAAGGTTTTTACGAGAAAGGAAGTCACTTGATTTAGAAGCCTAGTTTTATTTCTAAAAGTGTTGTGACTTGTCTTGAAAGGAAATTGTAACTTGATACTACGGTTATTAGTATCTTGGAAGTTTTATAATGAAATGAGTCATTTTAAAAGAATTGAAGTACGTAGTACTTTGGGTTAAACTCCCGGATTTAAAATGACATGTTTGTGCCTTAGGTAAACTAAAAATGAGAGCGTACATGAACAAGGATAATAAGAAGTTAGGGGATTTCTTAACTTGCTTATATATTGTATGATAAGCCGGTAGTGCTTATGTTATGTGTGATAGCCGGATTTGTGCTAGTGATATATTATTCGTTGCGGGGTCATTCCCCGGGTTTGTGGCATTGCATATTTCCGTGGATTTGCTACCCACGATGCGAGGAATACCTCATGCGAGTCCGTAGGGCTTATGCGGGTGAAATAGTCCCATGCGGGCGGGTCCAGCCTATGCGAGGAATACCTCATGCGAGTCCGTAAGGGCTTATGCGGGTGAAATAGTCCCATGCGAGGAATACCTCATGCGGGTCCACGCGATCTACGCGGGTGAAATAGTCCCAGGAATAGGATCGCTTTATGATACTGCGGGCGGGTGGTCCTGCTTTGATCGTGAGCCTCCTACTTTATATTGTAAGTATACACCTATTTACTCTCATTGTTAGTAAGGCACGATGTCGTTAATTGAGCAATCATACATGTCTCGATTTTATTTTAGACTTATGATTTCATTACGATTTTCAGTTTCACATATTTGGTACATGTTATGCGACCTCCTTGGGTGCGTTCATCCGCAGTAAAGTGCAGTTCTTGATCCTCGCTCTTAGGATCACTGTTCGGTGTTGAAGCTCCTTCATTTCGGAGGCTTATCCCGGTATTGTCGGTTGTTGTACATTCGGGGTATGGCGGGGCCCCGTCACTTGAGTTGTTATTCTTAAGTGTAGTCACATTGTGGTTTGAGTGTAAAGGAAAGAAAAATGTCCGTTCTATTTACGGATTGAGTATATTTTACGGAAGGTGGCCTTATCGGCTCTTTGTTGTTGGTTACTGTCTAAGTTTTTATGTATGTTGTATACGTTCATCTGCTATTCTCTCGATATATACGGCGCGGTGCCGGGTAGGGCACCGATCGCGAGCTTGGTCGGTCGTGACATAATTGTATGTTAAAGGCTCTTGTTTGAACAAATGGTTGTAGGGAAATTGAAACCTACGACAACAAATCTGCGGATTGCAAGCAGTTCGCAGAAGGATCCAATGGGCACTCGTAAAGGTTAATTGCGTCCGGCTAAAAGACGTTAAAGACAGCGCTTGTTGGGAGGCAACCCAATGTTTTCAATTATGTTATTTTAATTTCTGTCTTTAGTTTATTTTATTTTGTCTAGAACGGTCTCACGGAGGTAGTGTTTGTGTTGTGGTTGACAGGTGTAGGCCAATAAATTGAAGGGCGAAAACTGAAGAAAAGCCAAGATTTCCAGAAAAAGCGGGTAGCCATGCGGCGAGAGGCGGCGCGCGCCAAAAAGAAAGGCGAAGATTAGCGTTGCGGCGCCAGTGCGAGAACGCGCAAAAATTCCCGAAGTAGTGCAGAAAGTTGGGCGTCGCGGCGCAAAATGCAGGGCCGCGGCGCCGAAGCGGAAATCCAGAAAGTAATAAAACGCCCAAGACCCGATTTTCCCCAAATTCAAACTAAAACCTAACCTTTCTTCTCCACAAAACCCACGAAAATTCAAACCTCACCCACAAATCTTCCATAAATCAAACCCAACCACAACCAAAAACTCCTAAAGTCCCTAAACCCTTAACCATTTCAACCAACAAAACTTCATCAAAGTGCCTCAAATCACCATTAGAAGCAAGAAAACCTTGAAGAACACCGTACAAAAGGTAATCTTTATCTTTTCTTGAAAGTTTTACAGTAGTCAAAGGAGGTAGTAGTTTGGAGGAGTATTGCATTGTTGAAGTCGTTGGGGTGTTGGAAAATTGGTTGTGAAATTTAGAGGAGGAGTATACAAAGAGGGTATGGGTATTGTGTAGTACAGGAGTTGGAGTTTGGGGGTGTTAGTGTTGTAGCTGCTAGTTGTTGTGTGATTGTGTTGGGGAACATTTGTGATACTAAGTTTGTAAGCTGCAAAAAGTGATTTAACCATGTCCGCCAGAAAGAGAAGAGCCTCCACATCCACCTCAGCCCCGCAATATGATGATACTAGGTTTGTGAGCCAACAAGCTTATGAAAGATACAAAAAGCTTAGTACTAGGCCTTTAATCCCTGAAAGGGGAATGGACTATCAGAGGGAGTCGCTTGGGGAGGAGGATGTCTATGAGCCCATTCAGGCAATGATTGAGATGATGGGGTGGAAAAGATTTGTAGACCCGGAAGAGATAGCACCAATGAACACAGTAATGGTGCGTGAATTTTATGCTAATCTTCCGGAGAAGCTGAACAATAGATGCTTTGTGAGGGGACAATATGTGCCTGTGACGGCAGAAGAGGTCAATGCGGTATTGGAAACAGTTGATGTTGAGGAAAGAGGTGATGACCGAAGCTACTTCAGATCATGGTCTAGAAGCACCAACCGCATCGACTGGGATACCGTCGCAAGCACAGTGAGCTACCCTGGGGCTGCATTTGATATTGCCAGAAATGGGTCAAGAGGATGGCAGTGTCGATTCAACAGCGGCCAAGGTTGGTATTTCGTCGATGCGTCTGATTCCATCAACGCACTTCACCAGAGTGCCAGAAGATAGGATCAAATTGATATATGGAATTATGACGGGGAAGACGATTGATGTGGGAAAGGAGATAGTGCAAAGCATTGAAGAGACCAGCAGGTTGGTAACAACAGGTGGGTTGGGACATGGCTCACTTATTACAAGTTTATGCGCCATAAATGGGGTCCCAACCCTACCCACTGATACTCGTGAAAGAAACCAACTGCCTGTGTCATATGGGATAATGCACTCTTTCCCAGACCCAAGCCTCCCAGCAGCAAGAAGAAGAGCAGCAGCACCACCAGAAGCAGCAGCAGAGGCCGCCATGAACGAAGATGAGCCTGAAATAGAGGCTCAATATGCGGCAGGGAGCACGACCACCAACCACGTAATCGAGCCTCGGTGCCTATGATGGAGCGGTTGCTCGAGAACTGCAGAATGATGATGCAACATTTCGACCACGATGATACAAGGACAACAAGAGTTGAGACAAGGGCAAAGAGGTGAGGCGGGAGCAACAGCGATTGCACCAAAGATTTGACGAGATGAGTTCCCTGTTCAACCAATGGTCGATGCATTATCCACCGCCACCGCCACCATTTTAAACCAAGTCTGTAAGTGTCTTGTTTCTTTTATTGTCTTTGAGTCTTGCACACATTGGGGACAATGTGTGATTTAAGTTTGGGGGGTGTCTTATTTTCGAGTCTTATTGTTATAGTATGTTTAAGTCTTTTTGATTGTTTTGTGTATATTTTGAGTCATAATTTTTTTTTTGAGTCATAATTGTCTGTCAAAGATCATGCATGTTGTAGTTACTAGAAACACCTAGTGAAGTAAGGTGGAATAATGTAATGGAATTAGAAGCAACAACTATCTAAACACTTAGGTTAGATATGCCAAAAACTCACAAAATCTGTCTATTTGGAGTTTCTTGCTTAAATTGTGCATGCTAAATGATGAAAACCTATATGTAATGATTGCTTGCTATTTGAGGCGAAATAGTTAGGATATGCATGTTAGGGAGATGACTCAAGCGTTTCTTTGTTAGCCAATTCTTACCACTTTTTTCTATCCCTGACATTAAAAATATCCCTAGTCAGCCCCATTGAGCCTAAAAATTGAACTTTTTCTTTGACACCCTATATTCACATACTTGTACCATAAGTAAACATGTGAAATAGTTGGAATAAAGTGTGTTAAAAAAGACACAAAAAGAGCAAACAAGATTGATGCACCCCAATTAAAAAGTAATAAGAAATAGGCAAAAGCCTAAGTTTGGGGGTGCTTGCTATTATGATACACTTCACGCTCTCAATAACAAAAGAGGGGAAAGATAGAATTGGAGTGAAGAAAAGAAATCAAAAGAAAAAGGGAAAAATTGAAAAGCTAAAGAGCTTATGGTACACAAAATGAGCCTAAATGCCTATTTTTACCTACCCATACCTAAGCCTACATTACAACCCTTAAAAGTCCTGAAGATCTCTTTTATGCATATCCATGATTAGTGGAGAATAGCAAGTAGAAATGCCATAGGATTTTTGAAATTAACATGCATGATTCAGTATTATGACTTCCATTAAGCATGATAAAAATGAGTTTGCGAAATATCTAGCTTAATGTGTTTAGTGTGCTAAAATTTCATGCTATATGTTCCTGCATATTATTTTGCTAATCTTCATGTTTTTCTAAGTAACACCAATGCAGCAAAGTGATCAATGTCATTGAATCTGTTTATTTTTCTTTTTCTTGAGTCTTTATTTCTTTCTTTTTATCTTTGCTCGAGGGCGAGCAAAGGTTAAGTTTGGGGTATTTGATCGGTGCATTTTATATACACTTTTTGAGTCATTTTTAGTTAGTCTTTTGTCCCTTTTTGTACAAATACGTGTCGTATTAGGATAGATTTTCTTTCTTTTGAGTCAAGTTGGTTAAAATGGCCCAATGGCGGAAAAGAAGCGAAAAGAGGGCAAAAACGGAGGTTCCAGAGCTTAAAAGCAGAGAAGTGGCGAACCAGGCACGGACACGGGCCAGCGCGCGCTCCTACCAACAGTGCGGGTCGCGCCCAATATCCAGAAGGCCGCAGAAGTTGCAGCGCCGCGGCGCCTCTAGACCGCAGAGTGCAGGGCCGCGGCGCCAAATCACCAGACCAGCGCAGAAGTTCCGGCGTCGATAGCAGGGCCGCGACGCCGACGCGGGAAAATCAGGTTTTCAGACGTGTTTTGGGCCAGGCCTGAAGGGAAAAGTTTGAGGCAGTTTTGAGCCTATAAAAGGAGAACCCTATGCAGTTTTCAAGGGTTCCCTTTCTTGCACAAACACAAGATTTCTTGGATTGAAGATTGGAGACTTTAACTTAGTAATTTTCTTTTCTTTTCTTTACTTTACTTTCAGTTTTTATGTTGGATATTGAATTAGTTCTTGTCATGTCAATGGCTAGGAACTAATTCCATTATAGGGCTTTCCATGTCGAATCACTTGAAACTTATATTATGAATTGATGCATGTTTATGGTTATTCTTCTTATTGTTGAGATTTACCCAATAATTGCTTTGAATGCTTGGTAATTAATTGATCACTAATTATCATTATTTATATGATTTCTAATCAAACTTCGAAAGGAGGAGGTTGTGACTATGATGTAAGTTGGGTAGACATATTTTGGATTGGGGATGAAAATACCTCAATTACTTGTGTAGCGTTAATGAGAGGTTTAAACACCTAATTTTATGCATGGCGCGTGACGATTAACTAGGTTTTTGGTCTTAATCCTCCTATAGAGTCATCCTTATCACCGAAAGGTAGAAAGGAGCGCTACTGGGGTTGAGTGTTTATATAGCCTTAACGGGAGTATAAAACGATTTAGTAAACCTGCTAGCTCCAAAAGAAGAAGAACCATAATTCATTGCATTAATAAGTAATATAAGCGGATAGTTGAGGAGACTTGGAAGCCCTATTTTCATCACTACTGAAGTAAACACATAGTTAATTAGCCTTTATAATTGTTAGTTATAATCAACAAAATCAAATATCGGTTACCAAATAGATACCAAAAGATAGATAGTTGGTACTTGAACACTAATCCTTGTGGAAGATATTCGGTCTTACCAAGACTATATTACTTGTCACGATAACGTGCACTTGCGTTAAAGTGTGTGTATCTTTTCGCGCACCAAAAATGATTGCAGTGCTTAAGACTAGACAACCATCAGGAACTACTATAACCAAGTAGCGGAGCCACCTTAGCTTAAGGGTGTTGGGGCAAACATCTTTCACCGAAAAATTATACTCCATAGATGGACAAAATATTATTAACTATGAATATATATATTACGTTTTGGACATCCTATTTTTTATAAAATTTTGACTTTGCCACTGACTATAACCACCACTCATTCACCTTAATAATGAAAAAATCATTCTCATAAAAAATTGAAGGAGAAGAAGACTATATCAAAATAATAAACAAACTTGCAATCCAATAGTGAATCTATTTCACTCCAAAGGTTTCAAACATAGTAAATAAAATCAAGAACTCATTTCCACCAATATCATATTGCGACGATTTAGATGCACATACAACGAATAACATTAACGCCAACTATACATATAATTTCATCGGACGTTCAATCGCCGGTGGTGCATTAAGCGGCAATGAGGCGGCAACCACCACCTTAGGTGGCGGATATAAGGGACACGACGGAGGCGTGCCGGGACTTGATTTACAAGATGGAGCAGATGGAGGTATTGGTATACCTTTTGGTAACATGTGACCAAAATCACCCGTAGATAATTTAATCTCTATTTGAGATTTCAAATCCATTAGCTTTCTATGAGTAGTTGCATGGCTTGAATAATAACAAAGATTTGTCAAAAACAAAAAAAGAAGACACTTAAAAATACTATTTTGCTTCTTCATCATATCATAGAGTAATATTTAGCACTTAAAAATGTGTAGAAGAATGGGTTTTAATTGTGAATGAGCTATGTTGTTTATATAGTTCAAGAAAAGTGTGTAACATTAACTGCTAATCTTCTTTTCTATTGGAAGATTATATTAATCAAAGAATATTCATCCTATCTGGACATGCAGACTTGAAAAATGGGGAATTATTTATGATTTATTGATCTTAAATGAGATTTCATTAATCATTATTTTGAAAAACCTTTTTGATATAATCTTTAACTTATCCGTACCTGCCAAGAGTAGCAATCATGTGAGATTTTGTGTTCACGACAACATTTAATAAATCAACTTATATTTCAAATTATGAATATTTGACGATCTAATTAATTAATCTTTCATTTCATTTTATTTGGTCCTTATACTAAAACCCCTAATAAATATTTTTTAAAGATAGTGACTAATCAATAAGGGCCAAGTGAATTGGAATGGGAACGGAAGAAGAAGCAAATAACTACAAATTTAATGATGGAGCAATTTGTGGGGTTAAGCCTGACGCTGTCTTTATTTCATATTCGATACAAATTGTATTTAAATTAAGACTAATAAAAAAACATTTAAATTATCTATCCAAGGGTTCTTCAGGATCCAATTGCTTACATAGCCCCACATATGTAAGATAAACAAGTCTATCTTTAGCACTTGTTCTATGATTTTTCGTATGCCTACAATAATATTTCAATTCATTTATCTTGCAGCATCCAATTGTACTTCAAGCATTACTATCTAATTTTACCTTTCTCCTATATTTCCATATTCGTGTTATTTCCTGAAGTATATACAGTCATGTATATGAAACCTCCCAGAATCCAGTTGCATTAGGGTGTGTTTGTTACGATGGAAAATGTTTTCCTAGAAATATTTTGTTGAAAATAAGTGACGTTCTTACTTATTTTATAGTGTTTGGTTAGTAAGCAAAATAATATTGTCTCAAGAACATTTATATGTAATATAGCAAAACACTCTGGGGTAGGATTGGGTGAGGAGTGGGGTTTGTGGTTGGTGGGTGGTGGTGGTCAAGGGGTGAGGGTTGGGTGGGTGAGGAGGAGACTAGAACTTGGAATGACATTTATGGAACTTGTTTTCCCCATTCAGGAACTTTTTTTCCTAGAAAGAATGTTTTTCAAAACATTTTGACCAGCCAAACACACCCTTAAAGTTATTCCTTTTCATAGCCCGTGACTTTTTTCCTTGGGTATAGAGGTTCTCGTTTGTTGCTTTTTATGTTTTGGGGGAAGGAGTTAGGGTTTGGGACTACGATTTGGAGGTGGTTTAGGTGTTTGCTTGCTTATGTTATAATTCTTACAGGTGGTAAAGAGGAGCGGTATTATCATCAAGCCAATCAAATTCGGGGAGTTAAATCCTCATGAAAGAGCGCAGGACCACAAATGTGGTGGTGTGCAGAAAAAAAGGGTGGTAAAAGTAAGGGCAAAGCCGCAAAAAGACAACTGTGTAGATCGGAAGCTAACTGATTCGCAAGGTTTGACATTTTAAAGAAGAAATCTTTTATGGAAATTCTGTAGTTCTGAAATCCCTTGATTGATGATAAATCACTACTTGGGATCTTTCATTCCATGTTCTTGTTTCGGCTCTATAGTTAGGGCTTCGTTTATGCAGTGTTGGTTGAATTCTTTTGTTGCAGTTGCATACAATAAAGCCTTGGCAGTAGCGAAGATGTGAGGCTTTACTCTCCATACATGCAGCAAAAAGAGATATTTTTGAGTTCTGTTGAAGTATACATGATATACATATAATATACAGTTGGTTTTCTTATGTGTAGTGGCTATAAGCCCAATAGTAGCTTATGTGTAGTGGTGACTATAAGCCCAATAGTAGCTTATGTGTAGTGGTGACTATAAGCCCAATAGTAGCTTATGTGTAGTGGTGACTATAAGCCCAATTAGTAGTCCAGCTTATTAGTGGTTCAGTAGCAATAGTTTATTTGTATAAGGACACTTGAGATTCATTTTGCGGTAATGTGAAAATGTGAAAGGTTCCACAAACTCCTCCTCTCTCTCACGCACTCTCTCTCTCCCGTTCCCTTCCTATTTCTCCATTTCTCTTCTCTTCCATATTCTTCCTACCTTCAATAGAATATTGAATTACATTCAATTCATGCATGCATGCTAAGATCTCACAATTTATCATGGCATCAAAGCCTAAGGAGAAAGGGTCGATGCTATCGGCGATGATTTGCAGATCGAGAAACTAATTGCAGGAGATCTGAGTTTTTTTATGCATTAACTAGCGTACTGTGCTGATTCAACTTATTTTGAATACAATTTACTGTCAATCGAGTTCAACACTGAACTGTGTTGGTTTAAGTTTGATATCACTGTTTTTAGTCTGTGATTTAACTTCGGTTGAGATTCCAATCGAATTGAGTAGATTCAAGTTTAAATCGATTTCAATTTCATTACAAAATTGTGGAGATCATGACAGATAATTCATCAATTGAATAAAATATTGCTGATGTGAGTTCGAATTCCAATTCGAACATTGTAGATCATAATCATTCGTTGTATCTTAGCAGCTCAGATACGCCTAGTGTTGTGCAAGTGGAGATACAATTAGTAGGTATGGAGAATTACACATTGTGGTGTCGAGTGATGAAGCTAAACCTGCTGACGAAGAATAAGCTCGGATTTATCGATGGAACAATAAATAGAGAGACTTATGGTGCTAATTACACGAAACAGTGGGATCAGTGTAATGCGATGGTAATGTCATGGATCATGAAGAATGTAAATAAGAATCTGCTTAGTGGTATACTCTATCGATCTACTGCATACACAGTTTGGAAAGATCTAAAGGAGATATTCGACTGGATCAATTTATCTCGAGTCTATCAACTAAAACTTCTAAAGAATAATTAAGTAACTATATAAAGTAATTGTAGTCAAACTTAAACTTCTAAAGAATAATTAATAAGCTAATTTAGTAAAGAAAACCCCTAATAAATATTTTTTAAAGATAGTGACAAATCAATAAGGAGCAAGTGAAATGGGAACGGAAGAAGAAGCAAATAACTACAAATTTAACGATGGAGCAATTTGTGGGGTTAAGCCTGACGTTGTCTTTATTTCATATTCGATACAAATTGTATTTAAATTAAGACTAATAAAAAAACATTTAAATTATCTATCCAAGGGTTCTTCAAAATCCAATTGCTTACATAGCCCCATATATGTAAGATAAACAAGTCTATCTTTAGCACATGTTCTATGATTTTTCATATGCTTGCAATAATATTTCAATTCATTTATCTTGCAGCATCCAATTGTACTTCAAGCATTACTATCTAATTTAACCTTTCTCCTATATTTCCATATTCGTGTTATTTCCTGAAGTATATACAGTCCTGTATATGAAACCTCCCAGAATCCAGTTGCATTAGGGTGTGTTTGTTACGATGGAAAATGTTTTCCTAGAAATATTTTGTTGAAAATAAGTGACGTTCTTACTTATTTTCTAGTGTTTGGTTAGTAAGCAAAATAATATTGTCTCAAGAACATTTATATGTAATATAGCAAAACACTCTGGGGTAGGATCAGTAGTGGGGTTTGTGGTCAGTGGTGGTGGTCAAGGGGTGAGGGTCAAAGTGAGGAGGAGACTAGAACTTGGAATGACATTTATGGAACTTGTTTTCCCCATTCAGGAACTTTTTTTCCTAGAAAGAATGTTTTTCAAAACATTTTGACCAACCAAACACACCCTTAAAGTTATTCCTTTTTATAGCCCTTTACTTTTTTCCTTGGGTATAAAGGTTCTCGTTTGTTGCTTTTTATGTTTTGGGGGAAGGAGTTAGGGTTTGGGACTACGATTTGGAGGTGGTTTAGGTGTTTGCTTGCTTATGTTATAATTCTTACAGGTGGTAAAGATGAGCGGTATTATCATAAAGCCAATCAAATTCGAGGAGTTAAATCCTCATGAAAGAGCGCAGGACCACAAATGTGGTGGTGTGCAGAAAAAAAGGATGGTAAAAGTAAGGACAAAGCCACAAAAAGACAACTGTGTAGATCGGAAGCTAACTGATTCGCAAGGTTTGACATTTTAAAGAAGAAATCTTTTATGGAAATTTTGTACTTCTGAAATCCCTTAATTGATGATAAATCACTACTTGGGATCTTTCATTCCATGTTCTTGTTTCGGCTCTAAAGTGTTACACCCCGTAATTCCAGGACATGTTTAAGAGAATGTACGTGAGAAGATACGACATTAAGTTGGAAATGAAAGGAGGATTTCTTTTTCCTACGGAGAATTATTTTCGAGCCTCGTGAAGGAAACATGTTTAGTAATGGAAATTGAGTTTCCGAACTTGATATTTGAGACTTATAGAATTTATCGGAATTTCGGGAGATGAAATATTTTAGACCAACCGGAGGACGTCACGTGTTACCCTCCACATGCCATGGTGGGCGGAAATAAGGACAAGGTCAAGAAGCCACTTGTCTTGATATTGTTGACCACATCTCATCCACACAAGTGTTTTAATCTAGGCCCTTGGTTGTAGTATATATCCTATACTAGTGCAAGACTTCTTCCATACTTAGAAAAAAATCAAGAACTTATTGTTCAAGAATGAGGGCTCTCGGCTTTGTGCCATTTTGAAGACAAAAATTCTCCATTTGTTGATGATAATTCCCAATACTTAAACCAAAGGCTCCTAGAGGTATTGTAAGGATATCCCAATACAAAAATCTCGGGAAAACTACGTTTCTACGTTAGTCGAAACGTGAAACCCTAAGGTGTTCTTCATAGTTTGGATTAGATCTTGAAGAGGAGTTCTTCATGAGCTTCTAAGGATTGCTTAGAGCGGATTAGAATGTAATAAGAGGAGCTAAAAGTTGCTAAGGATCGACTTTTACACTTGGATATTATTAGGGCTTATTGAGGTAAAAATCTTCGTCTTCTTAATGTGATTGAAGATTTCATGTTATAGTAGTTGAATTAAGCATGTGATATATAGATTGAAGTTTGAAAAGATTTGGATTATGTCGACATGTTAAAAACCGAAAATGGGCATGTTAGCCATTTATGTTGTAATCAATTTGGTCGATAGTTACAATCGTCGCATGTTAAGAAAGAAAGGATTTATAGTTGTTATAATTGTTATAGGGTATATAACATATTAGAATACCAACTTGGATTGAAAAAGGAATTGAAAGGAAATTGATATTGTTGCGGCATTGATTGTAGCCGAGAATGGCTTAAGTTGTTAGATAGTTTTATATTAATTGTGGGGCAGAATTTTACATGTCCTGTTAGGCGTGTAATCCCCTTTGAATTTCTGAATTGTTGAGCCTTAAATGTGGCATTTGGTTATTGATTTTCGGGCCTTGAAAAAAGGTGGAAAAGTACGTTGAAACAAAGGAAGTGCTGCCCAATTTTCCGTAGAATAGGAAGCTTTATACTTAGAAATATTCTACGTTGAAATCTAGAAGTTGATAGGCGTATTATGGTCATTATAGGTTGACATTCTACGCGCGGTGTATTCAACTTGGCAAGTGGATTGAGTCGAAGAGGTATGTGGAACTTTACCTATCTTCTTGAGCATGAGTTTTGTAAATATATAGTATGGTGGACGTACATGGTTAAAAATGAATTCGGTTTCATTTTGGTATCCTTGCCTTGTTTTCGAAAAGTATATGTGACTTGAGGTTACATGGAAAGATTTATTGACTTGAAAAGTATAGAATACTTGATTTGGAAAGTATTGATTACTTGAACTATTCTAAAGTTAAGAGACTTGAAGTATTCTGAAAGTTATGTAACTTGATTTGAAAGTATATGATACTTGGTTAAAAGTATAAGTCTCTTGGTTATAAAAAGAATGAATTTTTCTAAAACATAAAGAGTTATAACGACTTTATGGGAAGTTAGTTATAACGGCTTTATGGAAGGTTAAGAGAGTGTTCTATTTGATAGGCATGAGTTTCCTAGGTTGTGGAATTAGAAGTTACTTGGTTTCAAAGCCTTGAAATGAATTTCTAAAGGTGTAGTAACTTAATTTGAAAAATAGACATGCTTTGATACTATAGGTGTTAGTATCTTGGAGTTTTATATAAAAAGAAGTCTTTTGAAAAGAATGAAGTACGTAGTACTTTGGGTTAAATTCCCGGATTTGACATGACATGCTAGTGCCTTGAATGTTATAAAATGATAAGTGATTTATCTTGTTCTAATGAGAGTCCTAAATGATTTAACTTGCGTATGTTACTCATGATAGACATTCGTGCAAGTGTTATACTGCTGGTTAAATTCCCATGACTATTTCGTGGGTTAGCTCTCCACGATGCGGGTATCCATATATACTCATTGCGGGTCAACATAACCTATGCTGGTTCGATTCCCATGCGGGTTAAATTCCCATGACTATTCCGTGGGTTAGCTCTCTACGATGCGGGTATCCATATATACTCATTGCGGGTCCACATGACCTATGCGGGTTCGATTCCCATGAGGGTTAAATTCCCATGAGGGTTAAATTCCCTTGAATAGGATTACATCATGGTACTACGGGCGGATAGCCCCTGGTTATACTCTCATTATTAGAAAGGCACGGTTGTACTGTTGATTTGATTATCATACTTGTCTCCAGCTTTATATATCTAGACTTTATGATTTAAATTACGATTTTCGCTTACATACTGCACTGTTATATCGACTCTCCTTCGGGATGTGTTCACGCCGCAGTCGAGGTACATAGCTTGTCGATCCTCACTCTGGATCACTGCTCGCTTCGAAAGCTCCATTTCTCTGAGGCTTTGTCTTTGGTACAGCCTCGAGGTTGTAGATTTATGTACATTCAGGGGTATGACGGGGCCCTGTCCCATCACAGTTGTTATGTCAAAACTCTTAGAGGTCTGTAGTCATAACTTGTGGGTCGGTTTGTAAAAAAAAAGGGAGGTAACTGCTTTTGGATTTACGTATATATATATCCAGGGAGGTAGCCTTATTGGCTAACCTGTTATTTATTTCTTGTTGAGTTTATGTATGTTCACGATTATCTCTCGATGTATACTGTAAGTGGTGCCCAGTAGGCACCGCCATGTCCGGGTCGGGTTGTGACATAAAGTTAGGGCTTCATTTATGCAGTGTTGGTAGAATTCTTTTGTTGCAGTTGCATACAATAAATCCTTGACAATCGCGAAGATGCGAGGCTTTACTCTCCATACATGCACCAAAAAGAGATATTTTTTGAGTTCTGTTGAAGTATACGTGATATACATATAGTATACAGTTGGTTTTCTTATGTGTAGTGGCTATAAGCCCAATAGTAGCTTATGTGTAGTGGTGGCTATAAGCCCTATTAGTAGTCCAGCTTATTAGTAGTTCAGTAGCAATAGCTTATTTGTATAAGTAAGGACACTTGAGATTCATTTTGCGGTAATGTGAAAATGTGAAAGGTTCCACAAACTCCTCATCTCTCTCACACACTCTCTCTCCCGTTCCCTTCTTATTTCTCCATTTCTCTTCTCTTCCATCTTCTTCCTACCTTCAATAAAGTATTAAATTACATATTTGAAGAAAATATGCTTAAATCTCACAATTTATCATGGTATCAAAGCCTAAGGAGAAAGGATCAATGTTATCGGCGATGATTTGCAGATCGAGAAACTAATTGTAGGAGATCTGAGTTTTTTTATGCATTAACTAGCGTACTGTGTTTCAACACCGAACTGTGTTGATTCAGCTAATTTTGAATACGCCATCATTAATCGAGTTCAACACTGAAATGTGTTGGTTTAAGTTTGATATCACTGTTTTTAGTCTCTGATTTCACTTCGATTGAGATTCCAATCGAATTGAGTAGATTCAAGTTTAAATCGATTTTAATTTCATTACAAAATTGTGGAGATCATGGCAGATAATTCATGAATTGAACAAAATATTGCTGATGTGAGTTCGAATTCCAATTCGAACATTGTAGATCATAATCATCCGCTGTATCTTAGCAGCTCAGATACGCCTAGTGTTGTGCAAGTGGATATACAATTAGTAGGGATGGAGAATTACACATTGTGGTGTCGAGTGATGAAGCTAAACATGCTGACGAAGAATAAGCTCGGATTTATCTATGAACCAGTAAATAGAGAGACTTATGATGTTAATTACTCGAAACAGTGGGATCGGTGTAATGCGATGGTAATGTCATGGATCATGAAGAATGTAAATAAGAATCTGCTTAGTGGTATACTCTATCGATCTACTGCATACGCAGTTTGGAAAGATCTAAAGGAGAGATTCGACATGATCAATTTATCTCGAGTCTATCAACTAAAAAAGGACCTGGCTATGCTGCACCAAGGTACATCACCAGTTTCGAGCTATTATTCGAGGATAAAAGACTTATTGGATGAGATTGACTAAATCATTCCGCCACCGACATGTGAATGTGTCAGTCCCAATGAATACATAGAGCATCTGTCAAATTAGCGGTTGTTAGAGTTCCTAATGGGGTTGAATGATGGTTACAATCAGGCTAGGAGTCATATTCTCTTGATGTCACCCACACCTAATGTAAATCAAGCATATGCCATGATTGCTCTAGATGAAAGCCAGAAATTGATGACCGGAAAGTATGTGACAACTGAATCCACTGAGCATATAACATTGTTTGGTAGGCCTGAAAATAATCAGAACCAGAATAATCAGAACCAGAGCAGACAGAAGAAGCCATCCTCTCAATATATGTACTGTGATTACTGTAAAATGAAAGGACATAATAGATGAAACTGCTATAAATTGATGTATTGCGACTATTGCAACAAGCAAGGACATATACGAGACAAGTGCTATAAACTTGTTGGGTATCCTGATGATTTCAGAGGCTAAAGGAAAGTAAATGTGGCTGTGACAAGAGAAGGGAATACTTGTGGTCCATCAAACCTGAGGTATGAAGAAGAGCGAGGCGATTATCCTGAGCGGCAGGATCGGGCCACCAGATCCGAGAGAGCGTATCCTCCTGAGAAAATGATTGCAGTGCTTAAGCAGCAACTTGAAACAGATGCACACAACATGAATCAATTACCTCAAGCACATATGGCAGGTAATCATGTGTTCTGTAAAGAAACTGAGCCTACCTGGATAGTTGATTCAGGAGCAACTAACCACATGGTAAATGATAACAACTTAATTGAAGAACATGATCTCATGCATAACGCAGTCGTATGCGGTTGCCTAATTGTGATACAGCAGAAATTACACAGGCAGTGAGTTGTAGATTGGGAGGAGGTGATCTTATTAATAATGTGTTGTGTGTGCCAAGCTTTCAGTTTAATCTTCTCTCAGTCTCAAAGTTGACTAAGGAGTTAAACTGTTGTGCTTCCTTTTTCCCTGACTTCTTTGTTCTGCAAGATCTTTTCACTGGGAAGGTGAAGGAGATTGGTAAGGTGATTGATGGACTCTATATGCTGAAAACGAAAATAAAATAAAATTATACCAGGCAAGTGTAGACACCAGTATCTGTTGCTGCAGGATCATCAGAGGTGAACACACAGAGAAGAAGAGAATTATGGCATAGGAGATTGGGGCATGTTCCAATGAGCATGCTGAGGAAGATAAGCAATTTAGGAGATAAGTCCAAGCTTACAATAAAACATTGTGAAATCTGTCTCATAGCTAGACAAACTAGAAAGGCATTTCCTAGTAGTACTAGCAGGACAATGTTTGGTTTCCAACTATTGCATGTTGATGTTTGGGGCCCTTACAAGGTGCCTACTTAGAATGGAATGAAATACTTTTTTACTATTATAGATGATTACACTAGATGGACTTGGGTGTTTCTACTACATCTCAAGTCTGATGTATCTACTATTCTTAGAAATTTTCTTGTGGAAATCAGAAACCAATTTGATATGAGTGTCAAGAATATTAGAACAGATAATGGCACATAATTCTTTAATAGTGCATGCCTTGATTTGTTTAAGCAACATGGAATTATAAATCAGAGTTCTTGTCCTTATACTCCACAACAAAATGGAGTAGTGGAGAGAAGGCATAGACATATTTTGGAGATTGCTAGAGGTATTAAATTTCAAGGACATTTACCTGCTGAATTCTGGGGAGAATGTGTGGAGACTGCAGTGTATATAATAAATAGAATTCCTTATGTTGTTTTGGGAAATGTTTCACCCTATGAAAAGTTGTTTCGGAAGATGTCATCCCTCTCTCACATGAGATTTGTAGGGTGCCTTTGCTATGTCACTAATTTAGTCAAGAGAGACAAGTTTGATGTAAGAGCCATTAAGGCAGTGATGCTGGGATATGCAAGCAGACAAAAGGGGCATAAACTACTTGATTTGACTAATAGAACAATCTTTGTGAGGAGAGATGTGGTGTTCCATGAAGATCATTTCCCCTTTTTAGATTCCTAGTGATGAATCGTATTGTAGTTCTCCTGTGTCCAAAACACTTAACAATTAATCTCATATTTCTAATGATTCTGATTTTCATGAGCATGCCATTTCTAGAGGAGCTGGAGATGGAGCTGTTGATACTGAGGCACACAGGGTACAAAATGATGTAGCAGATTCTGGAGCACTCAGGTTGCAAGATGATAATGTTGAAGTTGTAGTTGTTGGTGATACCGGTGAAATTACAAAGCACGGCGTAGTTGTTGATGATTCGCGGAGACCAACTTCAGATAATGCTGCACAACCTCCTGACCCTCAGTCATCCCTGGAGGTTAGAAGATTCGGTAGAAGTAGAAAACCTCCATCCTGGATGACAGATTTTCTTCAGCCCCCAACAGAAAGAAAAGGTGTCAAGTATCCATTGTCAGATGATGTCAGCCTCATAGGACTCTCTGCATCATATTAATGTTTAGTCGCCAAACTATCAGAAGAATGTGAGCCACAGTCATACACAGAAGCAGTGAAGAATGCAAAGTGGATTGAAGCCATGAAAGCAGAAATCAAGGCTTTAGAAGACAACAAGACATGGGAAGTAGTTGACTTGCCAAATAATAAGTCAGTTATAGGTTGTAAATGGGTCTATAAAATTAAATATAAAGCTACAAGAGAAGTGGAAAGGTATAAAGCAAGATTGGTAGCAAAGATTACAATCAGAAGGAGGGAATAGACTATCAAGACACCTTTTCGCCTGTGGTAAAAATGGTGACAGTGAGGTCAGTTATCTCAATTGCTGCGGCTCAAGGTTGGGTTGTGCACCAAATGGATGTGTTTAATGCTTTCCTGCAGGGGGATCTCAATGAGGAGGTGTATATGAGCCTTCCACAGGGGTTTGCACACAAGAAAGGAATGTTTGTCGACTGCTTAAGTCATTATATGGGCTGAAGCAAGCATCAAGGCAGTGGAACATCAAGCTCACCACTGTTTTGATATCCTCTGGGTTCATACAAAGTCACTTGGATTACTCACTGCTCACCAAGAAGGATAAGGATATAATTGTGATAGTTTTGATATATGTCGATGACTTGATGGTTACTGGAAATGATGCAAGAATGATTGAGGAAACTAAAGAAATACTACAACTACATTTCAAAATCAAGGATCTAGGAGAATTGAGATACTTCCTAGGATTTGAATTTGCTAGGAACAAAGATGGTATACTAATGCACCAAAGGAAGTACGCATTGGAATTAATTGCACGTATGGGCTTGACAGGTGCAAAACCAGTTGGGTCTCCAATGGAATTAAATGTGAAGCTTACTTCTTATGTATATGATCAACATATGAGGAAAGCTGGAAGTGTAGGTTCTGAAGATGATGATCCTTTGTTGACAGATGTGGCTGGTTATCAGAGGCTGATTGGTCGATTGCTATATCTAACCAATATTAGGCCAGATATAGCATTTACTGTGCAGAGTTTGAGCCATTTCATGCAATCTCCAAAGAGGTCGCATATGTTAGCAGCAGAAAGGGTGGTTCGATATGTAAAACAAGCACCAGGCCTGGGGATCTTCATGACTGCTGGGAGCATTGATAAACTTTCTGCCTACTGTGATGCTGATTGAGCTTCATGGTCTAACACAAGGAGATCAGTCATAGGTTATTTTGTATTCTTTGGGTCTTCTCTTGTCTCCTGGAAGTCGAAGAAACAACACACAATATCTAGGAGCTCAGCCAAAGCTGAGTATAGAAGTCTTGCATCTGTGGTGGCAGAAATAGTCTAGATTTCAGGTTTGTTTACGGAGCTGAATTTCCCTCTGTAGCTGCCCATTCCAGTCTACTGTGACAGCAAGTCATCTATTGAAATTGATGTCAATCCGGTGTTTCATGAGCGGACAAAACACATCGACATCGATTTCCATTTTATACGAGAAAAGGTCCAGCTTGGGTTGGTTTCTACTTGGCATATCTCGACTGCAGAACAGTCTGCAGACCTTTTAACCAAGAGTTTGGTGCAACCTCAACACTCTCATTTATTGTCCAAGCTAGGTGTTAAGAATTTGTTTAGTACCTAGCTTGCGGGGAGTGTTGAAGTATACGTGATATACATATAGTATACAGTTGGTTTTCTTATGTGTAGTGGCTATAAGCCCAATAGTAGCTTATGTGTAGTGATGGCTATAAGCCCAATTAGTAGTCCAGCTCAGTAGTAGTTTAGTAGCAATAGCTTATTTGTATAAGTAAGGACACTTGAGATTCATTTTGCGGTAATGTGAAAATGTGAAAGGTTCCACAAACTCCTCCTCTCTCTCACGCACTCTCTCTCTCCCGTTCCCTTCCTATTTCTCCATTTCTATTCTCTTCCATCTTCTTCCTAACTTCAATACAGTATTGAATTACATTCAATTCACGCCTGCATGCTTAGATCTCACAATTTATCATTCTGTAGTAATTATTTGGGAGATGACTGATATAGGCATGGCTCGTTTCGTCATATACGCTGCGAACTTTATTCTTCTGAGTGTACTATGTGAACTGTGCTATGTTGTTATTTGAAAGTATTTAAAGTGTATAATTGGTTCAAGTGAAGCAGGGATGCACAAGTTTTGTTTCATTTGTTGCAAGTTTAGAGCTTGGCTATGATTTTGTTAATATGATATTGAGTTTTACATGTTTATGTGCCAAAAACCAATTCTAATGATTCTTTTTGTTGATAAGTTAAACATTTTATTACCAACAGGAGAATTACAAACCAAATTTGAAACTATCGGTCTGAGAAGCTCAGTGCACCAACCTTACCTCAATCTTACATAGGATAATAATTCAACTCGTTTAACTTTGTAGCTAGGCCTAGTACTTGCTAAACCACTTGTATCACATTCCTAACCAAGGGTTCAACATTCCTAGTTTGATGCTGGAAAAGTCTTCTATTCCTTTCCTCCCAACAATATACACGGTGTATTTTTACAAGTGGAGTATAAGATATACGCAGACCTTACCATTATCTTTGTGAAGTGGAGAAGTTGTTTTCGAAAGATAGTGCGCTCAAAAGAAAAGTAACTTTTGGTGCTTCCAAATTATTTCCAATATATTAGTCACTTTCTTTGCTATAACAGAAATTGTGACTAGAATATTTGGATAGAGAATAGAACACTTGTGATGAACTGGACTCTATCTGCATTAGAAAGATATCTAGCTAACCATGTTGTGATAATTTTTTCCACCAATGACTGACATTGCATAGCTTATTCTCTTTTTGTTTACTCCAAGGTATTTCTAGATATTTAAATGACATTTCTATCTTAGCAAATCTCAGGACCTGTAGAATCTATTGCAATTCCAATGATAAGAACAAACTGTGCAATATATTGTTAGTTTCTTCTCATCCAAATTGAATACACCACTAATCCATCCCCGTTATTCATTAAGCCTCTAGGAATATTTTTTTCCATGTATTACTATTGATGTAATCATAAAAATCTAATTTTTCCAAAGAATTTTAGACTACTCCTCTGATAATTTTTCATTTTCTGCTAGTGCAGCCTAACTTTCGATATATTTTTGACTTGAAGTACCCCTGATCCCATTGATAACGAGTAGGTCCAAATAGTTCAACAAGGGTGATTGTCGAACCATACCCCACAATTTTGGCAACAAGATTGATACCATCGGAAAGGAAGGTTTTAATATTTTTCATACACAGTCCTTTGCATAGAAGTTGTAGCGGTCGCGGCGCGACACAACTTAGAACTTATTCCGAGGGGGAAAAGTAAAAATCAATGTGATTAGTTCCAGCTCCTCCAAAAACACACAAACTTCAATTTTTAGACAAGTGTCCAAAAAAACACAAACTAAATATATACAAATTATAAATATCGATGAGTAAATTATATACATGATATTAGAATTTGACTCTAGATTATATGCTTTATTTTAGAGGAAAAACTTACACAATCATCTTACTAGGTAATAGATTGAAAACCTCCTTATTTGGCTTTCTGGTGACCCCTGCATTTTCCGGTGAGATTCGACGGTGGGGTGTTTGGATGACACGGTAATGGCGGTGATGTGCAAAAACCGAAATTAGACTAATTAATATTTGTGAATAAGCATGGAGATGGTGAGTGGTGATCGGAGAAACTGGTAGTAGCGGGTCCGGCGATATTTTAATGGAGAAGATCAGAAGAAAAATGTTAGCACGTTGGGGGTATTTGGCCATTTTTCATTGTTTTAACGTCCAAATTGGGAATACTGTAAGGGTAATAGCTTTTTGAGGAGAAAGCTCAAATATAACATTGAACTATTGGAAATAAAATGTGTAGTTGATAATTCGGTCATAAATGAGTCATTTCTGATAGTTCGATGACATATTTGAGTTTTTTGCTCTTTATTTAATAAAAGATCTTCCTTTTTGGTGGGAGGGGCACTATAATTTCGATTTAACTTATTCATCAACCAAACAATCTAACGGTTTGAAGACAAATAATATGGATCGAATGCAATAAATTAAATATTATTAACTATGGATATATATATATTACATTTTGGACATCCTATTTTTTATAAAATTTTGACTTTGTCACTGACTATAACCACCGCTCATTCACCTTAACAATGAAAAAATCATTCTCATAAAAAATTGAAGCAGAAGAAGACTAATTCAAAATCACAAACAAACGTGCAATCCAATAGTGAATCTATTTCACTCCAAAAGTTTCAAACATAGTAAATAAAATCAAAGACTCATTTCCAACAATATCATATTGTGGCGATTTAGATGCACATACAACGAATAACATTAATGCCCACTATACATATAATTTCGCCGGACGTTCAATCGCTGGTGGTGCATTAAGCGGCAATGAGGCGGCAACCACCACCTTAGGTGACGGATATAAGGGACACGACGGAGGCGCGCCGCCACTTGATTTACAAGATGGAGCAGATGGAGGTATTGGTATACCTTTTGGTAACATGTGACCAAAATCACCCGTAGATAATTTAATCTCTATTTGAGATTTCAAATCCATTAGCTTTCTATGAGTAGTTGCATGGCTTGAATAATAACAAAGATTTGTCAAAAACAAAAAAAGAAGACACTTAAAAAGACTATTTTGCTTCTTCATCATATCATAGAGTAATATTTAGCACTTAAAAATGTGTAGAAGAATGGGTTTTAATTGTGAATGAGCTATGTTGTTTATATAGTTCAAGAAAAGTGTGTAACATTAACTGCTAATCTTCTTTTCTATTGGAAGATTATATTAATCAAAGAATATTCATCCTATCTGGACATGGAGACTTGAAAAATGGGGAATTATTTATGATTTATTGATCTTAAATGAGATTTCATTAATCATTATTTTGAAAAACCTTTTTGATATAACCTTCTTATCCGTACCTGCCAAGAGTAGCAATCATGTGAGATTTTAAATAAATCAACTTATATTTCAAATTTAGAATATTTGACGATCTAATTAATTAATCTTTCATTTCATTTTATTTGGTCCTTATACTAAAACCCCTAATAAATATTTTTTAAAGATAGTGACAAATCAATAAGGGCCAAGTGAATTGGAATGGGAACGGAAGAAGAAGCAAATAACTACAATTTAATGATGGGGCAATTTGTGGGGTTAAGTCTTTATTTCATATTCGATACAAATTGTATTTAAATTAAGACTAATAAAAAAATATTTAAATTATCTATCCAAGGGTTCTTCAGGATCCAATTGCTTATATAGCCCCATATATGTAAGATAAACAAGTCTATCTTTAGCACCTGTTCTATGATTTTTTTGTATGCCTGCAATAATATTTCAATTCATTTTGTGGCATCCAATTGTACTTCAAGCATTACTATCTAATTTTACCTTTCTCCTATATTTTCATATTCGTGTTATTTCCTGAAGTATATACAGTCCTGTATATGAAACCTCACATAATCCAGTTGCATTAGGGTGTGTTTGTTACGATGGAAAATGTTTTCCTAGAAATATTTTGTTGAAAATAAGTAACGTTCTTACTTATTTTCTAGTGTTTGGTTAGTAAGCACAATAATATTGTCTCAAGAACATTTATATGTAATATAGCAAAACACTCTGGGGTAGGATTAGATGAGGAGTGGGGTTTGTGGTTGGTGGGTGGGGTGGTCAAGGGGTGGGGGTTGGGTGGGTGAGGAGGAGACTAGAACTTTGAATGACATTTATGGAACTTGTTTTCCCCATTCAGGAACTTTTTTTCCTAGAAAAAAATGTTTTTCAAAATATTTTGACCAACCAAACACACCCTTAAATTTATTCATTTTCATAGCCCTTTACTTTTTTCCTTGGGTATAGAGGTTCTCGTTTGTTGCTTTTTATGTTTTGGGGGAAGGAGTTAGGGTTTGGGACTACGATTTGGAGGTGGTTTAGGTGTTTGCTTGCTTATGTTATAATTCTTACAGGTGGTAAATAGGAGCGATATTATCATAAAGTCAATCTAATTCGAGGAGTTAAATCCTCATGAAAGAGCGCAGGACCACAAATGTGGTGGTGTGCAGAAAAAAAAGGATGGTAGAAGTAAGGGCTAAGCCGCAAAAAGACAACTGTGTAGATCGAAAGCTAACTGATTCGCAAGGTTTGACATTTTAAAGAAGAAATCGTTTACGGCAATTCTGTAGTTCTGAAATCCCTTGATTGATGATAAATCACTACTTGGGATCTTTCATTCCATGTTCTTGTTTCGCCTACGCTAGGGCTTCGTTTATGCAGTATTGGTAGAATTCTTTTGTTGCAGTTGCATACAATGAAGTCTTGGCAATCGCGAAGATGCGAGGCTTTACTCTCCATACATTTAGCAAAAAGAGATATTTTTTGAGTTATGTTGATGTATACGTGATATACATATAGTATACAGTTGGTTTTCTTATGTGTAGTGGCTATAAGCCCAATAGTAGCTTATGTGTAGTGGTGGCTATAAGCCCAATTAGTAGTCCAACTTATTAGTAGTTCAGTAGCAATAGCTTATTTGTATAAGTAAGGACACTTGAGATTCATTTTGCGGTAATGTGAAAATGTGAAAGGTTCCACAAACTCCTCCTCTCTCTCACGCACTCTCTCTCTCCCGTTCCCTTCCTATTTCTCCATTTCTTTTCTCTTCCATATTATTCCTACCTTCAATACAGTATTGAATTACATTCAATTCACGCATGCATGCTAAGATCTCACAATTTATCATGGTATCAAAGCCTAAGGAGAAAGGATCGATGTTATCGGCGATGATTTGCATATCGAGAAACTAATTGCAGGAGATATGAGTTTTTTTTATGCATTAACTAGCGTATTGTGTTTCAACACCGAACTGTGTTGATTCAGCTTATTTTGAATACAGTTTATTGTCAATCGAGTTCAACACTGAATTGTGTTGGTTTAGTTTGATATCACTGTTTTTAGTCTGTGATTTCACTTCAATTGAGATTCCAATCGAATTGAGTAGATTCAAGTTTAAATCGATTTCAATTTCATTACAAAATTGTGGAGATCATGGCAGATAATTCATCAATTGAACAAAATATTGTTGATGTGAGTTCGAATTCCAATTCGAACATTGTAGATCATAATCATCTGTTGTATCTTAGCAGCTCAGATACGCCTAGTGCTGTGCAAGTGGAGATACAGTTAGTAGGGATGGAGAATTACACATTGTGGTGTCGAGTGATGAAGCTAAACCTGCTGACGAAGAATAAGCTCGAATTTATCGATGGAACAATAAATAGAGAGACTTATGGTGCTAATTACTCGAAACAGTGGGATCGATGTAATGCGATGGTAATGTCATGGATCATGAAGAATGTAAATAAGAATCTGCTTAGTGGTATACTCTATCGATCTACTGCATACGCAGTTTGGAAAGATCTAAAGGAGAGATTCGACAAGATCAATTTATCTCGAGTCTATCAACAAACTTCTAAAGAATAATTAAGTAACTATATAAAGTAATTGTAGTCAAACTTAAACTTCTAAAGAATAATTAATATGGTAATTTAGTAAAGAAAACCCTAATAAATCATTCTCATAAAAAATTGAAGGAGAAGAAGACTAATTCAAAATCACAAACAAACTTGCAATCCAATAGTGAATCTATTTCACTCCAAAAGTTTCAAACATAGTAAATAAAATCAAAGACTCATTTCCAACAATATCATATTGTGGCGATTTAGATGCACATACAACGAATAATATTAATGCCCACTATACATATAATTTCGCCGGACGTTCAATCGTCGGTGGTGCATTAAGCGGCAATGAGGCAGCAACCACCACCTTAGGTGGCGGATATAAGGGACACGACGGAGGCGAGCCGGGACTTGATTTACAAGATGGAGCAGATGGAGGTATTGGTATACCTTTTGGTAACATGTGACCAAAATCACCCGTAGATAATTTAATCTCTATTTGAGATTTCAAATCCATTAGCTTTCTATGATTAGTTGCATGGCTTGAATAATAACAAAGATTTGTCAAAAACAAAAAAAGAAGACACTTAAAAAGACTATTTTGCTTCTTCATCATATCATAGAGTAATATTTAGCACTTAAAAATGTGTAGAAGAATGGGTTTTAATTGTGAATGAGCTATGTTGTTTATATAGTTCAAGAAAAGTGTGTAACATTAACTGCTAATCTTCTTTTCTATTGGAAGATTATATTAATCAAAGAATATTCATCCTATCTGGACATGGAGACTTGAACAATGGGAAATTATTTATGATTTATTGATCTTAAATGAGATTTCATTAATCATTATTTTGTAAAACCTTTTTGATATAACCTTTAACTTATCCGTACCTGCCAAGAGTAGCAATCATGTGAAATTTTAAATAAATCAACTTATATTTCAAATTTAGAATATTTGACGATCTAATTAATTAATCGTTCATTTCATTTTATTTGGTCCTTATACTAAAACCCCTAATAAATATTTTTTAAAGATAGTGACAAATCAATAAGGGCCAAGTGAATTGGAATGGGAACGGAAGAAGAAGCAAATAACTACAAATTTAATGATGAGGCAATTTGTGGGGTTTGTCTTTATTTCATATTCGATACAAATTGTATTTAAATTAAGACTAATAAAAAAACATTTAAATTATCTATCCAAGGGTTCTTCAGGATCCAATTGCTTACATAGCCCCATATATGTAAGATAAACAAGTCTATCTTTAGCACATGTTCTATGATTTTTCGTATGCCTGCAATAATATTTCAATTCATTTATCTTGCAGCATCCAATTGTACTTCAAGCATTACTATCTAATTTTACATTTCTCCTATATTTTCATAGTCGTGTTATTTCCTGAAGTATATACAGTCCTGTATATGAAACCTCCCAGAATCCAGTTGCATTAGGGTGTGTTTGTTACGATGGAAAATGTTTTCCTAGAAATATTTTGTTGAAAATAAGTGACGTTCTTACTTATTTTCTAGTGTTTGGTTAGTAAGCAAAATAATATTGTCTCAAGAACATTTATATGTAATATAGCAAAACACTCTGGGGTAGGATTGGGTGAGGAGTGGGGTTTGTGGTTGGTGGGTGGTGGTGGTAAAGGGGTGAGGGTTGGGTGGGTGAGGAGGAGACTAGAACTTGGAATGACATTAATGGAACTTGTTTTCCCCATTCAGGAACTTTTTTTCCTAGAAAAAAATGTTTTTCAAAACATTTTGACCAACCAAACACACCCTTAAAGTTATTCCTTTTCATAGCCCTTTACTTTTTTCCTTGGGTATAGAGGTTCTCGTTTGTTGCTTTTTATGTTTTGGGGGAAGGAGTTAGGGTTTGGGACTATGATTTGGAGGTGGTTTAGGTGTTTGCTTGCTTATGTTATAATTCTTACAGGTGGTAAAGAGAAGCGGTTTGCTTGCTTATGTTATAATTCTTACAGGTGGTAAAGAGGAGCGGTATTATCATAAAGCCAATCAAATTCGAGGAGTTAAATACTCATGAAAGAGCGCATGACCACAAATGTGGTGGTGTGCAGAAAAAAAGGGTGGTAAAAGTAAGGGCAAAGCCGCAAAAAGACAACAGTGTAGATCGGAAGCTAACTGATTTGCAAGGTTTGACATTTTAAAGAAGAAATCGTTTACGGCAATTCTGTAGTTCTGAAATCCCTTGATTGATGATAAATCACTACTTGGGATCTTTCATTCCATGTTCTTGTTTCGGCTCTACAGTTAGGGCTTCGTTTATGCAGTGTTGGTAGAATTCTTTTGTTGTAGTTGCATACAATGAAGTCTTGGCAATCGCGAAGATGCGAGGCTTTACTCTCCATACATGTAGCAAAAAGAGATATTTTTTGAGTTATGTTGATGTATACGTGATATACATATAGTATATAGTTGGTTTTCTTATGTGTAGTGGCTATAAGCCCAATAGTAGCTTATGTGTAGTGGTGGCTATAAGCCCAATTAGTAGTCCAACTTATTAGTAGTTCAGTAGCAATAGCTTATTTGTATAAGTAAGGACACTTGAGATTCATTTTGCGGTAATGTGAAAGGTTCCATAAACTCCTCCTCTCTCTCACGCACTCTCTCTCTCCCGTTCCCTTCCTATTTCTCAATTTCTCTTCTCTTCCATATTCTTCCTACCTTCAATACAGTATTGAATTACATTCAATTCACGCATGCATGCTAAGATCTCACAATTTATCATGGTATCAAAGCCTAAGGAGAAAGGGTCGATGTTATCGGCGATGATTTGCAGATCGAGAAACTGATTGCAGGAGATCTGAGTTTTTTTTATGCATTAACTAGTGTACTGTGTTTCAACACCGAACTGTGTTGATTCAGCTTATTTTGAATACAATTTACTGTCAATCTAGTTCAACACTGAACTGTGTTGGTTTAAGTTTGATATCAATGTTTTTAGTCTGTGATGTCACTTCGATTGAGATTCCAATCGAATTGAGTAGATTCTTGTTTAAATCGATTTCAATTTCATTACAAAATTGTGGAGATCATGGCAGATAATTCATCAATTGAATAAAATATTGTTGATGTGAGTTCGAATTCCAATTCGAACATTGTATATCATAATCATCCGATGTATCTTAGCAGCTCAGATACGTCTAGTGTTGTGCAAGTGGAGATACAGTTAGTAGGTATGGAGAATTACACATTGTGGTGTCGAGTGATGAAGCTAAACCTGCTGACGAAGAATAAGCTCGGATTTATCGATGGAACAATAAATAGAGAGACTTATGGTGCTAATTACTCGAAACAGTGGGATCGGTGTAATGCGATGGTAATGTCATGGATCATGAAAAATATGTAAATAAGAATCTGCTTAGTTGTATACTCTATCGATCTACTGCATACGCAGTTTGGAAAGATCTAAAGGAAAGATTCGACAAGATCAATTTATCTCGAGTCTATCAACTAAAACTTCTAAAGAATAATTAAGTAACTATATAAAGTAATTGTAGTCAAACTTAAACTTCTAAAGAATAATTAATAAGGTAATTTAGTAAAGAAAATTCCTAATAAATATTTTTTAAAGATAGTGACAAATCAATAAGGGCCAAGTGAAATGGGAACGGAAGAAGAAGCAAATAACTACAAATTTAATTATCTATTTCTTTCATATCCTAATTACCTCAACTGAATTTATAAAAACAACATAATATACTGAAGTATGTCATTAATGATGGAGCAATTTGTGGGGTTAAGTCTGACGCTGTCTTTATTTCATATTCGATACAAATTGTATTTAAATTAAGACTAATAAAAAATATTTAAATTATCTATCAAAGGGTCCTTCAGGATCCAATTGCTTACATAGCCCCATATATGTAAGATAAACAAGTCTATCTTTAGCACCTGTTCTATGATTTTTTTGTATGCCTGCAATAATATTTCAATTCATTTTGTGGCATCCAATTGTACTTCAAGCATTACTATCTAATTTTACCTTTCTCCTATATTTTCATATTCGTGTTATTTCCTGAAGTATATACAGTCCTGTATATGAAACCTCACATAATCCAGTTGCATTAGGGTGCATTTGTTACGATGGAAAATGTTTTCCTAGAAATATTTTGTTGAAAATAAGTAACGTTCTTACTTATTTTCTAGTGTTTGGTTAGTAAGCACAATAATATTGTCTCAAGAACATTTATATGTAATATAGCAAAACACTCTGGGGTAGGATTAGATGAGGAGTGGGGTTTGTGGTTGGTGGGTGGTTGATGCACGAAAAGATGCACACACTTTAACGCAAGTGCACGTTATCGCGACAAGTAATATAGTCTTGGTAAGACCGAATATCTTCCACAAGGATTAGGGTTCAAGTACCAACTATCTATCTTTTGGTATCTATTTGGTAACCGATATTTGATTTTGTGGTTTATAACTAACAATTATAAAAGCTAATTAACTATAGGTTTACTTCAGTTGTGATGGGAATAGGGCTTCCATGTCTCCTCAACTATCCGCTTATGTTATTTATTAATGCAATGAATTATGGTTTTCTTCTCTCGGAGCTAGCAGGTTTACGAAATCGTTTTATATTCCCGTTAAGGATATATAAACACTCAACCCCAGTATTGCTCCTTTCTACCTTTCGGTGATAAGGATGACTCTATAGGAGGATTAAGAACAAAAACCTAGTTAACCGTCACGCACCATGCGTAAAATTAGGGTTGTTAAGTCTCTCATTAACTCTACATAAATAATTGAGGTATTTTCATCCCCAATCCAAAATATGTCTACCCAACTTACAGCATATTCACAACCTCCTCCTTTCGAAGTTTGATTAGAAATCATATAAATAATGATAATTAGTGATCAATTAATTACCAAGCATTCAAAGCAATTATTGGATAAATCTCAACAAGAAGAAGAATAACCATAGATATGCATTAATTCATAACATAAGTTTCTAGTGAATCAACATGGAAAGCCCTATAAAAGAATTAGTTCCTAGCCATTGACATGACAAGAACTAATTCAAGGTTCATCATACAAAACTGAAATAAAAGAAAAGAAAAGAAAAGAAAGTTACTAAATTATGGTCTCCAATCTTCAATCCAAGAAAACCTTGTGTTGTGCAAGAAATGGAACCCTTAAAAACTGCCTAGGGTTCTCCTTTTATAGGCTGAAAACCGCCTCAACCTTTTCCCCTTCAGACCTGGCCCAGAATTCGTCATTAAACCTGATTTTTCCGTGTCAGCGTTCGCTGCGCGGCCGGAACTTCAAGATTGGTGATTTGGCGCTGCGCCGATCTCGCTATTCGAGCCATGCGCCGCAACTCGCGTATTTACGGACATTGGCGCGCTCGCATCTTGTTGGCATGAGGCCATGCGCCGACTGCATTTCTGCCTCGTTCGCCACTTTCTCTGCTTTTAGCTCTGGAACCTCCACGTTTGCCCTCTTTTAGCTCCTTTTCCGCCATTGGGCCATTTTAACCACTTTGACTCAAAAGAAAGAAAATCTATCCTAATACGACACTTATTTGTACAAAAAGGGACAAAAGACTAACTAAAAACGAATCGAAAAGTGTATATAAAATGCACCGATCAAATACCCCAAAATTAACCTTTGCTCGCCCTCGAGCAAAGATAGAAAGAAAGAATTAATGACTCAAAGAAACGAAAATAAAAGACTCACTGACATTGATCACTTTTGCTGCATTGGTGTTATCTAGAAAAACATGAAGGTTAGCAGAATAATATGCAGGAACATACAGCATGAAATTTTAGCACACTAAACACATTAAGCTAGATATTTCGCAAACTCATTTTATCATGTTTAATGGAAGTTAATATACTAAATCATGCTTGTAAAATAGAAAAATCTTATGGCATGTTTATTTGTTATTCTCCACTAATCCTGGATATGCATAAAAGAGATCTTCAGGACTTTAAGGGTTGTAATGTAGGCTTAGGTATAGGTAGGTAAAAATAGGCATTTTAGGCTCATTTTGTGTACCATAAGCTCTTTAGCTTTTCAATATTTCCCTTTTCTTTTGATTCTTTCCTTCACTTCAATTCAATCTTTCCCCTCTTTTGTTTTGGGAGAGTGAAGTGTATAATAATGACAAGCACCCCCAAACTTAGGCTTTTGCCTATTTCTTATTACTTTTTTATGGGGTGCAACAAGCTTGTTCACTCTTTTTGTCTCTTTTTTAACACAATTTATTCCACTATTTCATATTTTTACTTATGGCACAATTTGTGGGAATATAGGGTGTCAAAGAAGAAGTTTCAATTTTTAGGCTCAATGGGGCTAACTAGGGATACTTTTAAAGTCCGGGATAGAAAAGAGTGGTAAGAATTGGCTATCAAAGAAATGCCTGAGTCATCTCCCTAACATGCATATCCTAACTATTTCGCCTCAAATAGCAAGCAATCATAACACATAGGTTTTCATTATTTAGCATGCACAATTCAAGCAAGAAACTCCAAATAGACAGATTTTGTGAGTTTTTGGCATATCTAACCTAGGTGTTTAGATAGTTGCTTCAATTCCATTACATTATTCCACCTTACTTCACTAGGTGTTTCTAGTAACTACATCATACATGATATTTGACAGGCGACTATGACTCAAAAGAAAAAAAATTGTGACTCAAAATATACACAAAACAATAAAAAGGACTTAAATAAAACAGCAATAAGACACTAATAAGACACCCCCAAACTTAAATTACACATTGTCCCCAATGTGTGTAGACTCAAGGACACTAAAAGAAATAAGACACTTACAGACTTGGCTAAAATGGTGGTGGTGGCGGTGGCATGGGATAGTGCATGGACCACTGGTTGAACAAGGAACTCATCTCATTAATTTGCTGTCGCGTTTCTTGTTGTCCTTGTATCACTGTGTCCAAACTCTGCATCATCCTCATCTTATTCTGAAGTAATTGCTCCATCATGGGCACTGAGGGTTCTGAATCTGTGGTTGGCTGGTGGCTAGGCTCTGCCGCATATTGAGCCTCTATTTCAGGCTCATCTTCGTCCATGGCGGCCTCTGCTGCTGCTGCTGGTGGTGGTTGTGCTCTTAACTTCTGCCGGGGGCTTGGGTGCAGGAAAGAGTGCATTATCCCATATGTCACCGACAGTTGGTTTCTTTCATTAGTATCAGTGGGTAGGATTGGGACCCCATTCATGTGGCATAAACTGGTGATAAGTGAGCCATGTCCCAATCCACCTGTTGTCACCAACCTGCTGATTTCTTCAATGCTCTGCACTATCTCTTTCCCCACATTAATTGTTTTCCCCGTCATGATTCCATATATCAATTTGATCCTATCTTCTGGCACTCTGGTGAAGTGTGTTGATGGGATCAGACGAGCACTGATGAAATATAGCCAACCCTTGGCTGCTTTGTTGAACTGGCATCTGCTCAGTCCTCTTGACCCATTTCTTGCAATATCAAATGCAGCCCCAGGGTAGCTCACTGTGTCTGCAACGGCGTCCCAGTTGATGCGGTTGGTGCTTCTAGACCAAGATCTGAAGTAGCTTCGGTCATCACCTCTTTCCTCGACATCTGCTGTTTTTAGAGACGTATTTATCACTTCTGCCGTTACAGGCATATATTTTCCCCTTACAAAGCATTCATTTTCCACCCTCTCCGGAAAGTTAGCATAGAATTCACGCATCATTGTTGTGTTCATTGGTGCTATCTTTTCCGGGTTTACAAATCTCCTCCACCCCATCATCTCAATCATTGCCCGAATGGGCTCATAGACATCCTCCTTCCCAAGCGACTCCCTCTGATAGTCCATTCCCCTTTCAGGGATTAAGGGCCTAGTACTAAGCTTTTTGTATCTTTGGAAGGCTTGGTAGCTCACAAACCTAGTATCATCGTATTGTGGGGCTGAGGTGGATGTGGAGGCTCTTCTCTTTCTGGCGGACATGGTTAAAACACTTCCTGCAGCTTTCAACTTAGTAGCACAAATGTTCCCCAACACAATCAACAATTTGGCAGCTAAAACACTAACACCCCCAAACTTCAACTCTACTACCCAATATCCACACCCTCCTTGTCTACTCCTTCTCCAAACTTCACAACCAATTTTTTCAGCACGCAAACTACTTCACAATGCAACACTTCTCCAAACTACTACCTTCTTTAACTACTGAAAGCTTTCAAGAAAAGATGAAGATTACCTTTTTATGGTGTTCTTCAAGGTGTTCTTGCTTCTAATGGTGATTTGAGGCAATGGGATGGAGTTTTGTTGGTTGAGATAGCTAAGGGTTTTAGGAATTTAAGAGTTTTGGTTGTGGTTGGGTTTGATTTGTGGAGGATTTGTGGGTAAATTGTGGATTTTCGTGTGTTTTGTGGAGAAGAGGGGTTAGGTTTTGGTTTTGAAATTGGGGAAAATCTGATTTCTGGGCGTCTTTTAATTTCTGGATTTCCGCTTCGGCGCCGCGGCCCTGCTTTTGGCGCCGCGGCGCCCAATGTTCTGCACTCCTTCGGGAATTTCTGCGCCGCGGCGCCTAGACTTGGCAATTTTTCTGGATTTTTGGCGCCGCGCTCGCTCACCGGAAAGCGCTTACCCATTTTTCTGGAAATCCTGTTGTTCCTCGGTTTTTCACCCTTCAATTTATTGGCCTGTACCTGTCAATCACAGCACAAACACTACCTCCGTGAGACCGTTCTTAATAAAAACTATTATATTAAAGTAAAATAAATCAAAATACCTTGGGTTGCCTCCCAAGTAGCGTTGTCTTTAACGTCTTTTAGCCGGACGCAAGTTCCTTAACTCAATAAACGTGGGGTGGATCAACCCCACAACTAATCCATTTTCTCCACATTTTGCGTTTTCTTTTTCTTCTTCTCCTCTTAGCATTATCATTAAGGGGAAGTTCAGGAACACATACCTGCTTTTGTGGAGGTTCGGCAAACCATGCCTACTTTCTTGGGCTCATCTCCCTTGGTTTGACTTGTATGGGCTCACAGGGAGGTTTGATGGTGCTGATTGTAAAGCACCTGCTCATGGTTGGTGGCTCAATGATGTGTTTAAATACTTTAAACACCATTTCTTCCTTCTCCACCCTTAATGTCAGCTCTCTTTTTTCTACATCGATCAAGGCTCTCCCTGTCGCTAGGAATGGTCTCCCCAATATGATAGGGATTTCTGCATCTTCTTCCATGTCAAGAACGAGGAAGTCCGTAGGGAAAAAGAATTTCCCTACTTTAACAATCACGTCCTCAATTTTCCCTCTTGGATGAACCACTGTCCTATCGGCTAGTTGCAGGCTCACAGTGGTTGGTTTGGCCTCACCCAACTCCAATCGTTTAAATACCGATAAGGGCATCAGATTTATACTTGCCCCTAAATCACACAGAGCCCTGTTGCATGTCACCCTGCCCACTGTGCAAGGTAGTGTAAAGCTTCCTGGATCCTTTAGTTTTGGTGGAAACTTCTTCTGCAAGATAGCACTACACTCCTCCGTTAGTGCTACCATCTCGCATTCGCCGCTTTCTTCTTCTTCCCAAGATCTCCTTCATGAACTTGAAATAGGAGGCATCTGCTCCAAATCCTCTATAAAAGGTATGTTGATATGGATGTTTCTGAATGTCTCCAAGAATTTGGAGTATTGTTTATCAACCGCCTTCCAGTAATCTCCGGGGAAAGGGATTTTCTCTGTATACTCCTTCTCTGGAGTTTTCCCTACTACTGGGCTAGGTTCAACCACCATCTCTTTTTCTATCTCTGCCCTTTGCTCAACTACTGGCTGAGGTGATTGCTGCTCCAACTGTTTGCCACTTCGCAATTGTACTGCCTGGCATTGCTCTGATTCACCTGTGTTGCTTGGCGTTGTACCGTGGCTCTTTGTTTGCTGTTTGCTAGTGACCCACTTGTGTTTCCAAGTTCTGAACGGATCTAGCTTCGCTACGAACTGGTCAGGCGTTGGTAAGTGCCAACAAAGCCGCTCTCATCTCGCCTCGCTTTCACAATCGTGCATTAATCGCTGAGGCTGGGGCCTGAATAAAGGGTTGTTGATTTTGGTTCTGCTGGGTTTGATACTGGCCCCTTTATTGATTCTGCTGCCCCTGGTCTCCTCTCCATGAGAAATTTGGGTGATTCCTCCACCCTGGATTATAAGTGTTGGAGTATGGAATGTTTTGTGGCCTCTAATAGTTACCCACGGCCTGACACTCTGCTTGCTCTATTGGTATATTATTAGGATCAGCTGAAGGACACCTATCGAATGTATGTGGGCCTCCACAGATTTCACAGCTCTTTGGCATCCGTGACCGCATTCACCGACATCAGTATGTTGTCGCAATCGCTTTCGCCAAAAGGGCCACTTGGGCATTCAAGGCAGCAATGGCATCTATTTCGTGGACTCCCACTCTTCTCCTCCCACTCGTCGATCTCTCTTCTGTGACATGGTTGTTAGTGGCCATATCTTCTAATAAATCGTGAGCGTCGTGGGCTGTTTTCCTCATGAATGTCCCACCTGCTGCTGCATCTATAATGGTCCTGGTTGTACCGTTCAGCCTGTTATAGAAGATGTGGACCAAGTTCCACAACTCAATGCAATGGTGTGGGCATTTTCTCTGTAAATCCTTGAACCTTTCCCAAGCTTCGTATAAGGACTCTCCATCTGCTTGGTAGAAATTATTCAACTCCCCTCTCAATTTTGCTGCTTTGCATGGGGGAAAGAACTTGGCTAGGAATTTCTGTGCCAGCTCTTGCCATGTAAAAATTGAATCGGCTGGCAGGGAATTCAACCATACTTTTGCTCTATCCCTGAGTGAGAAGGGAAAGAGTCTCAATCTGACGCATCATCGATGCCGTTATATCGAAAGTTGCACATAGCTCCAAGAAATTAGCTATGTGCGTATGTGATCCTCGATGGCGTCCTCCAAATTGCACTATGTCTTGCACCATGCCTGGAATCGCCGCTTTATCTCAAAGTTGTTTGCTCCATGGCGGGAGCCTAATACATGTCGTGCTCCATTCACTCTCAAGACATAGTCTCCCAAGCTTCTTTCTGCTTGGACTTGAACTCTTTCCTCGACATCCATAGGTACTTGCCGAGGTATTCCTGGGTTAGGTTGATTTTCACCTAACCCTTCTCTCATCATATTGTTGTTTTGAGCACCGTCCATCTCTATCAAGGTCGCAATCCGCTGATTCTTTCTGTTCTATTTACAGGTTTTCTCAATCTCTGGATTGAAGGGAACAAGAGTGTCTGCCCCTCTTCTCCTTCGCATAAACTGATTTCCTGAAATAGATCAAAAACAAACAACAAATCACGGCACCCTGATTTTTACCGAAAATAAAGAAAAAACGTAAAAATAGAATAAAAATTAAAAACCAAATTAGAAATTAAAAATAGATAAATTTGATATTGAACTATGCCTAATCCCCGGCAACGGCGCCAAAAACTTGATGAGCGAAAAGATGCACACACTTTAACGCAAGTGCACGTTATCATGACAAGTAATATAGTCTTGGTAAGACCGAATATCGTCCACAAGGATTAGGGTTCAAGTACCAACTATCTATCTTTTGGTATCTATTTGGTAACCGATATTTGATTTTGTGGTTTATAACTAACAATTATAAAAGCTAATTAACTATAGGTTTACTTCAGTTGTGATGGGAATAGGGCTTCCATGTCTCCTCAACTATCCGCTTATGTTATTTATTAATGCAATGAATTATGGTTTTCTTCTCTCGGAGCTAGCAGGTTTACGAAATCGTTTTATATTCCCGTTAAGGATATATAAACACTCAACCCCAAAGATGTTCCTTTCTACCTTTCGGTGATAAGGATGACTCTATAGGAGGATTAAGAACAAAACCTAGTTAACCGTCACGCACTACGCGTAAAATTAGGTTGTTAAGCCTCTCATTAACGCTACATAAATAATTGAGGTATTTTCATCCCCAATCCAAAATATGTCTACCCAACTTACAGCATATTCACAACCTCCTCCTTTCGAAGTTTGATTAGAAATCATATAAATAATGATAATTAGTGATCAATTAATTACCAAGCATTCAAAGAAATTATTGGATAAATCTCAACAAGAAGAAGAATAACCATAGATATGCATTAATTCATAACATAAGTTTCTAGTGAATCAACATGGAAAGCTATAAAAGAATTAGTTCCTAGCCATTGACATGACAAGAACTAATTCAAGGTTCATCATACAAAATGAAATAAAAGAAAAGAAAAGAAAAGAAAGTTACTAAATTATGGTCTCCAATCTTCAATCCAAAAACCTTGTGTTGTGCAAGAAAGGGAACCCTTAAAAGCGCCTAGGGTTCTCCTTTTATAGCCGAAACCGCCTCAACCTTTTCCTTCGTGCCCGCATTGCGTCATTAAACTCGATTTTTCCGCGTCGGCCGCGTTCGCTGCGCGCCGAACCTGCGATGCCGGGTGATTTGGCGCGCGGCCCGATCTCGCTATCTGAGAGCCGCGCCGCAACTTCGCGGTATTTACGGACATCACGCCGCGCCTGCTATCGTTGGCGAGGCGCGAGGCGCCGACTGCATTTCTGCCTCGCCACTTTCTCGCTTAGCTCTGGAACCTCCACTTTTGCCCTCTTTTAGCTCCTTTTCCGCCATTGGGCCATTTTAACCACTTTGACTCAAAAGAAAGAAAATCTATCCTAATACGACACTTATTTGTACAAAAAGGGACAAAAGACTAACTAAAAACGACTCGAAAAGTGTATATAAAATACACCGATCAGTGGTGGTGGTCAAGGGGTGGGGGTTGGATGGGTGAGGAGGAGAATAGAACTTTGAATGACATTTATGGAACTTGTTTTCCCCATTCAGGATCTTTTTTTCCTAGAGGAAATGTTTTTCAAAACATTTTGACCAACCAAACACACCCTTAAAGTTATTCCTTTTCATAGCCCTTTACTTTTTTCCTTGGGTATAGAGGTTTTCGTTTGTTGCTTTTTATGTTTTGGGGGAAAGAGTTAGGGTTTGGGACTACGATTTGGAGGTGGTTTAGGTGTTTGCTTGCTTATGTTATAATTCTTACAGGTGGTAAAGAGGAGCGGTATTATCATAAAGCCAATCAAATTCGAAGAGTTAAATACTCATGAAAGAGCGCAGGACCACAAATGTGGTGGTGTGCAGAAAAAAAGGGTGGTAAAAGTAAGGGCAAAGCCGCAAAAAGACAACAGTGTAGATCGGAAGCTAACTGATTTGCAAGGTTTGACATTTTAAATAAGAACTCTTTTATGGCAATTCTGTAGTTCTGAAATCCCTTGATTGATGATAAATCACTACTTGGGATCTTTCATTCCATGTTCTTGTTTCGGCTCTACAGTTAGGGGTTCATTTATGCAGTGTTGGTAGAATTCTTTTGTTGCAGTTGCATACAATAAAGCCTTGACAATCGCGAAGATGTGAGGCTTTACTCTCCATACATGCAGCAAAAGAGATATTTTTTTAGTTCTGTTAAAGTATACGTGATATACATGTAGTATACAGTTGGTTTTCTTATGTATAGTGGCTATAAGCCCAATAGTAGCTTATGTGTAGTGGTGGCTATAAGCCCAATTAGTAGTCCAGCTTATTAGTAGTTCAGTAGCAATAGTTTATTTGTATAAGGACACTTGAGATTCATTTTGCGGTAATGTGAAAATGTGAAAGGTTCCACAAACTCCTCCTCTCTCTCACGCACTCTCTCTCTCCCGTTCCCTTACTATTTCTCCAATTCTCTTCTCTTCCATATTCTTCCTACCTTCAATACAGTATTGAATTACATTCAATTCACGCATGCATGCTAAGATCTCACAATTTATCATGGTATCAAAGCCTAAGGAGAAAGGGTCGATGTTATCGGCGATGATTTGCATATCGAGAAACTAATTGCAGGAGATCTGAGTTTTTTTATGCATTAACTAGCGTATTGTGTTTCAACACCGAACTGTGTTGATTCAGCTTATTTTGAATACAATTTACTGTCAATATAGTTCAACACTGAACTGTGTTGGTTTAAGTTTGATATCAATGTTTTTAGTATGTGATTTCACTTCGATTGAGATTCCAATCGAATTGAGTAGATTCATGTTTAAATCGATTTCAATTTCATTACAAAATTGTGGAGATCATGGCAGATAATTCATCAATTGAATAAAATATTGTTGATGTGAGTTCGAATTCCAATTCGAACATTGTAGATCATAATCATCCGCTGTATCTTAGCAGCTCAGATACGTCTAGTGTTGTGCAAGTGGAGATACAGTTAGTAGGTATGGAGAATTACACATTGTGGTGTCGAGTGATGAAGCTAAACCTGCTGACGAAGAATAAGCTCGGATTTATCGATAGAACAATAAATAGAGAGACTTATGGTGCTAATTACTCGAAACAGTGGGATCGGTGTAACGCGATGGTAATGTCATGGATCATGAAAAATATGTAAATAAGAATCTGCATAGTGGTATACTCTATCGATCTACTGCATACGCAGTTTGAAAAGATCTAAAGGAGAGATTCGACAGTATCAATTTATCTCGAGTCTATCAACTAAAACTTCTAAAGAATAATTAAGTAACTATATAAAGTAATTTTAGTCAAACTTAAACTTCTAAAAAATAATTAATAAGGTAATTTAGTAAAGAAAACCCCTAATAAATATTTTTTAAAGATAGTGACAAATCAATAAGGGCCAAGTGAAATGGGAACGGAAGAAGAAGCAAATAACTACAAATTTAATTATCTATTTCTTTCATATCCTAATTACCTCAACTGAATTTATAAAAACAACATAATATATTGAAGTATGTCGTTAATGATGGAGCAATTTGTGGGGTTAAGTCTGACGCTGTCTTTATTTCATATTCGATACAAATTGTATTTAAATTAAGACTAATAAAAAATATTTAAATTATCTATCAAAGGGTCCTTCAGGATCCAATTGCTTACATAGCCCCATATAAGTAAGATAAACAAGTCTATCTTTAGCACCTGTTCTATGATTTTTTCGTATGCCTGCAATAATATTTCAATTCATTTTGTGGCATCCAATTGTACTTCAAGCATTACTATCTAATTTTACCTTTCTCCTATATTTTCATATTCGTGTTATTTCCTGAAGTATATACAGTCCTGTATATGAAACCTCACATAATCCAGTTGCATTATGGTGTGTTTGTTACGATGGAAAATGTTTTCCTAGAAATATTTTGTTGAAAATAAGTAACGTTCTTACTTATTTTCTAGTGTTTGGTTACTAAGCAAAATAATATTGTCTCAAGAACATTTATATGTAATATAGCAAAACACTCTAGGGTAGGATTAGATGAGGAGTGGGGTTTGTGGTTGGTGGGTGGTGGTGGTCAAGGGGTGGGGGTTGGGTGGGTGAGAAGGAGACTAGAACTTTGAATGACATTTATGGAACTTGTTTTCCCCATTCAGGAACTTTTTTTCCTAGAAAAAATGTTTTTCAAAATATTTTGACCAACCAAACACACCCTTAAATTTATTCCTTTTCATAGCCCTTTACTTTTTTCCTTGGGTATAGAGGTTCTCGTTTGTTGCTTTTTATGTTTTGGGGGAAGGAGTTAGGATTTGGGACTACGATTTGGAGGTGGTTTAGGTGTTTGCTTGCTTATGTTATAATTCTTACAGGTGGTAAATAGGAGCGATATTATCATAAAGCCAATTTAATTCGATGAGTTAAATCCTCATGAAAGAGCGCAGGACCACAAATGTGGTGGTGTGCAGAAAAAAAAGGATGGTAAAAGTAAGGGCAAAGCCGCAAAAAGACAACTGTGTAGATCGAAAGATAACTGATTCGCAAGGTTTGACATTTTAAAGAAGAAATCGTTTACGGCAATTCTGTAGTTCTGAAATCCCTTGATTGATGATAAATCACTACTTGGGATCTTTCATTCCATGTTCTTGTTTCGGCTCTACAGTTAGGGCTTCGTTTATGCAGTGTTGGTAGAATTCTTTTGTTGCAGTTGCATACAATGAAGTCTTGGCAATCGCGAAGATGCGAGGCTTTACTCTCCATACATGCAGCAAAAAGAGATATTTTTTGAGTTCTGTTGATGTATACGTGATATACATATAGTATACAGTTGGTTTTCTTATGTGTAGTGGCTATAAGCCCAATAGTAGCTTATGTGTAGTGGTGGCTATAAGCCCAATTAGTAGTCCAGCTTATTAGTAGTTCAGTAGCAATAGCTTATTTGTATAAGTAAGGACACTTGAGATTCATTTTGCGGTAATATGAAAATGTGAAAGGTTCCACAAACTCCTCCTCTCTCTCACGCACTCTCTCTCTCCCGTTCCCTTCCTATTTCTCCATTTCTCTTCTCTTCCATATTCTTCCTACCTTCAATACAGTATTGAATTACATTCAATTCACGCATGCATGCTAAGATCTCACAATTTATCATGGTATCAAAGCCTAAGGAGAAAGGATCGATGTTATCGGCGATGATTTGCATATCGAGAAACTAATTGTAGGAGATCTGAGTTTTTTTTATGCATTAACTAGCGTACTGTATTTCAATACCGAACTGTGTTGATTCAGCTTATTTTAAATACAATTTACTGTCAATCGAGTTCAACACTGAACTGTGTTGGTTTAAGTTTGATATCACTGTTTTTAGTCTGTGATTTCACTTCGGTTGAGATTCCAATCGAATTGAGTAGATTCAAGTTTAAATCGATTTCAATTTCATTACAAAATTGTGGAGATCATGGCAGATAATTCATCAATTGAATAAAATATTGCTGATGTGAGTTCGAATTTCAATTCGAACATTGTAGATCATAATCATTCGATGTATCTTAGCAGCTCAGATACGCCCAGTGATGTGCAAGTGGAGATACAATTAGTAGGTATGGAGAATTACACATTGTGGTGTCGAGTGATGAAGCTAAACCTGCTGACGAAGAATAAGCTCGGATTTATCGATGGAACAATAAATAGAGAGGCTTATGGTGCTAATTACTCGAAACAGTGGGATCGATGTAATGCGATGGTAATGCCATGGATCATGAAGAATGTAAATAAGAATCTGCTTAGTGGTATACTCTATCGATCTACAGCATACGCAGTTTGAAAAGATCTAAAGGAGAGATTCGACAGGATCAATTTATCTCGAGTCTATCAACAAACTTCTAAAGAATAATTAAGTAACTATATAAAGTAATTGTAGTCAAACTTAAACTTCTAAAGAATAATTAATAAGGTAATTTAGTAAAGATAACCCTAATAAATATTTTTTAAAGACAGTGATAAATCAATAAGGGCCAAGTGAAATGGGAACGGAAGAAGAACCAAATAACTACAAATTTAATGATGGAGCAATTTGTGGAGTTAAGCCTGACGTTGTCTTTATTTCATATTCGATACAAATTGTATTTAAATTAAGTCTAATAAAAAACATTTAAATTATCTATCAAAGGGTCCTTCAGGATCCAATTGCTTACATAGCCCCATATATGTAAGATAAACAAGTCTATCTTTAGCACCTGTTCTGTGATTTTTCGTATGCCTGCAAAAATATTTCAATTCATTTATCTTGCAACATCCAATTGTTTGCCCTAATAGCAAAAATAGCCAATTAATTGACCTTTTCTCAGAGATAATTGGCTTTACACAATTGATTTGGTTGCAATATTTGCAATTAGGCAAATTGGGGTTCATCCAAATAATTGGTGCCCTATCATGCATGATACTCTTAGTTTTCGAGATGAACATAGCAATCTTTTTGAACTTCTCGTGCAAATCATATTGAATTTGATATTTTTCCTTGCATTTCTTACACTGAACCTCACCTGATATAACAATAATTTCGTTTGATATAAGATTATTGAGAGTGTGCACTATGGCACGTCTCGAGGTCGCCCAAGGATATGGTGGAGTGATTGTTTCACTTTTTCCTTCTTTAATCGATTGGTTAGACGTCCTTCGTGCAGTCAAACCAACTCTCCTACGATTTCTTATGGCAGTATTTTCTTCGTCGTTGACATTACTAATAAAAGGAGGAGGTTGTACACCAATGTTTAAAGGCAAAGAAAAAGGTGGAATAGTATCAATTGGTGGCATATAAGAATTAATTGAAAGTGAAAGAGTAAGAAAACCATCTTCATGGTCAGTCATTTTCTTGATTGTTTGAAGAAGAGTATTAATTCTTGGGTGAATTAGATGATATTTATCTTCTTTTTTTCTTTCAAATCTTAACAAATTTGTAGTAAAAATAGGATCTTTAATTTAATCAGATTACTACAAAAGTCAAAAACCCTAGCAGTTGGTGGAAAAAAAAGTTCTAGTAGTTTTCATTCTTCCCGCAAAATCTGCATTTATGTTTGCAATATATGTGCAATTTTTCTTTTCTAACTAACTTGGTTTATTTCTTTGTCTAATTACTGGAATATAGGAAAAATTGTTATTTTCAAAAGGATCCTATTATTAATACTCAAAACATATAAAAATGTTTGGATTGTTTAGGTTTGACGGCAGGACTGTTGTTAGTGGAGTAGCTACATAGACGGAAGGTCGTCAGTTGAACATTCTTTATCGAAAAAATATATTGTGCATATCGAACATAATACTGTGTATTTGTCAAAATATAGATTAAATTTTTGAACACCGTTCCCCCCCCCCCCCCTTTTTTTTTAGACATACAGAGAAACTTGATAGGAGATTAGCGTCCAAAGTTCATGTGAATTTCTCTTAGTAGTTCTTCATTTCATCACAACGTGACTTCAATAATACTGGATATGTCAAAAGAAAGGGACTCACGAAATATTCCGTTGTTATGAATATATAATTCGCTTCCGAAGATTATGATGTAAAATATAATCGAATTTAATATCAAACACGGTTAGAAGGGGACATAGGTCATAGCTAACCTCTACCGTCTAGATGAGGATGTAGTAAACTATGCAAAGGTCAATATTAGTACAACAACAACAATTATTATACTTCAGTTCCAAACAAGCTAAGTTAAGGCTATGAAAGCGTGAGAAATTAATTATGAATAAAAAAGAAAGAAAATAAATTTTTGATAAACTTTTAAAAGACTTTTATGAATAAAAGGATGAGACTTTTTTAGTGTCAAAAATATTTACAACAACTTGAAGGCCATGATGTGGAAGAATTGACGAATACACATGTGGTGTAATTAAATATGGTGGTTAGTTAGTTGAAAGTTGTTTAAAAGTTATTAGGAAGTAGTTAATGGTTAGATTAGTTACTTGTTAATATGTGAGTATATAAGATGTGTATATCACAGATGTAATAGATAACATTTCATTTTTCTCAATACAACTTCTCCTTTCTCTCTCATACGCTCCTCCTCTCTCTCTCATACGATCTTCTTCTCCCTCGTTCTTCTTCTCCTTTCTTCTATCTTCTTCACTACTTTTCAGTTCGATTCGTCTGTCAACATGTAGATAAATAAACTCATCACGGTATCAAAGCCAATCGATCTATGTGGATCATTGGAAGCAATTTTTCGATACATACAATAGAATTCTCAGATCTGTTTTTTTTCTGGATGCGTGTGATGAAAATTTGAATCGATCGATTAATTACTGGTTTGAGGAGTATCTGGATGGAAGCACTTGTCTGACCAGATGCAAAATCGAAGACATGCAATTGCAGAGATCGATCAATTGAAAAAGTAGAAGGATCGATCGGTGTTGTGAATTGGTAATTTGTTCGGATGAGAGGTTTTCCTGTGTGAGAATTGAGAAATCGTTCATATACGATTGTGGAATTCAATAGGCATGGAAACTCAAGGAGAGGATATTGTAAGTGCAGCAGCAACAACAGTCATCAACCATAACCATCATTTTTATCTTTTTCCATCAGATGCACCAGGCTCTTTGACTGTTGGTGTGGTACTAAATGGAATGGAAAATTACACGTTGTGGAGTAGGGCGATGATGTTGGCATTACTTGGGAAAAACAAAATAAGCTTCATCAATGAAGTAGTTAAAAGGGAATCGTTTCATGGAGAGTTAGCAAACCTGTGGGATAGGTGCAATGCAATTGTGGTATCTTGGTTGATGGGCAATGTGAGCAAGAGCCTTCTTACTGGAATGCTATTCAATTCCAATGCTCACGCAATATGGGAGGACTAGAAAGATAGATTTAATAAAATCAATAGTTCAAGGACTTTTCAATTACACAAAGAAATATTTACTCTGAGATAAGGTACTATGTCGGTATCGACATATTATTCTAAACTCAAAGACATATGGGATGAATATGACTCGATTATGCCACCACCTAATTATTGCCCAAAATCGAAGGAGTTTATTGATCATATACAGTATCAACGGGTGCTTCAGTTTCTAATGGGACTGAGTGATAGCTACAGTCAAGTTAGAAGTCAAGTGATCATGTTGCCACAAATGCCTAATTTGAACCAAGTGTATGCGATGGTTAATCAAGAGGAGAGCCAGAGAATAGTTGCAGGCTCGACCAGAATGTTGCAGGACACAGTAGAATCAATGGCAATGCTCACAACTAGAGTAGGAAATATGAAGCAAAGGAAACCATACAATCCAAATGATGAAAGGTGGGTTGTTGCAATGAAGTATGAGATTCAAGCTTTAGAAGACAACAAAACTTGGGAACTGGTATATCTTCCACCTAACAAGAAGGCCATTGGGTGTAGATGGGTATATAAAATCAAGTATAAGGCAACAGGAGAGGTAGAAAGGTTCAAGGCAAGACTAGTGGCAAAGGGATACAACCAAAATGAAGGGTTTGATTACCATGAGACATTTTCCCCTGTGGTCAAAATGAGCACTGTCAGGACTGTCATAGCCATAACAGCTGCCAAGCATTGGATCATTTACCAAATGGATGTCTATAATGCATTTTTGCAAGGAGACTTATATGAAGAAGCCTTCATGAAGATGCCAGAAGTTTTAATAATTCAGAGAGGCAACCTAAAGTGTGCAAGTTGGTCAAATCATTGTATGGATTAAAACAGGCCTCTCGACAGTGGAATATTAAGCTAACTTCAGCCTTAATATCTTCAGGCTTTCATCAAAGCCAACTGGATCATTCTTTGTTCACTAAACAGCAGGAGGACAATCTTGTGGTGGTCTTGGTATATGTTGATGACTTGTTAATCACTGGCAACAATCAATCTCTCATTCAATCCACAAAGCAGTCACTACAAGCTGCCTTCAAAATCAAGGACCTAGGGGAGCTCAAGTATTTTCTTGGCATTGAATTTGCTCGAAGCTCTCAAGAAATACTTATGCATCAAAGAAAATATGTCTTGGAGTTGATTTTTGACTTAGGCTTAGCAGGAGCTAAACCTATACTTTCACCGATGAAGGTGAATCAAAAGCTTACCACTGTCGAGTATGATACACTTATTAAATCTCAGTCCTCCTCTCAAGCTCAGGATTCTCAAGATAAGGAATCTCAAATTCAGGACACTCTACTGTCAGATCCTAGCCTTTACAGAAGGCTTATTGATAGACTTCTATATCTTACAAATACTAGGCCCGACATTGCTTTACTATCCAACATCTCAGTCAATTCATGCAGAATCCCAAGCAGTCTCACTTGGAAGCTGGATTGAGGCTGGTGAGGTACATTAAGTGTGCTCCGGGGTCAGGTATTCTTCTCCAAAATTCCAGCACCTCTCGCCATGTGTTTTCGTGATCTTGATGGGGTCTTGCCTGAGTTCTAGGAGGTCTGTCACTGGTTACTTGGTGTTATTTGGCCAATCTCCCATCTCATGGAAATCTAAGAAACAGACCATCATCTCTCGAAGCTCAGCTGAAGCTGAATATCGAGCACTTGATGCCGATGAGGTCAGGTGTGGCTTACCAGATTGCTCGCGAATCGGGATCTCGCCGATTGCTTATTTCCATCTTCTCTGATAGCAAATCTGCCATACAAATTGCCGCTAATCCTGTTTTACACGAGCGCACGAAGCATATCGGCATCGATTGTCATTTTGTTCGGAATAAAATCAAAGATGGCCTTGTACATGTTACCTACTTACCTTCCACTGAGCAGCCGGCTGATTTCCTTACGAAGGGTCTTAGCATTGCTCAACATTCTCATCTATTCTCCAAGCTAGGGATGAAGAATGTCTTCATTTCCCCTAGCTTACGGGGGAGGGGGTGTGGAAGAATTGACGAATACACATGTGATGTAATTAAATATGATGGTTAGTTAGTTGAAAGTTGTTTAAAGTTGTTAGGAAGTGGTTAAGTGGTTAATGGTTAGATTAGTTACTTGTTAATATGTGAGTATATAAGATGTGTATATCACAGATGTAATAGATAACATTTAATTTTTCTCAATACAACTTCTCTTTTCTCTCTCATACGCTCCTCATCTCTCTCTCATACGATCTTCTTCTCCCTCGTTCTTCTTCTCCTTTCTTCCATATTCTTCACTACTTTTCAGTTCGATTCGCCTGTCAACATGTAGATAAACAAACTCATCATATGAGAGTGTTTAACTAACAAGTACTGGATTGTCCTTGCATAATTTTGAACTTCTCTTGGCAGGGTAAAATCAGAGAAAATGTTAAACAGGGCAGGGTGGGTTGAAGTTTTAGCGGGTCTAGGCTTGTCCCGCCCATCCCCTCCTGCCCAATTTACATCCCTGGATGGGAAAAGAGAATTAATTTTGTTTGTCGATTTGGTGGATTTAAAGCATTGTATTATTATTATGTATGATGAAAATGAATTATCAGATAGGAGGAGATAGTGATTGAAGATGAGGATGATGGAAGTCATTAAAGATTGTTACAAGAAATCACTGGACTTTATGTTGATATTACAAGCTCGGTGAAATCCAGGTTGTTCCCGTTGCCTCGCTTAGTGGGCGATTTAGTGTAGGCGTCACTACAAGAAGAAACGCAAAATGCCAACAACATTTTTTATTGCCATATATTAGATGTTATTGTCAAAAGTATTTTTGCAATAACAAAAATTGTTGTATGTCGTTGCAGTACCCCTGATCCCATTGATAACGAGTGGGTCCAAATAGTTCAACAACGGTGATTGTCTAACTATACCCCACAATTTTGGCAACAAGATCGATACCATCGGAAATGAAGGTTTTAATATTTTTCATTATATGTAGTCCTTTGCATAGAAGTTGTAGCGGCGCGACACAACTTAGAACTTATCCTAAGGGGCAGAAGTAAACATTCAATGTCGTTAGTTCCAGCTCTTCCAAAAACACACAAACTTACATTTTTAGACAAGTGTCCCATTCTATTTTTAACCTATCAAGAAGAAATGATCAGCACATACCCACCCACCACTCCCACTAGTTTGAACTTTCAAGTGTAAAAATGATGCATTATAAAATAAGGTGATACTTTACATGTCTTAAAAAGATTCACTAAATATATACAACAACAACAATATACCCAGTGAAATCCACGATGTGGGGTCTGAAGAGGGTAGAGTGTACGCAGACTTTACCTCTACCTTGGTAGGTAGAGCGGTTGTTTTCGAGAGACCATCGGCTCAAGACAAAGCACAAGCCTAAGCAAAGTAAGACAAACAAAGTGAGTAAGTCGTGATAGCGAATTCTGAAAGAGAAAAAGAAGCAAAAAATGCAATTAAATAAGACAAACAAAATAAACATAGCATCATAAATCAAACAACAAGGGACTATAAGACAATACTGCGCCTACTAGTATGATAGGCTAAGCGAGCCTACAATAAAAATATTACAACTACCAGTTTATAAGTGTAGGCATGACAACGCTGGAAAATCTACTACCCTTCTAACCTAATACGTGTCCTCAATAACCCGTATCTAAGGTCATGTCCTTAGTGAGTTGCACTTGCGACATGTCTTGTCTAATCACTTCTCCCCAATACTTCATCGGCCTAACTTTATCCTCATGTACCCGTCCATAGCCAACCTCTCACACCTCCGCACTGGGGCATTTGTGTCTCTCCTCTACATGTGCCCGAACCATCTCAACCCCACTTCCCGCATTGAGGTCACTCCCACTCTATCCCGGATATCATTATTTCTAATTATATCCATCCTTGTATGCCCACACATCCATCTTAGCATCCTTATCTTCGAAACACTCATCTTTTAAGTATGTGAAGTCTTGACCGGCCAACACTCTGCCATATACAACATAGTCGGTCTAACCACCATCCTATAAAACTTTCCTTTAAGTTTTGGTGGCACATTTTTATCGCACAAGACTCTAGATGCGAGCCTTCATTTCATCCACCCTGATCCAATACGATGTGTGACATTATTATCAATCTCTCAATTCTCTTGGATAATAAACCTGAGATACTTGAAGCTCTCTTTCTTTGGAATAACCTGAGTATCAAGCCTCACCTTCATGCCTGTCTCAAGGTCACTCTCGTTACTGAACTTGCACTCTAAGTATTATGTCTTTGTCATACTCAGCCCGAACCCTTTGGACTCCAGAGTTTGTATTCAAACCTCTAGCTTAGCGTTAACTCCCCTGTGAGTCTTATCAATCAGGACTATTTCTTCTACGAATAACATACACCATGGAACCTCTCATTGGATTTGTCACATCAGTTCATCCATCACCAATGTAAATAGGAATGTGCTAAGAGTTGATCCCTGGTGCAGCCCCATCATCACTGGGAAGAACTCTTAGACTCCTCCTATTGTCTGTACCCTGGTCTTAGCTCCATTATACATATTCTTGATTGTCCTAGTGTATGTCACAGGTACATCTCTAACCTCTAAACATTTCCATAGAACCTCCCTAGGGACTTTGTCGTATGCCTTCTCGAGGTCGATGAGAACCATATGTAGGTCTCTCTTTCTCTCCCTATATTGCTCCACAAACCTCCTAATAAGATGAATGTCTTCTGTAGTTTTACATTCCGGAATGAATCTAAACTTATTCTCGGAGATAGACATGCCTCTTCTTACCCTCATCTCCACGACATTTTCCCAAACTTTCATAGTGTGGCTTAACATCTTGATACCTCTATAGTTGTTACAACTCTAGATATCACCTCTGTTTTTGTAAAAAGGAATCATTGTACTCCACCTCCATTCTTTGGGCATTCTCACCGTCTTAAAAATGATGTGAAACAACTCTGTCAGCCACTCCAAACCTGTCATACCTGCGCTCTTCCAAAATTCAACTAGGATCTCATAAGGCCTGGTCGCTCGTCCCCTGCGCATCCTGTGAATAGCACCTTGAACCTCTTCAATCTTAATGTTTTCACAATACCCAAAATCCCGGTACCTACCAGAGTGCTCCATATCTCCTAACACAATGTCTATATCTTCTTTTTCGTTCAAGAATTTATGGAAGTAAGTCTGCCACCTCCGCCTTATATGCGCGTCCTCCACCAGTACTTTGTCGTCCTCGTCCTTGATGCATAGTATTAGAATCTACCTCTAGATTTTATATTTTATTTCAGAGGAATTATCTTACTAGGCAATAGATTGAAAATGGTCAAATGAAACTCCCCCCCCCCCCTGAATAATTTAAAATAGAATTATTTACCCCTGAATTATCTCGAACAGAAATATATACCCCCTAAAATTTACGCCCACATATGTGTTATGTAGAATTATTTCCTTTCATTCATAGATCTTTTACCAAGGCCATTGTCAGCTCTTTTATATATTTCTCGATCAAATATGAGTGTTTGAATTAAGGTCGGACATGGTGGTTGGTGATGGATGAAGAAGAGAAATAAAGCATAGCGAGGTCATGATGGGACTGGTCGTTCGAACTCCAGCGGCATGAATCCACTGGAGAAAATATGAGAGTGTGATGGTAATGAGCGACGACTGCTTTCTTTCCTAAAGACCATGGTTGCTCCGGTGAAATCCAGGCGAAATCCGGCATGACAGCAACAAATACCATGACGCTCACTATAGTTGTAGTCTTGGAATAAAAAAATCCGGTGAAATTAGAGTATCCTCTTCTTTGAACCTGACACCCGACCCTAATGGGTGACCCGAATCATACTAAAACATACACCCAGTAGCATAATTAATAAGGATCAACCCTTTCTTTCTACTAGGGCTGACAAATGGGACGGGATTGGACGATATTAGGGGGACGGGGATTTGGAGGATGGTGGATTGGGTCGGTAGGGGGACGGATTATGGAGACGAAAGTGGTTCCATCCCATCCCACATCCCACTATCAGAGGGAACACAATTTGGGGGGGACGGGATGGGACAGGAATGAGATTTGGGGGGACTTTTGAAAAGTTTTTTCTAGACACTTAATTTTAAAAAAAATATTTAAACACTTAAATAATTGAACAAGATAGTGAAAAAATATCCCATGACTAATTGTCTCTTATATTATTTAATAGAAATATGATTTTTTTTGCTGATACAATTTTAAAATTGCAACTTTGTTTCGTAGTTCAAAAGTTGCAAATCATATAATAAAATTGGCATTAAAAAAATTACATATGCAACCATACTTTTTCTAATTTTCTTACAATCTCTTAAGGATCTTCTGTTGGAATTAGAATTTGTTGGTCAAATTGTTCAATGTCGCTTACTGCTCCATCGGATAAGATTTCGTTGTAATTGTAGTCGTCTTCTTCATTGATCTCTGGACCGCACCTTCTACGCTCCGCTCTAATCCAATCTCTAAATAAAACTGCAATCTCCAAACTGTCTCCTAGCAATGAGTGTCCGTGCTCTCCTATTTGAAACCTTCCAGCACAAAAAACACTTTCAGAAGATGTAGATGATTCTTGAATATTCAACACATCTCGGACCATCTTTTATAGAGTCGAAAATATCTTTTGATTCTTCCTCCAGTATTTTAGCAAGTCTTCATGTCCATTTTAATTAGCAATTGATTCGAACGGTACAACACCCTGCAAAACATAAACATCAAACTCGTTAATCCGTGAGGCACTTGAACCACTATACATTCTATTTCGAAGGCCTTGAATACTTGAAGCAGAAATCACATGTATTTATAAGATTGAAGTGAAGTAGAAGAAGGTGGTACATAAGTCGGTTGATTATTTGAACTTTTCTCTTGGTAATACAGATACATAGTTTTGTATTGTGTTTGTATGCTAGAGATAACATGTTTTTTAGTTGGTTCTGTTTCAAGTATTTCTAGGAATTCATAAATCTTTTCAATAAGGGAATTACAACCGTCTACTTTAATAGTAGGATTTAATACAACACCAATAAAATATATAGTGGAGTAGGAAAAAATATTTTTAAAATTTTACAATCATTTTTGTATTAGCTGGAGCGTAAGTTGGTTTTTTCTTATGTTCATTAAATAACAAAAATATTAGAGCTATATAAAATAACATAGATAAAATAGTAGGATAATAAATACCAGAAAATTCCTTAGTAGCTAGAAACAATATGCAATAAGTTACCAAATTTTATCTCAATCATCATCTACAAGCATATTCGAAGGATTTTGATTATGGGTGTTAAATACTGAAGTTAACGGTCTTCTACATTCGTGAGCAACAACTAATTGTTCATACAGAGAATTCCACCTAGTTGCAATTTCTTCTAGATTTTGATTATGGGTGTTGAAAATTGAAACTTTGCTCGATGATCCTCAAGCCAGTTTCTAACTTCACTCCAACTTTTTTAACTTTGATAGAAATTAACAAATAAAATATAATATTTAATATGCAATTTAGACTCGTAGAGAGAGATTAGAGAGATGGTCGGAAGATTTGTGAGAAAATGAAGAGGTAAATGAGGTATTTATAGTTAAGAAATAGGGTTAATGTGTAAATATACTAACTTAAGGGTTAAAAATAAATATTAAGGGGGTAGGGGGTTTATGGGGTGTTGGGGGGGCCAAAATGACGGTTTGTAGTTGTTGCCAACGGCTAGAATTGCAAATGGTTGTTTGTGCAACATGGGGTCGGGGCGAGACCGGGATATGCGGGACATGCACTTGTCCCATCCTGATTTTGAACCCGACTAGAGTCAATCCCTATCTCCTAATTTACCCAGCGAAATCAGGGTAGGATCAGATTATTTCGACCAACCTTACTCTCTACAAACATAAAAAATTGTCAATGTTCGGGGGGGGGGGGGGGCATTTGGCCATTTTTTCATTGTTTAACGCTCTAATATGGAATATAGTAAGGGAAATAGTTTTTTGAGAAAAAAATTCAAATATGTTATTGAACTATTGGGAATGACTTATTTATGTCAATTATCAATAGTTGGCTCATTTATGTCATCGTCATTATCAAAATGACACATCCATACTGTATTTCATTAATGCCGGTATTACAATATCATTTTTCATTAACATCAGCGTTAATAAAAAAAATGACATGAATGAGCCATTTTAGTCACGATAATGACATAAATGAGTCATTTTGGTAACGTCAATAGCATAATTGAGCCAAACTATTAAGAAGTGACATAAATGAGTCATTTATGATAGTTTGATGATATATTTAATCTTTTTCCTAGCTTTTTGCTCTTTACTTAATAAAAGATCTTCCTTTTTGGTGGGAGGAGCTATATAATTTCGATTTAACTTATTCATCAAGATAAACAATCTCTAGATGTCTTAAGGGTGTGCAAACGTTTGAAGACAAATAATATGGATCGAATGCATTAAACTAAAAAAAAGTAAGAAATTATAAGGTGTAAATACAGAAAAGCATAGATTAAGGACATAAAATGCAAAGAACTTTCATAAGATTTGTATATAATCAAGCACCGCTTTGATCGAATTATTTTATACTTAATCACTTTTTGGTCCCTTAAGAAAGCGGGTTACACATTTAATTCAAAATGCACGTACATCAGAGTAACACTATCTCCATTATACATATGATTTCGATGGGCGACAGATATCATTGGCCGGCGGCACCTGGCGGTGGTGCATTAGGCGGCAACCAGGCGTAAACCACCACCACCGCCTGAGGTGGTGGACACGTCGTAGAAATAGGCGTGCCGGGACTTGTTTTACAAGATGGAGCTGATGGAGGTAAAGGGACAAACTTTGGCAGCATGTGATCAAAATCACTTATAGATTTTTTAATCTCAATTTGGGACTTCAAATCCAATATTTTTCTATGAGTAGTTGCATGACTTGAAGAATAGAAAAGAGTTGTGAAGAACAAAAAAAGAAGACTCTTAAAAAGTCTACTTTGTTTGTTCATCATATCATAGACTAATATTTAGAACTTAAATGTGTAGAAGAATAAATTGTTAATTGTGTATTTTATATAGTTCAAGAAAGTTGTGTGAACATTATTTAGTGACCTTCTTTTTCTGTTGGAAGATATACATCATTAAATAATATTTCATGGTCAAAGGGACTAGGAAGTTGGGGAGTTACTCTATAGCTCTTGATAAAGATGAAAATGAAATAATCTCAAATTTAGGATAAATTTGGTGTTATGGTTGTTTTCCGGTGATTACAAGAATATAATGTTGTCTCTTTATTCAAAGGCAGCTCAACAAAATTGGCAACTATCTCAGCCCAAAATACTGAAACACCCCTACCCACTGTTTCGGCCTAAAATCCAAACACCACTCAACCATCCAACGGTCCAACTCCTCAACGGATCATGGAAAGTCATGCCATGCACGATATGTTTTTACCTAAACACCATTTTAATCTCACCACCTCAGTCCAACCCCCAATACCAAAAATCCCAAGCTGCCTTATCAGACCTGAATTGAAAGGTTTTCATGTTAGATGAATTTACTCCTCTTATTCAAAATAAGACGTGAGATTTGGTACCACGGTCATTTAATGTGAACATAATTCAGTCTATGTGGTTTTTTTGCCGTTCTTTTGAGAGATACAAAGCTCGTCTTGTTGGTAATGACAGGTCTCAGTAGGTGGGAGTACATTGCGGTGAAACATTCAGTCTGGTAGTCAAGCCTGCGACTATATGAGGACTGTTCTTAGCCTCGCATTATCTAAATCATGGTACATTCATCAGTTGGATGTCAAGAATGCATTTTTACACGGACATTTGCAGGAAACGATATACATGCATCAGCCGTTAGGATTTCGCGATCTTGCCTGTCCAGATCACGTGTACCTGTTGAGGAAATTCTTATATGGTTTGAATCAAGCCCCTCAGGCATGGTATAACATGTTTGCAGGATTTATTTCCAAAAGTGGGATTCTCTCACAGCAAGTCCGATCAGTCAATTTTTATTTATCGGAAGGGCACTGATATGGCTTATATATTGTTATATGTTGATGGCATTATCCTCACTGCATCCTCAACTTTACTTCGTCAGTCTATTATGTCTCTTCTTGTAGCTGAATTTGCAATGAAGGACTTAGGCCCGTTAAATTATTTTCTTGACATTGTTGTCACTCACTATGTAGGTAGTCTGTTTTCAGTCCAAAGAATTATGTCAATGAGATACTTGACAAAGTAGGGATGTATTCATGAAAATCTTCCATACTCCGGTTGACACAAAGACGAAGTTGATCAATGTTTCAGGTACTCCATACAGCGACCCCACACATTACTGCAGCCTGGCTGGTGTATTGCAGTATCTCATTTTTATGAGGCCTAATATTTCCTATGCGGTCCAACAAGTTTGTTTACACATGCATGATCCGAATGAAGAACATATGGGGGCTCTCAATAGGATTATGTGGTATGTTAAGGGTACTCTTCATTTCGGACTTCATCTGTATAAGTCTTCCATCTCGATTATTTCTGCCTATACTGATGCGGATTGGGGCGGCTGCCCAGACACATGTCGTTCCACTTCCGGCCATTGTGTATTCTTGGGTGACAATCTCGTCTCATGGTCATCTAAACGTCAATCCACACTATCTCAGTCGAGTGTAGAGGTAGAATACTGAGGGGTGACCAATGTTGTTGTTGAATCTTGTTGGCTTCGTAATATGCTACTAGGGCTTCATTGTCCGATTGAAATGAAAACTGTTGTTTATTGTGACAGTGTAAGTGCGATCTACTTATCTGGCAATCATGTTCATCATCAAAACACATTGATAGATATCTTATTTGTCCGAGAAAAAGTTGCCAACAAGATATTAAATTTTTATTGTCATTTACGTTTTTAACAACAATATATTTATTGTTATTAAAATTTTGTTGTCAATTCTATATTTTCTTTGTAGTGGATCAAGGTGGTAATGTACACATCTTCATTGATGGGCTCATTCTTTAGGAGCACACCACTAGAAAAAATTGTTCACTCTCCTCAACCTCAGGAAAAAAGCAGAAGAATAATTGTCGTTACATGTCATTTCTATGAATAATACTGTGTAATCCATGGTGATAAGTATGGGTGGAAGCTTCGTTGAAAAGTATTATAATATAAATAGGGAAAATGATTTTTTTATATATATATAATGTTATCTTATAAGCATATATATATATATATTAGTTAAGTGCCTTATAATGTCCTAGTTGCTGCTGCACGTTGAGGTATTAAAATTGCAGAAGTGGTGTTTCTCATTCTCACGTTTTTGTGCCTTTATGTGGCTATTACTTTGTTCTTCCACTATCTCATTAACCATATAGGTTATTGGTAGAATATAGTAATAATTTCTCTTCTAACTCATGTAACCTCTAAATCATAATCTTTTCAATTTCTACCTACTTTATTACCCCCACTCTCCCATCTCTCATCCAATTCAATTCTAGGATGAATTTCTTTACCTATAAATAGAAATCATCCTTAGGTTTTGGAGGGTAGAGAAAATTGTGAGTACAACAATTGCAAAGGAACGAAAAGTAAGTAAATATTACAAAGATTATAAAACTGGAAACTAGAACAAATTCAAGCTTTAGAGAATTCGATGAGTCGAGTGATGACAATTTGTCTTTAAGACAAGATTGCAACGTATATATACTTTTACATTAACGGGAAATAGTCTCCCAAGATAAAACAACAACTAACAAATGAGCAAAGATAATTCAAGTGTTTCTAGAGAAGAACTTTGAGTGTTTGAAGGTTGCTAGAGAGGAAGAAGTTCTGAAAATTTCTGAGTGTTGAACAATTGAGTCAAAGGCCTCAATTTATAGTAGTGTAAGAAGGAGCTATTCAAGTACCCATGTAGTGGAAATTTAAATGTCATGTAATGACCATTCAATCCACCAAGTAATGGCTAAGTTATGGAGGAAAAACTGACATCTTAGTGCTCCAAAACGTCCCCATAATCAGCCAAACTTTTGGACTTCCGTCGAACAGTCACTGCCTCAAAAGTGTCGCGGATTGCCTCGAAGGCGCCGCAGCCCTGCAGGGTGTAGCGCCGTGGCGCTCCGGCCTCCGACGTGGAGCCGCGGCCTTTTTCGGCTCCAAACCCTTTTTTGACATGTTCCAAACATTACACTATTCACACTTCTTCCTTCATTTATCAATACGGAACACTCATCATTTGACCAACAACCATCCATCATTCTATGTCTCAAACATTTTACTTAAGTATCAATATCTCTTTCACTAAGAAAATTTACGATCATTGGTACAACGTGTGCACGTGTGTGAAAATGACATTTCTGATTTGCGAGGCTTCAATTGTTCGAGTCATAAATAATGGGATACACTTTATTCCACGTTAATAAATTTTCAACAATCCCCTTTTGAAAGAGATTTTGGCGCACTCATAAGGTGCATTTCTAACAACATTTCAGCGGACCGATATTGCATCAGGAGAGGTAGCTTCCGCTTTTAACCTTCCTTAGTTGAATACCATCAGACTTACTTACTATGCGGTGAATATGATGTCTTGAACCGTCAGTGTTTAGTGTAAGTCAAGTCAATGGTACCAACACAAAAACCTTTCTTACTTTGTTCTTCTTTGATGTTTTGTCCGTAGTGGCCGTGGACACTTCTTGGATTCTTAACTGCGTTCATTTGAGGCAGCTTATCCTCGCACTTAAATAGGTGGTCTCCTATAAGGTATCCTTCTATACCCCGCTTCATAAGTGTTAGGGACCATTAAAAAATTCTCAAACCTAACCTCAACCGTTGAGGATCATTAAAGGTTTTGAAAACTTAACCTCTACCCATACCCATAACACTTAATGTCTATCGCGTGAACGACTTTGAATTCATGTTTCTTTACAGAAATCATAACCTGATATCAGATCGGGTGCAGTTTGTGGTGTATATCAAACTCCAAATCACCTGCACATATCACTCCGGGTATACGGGTGCACCACAATTTTTATCAATCTTTTGATTCATATCCAGTGGTGACTTAATCGGCGAACTGTCAAACATCTCAAACTTTCTCAACACATCTTCAATGTAGTGAGACTGAGATAAGACCAGTCCATCAGACATCTTAGAGATTTTGATCCCTAAGATGGCATCTGCAATGCTCATATCCTTCATGTCAAAATATTATTTCAACATATTCTTAGTCTCTAAGATCAACTTAGGATTGTTCCCCTGTGATCAACATGTCGTCTACATAAAGACATATCATGACTAACGAGTCAGAACTACCTTTCATGTAGACACATTTGTCACACTTATTAATGGAGAAACCCTTTAATAGTAGAGTACTATCAAACTTTTCGTGTCATTGCTTCGGGGCCTGTTTTAGCCCGTACAAATATTTGACAAGCCGACACACTTTCTTCTCTTGCCCTGGAACCACATACCCATCGGGTTGGTCCATATAAATTTCTTCTTCCAAATCACCATTTAGGAAGGCTGTCTTGACATCCATTTGATGTATCTCAAGGTCCCGCAATACAACGATCACAATGAATACTCGTATGGACGTTATTCTAGACACCGGGGAGTACATGTCAAAGTAGTCAAGGCCTTTCTTCTGTCGATAGCCCTTGACTACCAACCTGGCCTTGTATCTATAGATCTATCTGCTTTATACTTCCGTTTGAGTATCCATTTTCAATCTAACGGTTTGTTTTCCGGAGGAAGATCAACCAACTCCCAAGTATGTTTGTGCAGGATGAAGTCTATTTCACTCTCAATAGCTTCTTTCCAGGGCGGTGCTTCTGGAGTTGACAATGCTTTAGCAATTGTCCATGGTTCGTTATGAAACATATAAGCCACAAAGTCAGGAACGAAGGATGTATCCTTTCTAGCCCTTTTACTTCATCTTGGTTTTATCTCTGGAGTCCCTAAGTTCTGAGAATCTGGAAACCTGGATTCAATATATTTAGCCACTTCGAAATCCACTAGATCTAAATGACCTAGATCCAGGAAGTCTACGACTCCTGGATCCTGAGAGCTTTGTTCATAACTTCATTTGTGAGAGGTTATGTCTCTTTCCTTTCTAGAAAACGTATCCTCAAATAATTTAGCATCCTTGATTCTATGATTGTATCCTTGTGGATATTTGGTTTGTTTGACTTATGCACTAAGAAGTGATAAGCACTATTGTTATTTGCATATACGATGAAAATGCAATCTACAGTCTTAGGATCAATCTTGACCTGCTTTGGCTTAGGTACTTCAACCTTTGCCAAACAACCTCACACCTTCAAGTATTTGTAGGTGGGTCTACTTCCCTTTCATAGCTCGTATGGAATTTTATCCTTACTCTTATGTGGGACTCTATTAAGAATCATATTAGCGGTAATGACAACTTCTTCCTATATGTTTTGGAGAAGACCGGAATTGATGAACAAGGCATGCATTATTTCCTTTAACGTATAATTCTTGTATTCAGCGACACTATTTAATTGAGGTGAGTATGAAGCCATCGTTTGATGAACAATGCCCAATTAGGCACAATATTCCTCAAAGGGCGCTACATATTCTCCTCTTCTATCGCTACGAATTGATTTAATCTGTACGTTTAGTTGGTTTTCAACTTTTGTTTTGTAGCGTCTGAGTGCTTGAAAGGCTTTATCCTTACTTTTCAACAAGTAAAGGTAATAATACCTTGTGCTATCGTCTATGAATGCCACAAAGTACTTGTTCCCCCTCTAGTTTTTGCAAACTTCAAATCACATATACATATGTGAATAAATTCTAGAGGAGCGGTATCCCTTTTGACGGATCTAAAGGGAATCTTTATGAGTTTTGCCTCTACGCACACCTCACACTTACATTGAGGGTTTATGTTGATAGACGGCAATAACTTCAACTTTACCAACCTTTGAATGGATTGGTAGTTTACATGTACTAATCTATGATGCCATAAATTAGAGGACTCAAGCAAATAAGAAGAAGCTTCAATTTTATTGATAGAACGCATTGCAGACATGGCGCTAGCCTAAAACCAACATTAACCAATAAAGGACATGAAATTAAGTTTCTTCTAATATTAGGGACATGCATCACCTCCTTCAGAGTGAACTCCTTGCCAGAAATCATCTTCAGGACAACCTTTTCTACACCCAGCACATCAGAGGAAGTGTTGTTACCCATGAACAACTTCTTATCCGTAACTGGTGTATACGTGGAGAAGACATCTCTATTGGAACAGATGTGACGGCTAGCACCAGTGTCCGTCCACCATTGCATGGGATTCTCAACTAGGTTTGCTTCAAGCACCACCACCGAGAAATCCTCAATCATGTCATCAAGAAGTGTGTCTTTGACAACGTTAGCCATTGTCTTGCCTTTGGCCTTCTCTTTTTGCTCATTATTGAGCTTGCGGCAGTGCTTGATCATGTAACCAGGTTTCCCACAGTGGTGGTAGTTCTCCTTGAACTTCTCAGTCATATGGGTCTTGCCATCTTTCTAGAACTTACGCTTCTTGCTTGTGTTCCCTTTTGCCTCGGCCAGATTTGCCTTTGCTTTTGCCTCTGCAGGTTGTTTTCCTTTAGGCAAGGCATTTTTATTATCTTCCTGAATCTGGAGTTTGATAATAAGTTCCTCAAAGGTCATTTCCTTTGTCTTTAATTTTAAGTAACTCATTCCACGAGAACGATAACTTCTCAATTAGTGATGCAATAAAAAACTGCTCATTTGGTTTCATACTTTTTAAATTCAGGTGATGTAGAATCATTTGGAATTTTTGGATTTGGGACATTACAGTTTTGCTATCCACCATTTGAAATTTCAGGAATTTCCCAATGATGAATTTCTTCATACCAGCATCTTGTGCGTTGTACTTTTTTGTAGTCTTTCCCACAACTCTTTTGTGGTTCCAACGGTGCAATACATCGTGTAGAGTGGGTCTGACAGACAGTTCAAAATATAATTCTTACACATGAAGTCACTGTGACTCCATGCATAAAGAATCATCTTCATGTCATTAACGACATGGATACCTTGGCCCCATCCGGCTGTTACACTTGGCTGAGGGTCTATTTCATCTCTAGCTTGTGGGAGATTTTCTGTTAGGAAATGAGTCATTTCCCATAACAATCAGATAAAAATGCATCTTCTGCTGCCATCTCTTGAAGTTGGAGCCCATGAAATTTCTCGGTGTTCATGGTGGAATCTAGAGGGTGGAGGAACGATAACATTCCCTTGAGTAGCAGGAAAGGCGTTCGGAGTGCCTTGAGCAGCAGTGGGAGCGACAGATGGGTTGCCTTGAGTAGCAGAAGATTCATAAATGAATTGTTCTCTTCTAGTTATCTTTCTTAGCACTTACAACAGATTTTGTTTTAAAATTATGAGTACAACAATTGCAAAAGAATGGGAAGTAAGTAAATATTACAAAGATTACAAAACTGGAAACAAGAATAAATTCAAGCTTTTGAGAATTCGTTGAGTCGAGTGATGACACTCTACATTTAAGATAAGATTGCCCCGTATATAACATTTTATGTTAACGGCCAATAGTATTCCAAGATAAAACAACAACTAATAAATGAGCAAAGGAAACTCAAGTGATTCTAGAGAAGAATTTTGAGTGATTGAAGGTTGCTAGAGATGAAGGTTCTGAAAATTTTCGAGTGTTGAACAATTGAGTCAAATGCCTCAATTTATAGTAGTGTAAGAAGGACATCTTCAAGTGCCCATGTAGTGGCCATTTTGTTATACCTCGTAGTTCTGACCCTACGTATGAGAGCGTACGAAAGCATGTAAGACTTAAAAAATTTCAAAGGATAGGTTGACGGATTGTTCCGGACAAGTTTTTAGTCAACTTTGAGGCGGGTTATGACCCGGTACATTGAGAGTTCCTAAGTGTTTCAAAGGCCTAGGGCGTATTTCGTTGAGTCTAGTTTCCAACGCAACCAACCATTCGTCGATAGGACGTCGGAGTAGGAAGTTATGGGAGTTACAAGTTCGGTCTTGCAGACGGGTAAATGCGTTCGAACAAAGCGGCGGGGCGGCGCGGATGCGACGCGGCGCGCGGAAATGCGAGTCGCTGAAGTTGCAGCGCCGCGCTGAGCAGCGAGCCGCGGCGGAGTTCCGAGTCCGCGAAGGTTTCAGCGCATGGCCGTCGAACATGGCGCCAGGCGGGATTCCAGGCGGAAAAACTTAGGAAAATCTGATTTTCTCTTTTAAAAAGGCCATGGGAGGGTGACAAGTGTCCCCCCCTCCCCATCTGATTTTCTTGCATGCCTTATATTGACCAAGTATGTAGTACTTGGGTTAAATTCCCGGTTTTCTTTTATTAAAGATATGATTAAGTGCCTTAAGTAAACTAAAATGAGAGGGTATATGAACAAGACTAATAAGAAGTTATAAGTTTTCTTAACTTATCTATGATTATGATATGGTGACAGTTTGAGCTAGGGTAAGAGTGTATCTGAGGGGCAAGCCCCAAGATCGTTATACCACCTTCTCCGTGGGTAGAGTATGTGCGGCAAGCCCAAGATCGTCATACCACCTTCTTGTAAGAGTATATCCGGAGAAAGCCCAAGATCGTTATACCATCCGCCGGGGTAGAGTATATCGAGGGTAAGTCCCAGATCGTTATACCACTGTTAGTGGATTTGCTACCCACGATGCGAGGAATACCTCATGCGAGTCCTTATGGGCTTATGCGGGTGAAATAGTCCCGTGCGGTAGTCTGACTATCACGAGGAATACCATGCGGGTTCACGGGACTATCACGGGTGAAATAGTCCAGGAGTAGGGGTGCTTATTGATACTACGGGCGAGATACCCTGTTTTGATCATGAGGCCCCTATTTTATGCAGTATTATGTATATACTTGTCACTCTCATTGTTAGTAAGGCACAGTAAAAGGTATTTTGGTTATCTTCCCTGACTCCAGCTTACTTTAGACTTATGATATCATTATTACAGTATTTTCCAGCTTTACATACTTGGTACATATTGTGTACTGACCCCCTTCCTCGGGGGCTGCGTTAAATCCGCGGTAAGGTAAGCGGTGTGGATCCTCGTTCTTAGGATCAGCATTAGGTGTCGAAGCTCCATTCCTCGGAAGCTTGTTTATTAGTACGGATGTTCCACGATGCTATAGGTATTTTGTACATTCGGGGTATGGCGGGGCCTGTCATACAATTGTTATTTTAAGTGCAGTGGTCACATATATGTTTTGGGCTATAAGAACAAGTTGTACTTCTATACTTTTGGTTAAGTATGTTTTATGGAAGCGACCTTATCGGTGGCGATGATGTTTACCTTTTATAAGTTATGTGTTATGTATGTTCATTGCTATTCTCGATGTATGTCGGCGGTACCGGTAGGTACCGATCGCGGCCGAGTCGGTCGTGACAAAAGTGGTATCGAGCGATTAGTCCTCGAAAAGTGTCTGAGGTGTGTCTAGTAGTGTCTTGATTATCGGTGTGTCGTGCACCACATCTATAATTAGGAGGCTGCAGGACATTTAGGATTGGTTTCCATTCTTTCACTCTAAGATCGTGCAATAGAGCTGAGTTATAGGTTGAACCTCCTCTGATGTTTTTCTTTATGTATCGATTATGCCTCGCAAGGCAACCGCGGCCCGAGAAGCGCAGCGGTGAGAGTCTTTGCTAGTGGGACGCGGAGAGTTACGAGGGCACATGCCCAGTCCTTACCAGAGATGATGTTTAGGGTGGCGAGTTCCACGTCGTCGTCAGCCTCGGCGATTCGAGCGTGAGCGGCTCACGAGGCGTAATGCAGGAGCCTCGATCCCACGATCGAGTGCAGTATAGAGATTACGAGAACAGTTGATTCTTGGACGGCGCATAGTGGCGAGCGTGCGGCAGAAGCGGCGGCCAACCTGAGCCGACGATTTCTGGATTCGGATTTCTGGGTTGTCACCCCCGAGTTCTATGGTTCGAGATTTGAGGAGGATCGCAGGAGTTTGTTCGGCGATTCTGACGGACCATGCAGTGCTTAGGGCATCGGAGGCGAGTGCATTATACTAGCTTCTTACCGTTACGCGATATTGCGTTGAACTGGTTTTGAGTCATGGGTGTTGTCAAGAGGTGAGGATGCTCTTCCGGTGTTTGGGAGGAGTTCACGAGGCGTTCTAGACCACTTCTTGCCTCACGAGATGAGAGAGCCGGGTAGATAGATTCTTGACCTTGAGGCGGGGCGGGAGGACTATCGGAAGTCTGACACAGAGTTTGACTCCTTGGCCAGGTATGCGCACACCATTGTGACTGACATGGCTGACAGGGTTCATCGATATGTGATGGGGTTAGACCGCCATATGATTATTGCATGCTTGGGGGTGGCTCTTCAGCCAGGGATGAGTATTGCCGGAGATGCGGCGTCTGCGAGGATTGAGGCGAGAGAGATAGGATCGGCTAGATTTAGGCCCGGCCAAGAGGCCGGGGCGGCAGTCTCGTGGCGATTTAGGCGGGCGGCCTCGGCAGCGAACTAGGTCCACATTCCGGCCGGCCTGAGTGCTCCTTCTCGATTTCCGGTAGGAGTCCGATCGGCCGGGTTATTCGGGGCGAGTCGTGGCTCGGGACTTCAGAAACAGGCCGTCGCCATCTAGACCACCCACATCTCGGTGCGTTCGATGCGGTAGGTCTCATCCGGATGAGTGCCGTATGGGTTCGGGAGCGTGTTATTCTTGTGGCCAGCAGGGCCATCTGAAGAAGGATTGTTCGTCCTTAGGCGGCGGGAGCGTTACGGTTCACGGCGGTCTGTTCTTGATCTTCGTCTTGATGGTCGAGCGCCGGAGAAGTACTTATGGGCCAGCAGGCCGCGGCAGAGGTCGTGGTAGGGGTTCCAGTTCTAGCTGTCCTCAGAACCGCATCTATGTTATGTCTAGCCGACAGGACCAGGAGGCGTCACCAGATGTCGTCACAGGTACCTTATTGGTTTCTTGTTGTGATGTATATGCTTTGATAGATCCAGGTTCTACCTTGTCCTATATATCTCCTCATATTGCCAGTAGAGTAGGGATAGAGCCCGAGTCCATAAGACCTTTTGAGGTGGCTACGCCGATGGTGATTCGATGGTAGCGGCGGGTGTATAAGGCTTGCCTGTGACTATAGATAGTCGTCGGACTCTGGCGACTTGATAGAGTTGGATATGAGACTTTGATGTGATTATGGGTATGGATTAGCTAGCGTCTTGCTATGCCCGTATGACCGTAGAGAGATTAGTTCGGTTCGGTTTCTGGTGGCCGGTTATCAGTGGAAGGGAATCTTGCATCGTAGGTAAGTTTATTTCTTACCTCAAGGCTAGGAAGATGGTGCGGAAAGGGTATATCTACCATATGGTTCGGTATTAAATCACGGTGAGATCTAGGACCTTGATCGATTCGGTCGTTAGAGAGTTTCGGATGTATTCCCGAACGAGCTTAGGGTATCCTCCGAGAGGAGATTGAGTTTTGTATTGATTTGGCGCGGACACTCGACCGATGTCTATTCGCCATACAGGATGGCACTGCCGAGTTGAAGGAATTGAAGGACCGGTGAAAGATTTCTTTGGAGAAAGGCTTTATTAGTCAAGTGTTTCTCCTTGGGAGCGCCGATGTTATTTGTAAGAAAAGAAGGATGGGGCCAGCTGCGTATGTGTATTGATTCTGAGCGGTGAACAAGGTAACTATCAAGCAGATATCCCTCCCGAGATTGGCGATTTGTTTGACCCGATGCGAGTGCAAGGTGTTTTTCCAAAATAGACTGCGATGCAGTTTATCATCAGTGCGAGTTAGAGATAGATATCCCAAAGCGCATTCGGGACCGTATGGGCACTTATGAGTTGAGTAATGTCTTTCGGGTTGACAGCGCCCAAGAATATTCATGGATTTGATGAATAGGGTGTTGAGCCATTCTTGGATATGTTCGTTATAGTGTTTATTGATGATATCTTGGTGTATTCGCGCCAGAGCGGAGCATCTGGTCATTTGAGGGCGGTATTAGAGTCCTCAGGCCGCGATTGTATGCCAAGTTCTCGAAGTCACGAGTTACAGTTAGCCAGTGGCTTTCTTAGGGCATGTTATCGGGGCGATGGTATTCGGGTTGATACTGGCGAAGATTGAAGCGATCAGACTTGGCCCATACCAGCTACAAGCGGAGTGCGCGGCTTTGGGCCTTGCGAGTTATTATCGGAGGTTTGTGGAGAAGTTTGCTTCTATTTGGCACCTTTGACTAAGGCGACTCGAGCGGCTATGTTCGTGGATGGATACTTGTGAGAAAGTTTCGATTGCTAAAGGAGAAGTTGGCCGCGATTCTTACTCTTCCGGAGGTTTAGATGGATATGTGGTTTTTATTGTACGCGTCAGTGTCGGGCTTGGAGTGCGTCTTGATGCGGCCGCAGCGAGTTATAGCTTATGCGTCGGCGACTTAGGAAGCATGAGAAGAACTATCACACATGACTTGGGTTGGCGCGATGATTCATGCCTTGAAGATGCGGAGACATTATTTATATGGAGTTCATGTGGACATTTACAGACCACAAGAGTCTCGATGCATCTTGACGAGGAGGCGAACTTTGCGGCGAGGCGGTGGTTGGAGCTACTTAAGGATTACGATGTTGATATTCTATACCACCGGGAAGACAATATAGTTGCGGATGCCGCTTAGTCGCGGTCGATGGGTAGTTTGTCCGATGTTCACCCGAGAAAATGGATATGGTCAGAGTTACATCAGCGAGCCTTGGGGTTCGTTTGGTTGATTCGATAGTGATGGAATTCGGGTTCGAGAGGTTCTTTGAGTCTTCCATCGTCGAGGAGGTGAAGAGCGGCGATATGAGGATCCGATTTTGATGCGGTATCGAGATCTGCTGTTGAAAGAGATGAGTTCTGTTTGAGTAGCACGATGGGGTGCTAAGATTTGGCCGGTTGTGTGTTCCCGATGTAGCGGGACTTCGTCGCCAGATTTTGGGAGGCACACGGTGCTCGTTATTCTATTCATCCGGTCGACTAAGATGTATCATGACCTCGGATCGTGTATTGGTGGGATGGCCTAAAGAGGGGCGTTGCGGAGTTCGTGGCGCGGATGCGAATTGTCGTGAGTTAGGTTGAGCACGAAGCGGTGAAACATTGCGGTATTGATATTCCGACTTGGAAGTGGGAGGTGGTAAATATGGATTTTATTACGGGGTTACCTTCCACTCGGAGAGCATGATTCCATTTGGGTTATCGTCGACGAGTTGTGAAATCAGCCCATTTTCTCCCGATCGGGGCGATTTTTGGTAGGATTATGCTAGGCGTATATCGAGAGATCGTGAGGCGCACGGAGTTCCTATATCGATTATTTCGCACAAAGGCCCGGTTCGGCTAATTTACGGAGGTCTTTTCGAAGGATTAGGGACCCGGTGAGTCTCGATGCGGCGTTTCATCCTCGGACCGATGGGCGGAGCGCACTATCCGACAACGAGGATATGTTGCGGGCTTGTGTTATTGATTTCGAGGGTAGCCGGAGGATCATTTACCTCTTGTGGAGTTTTCTTACAACAACAGCTACCATTCCAGTATCCAGATGGCGCCTTATGAGGCCTTATATGGGAGGAAGTGCAGGTCACCGATAGGTTGGTTTGAAGTGGGAGAAGTGCAGTTAGTCGGGCCAGATTTGGTTCAGCAGGCAGTGGAAAAGGTGAAGCTTATCCAGGAGCGGTTGTTGGCAGCTCAGAGTCGGCAGAAGTCGTATGCAGATCATCGGCGTCGACACTTGGAATTTGAGATAGATGGTTGGGTTTTCCTAAAGGTATCACCCATGAAGGGCGTGATGAGATTTGGAAAGAAGGGGAAACTTAGCCCAAGGTACATTGGGTCGTATCAGATTGTCCGTAGGATAGACAAGGTTGCCTATGAGTTAGATCTTCCGTCCGATTTGGAGGCGGTACATCCAGTTTACTATGTGTCCATGTTATGGAAATGTATTGGAGACCCATCTAGAGTGCACCCGGTTCATGATGTCCAAGTGACAGAGGAGTTATCGTATGAGGAGAGTCCCATAGCGATACTCGATCGACAGGTTAGGCGACTTCGGACGAAGGACGTGGCTTCCGTCAAGGTCTTATGGCGGAACGAGAACATGGAGGAAATGACGTGGGAAGCAGAGGATGACATGATGAAGAAGTACCCTCACCTATTTCCTATACCTCCAGGTAACCCACTTTCCTGCTTGTTAGTTTTGATTTAGCATTTACGCTTAAGTATGTTGTGGCTCGTGGAGCTTCTTTATTTGCAAAAGAATAGTTAATAGGGTCTATGTCGATATTGTGATTTGAGTAAGCCTAGAAGGAACATTCGGGACGAATGTTTCTAAGGGGGGGAGAATGTTATACCCCGTAGTTCTGACCCTACGTGTGAGGCGTCTAAAGCATGTAAGACTTAAAAATTTCAAAGGATAGGTTGACGGATTGTTAGGACAGGTTTTAGTCAACTTTGAGGCGGGTTATGACCCGGTACATTGAGAGTTCTAAGTGTTTCAAAGGCCTAGGCGTAGTTCGTTGAGTCTAGTTTCCAACGCAACCAACCGTTCGCGATAGGGCGTCGGAGTAGGAAGTTATGGGAGTTACAAGTTCGGTCTTGTGACGGACAAAAATGCGTTTGAACAAAGCGGCGAGTGTGGCGCCGAGATCTGAGGCGCGCGGAAATCTTGGTCGCTGAAGTTGCAGCCGGCTGAGCAGCGAGCATGGCGCCGGAAGTTCCGAGTCCGCAGAGGTTTCAGTAGCGCCGTGTGGCCGCGCGCGGATTCCAAAGGAAAAACTTAGGAAAATCGATTTTCTCTTTTAAAAGGCCATGGGAGGGTGACAAGTGTCCCCATCTGATTTTCTTGCATGCCTTATATTGACCAAGTCTTCAAGACTTGGTCATCTTTCAATCTCTCTCTCTCTAAATTAGCTCTCACTTCTCTCTAAAATTCCAAGGGGAATTCAAAGCCTAAGAAAAATCTGAAAAGTTAAGAACAAGAAGGAAGCTTGTGGCTAGCTTGTTGGTGTTATTGTGGTGGTGTTCTTGGAAAGGAGGCTAGCAAAGTTGTTGGAATAAGTTTGGCTAAGGCTTAAGGTAACATTTCTTCTCTTGTGGTTTAGTTATTAATGTTGCATGTGAAGAAGAAGGGATGTGTGGTAGTAAATAATGCACTTAGAATTCTTGCATGTAAGAAATGTGGTTTGGATATGAAAGAATTGGCTAAAAAGATATTATGAGCATGTTGTAGCCTAAAAACTACTTTAGAATTGTTAAGTGAATTGTTGTACCTTTTGGGGCAGAATTTTACACACCCAAGTTTTGGTGTGTAATCCCCTTTGATATGTTTGGATTGTTGAGCCTTAAATGTGGCATTTGGATGTTGAATTCGGCCTTGAGAAAGGTGGCAAGGTATGTAGAAACAAAGGAAATGCTGCCCAATTTTCCATAGAATTAAGGGCTTTGAACTTAGATTATTTCTACATTGAAATTAGAGGTTAATAAACGCATTATGGTTATTATAGGTTGACATATTACTTGCGGTAGTTGGACTTAGCAAGTGGATTGACCGAAGAGGTTTGTGAAGTTTTCCTATCTCTTGAGCATGAATAGATGAAACTATGTAGTACGGTAGAGGTACAAGATTTGATATTCTTACTTGTTTTAAGTATATAATGATTTGTTTCGTTTTAAGAATGTATAAGTCTCTTGGTTAGGGAAAAGTATGATTTTACTAAAGTGTAGGGTTAATATAACAACTTTATGGGAAGTTGGTTTATTAGCTTTATAAAAGATTAATGAGAAGAGGTTTACTCTAAGTAAGACAAGTAAGGACAAATGATTTGATTTATGAAAGACAAATTGATTTTAAGGCATCAATTGCCCAAGGATTTTATGTATGAAAAAGAGTCACTTTTAAAAGAGTTGAAGTGTGTAGTACTTGGGTTAAATTCCCGGTTTTCTTTTATTAAAGATATGATTAAGTGCCTTAAGTAAACTAAAATGAGAGGGTATATGAACAAGACTAATAAGAAGTTATAAGTTTTCTTAACTTATTTATGATTATGATATGGTGACAGTTTGAGCTAGGGTAAGAGTATATCTGAGGGGCAAGCCCCAAAATCGTTATACCACCTTCTCCAGGGTAAGAGTATGTCTGAGGGGCAAGCCCCAAGATCGTCATACCACCTTCTTCAGTGTAAGAGTATATCTGAGGGAAAAGCCCCAAGATCGTTATACCATCTGCTTCAGGGTAAGAGTATATCTGAGGGGTAAGTCCCCAAGATCGTTATACCATCTGTTTCGTGGATTTGCTACCCACGATGCGAGGAATACCTCATGTGAGTCCTTATGGGCTTATGCGGGTGAAATAGTCCACGTGCGGTAGTCTGACCTATGCGAGGAATACCTCATGCGGGTCCACAGGACCTATGCGGGTGAAATAATCCCAAGAGTAGGGGTGGTTATTGATACTACGGGCGAGGTACCCTGTTTTGATCATGAGGCCCCTATTTTATGCAGTATTATGTATATACTTGTCACTCTCATTGTTAGTAAGGCACAGTAAAATGTATTTTGGTTATCTTTCATGACTCCAGCTTACTTTAGACTTATGATATCATTATTACAGTATTTTTCAGCTTTACATACTTGGTACATATTGTGTACTGACCCCCTTCCGAGTGCGTTCAATCTGCAGGTAAGGGTAGCGGTGTGGATCCTCGTTCTTAGGATCACCGTTCGGTGTCGAAGCTCCATTCCTCCGGAAGCTTGTTTATCGTAATGCGGATGTTCCACGATGCTATAGGTATTTTGTACATTCGGGGTATGGCGGTCTGTCATGCGGTTATTATCTTTAAGTGCGTGGTCACATATATGTTTTGGGATATAAGAACAAGTTGTACTTCTATACTTTTGGTTAAGTATGTTTTATGGAAGGCAGCCTTATCGGCTGGCCAGTGATGTTTACCTTTTTATAAGTTATGTGTTATGTATGTTCCGCTGCTATTCTCTGATGTATGCCTGACAGGGTACCCCGGTAGGGTATCAGTCGCGGCCCTGGGGTCGGGTCGTGACACATTTAAATGTCATGTAATGGTCATTTAATCCACCAAGTAATGGCTGAGTTATGGAGGAAAACTGACATCTTAATACTCCAAAACATCCCCATAATCAGCCAAATTTTTAGACTTCCGTCGAACAGTCACTGCCTCGAAAGCGTCGCGATGTTGCGGCTCCAGTGACTCGGGACTGAATTAGCACCGCGGCGCTCCGGCCTCCGAGGTGGATCCGCGACCCTTTTTCGACCCGTTCCAAATTTTACACTATTCACACTTCTTCCTTCATTTATCAACGTGGAACACTCGTCATTTAGCCAGCAACCGTCCATCATTCTATGTCTCAAATATTTTACTTACGTACTAATATCTATTTCACTAAGGAAATTTACGATCCTTAGTACAACGTGTGCACGTGTATGGAAACAACATTTCCGACGTGCGGGGCCCCAATTTCGATTCATAAATAATGGGATACACTTTATTCCACGTTAATAAATTTCCAACAAAAATATTAGAGTTCTTAAAAAAAGTGAGGAAAAAAGAGAGTTTTATTTAGTTGAAGGAAGATGTTCTTTTGGTGGAGCTTTGGACTCAACATCTTGTCCAGAGTATGTTGAGTTGTACGACTTGGTCAGGCTGTTGTATCTTTGAGAGAACAAGTCAGAAAGATTATTGTTGGATCGGTAAATATTTGTTGCAGTAGACCTTAATCTCCTTAAAGAAAGCTAGATTCAATAATTTATATGTTGATTACGTTGGTATCTTGGACAAAAAAATCTGAGATTTGATGGGCGTTTTTAGCGGATTTGGGTATCTTATTTCTAAAAATAGTACACTCCAACTGTCATTTTTTAGATGGGTCTCCCCTGGACTATACTAAACTTTAAAAAAAATACAATCCATTATATATTAATATTCTAATACCGTCTATTATATATTAATATAGTTCAGTCCATTACAATACAATATAATATAATTAAAAATATACAATCCAGTGCGACGTACCAAACGAGCCCTAAAATATCATCATTAAACATATTTGGACAGAGGTCGACCAATGGGCCAACTTTCTTACAAACGGAGGGCAGATACATGAAAAAGATTTGCTCAACAAGGAAGCGGCAATTTAGGACACACATTTAAGTCATGTTGCTTATGAGAGCACACTGTTCAAGAATTGCATTTTTCTTCTTTGAACGTGTTTTTGCTATATAATGAAACTACTAGGCACTAGCTACACAAAAGTTCATTCATTATTCAAGACTAGAAGATTACAAACTTCACAAATTAAACCCAAAAAGTTAAGAAAACAAATTGACCTCCAAGGTATACCATCTTTTTTTGCAGCCTGATATACGAAGTATCTTGTGTTCACGCAGGATTGAAGCAAAGGCCAACACATGTATTCGTGGCTAATTTCACAACATGAACCTATGACCTATAGGTCATACGGCAAAAATATTACTGTTACTCCTAGCCTTTCCTTCTCCAAACTATACTCTCTTTTCTCTAATAAAATACTAATTTTACAATAGTTGGATAGCTTATGGATTTGGAGGAATTAGATTCTCTAATTTTCCATCAGGCACAACCACATGCTTTGTATTCTTCAACTCAGAGTGGATCAAATTATTAGCTTTGGCTGAAGGTACTGAGGAAGCCAAAGTGGGTGGCCAAAGTTGTGCATTTTTCACCTTAGAAATACTAGCAAGAACCTCAAGTGGAGTCACATCCCCAATAACTTCTACCTTCTTTGCAGCAAAGTCTATGTTGAAAGATGTCACCCCTGCTCATGGCAATTAAATGAAGAATATAAGTTTCATAAAGCAACTATGTAAAAGATTTCATTGTAATTTAATTTGATTTGACTTTTAAGTGATGAGTGAGTTCAACATTTACTCACATTTTAAAAGAATTTTTACACTATAAAGTAATAATTACAAGTGGAATTTAATGTCAAAGAGAGTTCAAATATAAAGAAGTAATCACACGGAAAAAAATCAACATACATTGTGTGCGTGTGTGTGTGTATATATATATATATATATATATATATATAATAAAGTTTATCTATCCACACATTGAAATATTTCAGCGAAGAGGTGTCAATTAACACGACTTCGACAAGGATAATTCAGTCACGGGTGGAACTAGTTAGTTGGAAAATAAGACAGAATATGCATGTGACCTGGAGGTCACGAGTTGGCGTGAAGCAGCTTGCGAAATGTAAGGTAAGATTACGTCTGATAGGCAGCGTAGTAGCCCTAGGTCCGCCAGGACTGCCCTTTTTTATGCATGCTACAACATATTATATTAGGGAAAATCAATAGAAAATGCTACTCCTATTTGGCTCGTAAAGAATTCACTTTTATGAAATGAAAGAGTTTACGGTAATTGTCTTGATCTTCAAATATCAACGTCTTTAACCATCAAATGAATGTGAACAACTTGTCCTTCTCTTTGAGAGAAGGGTTGCTTGCGATTCTATCGCATTTTAGAAATAATTTATTTTCTTTATATTATAACTCTAGAGTCAACTTATTCCTAAAGGGACTTATGTTTTTAGCAAGTGGTTAGTTAAAAATAGTATTAAATGTGAGAATTATTTATGTTAGATTGAGACATTGAGAAATGTCAAAGGGGCATGTAGATGGTCCCCCCAAAAAACTACAAAATCGAAAAAAAAAAGTTTTACAAATTAAGTGCAGAGCCAATATGCACCTTTCATTGTAGAGAGATGCTTCCTCATCTTCTTCTCACATCCTCTGCAGTGTAGTGAAACTCTTAGAACAACCACCTGCTGCCAAATTAAAGTCGTTAGTTTGTCAATATTATATTATCACATGTTCCCTTGGACTACTCTCTACAATTTATTTATTTATTTTTGTATCCAGGTTCCCGACTTGGACCAGACTAGTCCTGAAGGTAGTAGTATCGGTCCGTCAACACTACTGCCAGTAAATCGCGGGATGTGCTTCAATAACCAGGGTTTGAGAACGAACAAACTAAGCGATAAGCACCTCTGATCAATCCCAGGAAAAGCGAGAATCTTTCGTAATCGATCTCACGCCGCTATGATGTCATAGCGTTTTAAGTCCCCCTCCTTTGTCATTAGACTGTGCCCCCGGGGACTTACTCTCTACAATTCTGTATTTATGATACTTGTAACTAATACGAATTTTCTCTAGCGTCAACATTAAAAGGAAGGGGGTAAAATATAAAACAAAAGTAAAAAAATTACTGAGTTAATTTATGCACCAATAGTGTAAAGATTTTAAGATTTTTGACACATAGCTACCTCAAAATATGTTTGACCAACATCAAATCAATCGCGAATTTATTTTCTTAACTGTTCTTTTGTTTTATTTGAATTGATTTTGAAAATGGTCACTCAATTTTCACTTTGTTGCAACTAAAGTCACTAAACTCTTTTTTTTTAATGAAAGAAAACAGTCAGCTTTATCTAAGTATTGTAATAAAAAAGTCATTCAATTTTGCTCAAGTATAACAACAGAAACTCTTCGGGAGAAAACAAGATAGATAATTTATATGATACTTAGATAAAATTGAATGACTTTTTGTTACAAAAAAGTCGTCGTTTGGTGACTTGTTGAGATTCATAGCAAAGTTGAATGATTTTTTTTTTTGTTGAAAAAAAAAATGTTCAGTTATTTTTTGTGGAATTCGAGCAAAGTTAGAATTTTTCATCTTATAAGAAGTAATTTAGTGACTTTGGTTTGTGCATCTAGCAGTTCAATTTAACAAAGACGAAAAGAAATAATGTAAAAAGAATATAATTAAAGAAAACTCTATGGGATGAAGTTTGAAAATATAATTAAATACTCCCTCCGTCTCAAAATAAAATTATCTTAGTTTAATTGGACAGTCAAATGATTTTTTCTTTGATCATAATTTTTTCAAATATTTTCTAAGTATTTTAAAATGTTAATTAGCATTTGGGATGGTTTTAGGCGCGGCTTATTTCCTTTGACTATATAATCGCGCTCTTCCTCGTCCCTCCCCCTCTGAAGAAGCCGGAGGTCAAGTATCTGACTTGTAGTACTTTTTTACATAGTTTTTAAATATATAAATTTTATTTTAAAAAATTTATGTCACTGAACATTAGTTAATTTGACTCAATCCGAATCATGACAATCGTTTTGGGACGGAGGGAGATTGTCACATTTTAACCTATACAAGACCCGAGCGAGGAGAGGAGAAGGGTGAGAAAAAAAACCTGGTTCCCAGAAGAAGATTGTGGCTTAATTGGAGTACAAGACTCATCTGCTGCTACTTTCACATCTTGATGACAAGACTTAGAATTCACCAGTGATGATGATGAGCTATGATTAACTAACTTCAAAACAGGATCATGATAATCAGATAAAGCATCAACCAAATCGTTCTCACTCAAAAGGTACCTTGAAGAACCAGGTGGGGTAATAAATTCACCAGGCTTTGTACAACTCCAACTACTTCTCTTAATAAAATGACCTTTATGATCATTATTATTATTTGCCTTTTTCTTATTGGTTTCTTTTGATGGTATTTTTGAAGATGTAGTACTACTCTTTTTGCTATTTTTCTTCTTTGGTTTCGGAGAAACAAGAGATTGAGAAGAATTACGAGGTGGCACAGGCCGCAGATTACTGTGGCCATTGCCACCGATTCTTCTCGAATCTCTAATGATGGGGTTGTAACGGTCTATTAGGCGGCTGGCAGAAATATTGCCTCCGCCTAGTTGGATTACAGAAGAAGAGGAGGAGGAAGAGGCTTCCATACTAAGACATATGGAAGTTGAAGCTTGGGATGCACAGAATATATCGATTCCTTTCATTTATTTTCCAAAAAAGAAAAGAAACTGATTAATTATAAGAAAGAATATGGTGTTTGAACTTTGAAAGAGTAATGGTTTAGAGAATATGCATCAAAACTTTTTGTGAAAAGAGCGAAGGAACTATTGTGCTAAGAAGATGCTGTTCTTTTTAAGTTATGAGATAGGGGTCGGGTCGGGTCGGACTCGATGGTATCGTGTGGTAGATTTTGAGTTGTGTGAATTCGAAAATGTATATCTAGTCATATACAGTCAGACCTCTTTATGATGATGGTTGTTCGGATATTGTTATAGCAAATGACTATTATACCCCTACAATAACATTTGATATTTAAATGTTATTTAGCTGTTATTGGCCAAAATTGCGAAAACCCATTTTCCTGATTTTCTTATAATAAAAAAGAAAACAGATGTTTAAATTTACAAAATGTTACAACATTATATATTTTTATGACAGAATATCTTAGGTATCGTATTTTTATATTTGGTGTTATGACATCAAAGTTACAACTAGTGTTTTAAATATGAAAATAAATAACTAGAAACGGGAAGAGGGAAACTTAATATAATCTATCAGAATTAGTAGGTAGTACTAGTAAAGACAGGCACGTTTGGTACGATGTATTACGCTGGACAAAAAAATAATATAACTTTTGGTGGGCGTTTTCAGCCGAACTGGACTGTACTATTTCTAAAAATAGTACACTCCAACCGTCATTTTGAATTCCCCTAAACTGTACTAAAAATTAAAAAAAATAAAAAATATAGTCTATTATATATTAATACTCTAATACCGTCCATTATATATTAATACAGTTCAGTTCATTACAATACGATACAGTTCAATATAAAAATATACAATCTAGTGCAACGTACTAAACGAGCCCAAAGAACAATCTCAAAGCATCAATTATGTTTTTGTTGTGAAGGCCGCATTCTTTCTTTCAGTGCGCCGCAGTAAACCGGGTGTATGATAAACCACGCGTCGTAGCTTAACCACACTTTGCCAGGGTGTGTGAGCTCCCCAAGCGGCGGGTAAGACGTTCTGCGGGGTTTGAACTATCAGCCTCCCACACCACGGCGTGAGAATCACGCGTCTTCAAGATCAACCTGTGCAGAGGCCGGATAAGCATCAAATAGTTGAACATGCGAACCCATGATTGAATTCGCTACTGGTTGGTTGGTGGAGTGGGGTTTGGGGTGAAGTATTTATTTGTGGATTCTTGTACATTGGAAATAATCAACATGTATTTAAATGCATATGTTAATTATTGTATGATCCAGCCTGGAGATAGATTCGTTTCATATTTTCAGAATTTAATTCTAACGACTCTATTCTAATGTTACATGCTCATTACTATTCACTCTGTCTCATTTTTGTGTGAAAGTGTTATTATTTGAAGAGTCAAATAGTTTTTTACTATACTTTTTTTATTTTTTTTAAAATATTTTAAATTATTAATTATGTTAACTTTTAATTTCAAATATGTGTATTATATTTTAAGAAATTTAAAGAATCTTTATCGAAATTCACAATCAATATTAAGTGTTTTAATCCTCGTACTTTGAAACCTTTACTTACATTGGGACATAGGATATGCTATTTTACGAGTGAATTTTTTGTCCGTATGATTTTAAACAATTTAACTATAAAAAGTTGTTATATGTAGTACTTAATTAAAGTCTAGTTTTTATCAAATTTAAGTAATAGATGTCTGAATTCGTAGAAAATACTATATAGACACGTCTTGGTTTCAAGTTTTGTGAATAGAACACATTTTCATCATTAAGATTTTTCGAAATAATCGGTTGAATATCAGGTGAGAAATATTTTTTCCCTTTCAAAAGAAAGACATAAAGATTCAAGTATTTGATAGTAGTTAGCTATTAAAAATCTCTATTTTCCTACTGAATTTCTCACTAAAAATGTTCAATAGTTATTTACCACTGAATGTCGGTGGGAAAACTTAATAAATTTCACTTGAAAAAATATTGAATCTTTGTGGTTAGTTAAGATATATATAAGACTTTGAGTAATATATATAAAATAATTATGAATATTAAATAGTATAAAGAAACATTATTAAAGGAATGGAGAAGTTTTAATTATGAATAATTAAATATACAAATTTAATACATTCAATTAGAGTTGGGCACGTGCCTAGCACACCAATTCTTTATTAGTCTATATTATTTTTAAAGCATAAATATAAATGTTGGTTGATCAAAATATCCTTTAAATATTGAACGACAGAGAAGTGACGAACCATATGAAAATATGTTCGTTAAAATTATTTACGCTAATTAATCTAATGAATTATGATTATGACTTCCATATACCTGAGTCATTTAGGCTTCACTAATGGCATCATAAGAACATTTAAGTGTTGTGCATTCTTTCTAAGTGATTTTAAAACTTTTAGCATAATTCATAGAATGTTTATATTAGAGGATATTCTCAGAATATTATTATATTCCTTAGATATGGCCGCATTTTAATTAGGGTCTAGTTTGACCAATTTGGAGTTCTTTGGAATGAAAGAAATGATTTTGAGCAGACAAGTTAAACTGTATTTTGGGTTTGAAAATTCCGTGTTTGGAACGAGTTTCCATTTGGTGACTGGGGACAGTAGGTGGCTGCATTGGGTGAGTAGCAGGATCCGAGACAGTGGTGATTTGGAGTGCTACAAGGCAAGACTTGTGACAAATGATACTAATCAGCAGGAGGGCATTGACTGTGGTGATACTTTTAGCCCGGTTGTTAAACCGGCTACGATTCGTACTGTTCTTAGTATTGATATGGGTAAAAAGTGGCTGATTCATTAGTTGGAAGTCAAGAACGCATTTCTTCATGGGGATTTGAAAGAAACTGTGTATATGCATCAACCACCTGGTTTTGTTCATCCTGTAGTTCCTCAGTATGTCTGTCGTCTCAGGAAATCACTATATGGCCTAAAACAGGCACATCACGCTTGGTATGACCGCTTTGTCAGGTACATTATGCAGATTGAGTTTATTTGCAGCAGGTGTGACACATCTCTGTTCATTTTTCATCATGGTAGTGACATTGCTTACTTATTATTATATGTGGATGACATTGTTTTCACTGCCTCATATGACAAATTGAAAAATGATATTATTGCTCTTCTCAAAACTTAATTTGATATGACTGATTTGTGCAAGCTGAGCTACTTCGTGGGTATATCAGTTACTAGATCTGCAGATAATAAGTCAGCGTAAGTATGCAGAAGAAATTGTGTTCAGAGCTAAGATGTCGAATTGCAAAGCTATGCCTACTCCGGTTGATTCAAAATCCAAGCTCGGTCTTGAGGTGATCCGGTGTCGATCCTACTCTCTGAGTCTTGCAAGTGCTCTTGATGCCTCGCTTTACGGGCGACATTGCCTATGTCGTTCAAAGAGTGTGCTATTTATGCATGCCAGGAACCCATTTCTTTGCTCTTAAGCGTATTATCAGATACATTAAGGGTACTCCTGAATATGGGTTGCATCTCTAACTTTCCGCTCCGACCAGGTTGCTTTTTGTAAGATACTGATACTGATTGGGCAGGATGTCAGGACACGCGATGCTCTACTTCCGGTTATTGTGTCTTTTTAGGGGATAATCTTATTTCTTGGTTTGTCAAGCGACAAGCCACTTTATCCGCTCGGTCTTTGAAGCGAGTATACGGTGTTGCTAATGTAGTTCTTTGAAATCTGTTGGCTCGGAATCTTCTCTTGGAGCTCGGATGTCATTTGCGTAAAATTAATCTGATCTATTGAGATAACATATCATCATATATATATATATATATATATATATATATATATATATATATATATATATATATATATATATCTCATAATTCGATCCAGCATCAGCGGACCAAATACATTGAGATGGATATCCACTTTGTACGTGAGAAGGTAGCACTTGGTCTAGTCAAAATACTGCATGTGCCCTCCTCCTATCACTATGCAGACATCTTTACAAAGGGACTACTCAGACAACTATTGATAGACTTTAGATCCAACCTGAGCGTTCGGCCTCCTCCCGCTCTGTCTGAGGGGAGTATTATCGGATATTCTCAGAATATTCACAGTATATCTTGTAATTATTATTATCATGCATTTAAAGTAACTTAGGATTCTTACTGTATTAGGAATCACCTTTGTACAACTATATATATTGTGATTAATAAAAGAAATTCTCAAAAAAAATTATTCCAACATCTTAGTTCCATTTTATCCTTTAATTGTGTCAAAACATTATTAATGAATTGGTTGAATTATATACTATTCTTCTTTTTTCTTGATTTTAAGGAACTGATTATTGAACTTCATACATATTCAGTAACAAGTAATTTTAGTATATTTACGCGGTTAAAAGTTTATTACTTTTTGAACCCATTTTGTTTAACACATAATCTTTCGTGCATCGCACGGAATGTAGAGATTAGTATATATAAATGCAACATAGTGATTTTTAACTAATAAATGACAGAAATATTATGTTTGTTCGATTGAGTATTAATATTTGTCGTGGAAGCTGTTGGAACCTTAATTTGAGTGGTTCGAATTTGGCCTACATATTAAAAGTGTCAAGTCAAATTTATTAATTAAGGGACACTACAAACACCTAAAATGGTCAGAATTTGTTAGGATCACACACTTCGCAACAGTGGCGGACGCAGAAAATTTTCAAACTAGGTGCAAACATTTAATAAAGTTTACAAATTATTCGGATATTCAAATTTAATAAAGTTTACAAATCAGTAGCACTTCTCCAACACTATTTTTATCCTGCATTTCAGTCAATCCAACACTATAGGTGGGTCACGTTGAAAATAATAGGCGAGTCACCTTGTAAAACGGACGTCGTTTTACAAGGTGATAAAAAAAAGTGTTGGTAAGTATGTGTCCGCTAGTGCTTCGCAATAATGTTTTCTTCTAGAAGTATTTTCACACCACAAATATTTCAAGTTGGAAAAGGATATCACTTGTAATGGAATTATTATTGAGTTTAAGTCCTCTGTATCGACGGCATAAAAGACATTTATATAATCATATTAGTTATAAGGTAATTACAGATTAACATCTAATATACTAATAGGTCATCTTATAAGAATGATAACTAATTTACTATCAGTGGTTAAACTATATATATATATATATATATATATATTGTAAAAAGTCTTTACATTATCACTGAATAATTCTTAAATCTATTATTGTATCAGAAAAGGGTTAAAAGTATCCTTGACCTATTCGAAATAGACCACATATAGGGGTGCACAAAAATCGGTCCGGACCGAAAAATTGGACCGGACCGAACCGGACCGAGAAATTCGGTCCGGTCTTCGGTCCTCATAATTTGAGTTTTTGGTTTTCGGTCCGGTCCGGTCAGTTGATTCGGTCAGGCCGATTTTTTTAATATATATAATATATATAATTTCTAATATATATTGAATTATATAATTCCTAATATATATAATATATATAATTTATAATTTTCTAAATTCCTAATATATATAATTCCTAATTTTCTAAATTTCAAATATATAATATTATATAATTTGAATTCGGTCGGGTTAAGGACAGTTTGTTTAAAATTGAATTTCCAATACTGAAATTGACATTCTCGGACGCGGTGCCACGAAATATTTACGTTGAAATCAATTGTACATCGCGAGATATTTAGATTTGAAAATGGGAAAAATGTAACGATTTGGGGGAAAAGTGAAATTGAGGGGCAAGATGGACGTCCGAGCGCAAAGTTATGACCATATAAAGTTTGATCAATTTACAACCTATATTTGATATGTCAATACGTCCGGCGGGGTGTGAAGTGGCCGAGTCTTGGCGAAGTGTGGAGTGGGTGAGTCTTTGGCGGGAGGTGGTGCATTCGGTCCATTCGGTCAAAACCGACTGCAAAATGACAGGCCGGACCGGACCGGACCGAGAAATTCAGTCCGGTCTTCGGTCCTAATAATTCGGATTTTCGGTCTTCGGTTCGGTCCGGTTCAGTCCGGTCCGGTTTTAACCTTTTGTGCACCCCTAACCACATATACCATTTGTTTATTTTATTTTTATCAAAAAAGCTCTCGTTGTCACTCCAAGGGCCATAAATGCTCCTCTCGTTAATGAACTGCCACAAATGCTGATTGGGCAGTTCGACGTAGAAAAAAATGTTAACATGATTGTCCATCTAGGTAGCTCACGTGGCTAAAAAAACTCATCCCTTTAAATCAATGCTTTCTTCTACAAATTAGAATCCTAATTTCAGAAAAATATTTTCTTCCCCACTGAATTTTCAAGTAGGTGTAATAATGTGATTAAAATTTGAAAATGAGGATATTTGTAATACTCATATGAACAATCCTACAATGTTGGACACTTCATTTTATATATCATCTTTCTTCACTTAAAAAGGATTAAAAATACTTATGTAATATATGTGGTTCTATTGATGATATGAACATCATCATCTTCTTCTCCACAATTTTCATCCACTCATTCGAAATTATTTAATTCTTAAAACACAAATTTAAAAATTGCATATTGAAAAATCACCTATAATAATATAGTTTGCTGCTGCGTCATACTATTTTGAGAAGTATTATTACTAAGATTTCCAATTCATTGCCTTGTGGTTGTTCGAGATAAAACTTGTAAAAATTTCTACAACATTGTTCGAGATTTTCAATTGAATTCAGTGGGAAGAGAGCTTTTTCTGAAATTAGGATTCTAATTGGAGAAGAAATCATTGATTTAAGGGGTGGAGTTTTTAGCCATATGGAGAGCCATGTAAGCATTTTTTTCACGTCGGACTGCTCAGTCAGTATTTGTGACATTCCGTTAATGATTAGGGCATTCTGTTAAAAGTCATCATCAACTTAATCTCCTAGACAATGGATAATCAATCTAGAATGTTCAAGTAGTTCTAGAGAGTTGAAAATAGATATCTAGAATGGAAGATTCTAGAATGCCTTGGATACTTAACTTAGAGATATGTCTAGAAAACTCTAGATTCTTGTAAAAAATGTGTAGATGTTCTAGAGCCTTAGATATTTGTAGAATAAAATAGAATTGTCTACAACTTTAGGATCATGTCTAGAATCATCCCTATACAAGTATAAATAGGGGTGACCTTAGTCATTTGTATAAAACAACCAAAGGAACAATCAAGAATCAAGAACTAAGAACCAACACAATTGTAAGTTAAAGTGTTCCTAAGTGTGCATCCAAAAAAAAGTGGTCTAGTGGTCAAGTTATAGTGTTCAAATCTTGATGTAATTACTTTTATAATAATAAAGTAATTACGTTTTTCACGTGTTGTGTTGTCCAACACATTCATGATCCCTTGAAATGACGACGAGGACTCTTTTAGTACCAAAAATAAACGAAAGATATATGTGATCTATTCCGGATAGTTCAAGAGTAGTTTTGGCCCTTTTCGGTTATTATATTTATTGCCTCTGAAATTCTAATTTCTTCACATCCTTCTTTCCTTTTTTTTAAAAAAAAAATAATTCCTAAACCAAGTTCCCTAAGCTTCCTAAATGTAGTGGTAGAAAAGAGAATGATTTTTGTTTCTTTTTCTAGAATAAGAATAGTATAAGAATCATATTCTTTTTCTAAAAGAATAAACGCCAATAGATATGCAAATTGCGTTTGGGATTTCTCATTCATACACAAAGCTACTTACTTTTCTTCAATAATGTTCACCAGAATCAGATGCCTATAGAAAAATAACCTTTCTTTTTTTCATTTCTTCTTCCTTTTTTCTTACATAATGGAAAAGTAGAGGAATAGAAAACAGAAATAATTTTTATAGCAGACACATTACGTGAAAAGTAATGCAGCTAGGTAACAGTGTCAGATCCAGGCAACAAAATTTGGTGGTGCAAACATACGAAGTAATAATTTTTTGCGTAGTAAAAAAAAAATTGCGAGGCAATGTACGAAACGACGTCGTTTTGTATAAATTATGGTGGTGCAACTGCACCACCCTGCTTTGTGTAAATCCGCCACTGCTAGGTAAAACGATCAAAATGTTGCGCCCTAAATGGCGTAAATCTAGTAGCCCAAAGTATCACTAGCTAAACCGAGTAGCATTAAGCACACCGAAATTTGGATTAATCCCATGTAAATCAGCAATGACTACCTTGCAATATTTATAACTTCCTAGATCACAACCACAGCAGAATAGGAGTGATCTTTCGCTTTTATTGAGGAGATATAAAACAAGCTTACTTACTAATAAAGCGGCAAGAAGCACCTTCTTTCTCAAAGTCAACTTTCTCTCCCTTTTTACTAGTAGTTGAGTGTTCATTGTTGTTCGGATCTTGACCGGATCCGAGCTTCCCAAGCTCTATGCCGTTGGGGAACTCTGCAAGGGTCTTACCACCTTCTTAGTACCGTGGGAAAAGGGTGAAAAAAACTCCCATCAAGGAGTCTAATAGACCATGAAATCGAAAATTTAGATGAATATTTAATGTTTTTTTTAACTGACAAACGATTTTTATTTATTTATAATCCACTTAACTGGATATTACATTAGACTTGATAACACATAGATTACCTAACTTAACTAGATTACTAGAAGCACTGGAACAGAATTTTCTATTAACATATTCTTCTTCCATGTTTACTAGTCCTTGATTCATAACAAAAGCTGGCGGGTTATTTAAAAACACTTGACGATTAACTTCTTCTCCTAAGGCTCCTTGTTGTGCCGTCATATAAGCTGCTTGATTGGCTTGTCTAAAGTGTTGTGTTCATCCAAAACCTGCATTGAGAAGTAAGATCATTATATAAAGGTGAATTTGTATTGATATATAATATTTATCACCTCAGTGGAGTCCGTTTCAATCTCCAAAGGTATGAAAGAGTTTATAGAGGCCTTGAGCAAGAGCCTTGAGTTCCATCTCCATATGATTTAGAGCACTGGCCTTGATACAAAATCCCAGAATCCATTTACCACTCCAACCCTCCTAGTCCCCCTGCCTACTGATTATCCTTAAACAGGACCGTCTCAAACATTTTGGGGGACCTGTTCTAATTCGTAAAAGTGGGTCTGCCCTTAATATAAATAAATATACGATTTCAATAATCTTAATTTGAGTCTCCACATGCGCGTGTCACTGGAACTAAATCACTTTACTTTGATTGGGCTAAGACCTGCGAATTATGGTCTTTATATTAAATTTTGGCTAATACTACTTAATAAAAAATGAAAAAAATGGCCCCATAAAATTTTTCGTTTTTCGGGGACCCTGTGCGATAACACATCTCGCACGGATCCAAAAACGGTCCTGTCCTTTAACGCTCCATCAATATTGATTTTATATTCCAAGTAATGGTTACTTGAAAAGTTTCTAAATTTGACTCCAAGAATCTCTTGAAAATTTATTGTTTATTTATCTACATTATAAGGACAGAATTTCTTAGGCTTAAACTGAGAGAATCAAAAGTCATAGCCATTATCCAAAAAAGGGGCTCCACATAGTCATGCAGAGAGAAAGAAATTGAAAATTTACTTTACTAGATCACATAATAGCCGTCCATAAAAAGTAGGATTAGTAACTACGAAAATAAGGTAAGTTAAAGTACACTGACAATGCAAAAGAAAATTTACATTTACCATGTATATAAGTTAAACCCTAATTAACACTATTCACTAAAGACCTGCAAGATCTGCAAATATCCTGGTTCTTTGCTGGAGGTCCAAACAAAAAGTGGGGTAACAGGTTGAATTATTATAAAAAGGGTAAGGTAAATGATAAAATAGGATTATTAAACAAAAATAAGGTTAAGATGAGAAGGGGAAAAAAGATAACGATGCAATCACACCAAATTAGTCGTTGCACAAAATGGTAATTTCATCATTACGTAACAAATATAACAATACGATACAACGAAATCTAAATAACAATCAACATATTGTACTTAAAATAATACATACAATACAAAAGGTAACAACCATTGTAAGACAACCACATGAGTGTTCAGAGAAAAAATAATGGAGAGTTAGAGAATATCCACTATTGATCATCATAACAAAAATACGTTCTTTAAAACATCACAGTTTCCCAAAAGAGAAATCAAATCCAAATATTGCTGGAATTACAGGATGTGGAATGGGAAAAAAATCAAATGGAAAAGAAAACATATGAGGCTATAGATATGGCTTATTGCTTGACGATTCGTCTGCTATTACAATGAAAATACAAAAATGACGGAAAAAAGAATGCACATCAACTTCGAGTGTAATAAACAATATAATAAGTTTTGCGCTATACATACTATTTTTTTTATAGGTATCCTTGTTAGTTCCCTTTGCCTTCATCTTCATTCAAGATGCGATTGCGGAAGTCATTAACCATGAGAGGAAGCCCTTCTCGCAACGATACTTTCGGTTCCCAGTTTAGTAACTCCTTTGCTTTGCTAATATCTGGTTTCCTCTTGTGAGGATCATCCGCGGTGTTGGCTCTGAACTCGATATTTGCACTGGGATCAATCACTTCTTTCACCACCTGTTTCATAACATATCTTAGGACTCAAAACAAGATATATAAGTCGATTAGATGTTAGGTATTCCATGCTTTAAAATAATGTTGCTCAGACTCTTCAAAAATGTCGACAGTTGCGTGTAGGATCCTCTAAAAGTAGTGCATTTTTTGAGGATCCGACACAGGTACAGCAACATTTTTCAAGAGTCCGAGCAACATATAACTACATGAAGTACCACATATTAACAGTTTGATTTTTTCTTTAGTAAGTAGAATACAACTTCATCTTTGACATTAGACATTCCATCAACTATAATTTTATTTGAAGAGTCATCTATTCGCTCATTTAGTTAATATATGACTTTCCGAAGACATCCTTTTATGAAGTAATGGTGGTGCCTGGGCCAGTTTGTGCACATCTCGACTATAACACCAAGTACCTTCTATTTCTCACCGGCACAAATACCGAGTAACTCGGCTACCAAAGCTTAGGCAGATGGAAAAATCACTTAGTGACTGCTAGAATTTGAACCGTGGTCTCCGAGGTTTGCACCCACTTCATTGACCATTAGGCCACACTCTTGGGTGCCATAAGCATCCATATGTAGTACATCTTCATGAATGTATAAACAATTGCAATAGAAAAGATAGTTGCATCAAATAGTGCAATTTAATACTTCAAAACTTGAGACAAGCTTCACTCTTCTAAGATTTTCAGCTTATTGTTGAGAAATAACAACGAAAATAAATATGAGAATTGAACAGGTCGAAACTGCTAATGAAGGGTGCGAGTGATTTATAACTACATGTAGGAGAGAACGACCTTTTTATTTCTCAATGAGCAACATTCACCACAAAATTGACCCTACAAAAAGTCCCAAACATATAACCTGTACATGTGCATAAATAACCATGACTTGCCCCAGCAAGCTCCAACATGGTGAATTCTCCGGGGTTTCCCAAATTGAAAGGGCCAATATGCTCACCCTCCATGAGGGCCACCAATCCATCAACCTTTCATCAAAACAAAGTTAATTATCTTAAAAATTGCAGAACTCAATAAGCCCTATCTTATGAGTATCTAGACTCTATAAAAACATTAATCATGTTTATAATTGTGATTTTTTTTAATAAAACATCAATTAATCAAGTAAACTTTAGTCACAACTTAGTGTGACCCGTATCCATTCAGCTCTATTTAGGTCCATTTCATTCTAATACTAAATAACTTGTCTTTTAAGTTGACTTCTGACGGGTTAATCCAATGGGGAATGGATGTTGACAAAATATGTGTGTTTTGCCAATCTGAAGATGAAACTATAGAGCATCTCTTCACACAGTGCCTCTTCTCAAGGAATCTATGGAACAGAATGTTGCTATGGCTTCAAGATGATCTATGCTGAATGTATCTATTCCATTTGGAGCGAGAGGAATCAAAGAGTGTTTGAGCAAAAGAGTAGAACAGTGGAAGCTTTGGCCAAAGAGATAGCCTATGTATGCAGTGTTCGAGCCCAGCATGGCATGAAACTCTACTTGCAAAAGCTGATTTTTTAGTTTATATGCATATAGTAGTGCTCTAGTGATAGAATGTGCCCTGTAAATACTAAAGCAAGCTGTGGTAGCTTAGATTGTTTGTAACGTTTGCACTGGTAATTAAATACAACAGTTAGTTACCAAAAAAAATTGTCTTTTAAGAAAAATCATAGTCTTCTAATACTAAAAGTTCTCTAAATCTCACATTTATCCCACATGGACATACGAATCCCTAAGCATAATAAAAAAAACTTTTAACAAACATAAGAGCTAGTGCAAGTGTAAACAACGAACTCAATCAAAGCAGTTGGAATCGTCTATATGAATCATTTGTTTCAATGGTAACTTTTACTTAACAGCGTCCATGTTTATTTGATATATTAAGTCTTTCGAGACCAATTTTCCTCCATGTGATCTTAGTCTCCTTGTTCTGACTGATCATATGGAGGTCCATCAATAATATTGTCTTAATAGATAACAGTATTGAAGGAGTTCTGAGATGGAGCTCCATATGCTCAGTCCACTGTCAAATGTTAGCATTTCTAATCGCTTCCAATTTTGTAACCGCATTTCTATCTTAACATTTGCACTCCTATGAAATTCATCTTGTAGGAGTTTAGAGGTTCAATAATTTTTATAAAGGTTTACAGGTCCAATATTTACTCTTATATAACATTGCCCCAAGGCTTAACCTTCACTCCCATAGCAGTGTTGCCTTTTCACTTTGATAAGTTTCTGCCTATCACATAATACTTCTATAGTTCTCTTGGAAGACTAAGCTTAGATATTTAAGACTCTCTACATTTAGGCACCAATATCTCATATAATCTCACTTTACCTATGTCTTCCATAGGAAGCTAAACTTGTATATATTTTGTCTTACTTCTATACTCTCTAGAAAATAGAATGCTTCTGTGTAGTTCTAATATATAGTTGACTTCTTAATTGATATTGCTTATTTACAATTACCAGTTTCAAAAAAATATATAGTTCACTCCTTCAGTAGTGTTGTCAATTAAGACAATATATTGTCAGCAAAGAGCATGCACCATGGAGTTCTTCCTTTGTACTACTGGTTAACTCATCTATAACTAGGATACTTGTGTGGGCTCAGAATCAAATGCAATGCGAATCTACCAAAGGAACATTTAGCTAGCGGGCGACTATCGAACTTAGTTAGACTTAAACCAGCAGGAGATAATCCTCTTCTTATAACTTGCATATGTGTGCGTAGTCAGTGGGACAATATAGCGGCTGTCATAGCTAATCACAACCACAGGTAAATTTTTAATTCAATCTTGGTTTTTTTATAAAGTATAAAAATCTAACTCCTGCAATGTAGTCGGAATAACAAAAACCAGGAAATTTTGTGAATAAACTTGAGCATCCAGTACAAAATCTTAAAGCAATTGGTATAGTCTAACAATCTTTATAAATGCATGCCCTTAAGCTCCAAATGTGGGACATAATTGAAAGCTTCGTGTTTGCTTTCCATCACCACATAGGACATTATACAATCTTGTGCCTCACATCACGTGTTGCGCTCTTGCCACTAGACCAAAACCCTAGGGGCTAAGAAATTCAAAGTTTTCTTTGCATAAAAGTCAAACTAGGTAGTCAATTCGGCACATGGGAGATCATACATCTTTCAAATCTCTTTTTCTTCCTTTTTTTTAATCATTAAGTATAAAAAAGGGCAGTCCGGTACACTAAGCTCCCGCAAGAGGTTGTTTCCACGACTTGAACCCATGACCTCTTGGTCACATGACAACAACTTTACCAGTTACTCCAAGGTTCCCCTTCTTAATCATTAAGTATACTTCTTTCAAATTTAAGCAAAACATTTTTCCCATCTATGAACTTAAAATTTTGAAGAAGAGAACTTCAAAAATTTAACCTCTAGCCCAATTTTAGAATTTCACTTTGTAATACCGTGATGCAAAAGATAACAGAAAACTAGATATTTAAGTAGAAAAAGAAGTATGTCCCATTTAGGAGAACTTAGAATGTTGTCATAACATGAATTACAACTTTAATAGTTTTTTTTTTGTCATCTAAATGATCCAAACTCCAAAGCTTTTTCTGCAATGTTCAAAACATAGGTAACATATATTTACAATAACATGCTAAGCAGAGATAGGGAATGAGAAAGAGAACCCATTAAGATAAAGTACCAGATCAGAGACGTATTGAAAGCTTCGTGTTTGCTTTCCATCACCATATACTGTCATTGGTTGCTTGCGAATGGCCTGCAAAAATAGTTTTAGCATGACAAGAAATACAAAAGGACTTTAAAAGGCAACCTCAGGTTAAACTAAATGATATTACTAGCTGAGAGAACAAACCTGGGCAACGAAGTTGCTGGCAACACGTCCATCATCTAGACACATACGAGGTCCATATGTATTGAAAATCCGAGCAATACGCACCTGCATACGAAGATTCAGAGATGTAAAATTCTAGTTCACCCATGTTGTACATGTAGAATATGCAAGTTTTTGATATGTTACTATTTACCACTTATAGAAAGAGGGAGAGCAAAATACAGAATTTAAATGCAGATGAATCTTACTGTGAATAAGTAAATGATTTTGTACATTGTTGCCCACATTCCATGCTCTCTCATCGTCATGTAATATTCTGGAGTTTGTTCGACTTCTTAAAATCAAGAACTAGCTAGAAAATAGGTTTCAAGTTGAACTTTCCAAATTTTCCTAGAGAAACACTAAAAGAGTAAAAAATAAAAACTTATTTGGATGAATTTGCCATTGTCTTCAATGTTTCAAGAATGGCTCTGCTCCAAAGTTCTACATTATATTGTTACCTTTTACACACAAAAAAAAAACTCCATTATAGGTATACACAACCTTTAGTGCGGAAACCTAGTTGCTACTCCCTCCGGTCCAAAATAAGTAATGTTCGTCTCTAAAAGTTGGTCCAAAATAATTGATGTTTAACAAAACCAAGAAGGCATTTAATTTTTTTTCCCCAAATTTGCCCTTGACACATTCTTAATTCAATGTACAAATTAAATGATAATTATGTCAACCTAAAAATGAAGGAAAACCATGATTAAGGGTATATTAGTCAAAGCCCCTCTTAATTTTTAAGAGTAAGTGAATTCTTTAATCCATGTGTCCAAGTCTAAAACATCAATTATTTGGAGAGGAGGGAGTAGTAAATCGAGAGAAGTAAATCATAATGCATTTTATTTAGTACTATTATCATTATAAAAAATAAATGCATTTCGCTCGGTAGTTCAGTCAAAAGATGCTGCATTTAGTTTTTATAGCACCCAACTAGGTAGATAATTTTGCACAGAATGCTAAAAAATTTAGAATCAAAGAGCCTGTTCAATTGCAGATAAGCATTCAGCACCATCACATGTTATATTTATCTGTAAAAAAGGAAAATCTTCCTTACCTCGACATCTGCACCGCGATGGTAATCCATAGTCAAGGTTTCTGCAGTCCGTTTTCCCTCGTCGTAGCAGCTCCTAACACCTAAGTGTTTCAAGACGCTCAAAAATCATTAAAAATAACTTTTGTTATTTTAAAAAAGGAAAAAGAAAACAATGGGATTTGTTAGTTGTTGCACACCTATTGGATTCACATGACCCCAATACGTTTCCTTTTGAGGATGCTCAAGTGGATCACCATAAACCTCACTTGTACTGGTAAGCAAGAACCTTGCACCAATTCTCTTGGCAAGCCCCAACATATTAAGTGTACCCATCACATTTGTCTTGTAATTACAGTTAAGGATATCAAATACATCCAAACTTCAACAAAACTAATCAAAGAACGCTCATTTTCCATAACATGGAATTAATTATAAAGTTAGCACAAACAAGCACGAAACCAGAAGAGGTATTTATACATAAAGCCAATAAAGTTAGCACAAACAAGCACGAAACAAGAAGAGGTATTTATACATAAAGCCAATAAATTAAAAATAATAAGCCAAGACATGATCTAGAAATTGATATAACAGTTTTGACAGGATTATACAAATTCAATAAGCAAATCAAAGAACACTCATTTCAATCAGATTGAACTAAGTATCATGTAGGCACACAGAGAAAATGACAAAATATTGTCCATTATTTTGATAGTAGGTTCAAAATAGTCCCTTAACTATGCATTTAAGAGTTTTGGTCCTTTAAATTTACCAAAAGTTAACACTTTTAAGTTTACCGAACTTTATCTGTTATATTTGATGAAAACAGCGGAAAACAAGATTTAACTATAAACACCAAGAAAGTCCATCAAATCCTAAAATATGCAACACAAAAACTGCACTAGACAATAAAAATATAAAAATAGCAAAAATTACACCTCAAATCTAACAAAGTTAGGTAAATATTTAACGGAGACAAAGTGTCAAACTTTTGGCAAACTTAAAGGACCAAAATTGTTAAGTGCATACTCAAGGGACTATTGTAAACCTACCCTCAAACATAACGGATCATTCTTGTCATTGTCTCGAACTATAAGTATCATGTAGGCACACACATACACAAAAACAAAAGAGGTGTTTATACATAAATCTGAACAATAATACTCCATCAAAAGGATATAATAGTTTTGACAGGATTATACTTGTAGTGAACTGGAGAAGCAGGACAAGCCAAGTGATAAATCATATCAACTTCCAACAAAATAGGTTCAACAACATCATGTCTAATAAGCTCAAATCTTGGATTCCCAAAATGATGCTTCACATTTTCTTTCCTCCCAGTAAAGAAATTATCAATAACAATAACATCATCACCTCTCTTAATTAACTTATCAACTAAATGACTCCCCACAAATCCAGCACCACCAGTAACAACAATTCTCATCCTTTTCCTTCCTATCCCAACTGGGACCCTCCTAGTAGTACTACTACTACCAAAGTTGTAAACCTTATCATTATATGAAGATATAGTTGATAAAGATTCATGATTTAAGGTATTATATGATTTGGGTATTGATGAATTTTGAGAAATTTTGGGTTGGATTATGAAAAAAGTGGAACCAATGAGTATGCCAATGATAATGAATAAAAGTCGTTTGTTCTTTGAGGAGATAGTTGATGGATCTTGGAAGATATCTGGTTGGGTGTTTGAGGGTCTTTGGTGAGTATTGTTGAGAATTGGGTATTTCTTCATCTCTTCTACTTGACTGTTTGTGCAATTTCATAGCTTGTTTTTCAAATCAAGAATGATCTATAAGGAGTTTGAGATTTTATTTTTGTGTATGTGTGAGTTTTGGAAGTGTTAAGGTGAAAGAATTGTTTGATTACATTAAGGTAAGAACATGAAAATGGTGTTGAAGAGAAGCAACAAGTGTACCTGGTGTTTGTAGCATTTGATGATTCAGTAATCATTCATGGAAGATAGAGAGAGAGATAGGAATGGGTTGAAATGGGCTGGGCTCCAACATGGGTTAAGTCCACTTCATTTGTAGGCCCAACTGTGTAGATTAGTTAGTTTGATTTCGACCCAGTACCTTCTTCGGGGCGGACTAATCCGGAGTCCTACTGTTAGACTAAAACGCTTTCAATCAAAGATGATTCAAACGTGAAAATTTTGTTTTTTCTTGTCGTGATTGTCTTCTTTTTCATCTTTCTTTGAGTCGAGGGTCTATCGAAAATAATCTATCTACCTTCTCAATGTAGAATAAGATCTGCATATACACTATAGTATTCGGTGATATAATATTAATTAGACGTCCGCAATTTAGGTTTTCAATTTAGAATCTCTTTTCATAGTTTACCAAAAAAGAACAATTTAGAATCTTAAATTACAATTTCGACTTGCGTCATCTTCCGTCTATAAAAAGAGAAGAAATTAGAAATGTTACAAGAGATCCGTAAACTAATATAAATGGTTAGCACTTGGCAGTAAGCTTGTGAATGACAAATGGTTCAAAAAGAATCAACTGTTTTTTTGATGAAAAAAATTATTTGATTCGGGTAATAAGAAAAGGGAAAGGAAATGGAATCCATGATTCCCCTTGAAGTTGTTTGTTTGACCTACTTTTTCATTCACTTTACTCTCTTTTTCATTCTTTTTCCCTTAAATTGATTCCCCCACCCCCTGGGTATTTCCATTCCCTTTCCCAACCCGGATCCCGGATCCCGGATCACCTGAACCTCCGATTCCGAACTCCGGACCACTCCCGATTCCGGATCCCGAACCACCCAGAACCAAACATGTAGGGACAATCAGGGTAATTCCTTTCATTTTCTTTCCTTTCCATTTCCTTACTGGATTTCATTTGGTTTACCCTGCGCGAACCAAACACACCCTAAGAGTGTAGGAGAGAACTCTAATTTTTTATTTTATTCCAAGAGTGAAATGACCTGAAAATGTCCAGACTCCTTTGTTTTTAGCCTTTTGTTCAACATATGTTTGAATTATTATCCAGCTTACTCGATAAATGTTAAAACTATATAAGGTTAGGTGTGTTACAACAAATTCGAACAAGTTTGAGGTGTGTTTTAGGCATTGTTACCCCTTAAACTTTGGTCCAAGTTGGTACGACACCTTATCTTTTCAGGGGTCCTATTACCCCTCTAAACATTTTTAAAATGGCATAGTTATCACCCTGAAATTGGATATCTACTTTTTTACGGGAGAGTGACATACACTCTCCTTGTCACATATATATTTATTTTTTTCTTTTTATTTTAATTCTTTTCACTTACGTGGAATTTTTTAAAAGAAAAAATTGAAAAATTGAATTTCTATATAAAAAAATGAACAATGATTTTTTAAAAAAAATATATGAAAATTTGATTTTCTAAATCTAGATTTTTCATGATTTCATTTTTTAGGACACTTTTATTTTCACCCATAATCTTCGGTGGCAGATGAGTTTACTACTTCTTTATCCATTTAATCAAGATTTAGCATTGATCTAACTCAATTGTACTGTAATAGTTGAGCTAGTTAATTTTGTTTATGTAATTAACCAAAAGTAAGAGGGGTTGTTTCCGGGTAGAGTGATCGATAGAGAGGTTGTTTTCGATAGATTTCCGGCTAAAAAAACATTTTAAAGTAGGTCACTAAAAGAAACATCGGACTACTTTAAATATAAACTGTTGAAAATTCTACATGAAAATTCATTAGATATTTATACTTTGTTTGGCTAATTTTTTAAGACTTATTACTACTAACAATATTCATTTATCTATGATTGTATTTAACATTAGCTGATAATTTATAAATACCTGATAGAATATTACCATATCATTATATATCTTTTATATTTCGTTAATTAATATTCTCATTGTAATTAGTAAGATTAGTTACCTAGTTTGTAGTTTTGTCAATAATCATGTATTACTATATATTGTACACAATAAGGAATGAAAAGGAAGAGAGCATATTCCTTTATGGTATCAATCAAACCCTAATCCTAAAATCTACCTAGCAGTCGACCTCCTCCCCCTACCACCGTCAACCTCCCCCCTCTTATTCCTCTCGGTTTCCCCTTTCTCTCTCTCTACCTTTCTCCCCAATTTTCAATAGTTGAACAACCTAAATTCCATTCTACTCTTGTTGTTAACAACATCAAGAACTTCATTCACATAACCCTTGAGATGGAAAAAGTTCAGTATTCCTCCTAGGCGGAATTGTTCAAGATTCATTGTCGCGTGTACAAAGTCATTGATCACAACATCCCTCCTAAAAACAAGCCCACTGCCAAGCACATGGAGAAACATGATGGTTCTGATGACGAACTTTGATCACGACTAGATGTGGTTATTCTACAATGGATCTATGACACAATCTCGACGATATATTGCATACAATCATTAAAAGTGATGCCACTGCACGACAAACATGGGAGCGATTGGAAAGCATCTTTCATGATAATAAGTGCCTTGTATTTAGAAAATCAATTTAAGGACATTCAACACGACGATTTTTCTAATGTGTCCGCCTATTGTCAAAAACTTAAAATGATTGTCGATCAACTCTTCAACATTAGTGCACCGATAAAAAATAAATGGTTAGTCACACAACTAATTGCAGGTTTAAATGAAATTGTGATGGCATCGCTACAATCCTACAACAAAGCACTATGTTTCTTCCGTTCTACGAGGCTCGTTTGAGACTTGTCCTTGAAGAAACATGAAAAACCAAACGGGCAGCAGCTAACGCTAGTATCGTCGACGCCTCCCTCCTTACCACCGGCGGCCCACCTGCTGACACAAGGGGCTCAGTTTTCGGTCAATATCACGGGCAAGCCAATGATCTGAAATGAGGTCCACATCCCCGAAATAACAACAAAGGAAAAAATTTTGTCAAAAGTCGCACTGGCCGAGGCGAAAACAACAGTAGTGGCGGCAGAGGGCAGCCCCCACCGGTCGACAGTAGCAGTGGCAACAACCTCCAATGTGGGCTGCGTACCCACCATGGGCAGCGTGGGGCCACCACGTGTGGGCTGCTCCACCTTGCCCCTACCGACGGCCTCCTTGGCCCAACCTCCGACCCGACAGTACGAGCCTAGAATTCTCGACGCATGTCACAACATGCATACAGTGCCCAAGTCTATCTTTCTTCAACCTACGCACCAACAGATATTGAGGCGACAATGAACATGATGTCACTCAAGGTTCCAGACTACAATTGGTACATAGATACTGGCACCATATCTCATATGACGACATCTCAAGGTACTCTCTCGCCTTATTTCAATATGAGCAATTTAAACCGTAATATTATTGTTAGTAGTGGACAAGGCATTTCCATTCGAGGTTATGGACAATTATTATTCTCCCTACCACACCCCTCATTATCCTTAAAAAATGTCTTTCATGCCCCTAAACTTATCAAAAATCTAATCTATGTGCGTCGTTTCATAACCAATAATAATGTTTCCCTTGAATTTGATCCTTTTGATTTTTCTATGAAGGACCTTTTGACAGGGATGCGAATAATGAGATGTGATAGCACCGAGGACCTTTATCCTATCACCATCACCGTCGGCCATCTAGCCTACTCTACATCAACCTTTGCAACTATTATGTCTGTTTTATGGAATAATAGATTAGGACATCTGGGAGACTCTGTTTTATGCTCCCTTAGCAAAAATAAATTTATTGCTTGCAAACATATCTCTTGCACCTCCAGTTTGTGAATCTTGTGTTTTTGGAAAACATGTCAAGTTGTCGTTTTATTGTTCATCCTTCAGTACTTTAATGTCATTTGGTATCATACACAGTGATTTATGGACTTATCTTATTTTAAGCACGGTCGGGCATCAATATTATATGTTATTTTTGGATGATTATTTCAACTTCCTATGGACTTTTCCTATTGACAATAAGTCTCAAGTCTATTCTATTTTTTTTATCATTTAGTGCTTTAATTAAGACACAATTTGAAAAGAATATCAAAAGTTTTCAATGTGACAATGGGAGGGAATTCGACAATAAACAATTCAAACTCTTTTGCGTTAAAAATTGTCTTCTTTTTTATTTTCTTGCCCCCACACCTCCATAAAATGGCAAAGCCGAATGAAAAATAAGAAACATAAATAACTTAGTTCGTGCCCTACTTGCCCATACATCTATCCCTCTAGTTTTGGCATCCCGGTCTATCAATGACAACCTATCTCTTTAACATTCTCCCAATCAAGTCTCTCAAGCACAAGTCTCTATCTCAAGTTCTCTATCTTCAGGATCCTTTTTATAAGCATTTATAAACTTTCGGATGTCTATGCTACCCCCTTCATCCCACCACCAAAATTAATAAGATATAACCTCATTCCACCCCGTGTGTCTTTCTTGATTACCCGTCTAACTATCGAGGTTACAACTGATACGACTTGTCCAACTAAAAAGTAATCGTTTCTAGGCACGTCATATTTGATGAGTCCCAATTCTCTTTTGCTAAACTGCGTTCTCCACCTCCGAATTCCTTTGGCTTGTTAAATTATGACATCAATCCCTTTTTTAATTTTATAAAATCAGTCGGTACCGTCACTGGCGCCCGACCCAAGTCCCACCGTCTCGTGTCGGGTGGACTAACAAACCTAGCAATAGGAACCTTGGAACAACCATTATCGGCTTCCCGATCCCGCTGCCTCTTCTCAGCCAGCGCATACACCCCATATTCCTGATCCAGCTCGCCCGACTTCCCGCTTAGCCAACAACCTGCCAAACCACACCCCGTCCACCCCCCACGACACCCCTACGGACAATGGAAACTCATGTTGTGCATGGTATTTCCAAACTCAAACGATAATTTAATTTGTCGACTTCGGTTGCCCCTTCACCTCTTCCTCGCAACCCAAATCATACCTTGTCAAATCCAAATTGGAAAACTGTCATGATTGATGAATATAATGCTCTTATTAAAAATAAGACGTGGGATCTAGTGCCCCGTCATACTAATACTAATTTATTCGTTCTATATGGATTTTCGACATAAAAATAAATTTGATGGTTTTTTTAGAGGCACAAGGCCCGTCTTATAGGTGATGACATGTCTCAACATGTGGGAGTAGATTGTGTGGAAACTTACAGCCCGGTGATGAAATCAACAATTCTTCGAACTGTTCTCTGTATTACGTTGTCCAAATCATGGCTTATTCATCAGCTTGATATCAAGAATGTCTTTTTGTATGGGGACCTTCATGAAACCGTTTATATGCATGAAATTACGGAATTTAGGAATCCGATTCATCCAGATTATATGTGTCATTTGAAGAAATCTCTCTATGAACTGAAACAACTCCTCGTGCATAGTACCAATGGTTTGCTGATTTTGTCTCATCTATGGGTTTTCACATAGCAAATTTGATCATTCACTTTTCATCTATAGCAAGGGTAATGACATGGCATAAATTATGTTATATGTTGATGATATCAGTCTAACTACATCTTTTGATGCACTTCGCCGATCCATTATGTCACTCCTTGCTTCCGAGTTTGCTATGAAGGATTTGGCCCCCTAAGCTATTTTTTGGGCATTGTTATTACGAGACATGCAGATGACTTATTTCTTTGTCAAAAGAAGTATGCTGAAGAGATTCTTGAATGAGCAGACATGACGTCTTGTAAACTGGCCCCCACACCGGTGGACAGTAATTCCAAACTCAGTGCCTCTTCGGGTTCTCCATATACAGACCCGACTCACTATCACAGTTTAGCAAGAGCATTGTAGTATCTCACTTTCATGAGATCAGATATATCTTATGTCGTGCAACAAATATTCTTACAAATGCACAACCCGAAGGATGAACATATGAATGCACTCAAACGTATTTTGCGGTATGTCCAAGGTACTCTCCACTTCGACTTACACATGTACAAGTCATCAACCTCTGGTCTCACCTCTTACACTGATGCTGACTGGGGTGGATGCCCAGACACTCGATGATCCACGTCGAGTTACTGTATCTTCATTGAAGATAACTTGCTTTCTTGGTCTTCTAAACGACAACCTACTTTGTCTCGATCTAGTGTCGAAGCCGAGTATAGAGGAATAACGAATGTTGTTTCTGAGTCTTGTTGGATACACAACCTTCTGTTGGAACTTCACTGCCCAATCCGCAAGGGTACATTAGTTTACTGTGATAATGTAAGTGCGATATATCTTTCTGGCAATTTCGTTCAACATCATCGCACTAAACGCATTGAAATGGATATTCACTTTGTACGTGATAAAGTTGTTCATGGACAAGTTCGTATCCTTCATGTTCCTTCCCGATATCAAATTGCTGACATATTTACTAAAGGACTTCCGCGCATACTCTTTGATGATTTACGATCCAGTCTCAGCGTATGAGAACCTCCCGCTTCAACTACGGAGGTGTGATATAATATTATCATATCTTTTGTTAATTAATATTCTTATTGTAATTAGTAATATTAGTTATCTAGTTTGTAGCTTTGACAATAATCATGTATTACTATATATTGTACACAATAATGAATGAAAAGACAAGGAACACATTCCTTTATTAATCAAATATAAAAGATATACAATGATAGGGTAATATTATGGTAATATTCTATCAATACCAGTAAGTGGAAACCATCAAACCTCATTTGCTCTTCCTAAAGATAACATAATAAAACAAAAATCAATGTGAAAAAAAATCTTACTTGCATATTAAGCTTCGAATTTTAATAATGATTATAGTGAACTGAAAGAAGATTAGTATTTGGATGTGATGATACAAGAAAGGAAAAGAAATACAAGAAAGGTAATAAGAAGTATCAAACGAAGAATTGCGAGTTTAGTTGCCCTATTTGGTCAATCTCAAAAAAGTCGAGTTAAGTTGCTCTATTTGGTCTATCTAAAAAAAGGCGCGTGAAGTTGCCCTATTTGGCCCATCTTAAAAAAGGCGATCGCAGTTGCCCTTTTTGAACCACATCAAATAAGGCGGTGAAGTCGCCCTATTTGGTCCTTATCAAAGGCGGCGACATAAGAAATCTTCCTCCTTGATCTACGACAACAGACATAATGTGGCGGAGTGAAGAACGACTTAAAATCGCCCCTTTTGATCTAAGAGGGTGATTTTCTACCCAAAGAGGGCGACTTCGCTCGTCCTTTCAGAAGCTATTTGTTGTAGTGTAGGCATAATAAAAAAATATTAAAAAATAAAAATAAGTATTGATAATATAAAATGACATTTTTTAATTATATAGAGTTTGTCACTGTAGCCTGTTTTTCTTGTGGTGAATATAAAATGACATTGTTGGGCAATATGCTTGTTTTAGGCAACTCATCAAGAGCTTTATTTGCCTAATTTAGGTTTGAGCCCAAACCTAAATATCACGTAATTATTTTTTGAACTTTATTAACTATTAAAAAGAACGAGGTACATATGTAAAGCCTTGATTCAGTAACCTATGCAGTATAAATCGTCTTAACAAGTATACTAAAGCTCATAAAAGTACTAATATGAATGAACGTCCAAATAAAAATTAGTTGAAGCGACTTATAGTAAATATTCTTGAATTGTTTTATGAATATCGATAGAGATCCAATCCAAGTATAACTATGATCCAAGTGTAATTAGGATTCAAGTGTAATTATGTAAGATAGAGATCCTTCTCCAATTAGATTTTGTATTTGTAAACACCTATATATATTACTGAGAAGCTTCCAACAAAGGAGAATTACACTATTCTACATGGTATCAAGAGTCAAACCCTAAACACCCTTCTTACATCTTGTTCGCCACTTTCTCTCGCTCTTGGTGTGACCCCTTTTTACCCTAAATTTTTTTCATCTCCTGCACATGGCTACTCACGAGGGTTCCTCCTCCTCCAACCCCGACGTCGCAAATCCCCCACCTCCCTCCTCTTCTCCTAACTCATTTCATTCGTCTTTCGCCATAACATATATCAAGAACTTTATCTCTTTGATTCTTGATCAAGAGGATGGTCAATACTCGTCATGGGTTGAACAATATCGCATTCATGCACGTGCATACAACATACTTGATCACATTGATACCACCCACCCCCATCCACCAAACGTCGATGACCCAACATGGAATAGGCTCAACGGAATCGTAAAACAATGGATATATGACACCATATCCAAATACCTACTTCATACTATTATGAAGATAGGTGTGTCGGCTCATGAATTATGGACAAGGCTAGCGGAAATCTTTTAGGACAATAAACATACACGTGTCGTATATCAGGAAGAGAAATTCAACAACACTCGTCTTAAGAATTTTGCCAACATGTCAGACTATTGTAAACAACTTAAACTAGTGGTCGATCAATTGTCTAATGTTGGCAACCCAATTTCCAAAACAAATATGGTTTTGCAACTCATCAATGATTTACCGAAAGGTGAGTACGATACGCTGGCCACGATGATCCAATAAGATGATCCCCTCCCTAGCTTCAACAAGGTTCGGTCTCAATTACTGTTAGAGGAAACTAGATGAGCCAAACAAGACGGGCATAATCAACAAACTTTGGCGGTCAACTCATCGCCGACCACCACTACACCTACTGGAACACCTTTACACATGGATAATCCATCCCACCATGGTGGCCGAGGCGTCGGCAGGGGGCGTGGTTCAGTTTGACCCTTTTGGGTTTTCTGTAAAAGACCTACATACGGGGACACCTCTTACGAGATGCAATAATGTGTGGGAACTCTATCCTTTCTCATCCAATTCCGCTGCACGTGTCACTCCACATGCCTCTCTAGCTGCAATATCTCCATCAACCTGGAACAATAGACTTGGGCACCCGGGAGCACCAATTTTTAGTTTTCATAAAAATAGAAATTTTATTCGATGTAATAATGGGAAATTGACCCAAAATTATCAGTCTTGTCCTTTAGGGAAACATGCTCGACTTCCATTTAAGTCCTCTTTACGTGTTAGTTTTTCTCCTTTTGATATTATTCATGCGGATTTATAGACATCACACATTACTAGCAATATGAGTCACAAATACTATTTGATATTTTTTTATGATTTCTCTCACTTTCTTTGGGATTTTCCCCTAAATTATAAATCTCACGTTTACTCAATTTTCCTGGAATTTTAAGCTTATGTTAAAACCCAATTTGAAATGACCATTAAAATATTTTAATGTGATAAGGGTCGTGAGTTTAACAATTCCTTCTTTTATAAGTTTTGTACAACAAATGGCATGGTGTTTCGATTCTCGTGCCCCATATCTCACCTCAAAATGGTAAAGCCGAAAGATTTCTCCGCACCATTAATAATATGATTTGTACCATGCTTTGTCATGCATCTATTCTCCCTACCTTATAGGTCTATGCATTTCACATGGTCGCCTATCTCCTTATATATTACCTACCCGGACAATTCAAAATAAAACTGCCACCGAAATTTTATTCCATCTGATTCCTTCTTATGACCACCTTCAAATTTTTGGGTATCTTTGCTACCCTAATCTCGCCTCCACGGCACCTCACAAATTGGAACCTAGGACCACTTTGTGCATATTCTTAGATTTTCCATCGAATCATAAGGGGTACTTATGCTATGATTTGTCGACAAATAAAGTCTTTGTCTCTCGTCATGTCACGTTTGAGGAGAACGTCTTTCCCTTTGCCTCCATCTAAAAATTCCAAGACATCGACTATAGATTTCTTGATGATTCGGACACCTCCCATCTCGTTCAAAATACACTCCATACCGTCACACCACTGCCCTCACTTCCCCAGCCCCAGCCGACTACCCCACCCATCCCATTAGTCCCATCTCCGGACCTACCTAGTAGCCCCATGATGAAAAATTCCATAACGGAAAATTTCGTCACGGAAAATCCAGTGACCCACTGCCCCGAACCCAACCCCATTTCGAGATCGCACAACCAACCTATCCATCGCTTCATCGTTGCGTGACCCACCGCCTCGAACCCAATCCTACCTCTCTCCGACTCCATCAGTGGAAATCTGTGCTCAACACATGATTTTAAAACCGAAAGTACACTTTAACCTATCCACTCAAACCATCTCACTCATATCTAAAAACTCAAAACTAGCAAAGCTTAACCCGAAATGCGGCCATGTGTGAGGAATTTAGTGCGCTCACTACGCACTTGGGTTCTTGTCCCGAGGCGGGTAAGTATGATTCATTGCATGTGGTTATATCGTCACAAATTCAGAGATAATGATGAACTTAAACTCCATAAGGCAAGACTTGTGGCTAATGACATGGGCCAACATGAAAGAGTTGATTGTGGGGAGACATTCAATCTGGTGGTTAAACTAGCTACCATTCACACTGTTTTGAGCATGGCTATGAAAAAGAACTGACCGATTCATCAACTTGATGTGAAAAATTTGTTCTTACACGGGGATTTGAAAGAAACTGTATATATGCATCAATCTCCTAGATATGTGCATCTAGAGGCTCATCAGTATGTATGGCTTCTTCAATAATCACTATATAGTTTGAAACAGGCACCACGGGCTTGGTATGAGCATTTTTCCAATTACATCATGCAGATAGGGTTCGTGTTCAGCAAAAGTGATAACTCACTTTTTATTTTTCATCGAAGTAATGACTCTACATACATTTACTCTATGTAGATGATATTGTTCTGAATACTTCATCTGATGTGCTGAAACACGAGATCTTTACCTTACTCAAATTCGAAATTGTTATGAAAGAATTGGGTAAGTTAAGTTATTTTTTGGAGATTTCAGTGACCAGATCAGATAATGCAATGTTCCTGTGTCAGCGTAAATATGCCGAAAAAAATATTTACAGGGCTAAAATGCAAACTGCAAGATCATGTCCACTCCAGTCGACTCGAAATCGAAACTTAGTGTCGGTGATGAGGATCCAGTGCTCGATCCTTCTCTATATAGGAGTCTTACTGGTGCACTTCAGTATCTTACTTTCACTAGGTCCGATATTACATATGTCATTCAGCAGGTGTGTTTGTTCATGCATGCTCCCAGGAGCCACACTTTACCGCTCTTAAACGTATCATTCGGTACGTTAAGGGTACACTTGACTACGATTTACACCTTTATCCATTTACATCGACCAAGCTACTATCGTATACATATGCTGATTGGGGCGTCTATCCAGACACACGTCAATCTACTTCCGACTACTGTGTATTCTTGTGTGATAATCTCGTCTCGTGGTCTGCCAAACGACAGGTCACACTTTTCCGTTCGAGTACAGAAGCAGAATATAGAGATGTTGCAAACGTTGTTGCCAAGATCTGTTGGCTCAGAAATCTTTTTCTATAGTTTCATTGTCCCCTACGTAATATATCTCTTGTCTACTGTGATAACATATATTTTGTTTACTTGTCTCATAACCCGGTTCAGCATTAGCGGATCAAACATATTGAGATGAATATTCATTTTGTTCGTGAGAAGGTTCTCATGGGTCATGTTCGGGTTTTACATGTTCCTTCTTCATATCGGTACACATATATATTTTCTAAGGGACTTCCTCGACAACTGTTCCTTGACTTCATATCTAGTCTGAGCATTCGACCTCCTTCCGCTCCTACTGAGGGGGTGTGATAGAGGTACGATCCAAGTATAATTAGAATCCAAGTGTAATTAGGATTTAAGTGTAATTATGTAAAGTAGAGATCCTTCTCCAATTAGGTTTTTCGTTTGTAAACATCTATATATATATATATTACATTAATGAGAAGCATCCAACCAAGGAGAATTACACTATTCTACAAATATGATTTGAATTACAATTTTTTTTCAAACATAATGTTGTTACAAATATTTTTTTCACTTGTTCAATTTTTTAAAAGGTGACATCGCTCGCTAAAATTCCTGCATATGCCATTGAATCTAGCATGACCCATATTTTAGGAGACAACCTTTCAGAAATAAAATACTAGTACTAATTAACATTCTCACATTACAATACTCTCTCTATTAAACTATACAATTCTTTTCTTCTTCTTATTTTTTTTGTTTGGCAAAAACAAAGCTTCAGTTTATTATCTTTGATTTAGTTTGTTTCCTGAACCATTAATTATCTTCTGTTTTAAAAGGTAGTCTGAATGTCTGATTAAGTGAAAAGGGAAAAGAAATTTACAAAAGGGGTTCAATTTTCGTAGATTTCAAGCAAAGAAACCATGATGAGTTTATTTCAAGAAAAGTTGCTCATGATGAAAATTGAAAATCTGCGTTTATAAACCTCCTACAACAACAACATACCCAGTGAAATTCCACAATATGAGGTCTGAGCGTTTATAAACCTCCTATTCTAAGATAAGGATGTTTTAGTGATAATGCATCTTGATTAAGACAACTAAATAGACATATATTGTACTTACCAATATTTGTCATATGTTCATAACATGGAATTGGTAACCGTTCACTTTCGAACGGGTTTGAAGTATCTGTCAGGTTGTTTGATTGGACTTCCTAACAATTAAAAGAGGCAGTAGATTCCTCTCAAGGCGAGGAGGAAAATTCAGATGATCGAGTGAGCTCACATGTAAAAGTCGACTAGTTAATCAATCTTGCAACTACCGTCCACTAATGAATTGACTAAGATGTGTATATATATATGGTGCGTGCAACGTAGTTAAGAATATGTCTAGAAGAAAAAAAACGTATACGTTAGAGTTTCACGTTGGAATCGAGATATTTAAATTGATAATAACTATGAGATAATTTCAATTTGATGGAAATTATTTAATTAAGTCAAAATTAAATTTTGAATTTAATTAAACGTGTTGAATATATATTAACGAAGCAAGACGTAAGACATCACGTCGCCTACTATGCTGAGACACGACGCTGACCCGGCAGTGGGACCAATCAGACTGGCCCACTGCACCTCGATTTTTGGGCCAGACTTAGAGCCCAATCCTAATCCAGTTTTGACCTAACATTAACTATATAAACAACACTAACCTCATTGATATTAGACTAATGATTCTATTAAACAATTCTAGACTTAGAGTTTAGAATAAAATTTTATCAAATCACTGCCAAGATTTATTGGCTTTCTTGACAAAGGAATACACTATAGCAAGGTGCTTGCAATCGAAGGGAACAATCGTGTGTTCGTCCTCAGTAAAGATTTCAGATTATATAACCTGTGTTCTTGTTTAAGCTTTACTTTACAGGTTTCGATTGTCATATAACCATACCAGAGCATTATTGGGGTAAGTAAATAAAATTTTAAACTTTCGTTGTACCATACTTATAAATTGAACCCAACAAAACCCTACAGGTTGAAAACCCTAAATAATATTCACATCATGAACTAGTTGTTACTTTTCAAATTCATTTTTTCACATGATATATCACAGACAAACTCATTCATATTTTTTGGTTTACCTAATGTTGAGCGCTCATTTTATATTGTGTGTACACGCTTCAGCTATCCCGTTTTGGACGCGCAAAGAGGTGTTAGTCTCACATTAATTAAGAATAACAATTTTTTATATGATCATGAACGATCTTCACCTAATGAGCTATGAGCTAACTTTTGAATTGAATTAGACCGATAATCCGTCTTTTTCAAGTCTGAAATGGGAGTAAGAAAAGAAGAATATAAATGTACTTTCAAGAAAACGAAAGATGTAGCACATTAATAAAGAAATCTCTGTTTATTATTAACCACGTAAAGAAAATGATATATACATCGTACGTTTATGTTTGAACATAGTGTAACCAGTAACTAATTCCACAATGGTCCAATGTTTTTTAAGTTTTAACCAATCATTTTCTATATTGTCGTGGTTTATATTTCGTGTATCACTTGGTTTTTACTTGCTTATTTTCAAGCGTTTTGAAAATCTAACAAAGCTGAATAATTTTCCTAAGTAGTAGTTCAATAGAGGCAATTACTTTCCCACCCATGGGTTCCTATATATAAAAGAAAAGGGAAATTAAACACAGTAATTTGCTAAGTAATTTAATAAAGTGAAATTATATATTAATTAAGTATGTGTCAAGAGTCTCACATCAGATATTGAATGAAAACATGAATTCCTTATATAAATTTGAACAATTTTCACACTACAAGCTATCTTTTGGGGTTGAGTTAAGTCCTCCATTCTTTACAGGTTAATTGAAATAAGTCTATGAGAAAATATATACATGCATGTCATACAACTACTAATGTTTTTTCTCATTTGAGATTAATTGAGACCAATGTTTCATACTTTGACCTTCTACCCATGAGTCAAGAAAAAAATTGACTTATGACACTTTTTATTTAAATTCTTGAGTTCTATATTTCAAAAAATGAATTAGTCTAATCTGGTTAAATTCAAATATAGCAGCGTATTGTATTTTCATCTTCAAATATATGTTTAAGTAACACATAAATCAAATTTATCTACGTCTATCATTGCATGCACTTATGTGATTCCTCATGTTCACATTATAATTATAATTTGCATTAGTGTGTACATTTTAGGATTAAACTAAGGGAAAGTGATCTGCTTCAGAATGTTTAAAAGATATATTACTACTACATTTCTAGGCTAATGCGACGCCCCCACTCCGTCACATTAGACCCTTCTGGTCGTTGAATGCAATGGCTAGGAGATGTGGCATCTCCTGGCGTTGCATTAGGTCTAATGCAACGGCCAGAAAGGCCTAATGTGACGCCTTTATAGCCGTTGCATTAGATATGAAGCTAATGCGACGGTTGTGTTTAGCTGTCGCATTAGCTTCATATCTAATGCAACAGATCTCACCCCCCTAATGCGACGACCCCCGCAACCCCTAATGCGACGCTCCAACCCTCTTAATGTGACGGCTAGGCAGAGCCGTCGCATTAGATAGTCGACAGTTTTTATGGTTATTTTACCACTTAATGCGACGACCAGGTACAACCGTTGCATTAGATGTGCACCTATTTGATTGCTAGATTGTTCACAAATTACAAAATGTATACTATTATAAAAGGATTAGCTCACAATATTGCAAAATAATAATAAAAAAGGATTGTATTACTAATTGTTCACAAATGTACAATATTACAATATTAGACCCCTTAGGGCATATTACAAAATAATTGTTCACAAAAGTATCTACACATAAGCCTCCACCACACGTCCATTTGTTAGATTGCTAGATTTCTTCTCCATTTAGCTCACCAGACTCCTACAAGTTAACATAAAGAATATTCATAAGTAAAAAAATGGTAGACTAGCCAAAACATCATAAATAATAACTTCAATGTAGTTTACTCGTATAATAATATATAAAAATTTCAAGCTCCAGAATATTACTATGTGTTGGAAAGAAGAGAAACACAAAAATTACCTGATTAGCTGTCCCAGGAGACTGTCCATTTGGTTCACTGACATGCGGTGCACTAGACGAATCATTTGAAATTGATGGACTCACAAAAGAAGAAATCACAAGATTTATTCCAGGATTAGCTTCTTGAAGTTGTGATATAATCACTGATGCAACGGTCGGTGCAAGCTGTTGCACTAACTCAACTTTCATACTCTACAAGAATTCCTCCGGAATTCTGAAACCTGATTTTTTCTCTTTTTTCTTCAAATCAGTCTTTGTCACACCTTTTCCGACAAGTCGTAAGCGATTTTTGCTTTTGGGACCTTGAAGCACTTCAGAGTAAAGAACTAGATCCTTAGAGTTGCTACCTTCTCCGTGTTGGGTGGACTCCATAGCATCTATATTTGCCTATTTATAGATTGTTAAGTCATTGTCTTACTAAATTATCAATAGTACGCAAATATATGATTATACATTTTGTTAACTCACAATATTATGTTCAGTTTTCTCGTGATAACCTTGTGGTAACTTAGCATTTTTTATGACTTGGCAGAACTTGCGTTTTTCTTCAAGTGACATCCAGAAGCGAGAGCATGGAATTTCTTTGCTACTATCTTCTAATTCTATTGGTTGAAGCTCTGACATAATTTTAAGTTCTATCAAATCTCGACGAGCACTTACATGATCTCTAGTCTTCCCCGGTATGTATAACAATGTTCCAATGACATTATCAAATACATTTTTCTTGATATGCATTGGGTCGAGATTATGGCGATTAGAACAATGCTTATAGTATGGAAACTGAAAAAGTATGGATATCTTTCTCCATGGATTTGGATCATCATTATCATTACTCCTCTTTTTCTTTCGCTTCTTTCCAAATTCATTTGGAAAATCACACAACATATTCTCAATATCAATTCCTGTCAAATGAATAGGTTCACTTCTTTCCTCGGTTTTTTCCATCGAAATTCCTCTTATTTTGACGCCAAGGGTGAGTTGGATAAAGAAATCTACGAGTGGCCCTGTAGCAATTCTTATTACTATAAGGCAACCTCTCAGAATCTGTTTCATAATGGCATGAAGGGCATGTCAAATATCCTTTTGTGCTCCATCCGGACAACATTGCATAAGCTGGAAAATCACTAACAGTAGTCATCAAAGCTACACGCATGTCAAACCTTTGATTACTTGAAGAATCGTAAGTTTCCAACCCAGACACCCACAAATTCTTCAAATCCATGATTAGTGGCTGCAAATAGATGTCAATATCATTACCCGGGGAAGAAGAACCAGGGATAAGTAAAATCAATATCAAAAATCCTGGCTTCATAATCATTCATGGAGGCAAGTTATAATTGATCAATATAACATGTCATGTACTATGAACAATGCCCATCGAGTTGAATGGGCTAAATCCATCTGTGGCTAACCCCACCTCACATTGCGCGGATATTCTGTAAACTTTGAGTATACAGAATCAAACTCTTTCCAAGCTTGGTCATCCACTGGATATTGTAAAATCCGATCTTTTTCACGCCCATCAGCATGTCATGTCATGTACTTCGTCGTCTCTTCGCACATAAATAACCTTTGCAATTTTTTCTTTATTGGAAAGTACCTAAGGATCTTATTAGGAATCATATGGATAATTTCATTTTCATGTTGTGTGTCATTCTCTTTATCATTCGACTTCCATCTTGGCGTCTCACAAACATGACAGCTTTTAGAATTTGCATGTTATTCCCAATACAACATGCAATCATTGGGGCATGCATCTATCTTAGTATAATCCAACCCTAGTATTTTTAAAACACTCTTCGCTTCATTAAAAGACTTAGGCAATTTTGCATCGGGTAACACCTCCCTTACAAGCTCTAATATATCAGCAAATGCAACATTGGTAAGCCTGTGATCACACTTCAAAATAAATAGTCGAATCATAAAGGAAAGCTTTAAATGTTTCTTGTATCCGGGATATAGTTCCTCCTGACCTTCTTCAATTAACTTGAAAAACTTTTTTGCCTCGTTATTCGGCCCCTCTGTAAAAACATCACGAGCATCATTCAACAACTCTGTTATGTCATCATTGCAATCATCCATATTTGATTGTTTATCATGATCCAGATTAGTTCGTTCTCTTTCAATTTCGATCCATAATTCAGATAACTTATCTGTTCTTGACACAAATCCATTACATATTACGTGATCTCTCACAACATTCTCATGCTTCCAATAACGATAGTGACAACTATCACATGGACAACAAATTTGGTTTTCTTGAGACTTTGTAGCAAAAGCCTTTCTAATATACTCGTCTACTCCTCTTTCATATTCATCACTCCATTTGGTAGTCATCCACCACTCCTTAGTTCCACAATCCATTTCCTCAATGTAATATTTAGGAGACTAATAAATAAAATCTGGAAAAACATACGGTAAACAAAATGTAAAACGACGACGCAACGACGGTAAATTACGTACAAACATTCTCTGTAATTTAATTTAGAAATATAATTTACAAATAAACAAAATGTTGGAAGAACAATGAATAAAATATGAGAAATTCGACGACACAACGACTGTAAAATCTGAGAAAATCTATACACATACATTAGTCTAACCTTGAATTAATAATGGTAACACATGAAAGGGGAAGGTAAAACGACGCTAAAACATAATCTAACCTTGGAGAAGAGGGAAGAGCAGATCGCCGATGGAGTAGCTGCTGCTGAATGCGACGACGAGCAGTGGTAGGGAGATGGCGACAAGAGGTAGGGTAAGGCGACGACGACGATGAGGTAGGGTAATGCGACGTCGAGCTGGGGGAAGGGGATGCGACGGCTAGGGATTAGGAATTGAAGAAGAGAGAAGGGCTGAATCGCGGGTGAAATGAAATCAAAATCGTCTAATTTGGGGATTTTAAAACGAATGTGCCGTCGCATTAGCCTTCCAGAGTCGTTGCATTAGATAGGCTAATGCGACGACCATATTGGGACGTTGCATTAGACCATAGAGCTGTTGCATTAGCTTATCTAATGCAACGGCTACAAATTTTAGTGTGTACCCGTCACATTAGCCACATCTAATGCGACGACACTACAATACCCATCACATTAGACCTACCTGGGGCGTCGCATTAGGTCTAGTAGTGTATGGTTGACTTGTTAATTGTATCATATGATCATTTACATTATTTTCCATATTACTAATTAGACATTTAAGTAGTTTTAATCTTTGTCGCTTAAAATATATTGTGTAAAAGAAAAAAATAAGAGTTTGGTAGAGAAATTCATTTTTTTAATTCAAGAGACTAGGAGAATCCTTTTGCCCAAATTAATGTTATCGAGTTAGTGTGATATGCATCCTCAAGGTACGAAATAGCTTGAATTATTATGTACGGATTTAAGACATGTACATGATCCATTGGATGTAGATGATTCATGCAAAGGTTAAAGAGTTAATCTATACTTCTAACAAATCAGATTTGGGATCTTTTCACTTATATATATATACCTTCAATCGATTTCACCAATCAAGTCCATGGTACGTATTGTCTACTTTGGATTTAGATCCGCACGGATTTATTTTTTATGCTACGTCATATCGAGTTCTAAAAATGCTCAGACCATATTGTAAAGAATGGATCTTGGACCTATAACTCAACCCCAAAAGCTAGTTTATAGGGTGAGGATTATTCAAGTCCATGTTCCCATTTTATTTCTGATGTGGGACTCTTAACACTCCCCGCACGCCCAGACCTCGTTAATTGGAGTGTGGACAATATAATTGAGGACCCAACATCGGTGAACAAAGAATTGAAATGGACCTGACTCTAATATCATGTAAAGAATGAATATTGGGTGTAACTCAACCCTAAAAGTTAGCTTGTAGGGTGAGGATTGTCCAAGTCCATATAAGGAGTTCATGTTCTCATTCCATATCCGATATGAGACTCTTAACACTCCCCCACACTCTCAGACCTTGTTAACTGGAGTGTGAATAATATAATTTAGGAGACCAACAATCGGTGAACATATAATTGGAATGGGTATGACTCTGATACCATGTAAAGAATGAATTTTGGGCCTAATCATCGGGCTGCTTAAGATTCATAGTACTCTAGGCCTGGGCTAATTAGGTAGGTGTGAAGAAGCCGAAATTTTGATGATGTTGTTGGGCCAGTGCAAGATGGGCCTGCTCTGTGTGGCCTGTCTGACGGATAGTTGGGCGAGGGCCCAGTAGGCTAGGTTGTTGCGTCGGATATAGGCAGTGGGCCAGCCCAAGGTGATGGGTATAGGGCTTGTTGTGTTGGGCCGATGGAATTGGATCATCCTACATGGCCCTTTCCTCTTCTGTCGTGCCTGTTGTCGTGGCCACGTCCCCTGTTGTCGCCTCACCTACCACAATAGGGTGGGTGGTCTGTGTGTGACGGTGGTCCGGTGGGCGGAGTGGTGGTCGGCGGTATGTCGACCGCCAAAACCTGTTGATTATGCCCGTCTTATTTGGCTCGTCTAGTCCCCTCCAATAGAAATTGTGATCGGGCCTTGTTGAAGCTAGGGAGGAGATCGACTTGTTAGATCATTGCGGCAAGCCTTTCGGTAAACCATTGATAAGTTGCAAAACCATCTTTATTTCGGAAATCAGATTGCCAACATTAGACAATTGATCGACCATTAATTTAAGTTATTTACAATAGTCTGACATGTTAGCAAAACTTTCAAGACGGGTGTTGTTGAATTGCTCCTCCAGATACACGACACGTGTATGTTTATTGTACTGAAAGATTTCCTCTAGCCTTGTCCATAGTTCATGAGCCGAAGTACATGTCTTCATAATAGTATGAAGCAAGTCTTTAGATATGGTGTCATATATCCATTGTTTGACGATTGTGTCGAGTCTTTTCCATGTCGAGGTGTTGACGTCGGGTGGATGGGGGTAGGTGGTATCAATGTGATCAAGCACATTTTATGCACATGCATGAATTTGAAATAGTTTAACCCACGATGAGTATTGATCATCCTCTTGCTCAAGAATTAAATGGATGAAGTTCTTTATGTTCGTCAAGGCAAAGGCCGGATGAAAGGTGGTAGGAGGGGGGGTGGAGGGGATTAGGATGTGTGTCGTGGGTGGAGGAGGAATAAGCGGGAGAATCCATGACAGTGGCTGCCGGCGGCGTGTAGAAAAATAGAAGAGGGCGTCGAAATTTTAGGATTTTCCGGCGGCGGAAAAAAGAATGGGAGGGGGATGCCGTATGTTAGGGTTTTGGAGTGGGATAGGGTTTGGCACTGATATCATATAAAGAATGGATTTTGGATCTAACTCAACCCCAAAAGCTAGCTTGTAGGGTGAGGATTATCCAAGTTCATATAAGGAGTCCATATTTCTATTTCATTTTTTATGTGGAACTCTTAACACATACAAATTTGAGATAAGCCTCTCGCATTTCACTTTCCTCTTCTATTTCGATTGTGGGATCCGCCTAAGGTGTTGTGTGACATTATCATATTCAGAAGCTAAAGTTTGTCAGTTCTTTGATCCACCTTCATCAGCCCGCCCCCAATCAACAGTGTCGTAATTGAGTTCGCAACTTCCCATGCATGCATCCTCCAGATAAAATTAGTTGTGGGATCAACCTTAGTACTTTAGAAGTCTAAACAAAAAAGAAAGGGTTTTATGTGAACAAGCGTTTTGGCTTTACATTGAGAAAAAATATGTCCACAGTCCACTTTTAGGGAATCAAATTAAGGAAATATATAGATGAGTCTACATATAACATTAATCATTTGTAAGTCTTTCAAGTCCGTGGTCCATGTTTGGATGCTCAAAAGATTTCTGTTTTGTATTCTTTTCATCTTTTGTTTCTATAAGAGCCTCATAAATGTGTATATAATCGACTCCAACTAATTTTGGATCGAGTGTAATCAAATAACTTTTTCAATTTTCATATATATGAGCTGAGTTTGAACTACAAATTATACATACCAAATTTTCTAGGTCTTAATGCATGAAGTGGTGTGTGATTCCACAAATACAGTATGTTCACATAATCCATATCTACGAGGAATTAGGATAAAAAGGGTGATCTGCTTATTTATAATTGATAGAATAGGCAAATATATTTAGTAATAATTATGTATATTATAGATGTATATTTTAGGTATTACTTACAGTAATTGTAGCCTCGGATTATGCTTGTATTTTAGTATATGTACTATGACTTTGGAAGGAAATAATCAAGGAAGAAAAGTTCCTTATACCCTAAATTCCTTCCTTGTGGCGTCGCCCCACACCTTCTCCTTTTGCCGCCGACCTCCAATCTCTCTCGTCAGTCATGTCTTACTCGAAATCCTCTTTTAATCCAACCCTCACAGTTTCAAACATTAAATCTCATATTTCTATCACTCTTGAGATAAGAATCGTCTATTATGCAACGTGGGCGGAGCTCTTCAAGATTCACTGTCGATCGCACCGGGTTATTCGTCACATAATTCTGCCTGAAAAAGGCAAGGAGAAGGTGCTAAAAACCAACGACGAAAGAGAATTATAGTTAACCCTCGATGCGATAGTTTTTCAGTTGATTTATGCCACTATTTCTAGTGATTTGTTGCATACAATTATTGAACCTGACTCTACGATAATAGAGGCTTGGGATCACTTACGCGGCATATTCCAAGACAACAAACATTCTCGGGTCGTCACTCTTGAGCAGGAATTCTCCACCACCGACACGACGGATTTTTCCAATGCATCTGCATATTGTCAATGGCTCAAGATTTTATCGGACCAATTCAAGAACGTCGGGGCACCGGTAACTAACAATCAGCTTATTTTATAACTAGTTGTCAGCCTCACAGATGCATATAGTGGAGTGGGTACGCTAATCCGCTAAAGCAATTCTCTTCCACCATTTTATCAAGCTCACTCTATGCTCATCATAGAAGAAATGATTTTTGCCAAAAAGACAGCCACCGTGTCGAATTCTGCCATGGTTTCCGCTTCGTCCGAGGATAATTATTAACAATTTAAAAAAATTCCAAATCATGGGCAAAAGGGACAAAATAGCGGTAATGGAGGCGAAAACTGCAGCGGTGGCCGCGGTGGTGGAAATGGTGGCGGCTATTGTTGTGGCGGAGGAGGCGGCGAGCAGCCGGAACAACCACGGCCAGTGGCAACCGAAGTGCAGGTGGGGCGGTGGGCGACACGTGGGCACGAAGTGGCCTTGGGTCGTGCCTTCCTACCCCTATCTAGCCGGAAACTAGGGCAGGCCCAATTCTCGGCAAGCGACCCATCACAACTAGCCCAACAGCTAGGAATTTTCGGGCCACTACCGAGCTAGTGGCAGCAGGCTCAATCGATAGTGGTGACCTCGACAGATATCAAGGCCGCGATGCATACTCTTGAGCTTAATCCGCCTTACTCAAATTGGTACATGGACATCAATGCAACGTCTCATATGATGTCCTCACAAAGTAATCTATGATCATATTTTAATTTGAGCAACAATCGTGATATAATTGTCAGAAATGGTCATTCAATTCCAATTCGAGGTTATGGTACTACAAACTTGTCTCCCCGAATCCACCGTTGACTTTAAAAAATGTCTTTCACGCTCCTCAATTAATTAAAAACTTGATTTCAGTTAGAAGATTTACCACTGATAATTGGATTTCTGTTGAATTTGATCCTTTTACATTTTCCGTGAAGGATTTTCAGACGGGGATGCATCTAATGACATATGATAGTCGGGGCAAGCTATATCCAATCATCATTACCACACATTAAGCCACGTTACCATCCATTTTTGCAGCTTTAACTCCTTCTTTATGACATGAACATTTGGGTCATCCGGGAGCGCTTGTTTTTGCATCCCTTAAACAAAAATAAATTTATTGAATGTACTATAACTCGTAATTCTCATGTTTGTCGCTCTTTTTCTCTTGGAAAATATGTTAAGTTACCTTTTGTTGCTTCTAATTCTCATATTGTTATGCCCTTTGATATTATTCATAGTGATATTTGGACATCTCCCGTTTTGAGTTCTTCGGGCCATAAATATTATCTTCTTTTGTTGGATGATTACTCTAATTTTTTGTGGATGTTTCCTTTGTCGAAAAAGTCATAATTTTTCCCACATTTCTCTCCTTTAGAGCATACATCTGCACTCAATTTGAACGGGACATTAAAAATATTCAATGTGATAATGGTAGAAAATTTAATAATGGGTCATTTTGGGATTTTTTTTCAAAACTAATGGTTTGTCATTCCGTCTCTCGTGTCCACATACATCATCTCAAAATGCAAAAAGAAAAAGTCAAATCATTAACAACATTTTTAGAACCTTACTTGCACATGCCTCTCTACCACCATCCTTTTGGTATCATGCATTTCAAATGACAACCTATCTTCTGAACATACTTCCGAGCAAACAATTAGCCTACTAATTCCCTCTCAAAATTGTATACCTAAGGGACCCAACATACTCACGTTTATGAATTTTCAGGTGCTTATGCTATCCTCTCTTTTCTTCTACCACCATCAATAAACTTCAACCCCGGTCTACTCCATATATTTTTCGGGATATCCGTGAAATCATCATTGTTACAAATGTTACGATTTATCTTCTAATAAAATTATCGCGAGTCATCACATAATTTTTTTATGAAACAAATTTCCCTTTTTCCAAATTGCATTGTTATGTGCCTTCTACCTATGAATTTCTTGACGATAGAATACCCCCATATTTGATCCATCAACTGGCCTCCCAAATAGGGCAAATTTTCCTAGTGTCTCAGCCCAATTACCGAGCCCGGTGGTCTGGCCGGTGAGCCTCTCGCGTGCGACCATCGCCGAGGCCTAGTGGTAGCGATCGGTGGGTCTCGGCCCACCTTCAGGAACGAGCAACCAACTACTGTTGGCCCACTTCCCGATGTTAGGTGTATTTTATATACACTTTTTGAGTCATTTTTAGTTAGTATTTTTTTTATGTTCGTTTAAATAAGTGTCGTGTTAGGGTCGTTTTTCTTTCTTTTGAGTCATAGCGGTTTAAAAAGGCAAAATGGCGAAAAATGGGCAGAAAAAAAGGCTCCCGAAGCAAAAAGGACGAAAATTGGCGAATCCGCTCAGCATTGAGCCGCGGCGCGAAATCTGAAGTCGCGAGAACATTGGCGTCCACGCCATACGCAGCCCGCGGCACCGACGCGGGTAAATCCTATCCGAGAATTGGCCAGGGACAGAAGGGTCCAGGGCACACGATTTTTGCAACATATTTTAGGGGAGAACGGGATACACAACACATCACAACCTTGGCGGCTACAATTGGGGACATTAGTTCTAAGTATTTCTTTTTCTTTTCTCTATTTTAATTCAGTTCATGTTTTGATTTGTATTATTTCTTAGCATGTCGATGGCTAGTAGCTAAACACTTTATTAGGGCTTTCCTATTGAATCGCTTGAAACTCTTATTCATGAATTAATGCATTAGTTTGGTTTCTTCTTCACTTGATTAAGATTTATTCAATATTGGTATGAATGTTTGATAGTTAACTGATCACTAATTATCATAATCTATATGATTTCGAATCAAGAACCAGGAGGAGAGATTTGGATATGTTGTAATTGAATAGACATAGGTAAAAATCGCGGACGAAAGTACCTCGATACTTGTGTAGCATTATAGGTTATTGTTCTTCATCCTCCTATGTGGTAAAACCTATCATAGAAATATAGAAGGTTTCTGCACTGGGGTTGAGCAATTATATATCCTAACCGGAATATAACACAGTCTAGTTAACCGCTATCTTAACGTAGAAGAAGAAGTCATTCTAGTTGCATTAAGGATTGATAAGAGTGGATAGTTGAGGATATTGGAAGCCCTATTCCTTCATAACTGATTAAACCTCAATAATTTAGTTTAATTCATGAAATTACTCTACTAGTGTTAGATAAAACCAAAACAACTTATCGTTTGCCAAATAGATAACCTAGAATAGATGTTCGATAATTAAAAACCAGTTTCTGAGGACGATATTCGATCTTACTAGACTATATTACTTGTAACGATATGTACACTTGCGTGAGCAATTGAAAATCGGCCTAACAAGTTTTTGGCGCCGTTGCCGGGGACTGGCGTACTCCTAATATCGAACCATTTATTCTTATTTCTACTTGGTTTTTATTTTTGTTTTTTTCATTTTTATTTTTAGAACCTTGTTGCCTTGATTTGTTTGTTGATTTTGATCGATTTCAGGGACTTAGTTTATGCGAAAAAGTAGAGGAGCAGATACACTTGTTCATTTTAATCATGAAATTGAGAAAACTTGCAAGCAAAACAAGCGAAATAAGAGGATCTCTGATTTAGTGACCATGGACAACCAACCGAATCAGAATGGGGCGAACAATGAGGTTCCTGAAAACGCAGGGGAGCCAATCCAGGTTCCAGCGGAAAGAAGCTTGGGAGACTATGTTCTGCCCACGGTTACTTGTGCGCAGACATGCATCAGGCTCCCAACAATAGGGGAAACCAACTTTGAGATCAAGCCGGCCCATCAGAGCATGGTCGAACACGCGATGCTGATTTGGGGTATTGCCGTCTAAAGACCCCCACATGCACATTGCCAATTTCTGGAGCTGTGTGCCACCTTCAAGTACAATGGCGTTACTGACGACGCCATTAGATTGAGGCTCTTCCCTTTATCACTTAGGGACAGAGCCAAGAGTTGGTTGAACTCACTGCCTGCCAACTCCGTCACTACCTGGCAGGATCTAGCCCAAAAGTTTCTTGCAAAGTTCTTCCCTCCTTCAAAGGCGGCAAAGTTAAGAGGAGAGTTGAACAATTACTATCAGGTAGATGGAGAGTCGATGTATGATGCATGGGAGCGATTCAAGGATTTCAGATAATGCCTACATCATGGCATAGAGAAGTGGATGTTGGTCCACATTTTTTATAATGGGTTGAATGGTACTACTCGTACCATCATTGATGCTGCAGCAGGGGAAACGTTCATGAGGAAGAGTGCCAATAAGGCACATGAGTTGCTAGAGGATATGGCTGCCAATAATCATCAAGGGGCAGATGACAGATCAGTGAGTAGCAGGAAAACTATGGGCATACATGAGATAGATGCTATCACTGCATTAAATACGCAGGTGACCCTCTTGACAAAATAGCTACATCAGAACACTATGTCTGTGAATGCAGTCCAGATGTCGGTGAATTGTGAGATTTGTGGGGGCCCACACTCTTTTGATAGATGCACATCGGTGGATCCTAATAATGTGCCCATGGAGCAGGTTCAAGCAGTGGGGAACTTTCAGCGCCCTTATAACTCCAACACATACAATTCGAGGTGGAGAAATCACCCCAATTTTTCGTGGAGGAATGACCAAGCCCAGCAGCCACCATATCAAGGTAATTACCATAACCAGCAGGCACATAATCAGTCTACATCTTCCCAGTAGTTTAGACCACCTACCCAAGCGAGGCTTTGATGGGCGAGAGCGATGTGCTTACACTCACGGTCGCAGAATCAGTTCATGTCCAAAACAAGGTCCTCTCTCAGGAACTTGGAAACGCAGGTGGGGCAACTGGCGAAGATGGTAAATAACAGACCGCAGGGTACTCTCCCAAGCAACACAGAGGTTAATCCGAGAGAGTAGTGTTAGGCAGTTTTGTTGAAAAGTGGAAAGCAGTTGGAGCAGGTTTCTCCCCAACCAGCAGTGGTGAATGAGAAAGAGTGTGAGAAGACAGTTGATGTAGGAAATGAGGGGGTCACTGAGAACCGCCCTACAGTAGAGAAAGCTCCACCAGCACATTTGAGGGAATACACTGACAAAATCCATTACCCTCAAAGGCTCCAAAAGAAGGCCCTAGACAAACAATTCTCCAAGTTCTTGGAGGTATTTAAGAAACTCCACATCAATATCTCCTTCATTGAGGCGTTAGAACAAATGCCCACATATTTCAAATTCATGAAGGAGATACTTGGAAAGAAGAGAAGATTGGCGGATTATGAGACAGTAGTGCTGACAGAGGAGCGCAACGCCATCTTACAAAAGAAACTGTCACCTAAATTGAAAGATCCAGGAAGTTTCACCCTGCCCTGCACTATTGAAAAGGTAACCTGCAATAGGGCACTTTGCGACTTAGGGGCTAACATAAATCTTATGCCTCTATCAGTGTTCAAGAGATTGGGTTTGGAGGAAGCCAAGCCAACCACAGTTAATTTGCAGCTTGCTGACGATCTGTGGTACACCCCCGAGGTATATTGGAAGATGTGCTAGTCAAGGTGGGCAAATTCTTCTTCCCAGCAGAATTCCTCATTCTTGACATGGAGGAAGATGAGGACATGCCCATAATTTTGGGGAGACCATTTCTTGCAACGGGTAGAGCCCTAATTGATTTGAAGAAGGGAGAGTTGAGACTCAGGGTTCAAGAAGAAGAGATGGTATTCAAAGTTTTCAAATCTACCATTGAATCCTAGGCCAGAAACAAATGTTTTGCAGTGAGCACAGCTGACACAGCAGCTCATCAAGCACAAACCAAAGGTAGGGGAATCATTGCGACAGCTATGAACCCATAGGTTAGGTTGATTGCTGAAACAAAAGTGGATGAGATGAAAGCTGACAAAGAGGTAAATCTTGCTAAACCTGATCCTGTGAAAAAGAAGAATAGAGTAAGGAAGAGAAAAATGATCTTCAAATGGATGGGTTGTGGGGGAAATTTACCCCAGTGATTGAATAAAGGACATGCGTCCGGCTAAAAGACGTTAAAGACAGCGCTGTTTGAGAGGCAACCCAATGTTTAAATTATGCAATTAGTTTAAATTGAACAGTTTCACTCTTGGGTATTGTTAGTTGTGTTGTGATGACAGGTGATATAATTGGACATTAAACATGGGAAACGCTGAAAGCACGAAATCTTTACAGCGCCACGGTTCCACTATGCAGGACCGCGGCGCCGAATGTTCTGAGGAGATGCAGAAGTTTCAGCACCGTGGCGCCCAGATTCAGGATCGCGGCGCCTATTAATCAGATAAAGCACAGGAATTATGGCGCCACGGCGCCGTACAGCAGGGGCGCGACGTCCGGGCGCGTTTTCAGAAATAAAAATCCCTAAATCCCCAATCTCCTCCCACAATCACTCAACCCTTCCATCTCTCAAAAGTACCAAAAATTCACTCTACCTTTCACCAGAAAATTTCCACAAACTCCACCAAATTCTTCAAAAATCCCTACACACCACCCCCATTAAAAACCCTCACATCTTTCACCATCACCACTCCTTCACTTGGGTCAGGAAATTTGTGAAGAAAAACTCTTCAAAAAGGTAATCTTCATCAATTCTCTTAAAATTTCTTGGTTAAGTGGTGAAAGTAGCTTCAAGTTTTGGGTAGTATACGGGCTATTGTTATATTGTGATGTGTGATTGGGGGTTGCATTCTATTGTGTTGTGTGTTGTTGATTATGTACGGTGTTGTTGATTGGGTATATTATGATGTGATTATTCTTGGGTGCTGGTGTGTTTGAATTGTGATTGGTTGATAGTTGTTGGAAAACCTCAAGGAAACAAAGGAAACGCTGCAGAGAATTTTCCAACAACCCTCATAATGGCTTCAAGAAAATGAACTGCCCGAACCACCTCATCTTCATCAGCTCCAGATCATGATATTACTCGATTCACCAACAGGAATGCGGAGGATCGGTATAACAGGCTAAGTAGTAGGGCAGTAATATAAGAGCGATGAATGGACTATCAGGTTGAACCACTCGATGAGGAGGATGCATACGAGCCTATTAGGGCCACGATGGAAGCTAATGGTTAGGAGAGGTTCGTCGAGGCAGAGGCTAATCCGAAACAAAATGTCAGCCTTGTGAGGGAATTCTAATCCAATTATCTAGAACAAAGCAATAGGAGATGCTTTGTAAGACGGCGTTATGTACCCGTTAGTGCTGAAGCAGTGAATACTATTTTTGGGACAGCTGATGTTGAGGTGGGCCACCATCCAACCCATTTCAGAACATGGTCAAGAAATGTCAACCACATACACTGGGATGTAATTACTAAGGCTCTATGCTACCAGGAGCGCAGTTTCGTTATTCCCGCAGCGAGGGCAGAGGACTTGCCCAATGCCAATTCAACAGAGTAGCCAATGCTTGTCTATATTTCGTGAGTGCTCTCTTGATTCCATCAACTCATTTCACCAATATGCCAGCAGACAGAATCAAACTCATCTTTGGCATCATGAGGGGCCTGACTATTGATATTGGAATGGTGATAGTGCATAGTATTGGAGAAATCAGCAGATTGACTACTACTGGCGGATTGGGGCATGGTTCATTCATCACTGCATTGTGTGCTAGGCACAGAGTCCCAACATTCACCACAGACATTTTTTAGAAGACTCTGCCAACTATAACATACAGTCTAGTCCATTCAAACCCTGACCATGCAAAGCCAGCGGATAGGAGACGAGGTCAAGAAGAAGGCGGAGCAGGCGCATCCGCAATGGAGCAAGAGGAGCCAGAGACATCCACACAGTATAAGCCCGACGAAAGCAGCCGCCAGCCTCCCTTAGCTTTGGAACCTCCAGTGCCAATAATGGAGCAGATGCTCCAAATTCAATTTGCATCAAATGATGCAAGAGCATCAGGACCTGAGCCAGCGCGTTAATGATTTGAGCACCATGTCCAACCAGTGGTCAATGCAGTATCCGCCGCCACCACCACCGTTTTGAACTGATGTACTATTGTCTGTAAGTCGTCCCTTTTTTATTTTTGAGTTCATGTGTCTGTTTGTGAGTCTTTTTGTTTGTATTTTTGTGTCTGTTATTGTGTTTATATGAGTTTTATTTTTTTAAGATCATGCATGTTGTAGTTGCTGAAAACGCCTAATGAATTAAGTGGGATAATGTAATGGAATTAGAATCTAAAATCTGTGTGTTTAAGTTAGATATGCTAAAGATTCATGAAAATTTAATTATTTGGGATATTTGTACTTAGCCTGTGTGTTGTCAATTGTGAAAAAGGTCTATGAAGTTTGCTTACTTGTTATTTGAGGCGAAATAGTTAAGATATACATATTTAGGGAGATGATTCAGGCATTTCTTTGTTAACCCTTCTTATCATTCATTACCTACCTTGCAATAAATTATATCTCTAGTCAGCTCCTTTGAGCCTACAATAAGTTATTTCTTTGACACCTTATGATTCCCTTATGTGTCATATGCAGTAATTGAAAATTGAGATGAAGAAGAGTGAAAGTGAAAAATTGATGCACCCAATGAAAAAAATGTAAAAGCTTAAGTTTGGGGGTGCCTATGTGAATGTGTTTCATGCTCTCAAAAAGAGAAGAGGGGAACGAGGTATGAACGGAAAATAATACCAAAAAGAAGGACAAAATGGTTGAACGACAAAAACGCTTATGGTACGTAATTTGAGCCTAAAATGCCAACTTTTATCAACTCCTGTCTAAGCCTACATTACAACCCTGAAAAGTCTTGAAGATATCTAGAATGTATGTCTATGATTAGTGGAGAATAGCAAGTAAACAGGCCCATAGAACTAAATAAAATTGACATGCATATGTTAGTGTTCATGTTTACATTGAGTATGATTGAAATGAATTTGTGAAATATCTGGCTTGAAATTCTAGATTGTTATATTCATGTTATATATGTTCCAGCATATTATCCCAACTGACATTCATGTTTTTCTAAATAACCTTGTGCAGCTGCTTGATTTGAGTCTTTGAGTCTGTTTGTTGTTGTTTCTTTGATTTTGTCTTGATCTTTGCTCGAAGGCGAGCAAAGGTTAAGTTTGGGGGTATTTGTTAGGCGTATTTTATATACACTTTTTGAGTTATTTTTAGTTAGTATTTTTCTTATTTTCGTTTAAATAAGTGTCGTGTTATGGTCGTTTTTCTTTCTTTTGAGTCACAGCGGTTCAAAAAGACAAAATGGCGAAAAGGAGCGAAAAGTGGGTAGAAAAGGAGGCTCCCGAAGCAAAAAGGACGAAAATTGGCAGATTCATACGAAAGCATTCTGGGCCACGACGCTGAGCAGCAGGACCGCGACGCCAGAAATCTTGAGAAACCGCAGAACATTCGGCGCCACGGCGCCATAATGCAGGCCCGCGGCACCGACGCGAGAAAATCCGATCCGAGGCAAAATTGGCCAGGGGCAGAAGGGTCCAGGGCACACGATTTTTGCAGCATATTTAAACCCTTAGCAACATATTTTAGGGGAGAACGGGATACACAACACATCACAACCTTGGCGGCTACAATTGGAGACATTAGTTCTAAGTATTTTTTTTTCTTTTCTCTATTTTAATTCAGTTCATGTTTGGATTTGTATTAGTTCTTAGCATGTCTATGACTAGGAGCTAAACACTTTATTAGGGATTTCCTATTGAATCGCTTGAAACTCTTATTCATGAATTAATGCATTAGTTTGGTTTCTTCTTCACTTGATTAAAATTTATTCAATATTGGTATGAATGTTTGATAGTTAACTGATCACTAATTATCATAATCTATATGATTTCGAATCAAGAACCGAGTTGAGAGATTTGGATATGCTGTAATTGAATAGACATAGATTTAAAATCGCGGACGAAAGTACCCCGATACTTGTGTAGCATTATAGGTTATTGTTCTTCATATGATGCATGGGAGCGATTCAAGGATTTGCAGAGAAAATGCCCACATCATAGCATAGAGAAGTGGATGTTGATCCATATTTTTTATAATGGGTTGAGTGGTACTACTCGTACCATCATTGATGTTGTAGCAGAGGGAGCGTTCATGAGGAAGAGTGCATGAGGCACATGAGTTGCTAGAAGACATGGTTGTCAATAATCATCAAGGGGCAGATGACAGATCTTTTGCTTCACTTTCTTCTTTACAAATAGGAAATTGAAGATTTAGTTACGATTAGATCAGTGAGTAGCAGAAAAACTATGGGCATACATGAGATAGATGCTATCACTATATTAAATACGCAGGTGGCCCTCTTGACAAAGCAGCTGCAGCAGAACACTATGTCTGTGAATGCAGTCCAGATGCCGGTGAATTGTGAGATTTGTGGGGGGCCATACTCTTTTGACAGATGCACAACGGTGGATGCTAATAATGTGCCCATGGAGCAGGTTCAAGCAGTGGGGAACTTTCAGCGTCTTTATAACTCCAACACATACAATCCGGGGTGGAAAAATCACCCCAATATTTTGTGGACGAATGACCAAGCCCAGCAGCCACCATATCAAAGTAATTACCATAACCAGCAGGCACATAATCTACATCTTCCCAGCAGTTTAGACCACCTACCCAACAGGAGAAGCCTGATGAACTGAGAGAAGCATTGTTTACACTCACCAATTCGCAGAATCAGTTCATGTCAGAAACGAGGTCCTCTCTCAGGAACTTGGAAACGCATGTGGGGCAACTGGCGAAGATGGTAAATAAAATACCACAGGGTAATCTCCCAAGCAACACAGAGGTTAATCCGAGAGAAGCGATGTCGGCGCTTTGTTGAGAAGTGGCGATTGGAAGCGAGTTTCTCCCCAACCAGCAGTGGTGAATGAGAAGACAGTTGATGTAGGAAAGGAGGGGGTCACTGAGAACCGCCCTACAGTTGAGAAAGATCCACCAGCACCTTTGAGGGAATACACTGACAAAATCTCTTACCCTCAAAGGCTCCAAAAGAAGGCCCTAGACAAACAGTTCTCCAAGTTCTTGGAGGTATTTAAGAATTTCCACATCAATATCTCCTTCATTGAGGCGTTAGAACAAATGCCCACATATTTCAAATTCATGAAGGAGATACTTGGGAAGAAGAGAAGATTGGCGGATTAGGAGACAGTAGTGCTGACAGAGGAGTGCAACGCCATCTTACAAAAGAAACTGCCTCCTAAATTGAAAGATCCAGGAAGTTTCACCCTGCCCTGCACTATTGGAAAGGTAACCTGCAACAGGGCGCTTTGCGACTTAGGGGCTAACATAAATCTTATGCATCTATCAGTGTTCAAGAGATTGGGTTTGGGGGAAGCCAAGCCAACCACAGTTAATTTGCAGCTTGCTGACGATATGTGGTACACCCTCGAGGTATATTGGAAGATGTGCTAGTCAAGGTGGGCAAATTCTTCTTCCCAGCAGAATTCTTCATTCTTGACATGGAGGAAGAAGAGGACATGCCCATAATTTTGGGGAGACCATTTCTTGCAACGGGTAGAGCCCTAATTGATGTGAAGAAAGGAGAGTTGAGACTCAGGGTTCAAGAAGAAGAGATGGTATTCAATGTTTTCAAATATACCATTGAATCCTAGGACAGCAACAAATGTTTTGTAGTGAGCACAACTGACACAACAACTCATCAAGCACAAACCAAAGGTAGGGGAATCATTGCGATAGCTGTGAACCCACAGGTTAGGTTGATTGCTGAAACAAAAGTGGATGAGATGTGTCGCGCCCGATTTCGACCGCGACTTTCTAAAAAGCGAACCCTGCTTAAGTAAAATGTTAGAAAATAAATAATAAAATGCTAAATGTTTAAAAAATGCTTAAAAGCTTAAAGGATGCTTAAATATTAAAAGCGCTAAAGAGATGCTAGGAATGCTACAGGGTTCGCGGAGTCGCCACCTAATTAGTTTGGGTGAATTAGGACACCTAAATGTTAACTAGTTTAAAGTAAACATTAACTCCATTTAAGGGTCTGCTAAACTTAATGAGATTCTGGGTAAGGGTTCTTTATTATCCTAAAGGGAAGGAGTTAGGCACCCTAAAGGATCCGCTAACTTGCGGTTGTCCGTTCAAACCTAGGGTTAATTATTTATTGCTAAGAAAAGACATGTTAAAGGCATTTGAGTAAAAGAATTTTGAAGATATAAGGTATTTATGTCTAAAATTAATTGCAAGATTTATATAGAAAAGTCAAAATTAGTTTTGGAAAATATGTCATTAGGGTACCTAAATACCATGTTAGATATATATTGCGTATAATAGGAGTAAAAATTTATTATGACACAGGGTCTTCTTATGAGATAGGATTGTAAGATGGCTATCGATGTTTTTAGATAATTTCTTATGCGAAGGCTAATGAGGATTTATAAAAAATGGATTTCCTGTTGAACTAATATATTAACTATATAAGTAAAATTATGCAAGTGAAAATTATTAACTGATTTCCTAGGACTTAAGAAGGAAGGTTATCTTTTAATTTATTGCTTCAATATTATATTCTACTAGTAGTGTAATGTTAGACAAATAATTACAACAAATAAATGGGGGTGAGGATATGAAGTAATAAGGACTCGAAGAAATGGTGAAGTCATTCGCCGGTAGCTTGGAATTTCCGATGCGGATAGAGAATGCACATAGATGCGGGTCTTCATTTAAAGTAGCTACGATGAGTCTCATGATGAGACTCTTTATTTTTGCTCCAATGCATTTCATGTGAAAATAAGAAAAGATAAGGATTAGTATATGTTCAATTAATTAAGTAACGAACAAGCATTTGACACATAGTTTATATTTGAGCAAGCATGCACGTAAAGACAAGCGGATGACAATACACGATGGGAATAGGTAGCGATGTAGTAAAAAAGAAACGAGGATAGGCGGTGTATGCAGTATGCAAGTCGACTTTTAATATCATACACCAGTCAGTCTATTTTGTTCATAGCGCTGGAAGGCCAATAAATGCAATTGTCACAATTTTAATACAGAGGAGTGATTCAAATATGCATCGGATATACGCAGATAGACAAGCATTTTATTTCAAGTGACGGCAAGTCGTGATAGCTTCATATAAGTGACTTATGATAACATTCTGTAATCCCAAGTATTATTACATAATGCTGGTTTAAACCAGGCATGCAAAGAGTCTTGTCCCTTACTTGAACCTGTGAGATGATCAATTAGTTCTTCCGGCAGTCATGTAAGAACAAATAGGGGTTAAAACAGATCCAAGAAAAATAGCACGTACTCATAACACGCTGTTTAGGCATGTGTTTCACTGACGAGAATTAAGATCCTTCCTATTATTAGATGAGATATTTTTAAGCGATTTATTAAGTCCTGCCATCCAGTCAAGCAGTTTCTGTACCAGATTATGCTTATACATACCGATCACATAAAATGGTTGTGAGCTTAACATGGGATACTACTATGACCAACCAAGGCAGAGGCTAGTTCAAATAGTGCAAAAACATATAAAACAAATAACACACATGACGACAAAGTATATGAAACATGACACCAAATGACCTAGATGACTTATGTATATATCGACTTAGCCTAATATGTCTAACAGTACCCCCAGTAGATTTTCCAGTACATGAGAATGAAGACAGGGTATGATTGTGCGTAGTACTAGACTGGCATGCGTAAGACACGATATGTAGACATGGTCAAATTATCATTACAAATGATTTCATGAGCATTGCAATCTTAAAGCTGAGACAAACAGTACATCATAATTAGCATTTCAAAGTTTAATATGGACACTACAAAGGATTCAAACTCCATATAACACACTTGGCGAGCACATGGGCTCTGAGCCTATGACGCAGCGCCAAAACAATCTTAAGTAGACTGATTTAGACATTATATCCCCTTGAAAGAACATGGCAAAATTAATACGGTATCTGGGAAAATAAGATCATTCCCAATCCTTGGCCTAAAAATAGAGAAAACTTAAAATAGGCAGGGCATACAGGACAACCATAGATCAGACCCCAGTCCTATCATGTTTCAGACAATATCCAACACATTATTTAACACGAATTCGCACAACACTACCAAATGAGTAAATCGAGAGGAGTGGTTTTTACCTTCTGCAGGCGACCGGCGGCGTATCAAGTCGTCGGTCCGCTCGACGGGTTATTGCGATGCGATTGAAAAGGGTAGAACTTGTTTATGAGAATACTTACTGATTTGCGGTTGAGAAGAAGAGGTTTTGAATCGGATGTTCTTACTGCTTCCCTACTGAACCCTGGACGATCGATGACTGCTGCTAGGGGATTCGAATCGATGTTATGAGTTTCCTCCCTATTTTCGAATGTGGTTCCCCGTTTCTATGCTATGGGTATGCTTATATAGCCCTCCTTTGAGTTCTAATATGGTAAGCAATCGGTACTATGCTGGACTGCCATTTGGGTGCTGATTTTGTGCGACGTAACAGGTAAGGTAAGGAAATCGCTGAGAGATTTGAAGGATACTTGCTGGTTTTGAAGTGATTCGATAATGTAAATGTTTTGAAGGATTTGGTAGGAAGATCTGGCTGGATGTGCATGGGTAAGGAAGGTAAGGGAGAGGTCGCCGGATTCTCAGGCGAGAATCACGGCGACGGCGCGCGCGTAATTTGCGTTCTTCGAAGGTTATTGTGGACGAAGCGGTAAGTGAAAGTGAGAAGGTCGCCACAATTTGGGCGTTGTAAGGGATTAAAACATAAAGGGGCCTTGCGGGTCGCGGGTATTGGGCCGGGCGGTAGTGGGCTGGAGCATTAGTTAGGGTAGTTAGTTTAATTAGGTTAGTTATTTTAATTAGGTTAGTTATTTTAATTAGGTAGAGTTTTAAGTGTTTAATTAGCTAATTAGTAGTAAATTAGATTAATAAATTGTGCTTAAATTATCTAGGTGCTTTATTAATCTAAGCTTGAGTTTTAAAATTATTGCAAAAAATAAAGACGGGCGTGCTATTTAATGCTTAATATTTTGGAATGCGGCGCTATTATTAAATCGTTTATTTATGCATGTGTTAATGTATTATTATTGCATTTTATTATTTTAAAACTATTAAAATTATTGTTGAAAATTAGTGTAATTCTATAGTTAATGACTGGACGGGAGGGTCAAAATTGGGTGTCAACAAGATGAAAGCTGACAAAGAGGTAAATCTTGCTAAACCTGATCCTGTGAAAAAGAAGAATAGAGTAAGGAAGAGAAAAATGATCTTCAATGGATGGGTTGTGGGGGAAATTTACCCCAGTGATTGAATAAAAGGACATGCGTCCGGCTAAAAGACGTTAAAGACAACGTTTTTTGGGAGGCAACCCAATGTTTAAATTATGCAATTAGTTTAAATTGAACAGTCTCACTCTTGGGTATTGTTGGTTGTGCTGTGATGACAAGTGAGGCAATTGGACAGCATCGCGGTTCCACTATGCAGGACCGCGTCGCCGAATATTCTGAGGAGATGTAGAAGTTTCAGCGCTGTGGCGCCCAGATTCAGGACCGCGACGCCTATTGTTATACCCCGTATTTCCGGAGTATGTACGTGAGGGCGTACGTACGAAAGTTTGGCCTTAAAAGTTTAAGCCTTGGACGTTTTGATTTGTGCACAACTCACTAAAAGAATCGTTTTCCGACGAAACGTTTCCACAGCTTTCGTAGGGAAAATTCCGGCTATGTCATTTAGTATTTTTGCGGATTTTTCCGAGAGACGAAACATTTTGGACCAACGGGAGGGCGACACTTGGCACCCTCCAATTGGTGGACTTGAAATCGTCCATTGGACGAATTGGACTAGAGTTGCACGCGTTTTTGTGCCTTTGCACAAGTCAAGGAGTTAGTAGGATATTTTGTGTGCAAGTTGGCTAAGGACACTTGCCCAAATCTTGACCTTACACTTGCCTTGCACTTGGCATAATCTTGGCCATTGGTTGGCCATCCTCGACCTATAACTACCCCTCTTGTGAGGAAGAGTTCTTCATCCACAAACAAGTTTGCCCCGTCTCGAAATCCTCTCCTCTCCCTGGAGCCTTTTCGTCCAACACACCCCCCCTTTGAGTGAGTTTGGCCGAGGGCCTACCCCCCCTAGCCTAGCCGAAATCTACCCCCCTCCCTTGGTAGAAAAGTTGCCTTCTAGTATTGTTATAATGCCCAAAATACCCTAGCCCAAATCCCTTAGTACTTAGTAGAAGTTGTGACGAGCTTCTAAGGTTTTCTTGAGCTACTTTGAGCGCATAACTTAGAGCTAAACCTTGCTCAGCGCGACTTTTATCTACGATATTATTGGGCTTACCGAGGTAAATAATCCTAACCCTCTTTGTATTAGAGAATACATACCGTAGTAGTATAAGAATAAGTATTAAATACTTAGAAGAATATTACGAATAGAATTGAACTGTTATCACAGTAGAAGGGTTTAAAAGAAGAATAATTGAATCAGACTCACATGGGATCGTTTTCACAAGAGACTTATATAGCTCACCGTAGGTTGTCTTTGCCCGACTTTCCGTAGGATTGTGAACCCTCTGCTTAGAATGACCTTCGCAGTAGTCAGACTTTGATAGATGTCTGTGACTATTATAGGTCGATTCTCTCGCGACATATTCAACTTGGCAGAGGTTTTCACCGGAAGGTATGTGATTCTTCCTAAGCATGATATTTTAACATATATATAGTACGGTAGACGCATACGTGTTAATCGAATAATAACTACGGCAATGTCTTTTGACTTAAGCCCGAATAATAGCTACAGCAATGTCTTTTGACTTAAGCCCGAATAATAAGAATCTCGATGCATTTCAAAAGAACTATCGATCATTTTTAACAGAAGATAAATATTTGGTTTTAAAACAAAAGCTTAAGAGTTATACTAGCTTTATGGGAAGTTAGGTATAACAACTTAAGAAAGATAAAAAGGAACTGTTTACTTGTTTGTTTATAAAAGCCTTGTATTGATTGCTAAGTATAGTAAGATTGTTTGATAAGTAGACATATTATGATGCTACCTGTTAGTGTCTTGTAATGCCGTAAGTGGGTCATTCTTGCCGGCTTACGTGGCTAAAACGGTAAGTCTGTCAGATCATATTATATCACCTACCCTCGACTTATTATACCGGTGGCTTGCCACCTTGATGCGGGTCTATACGCCTACGCGGTTCATGAGACTACGCGGAGCGCGGTATGCTCCGTGATTGATCATTCCGGTGTTTAGCCCGACGCGGATGCCCTACGCGTCCACGGGACTACGCGTCTATCGAGACTACGCGATCGCGGAGTCCAGCGGTACCGGGTTGGCTACCCCGATGCGAGAATACCTCATGCGGTCCGTGTGTGACCTACGCGGATTGCGGAAGTCCGTGACTAGGCACGCGGGAATGATACTATGGGCGATCGCCTTGCTTCGATCATTCGCGCCTAGAATGCACTGCTACGCTTTTCCTATTATCGCTGTTGTTTGTGATGGGCACTATGTGCAATTGAACTGATTGTATTTGTGAAAAGGTTTTAAATACTTGATTTCATTTAAGTACTTTACGCTTCACATACTTGGTACTGTTATCGACCTCCTTCGGGCCGCTCATGCCGCAGTAAAGGCAAGCAGTGCTAGATCCGCATCCCAGGATCTTTTGCGTTGGTGTCGTGAGCTCCATCTTCTCCGAGGCTCTACTGGGTATGATCTCCCTGTTGTAGATAGTTTTGTCATCGTGGTATGGCGGGCCCCGTCCCGCCATAGTTGTATATTTCCAGAGGTGCTGTAGTCATGTATGCAGTTTGGGATGTAATCGCTAAACCATGTTTATATATATATGCCGAAAGGCGACCTTTTCTCACATAAATCGTGGTCTCATTTTACAACTATTTCATGTCTTGTTTTTATATTCCGATTACTCGATGTATGACTACTTGGGTGCCTTGAGGCACCACCACGCCCCGAACGGGTCGTGACAAAAGTGGTATCGTGAGCGCTTAATCTCTGAAAGTGTCTACGCATCGTATCTAGTAGAGTTCTTGATTATCGCGTGTCGCGCACCACACCAATAATCGTGAGGCTATAGGATATTTAGGATTGGTTTCCATTCTTCTCATTCCGAGATCGTGCTTTAGAGTCGTTATAGGTCGACCTCTAACGTATTCCTTTCCTCGTAGCTTATGCTCCACGCAAGCGACCCGCCCGTGGCGGCAAGGCGCCGAGGAGCCGCTAGCAGACACCCAGAGTCACGAGGCTCGTGCCCGCCTATACCCGAGACGGCGAGTTCCATGACGCCACCGCCCAGAGACCGCAGATTCGCACTCCAGCCCACACCGAGCGGAGGAGTGGGTACAGAGAGATGGCCCGATTATTTGCTCGGATTGTGGCTGACACGAGGACAGCCGGACGCAGTTAGCCTGGCCTCCAAAGAAGACTGTAGCACCCGAGGCGCATTTGAGGCTACGGATTTCCTTAGTTGTAGCCCGCCGAGTTTTACGGTCGAGGCGGAGGATGATCCGCAGAGTTCATCCGTCGATTCAGAGGATCACGCGGTGATCAAGGCTTCGAGATCGAGTCTGTGACATTCGGTCAGACGGCCGCGTGATACCGCAATCGATTGGTTTGATTCATGAGCTTTCCGGGAGAGCATGCACTCAGCAGATATGGGATGAGTTTTCTGAGGCTTTTCTCACACACTTCTTGCCTCCGCAGATGAGGAGGGCACGAGCCGATAGATTCTTGTTGAGACAGAGGACGGCCTGGTGAGGAGTACAATGTCGAGTTTGATTCTTTGGCTCGATATGTCCCTCGCACCGTAGCGAATATGGAGGACCGTGCATCGCTATGTCATCGACTAGATGATTACATGGCCGAAGTCTTGCGCGGGTGTCCTTCACCAGTGCATGGACATTACCCGTATGCGAGCTCATGCACTAGATGCGAGGAGCGTAGAGACCGCCGGTAGAGCGATATCGCAGCAGGAAGGCGCCAAGACGGCCGATTCTTTTGTGGTTCTCGTGGTGGGCGTCAGCCAGGTCCGATTTGCACCACACCGCCAGAGCGCCCTACATCATTTTTCGGTACCAGAGCGGGCGGCGTGTCGTGGCCCCAGACTTGATTTCGAGCGGTGGGTGCTAACCGTTTGAGGTCCGCTCGCAGCCCGTTGTGGTAGATACCATTCGGGAGCAGACCGAGCTTGCTATACTTGTGGCCGCAGGTCATTTCGCGAGAGTTTGTCCGACCGGGCGGCGCGCGGTAGGGCTCACCATGTGGTCTGCGCCGCTTCTTCATCCTCGACAGCTACTCGCCCGAGGGCAAGGTACTCATGGACCAGGGTCGCGGCAGAGGTCGTGGCGCAGTCCCAGCTTCTAGGTCCTCGTAACCGCATTTATGCCTGTCCACCGACAGATCGTGAGGCCTCACCGATGTCGCCACAGTACCTTATCGGGCTGGGTTTGATGTGTATGCTTTGATAGATCCGGTTCTACTCACCCCATATCTCCCTTGTTGCTAGTAGGATAGGGATAGAGCCCGAGTCCATGGACCTTTTCGAGGTAGCTACGCCATGGTGATTCGGTGGTAGCTCGGCGGTATATAGAGCTTGTCCTGTGACCATTTACATCGTCGGACCAGCCGACTTGATAGAGTTGGAGATGATTGACTTCGACGTGATCATGGGGATGGATTGGCTAGCTTCTGCTACGCCAATGTAGACCGCAGAGAGAGTAGTACGATTCCAGTTTCGGCGAGCCATTGTTGAGTGGAGGAGCACCAGACGCCGGCGGGTAGGTTTATTTCCTACCTCAAGGCTAGGAAGACGCGCAGAAGGGTATATCTACCATCTCGTTCGGGTGTTTGATATCGAGGTCATGACCAGATTTTCGTGCGATTCCAGTGGTCGAGAGTTCCCAGACGTGTTTCCGCACGACTTCCGTATCCTCCCGAGAGGAGATCGAGTTTTGTATAGATGTGTTGCGGACACTCGCCTATTTCCATTCCGCCATACGAACGGCACCGCCGAGTTGAGAGAGTTGAAGGACCACCGAGAGATTTGCCGGAGAAGCGGCTTCATCAGCCTAGTGTTTCTCCCCCGGGAGCGCGGTATTGTTCGTGAAGAAGAAGGACGGACGCCGCGCATGTGTGTTGATTACAAACAACAAGGTGACCATTAAGAATGTATACCCTTCCGTGATTGATGATTTGTTCGACCGATGCAGGCGCGAGATGTTTCTCCAAGATTGATCTGCGATCGCTATCATCGTTCGAGTCGAGAGGTGGATGTCCTAGGATCGCATTCCGACCCGTGACGCATTATGAGTTCGTGGTCATGTCTTTGGTTGACCAATGCTCCGCGGTATTCATGGATTTGATGAACCGAGTGTTCAAACCATTTTGGACACGCTTGTGATAGTGTTCATTGATGATATTGGTTTATTCTCGCCAGGCGAGCATGCGAGCATTTAAGCGATCTTGCCGAGCTTCTCAGACTGGCAGCTTGTACGCCAAGTTTTCCAAATGTGAGTTTTGGTTGACTTCGTGGCTTTTTCGGGCATATTGTCTGGCCGATGGCATTCGAGTGATACGCCAAGATCGAGGCGTCAGACTTGCCTGACCTACTACTCCGGCAGAGGTTCGCAGCTCGGGCCTTGCAGGATATTATCGGCGTTCGTGGAGAAGTTTGCTTCTATCTACGCACCATTGACTAGGCCGACTCGTAAGACCAAGTTTGATGGATCGATGCGCGTGAGCGGGGTTTCCGGCACTAAAGAGACCGACGACCGCCTCGCTTTACTCTTCCGAGGTCCATGGTTATGTTATTGTATTGTGACGCGTGCATCGGGCCGGGATGTGTGTTGATGCAGCATGGTAGAGTTATAGCGTCACGATCCCGACACCTTAAGAAACACGAGAGGAACTACCCCACCCATGATTTGGAATCGCGCGTGATTCACGCCAAGATCTGAGGCACTATTTGTATGGGGTTCACGTGGATATTTATACGCACCACAAGAGCCTCCAAGATATCTTCACCGCAGGAGCCGAACTTACGATGCAGACGGTGGTTAGAGTTGCTTAAGGATTACGATGTTGATATCCCGTACCACCCGGGAAGGCCAACGTGTGGCGACGCCTTAGTCGTAGGTCCACGGGGAGCCTATCGAGGTGCGCTAGAGAGAGGGCATGGTTCGTGATTTGCATCGCTTAGCGAGCCTTGGTGTCCATTTGATTGATTCGATAGCAGCCGGGTTCGAGTTCGCGAGGTTGCCGAGTCTTCCATCGTCGGCGAGGCGAAGAGACAACAGTTCGAGATCCAGCTTGACACGTTATCGTGATACACTCTTCGTGAGGCGCGGTCCTTGAGGTAGCACCGATGGGTGCTAAGGTTCGAGGCGTGTGTGTTCCAGATGTTTCGTGACTTGGCAGCAGTTCTTGGGAAGCACACAAGCTACTCATCCATCCGTGGTCGAACAAAATGTACCACGACCTTAGATCCGTATTGGTGGGATGGCTTCAAGAGGACGCTGCGAGTTCGTAGCTCGCCCGTGTTGTCGCAGTGAAGGTAGAGCACCGAGGCCCGTGGTTTGTTACGCACGATAGAGATCCCGACCGAAGTGAGGTGATCAACATGGACTTCATCACGGGATTGCCTCGCACTCGGAGGAGACATGATTCTATATGGGTTATCGTCGACGGTCGAAATCAGCCCACTTTCTTCCCGTTAGGATGACTTTCTGCTAAGGATTATGCCGACTTTACATCCGAGAGATCGCCGATCGCATGAGTCCCTATTTCGATCATATCGCATGCAGGAGCCCGCCACGCTAACTTCCGAGGTCCTTCCAGAGGGTTTAGGACGCAGTGAGCTCGAGCATCGCATTTCATCCACGCATGCAGACGGACAGCAGAGCGCACTATCCGAACTTCGAGGATATGCTGCGAGCCCGTGTTATTGACTTCGCAGTAGTTGGGAGGATCATTTGCCTCTGGTTGAGTTCGTGATAATAATAGCTACCACTCCAAAGATTCGATGGCGCCTTATGAGGCCTTGTATGAGGAAGTGCGATCGCCTATAGGCTGGTTCGATGTGGGCGAGGTGCGATTAGTGGGACCAGATTTGCATCGTGCAAGAGATAAGGTAAAGCTTATCCAGAGAGGTTGCCGGCGTTCGTAGTCGACAGAATCATACGCAGATCACCGTCGCGGCATCCGAGTTCGAGGTTCATGATTGGGTTTTCCTAAAGGTGTCACCCATGGCGGGTGTGATGAGATTCGGAAGAAGAAACTCACCAAGGTACATCGGCCGTATCGATTGTCCGCAGGTAGGCAAGGTTGCCTATGAGTTGATCTGCCGTCCGATCCGAGGCGGGCATCCGGTGTTTCATGTTTCTATATTGAGGAGATGTATCGGGATCCATCTAGAGTGCATCCGATTGACGATGCCCAGTGTCGGCGGTTATCGTTTAGGAGATTCCCATAGCGATAGTCGATCTTCGTGTTAGGCGTCTGCGACTAAGGACGTGGCTTCCACAAAGTCTTGTGGCGGAATGAGCTTAGGAGGAAATGACGTGGAAGTCGAGGAGACATGAGGCAGAGGTACCTCACTTATTCCCACACCTCCGTGTAACTTACTTTCCGCCATCGTTTAATTTTTCAGAATTGTTAAGTGTTATATTATGGCTACGTGTGGCACTTGCAAACCGCTTAAGCTTTTACCGTTAATCGCTTTTGGGAAGGAACATTCGACGAATATTTCCTAGGAGGAGAATGTTATACCCAGTATTTCCGAGTATGTACGCAGGGCGCACGTCAAAGTTTGGCCTTAAAAGTTTAAGCCTTGGGCGTTTTATTTGTGCACAACTCACTAAAAGAATCGTTTTCCGAAAACGTTTCCACGACTTTCGTAGGAAAATTCCGCTATGTCATTTAGTATTTTTGCGGATTTTTCCGAGAGACGAAACATTTTGGACCAACGGGAGGCGACACTGGCACCTCCAATGGTGGACTTGAAATCGCCCATCGACGAATTGGACTAGAGTTGCACGTTTTTGTGCCTTTGCACAAGTCAAGGAGTTGGTAGGATATTTTGTGTGCAAGTTGGCTGGGACACTTGCCCAAATCTTGACCTTACACTTGCCTTGCACTTGGCATAATCTTGGCCATTGGTTGGCCATCCCTGACCTATAAATACCCTCTTGTGATGAAGAGTTCTTCATCCACAAACAAGCTTTCCAAGTCTTGAAATCCTCTCCGAGCCTTTCGTCCAACACACCCCCTTTGAGTGAGTTTGGTAGGGCCTACCCCACTAGCCTAGCCGAAATCTACCCCTCCCTTGGTAGAAAAGTTGCCTTCTAGTATTGTTATAATGCCCAAAATACCTAGCCCAAATCCCTTAGTCCTTAGTAGAAGTTGTGAAGAACTTCTAAGGTTTTCTTAGACTCTTGGAGCGTCTGACTTAGGAGCTAAACCTTGCTCAGGCGCGACTTTATCTAGGATATTATTGGGCTTACCGAGGTAAATAATCCTAACCCTCTTTTGTATTAGAGAATACATACTGTAGTAGTATAAGAATAAGTATTAAATACTTAGAATAATATTCTGAATAGAATTGAACTGCTATCACAAGAAGGGTTTAAAAAGAATAATTGAACTCACATAGAATTTGTTTTCTGATGAACTTATATAGCTCACCGGTAGGGTTGTGCTGCCGGACTTTCCGTAGGATTGTGAACCCTCCGCTTAGAATGACCTTGAGTAGTCTAGACTTTGATAGATGTGCGTGACTATTATAAAGTCGATTCTCTGCGCGACATATTCAACTTGGCGGGAGGTTTTCAGAAGGTATGTGATTCTTCCTAAGCATGATATTTTAACATATATATAGTACGGTAGACGTACATGTGTTAACTGAATAATAACTACGGCAATGTCTTTTGACTTAAGCCTGAATAATAGCTACGGCAATGTCTTTTGACTTAAGCCTGAATAATAAGAATCCTGATGCATTTCAAAAGAACTACTGAATCATTTTTAACAGAAGATAAATATTTGGTTTTTAAAACAAAAGCTTAAGAGTTATACTAGCTTTATGGAAAGTTAGGTATAACAACTTAAGAAAGATAAAAAGGAACTGTTTACTTGTTTGTTTATAAAAGCCTTGTATTGATTTCTGTTAAGTATAGTAAGATTGTTTGATAAGTAGACATATTATGATGCTACCTGTGTTAGTGTCTTGTAATGCTGTGTAAGGGGGTCATTCTTGTTGTGCTTACGTGGCTAAAACGGTAAGTCTGTTGTACTGTTATTATATCACCTACCCCCTTGACTTATTATACCGAGGGCTTGCCACCCTTGATGCGGGTCTATACGGCCTATGCGGTCTGTGAGACTATGCGGAGCAGCGGTATGCTCGAGATTGATCATTCGGTGTTTAGCCCGACGCGGATGCCTATGCGGTCCGTAGGACTATGCGGCGCGGGAGTCGAGCGGTACCGGGGTTCTACCGATCACGAGGAATACCTCACGCGGTGCAGTGTGTGACTATGCGGTGCGAAGTCGTGACTAGGCACGCAGAATGATACTATGGGCGATTGGCCTTGCTTCGATCATTCGCGGCCTAGAATAGACCTGTTACAGTTTTCCTATTACTGTTGTTGTTTGTGATGTGACACTATGTGCAATTGAACTGATTGTATTTGTGAAAAGGTTTTAAATACTTGATTTCATTTAAGTACTTTACAGTTTCACATACTTGGTACTGTTATCTTGACCTCGCCCGGGTGCGTTCATGCCGCAGTAAAGGCAGCAGTGCTAGATCCGCATCCTTAGGATCTTTTGCGTTGGTGTCGGGAGCTCCATCTTCTCCGAGGCTCTACTTTTGGGTATGATCTCCTGTTGTAGATAGTTTTGTATCTGATCAAGGTATGGCGGGGCCCCGTCCCGCCATAGTTGTATATTTCCTTAAGTGCAGTAGTCATGTTATGCATTTGGGATGTAATCGCTAAACCATGTTTATATATATATCGAAAAGCGTCTTTTCTCACATAAAGCGTGTCTCATTTTACAACTATTTCATGTCTTGTTTTTATATTCCCGATTACTCGATGTATGACTACTTGGGTGCCTCTGGTAGGCACGATCCACGGAACGGGTCGTGACACCTATTAATCAGATAAGGTGCAGGAATTATGCCGCCGTACACCAAGGCCGCGACACGTTTTCAGAAATAAAAAGCCCTAAATCCCCAATCTCCTCCCACAATCACTCAACCCTTCCATCTCTCAAAAGTACCAAAAAATTCACTCTCCCTTTCACCAAAATTTTTCCACAAACTCCACCGAATTCTTCAAAAATCCCTACACACCACCCCCATTAAAAACCCTCACATCTTTCACCATCACCGCTCATTCACTTGGGTCAGGAAATTTGTGAAGAAAAACTCTTCAAAAAGATAATCTTCATCAATTCTCTTGAAATTTCTTTGTTAAGTGGTGAAAGTAGCTTCAAGTTTTGGGCAGTGTACGGGCCATTGTTGTATTGTGCTGTGTTATTGGGGGTTGCGTTCCATTGTGTTGTGTGTTGTTGATGATGTACGGTTTTGTTGATTGGGTATATTGTGGTGTGATTATTCTTGGGTGCTGTTGTGTTAGAATTGTGATTGGTTGATAGTTGTTGGAAAACCTCAAGGAAACAAAGGAAACGTTGCAGAGAATTTTCCAACAACCCTCATAATGGCTTTAAGGAAATGAACTGCCCGAACCACCTCATCTTCATCAACTCCAGATCATGATATTACTCTATTCACCAACAGGAATGCGGAGGATCGGTACAACAAGATAAGTGGTAGGGCAGTAATACAAGAGCAATGAATGGACTATCAGGCTGAACCACTCGATGAGGAGGATGCATACGAGCCTATTTGGGCCACAATTGGAGCTAATGGTTAGGAGAGGTTCGTCGAGGCAGAGGCTATTCCGAAACAAAATGTCAGCCTTGTGAGGGAATTCTACGCCAATTATCCAGAACAAAGCAATGAGAGATGTTTTGTAAGAGGGTGTTATGTACCCGTTAGTGCTGAAGCAGTGAATGTTATTTTTGGGACAGCTGATGTTGAGGACCAGGGCCACCATCAAACCCATTTCAGAACCTGGTCAATGAATGTCAACCACATACACTGGGATGTAATTTCTGAGGCCCTATATTACCCAGGAGCTCAGTTTCGTTATTCCCGCAGTGGGGGCAGAGGACTTGCCCGGTGCCAATTCAACAGATTAGCCAATGCTTGACTATATTTCGTGAGCGCTCGCTTGATTCCGTCAACTCATTTCACCAATGTGCCAGCAGACAGAATCAAGCTCATCTTTGGCATCATGAGGGGCCTGACTATTGATATTGGAATGCAGATAGTGCAGAGTATTGGAGAAATCAGCAGATTGACTACTACTGGCGGATTGGGGCATGGTTCATTCATCACTGCATTGTGTGCTAGGCACAGAGTCCCAACATTCTCCTCAGGCATTTTTTAGAAGATTTTGCCACCTATAACATACAGTCTTGTCCATTCATACCATGACCCTGCAAACCCAGCTGATAGGAGGCGAGTCGAAGAAGAGGCGGAGCGAGCTCATGATGGAACAAGAGGAGCCGATACAACCACACGATGAGCGTGGCGGCCGCCACTCCTTAGCTTTGGAACCTCTGGTGCCAATCATGGAGCAGATGGTCCTAAACCAACAACAGATGATGTGAAACCATGAACAGATGATGCAAAATCAGCAACAGATGATGCAAGAGCATCAGGACCTGAGCCAGCGCGTCAATGATTTGAGCACCATGTTCAACCAGTGGTCAATGCAGTATCCGCCGCCACCACCACCGTTTTGAAGCGCTGTACTATTGTCTGTAAGTCGTCCCTTTTTATTTTTGAGTTCGTGTGTCTGTTTGTGAGTCTTTTTGTTTGTGTTTTTGTGTCTGTTATTGTGTCTATATGAGTAAATTTCCTTTTTAAGATCATGCATGTTGTAGTTGCTAGAAACGCCTAGTGAATTAAGTGAGATGATGTAATGGAATTATAAGCTAAAATATGTGTGCTTAAGTTAGATATGCCAAAGATTCATGAAAATCTAATTATTTGAGACATTTGTACTTAGCCTATGTGTTGTCAATTGTGAAAAAGGTCTATGAAGTCTGCTTGCTTGTTATTTGAGGCGAAATAGTTAAGATATACATGTTTAGGGAGATGATTCAGACATTTCTTTGTTAACTCTTCTTACCATTCATTACCTACCTTGTAATAAATTGTATCCCTAGTCAGCCCCTTTGAGCCTAAAATAAGTTATTTCTTTGACACCTTATGATTCTCTTATGTGCCATAAACAGTAATTGAAAATTGAGATGAAGAAGAGTGAAAAAAAAATATCAAAAGAGAGTGAAAAATTGATGCACCTCAATGGAAAAAATGTAAAAGCTTAATTTTGGGGGTGCCTATGTGAATGTGTTTCATGCTCTCAAAAAGAGAAGAGGGGAATGATAGGTATGAACGGAAAAGAATACCAAAAAGAAGGACAAAATGGTTGAATGAGAAAAACGCTTATGGTGCGTAATTTGAGCCTAAAATGCCAACTTTTATCTACTCCTGCCTAAGCCTACATTACAACCCTGAAAAGTCCTGAAGATCCCTAGAATGTATGTCTATGATTAGTGGAGAATATCAAGTAAACAGACTCATAGAACTAAATGAAATTGACATGCATATGTTAGTGTTCATGTTTCCATTGAGTGTGATTGAAATGAATTTGCGAAATATCTGGATTGAAATTCTAGATTGCTATATTCATGCTATATATGTTCCAACATATTATCTCAACTGACATTCATGCCTTTCTAAGTAACCTTGTGCAGCTGCTTGATTTGAGTCTTTGAGTCTGTTTGTTGTTGTTTCTTTGATTTTGTCTTGATCTTTGGTCGAAGGAGAGCAAAGGTTAAGTTTGGGGGTATTTGTTAGATGTATTTTATATACACTTTTTGAGTCATTTTTAGTTAGTATTTTTCTTATTTTCGTTTAAATAAATGTCGTGTTAGGGTCGTTTTTCTTTCTTTTGAGTCACAACGGTTCAAAAAGGCAAAATGGGGAAAATGAGCGAAAAGTGGACAGAAAAGAAGGCTCCCGAAGCAAAAAAGACGAAAATTGGCAGATCCGCATTTAAAGATCTGGCATGTACAGCAAAGCAGGCGAGCAATGCCAACAGGATCACGCGCTGAAATCCTGAGAAGCCACAGAACATTCGGCGACACGGCGCCATAATGCAGGCCCGCGGCACCGACGCGGGAAAATCCTATCCGAGGCAAAATTGTCCAGGGGAAGAAGGGTCCACGACACACGATTTTTGCAGCATATTTAAACCCTTATTAACATATTTTAGGGGAGAACGGGATACACAACACATCACAACCTTGGCGGCTACAATTGGAGACATTAGTTCTAAGTATTTCTTTTTCTTTTCTCTATTTTAATTCAGTTCATGTTTGGATTTATATTAGTTCTTAGCATGTCTATGGCTAGGAGTTAAACACTTTATTAGGGCTTTCCTATTGAATCGCTTGAAACTCTTATTCATGAATTAATATATTAGTTTGGTTTCTTCTTCACTTGATTAAGATTTATTCAATATTGGTATGAATGTTTGATAGTTAACTGATCACTAATTATCATAATCTATATGATTTCGAATCAAGAACCGAGATGAGAGATTTGGATATGCTGTAATTGAATAGACATAGGTTTAAAATCGCGGACGAAAGTACCCCGATACTTGTGTAGCATTATAGGTTATTGTTCTTCATCCTCCTATGTGGTAGTATGTGCATGACATTGTTTCATAGTCATTAACACTAGACTGCTATAATATGTGCATGACATTGTTGTTTAGTACATTTGTTCTTTTCTATAAGTTCTGAGTCCTTGTTTATTTAAGATAGTGGGAATAGTTAATCTAATTTGTTGGTGCAGATGATGTTTATATTGGTGATATTAGGAATACTGAGAGTTGTTCCTGCTATACAAGGTATCGATGCTCTCGTTATTCTTACAAATGCTGTGCCAAAAATGAAACCCGGGTTTGATGGTTTGTTATGCATCTGAGATTTATTTTACCACTTATGGGATGCTAAAACATGAAACCCCCCATTAAATTAGGGGCATACTTAATTCCTACTTTGAAGATCATCTGAAGAATGACTTGGTGTCTTTTTTTTTTCTTTTCAGTGCTATATTTTAATTACTTAGTCCATGGAAAATGGTCAGGCTGTGTTTGCATATCGTCAGCGTACATGAATGATGTTCAGTGGACAAAGAGGCACTAATGGCCTTAACATATTCAAATGAGATACAAACCATTCCATGGGCATCTATTCTTGAAAGGGTTGTTCAGTTACAAGAATTGCAACAACTCTGTGTAGTCAAGAATCTTTCTATTCATGATGTGGTTAGGCGATTAATGCGGAAGGAAAATTATTTGATAGGAATGCTTAACAAAGGGCTCATTGCTTTTCCTATTTCTCACTGGGTACTTGGCGCTGGTCCAACTATCGACCCAATGATGTACATAGTCGTCTAGGTACTGACAAAAATCCTTAAATGAACCTTAAATTGGTGCATACTGCAGAGCATGTTTGACATGTTATGTAAGTATACCCTATTTGAAGTCAAATTTCCATGCAATGCTTAGTAATTTAAGTAATTGAAGTTTGTTTTCTTCCATACATCTTCACTAATTTGTTCTACACTTATACAATATAAAAAATTACTTTTCTACTTCTGCAGAAACTTTTGTATACGGAGGGACTTCATTTCTAATCCTAAAACATTAAAGAAAAGGATTATGATTGTTGGAGTTATACTGCTTCTCTTAAATCCATTTCTCGTCATATTCATACTGGTGTATCTCTTCTTGAGGCATGCTGAACAGTTCTACAACCATCCAAGTACATCATCATCTCGAAGATGGTCAAATCTTTCCAAGTGGATGTTTAGGGAATTCAACGAGGTATATTTTCTGGTATGAACTTGATAGGTTGAAAAAGATGGAACTTGTCATTTTGGATCTCTCTTTAGTCTCTTTTGATCCCCAATTGTTTGATTATTGTTTTTTTTGGAGGTGAGGGGTGGGAATAGGGAGGGCAGATGTGTTTAATGTACTGGGTTCCTTCCTCTCCTGCTTTCAGGTTACTCGTGTGGGTACAAAATGGTAATGTCACTATAACTCGTCAAGCTTTTCACTTTTCAGTTGTACATTGCTTCTACATTTTTCATAGTCGCAATTAGACGATACACTTTTATAACATATTTATGCTGACGGATACATAGTCTACTAAATGAAATGGGTCGAGAGGAATGACTACAACAGATTGATACAGCCTACTCTACTAGTTTGGGTTTGAGCCTTTTGAGGCGCAATTGATTGGTTTTCTGTGTATATGTATTGTGAACTAACATATTAGTGAGAATGTTAGATTCTGGTTTATTTAGATACTTTCTACCTTCATTCTTAACTGTTATGTCTTTTGCTTTTATACTTATGTTCATCTTCTTTGTCTTCAGGTTGACCATTTGTTTAAGCATCGAATCAACATCAGTGTAATACATGCTTCTGATTATCTAAAGCAATTTCCATCGCCTATTATCTCTATCGTCGCAAAGTTTATTTTTTTTTGTTTTCGGTGGATTTGCTGTTGTTCTTATTATCATTGCATTTCTAGAAGAATCTATGTTGGAAGGCCATGTAAAATATTTAAACTTCCACAACCAGCAGCTACTTATTTGCAAAGCTGCTCATTTAATTTAACACTTTAGTTACACTTTGAATGCTTATATCCATTTTGGGAAGACTTTGTACAAATTCTAGCTATTTAATGTATATTTTTGGTGTTATTTAAATTATTAGTCCATTTTATTGTTGTAATTTCAATTTGCAATATTGAAATTAAATTGTAAAAAAAAAAAATCGTCAAATTCAATTTAAGTGACAATTGTGTGACAGGTAAAAATCGTCACATGTAATGTGACATTTATGTGATGGGTAATAACTGTCATCCGTTTGTGACACTTGTGTGACGGGTAAAAACCGTCACACGACACACATGTAGTGTGACATTTATGTGATGAGTAATAACTGTCATCCGTTTGTGACACTTGTGTGACGGGTAAAAATCGTCACATGTCGTGTGACGATTCCGTAATCGCTATCTGCTTGTGATGTGAAGCATGATTACGAGGCAGATTATCTTAAGATTCGTATGACGATGTTTAATTCGGCTGTAGGGTCTTTTTCCTGTAGTGTGTTTCCCTAACGTCTGGTATAACGATTGATTTGTAACTTTTGTTTTCCTTAGATAACGGCTTACGTCGAATTTGTTCTAATTTGTTTGGCATGTCATACTTATCGATGATCAACTTGACCAATTTTCTTAATAAAATATTTAGGCCTACTTTAACTCAATTAATGAAAATTATAAATTCAGACTCTACTAGAAATTGGGAAAAGAATATATTTAAAGGTGTTAGTCAATAAAACATTATTAAAAATCAACCTATAGTATTAATTCAACGATTAAACAATTCATAAATTTCTTTAACTTCCAAAGTATGTATTTAAGTTTTGAGCATGCGACAAAATCAATATTATAATAAGTTAAATGTATGTATCTCCGAGGGATTAGTAGAAAAATAAAAATATGCCAAACCAAACGACCCCTTAATGTTTCAATGTAAGTGATTCATGCAAAGGTTAAAGAGTTATTGTCAAATCATTTGTGTCATGTACGGTCCTAAAGTCATATATACTTTAGTTATATATGAGCCAATAATGACAGTAGATTATGGTAGTCTTTTTCGCATAAAATCTCGAGTCCGCCGTTGTACACAATATCCACCTAAATGAAAATAAATTCATGTGAACAAGTATTATGGTTTTACATTGATAAAGTTATGTCCACAGGATACTCCTTAAGTCATTTGCAAGTATTTCAAGTTCAACAACAACATATCCAGTGAAATTTCACAACGTGGGGTCTGGAGAGGGTAGAGTGTACGCAGATCTTAACTCTATCTTGATAGTTAGAGCGACATTTTCTGAAAGACAATCGGCTCAAGACAAAGCATAAGCACAAGCAAAGTCTTTCAAGTTCATGGTCTAGTTTTGGGTGCTCAAAAATCAAACTAGCTTTTTCATATTGTTTACTTTTTCGTCTTTTATCTATCTTTAAGATGGACTAATTAATTTCGGATTGAGTCTCATTGAATTATTCTTTCAATTTTGATAGTTTATGCGTTTTTTAAGCACAGCTTGAGCCAAATTATCCAAGTCTATAAATGCATGAAGTGATCTGATTCCTCAAATGCAGCATATATGTTCACATTATCATTATCATTATCTTTATCTGATAGGAATCTACATTATGATCTGCTTATTCAGAATGTTCAAAGATGTGCTCAACTTGCTATTTTTTAATTAGTTTCCGTAATTAGTTAATTACAAGAAGCACTAAAGTAACATAAAATTCAGCATTTCATAAAGGGAAGTTATACACATTTGGTCGCTCGATCAAAATGGTTCTCAAGAGGGATAATTGAAAAAAAAGTATATATTTGCCGGCAATTTTTGGCAAACGTCTATTTAAGTTAATTTCCCTTAAGATAATTATCCATTAATTTTTGGAGATTATAGTTTCTCTTTATTCTTGTGCTATAAATTACTTAACTAGAACATATAAAACAAAATTTTCGATCCAGAAGAACACGGTTTCGAAGACAATGAAAAGACAGATTTGACCGAATAAAGCAATAAACTAAAAAAAAGATAGAATGAAGGACTAGGTTGGTTGGTAATGAGACCCTTCTCGGCAAAGGACATTGGCTAAAAAAAATTATGAGAATAGTTAAATAAATCAACAAAACATTATTAGATTATAGTAATTGCTAACTAGTGTTGAGAGTTTTACATCGGAGATGGAATGAGAACATGAACTCTTTATATGAATTTGAAAATCTTCACCCAACAAGCGAGTTTTTGAAGTTGAGTTAGACCAATGATCCATTATTTAAAATTAGGATGTCAAAAATGTAGAACCGAAAAACATAGAAAATTTTATTCAATAAAAATGATCTTGGAAATAACTAATTCAAAAAGCTAATTAACTCATGTAAATAATGCAGAGAACCAAAAATTAATCAATCAATCATAGTATTGTAGAAGAGTTTACACTTTACCCGTTACCATGAAAAATATGGATCAACGGAAAGATCGATTAAAATCAATTTAATTAAATTATTTTGGTTAAATATCTCTTTAGGTAGAATGACGTATAAGTAACCCACTTTTAAATGGAAAAACAAATTAAATATGTCATCGAACTATTAGAAACGATTCATTTATGTCACTCTTTAATAGTTGAACTTATTTATATCATCGTCGTGACCGAAATGACTCATCCATACCGTTTTTTTTTTTGTTGTGAAGGCATGCAACCGCTTTCTTTCGAGTCTTGTAGGTAAACCGGACGTGATAGCGCAAACCACGCCACCATGTAAACCACACTGCAGTTTCACGTGTGTAATGACAACCAAGAAGGTTTATGCGATGGGATCGAACTCGTGGCTATGCGGTCGTATTCTCTTCTTCTGTGGCAACATTCTGCATGCGGGTATCTCATACATACCGTTGAAAATAGTACGATGACATCAACCCACCACAAACGTAAAGACTCTTAAGGACAAATGTGATAGTTTTCTTTTCTCCCACTCCTAAAATTTGTATAATTGAAAAAGAAATGAAAATTAAATACTCGTTAGAAAAGTCAAAAACTAAGGATAAGATATAAATGTTTATTGACGTAGATTTAAATAACAGGTGCCAAATCAGACATTACACATTTTGTATGTATGATACGATAAACATGTTTTCGTCATGCCTTATTTGTAAGTTGTAACTCTTTGTTTCTTCTTTTAAGTGTGTGTTCGGTACAGTGGAAAAAAAAATCGAAAAATATTTTTCAATTTTCTCAGATTTTTTTGGTCAACCTTAAAAAAAGATTAAAACATTTTTTTATTTTTTTATTTTCTATCCCCCCCCTCCCAAAAAAAAAAACTTGTTTTAACATAAAAATGTTTCGAAAAGTGTTTTATGTTTTCTACGATTGTATCACACACGCCTAGGGGTGTTCACCGGTCGAGCAGGACGGACCGAACGGAACCGAATGGACCGGGCAGGAATCGAAATTTTACGGACCGAGGCCGAATATTCGTCCGGTCGATTTTGGACCGGTTAGACCGGGGTTTTTTTTTTTTTTTTTTGTTAAATGCAATTTATAAATTATAATTTTTTAAGAATGTGTTCGTTTATCAATCTCATTAAATATGTTTGTTTTTTTCCTTATCATTCAATAAACTTTATTTCATTAATATGACTAACTTAAAGAAAATCACCAAATGTACTTGGTTCGTATACGAACTACTGAACTACTCATTAATTAAAGTTACACACCACATTTATATTTTCTATTTGAAATTTGAAATTTGAAATTTGGACATTCCTGAAACTAGGGGTGCACAAAAGGTTAAAACCAGATCGGATCGAAGACCGAAATTACAGATTACTCGGACCGAATGGACCGAATGATTTGCCCCCGCCACACACCCCGCCAGCCCCACCCACTTTGACCCGGCCAAATTTCACTTCGGCCGGACGATTGACATATCAAATAGAGGTTGTAAATTCATCCTACTTTATCTGTACATAACTTTGCGCTCGGACGTCCGTTTTACCTAAAAAAAAAATTGATTTCGCGTATTTTTTCGATACGGGGGCGGCCAAACTGCAAAAGCAGTTTGATTCCGCCAATTTCTCCAAAAACGTCCATCTTGCCCCTCAATTTCATTTTTCCCCCAAATCGTTACGTTTTTCCTCTTTTCAAATCTAAACATCTCGCGATGTACAATTGATTTCAACGTAAAAATTGTGTGGCACCGCATCCGAGAATGTCAATTTCAGTATTGGAAATTCAATTTTAAAAAATCGAGCCGGAACCCCAAATCATACGTTTTTCTATTTTCAAAGCTAAATATCTCGCGATATACAATAGATTTCAACGTTTCAATTTCCTGGTAATGTGTCCGGGAATATCAATTTCAATATTGGAAATTCAATTTATAAAATAAAAAATAAAAAAAAAATCCGGTCCATTCCGATCCGGACCGGAAAACCGGAATCCACCATTTTGACGGACCGAGGACCGAACCGAAATCCACCGGTCCGGTTTTCCGGTCCGGTCCTGTTTTGTACACCTCTACACACGCCCATTCCACCCCTCCAATTTATTTTTTTTTATAAAAAAGTTTTGAAAAGTTATTTTTATTTTCTACGACACCGCACCACACCCCTCCCTGCCCCAACACCACCACCACCCACCCCCTCCAAAAAAATATTTTTTTGTAAAAAAGTTTTGAAAAGTTTTTTGTTTTGTTTTTACGACACTGCACCACACCTCCCCACCCCCACACCCCTCCAAGAAAATATTTTTTTTATAAAAAAGTTTCGATTTTTTTTTCTACGACCCCCATCCCCGATCACCCCCTACCCCCTCCCAAATTTTCTACTTCATATATAATTTGACCTTTATAAAAAATTTATAAAAATAAAAAGTTTGTGTGGTTAAATTTGATGTGGGGTGGAGTCGTGGGGGGGGTGTGGGGAATGGAGGGATAGTGGATGGTGGTGGGGTGGGTAAGAATTTGTTGTCTATTTTTCAATATTTTTTATAAAAGTAAAATAAAATATATTAAATAAAAAATTTGGGTGAGGGGTGGGTGGGTGGGAGGGTTGGATAGAGCAGTGGTGTGGGGTAGGGGTGAATGAAGATGAAGTGTGTTAGAGGGTGGGGGTGGGATTTGGTTGGGGTGGTATGGCATGGGTGGTGGAGGTGAGGATGGATGTGAGGGTTGGTGGTTATTTTTCGGAAAATATTTTCTATCAACCAATTCAATATAAAAAATAAATAAAAAATTCACTTATTAAGAGAAAATAAATAAAAATTCACTTATTTTCCTCCGTACCGAACACACCTATAACATTGGGTTACGTCAAAAAACGAAACTGCTAGTGTTTGACTTTTTTCATATTATAAAAACAAATATAAGACTGAAAATATATTCCTGTATTTCAACGTACGACCCAACATCATAATCACTTATCTTATTTTTTTTATAATTCAGATCTCGCCACTTTTGACTTATATCACTAATCTTTGCAAGAAATCAGACTACGCTCCCTGGCGAATGAAACCCGTTCTTAGCGCCACCGCTAGGTAAATCACGGATGTGCGCTACATTCGGTGTTCATCGCACGCGGATCAATCTGATCAACGCCATAAGGCCCGAGTGATTGTTTGAGGGAATATCAAAATACACTGCAACATGCCCGCAGCTAAATACCGCGCTTTAATACGGCATATACGTCTATAACGATCCGCCGGTAATCAAACTTGTGGCCTAACTAATGGCCACTGGCCACTATCTTTGGATATAATGACTTTATCTTTAATCTTAGCTAAGTTTAAGATATGACTAAAATCTATAAAAGAAACTTACTCAGTCAAAAAACTTGCAGAAAGAAATTTGACTCTAAATAAATATTTATTCAGCTCCAATATGTTTGGCACACAAATTATTAAACCATAGTAAATATCTTTAATATTTATTCGTGAAATTCCTATTGAACTATTTTGTTTTTCAGAGGCCCGTGCGATAGCAAATTTCGTACAGAATTAAAGACGGTCCTGCTACAACAGAAAACCATAGTATATATTTGCGAATATATGAATATTCAAAACTCTTTGTTATTGAAGGAACGTGTGAATAATAAGACCTTTTGAATAATTCAAACTCCTCACTAATCCTACGTTTATTTCTGACTCCTATAAGTCCTCTATATATACCCACCCTAACCGCCATAAAAATACTTCAATCATAAAATACTAATACTCTTCCTTCAAATACTCAAGTTTTTTTGAATATTTTCACTAGGAATTTTAAAACAGATAAGTTCGATACAGATAACAAAAAGAATAAAAATATGCCGAGAAAAGGAATGAGAACTATCAATTGGTTTTCTCCTAAACATTCAACAAGAGATAGTACCTTTCCATCTACTTCACAATTCTCTTCTCCTTCGCGTTTAGCGTTTTTGGCATCGCGACCGAGTTTCTCGGAAGCGGTGATCGATCGGACGATTGAGATGGCGGAGCCGATGATCACGAAATGGGACCCTGACAACACTACGTTCGCGAAAGTAACTTCTCTGTTCTATGAGAACAGAAAAGAAGCCAAGGATTTCATCAAGTGTGTGAACAATTTACAAAAGGCGATGCACTTTCACGCAAGTGAGAATTCGAGATCGGATAAGCTTGTTCGTGCTCAATCGCTAATGCAAATTGCGATGAAGAGACTCCAGAAGGAGTTTTACCAGATTCTATCGATAAATAGAGCGCATTTGGATCCAGAATCTATATCTACCGTGTCTTCTCGTACTTCAATAAGTACTCGTTCGAGCACTTCTGAGTTCGATGTTGAGGATGATGATGATGATCGTGCTTCAATTAATGCATGTGAGTCTATTTACGAAGTGGAGGATATTTCTAATGTTATAATGGCGGACTTGAGATTGATTGCAGAGTGCATGATCTCTTCTGGCTATACGAAAGAATGCTTGCAGATTTACAATGTTATGCGTAAATCAATCATCGATGAAGGCATTAATAGACTCAGTGTTGAGAAATTGAGTTCTTCGCAAGTTCATAAAATGCATTGGGAAGTTGTGGATCTAAAGATTAAGGATTGGCTTAACGCAGTGGATGTAGCTATGAAAATATTGTTCAACGGAGAGAGGATTCTCTGCGATCACGTCTTTGCATCCAGCGATGCAATTAGAGAGTCGTGTTTTACTGAAATTTCAAAAGATGGAGCCTTGATTCTGTTTAATTTCCCGGAAATTGTAGCGAAAAACAGTAAAAAGTCACCGGAAAAAGTGTTCCGTCTGCTTGATATGTACACTTCCATCGCCGAGCACTGGCCGGAGATTGAAATTACATTTTCCTTCGATTCGGAATCTGCTATCCGATCTCAAGCGTTGATATCACTCGTCAAGCTCGGCGAGTCTATAAGGACGGCGTTAGCTGAGTTTGAAACTGCTCTACAAAAGGAATCTTCAAAGACGACGGTTGCCGGAGGTGGAATCCATCATCTCACAGTACAAGCAATGAATTACATTACTCTACTTGCTGACTACAGCAACGTACTCTCCGATATCCTCTCTGAATCGCCTCCTCCGGCCAAAGGTTCGTTGCCGGAATCATACTTCGGTATCACCGATTCCGATGAGTCTCCAGCACCGGCGATCTCACTCCGATTCGCTTGGTTGATTCTCATTCTTCTCTGCAAACTCGATAACAAAGCGAAGCACTACAAGGACGTATCTCTCGCGTACCTCTTTTTAGCCAACAATCTCCGATACGTCGTCGTAAAAGTCTTTTCGTCGAATCTCAAGTACTTGCTAGGTGAAAATTGGATATCAAAACAAGAGGGAAAAATAAAAAAGTTCGGATTAAATTATGAACGGCTAGGATGGAGCCACGTCATTGAATCGCTCCCGATAGAACCAAACGCTACAATGGATCCACAACAAGTGAAGGAGATTTTCAAGAGATTCAATTCGTTATTTGAGCAAGCTCACCGGAAGCAATCTGTGTGCGTCGTACCAAATAGTAAGCTCCGCGATGATTTGAAAGTGTCAATCGCGAGAAAAATACTTCCCGCATATAGAGAGTTTTATAATAAACATAGAGATGCGATAGTAAAAGAGAGACATTCGAGTCATCTGATCAGATTTTCTCCCGAAGATATAGGACATCACTTGTCTGATTTATTTTTTGGACCGATTGAATCGGGAAGTTCATCATCAGTTGAGCCATCCCCATCACGATTGCGGTGAAGATAAAATAGTTATTATTTTTTGTTATCTCATGTAATTATGTACAATACATGAAATACTATATGATTCATATTACAAGGTGTATAAATTGCACAGTCTTTTGGTGTGTTTAAAATGGGTGATAAGAATATTTCATTATTCAGGCTCTTCTGTAAATCCATGCATCTTCAGTTAGTATTATTTTGCATACTAATATAAGTGAGTTCTGTAATGAGTTTTGCGAAATGAAAAATGTACTGCATATAGCTTCTTTGCTTTAAGAAACAAAACATGTTTGCAGGAATATGGAGATTTCATTAGTTATATATATATATATATATATATATATCAGCGGAGTTTATCCGACAGTTACAGCGGATCATGAGAGTGATCAAGGCCTCAGAGACAGAGTCGGTGGTATTGGGTAAGCATCGGCTGCGTGATACTGCAATGATCGGTTTGATTCACGGAACTATCCCGGAGCATGCGCTCACCGCTTGGGACGAAGTTCTCGAGGCGTTTCTTAGCCATTTCTTGCCTCCGCAGATGAGGAGGGCTCGGGCAGATAGATTTATGATGTTGAGACAGAATGGGCGTACGGTTCGGGAGTACAGCGTAGAGTTTGACTCGTTGGCTCGGTATGTCCCCGCTTTAGTGGAAGACATGGAGGATAGAGTGCACCGCTATGTCACAGGACTTGACGATTACTTAGCAGAGGGTTGCACGGGAGTAGCTCTTCAGCCGGGCATGGACATTGCCCGTATACAGGCTTATGCAGTGGATCAAGAACGTAGAGACCGACGTAGGGACCAGGATCAGCATAAGAGGGCCAAGACAGCAGGGTCCTTTGGTAACTTTCGAGGCGGACCGCCTCAGCAGCAGGCTAGTTATGCGCCTCCGCCAGTACATAGTGCTCCACCACACTCTTCAGGACGTTCGGGATATTCAGGAGCAGGTCAGGGCTCCAAGATTTCAGGTTTTCGGGGGAACAGGGATGTTAGTCAGATGAGACCACCCCCACCTCGGTGTGGCCATTGTGATAGGTTCCATACTGGGGATTGTCATGTTATTCAGGGAACTTGCTTTACCTGCGGCCGGCAGGGCTATTTTGCGAAGAAGTGTCCGACCAGAGGTAGCGCGGATGTTACGATTCAGCCTTCGGGATCAGTGGCTGGTTCATCGCCTTCTATAGCTAGGCGCCCTGCATGGCGGGATTATGATTAGAGCGGCAAAGGGAAAGTAAAGCAGTAGTTACAGGTATATTCTTAACCCTCTAAAGACTAGTATGCGTGATAAGATGATTACATGTTGAGTGCTATATACGGATATCATTGTATTTATTTGGTATAAGCAGCTTATATTGCTATCGCTACTTAAAAATGTGAATTTTCAGAACGTTATTGTCATAACTCTTATAACACATTAGAAATATGAGATTTGACGTAGGAAGCCTGTCGGAAACATTTCCAACCAGCCAACATTTTTCTGTAGTGTATTATTCTAGCTTAACTAGGGGGTAAAACTAGTCATCATTGCATATTTGAAAATCATTGGGTAGATATCATTATAATTGTTGTAAGATGATATTAATCAGGAGTCTTTTTCGTTAATATCAATATATAGTGTATAATATTTTGTAAATGTATAATTATATTCTATCATAATTAGAATATATCTCATATATAAAAACCTTCTAGCTCATTTTAAAGCGTTGAAAAGAAAGATAGGACATTCTATATTCTAATTACTGTAGGATATAATTATACACGATTACACTTGTTACTATAAAAGTGAAAATTTTGTATAGAAAGGAAATTAGTTAATTATATACATATTGTATAAATTGAGAATATATAGTGCATGTGATCCATAAGGATTATTTGGTTTTGAAATACAAGAAAATTTGGTTCACGTATAATATTTCATTTGATTATACAATATTTGGTTTCCGGTATAAAATCAAGCTTAATAATATCATAAACTAAATACTCTATCACTAATATAGCTAATTATTATAACTATTATATATTATTTACCGCACTATTAAAGCTAAATATTTGCCTGCTAGGCAAGATGATAACTAAGTTTCAAATTCTTTCTTAGTAAACTACAAAAAAAAAAAAATCTACTAATTTAATCACTAATCCGTCGCTAAATATAATTAGTGAAATATTTTGTTATTGAGCTATATAATTTATCTGTTGCTAATTCCTGATTTTTTAGTAGTGGTCGGATATGTATTTATATTACTATGAAATTTATTAATAAAGAAGATAATGGTAGGGTTACCATTATCCTTTTTATAGCAACGGAAATCTAGTATGTGTTTTTAAGGAAAAAAATATAATTGAACCATATTACAAGGTCTCAAAAAGGCGTGAAAATGCAGAAAACTCCTCAAATGCAAAAAGAGATTAACACTAATTCCTTCGGAATCAGTAGTCAATCTTATTTTTGATAGTGACAATTGACAATTAAATTCAGAATTTATGCATGATTTTTTTTATGAAAACAACGTCAGCCCATTGGTAATATAAGTTCCACCAAAGCGAACAAAGTAATACTCCCACTTGTTTGTTCTCCTAGCTCATTCTAGAAAACATACCTAAGATAACAGCTTTCAGTTGACATAGATATTACAACAATAACATATCCAATGTAAATTCACACCATAGAATTTGAAAAGGGTAGATTATACACAGATCTTACCTTCATTTTAATAGGTAGAGTGACTATTTCCGAAAGATCCTCGGCTCAACACAAAGCATAATAAGAAGCAGATCAAGAATATATTGATCTCTAGCTTCCCTTCATCGCACGTAGTTAGTCAAAACAATATATTGGCCATTCTCCATGAATACCAAAAAGTAAAATGCAAATAAATTAGAAAGAAACCAAAGAAAATGTCAGAAAATAACTAGAGTAATTGTGGCTGATAAGCAGTGGTAAAAAAGATGAGGTTGTGGGAACAAAGTGTAGAAATAAAGGAAATGAGAATATAACAACAACAAATTAGAAATCTGAAAATCAATAAATAAGATTGGCTTGCTGAGTCGATCGAATTCACGATCTATCCTTAAGATAATATTGTCCCGTATATCCTTTCAACGATGTAATGACAATTTATCTCAAGATAAAACAGCAATCAAACAAATGAGCAAAGAGAACTCAAGTGTTTGTTTTAGGAAAAAAGATCTTTGAGTGTTTTGTGATTGCAAGAGAGGAAGACAATTTTAGAGAATTGTTAAGTGAATGTGTGTTTTGCAATTGTGCCAAAGGCATCAATTTATAGGTAGATAAATTTGTCTTCTCAATTAGCCAAATGAATGACCATCAATGTCAAGTAATGACCATTGATATTGAGGTTAATTCAGCCTAATAATGGCTGAAATCAATAGCCAAATAATGAAGAGTAATTGCTCCAAAATCAGCCCAAGAATCAGCTTTAATTCGCCTCCAACGGTACTGAAAACTGTCAAAGCACCGCGGTGCCTAAATTCCAGTAAGTCACTGGAACCAAAAAACGAATTTGCACCGCGGTGATAGGAGGAGGCACCGCGGTGCTTCCAGGAACCACGGCCATGCCCTTGTGGCACCGCGGTCCTCTTCGGTTTTTTTTTATTTTCCGTGGCGATTTCTGATTTGTTTCATCTTTTACACATTTCTTCCTTTCATTTACCAACGTGAAATCATTTGTCATTTGGCCAATAACCGTCTATTCTCTTACGTTTCAAACAATTTGTATATGTACCAAGAACTCTTCCATTTAAGGGAATTACGATCCTTGACACTTTATGTGCACGTGTGTGGAAACTATATTTCCGACGTGCGGGGTTCAAATTGTTCAAGTCATAATTATAGGATTAATTTATTTCACATTTAGTAAATTTCCAACAATCCCCTCTTGGAAGAGATTTTGGCGCACGCACATGGTGGTTTTCGAGCAATCACTCGGCGGATCGATGTCGCATCTGGAGAGGTAGTTGGAGCTTTGAACCTTGCATAGTAGAATACCATGGGACATATTTACTGCGTGGTGAACGTGATGTCTTGAACCGTCAGTGTTTAGTATATGCCAAGACAATGGTACCAACACAACACATTTCCTACTCAATCTTTCTAATGTTCTGTCTGTCGTGGGCCGTGGACACCTTTGGATTCTTAAGTGCGTTCATTTGAGGCGGCCTGTCCTCGCACTTAAATAGGTGGTCTCCTACTAGGTATCCTGCAATACCCGCTACACAAGCGTTAGGAACCATTAAAATTTCCCCAACCTAACCTCAACTATTCTTATTGTTTGGGTTTAAAGCATTCCCTGACGAGCAGCAACAACCCGTTTCGTGGTATTCCGCCCGTCGATCATCATCATTTCCTTTTATTTATTTTTATGTAATCTAAAAAAATACCCGATTAATTAAAATCCTAATTTAACTGCCTCTCGTTCGAATAATACGACCGAGACTTACGACGTATAGAAGCCTTTACGTGTCTTAACGTCGCAGACTAACTATCGCAAAAATCATTATATTAGATCCTACGTTTATCCCAACAACATCATCCTAAAGCCCTCCAAAGTGATAAATTCGATTATAAAAATATATCCCTCTAGTACTGCTGGATATCTCGAATAATGCAACTCAAAATTTAGCGTGAACTTTAGGAACCGTAGTACCCTATTCAACGCTTTCCAGTGATGTTCACTTGGATTACGGTTGAACCTAGCCAATTTATTGACTACATGAGCGATATCAGGTCGAATGTAGTTTGTGATATACATCAGACTACCAATTACCTGCGCATATCGCTCCTGACGTACAGGCTTACCAAGATGTTTTTCAATCTTTTGACTTATATCCAATGGTGTCGATACTGGTTAACTGTCGAACATCCCAAATTTCTTCAGTACATCCTCGATGTAGTGAGATTGAGACAAGACCAGTACACTAGATGTCTTAGAGATCTTGATCCCTAAGATGACATATACAATTGTCACGCCCCGAGCCCCGGGCCCGTGACTGATGCCCTACCTGGACACCCTTCTATTCATACAACATACGTAGCTTGCGGAAGATAAATAACACTCTTTTTTTTCTTTAAACAAAGGCAAAGCCGATAAGGCTGCCACAATATAAGTCACCCGAAAGGGGCTACATTGTTCAACTATGTAAATACAACTCTATCCAGTCCATCTCACATATAAATACAGACCTCTAAGATTTTGGACACATACTATGGCGGGACAAGGCCCCGCCGTACCTTTGAATATACTTAGCCATAATGACAAGCTCCGGAACATTTGAGTTATCCCTTAACGTAGAAGAAGAAGTCATTCTAGTTGCATTAAGGATTGAATAAAGTGGATAGTCAAGGATTTTGGAAGCCCTAATTCATTCATAACTGATTAAACCCCAATAATTTAGATTACTTCTCGTAATTATTCTAGTAGTTAGATAAAAACCCAAATCAAATATCGTTTGTCAAATAGATAATCTAGAATAGATGTTCGGTAATTAGAAATCAGTCTTTGTGGACGATAAACTCGGTCTTACAGACTATATTACTTGTGAACGATACGTACACTTGTGTAAGCAATTGGACACGGTCCTAACAAGTTTTTGGCGCCATTGCCGGAGACTGACGTACTTCTAATATCGAACCATCTATTTTTATTTTTACTTTGGCTTTATTTTTATTTTTATTTTTACTGTTAGAACCATGTTGCCTTGATTTGCTTGTTGATTTTGGTCTATTTCAGGGATTTAGTGTATGCGAAGAAGGAGATGAGCAGATACGCTTGTTCCCTTCAACCCTGAAATTGAGAAAACGTGCAAGCAAAACAGGTGAAATAAAAGGATAGCTGATTCAGTGATCATGGACGACCAACCACCGAATCAGAATGGGGCAAACAACGAGGTTCCTGAATAGGTAGAGGAGCCAATACCGGTCCCAGCAGAAAGAAGCTTGGGAGATTATGTTCGCACTGCCATCGGTGCACATACACGATCGTGCTCCCAAAGAATAGGGGCAAACAACTTTGAGATCAAGTCAGCTATCCTGAGCATGGTCCAGAACATAGTACAGTTTAACCACCACATGCACATTGCCAACTTTCTGGAGTTGTGTGCCACTTTCAAGTACAATGGTATTACTGACGATTCCATTAGACTGAGGCTCTTTCCGTTCTCACTTAGGGACAGAGCCAAGAGCTGGTTGAACTCACTACATGCCAACTCTATCACCACCTGGCAGGACCTAGCCCAAAAGTTTCTTGCAAAGTTCTTTCCTCCTTCAAAAGCGGCAAAGTTAAGAGGAGAGTTAAACAATTATTACCATGTGGATGGTGAGTCACTCTACGACGCATGGGAGCGGTTTATGGATCTGTAAAGGAAATGCCCACATCATGGCATAGAGAAGTGGAACATCATTGATGCTGCTGCAGGGGGAGCATTCATGAGAAAGAGTGCCAATGAGGAACATGAGTTACTGAAAGACATAGCTGCTAACAATCATCGAGGGGCAGATGACAGGTCAGTGAATAGCAGGAAGACTATGGGCATACATGAATTAGATGTCATCACTGCCCTGAATGCACAGGTGGCCCTTCTGACGAAGCAACTGCAGCAGAACACTATGTCTGTGAATGTCGTCCAGGTGTCGGTAAATTATGAGATTTGCGGTGGACTGCACTCCTTTGACAGATGCACAGCGGTGGACCCTAATAATGTGTCAATAGAGCAGGTTCAGGCAGTTGGGAACTTTCAGCGGCCTTATAATTCCAACACATACAATCCAGGGTGGAGAAATCACCCTAACTTTTCGTGGAGGAACGACTGTGCCCAAAGAAGAACTATATCAAGGTAATTACCGTAACTAGCAAACACGTAATCAAAGCTCATCCTGCAGCTTTAGACCACTTACACAGGAGAAGTCACGATGGTGAGGATGCATTGCTTACACTCATCAATTCGCGATCGCTAATCGTCTCAAACTGTGTCCTCTCAGAACTCCGAAATGCAGTCATAATCGCGAAGATGGTAACCAACAGGCCGCAGGGTACTATCCCAAGCAATACAGTGGTCAATCCAAGAAAGCAGTGTCTGTCAGTGTTGTTAAGGAGTGGAAAGCAGTTGGAGCAGATTGCTCTCCAACCCGCAGTGGTTCATGAGAAAGAGGGTGAGAAAGCAGTTGAGGAAGAAAATGAGGGGGTCACTAAGGACCACCTTACAGTTGAGAAAGATCCACCAGCACCTTTGAGGGAATACACTGATAGAATCCCTTACCCTCATAGGCTCCAAAAGAAGGTCATATACAAGCAGTTCTCCAAGTTCTTGGAGGTATTTAAGAAGCTTCAAATCAATATCTCCTTCATTGAGGTGTTATAACAAATGCCCGCATACTTCAAAATCATGAAGAAGATACTTGGAAAAAAGAGAAGGTTGACAGATTATGAGACAGTAGCGCTGACAGAGGAGTGAAACTCCATCTTACAAAAGAAACTGCCTCCTAAGTTGAAAGAACCATGAAGCTTCACCCTGCTCTGCACTATTGGCAAAGTAACATGCAACAGGGCACTTTGTGACTTAGGGACTAGTATCAATCTCATGTCTCTGTCTGTATTTCAGAGATCGGGTTTGGGGGAAGCCAAACCAACCACAGTTAATCTGTAGCTGGCTGACTGAACCGTGGTGCACCCCAGAGACATAGTGGAAGATGTGCTTGTCAAGGTGGGAAAGTTCTTCTTCCCAGCAAACTTCCTCATTCTTGACATGGAGGAAGATGATGAAATACCCATCATTTTGGGGAGACCATTCCTAGCCACGGACAGAGCTCTAATCGATGTGGAGAAGGAAGAATTGAGACTACGGGTTCAGGAAGAAGAGATGGTATTCACGGTATTCAAATCCACCATTGAGTCCCCGGCCAACAACAAGTGCTTCGCAGTAAGCACAACTAACACCGAAGTTCAGCAAGCACAGACCAACAATAGGGAGATCATTCCTATAGCTGTGAACCCACAGGCTAGTTTGAAAGCTGCAACAAAGGTTCATGACATGAAAACTGACAAACAGGTAAATCTTATTGAACCCAATGATGTGAAAAAGAAAAATAGAGTGAGGAAAATAATTTCTAAGTGGATAGGTTGTGGGGTTAATTTACCCCAATGATCTGATAAGGAACCTACATCCGGCTACAAGACGTTAAAGATAGCGCTATGTGGGAGGCAACCCAATATTTAAATTCTGCAATTAGTTTAAATTGAACAGTATCACTTTTGGTATTTGTTGGTTGTGATGTGATGACAGGTGCGGGAATCGGAGAATGAGCAGGAAGAAAAGGGTGGAGAATACGGAATCGGGTCGGCACCGCGGTGCCATTCTTCAGGACCGTTGTGCCGAATGTTCAGAGAGGTCATAGTACTTTAGGCACTGCGGTGCCACTCTGCAGAACTGCGGTGCCGAGCGCGGACTCAGAAAGTAAAAAGCCCTAAATCCCCAAATCTCTTCCCACATCAACTCAACCCATTCCCTCTCTCTACAACGGCGAAAGCAGCCACCAGCCTCCCCTGTCCTTGGAACCTCCAATGACAATGATGGAGCAGTTGCTCCTAAATCAACAAAGAATGCTGCAAAACCAAGAGAACGTGATGCAGAATCAGCAGCAAATGATGCAAAGTCATCAACACCTGACCTAGCGTGTTGATGGTTTAAGTTCCATGTTCACCCAATGGTCAATGCAGTATCTGCCGCCACCACCACCATTTTCATCCGCTATTGTCTTTACATATTTGAGACAATGTGTCGTTTAAGTTTGGGGGGGTACTTATTTTATTTTTGTGTTTCTGTTTTTGAGTCGTTTTGATTGAGTTTTTGTGTCTTTTATTGTGTCTATATGAGTCAATTTTTTTTATGATCTTGCATGTTGTAGCTGCTTGAAACGCCTACTGAATTAAGTGAGATAATGTAATGAAATTAGAAGCTAAAATCTGTGTGCTTAAGTTAGATACTCCAAAAAATCATGAAAATCTAATTATTTGGGATATTTGTGCTTAGTTTATATGTTGTCAATTGTGAAAAATATCTATGAGTCTGCTTGCTTGTTATTTGAGGCAAAATAGTTAAGATATACATGTTAGGGAGATGATTCAGACATTTCTTTGTTAGCCCTTCTTACCTTTCATTACATATCATGCAGTAAATTGTATCCCTAGTTAGCCCCTTTGAGCCTAAAATAAAAGTTATTTCTTTGACACCACATATTCTCTTGTGTGCCATAAGCAGTAATTGAAAATAGGGATAAAAAATGTGAAAAAGAAATACAAAAGAGAGTGAAAAATTGATTCACCCTAATAAAAAAAATATAAAAGCTTAAGTTTGGGGGTGCCTATGTGAATTTGTTTCATACTCTCAAAAAGAGAAGAGGGGAAGGATAGGTATGAACTGAAAAAAATACCAAAAAGATGGACAAAATGGTTGAATGAAAAAAACGCTTATGGTACGTAATTTGAGCCTAAATGCCAACTTTTACCTACCCCTGCCTAAGCCTACATTACAACCCTGAAAAGTTATGAAGATCTCTAGTATGTATGTCTATGATTAGTGGAGAATAACAAGTAAACAGGCTCATAGAACTAAAAGAAGTTGACATGCATAGGTTAATGTTCATATTCCCATTGAGTGTGATTGAAATGAATTTACGAAATATCTGGCTTGAAATTCTAGATTGTTATATTCATGCTATATATGTTCCAGCATATTATCCCAACTGGCATTCATGTTTTTCTAAGTACCATTGTGCAGCTGCTTGATTAGAGTCTTGTGAGTCATTGTTCTTTCTGTTTTTTTGATTTTGTTTTGATCTTTGCTCGAGGGCGAGCAAATGTTAATTTTTGGGGGTATTTGTTAGGCGTATTTTGTATACGCTTTTTGAGTCATTTTTAGTTAGTATTTTTTCCATTTTCATTTAAATAAGTGTTGTGTTAGGGTCGTTTTTCTTTCTTTTGAGTCACAACTGTTCAAAAAGGCAAAATGGCGAAAATGAGCGAAAAGTGGGCACAAAAGGAGGGTCCCGAGGCAAAAAGGACGAAAGTTGACAATTCAAGATAAAAGACTTCAGCACCGCGGTGTCGTTCATACAGGACTGCAGTGCCATAATTACTGAGAGGTTGCAGTACTTTCGGCACCACGGTGCCAATGCGAGGAATTTCAGATCTGAAGTAAAATTGGTCAAGGAAAGAAGGGTCCAGAAGGCACAAAATTTGCAACATGCTTAAGCACTAGGAATTATTCTATTGAAGGGAGTTGGTCATTCTAACACACAACACATCACACGACAAAGATTGGAAGCTACAATTGGAGACTTTAGTTCGCAGTACTTTTCTTTCTTTCTTTTTAATTCAGTTTATGTTTGGAATTGTATAAATTCTTAGCGTGATTATGGCTAGGAGCTAAACACTTTATTAGGGCTTTTCTTTTGAATCGCTTGAAATTCTATTTCATGACTTAATGCATTAGTTGATTTCTTCTTCACTTGATTAAGATTTATTCAATAATTGGTATGAATGTTTGATAGTTAATTGATCACTAATTATCATAACCTATATGATTTCGAATCAAGAACCGAGAGGAGAGATTTGGATATGATGTAATTGAATAGACATAGGTTAAAATCGCGGACGAAAGTATTCCGATACTTGTGTAGCATTATAGGCTACTGTTCTTAATCCTCCTATGTGGTAAATCCTATCATAGAAATATGTATGGTTACGTCAGGGTTGAGCGATTATATATCCTAACCGGAATATAAGACAGTCTAGTTAACCGGTATCTTAACGTAGAAGAAGAAGTCATTTTAGCTGCATTAAGGATTGAATAGAGTGGATAGTCGAGGATTTTGGAAGCCCTAATTCATTCATAACTGATTAAACCCCAATAATTTAGATCACTTCTCGCAATTATTCTAGTAGTTAGATAAAAACTCAAATCAAATATCGTTTGCCAAATAGATAATCTAGAATAGATGTTCGGTAATTAGAAACCAGTCTCTGTGGATGATAAACTCGGTCTTACAGACTATATTACTTGTGAACGATACGTACACTTGCGTAAGAAATTGGACACGGTCCTAACACCTACTCTTTATAGGAGCCTTGCAGGTGCACTTCAGTATCTCACATTTACTAGGCCAGATATTGCTTATGTTGTTCAGCAGGTATGCCTATTTATGCATGCCCCAGGGAGTCTCACTTTTCTGTCCTTAAGTGTATCATCTGATACATTAAGGGGACACTTGATCATGGTTTGCGCCTATACCTCTCTGCGCCAAACATGTTGATCTCTTATACGGATACAGATTGGGCAGCATGTCCGGACACGTGACACTCAACCTCCGACTTTTGTGTTTTTTTAGGGGACAATCTGGTTTCATGGTCTGTCAAGCGACAGACCACCCTATCTCGTTCCAGTGTCGAGGCTGAGTACAGAGGCGTTGCAAATGTAGTATCTGAGATTTGTTGGCTCGGAAATTTACTGTTACAGCTTCAGTGTCCTTTGCATCAGACATCTATTGTGTACTATGATAACATCTCTGCGATCTATCTTTCTCGCAACCCGGTTCAACATCAGCGAACCAAGCACATTGAGATGGACATACATTTCGTTCGTGAGAAGGTTGCGCTAGGACATGTCAGAGTATATGTTTCTTCATCATATCAGTACGCAGAGATATTCACCAAAGGACTTCCCCGGCAATTATTTCTTGACTTCAGATCCAGTCTCACCGTCCGGCCTCCTCCCCCTCCGACAGAGGTGGTGTATAAACGTGTATAGTCACAATATAAAATCTCTACCCATAATTAGAATATATTCCATATTTTGTGTAAATATAATTATGGTAAGACTAGGATTGCTCTTGTAATTAGGACTGGGATTCTTATTATATAAGTGATGAATATTGTACACTATATATATTAATATTAATAAAAAAGACTTTTTAATAAAGATTAATATCATCTTTAACTTCTAAATTCCGGCTACTACTTAATGGATATATGCTTTTGTCTTTTTAATTTGCGAGTATACTACTATGATAGTTGACCCAAAAAAAAGAGGACCACTCCTATGATAATTGATAGGATAAGCACCACTTGTGATAGAATGATAGGAGGAATAGCTTTTAAATTTATAATTAAAGATTTCAGATTCAAATTTTAAAAATAAAAAATTTCTAGATAAAGAAAGCAATAAAACTTTCCGTAATAAGCTTTTTATAGCGTAAAACCTCTATTACACGTGAATTCGAATTAATTAAAGAGATAGCTAGATTACAGATACCAAATGATTGAAGAAAAAACAAATTTGATAACTATGTATTAACCTGTACATATAATTATATCATAGTTAGAATATATTTCATATATTATGTAATAATTATATGTACACGTTAATACTATGTTTTTCATGCATTATTTGCAACTTATAGATTTGGCGTGCTCTTTTCATATTATACAGGATAAATACGACCGAATACTGCTTTGTATTATTAAATCCAAATCCCAAGGACACAATTCATAAAACAGTGATGCTCATTTGTTCACAACTTTAAGTAAGGAAAAAGTGATCGAATTATAAGAATCAAGTGATCAAATTAGCGTCGCGACTCTGGCCTCCCAATTAGCGCAGCGGATCTGGCTTGAGGCGCCGCGGAGCTCCAGCGTTGCGGCCCTTCGCGACTCCACGGCAATTCCGATTCGTTTCATCTTACATGTCGCACACTTCTTCCTTCATTTATCAACGTGGAATACTTGTCATTTGGCCAATAACCGTCCATCATTTCATGTCTCGAACATTTTAATTATCTACCAATATCTCTTTCACTAATGAAATTTACGATACTTGGCACTACGAATGCACGTATGTGGAATCGACTTTTCCGACGTGCGGGGCCCCAATTATTCGAGTCATAAATAACATGATAAACTTAATTCCATTTTAGTAAATTTCCAACAATCCCCTCTTGAAAGAGATTTTGGCGCACTCACAAGGTGTCTTTCTAGCAATCTTTCGGCGGATCGATGTTCAGTCCTCTATCTTCCCCTGCGACATGCACTAGTCTCTATTTTGAGCAATCGGAAACCCTATGTTTCGACTATTGAGTTCTCTCACATCAGGAGTAAGAGTGATAATTCATTGCTCATATATCGTCGTGGCTCTTTCTTGGCTTATATACTATTATATGTAGATGATATTATCTTGAATGTCTCTTCTGATGCATTACGTCAGTCTATCATGACAATGCTCAGTTTTGAGTTTGCTATGAAAGACTTAGGACCCTTGAGTTACTTTTTGGAGATTGTTATCACTCGTCATGCAAATGGATTGTTCTTATCCCAGAGGAAGTATGCAGCAGAGATTATTAAGAGGGATGAGATGTCATCATGTAAGTCCACTTCCACTCCGGTTGATAATAAGCCCAAGCTAGGTGTTGCGGCTGGCTCACCTTACGAGGGTTCGACCCGCTATCGCAGTCTTGCAGGGGCCCTTCAGTATTTTACGTTCACGAGACCAGATATTACGTATGTCGTACATCAGATGTGTTTGTTTATGCATGATCCCAGGATTGAGCACATGAATGCGCTCAAATGCATTATTTGATACATCCAGAGGACACTTGACTATGGCTTGCATTTATATCTTTCGTCGACGTCTACACTTGTATCATATACAAATGTTGATTGGGGTGGTTGTCCAGACACCAGACGATCTATGTATCGCTATTGTATATTTCTTGGTAATAACTTGTTCTCATGGTCTACAAAGCGTCAGTCGACGTTATCACGTTCTAGTTTAGAGGCAGAGTATCGAAGGGTAGCCAATGTGGTCTCTGAATCCTGTTGGTTACATAATCTTCTTTTAGAGCTTCATTGTCTTATTCAAAAAGCTACATTGGTTTATTGTGATAATATTAGTGTCATCTACCTTTCTGATAATCCGGTTCAGCACCAACGCACTAAACATATAGAGATGGATATCCACTTTGTTCGCGAAAAGGTAGCTCGTGGATAACTACGCGTCTGTCATGTCCCTTCTAGGTATCAAATTACAGGCATCTTTACCAAAGGTCTTCCCTCGGTCCTTTTTGAAGATTTTAGGAACAACCTCAACGTACGAAGACCGCCCGCTACGACTGTGGGGGTGCGTTAAGAACGGACGTGATATACACTTCTTACCATAAGTGTATATCACGGTTTAGTCTTCAAATTAGTGTAAATATTTTAATGTAAATTTTGTATTAATTAGTATTGTACATTTACCATAATTATAGGATTCTTGTACTACTAGAATAGGGTTTTGGTATTAAAATAGGAATAGGATTTTCCTATTATGAAAATTGTAAATTGTATATATTCTCTTTCATTAATGAAAATAATCAAGTATATATACAAGTTACAATAGGATCAAGTTACAATATTGAGAAAACTGAGCGTAAAAAAATCGTACTATTAATAATATTGTCCGGACTTTATTAGCTCATGCTTCCGTCCCTCCTTCCTTTTGGCATCATGCTCTACAAATGACTACTTATCTATTAAATATACTTCATACCAAAGGATTGCAGTTTAAATCACCTCTCCAAATTCTTTATCATTGAGATCATTCGTATTCTCATCTTATGATCTTAAAATTCTAATTAAGACCACTTTGTTCGAGAAAAGATAGTTCGTGGATAGGTACGCATCTGTCATATCCCTTCAGGTATCAAATTGCAGATATCTTTACGAATGAATTATTTCTTTCACGGTATATCTCATATATTTAACAGTGAACTTTTCCTACGATCGTCAGTTGTAGTCAAAACTAGTCAAATATCAATTATATGACTTCAAATTTTCTAAATAACCTCCTTAGACTATTTCCAACGAGTCTAAACAACACTTACTCTAAATTTATCATGAAAAACATATTCGAAATTCAAACCCATTTTTTATCTAGTTTGTTCAACAATGATGAATTACGTTTTAGTATCGATTTTCATCATCTTACAAAATCAATACTTTTACTGCGATTTGAGCTCCAAACGTAACAATAAATCGAGTTTGTCAACTGTCAATCTAGAGACAGTCAGACAGCTGAGTTGAATAATAGAAATAGAGAAAGTGACTTAGCTTTCAAATTATATACAATATCGGGTAAGGGCTGTAAAATATGGCTAATTTTTGTTAGAAACTTGGTTAGGGTAGCTGAGAGTGTAAAAATCTCCATTTTAATTAATTAATTTATTTTCTTATAATTCATTTATTTATGAAACAAAATTAATAAACATTTCTTTATTATGACTATATAATATATATCAAATAAAAAAATCTACATATTTTGATAAGATTTTTATGGGTCAATTTGTGGTATATATTAAGTCTATATCCCAACTTTTAGATGAGTTGAAATTAAATGAATCAAAATGGATTTAACTAATAAATTGGCGGATCACTAACAGTGGCTTGTGAAGAGGTCAGTTTTTTGGATTTTTTTTATCAAAACGACGTCGTTTTGGATGAAACGGTACGTTTTAATTTTTTCCGATCAATTTTTTTTTTTGCATGCACAAAAACATCTCTGCATCACTAGAATTTGTTTGCTGGTTCCACCACTGATCACTAACCCGCTAAACTTAGACGGGTTGGCAGAATATTATTTTCATGAGCTTATTTTGCCACCATTTAAAACAAAAAACAACAGCCCCTAGCACTTCTTTATGATCATTTAAGGCAGCTCGACTTTATTTATCCGTAAATAACACTTTACGAAAAAGTGCCATAACTCATTTAAAGAGTACCCTACCTATGAAGAATTCAAGAGCAAGTCAGTCAACTATTTAATGTACAATTTCCCTAACTCAATTAATTCCTACACCACTTTGGGATTGTATTGAAAAATTCAGTACTACAAAGTCTCAATTTCATTTTTTTTGGCGTAGTCATTTGATAAGATTTGTTCAATAATTTGGTTAGACATTTGAATTTTTCCTGTAAAAGACCGTATCAGTTATGTGAAATTGTCAACCATTTATCCACTATTGGATCATGAGAATGAATAGTAATGCAACGTGCAAGCATTGTAACCCATGGTGCAAAACCACAAAGCATGAACAACTAGATATATTGTGTAACCATAGATCAACTTCACAACTCTAGGTAACTTCAAGTTCTCAAGTCATACAATTATGAGTAAACTTGAACATGTAGAGTGTCAATATGGAAAAACTTCCTTATAGCTGCAAGTTAAATGAATCAGTTATTTTATTTTATTTAGGATAATGGCGATATCCGAGCCAGCTTATACACACATCGACTATTTGAGTAAACACATTAGTTTATATGAAATATTTCCTACCAAAAGAGGCTGCAGCATGAGAAATTTTGGGAAATGTCGGGTTTACAATGCCCCTGTTTACTTCACTGAATCAGTGATTGTAGTTTATGTTACATAGATATAATTGCAGCAATAATAGACTTGATAAAGAAAGACAGGAAATAGCAACAACAAATCGATGATAAACGACCTTGAAGTAGTAAACATTTAACCCTGAAGTAGTATATGCACGCATATTAAAGCAATTGTCTCTGTTCATTTATGTAATTCTAACAGGAGAAGGGCATATCAATTTGGCCGAGGGATACACTGCCAACCTGTACAATGTTGAAGGTAGTGTTTGAGATCATCACTCGGGCGTTCAACAGTCCAGGTTTGATAAAATTCGAATGGATTGAAGACGTCATTTTCACTGCAAGTAGACAATAAACCAGCCTGAGTTCCACAAACAAACAAGTCATCTTCAGATTTAATGCTACCGGTACATGCTTCTTCCTTGTCAGCTGCCTGTAGGATGAAACAAAGAGTCAGTTAGGTAGTGAAAGAGACTATTTCAAATCCGGAGATCATTATAGATATCAATTTAAGAATTGGTGGTACATAAGCAAACCAAAATTTCAAATATCTATCAGTTGTCGTCTAGAGTATTGTGACAAAATAGGCCTTAATAGTGCCGTGAGCTTTCCTCACTTTGTTCTTCCACGTGACTTCCACTTTCATTAATAAATGTTGGAAATTTAATAATGTGGAATTAAGTTTAATTCATTATTTATGACTCGAACAATTGAGGTCTCGCACGTCGGAAACGTCTTTCCACACACGTGCACTCGTAATGCCAAGTATCGTAAATTTCATTAGTGAAAGAGATATTGGTACGTTAGTAAACGTTTGAGATGTAAAATGATGGACGGTCATTGGTTAAACGACGAGTGTCCACGTTGGTAAATGAAGAAAAAAGTGTAAGATTGAAACGGGTCGAAAAAGGGTCGCGGCGTCACCGCGGAGCGGGGGCGCCACCCCCACAAGGGCCGCAACGCTTGGTTGGCAGTAGCTCACTGAAGCCGCGATGCTAATTCCGCAGCGCCGCGACACTTCCGAGACAATGTCTGTGCGACGGAAGTCCAAAAGTTTGGCTGATTATGGGGATGTTTTGGAGCATTCAAATGTCAGTTTTTCCTCCATAAATCAGCCATTATTTGGCTGCATTACTTGGTGAATTAAGTGGCCATTACATGACACTTAAATGATCATTATATGTGCACTTGAAGAGGCATTCTTACACTACTATATATTGAGGCCTTTGGCTCAATTGGAGACTACACCATACTTACACTCAAATTTTTTGATCTTTTTCTTCCTCTCTAAGCATTCTTTCACACACCCAAAGGTTCTTCTTTAGTAAACACTTGAGTATCCTTTGCTCATTTGTTAAGTTGTTGTTTTATCTTGGGAGACAATTGTCCACTAACGTAAAAGGATATATACGGGACAATCTTGTCTTAAGGACAGAGTGAATATCACTCAATTCAGCAGCCCCATGTAACGCTACCAGATTTAGTGTCTTGGTTTCAGGTTATCTAGATCAAGAAGCTTGCTGCAGTTGGAACGAAGATCTAAGACTTCAAGACGGACTCAAGAACTCAAAAGGCTTATTGTGGCCACAATACTTGTTTGCTAAAAGTGTGTTGCTTTTGTAATTCTTAACAGTTTATGCTTTCGTAGCATTTGTAATAGTTGTTTACTATTCCCGTACATCCATTGTTATTCCAACAATCTGAAGACAAGATTTGTATTAGTGCTCGAAAGATGTTTGCCAGATATGTTCCCAAATCTGGCTGTGGTTTTCTTGTTGAAACCAGTTCTGTTGACAGTTCAACCACTGTCTCTGTCATCAAATTTGTACCTAGTTTTGGGTCTCTCTTTGACGATAGTTCAAATCTGTTCCCTGTCAAAGGACGGATCTCTGGATCTGATGTTGAGCTTTACGATACTAGTGATAGTCATGCTGGTGCGGCCAATGATCAAGGAGGAGTTGTAGCAGAGGCCTACATCTATCCCAGACAAAGGATCCGAAGAGTGGTAAGGAGGAAATGGACATGTAGTCTGACGAAGGGACTGACGTGGGCCATATTCCAAAAGGTATAAGTTAATTATTCTTCTTTGTCTAAAATGAGATTAAATAATGTCTGATTAAAATGAATAAAGGTTAGGAATATGAAAAGTTTTTTCAGAAAAATTATATTCCTTACGCTTTAAAATCAGAAGTTTAATCTCACTTTCCTTCCCGTTTAAAGATTAGGCTATTGTAATCACCCCTCTAAACTCTAAAGTATGGACTTACGTTGTAATAAAATTGAAATTATGGATAATCCTAGGTAAGCGCCAGGAATTTTTCTGGGCACCAATCACAAGGGAAGATGATTAGAGGACTAAAGACAAGGACTATAGACAAACCTGTCACTGTTTCCGACAGAAGATCCTTCATTTGATAGGATGATATTGGACACTCAGTCATACTAAGCCTATGGCGACTGGAGTAGGCCAGAGTTTCCAGATCTTAAATGGTCTGAAGGCCAATAGAAAGGCAGAAAAGAAATTGGACACTCAGTCTGTCAATGCAACTAGAGTGGGCCAGAGTATCTAGATCACATATGATCCGGTTACGCCCTAACCACGTGCAAGAGGTTGTTCATGTGAAGCAACGCCACCTTCAAAGTAGAAGGAGTTGAAGAGGTTGTCTTCAAAGGACTTCAGGGAATGGGATCACTCTAAAGGAGGCGATACATGTCCCAAACTTGGTTTCAAGGACGCTGTCGGTCAAGCTGGTTGAGACTAGTCCAAGTAATAACTAAGAATGGTACAATATGTCTATAGCAAAATGAATGATGCATCTATGCCATCACAGATCAAGACACGTTAAATAGAAAGTCATTCAAAGGTTAGCTAAGTTGAGATTGTTGCCTTCACATAAACCCTCAAAATGAATGTGAGGTAGGCGAAGAGGCAAAATCACTTTTCCATTCCGTCAAAGGAATAGCGAAAGAAGCATCGCTCCTCTATAACTTAGTCACACCCACGTGGGTGATTTGGAGCTTGTACAAATAGAGGGGGGAGACAAGTACGTTGTGACTTTCATTGATGATGGTACAAAGCAAAAGATTAATCTCTAGGTATCCACGCTCTCTATCAATCGTCCTAGGCACATCAAGAACCTCTAAGATGGGCAGCACAAGTGTAGGTTTCCAGATTTCAGAAAGGCAGGAAAATCTCAAAAAGTAATGCACCCAAAGACTCATTTGAAGCAAATATGCTTTGTTATAAAGCAAATCCATTCCCAGAAAAGGGCGCACATGTTACCTTCCGTTGAACGATGATGAAGCTTTACCTACAAGACCCTCAATTTTATCATCCGAATCTAGATTTTTTATTATAATTTGGCTAAGAATCATAAAGGGGACAGAGTAGGTGAATTTAAGGTTAACTAGCTTCGGATTGAGGCTTAGTTGTCTGTTTGTTTTGTTTAGCTACCCTACCACAGTAATTTTGAATTTCAAAGATTCTAAGAATCAACTTAATGGGAGAAGTGCTACAGAGGTGGCAATAAGTTACTTGAGCTATGTTTTCAGGAAACTAACTCCAACTTTCTAAAACATGTAGATTGGTCCTGTTGATCAGTTTTAGTTAAGAGCAAATTAAATATGGAGAATAATTGGAATTCTTACTTTTTCTTTTTCTTGTCTAGGAATTCCTATTTTTCCTTTTCTTGTCCATTAGAAGTAGATGAGAAATTGAACTTCTGATTAGGGGTGCACAATTTTCGGTCCGGACCGACCCTCTTTGGACCGGACCGAACCGGACCGAGATTATCGGTCCGGTCTTCGGTCCTTTAAAATTCTTGTTTCGGTTTTCGGTCCGGTCCGGACCGATTTTTTTTTATTTTTTATAATATATATATATATATATAATTTATATAATTCCTAATATATATAATATATTTAATATATATAATTCCTAATATATATAATTTATATAATTCCTAATATATATAATTCCTAATATATATAATATATATAATATATATAATTCCTAATATATATAATTCCTAATTTTCTAAATTCCTAATATATATAATTTATATAATTCCTAATATATATAATTCCTAATATATATAATATATATAATATATATAATTCCTAATATATATAATTTCTAATTTTCTAAATTCCTAATATATAATATATATATATATATATATAATTCCGGGTCGGGTTCCGGGGCTCGGTTTTTTTAAAAAAAATTGAATTTCCAATACTGAAATTGACATTCTCGGACACATTACCACAAAAATTGTACGTTGAAATCTATTGTACATCGCGAGATATTTAGATTTGAAAAGGAGAAAAACGTAACGATTTGGGAGAAAAGTGAAATTGAGGGGCAAGATGGACGTTTTTGGAGAAATCGGCTGAAGCAAAGTTATGACCATTTAAAGTTTCACTAATTTACAACTTATATTTGATATGTCAATACGTACGGGCTGGCCGGGGCCGAGGTGGTCAGTGGGGGGAGGGGGCTGGGGCTGGTGGGAGGGGGATTCGGTCCAAGATGGGCATCGACCGAAAATGACCGGACCGGACCGAGAAATTCGGTCCGGAGAATCCGAATGTTCGGTCCTCGGTCCGGTCCGGTCCGGTCCGATTTTGACCCTTTGTGCACCCCTACTTCTGATATGGTCTTAGAAAATTATCACCTCTTGAACTAACTTTTGGAATTGAGCTAAGCCCAATGTCGATTTCTTCACATGGTGTCAGATTAGGCCCATCTCAATTCTTAGTTTACTTGATGTTGGTTGGACCACCATATTATGTTGTTCATGCTCCAATTGGCAGGCCTAGCGTGTTGGGGGTGTTAGAAGCCCAACATCAGTTGTGGAATGAGAAATTGGTCTCCTTATATGATATTGGGCAATACTTACATCTTGAGCCATAACTACCCCTACCCTTACTTATTTTTGGTTTTCCACCGGGTATCCGGTACCCGCATTGGAGCCGACTAAATACGGATTTGTGCCGGGTAGTCCCACAATTGGGACCCCAACCCTTACGGCACACCAGTCTTTATGCCCCACCCAAATCCAACTGATTTTCTTTTTTCCTTTTCTTCCTCATCTTTTGCTCTTTCCCTTTCCGCAATTCTTTTCTACTAAACACTTTTGTAAAGTAATTCAAAGCTTTGTTTGGGATAATAGAGAAAGAAAAAGGTTTTCTGAGTGACTCTGACAAAACTCAAAAGAAGCAATCACAAGCATTTTCAAGGAACAAAATACAGATTAATGTGTTCGCCAATTCCAAGAGAAAAAGTAGAACCTCACATAGGCAGAGTTGACATGAAAGGCAGCTTAATTATTGATTAAAATACAGATCAATTAATTTCATTTACAGTTTTGGGTTAAACTTTTGTAAAGATAAACTATGCAATGGCACGGATGCTTTACGTAGAACTGCTGATAACTTAACAGAAAAGGGTAACTTGCTACCATTTTCACAACTAATGGATTTAAATGCCACATGTATCAGCTTAAGGGTGGCATTGCTACAAAAGAATTTTGCATAAAGGAAAATAGTAGATGTTTATCACACTGTTTTTGGTAGCAAAATAAAATACTCCTAAGTAGCAGTTAGTAGATTTACCTTCTCAGTGAGATATTTAAAGGCCACCTTTTTTTGTCCAGCTTCATATATGTTGCATTGGGAATATATCTGACATGAGAGATATTTAAGTTATCAACAACAGCATGGACAAAATATTACTGAATTTGCATAACTCTAATTCCCCGCCCTTCAAAAAGATGAGCGAGAGAGAGAGAGAGTACCTGTGATTCTACACTTGCGCAAACAGCATAAATTCCCCAGTTCCTGGTGTAGTTATTGTACAAATGAACTTTGCCAAACCTAACACGAGGATGCCGCTGTCTAGTTCCATCAAAGAAGCAATGGTGAATGGTGACCCTTATACATCTGTCACTACAATTAGAAGGATCTGCTCCAATAAGAATTGTTTTATCGTGCTTTGAAAAGTGACACCTGATTGCAAAAACAAGGTTTAAAATACAAAATAGATGTCATAATAAGATATGGTGTTAATAATACTTTTGGTCCCCCAATTATTGGTAAATTCTAACTTTAGTCCCTGTGATATCTGACCTTCAATTACTTGAAATGTGCACTTTTGATCCCTTTGCCTATGAATATTCACAAATTTTCAGAATTATTATGGTTGTCCATGTGTTATGTTAAACTTGCACTGCTACTTTATACTTCTAAAAGTAGTCCAAATATAACATATTTCTTATATAAAAACACACATTTTTAATTAATTGAGGTTAGAGTGTCAGGGTCATATATCACAAGAAACAAAATCAGAATTTATCAATAATTGCTGAACCAAAACTGCTATTTTCCCTAAGATATATGATAAAGATGGTCCAACTGACCTAGAAACAGTAATATCTGTGCTCTCTCTTGTGATGTCAATTAAACCATCACCATAGTCACTAAGGCTACAACGATCTATCCAAATATGCCTCGACTTTGGTTTAATCTGAATGCCATCAACATCAGGTCCTCTACCTCCCTCAAACTCTAGATTGCAGATGATTACATGTTCACATTCTTTCAACCTCAAACCTTTCCCTGTGAGTTTGACTTTTTGTCCTCGCCCGTCAATAGTTTTGTAAGACGAGACACTCAAATAAGAACGGAGCTCAATGGTCCCTGAAACTTCAAAGACGATCCATAGTGGTTCTTTTTTACGACATCCATCTCGAAGTGATCCTGGCCCATCATCTACAAAATATTATTGAAAGATAAGTCATATAGTATTATCAGAGACAAAGAACAATCCAACAAGTCACACTATCTAGATGAAAGCCAAAAGCCTTCATATATATCCATTATCTATTTTAACTAAAACTGGTATAAGAATGAGAAGTAAGATATTCACTTAGACTTTGACTGCACATGTGCAAGGATAGTGATATTAGTTAACAGTGACAGGGTATCAAGTAGAATGGTGATACTGCTAACTTTCCAATAGAGTGATTCCCAACTTTCTTCTAATTGTTTCTTCACTACTGCTTAATGATGATAGAGAACTCAGCTGCGCAAACATCCAACCTAGAGTACAACCTATTCAGACAGTCAACAGATGGGAAAACTTATGGAGCAACATGAATCCTCACTATTCCATTTAAGGCCAAGCATGGTGTAACTTACCACAACAATCTCAATCCCAAACAAGTTGGAGTCGGCTATATGAATTCCCTCTACCATTTAAGGTCAAGCATAATGTAACTTACAACAACAACAATAACTACCACTATGCCCAATCCCAAACAAGTTGGGGTCCGCTATATAAATCCCCACTGTCACATTTAACATCATAGTGTAACTTACAACAACAACAGCTATGCCTTAGTCCTAAACAAGTTTGAGATCAGCAACATGAATCCTCACTATTCCTCATTTAAGGTCAAAGCATAGTGTAACAACAACAACAATTGCTCAGTCCCAAACAAGTCTAATATGAATCATCATTATTCCATTTGAGGTCAAGCATAGTGTAACTTATAACAAGAACGAAAACTAAGCCCTCATTTCCAAACAAGTTGGAATCAGCTATATGAATTCTCACTATTCCATTTAAGATCAAACATAGTATAACTACAACAATAACATGCCCACTGTATTCACACAAGTGGGGGTAGCATTTCCGATAGACCTCGACTCAAAAGAAATATAGTCATCAAACATAGTATAACTAATTACAACAAATAATTTAACACAAAGACAAGAAGAAACACTAACCATTGAGATTAACAACTTGATAAACATGACCATCACGACCACCAATGGAGGAACAACCAAAGCCTTCAGCTTGACCAGCAAGACCACGCAAGGTGGAGTCAAGATTAGCATAAGGCAAAGTTAAACCCATCTCTGTATTCTGGGTTTGTTGTGTTGCAGAGTAACCCGATGATGACCCATAAATATAAGGTGGAGCTGTGGGCCCTTGTTGATGATGGTGATGTTGTTTCCTGTGAGTGTAACGGCCATGGTGGTTCCCCATTTATGAAAGAGAGTTGATTAATTGTTACTACTATTACTAACTGCTATTGAATTTATGATGTTTAAAACACATTCTAGTGTATTAAGCTCGGGCTATACGATGAGTCGAGAAAAGGGTCGCATCCAAAAGCTATTTTCACGCTTCAATTTATGATGTTTAACGCCAAAATAAATTGAAACTTTTGCATTGATTGTAATTTGTAGCCCACTCTCTTTGTTGTGTCTCTACGACTCTTGAAACTGAAAGCTGCCGACACTATTTTTTGGTAGCACAAAAAAATAGTGTAAATCACCAAGAATATTTAAGCATTGTTTTTTTTTTTTTTTGTTGACGAAGGAACCGCGTCCGCTACTCTTTCGAGTGCGTCTGAGAAACTCCCCTTAATACCAGAAACCACGCCAACCGATTAATCACACTTCGGCCAGTGTGCGCCAACCAAAGAAGGTTTATGCAGGGGATCGAACTCGTGATTTTGCGATCCCGCGCTCTATTGCTACACCAACTTGGCTACCCTTGCGGGTAATATTTAAGCATTGTTGATATTCCAAATTTAGTGGTTTAGTAACCAAAATTTGCAAATGGAATTGATTCATAGGATGTGAGATTATTTAAATTTGTGGTTGGATGAATTTTTATTTTTTATGAAAATAATTTTAGCCTTTAAAAATATTTGAATAATTTTCTATTGACAAATTAAGCTCATGAGGATAGACTTTAAGTAGTGGTAAAAACAGGCCATTTGTTCAAATGCCTTCCTCATGTTTCAAGGCCCAAATACCCACCCGCTTCACAAAGCCCATATATTGGTAGTATTGTAGTTTCACAAATGTCCCACATCGGCAAATAGCTGAAAAAGTACGCGGCCTCAAGCACTTTATAAGGAGCTCGTGCTTGTAAACGAAAATTTGTTGAAACTAATTTTTGCATAGTATGGAATAACTGTTGTTAAAATGGTTCTAATCAGAAATTGAGTTAGAGATTCATTTTATAGGTGAAAATGGTTCTAATCAGCTGAGTTAGAGATTCGTTTTATAGAGTTTGAAGACAAGTAGTTTTATCCTATCTGAAAAATTCTTTAATAAGTTCGGTTAATGTGGTAAAAAATAAATATGTATGACTCATAAGCAAGGAAAAATAATGAATAAGCTAAAATTCAAGTAAGAAATAAGTGAATAGATAATGGATCTCCGTGTATATTGTTTTGAGAGAAAAATAATGTTAGTGTTACTGTTGAAGATTAAATAATAATAACAACAACAACAACATACCCAGTGAAGTCCCACAACGTGGATCTGGAGAGGGTAGAGTGTACGCAGACTTTACCTATACCTTGGTAAGTAGAGAGGTTGTTTCCGAAAGACTCTCAACTCAAAGACAAAGCATAAGCACAAGCAAAACAAAGCAAGAGAAATAGTCAAACCCGGACACGAAATTTAAAGCAGTATGACAATGATAGTAACAAAAGTGAATAAGTCATGATAAAACATTCCGAAAAAGAAGCAGTAACTAACGCATGTAAACAAGATAAACACAATACACAAAAGAATATACATCAACATAAATCAAAGGACACTGGACTATAAAACAATAATGTGCCTACTATTATGATATGTTGGGCAGGGCTACAATAATAACACTACAACTATCATTATGTAAGCGTAAGTAGGAATACGCTCAACTGCCTATCACTATAATCTGTGTCCTCCACAACCCCCTATATAAGGTCATGTCCTCAGTAAGTTGCACCTGCTTCATATCCCGTCTAATCACCTCTCCCCAATACTTCTTCGACCTACCTCTACCCCTTCTGAACCCGTTCATAGCCAACCTCTCACACCTCCGCACTGGGGCATTTGTGCCTCTCCTCTGCACATGTCTGAACTATCTCAACCTTGCTTCCTCCATCTTATCATCCACCAAGGCTACTCACACTCTGTCTTGGATATCATTATTTCTAATCATATCCCTCCTTGTATGCTCACACATCCATATCAGCATCCTCATCTCCGCAACTTTCATCTTTTGGATGTGCGAACTCTTGACTGGTCAACACTCCGCCACATACAACATAGTCGGTCTAACCACCACCCTATAGAACTTGCCTTTAAGTTTTGGTGACATTTTTTTATCGCATAAGACTACAGATGTGAGCCTCCATTTCATTCACCCTACACCAATACAATGTGTGACATCGTCATCAATCTCTCCATTCCCTTGAATAACAGACCCGAGATACTTGAAGCTTTCTTTCTTTCGAATGACCTGAGTACCAAGCCTCACTTCAGCGTCTTTTTCATAGTCGTTCCCATTATTGAACTTGTACTCCAAGTATTCTGTCTTGGTCCTAGTTAGCCTGAATTCTTTAGACTCCAGAGTTTGTCTATAATCCTACAGCTTAGCGTTCACTTCACTACGAGTCTCATCAATCAGGACTATGTCGTCTGAGAATAACATACACTATGGAACCTCTCATTGAATTTGTCGCGTTAGTCCATCCATCACCAAGGCAAATAAGAATGGGCTAAGAGTTGATCTCTAGTGCAGCCCCATCATCACGGGAAAGTGCTCTGAGTATCCTCCTACTGTTTGTATCCTGGTCTTAGCTCCATCATACATATCCTTGATCGCCCTAGTGTACGCCACAGGCACACCTCTAACCACCAAACATCTCCATAGAACCTCCCTGTGGATTTTGTCGTATGTCTTCTCGAGGTCGATGAAAACCATATGTAAGTCTCTCTTCCTCTCCCTATAATGCTCCATCAACCTCCAAATAAGATGAATGACTTTTGTAGTCGAACGCCCCGATATGAATCCAAACTGTTTTCATAAATAGACACGTCTCTTCTCACACTTATCTCCACGACCTTTTCTCAAACTTTCATAGTGTGGCTTAGCAGCTTCTGGATGTCACCTTTGTTATTGTACAAAGGAATCATTGTACTCCACCTCCATTTTTCGGACATTCTTGCCATCTCAAAATGACATTAAATAACTCAGTCAGTCACTCGAAACCTACCCTGCCTGCGCTCTTCCAAAATTCAACTGGGATCTCATTAGGCCCGGTCGCTCGTCCCTAGTCCATCCTACAAACAACACCCTTAACCTCCCCAACCTTAATCCCGGTACCTTCCAGCTTGCTCTAGATATCCCAGCACAATGTTCATGTCTCCTTCTTCGTTCAAGAGTTTATGAAAGTAAGATTGTCACCTCCGTTTAATATGCGCGTCGACTATCCATAAATAAAAGAATTCAAGCCTTCCTCAAATGCATTCAAGCACATATTTTACTTCTATATTCATGAATTTGATTTTGGTGGATAGAGGAAAACTGAAAGAGCCAAAAGCTCCAAGACAAATTCAAAAAGCTATTGCCACATGGTCTGCAATCACAACCAATCTCTATATGTTGTCTCATATACTAACTTATTTTCCCTTGTCTCCAGTTTTGGTGTCCATTGCTTGGAGATAGTACCATGCATGAGATAAAATATTGATATAGACATAAAATTTGTGGTTGGAAAATCTCCACATCAAACTTCTTCTAGTTTCCAAGATTGATAACTTTTTGACTTGAGTGCAATCTAATTATATCATCCTTTAGAGCTCTACAGGGGTTAGTGTATACAGTATATACATATATATAAGATCACATCACGTATTTATAAGCTGTTATTTTAGAAATTAATACCAAAAGAAGCACAAATGACTTAAATACGTGACCGAATATTATAACTTACAAAGTGGTCTTGTTGCCACGATCCACTGAGATTGTCGACTTTGACTAAGAAAAACTGGAAAAAAAAATACCAAAAGAAGCAACAAAATTTGAGATGCAAACTTAGACAGGAAGAAAGGAATGTATCCATTTGGGTGTCTCAGGAACCCTAATCCTCTGAAAATGTTAATTTTTTGCTTTGAGTTAATCTTAGGGATTTCAACATAGGCGGAGCTAAAGGGGCACAAGGGGTTATTCGAAGTTATTTGTAGGAAAATTACACTGTATATAGTAGGTCAATTGAGTTCCTTTGAATTCTTCTTACGTGTACTTCTTTATATTTTGAATCTTTTTAATAAAAATTCTGACTCCATTTCTGGATCCTGAGTCGTCCATTGGATTTAAAGGAACCTTTGGTAATTAATATGCTAATTTTGATCTGTTCAATCTACAATTTAACTCCAAAAATGGACAAAATTGGAATGACTATTATGAATCAATTCTTGGATGGTTATCCAAGTTATGGGTTATATGACAATAAGGTAATCCAAGTATGCATGTATCTCCTAGAAAATAAATGTTGTCAAATCCACTAAATTCAACATTTTGCCGCTCCAATTACTTTGAAAGAAATAATCACTTTATTATTTTCATTAATGAAATGTATATATACAATTTATAATTTTCCATAATAGAAAATATATTCCTATTCTAATCCCAAAACCCTATTCTAATAGTACAAGAATCCTATAATTATGGTAACTGTACAAGACTAATTAATGTAATATTTACCCTAAACTATTACAACAACATTCCCATTAAATCAGCCCAAAACCGTGGGCATCCTATATACAAAAACTGAGACCTAATATACATAAATATACATGATATACACGTGTATATCATATGTATATACACGGTATACACGTGTATATTTATGTATTATTTACTCCCGCAGTCATAGCGGGCGATTTTCGTACGTTGTGACTGTCCCTAAAATTTTCAAAAAGGACCGAGGGAAGACTCTTTGTAAAGATGTCTGCAGTTTGATACCTGAAAGGGACATGACCGATGTGTACTTATCCACAAGCTACCTTTTCGCGAACAAAGTGAATGTCCATCTCGATATGTTTAGTGCGTTGGCGCTGAACCGAATTACCAGAAAGGTAGATGGCACTAACATTATCACAATAAACCAAGGTCGCCTTCTGAATAGGACAATGAAGCTCTAAAAGAAGATTACGTAACCAACACGATTCAGAGACCACATTGGGGACCCATCGATACTCGGCATCTGCACTGGAGCGGGACAAAGTCAACTGACGTTTCGCAGACTATGAGATCAAGTTATTACCAAGAAATATACAATAGACAGACGTAGAGCGTCTGGTGTCCGGACAACCGCCCCAATCAGTATATGTATATGAGACAAGTGTAGACGATGATGAGGGATATAAATGTAAGTCAAAGTCAAGTGTCCCTTGGATATATGGAATAATCCGTTTGAGCGCATTCATGTGCTCAACCCTGGGATCGTGCATAAACAAACACACATGTTGTACGTCATACGTAATGTTTGGTCTCGTAAACATAAGATACTGAAGAGCCCCTGCAAGACTACGATAGCGGGTCGATCCTCGTAAGGGGAGCCAGCCACAACACCCATTTTGGATTTAGTATCAACTGGAGTGGAAGTGGACTTACAAGTTGACATCCCAGCCCTCTCAATGATCTCAGCTGCATACTTCCTTTGTGATAAAAACAACTCACCTGCATGACGAGTGACAGCAATCCCTAAAAAGTAACTCAAGGGCCCCAAGTCTTTCATAGCAAACTCAGAACTGAGCAATGTCATGATAGACTGACGTAATATATCAGAAGTGACAGTCAAGATAATATCATCTACATATAATAGTAATAAGACAATGAATAACCACGACGATATATGAACAATGAATTATCAGACCTGTTGTGAGAGAACCCAATAGTCGAAACATAGTATGAAAACCTCTTATACCAAGCCTGTGAAGACTGCTTAAGCCCATATAAGGACTTCTTCAACAAACAGACTTGATGAGGATATTTGGGATCTCTAAACCCCAAGGGCTGATGCATATAGACTGTCTCCTTGAGATCATCATATAAGAAAACATTCTTCACATCTAACTGATAAATAGGCCATTCTTTCGAAAGAGCCAAGCTGAACACAGTGCGAATGGTAGCCGGCTTGACTACCAGACTAAATATGTCACCACAATTCACACCAATATGCTGAGTCTTACCATCACCTACAAAACGAACCTTATGCCTCACAAACGAATCGTCAGAATTGTCTTTATGAGCAAAAATCCACATGCATCGAATAATATTAACACCAGATGGACGGAGCACCAACTCTCACGTCTTATTATCAATAAGAACATTATATTCATCAGTATAGCAATTTTTCAATTCGGGTCATTTAAAGCAGACACAAAATTATGGGGTAGGAGTGATTTAAGAATATTAGAATTTAAATTAAAATGTCTTTTCGGTTTAACAATATCCCGTTGACTACGAGTGACTGGTCTATGACTCGAGGGATAATTGAGGGAATTTTAGGAAAGACCGAGACTCGTGACGGATCGCTAACAGCGATGGGCCCGCCGCCAACATCGTGATCGTTGAACCGAGATCGAACATTTTTATATTGGGCACAGTAATCGTCCAACAATCGAGATCGCCCAAATGCACGATCGGGAACATGGGTTCGTGACGGTATTGTAGACCCAATAGGCAGTGGGCCCGCTGGTGGATTTTGGGTGCGGAACATGTCCGATAAATGGTGAAAAATATATGGGGAGATACTGTTATCTAAAAAATTATACGAACTAGGCACGGTACTACACACTTTAGCAAACGGAGATTAGGATTCATCAAATATAACATGGCGACTAACGATGATTTTATTAGACGATAAATCAAAGTATTTGTAACCACGATGGTTAGACGGAAATCCAAGAAAGACAGAAGGGGTAGATCGAGCTTGAAGTTTGTTAATTGTTGTGGACGAAAAAATTGGATAACACAAGCACCTAAACACCCTCAGATGGGAATACGAAGGAGTCTTATTATATAAGATATTAAGAGGGGAGAACACGTCAAGTCTTTGATAGGAAGTATGTTAAGGAGATATATAGTCATTTATAGAGCATGATGCCAAAAAGTAGGGGGTACAGAATCATGAATCAATAAAGTTTGGATAATGTTATTAATGGTATGAATTTTGCGTTTGACTTTCCCATTTTGTGAAGACGTATGATGACAAAAAAATAAAAATTAATCCCATTATTAGCACTAAACTCCCGAAACACCCCATTATCATATTCTTTACCATTATCACATTTAATATTATTTATTTTCCGTTTGAGTTGGGTTCTAATGAATGCTCTAAATTTTAAGGTGGAAAAAACTTGAGATTTTTTCGATAGCGAAAAAGTCCATAAAAAATTAGAATAGTCATCCAGAAATAGAACATAATAACGATGATCCAAATAGTTCAGAACATGAGATGTCCAAAGATCGCTATGAATAATATCAAATGACATTAAAATATGAGAATTGGAGGCTACAAATGGCAATCTATCATTTTTTCCCTAAATAACAAGATTGACAATTTGGAGTACTACGCGTACCCTTATAAGAAATAAAATTGTTTTTATCAAAGGAAGACAAAATAGACGACTCCAGATGACCTAGACGAGCATGTCACAAGGAAGGAGCAAGAGCTGCAAATGTTGATGGCAAGGCTTGACTCGAGAAACCGAAACTTGGCGTGATAGGATAAAGATTTCCCTACTATCACATCTCATGAGAGGACTCCCCGTCTTAAAATCCTTCACAGAAAATCCAAACGGATCAAATTCAACATACATGGAATTATCAGTGGTAAATTTACAAACAGACACCAAAGTTTTATTCAATTTAGGGGCATGAAAAGTATTTTTCAAGATAAGGGCTGGATGGGGGGAGACAACGTTTTATTACCATAACCACGAATCTGAATAGAATTACCATTACCGATAATTATGCCACGTGGGCTAGTCAAATTAAAATAAGATAAGAGAGTACATTGATCGGATGTCATGTGGGTAGTGACTCCGGTGTCTATGTATCAATTTGGGTCTGAAGGAGTTAAACGAAGTGTGTGCATCGTAGCTTAAATATCAGTTTGAGCGGGGCCCGCTGCATGTTGGGCCTATGGAGGCCGAGTTTTGAGCACACGTGTTGGATGCCCCGGCCCAGGGTTGTTACGGAAACTGTTGGGCCATGCCGATGTGGTCCTGTATGGAGGTTGGGCAGCCCACTGTCCAGTGGCTAAATTTCTGTAAGCATATGGGTTGTTGGGCCAAGGGCCACTAGCCCAGTTCCATGGGAAAGTAGCCCAAGGCTGGGACCAGGTGGCCTACGGCCCACTACCACTGTTCCGAGGACCATTCCCGTCGACGTGACTGTTTCGGCCACTATCATTGTAAACAACCTCATGAGAATTAGTGGAAGACGTCATCATGTAGTCGCCTTTATAGCCAAGCTGGTTTCTTCGAGCGTAAGCATGGAACGGGCCTGATAAAATTGCAGAAGAGGACTGCTTTGACGAAGAAACATACCAACACCACTATAGGCCTCAGATAGGCCTGCGACCATCTGAAGAACAAGATGATCGTTTGTAACGGGTGCACCAACATTGCGAATTTGATCTGCCAATTCCTTCAACCTTTTGTAATATGCTGAAACGTTCGGAAAATTTTCCATATTGACGTGGGAAAATTCCTACTCGAGGGTCACAACTCTGGAATTTTGATTATCTTGGAATATGTCATGCAGCCATCGCCGTAGTGTACGACTCAATAATCGTTTGCAATAGATAGATAGAGCTAGTGGAGTAAATCCACTGAAGGACGGTGGCATCAAGATTCGTCCACAACTTAGGATCATCCTCGCGTTTAGGCACCTCCGTGTCCGCAGGAGCCACGGGAATTATATGGTGGATGACTTGATGTGAACGTGTGTGAATTTTGAACAGTTCGGTCCATGTCACATATTGAACGTTTTCTATTTCAAAAATAAGAAGGATGTGATTTTTGATGTTAGAAAAAACAAAGGTATGGTGAAACGTATTCTTGGAGGTAGACATAATAAAAAAATAATAGGTGATTGAGGGATTGGGAAGAAATAAATTGGGGATCGAAAAGTATTGCACGGAAACCGATGAAGAGAGCTCGGGACCGACAACAATATGGGGAGAAAAGTTCTCAACTAGACTTCTGATACCATGAAAGAGTATATATACAATTTACAATTTTTCATAATAGAAAACTTATTCCTATTCTAATCCCAAAACCCTATTCTAGTAGTACAAGAATCTTATAATTATGATAAGTGTACAAGACTAATTAATGTAATATTTACCCTAAACTATTACAACAACACTCTCATAAAATCAGCCCAAAACCGTGGACATCCTATATACAAAAACCGAGACCTAATATATATAAGTATACACGGTATACACGTGTATATTATATGTATATACACGTGTATATTATATGTATATACACATGTATACTTATGTATTATTTCACACTTTAAAAAAAAAAAAAGCAACAAAATTTGAGATGAGGATTCAGAAGTAAGATATTCTGGTTCTAGTCCTTAAAGGTACATTATAATTGGTAATCCTATTCAGCTATAGTATGCTAAAAGATTAAATTGTATGACACAATATTGTCCACATTATAATGAAATACTACAAGTGATGAATATTTATTTTTTAGATAATGTTAGTGCTATATATTATCCTCAAGAAAATTATTTCTTACTTTATATCTCCCAAAATCTAGACAATTACATCACATTTTCCACTACTGAACTTGTCCAATTGTTGCTGCAAATGTCCGTTTTCTAGTTCAGAGTACATGCACATTTATTCTTAGAGCATTTTGAATTTTACTTGAAAGAGAATGAACATCAGACATTAATAATAAACCACTGAATGAAGGGTCCAAACTGATACTCTACCCCATCCTCTCCATCCTCTTTCCAATTTCACTATTTCTTTTTTGAGAATGACCAATATAATTTGAATGTAGACATTGTTTTACCAGTTGATTTGATTGTTCCTTTGATTGTTATATGAAATGAGAAAATAGACTTCTTATAGAATATGAAATGAGAATATGGACTCCTTATAGGGATCTGAACAATCATCACCCTACAAACTAGTTTTTGAGGTTCAGCTAGGCTCAAGATTCATTATTTACAGTTCCTATTTGGCTTATTATGTTATTTATAGGAACAATTGTCATGTAGTACATATAGGCCTAGCAATTATGTAGACCAAGTGTTCTGTTTCTCGACTGAATTCTGCTAATATATGTTATTCGGATATAGCGATAGAGTAATTTTCACTAAAGAGAATCAAAATATAAAAACGTAAATATACCCTGAGCCAATTTCCAGTGAAGTGGTGAACAAAGGTGGATCCGCCACCGAAATACATATGCAGATTTGGAGGTCGGATCACATAAATTTTAACGTTCATCATAACAAATCGGAATATGGGTACAACCGTACATGTGGTGAGATATAATAAATATTGTAACGACTCGAAAAGTCATTTTGCTATTTTTACTTTAAAACTCCTAAATTACCTTTCTCGAGTCTTTATTTGTTTGCTTGTGACTTACGTGTATGGGTGGCACGGTTCCCGAGGTGATCGGGTAGGTTTCAGATCTTTTTGGTAGGTTTGAAAAATTCTAAGTTAAGAGAATGGAATAGTTTGATTCATACTGAGGTGATCGGGTAGGTTTCAGATCTTTTTGGTAGGTTTGAAAAATTCGAAGTTAAGAGAATGGAAGAGTTTGATTCATAGTTGACTTTTAGGTAAATGCGCTCTTTTTGTAATTTTATCGGTTCCACTAGCTCCGGAACAATATTTATGACATAGTCGAGCCTTGGATTCGGTCCTGATGTAGCCGGGTGTATTCTGGTGGTTTGATTGTGAAATTATGAAGTTAGAACTTAAGTGTTGACTTTAGTCAAATTCGAACTTTAGATACCTTTTCTGGGAATTCTGAGTGCGAGAATAGGTGTGAAATATATTTTTTGATAGGAATACATGTATGGTTTGTATTCGGGAGGTCCAAGGAGTGTTTCAGGTGTTTGACGGGGAATTGGATGATTTGGAGATGCTGTTGGTGTCTGGTGTTCGCACCAGCGAACTGGTGTCCACTTTCATGGGTCCGCCTCTACCGAGGTCTAGCTCGCAGAAGCGAGACTTGACCATGTGTTGAGAGTCCGCTTCTGCGGATGAGTTCTACGTCGGGGCAAGTGCTCCTCAATAGATTTTCCTTCAACCCCAGCGTAATTCAGAATTTTAAGTGACTTGTCTCAGCGGATGGTTTTTTACCGAAGCAGGTCCACTCCAGCGAAGTCGATTTCGCTGGAGCGGATCACTATTCCGTATTTAAGATTATGACCTAGAATCTATCCTTATTTCTCCAAAACGTTTTTCCTTGGGTTTGGAGCTTGGGCGGTGAGAGTTCTTGAAGAATTCTAGGGATTCATCCTTAAGTTATATTTTCCACCCTTTAATTAATGTGTATTAGTTAAGTTCTACCCTAAGTATAATTCTTAGTTGGAAAAATAAGGAAAGTACTTTGTTGAGAATAAGAGAGTAATACTTGGGATTTGGGGGTGGATTATTGAATTATTGTTGTTGATATTATAAACTAGTATTGTATTAGACTAGTTGGTGATATTTAATTGATCAATTGCATGTTAGAAACTTTTTGGGAATTGAGAGAAATTCTAGAGTTAGAATTGAGTCTTTTTACTAATTTATGAATTAAAGATCCAATCGGGCTTAATTATTAAATTAGCTTGATATTATGATTATCTAGCATGTTTTTGTGTTAGTTGGGTAATAAAGTTCGTATTTTGATAATGTGGGCTCAGGATTTCTTTGTAGTTTAACTTGGAGATTCTAGTTTCTCCTATAGATATAGGTATCGATAGACTCGCGGTCTCATGTAATTAATAAATTGATTAGAGTGGGCTCGTGTGGAGGCTCAAAGGAAAGGCAAGGTTGTTACGTGAGTCTTCGGCTTCTAATCAGGCAAGTTGAGACTTATCATACTCTAGTATAACGTTATGTGTTGGTATGTTATTTAATGAAATAATGAGAGTAATTGGGAATTGGAGCCGTATTAGTGGAGTGACGAGCACTAATACGGGCACTGGTGAACTTAACTTAGGTAATCAATAGACTAGTTGGATATACTTGATAGAGGTTATGTGTTTAGCCCTTAGGGTCGTGAACGCGGTGCATAAAAATCCACTTAGGATGGTATGATTGCTGATTATTTGTGTTCAAAATCATGTTTGATATCTTCTAATTTGACTTGTCATGCATTATCACTCTACATCTCGTCTAATTACTTGAAAAGAACTGATAAATACTGGTTGTATTGATTATGCTGATTCAATGGTGTACACATATCCATATCATTCATACATATTATATTTGACATTGAACTGTTGAGATATTGCTGAGAGAAGCTTGGGAAGCTGGTTGTTGGATATGGTACATGATATGAGAATGATGACTGATAATGATACTTTAGCTACAGAGCTGGTATCCGATGGGATCGAATGAGTATATGGAACTCATGAGTCCCCATGGATCACGTAACAGCTAATGCATCAGCGTGTGTATACCGGGTACATATGACCATCTGCATACATACATATCATTTGCATTCATTCATATCATGATGTGTATTTGGTTTTTTTTATGCTCAATATTGCTTTCTGATATACTTATGCTCTTCTGGTTTGGTAGAAGGAATTACTGAAAACTTATACTTAGCACTGTTGTGATAGTTGAGTGGAAGGACTCGATGGGTCTAGATGCCCTGAATGGGGTTTAGGCTGACTTGATGATTTTTTGTCTTGATCTTAACATAAACCTTAGAAGCTTATAAATACTTGAACACTGTTGAATGGTAGGATTATTGATAGATTTGGTTAACTGAACTTTTATTATGTTTAACTGACTAATTAGTATAGAGGTATCTGAAAGTACCAACTCTCGTCACCGTTACAGCTAGAGTCGGTCGATGATGCTGCTGAGTACACATGTTTTCCCATACTCACTCTATGTTTATTGCACTCTATATGCAGGTACTGAGCCAGGCGATCTAGGAGCAGCTTAAGCATGGCGCTGGAGATTGCTCGAGGAATCCAGGGTGAGCCGCATAGTCTTTCCCTGCATCTGGAACTCCCTCCCTATATTTATGTTTCTGTTTCTGTCATTGTTACTTTCAGACAACATATGTATTTCACTATTCAGATTTGTATTCGACCTTAGAGCTTTGTACTTGTGACTACCGGATTTGTTTGGGGGATTTCCTTTGACTATGATTTAAGCTTTGAGACTTATTAAGTATTTCTCTTGTTATTTCTTTATTTTTTAGCATTTACTTCTATATTCTTTATTTGAATGATTGAGTTCACCTACGGATTAGGGTAGGTGCCCTCACAGCACATTGGGATTTTGGATCGTGACAAATATATATACAAACAATATTTGCGACAAGAAATTGTTTATTTTTGTTGAAAAAAATTAATACTTATTTTGTCAACTATAATTAACTCAATTATTATTTAACTAAACTAAATGATCATTGATTATTGAGTAATTATGAATTTTTTAGTTAATTAACACGGTTACTAGTTACTATTCAACTTCATTGAGGGTGTTTTGAGGACCCAACACGAATGCGATTGCATTTAAGGGATTTGAACAACATAAATGTTAATTTGATAATAAACTGCACAGTTCATTTGATGCTTTAATTCTAATTAAAAGAATTATATTTGTGATAACATCAATATGTAGAATTAATTTTAGTATGCATATTAGCTCGGTAATTTTATAAACGATATATTATTCTATTTCACTGTGTGTTTTATAATCGCGCCAAGCGCCGATAAGTTTACTAGTGTTAATAGAGTCTAGATTTCCTACAAGCAAATTACTCAGAACTTCCAAATTTAAAAAGTAAAATAAAAATATGGAGAATAATTATGCAACTTATGTCATATACCTACCAAGGTAAAGGTAAGGTCAATATATACTCTACCCTTCTCAAACTTCACGTTATGAGATTTTACTGGGTATGTTATTATTGTATGACATATAATTGATTAATAAACGAGGAATTTGCTCTGGTAATTAATATGCTAATGTCTGTCCAATTTAACTCTTCGAAATGGGAAAAAAGAATGACTCTTATTCTCAAAAGAAATTTGTCTTGAAAATCCTACAATCTCTTAGACTCAGGGGCGGATTCTGTGGGAAATATGTGTAGAGACAAGAAAATGGGAATGCAACAACAACAATAAGTGAGTAAGAAATCTGAAAATGATCAAATATGAGGGTTTGCTGAGTCGACCAAATTCTTGATCTATCCCTAAGATAACATTGCCCCGTATATCCTTTCAACGGTTGTAATGACAATTTATCTCCCAAGATAAAACAACAATCAAACAAATTAGCAAAGGGAACTCAAGTGTTTGCTTTGGAAGAAAGATCTTTGAGTGTTAGTGATTGCAAGAGAGGAAGACAATTTCAGAATTGTTTAGTGAATGTCAAGTGTGTTTCCAAATGAGTCTTGTGTCTCATTTTATAGTGTGTAGATGATGACCTTCCAAATGGCTAAGTAATGACCATGAATGTCACGTTAATGCCTTGAATTTGGAGGTACAATTCAGCCCAGTAATGGCTGAATTCATGAGCAAAATAATGGAGAGTAAATACTCCAAAGTCAGTCCAAGAATCAGTTTTTAATTCACCTCCAACGGATTGAAAAAGTCGAGTCGCGTTCGCCGGGAGGAGTCGCGACCGATTCGCCCAAAGAACTCGAACCGAACGCCAATTGTAGTTCACTTCAATTCCAGTGAGTTACTGGAATTGAAACGTCAATTAGAACCGCGACTCTCCAAGCGCCGCGACCCTTACTTGGAGGAGTCACGTCCCTTCTCGGTTTCGTGGTGATTTCTGATTCATTTCATCTTTACACATTATACACTTCTTCTTTCATTTACCAACGTGAAATCATTCGTCATTTGGCCAATAACCGTCTATTACCTTACGTCTCAAACAATTCGTATACGTACCAATATCTCTTCCATTAAGGAAATTTTGATCATTGACACTACGTGTGCACGTGTGTGGAAATAAAATTTCCTACGTGTGGGGGCCCAATTGTTCGATTCATAATTAATAGGATTTACTTTATTTCATGTTTAATAAATATTTCCAACAATCCCCTCTTGGAAGAGATTTTGGTGCACGCACATGGTGTCTTTCTAGCAATCACTTGGTGGAACGATGTTGCATCCGGAGAGGTAGCCAGAGCTTTGAACCTTCCATAGTAGAATACCATCGGACATATTTACGCGCGGTGAACGTGATGTATTGAACCGTCAGTGTTTAGTATATGCCAAGAAAATGGTACCAACACAACACCTTTCCTACTCAATCTTTCTAGTGTTTTGTCCATCGTGGGTCGTGGACACCCTTGGAATATTAAGAGCGTTCATTTGAGGCGGCCTGTCCTCGCACTTAAATAAGTGATTTTCTACAAGGTATCCTGTAATACCCCGCTACACAAGCGTTAGGAACCATTCAAAATTTCACCAACCTAACCTCAACTTTTGAGGATCATTAAAGGTTTGGAAACTTATCCTTTACCCCTCTTACAGTCACAATATTTTTTTGACACATGTAAAAGTGATGGAAAACAAAGAATATCTTTTACATACCCCCCAAGTTTATCAACTTTTTGGAAAATGATAAAAGGAAGGTAGCATTTTTTGTCTATCACGAGAACGACCTTGGATTATGTTTCTTAAGAAAGACACATTATCCGAAGTGCTCTTGCTTCCACCGAAGCGCTCACGGAACCTTTACAGTTTAGTTTTTCCATTGAACCTTATTCCTGGGATCTCCAGTCTGTAAGGTTGGGAGTCTACTATATCTGTTCTTATTGTTTGAGTTTTAAGCCCATTCCCCTAGACAGGCAGAACAACTGATCTTTGGGTATTCCCTTCGCCAAGGGATCTGCAATATTTTCCTTCGATTTTATGTAATCAATGGAAATAATACCTGAGGTGATCAAATGCCTAACGGACTCATGTCTCCGTCGAATATGACGAGACTTACCGTTGTATATTGAACTTCGTGTCCTTCCTAGAGTCGCCTGACTATCGCAGTGGATCATTACAGAAGATATGGATTTATCCCAACATGGGACATCCTCTAGAAAACCATGAAGCCACTTAGCTTTCTCTCCCGCTTTATCTAAAGCGATAAATTCCGACTCCATCGTGGATCGGGAAATAAGATTTTGCCTAGAGGATTTCCAAGACACAGCTCCACCATCGATCAGAAGATATATCCGCCGCGGACTTGATGTCGCCGCTATCGATATCCAGCCAGATCATTGCATTCTCTAGTACCGCTGGATATCTTAAATAGTGTAACCCGAAATATATCGTGAACTTTAGGAACCGTAATATCCTGTTCAACGCTTTCCAGTGATCCTCACTTGGATTTTGAGTGAACCTAGCCAATTTATTGACTGCGTGAGCGATATCAGGTCGAGTGCAGTTTGTGATATACATCAGACTACCAATCACCTGCGCATATCGCTTCTGGCGTACGAGCTTATCCAGATATTTGTCAAGATTTTGACTTATATCCAATGGTGTTGATACCAGTGAACTGTCGAACATCTCAAATTTCTTCAATACATTCTCGATGTAGTGAGATTGAGATAAGACCAGTCTATTAAATGTCTTAGAGATCTTGATCCCTAAGAAGACATCTGCAATGCCCATATCTTTCATGTCAAAACATTGTTTTAACCTGTCCTTAGTCTCTAGGATTATTCCAGGACTGCTTCCAGTGATCAACAAGTCATCTACATATAGACATATCATGACGAAGGATTTGACATTTCCTTTCATGTAGACACATTTGTCACCTCCATTAATGGCGTATCCTTTTGATAGTAGAATACTATCAAATTTCTCATGCCATTGTTTACGGGCTTGTTTCAGCCCGTACACCGATTTAACAAGTCGACATACTTTTGTCTCTTGTCCTGGAACCACATACCCCTCAGGTTGATCCATATATATTTCTTCTAAATCACCATTTAGGAAGGCAGTCTTAACATCCATTAGATGTATTTCAAGATCCCGCAAGGCGACGATAGCTATGAACATACGTATGGATGTCATTCTTGACACCGGAGCGTAGATGTAGAAGTAATCAAGGCCCTCCTTTTGGCGATAACCCTTGACTACTAACCTAGTTTTGTACTAGTCGATAGAACCATCTGCCTTTAACTTCCGTTTAAGGATCCACTTACAACCCAACGATTTGTGTCCTGGGGGAAATTCTGCCAACTCCCAGGTGTGGTTATGCAGAATGGATTCTATCTCACTTTCTAAAGCTTCCTTCCAGAACGGTGCTTCTAGAGTTGACAATGCTTCGGCGATTGTCTGTGGTTCATCCGGAACCAAATAAGCTACAAAGTCTGGACCGAAGGACTTTTCCTTCCGTGCCCTTTTGCTTGCCTTGGTTCCATCCCTGAATCTTCCAAGTCCTGAGAATCTGGAATACTAAATTCCGGATCATCAGCTACTTCAGAATTTACTAGATCTGAACCGTTTCGATCTTGATAGTCAATGACTCCTAGTTCATCAGAGGTTTGCTCATAACTTCGTTTGTGAGAGGTTATGTTATTTTCCTTATATGAAAATGTGTCTTCAAAGAACCATGCGTTCCTTGATTCCATGATCGTATCTTCATAGATGTTCGGATGATCCGACTTGTGCACTATGAAGCGATAAGCACTACTGTTATTGGCATATCCGATGAATATGCAATCCACAGTCTTAGGTCCAATCTTAGCCTGCTTTGGCATAGGTACTTTTACCTTGTCCAGACAACCACATACCTTCAAATACTTGTAGGTAGGTTTCTTTCCTTTCCATAACTCGTATGGAGTCTTGTATTTACCCTTGTGTGGGACTCTGTTAAGAATCATATTCGCGGTAAGAACAACTTCTCCCCACATGGTTTGAGGGAGGCCTGAATTGATGTGTAGAGCATTCATCATTTCCTTTAGTGTTCGATTCTTGCGTTCATCAACCCTGTTTGATTGAGGTGAGTAAGGAGTCGTTGTTTGATAAACTATACCCGATTGGATACAGAGTTTTTCAAAAGGCGCTACATATTCTCCCCCTCTATCGCTACGAATTGTTTTAATTCGTCCGCTTAGTTGATTCTCAACTTCTGCTTTGTAGCGTTTGAATGCTTCAAAAGCTTCATTTTTACTTTTTAGTAAGTAAATGTAACAAAACCTTGTGTCATCATCTATGAAAGTCACAAAGTACTTGTTCCCCCCTCTAGTTTGAGCGAACTTCAAATCACATATATCTGTATGTATAAGTTCTAGAGGTGCGGTATCCCTTTCGACGGATCTAAAGGGACTCTTGGAAAGTTTTGCTTCTATGCACACCTCACACTTACGTTGAGGGTTTATGTCAATAGACGGCAATAATTTCAGCTTTACCAATCTTTGGATAGATTGATAGTTTACATGTCCTAATCTATGATGCCATAAATTAGATGACTCAATCAAGTAAGTAGCAGGTGCAATTTTATTGATAGTTGAAGCAGAAGACATTACAGGTGCAACATTAAGCTTAAAGAGGTCTTCACAGACGAAGCCCCTTCATACACAAATTTCATTCTTAGTGATTACAAATTTGTTAGCCTCTAATACTAGCCTATAACCAGCATTTACTAACAAAGGTCCAGAAATTAAATTTCTTCAAATTTCTGGAACATGCATCACTTCCTTCAGAGTCAGCTCCTTCCCGGACGTCATCTTTAGGATCACCTTTCCTACCCCCATCACCTCTGAAGAAGAATTGTTTCCCATGAACAACTTCTTGTCTGAGACTGGTGTATAACTGGAGAAGGCTTTTTATTGGAACATATGTGACGGGTAACACCCATGTCTAGCCACCATTGCACCGGATTCTCAACGAGGTTAGCTTCAAGAACGACCGCTGAAAACTCTTCAATCATATCGTTGACGGGCGTGTCTTTAACGATGTTAGCCTTGGCCTTGCCTTTGGCCTTATTATCACATTTGAGCTTGCGTTAGTCTTTGACCATGCGACCAACTATACCACAGTGATTACAATTTCCCTTGAACTTTTCAGTTGTTTGGGGCTTGCCTTCCTTCTGGAACTTCCGCTTCTTGCTTGAGTTCCCTTTGACTTCCGTCAGGTTTGCCTTAGCCTCAGCGGGTTGTTTTCCCTTTGTCATGGCCTTCTTATTGTCTTCCTGAATCTGGAGTTTGAAAATAAGTTCATCTAGGGTCATCTCCTTCGTTTTGAGTTTTAGATAATTCATAAACTCAGTCCACGAGGAAGGTAACTTCTCGATCAATGCCCCAACCAAGAATTGTTCGTTGGGCTTTAATCCTTCCAAATCCAGGTGATGTAGAATCATTTGAAATTTCTGGACTTGGGATGTCACACTTTTGTTATCCACCATTTGAAATTTCAGGAACTTCCCAATGATGAACTTCTTACTACCCGCATCTTGGGTGTTGTATTTCTTCTGGAGTTTGTCTCATAACTGCTTGGCAGTTTCAACGGTGCAATAAACCGTGCATAGTGGATCATACAAACTGTTTAGAATATAGTTCCTACACATGAAATCACTATGTTTTCATGCTTCGCGAACTATCCTCATGTCGTCAGCGACATGGTTACCTTGGCCCCCTCCCGCCAAATTATTTGGCTGAGGGTCCACATCTTCCCCAACTAGTGGAGGGTCTTCGGTTAGGAAACGCGACATTCCCATAACCATCAGGAAAAACAACATCTTTTGTTGCCATCGCTTAAAGTGAGCACCCATGAACTTTTCAGGACGCTCATGGTGAAAACCAGCAGGTGTAGGGGCAATGACGCCCCCTTGAGTAGTTGCAAAGGCGTTGGAAATGCTTCTAACAGGAACATAAATATTATTGACGCCTTGGGCAGGAACATGGGCACTATAAGTCCCCGGAGCAGCAGTGGAAGCATTAGTTGTGCCAAAATCAGTGTTGACACTAGTTGTGCCAAAAGCAGTGGTGGCACTCGTAGTGCCAAAAGCAGTGGTAGCACTAGAAGTGCCAAAAGCAGTAGTTTGGAAGGCATTAGGAATGTCATGATCAGTGGTGACACTAAAAATGCCAAAAACAGTGGAGTTGAAGGCAACGTTAGTGTCTTGAGTAGTTGGATTGAAGGCAATAGGATTGCCTTGAGTATCGGTGTTGTTCATGGTGTTGAATTGATCTTCAGCAGACATATTGTTGTTGAAAGCAGCGAATATTATCTTGAGCTTGTAGAAAATATGTGTAGAGACAAGAAAATGAGAATGCAACAACAACAATAAGTGAGTAAGAAATCTGAAAATGATCAAATATGAGGCCTTGTTGAGTCGACCAAATTCTTGATCTATCCTTAAGATAATATTGTCCCGTATATCCTTTCAACGGTTGTAATGACAACTTATCTCCCAAGATAAAACAACAATCAAACAAATTAGCAAAGGGAACTCAAGTGTTTGCTTTGGAAGAAAGATCTTTGAGTGTTTGTGATTGCAAAAGAGGAAGACAATTTTAGAATTGCTTAGTGAATGTCAAGTGTGTTTCCAAATGAGTCTTGTATCTCATTTTATAGTGTGTAGATGATGACCTTCCAAATGGCTAAGTAATGGTCATGAATGTCATGTTAATGCCTTGAATTTGGTGTTACAATTCAGCCAAGTAATGGCTGAATTCATGAGCAAAATAATGGAGAGTAAATACTCCAAAGTCAGCCCAAGAATCAGTTTTTAATTCACCTCCAACGGATTGAAATGCGAGTCATGCTTCTTCGGGCCTAATTCACCGAATCGAACATCACTGTAGTCACGACCCTTACTTGGAGGAGCCGCGACCCTTCTCGGTTTCATGGTGATTTCTGATTCATTTCATCTTTACACATTATACACTTCTTTCTTCATTTACCAATGTGAAATCATTCGTCATTTGGCCAATAACCGTTTATTACCTTACGTCTCAAACAATTCGTATACATACCAATATCTCTTCCATTAAGAAAATTTTGATCATTGACACTACGTGTGCACGTGTGTGAAAACAAGGTTTCCTACATGCGGGGCCCCAATTGTTCGATTCATAATTAATCGAATTTACTTTATTTCACGTTTAATAAATATTTTCAACAGATCCACCATTTAGGAGGGGGTGGCATGGCACCCGCTAAATTGGTGAAAATTTTATATACTTGTGTTGAAATTTTCTTAAACTATATTAAATATTTGATCTTGTCATCCTCATTTGCAAATTAAACAAAGGTGTCATGATTGGTAAAACTTTTCGAAAGCTTGAATTGTTAAATTTTTTTCTATGTCCGAATTTACGATCAATGTTTAAAAGTTTTAATCTCGAAATTCCAACGGTGTCAATTTAAACAATGGGAGTATATTATAAAAAATTGTGCTATTCTATAATTGTTAAATTCAATAAAATCACTTTACTATTAAATTGTGATGGAAATTTCTTAAGCATTGCTTAGAAGAAACATGAAATTTATGATTTTCAGTTTTGAGATAATTCTAGATTTACTTATAGCATGTAATTTATCAGTTGAAGAGTTTTTTCTATTATTTTTCTTATTTTGATTGGTGTAATTCCCTTATTGAAAATGTTATATTACTTGTGTAAGTTCATGTTTAATATACAGAAAATATGTAATTCTCTTTATGAATATGTTGATTTTATTAAGTTGACCCAAATAAACTCAAAAGAGATGGATTCGACCCGGATACATATTCCTAATAAATTCTATATTAGTCATTATAAGATGTATATAAAAGAAAATTGTGGCACCCAACTTAGCTCGAATACCACGATTATCGAAAAAAATGTGGCACTCGCTGTTGGAGTGAGTTGTATACCAAGATATTCAAAATGTGAGTTGTATACCAAGATATGCAAAATGTGAGTTGTATATCCCGAATATATACAATGTATACAGCTGTTGGAGTGTAATTTTTGTAAGGTGAGAATTTCGTAAAATGAGTACAAGCGAATAAATATTTTATTTCCTCGAGATAATCATGGCCCTCCCCTTTCCTTACAATACTTGTTAAAGTTTGCAGAGTAAGAGATGAGGCAGAGAAGAAGATTTGAGAGAAGAACTGAGGAAAATGAAGGAACGAAATGGAGAGAATATTGTTGGGAGCAAAACTGCTCTTAAGCGTATTTTATTATTTCCTCTCAAGTGCAATATTACAAATATAGTCCTTATTTATAGGTGATTAATTAGCCCCTAATAACAAAATATCTCTATAATAAAAAATATCTAATCAATGAACTTCTAATTAATGAACTTCTAATTAATGAACTTATAACAAACTAACTACTAACTAACTAACCACATATATATATATACAATGTATATATGTGGTATATCTCAACACCCCCCTCAAGCTAGGCACTGAAAACAGTTATTTCAGTCCTAGCTTGGAAGCAATGTCCATAAGTACTTCAACAGGACAACCAGAACTTAGATTGCAACAACCAGAAGGTGGTGAAAAACCAGCAACAAAAAAAAACAGTCCTGCAGTAGCATTCTTAAGAAGCAGAACTTAGATTGCAGTTTTTTTTCTTTCTTCTTTCATTTTCAGAAGCAGCAACTACAAGAACTAGACAACACCTACAGCAGCAGGGAATATCAGTTGCAGTAAACTTGCACCAACTGCAGTAACACCAGCTCGCTTCATCTTCAGATGTGAGCAACATAATGGCTCGACTGATTTTCCGGTAACATAACATCTGCAGATGCAGCAGTAGCACCAGTAATCAAGCAGCAAAGCAGCTACACTATCAATGACATCAACATTGTCTCCATTAGCCAACACTCCATCAGCATTAGTAGAGCAGCATCAGTAACACCAACTACATTTTAACAGTAGACAAAACAAACAGTCCTGAGATATAAACCAGCAAAACAACAGCAGTTTCAGTGGTTGTCCTGCTGCATTAACATTTTCAAGCAGGAGCTTAACCACAACTTTTTAGCAACTTCTGAACCAGCACTAGCACCAGCAGAACTACAATTTCTGAACCAACACCAGTACCAGCAGAACTAACAATTTTGATTCTGAACCAGCACCAGCAGAACTGCAATATTGATTCTAAATCAGCACCAGCAGAACTACAATTTTGATAAGCGGCAAGAACCTCTCGTTCTCTAGTCTCGCTTGGACTAGAGAATCTCTCAATTCTCATCACGCAAACTATTATAATAAGCTCGAATATGGGGCAGAGTCTCCCTCAATTTCTAGTCCAATTTCGGCTAGAAATTCTTCAATTTTCCTATCCTGAGCTACACATATAAAAACAGGAAATTTAACACTTGATCGACCTGTGAATAACTCTTTAAATCCTTGAATTGAGCTTCAACTCAATCCATATTGTCTTCGACGAAGTATCCCTTGGTTCTTAGTCAATTTGTCGCTGAAAACTCCTCGATCCTTCAATCGATCTATTGAATATGCAACTCTTAGCATCTCCTATGAGAGCAAAAGTGTGTACTAGAAAATCGGCCATCAGATACTTAAGTTCTGCAGTCGATAATACCAATTTTCCAATCTTCTTGAATAAAAACAGAACCACAATTTCTTTGAACTGGAATTCATATGATCCACAGTTTCTTTGAACTGGAGTTCCATTGATCTAGCAACAATATCTTTTCTTTAATTTTCAGAACTGCATATTAATTCCAGCAGGTTTTAAAAAATAACAGCAGCTACACCAACAAGAATTTCAGCCCTTGCAGCTGCAAGAGACTTTCCTATTGCTAATCCATAATCATTATCATCTTCTATGCAAGAAATAAATCCCAGCAACAAGCACTAACACCAGTATATAACCAACACAACAACGACGAACTCGATACTTTTCTCCAATTCATCAAATCTCAGCATATGCAACTCTCAATAATATCAATACACCAACACGACAACATAAAATCAATAGCAGTTGCTACTTTATGAACAACATTAATAGACAGAGTGAAACAACAACAACAATTCAACATTCACTAACACGAAAACAACTTTAACCAACACGCCAACATAGAACATCAACAACTATCACAGTATTCACAAGACACAGATTTGTATGTAACTTCAAAATATATTCTCTTCGATTTCATCCAACTTAGTAAAGACTGGAACTCCGACGATCTTCGTCGCTGCAATGACAGTCAAAGACGGAGTGTATCCGCAGAAAACAATAACATTTCCATCCGACTAAATCGACAAATGCGATAATCGAAAATAGTAAACAAAATAGGATGAATCGAATTTGATTCTATGTCGATTATGTTGTCACTCACAACAAAATCAATCGATATACTACAGAGATGACCTCAATATTAGAGAGATATGTGATGCAATTTCATTTTCAGTGATTTTGATTTTTCTTCAATTTCAAAGTATAATCCAACTGGATCGTCGAATCTCCGATATCTATTGGATCGGTTCTTCAATACTCACTCGGCTTTGAATCATGAACAGCTCAGGAGTTCGAATTTGAAGCTTCGATCTTCAATGTGATTTTCAGACGAAAATCACGATTTCGACCGCATCGCAATTTCAATTGCTTCTGATTTTCTTCAGTTCCTTCAATTATGCTTCTAGATAATCAGTTCCTTCACCATTTTGATTTTTCAGAACAAAAACCGTGATTCTGTTCTTTCGCGATTTGATTTTTCAGCGATTTTGGATTTTTCGAACTCCTCGATCGATCTATACCAAACTCGACTTTGATACCATGTTAAAATTTACAGAGAGTAAGACATGAGGAAGAGAAGAAGAAGATTTGAGAGAAGAACCGAGGAAGACAAAGGAACGAAATGGAGAGAATATTGTTGGGAGCAAAACTGCTCTTCAGCGTATTTTATTATTTCCTCTCAAGTGCAATATTACAAATATAGTCCCTATTTATAGGTGACTAATTAGCCCCTAATGACAAAATATATAACTAATCAAAATATCTCTCTAATAAAAAATATCTAATCAATGAACTTCTAATTAATGAACTTATAACAAACTAACTACTAACTAACTAACCACATATATATACAATGTATATATGTGGTATATCTTGACAATATTAAACTGACACAAGCGTAAATGGAGATATAGACTATGATAATTCAAATAGTCAATCTCAACGTACTTGAAATTAAAGGGCATACTCCTTTTGTCCGAATTTTTTTGACACTTTCACTTTTCGAGAGAAACTTCTTAATTTTGACTATGTGTTTTGTTGCGATATTTCTAGATTCTTACGCAATTGTACGTATCGTTCAAGTAATTAAGATCTGTAAGACCGAGTTTATCATCCACAGAGACTGGTTTATTAAGTACCGGTTATCTATTCTATGATATCTATTTGGTTGATGTTCTTTAGTTTTAGATTGATGACTAAGAATTATGACTAAGTGCAGAAAATAAACTAAATATGATTATACTTTGGGTTTATAACAGTTATGAAGGAAATAGGGTTCCAATCTCCTCAACTATCCACTATTTCACGTGTTAATGCAATGTTAATGATTCTTCTTCTTATTAAGATAGTAGATTAACTAATCTGTCATTATACTCCGTGTCACGACCCGACTTCGGGCCCGTGACTGGTGCCTTACCCCGGGCACCCTAGTGATAACAACATCAGAGAAAATCAGCGGAAATAAAATTTAAACAGGAAACAAGAGACAACATAATAAACCAGGCTAACAAAAACGGTTACCTTCATGTATATACATAAAACCGAACAGTTACAATCCTTACAACCCTGCCCACAACAGTACTACAGACCTTTAAGAGTGTAACAACAACTATGATGGGACAGGGCCCCGTCATACCCCTGAATGTACAAGTACCTACAATGACAGGGGACTATACCAAAAGATAAGTTTCCGGAGAAACGGAGCTTCCCAAACCACTGAACTGTGATCCTATGAGCGAGGATCCGCAATCGATGTACCTCTACCTGCGGCATGAACGCAGCCCCCCGAAGGAGGTCATTACAACAGGTACCAAGTATGTGAAACTGAAAATACTGTAAATGAAGTCATGACAGTCTAATATAAAACAAAAGACATGTATGATAACCAAACTACAGTTCACAATATAAAAGCAGTCATGTCAAGCCAGAGACTCACGCCCTCAAAGTCATCCCTCATGCCCGTGGAACTCCTTCCTCACTGCCGGCAGTCTAGGTATAAATCGTATGATACGTATAACATGTCTCGGCCCATCCCATGGGACTCGAGGTGGAATCGGGTGGAATACATATCTCGGCCCATCCCATGAGACTCGAGGAAAAATCGGGTGGAATACATATCTCGGCCCATCCCATGGGACTCGAGGAAAAATCGGGTGGAATACATATCTCGGCCCATCCCATGAGACTCGAGGAAAAATCGGGTGGAATACATATCTCGGCCCATCCCATGGGACTCGAGGAAAAATTGGCCATAACGTTTAAACTCTCTTTTAAGACAGATTAAGACACTACCATGCCTTCCTTTTAAACCAAAACACTTTCCCTTTTAAAGTCAAGTAACAACATTCTTTTCCAAAAGTTCAAGTTGCCTAATTTCAAATACTCAAGTCTCTTATTTTCAAAAGATTTCATAGTTCATAGTCTTAATCAAATAACGTAATCTCTTTTTAAAACCATTGAGTAACATATGCCTTATGTGTGAGTAGTTATTCTTGTTTATAACAATCTTATTAAAGCAGTCATGATCTAGAAAATGTAATAAAATTTTGTCTTATCTTAGCTTCTATGCAGATGGAGGTTTCTACTGGTTTTAATATAGTTAATTAGTCAATACATTTTCCTTTATTAACGCTGCAGTGGTTTGTTCGATACTTATTCTCATTTCCAAATCAAGAAACATTATTCTTTAAAAGCCAAGTACTCATTACTCACGAATGAGGCTTCACAACTTTTTAACAAAACTCATAGTCCTTAATATTTCATAAAACGTCATTTATAAGTTAAGTCTCTTATCTTTTAAGATCAAGTCTCTTAACTTCTAAAATCAATAAACCATTCTTTTACCTACATAAAGTCGTTATAACTAACTTCCCATAAAGCTATTATAACACCTTATGTTTTAAACCAACCAAAACTCGTTTAGCACACGTACGTCTACCGTACTACATAGTTCACAACAATCATGCTAGAAAAGATAGGAAGAGGTTCACATACCTCGCGACGATTATCGACAATAAGCAAAACGCTCCAAAGTACTATAACCTTTCTAGCCTTTTCCACCCTTCAAGTAGAATACGTTACTCGTAGTACTTCACCCTATAAAGGCCACAAAACGTCTATCAATTTCTCGATCTCTTCGTAGAACATTTCTAAGAACAAGGCTCCATATTCTATGGAAAATTCGGCAGTACCTTCCCCCCCCCGCAACCACATAAATCTCCTCCTCTATCAAGGCCCGCTACCAAGCCAACAACTCGAGGGTTACACGCCTAACCTGACGTGTACAACACCGCCCACTATAATACTACAAGTCATCAGAAATACAGTCCAATGTAAATACAGTTCAATTCTATCAATCTTCTATCCTCATATAATATACTCAAGTATAACTACTACAACATGTAATATCCAATTACAATAGGGGGACATAGATCATTACCTCGAAAAGCCCAAAATTATCCAAGTTTATAAGTCGATCCTGAGCAACGTTTAGCTCCAACTCCTTACGCTCCAACCCGCTCCAAGCGACCCTTAGAAGTTTCTAAACAACTTCTCTTAACACTTCAACCAAGCTAGGACGATTTTTCTAGGGTTTCACTTTGCGACTATTGGAATAAAGTAGTATTTCCGGGCTCCTAGTATTGAAATAACTTGGAATACAACTAGGGATACTAGGCTAAGGTATTTGGGATTATACTACAATACTTAGAGTATTTTCTACTCAAGTGGGGGAGGGGGGGACGAAACAACTACAAAAGGGAGGGGATTATTTTGCCTTGGAAGCTTAAGTGTGGGATGAAAATAAGTCTTCAACTTAAGGGGGTATTTATAGAGAATTCAAGGGTCAAGATTAATGCAAGTGGGTGGTCAAGATTGGGCCATGTGTGTGTGGGTCCCACCACACCACATGGCCAACGATTTTGATGCCAAGTGTAGTGGCCATTTCGGCCTAGCCACTTGTCCCTCCAATTCGGCCAAGGTGACACATGAGGGTGACATGTGTCGCCCCCCGACTCGTCCAAAATATTTCGTCTTCCGAAAATATCCAAAATACCGAAAATCTCAAAAACAAAGCTCCCACAAAACCAGAATTTCTCCCGTGGGCCCCACGTGACCATTTCCGAAAATAAAATCTCATAATTCTAATATAATCCAAGAAGCCCAAATACCAAATCTGGGAATCCAATTCCCATTAACGAACCATTTTCCTTCACAAAACCCGGAAACTTTTCCGTCGAAAAATCACACCTTTCTTTCTTTCCAAAATTTCTGTCGTATTCTCGTACGTACGTCCTCACATACATACCCTGGAACTACGGGGTATAACAATCCGGTTAGGACATACAAGAGCTCAACCTAGTGCAGAAACCTTCTATATTTCTATGATAAGTTTTACCACACAGGAGGATTAAGAACAATAACCTTTAATTACTACACAAGTATCGGGATACTTTCGTCCACGATTTTAATCTATGTCTAGACAATTACAACACATTCAAATCTCACTTTTCAGACTTTTGATTCGAAATCATATAAGTGATGATAATTAATAGTTAGTTAATCATCAAGCAATCATAACAATATTGAATAGAGCTTAATACGCAGAAGAATAAATCAATAACTAATATATTAACTATATGAAAGAGTTTCAAGAAGATTCGATGGAAACCCTACTAAAGTAATTAGCTCCTAAACATTGTCATGTCAAGAACTAAATTACAATTCAACATAAACTGAAATAAAATAAGGGAAAGAAAGTAGCTTGAACAATAAGATGTCTCCAATTGTCGCTTGTAGCTATCGTTCTCCTCTCCAAAGTATGATCCTTGTATAATGACAGGGTTTAAGGGTTTTATAACTGAGAAAAACCTTGCTTCGGACCCCTTTACCCTTGTCCAATTTCGACCCAACTTTTCTGAAAATACGCGTCGGCACCGCGGTGCCTTTACCTAGCACCGCGGTGCTAATTCCTCACGAAATAACTGTAGCTCACTGGACATATGGCACCGCGGTACCTCTAGCCAGGATTGTGGTGCCTTCGACGGTATTTTAGTTTCGGACTTTCGACAATTTTTACATCTCGGTGCTAATTTTCCTGACCGCAGTTCCATGGCACCGCGGTGCTACTTGGCCAGGCACCGCGGTGCCTCTCTGATTTCTGTCCGAATTGTGCCAGATTTCTTCTGTTCTTTTTGGCACTTTTTAGGCTTCATTCCTTGGGTTGTGCTTGTGCAATTTTCATCCTCAGTTAAGCTTATTTCATCCTCAAAAATAGTATTTTCTCCTTTATGACCGCTGAGACACAAAAATGAAAGAAAACACACATAACACTATACTAAACGCAAAATAAAAGAGTGAAATACTAACTAAAAAGGACTCAAAGGTGTATACAAAATACACTTAACAAACACCCCAAATTTACACTTTACTCGCCCTCAAGTAAAGCACTAAACAAAAACAAAAAATAAAAACAAAGACTCTATAAGATGGATCAAGTAGTTATAACACTGATTCTTCTAAATTATGGATGAAAGTTGGGATAATATGTTAGAACATACATAACATGAATATTTAGCAATCTAGAATTTCAAGTTAGATATTTCGCAAATTCACTTGGATCATGATCAATTGAAAATACAAACACCTAACATATGCATACCAATCTCATTCCATCTTTCCCAAATGCTATAGATCTGTTTACTTGCTATTCTCCACAAATCATAGACATATTTATTTAAGATCATCAGGACCTTCACTGGTTGTAATGTAGGCTTAGGCAGGGGTAGGTAAAAGTAGACATTTAGGCTCAATTACGTACCATAAACATTTTCATTCAACTATTTTTTCTTCTTTTTGACTTTCTTTTTAATTTCATACCTATTTTCTTCCCTCTTTTCTTTTGAGATAATGAGATACATTATAAATAACAAGCACCCCAAACTTAGGCTTTTGCATATTTTTCATTGGGGTGCATCAAATTTTCACTCTCTTCTTGTTTCTTTTTCAACATTTTTCATCCCACTAACTTGCAATTATTACTTATGACACAAACAGAGAATCATACGGTGTCAAACAAAGATCTTATTTTAGGCTCAAAGGGACTGACTAGTGATACAATTTATGTCAGGATAGGTAATGAATGGTAAGAAAGGCTAACAAAGAAATGCCTGAATCATCTCCCTAAACATATACATCTTAACTATTTCACCTCAAATAAAAAGCAAACATATTTTCTAGACGTTTTCAACCTTTCTTTCCATAACCGACACACATAGGCTAAGCACTAATATCCCAAATAATTAGATGTCATGAATTTTTGGCATATCTAACTTTAGCACACAGATTTTTGCTTTCAATTTCATTACATTATCTCACTTTATCCACTCAATATCGTTAGCAACTACAACATGCATGATCCATAAAAAACATTATGACTCAAAACACGTAAAACAACATAAAGACAAATAAAAAAGACTCAAAAACAAAAAAACAATAAGACACCCCCCAAACTTAATCGACACATTGTCCCCAATGTGAGAAGACTAAAAATAACGGGACAACTTACTGACACAACACATCGGTCATAACGGAGGTCTGGGAGAAAGGCCAAATTACTGTGCACAAAGCCGAAGGAGGCACCACAGTTCTGCTTAAAGCACCGCGGTGCTAATTGCTGAAAAATTCCAATGTCTTCAGTTTTCTGCATTGTTAATCATTCGCCCTTCGGAGTGAGTCGTGCCCTTCATATGTCATCCAACAACACTAACATACCAGATCGTGAGACTGTTCAAGACAAAATAAACAAACTAAAACAAAAATTGAAATAACATAATTAAAAATATTGGGTTGTCTTTAACATCTTTTAGCCGGACGCAGGTTACTTACTAAATCAAGGGGGTAGAGTGTCCTCTCCGCATATCCATTTTAGCACCATTCTCTTTCTCCTCCTTCTCTTCTTTTTCGCAGTTCTGATTTCAGAAGAGTTCAATTCTTTTTCATCAATAGCTAGTTCAGAAATTTTACCATCAGGTTCTCTATGCTGCTCTGGTGGTACCCCACGAGCATCAGTACTTGTGAGACTTTTCTTAGGCACAACCTTATCCACTACCCCAATAGCAAAACATCTCGCATCGACTTGAGGTTCAGTGGACTGCTTGAAAACTTTGAATACCATCTCCTCACCTTGCACTCTGAGTTTTTACTCCCTCTTTTCAACATCAATGAGGACTCTCCCTGTTGCTAGGAATGGTCTTCCAAGGATCATGGAATATTTTCATCTTCATCCATGTCTAAAATAAGGAAATCAGCAGGAAGGATGAATTTACCCACGTGTACCAACACATCTTTAATAATTCATTGGGGATGCATAATCGAGCGATCAGCTAGCTGCAGGGTGACTGTGGTTGGTCTTGCTTCCCTCAAACCAAGTCTTTTGAACACAAAGAGGAACATAATATTGATACTTGTCCCCAAATCACATAAAGCCCTTTTGCATGTAACACTCCCTATGGTGCAAGGTAAGGTGAAACTCCCTTGGTCTCTCAACTTAGGGGGAAGTTTCTTCTGCAATATAGCACTGCACTCTCTCACTGCCATCTGCCCATAATCCGCCAGCCTTCACGTAAATAGGATGTCTTTCATGAATTTCACATAAGCGACATCTGCTCCAAAGCTTCGATGAATGGAAGATTGATATGCAGTTTTTTGAATACCTCCAAAAAATTCGAAAACTACTTATCCAAAGTCTTCTTCTCCAGTCAGGGTAAGAGATTTTGTCTGTATACTCCCTCATCACTGCGGGTGGAGCCTTATCTAAAATAGGGTGGTCATCATTAACTCCTCCTTTTCTACCTCAACTGTCTTGCCCACATACTTCTCATTTTCAACCACTGGTTGGGTGTATTCTGCTCTAACTGTTTCCCACTTCTCAAACTGATTGCTTGGCATTGCTCCCTTAGATTCATCACTGTATTACTAGGAATGGTACATTACTCTTTATTATTCAACGTATTTTCCAGTTGTCCCACCTGTGTTTCCAAATTCCTGATGGATGACCTAGTCTCGGTCATGAACTGGGTGGTCTCCTTCATGAATTGAGTATGGGAGTTGTTGGATTCTGTCTAGGATTTAGCCAAGGTCTTCAGTGTTGTTCTTATTTCTCTTATTTCATCTGACTTCTCTTGTGGGTTTAGTGGGATGAACTGCTGTGAGAATAATGCCTGCAATTGTGGTTTATGCCCTTGTTCATTCTTCCATAAAAATATTGGGTGATTTCTCCACCCCGAATTATATGTGTTGGATAATGGATTTGTCATGACCCGTTCCGGGGCCCGTGACTGGTACCTTACCCGGGCACCCAAGTAGTCATACATCAGAGTAATCAACGGAACATAAAAACAATACATGAAACAAAATGTGAAATGAGACACATTTTACCTGAGAGAAAATCGCCTTACGGCATATATATATAATTACCAAAGTTGAACAGTTTAATCCTTACAACCACCGCTCAACAAGGATTCTTCTGAGACCTCTAAGATTTATCTGACAACTATGACGGACAGGCCGCCATACCCACGAATGTACAAGAACCTACGGACTCGGGGTAACATGCAAAAGATAAGCCTCCAAGGAACGGAGCTTCCAATCTGAAAAGTGATCCTAAACGCGGGGATCGGCGGTAGATGTACCTCTACTGCGGCGTGAGCGGCCCGAAGGAGGTCGATCTAACAGTACCAGTATGTGAAGCAGTAAATCAGTAAATGAAATCATAATAGTCTATATAAAGCGGGAGACATGTATGATAACCAAACTACGATGACACACATATAACGATTATATCAGTCGGGGACTCACGCCTCAGTCATTACTCAAATATAAATATTGGGTCTCACGCCACAACATCAATCATGCGTGGAATACCTTCCTCATCGCCGTGATATATGATATGATAACACCAGAAGTACACGAACACAAGTCCTACGATGCCAAAGTCGTATTAATACAATACAACGACCACGAAGGCGACACGGCAAGCGTCTGGCCGACTACGGATACGGCGAGGCCACGTGGTGGCCGGGCAATCGAGGGCTAACTACTGGTACGAGGCGTATCACGAGACTTCGTCCACTACACCGAGCAGGGGCAAGTGCGAGGGCTAACTACCAGTACAAGGCCGAATCGGCCACGAGACGGCAGGCGAAAGCCGACCACGGTACCAAGGCGAGCGGTAAGAAACCTCGTGGAGAGCTAGTCCATGGAATAACACTATCAGCGGGCGTGCCGTGGAATTCTCGTCACCGCTGCGACGCCCAAGTAAGTTCTCGGCAAGTCAACCTCCATCGAGAGACGCGGTAGTATAGAAACACAATTCTTGCACAACAAAGGCTATCACAACAAGCATAGGCAAGTTTCACAACAACAAGCATAGGCAAGTTATACACAACTCAAGGTTCTTTCATTTTATGTCAAAGTCCGGGTTTTAACCCTAAAGTACTACGTACGTTAAATTCCTTTTAAAAGATCCATTCCTTTTATAAAAGTCACCCGATACCCTTAGTATAAAAATAGAGTGACTTACATCTTTTTAAGTAAACCAAAACAACTTCTCTTTTTAAAGTCAAGTTACCAAATTAAAACCAATGATAAAACCCTTCTTTTGTTCTCATAAAGTCGTTATAACTAACTTCCCATAAAGCTGTTATAACACTTTTTGTTTTAAACCAATTTAAGACAAAACAATGCCTTTCTTTTCCCTAAAGTTCCAGTTTGCCTAATTTCAATTACTCAAGTCTCTTTATTTTAGAAAAGTTTCATAGTTCAATGTCTTAATCTCTTTTAAAACAATTGAGTAACATATGCCATATGTGTGAGCAGTTTTATTCTTGTTTATAACCATCTTATTAAGGCAGCCATGATCTAGAAAATGTAATATCATTTTGTCTCATCTTAGCTTCTATGCAGATGGAGGTTTCTACTAGTTTTAATAATACTTCATTAGTCATTACATTTCCCTTTATTAACGCTGCAGTGGTTTGTCGATACTCATTCTGATTTTCGAAATCAGTAAAGCATTATTCCTTTTAAAAACCAAGTACTCATTACTCACGAATGAGGTTTCACACAAAATTCATATTAATTCTTTTAAGTCAAGTCTCTTATCTTTTAAGATCAAGTCTCTTAACTTCTAAAAATCAGTAAACCATTCTCTTTATCTCTCTCTTAAGACGTTATACCTATCTTCCCATAAAGCTAGTTTAACTCTTATGTTTTCAAAACCAAGTATTACTCTTCTTTCAAAAAGGTTTCTTAATCTTTTGAAATACTTCAAGATTCTTTATTATTCAGGCTTAAGTCAAAAGACATTGCCGTAACACTACATTCAGTTAACATACGTACGTCTACCGTACTATATATATATTCCTTAAAAATATTTCAAGGTTCTTATTATTCAGGCTTAAGTCAAAAGACATTGTCGTAACACTACATTCAGTTAACATACGTACGTCTACCGTACTATATATATATTCCTTTAAAATATTTCAAGGTTCTTATTATTCAGGCTTAAGTCAAAAGACATTGCCACACGTACGTCTACCGTACTATATATATATTCTTTTAAAATACTTCATGCTCAAGAGTATAGGAAGAATCACATACCTCGCGACGATTATCGACTATAAGCAAAACGCTCCACGGCTATAACCTGACTAGCCTTGTCCACCTTCCAAGTAGTACATGCTACTCGCAGAACATTCAACCAATAAAGGTTATCAGTCTACTGTAAATACAGTCCTATGTAAGTACAATTGAATCTTCTACTTAATATTCTTCTGATGTGATTTCAGTTCAAGTCTTTTCTGTAATATCCTTCTATTACAGTTCAATGATCTTCTATGAATCTTATATTCATTTCTAAACAACTACAGTATGTAATTTCCAATTACACTAGAAGGATAGGATTATTTACCTCGGTAAGCCCAAAATTATCCAAGTTTAAAGTCGATCATGAGCAACGTTTAGCTCCTAATCCGTGCGCTCCAACCCGCTCCAAACAACCCTTAGAAGTTCTAACCAACTTCTACTCAAATACTTCAACCATCAATGAAGATTTCCTTAGGGTTTCGTTTAGTGGCTAAAGGAAGTATAATAGTATTTCCGGGCTCTACGTATAGAGGTAACTTTGAAAAGTACTACAAGGTATTTGGGCTAAGGTATTTAGGGCATTATAACAATACTTGGAGAGTATTTCTCTACCCTGGGGTATTTCTAAAACAACAAGGCTAGGGGTACCCGCCATTTCTGGACACTACAAAGGGGAGGAGGCTCTCGGCCAGGGCTCACAAAGGGAGACTCTTGGGACGAGAACTACTCAAGAGGGGAGGGAGGATTTCAAGACTTAGAAAGATTGCTCAAGTTTGGATGAAGAAAGTCTTCAACTTAGAGGGGTATTTATAGGTCAAGCAATGGCCAACCAATGGCCAAGATCAAGCCAAGTGCCATGCAAGTGTAGGGTCAAGATTTAACCATGTGTACCTTATCCATCTACCACACCAACTTGCACAAATATCCTACCTACTCCGCCGACCCCAATCGTCCATTACTGTGACCTTACGTCGATGTGAGGTGACACTTGTCACCCTCCCGTTGGTCCAAAATGTTTCGTCTCTCGGAAAAATCCGCAAAAATTATAAATGACATAGCCGGAATTTTCCCTTCGCAAGTTCTGTAAAACGTTTCGTCGAAAAACGACTCTAATCGGGGGTTGTGCACAAATTTCGAACCTATGCCTACTTTAAGGCTTAAATTTATATACGTACGCCCTCATGTACATACTCTGGAAATACGGGGTATAACAGGATTGTTGTAGGGCCTCTGAAAATTCCCCACTGCCTGAACCTGCTCCATGGACACATTATTTGGGTTCACTGCTATACACCTATCAAAAGTATAGGGACCCCCACAAATTTCGCATCTCACTGGTGTCTGAACTGCTTTAACTATTATGGCACTCTGCTGCATCTGTTTTGTCAAAGTAGCTACCTGCACAGTCAATGCAGTGATAGCATCTAGCTCATGAATTCCAGTCATCTTCCTATTGTTCATTGATCTCTCATCGGCTCCCTGATGGTTGTTTGTGGTCATATCCTCTAGCAAATCATGTGCCTCATTGACACTCTTTCTCATGAACGCACCTCCTGCTGCAGCATCAATGATGGTACGAGTTGTACTACTCAGCCCATTGTAAAATATGTGGACTAGCATCCACTTCTCAACAGCTGGAAGCCTGATGCAAGTCTGCACCCCTGTAATAGTAGGCATCACATAGTTCCCCAAGCTCCTTTCTGCAGGGACTTGTCTTAAGACAGGAGGTAACTCATCATTCATCAAATTGTTGTTTCGCTGATCTCCCATTACTAAGGAATCAGCTGTTCTTTTCTCTTTCATGTTCTGTCTGCACAATCTCTCAATCTCAGGGTTCAGATGGATAGGAATGTCAGCTCCTTTCCTACTTCACATAAACTAAGTTCCTAAGACTAATCAAAAATAGCAAACAGATCACGGCAAATAGCACTAAAGCAAAATAAAACAAAAAAACAAAAAAAAACTGAAAATAAAAACCAAATTATAAATAAGAATAGATAAACCGATATTAACAGTACGCCACGACAACGACGCCAAAATTTATTGCGATATTCTAGATACTTACGCAAGTGTACGTATCGTTCAAGTAATTAAGATCTGTAAGACCGAGTTTATCGTCCACAGAGACTGGTTTATTAAGTACCGGTTATCTATTCTATGGTATCTATTTGGTTGACGTTCTTTAGTTTTAGATTGATGACTAAGAATTATGACTAAGTGCAGAAAATAAACTAAAGATGATTATACTTTGGGTTTATAACAGTTATGAAGGAAATAGGGTTCCAATCTCCTCAACTATCCACTATTTCACGTGTTAATGCAATGCTAATGATTTTTCTTCTTATTAAGATAGCAGGTTAACTAATCTGTCATTATACTCCTGTTAGGACATACAAGAGCTCAACTTAGTGCAGAAACCTTCTATATTTCTATGATAAGTTTTACCACACAGGAGGATTAAGAACAATAACATTTAATTACTACACAAGTATCGGGGTACTTTCGTCCATGATTTTAACCTATGTCTAGACAATTACAACATATTCAAATCTCACTTTTCAGACTTTTGATTCGAAATCATATAAGTGATGACAATTAATAGCTAGTTAAACATCAAGCAATCATAACAATATTGAATAGAGCTTAATATGCTGAAGAATAAATCAATAACTAATGCATTAACTATATGAAAGAGCTTCAAGAAGATTCGAAGGAAACTCTACTAAAGTAATTAGCTCATAAACATTGTCATGTCAAGAACTAAATTACAATTCAATATAAACTGAAATAAAATAAGGGAAAGAAAGTAACTTGAACAATAAGATGTCTCCAATTGCCGCTTGTAGCCGTCGTTCTCCTCTCCAAAGTATGATCCTTGTATAATGACAGGGTTTATGGGTTTTATAGCTGAGAAAAACCTTGCTTCGGACCCCTTTATCCTTGTCCAATTTCGACCCAACTTTTCTGAAAATACGCGTCGGCACCGCGGTGCTAATTCCTCACGAAATAATCGTAGCTCATCGACGTATAGCGCGGTACCTCTGCGAGGCGCGGTGCCTTCGGCGATGTTTGATTTGGACTTTCAGCAATTTTTACGCCTCGGTGCTAATTTTCCTGACCGCGGTTCCATGGCACCGCGGTGCTACTTGGCCAGACACCGCGGTGCCTCTCTGATTTCTGTTCGGATTGTGCCAGATTTCTTCTGTTCTTTTTGGCACTTCTTAGGCTTCATTCCTTGGGTTGTGCTTGTGCAATTTTCATCCTCAAAAATAGTATCTTCTCCTTACCACTGAGACACAAAAATGAAAGAAAAACACACCTACCACTATACTAAACGCAAAATAAAAGAGTGAAATACTAACTAAAAAAAACTCAGAAGTGTATACAAAATACACTTAACATGTTTGAACATAGAATCTCTAAAAAATTTGAAATAAAATTTATATATTTGAAAACTACGTAGAAAGTACTATAAGTCACCATAATTAGCAATCTAAAATATTTAAAAGACATGTAAAATTAAAGTCAAAGAACAACTCGTTTGACTGTCGAAAAACAAAAAAGTATAAAACAAATAGGTACGGATGGAGTAGTTATTATGGTTGATAATCATTGTTCCCTAAAGTATTTATTGACATTATGTTTGCTTCTCTATGATATACTTGTTATGTCTAAGACTTTGTATCTCCCAAATCTAGACAATTACACCACATTCTCCACTACTGAACTGGTCCAATTGTTGCTGCTGTGTTCTTTTTCTAGTTCATAGTACTTGCACATTTATTCTTAGAGAATTTTAATTTTTTTGTTTGGAAGAGAATGAACATTATATAAACCACAGAATTATGCTTAATTAAAATAGAGTTTTTTTAAATATATTTTTATCAAAATTCTTTTCTAATAATATATGCGTCCAAATGCCACATGTCGTCACTTTATTCGATACTTATCCACATCAGCTGATATGTGAATCACATGCACTTGATTTTTGTGGTAGTTGTTGGTGAGGTGTTCAATTGACACATCTTGGACTTATATTAAGTGTCTAATAGGAACAGGTTTTAGTTAAAGTGTCAAAATGAAAAATTATGACGACTTTAACGGGCTGCCTATGTATTTGACCCAAAAAAAATGAACATAGCACATGTAATATGAGTTTGTTTGTGCATTAAAGTGCATCTGTGCTTCTTTCAATAGGTTAGTGAAGACATCTCAAGGACATTTGATCAATACCTTTCAATCTTTTGTTTCTCTTACTTTTTGTAAAAAAAAATTAGGTTGGGTTTTCTAATGATTTCGTCAAATGTGCATATCTCAATAACTTGCAAGACAACCAATCTTACCTGTTAACAGTCTCTAAGATAGTCAAGTCAGTGGAGACTTGAGCATGATATAATGAAGATCTTTGGATTATGCATGTCATTATCAAGTGGTCCCGGTGGCGGACGCATGAATTTTTTTAAATTGGTACACACATTTAATAAATAAGAGATAAGTGGGTTACCATACATTATATATACATAAATCTAAAATTTTAACCTAACTAAACAGTGTAATTTTCTGACGAATGTTAACAACCTGAAAAATAAGACATGTAGTCTGTGATGTCAATGTTAATATCAGGGGTAGAGCTATTTTTGTACAAGGGGAGTAAATTGACACATCTTCTATATATGTATATATGTACTATATGGAATTCCCTTGACACCATGTATATATTATAAATTTGACTTTTCATAGTAAAAATTCGGATTATGTTATTATTTGATAGTGTAAAAATTATTTATATTATTAATGTATATAATTTGAAAAGAAAAATCTTAGAGTAACAGTAAAGTTGTCTTTGTATGACCTACATGTCACGAGTTCGAGACATGGAAGCAATCACTAATGATTGCATGAGGGTAGGTTGTCTACATCACCTCTTAGGGTGTGGCTCCTGACCCGACTAACGCGGAATAATTTGTTCTCCGGACTTCCCTTGCCCTAGTGTATATAAGTTAAAACCTAACACACCACTTTCCATGGTCTCTTAATAGTCGTTTGGTTGGAAACAAATTATTCCAAAATTAATTATTCAAGAATTAGTTATCCCACCCTCCCACAGAGATAATCGGGATTAGTTATGTTATTTTATCCCAATCAAATGTGGGATAAATTCATTTTAAATTTAATCTCATAATTAATTATTCCTTATACCCCATACCAATTGAGCCCTAAGTTTATAACCCTTTACACTTTTTGTCTTAGTGCATGTTTGGATTAGTTTTTGGGTACCCAGAATCAATTTTGGGTACCTACTTTTGTGAAAATCAGAAAATTGACATGTTTGGCTGGCCAAAATCAATTCTGTCAGAATTGATTCTGGCAGAATCAATTTTGCCATTAATTTTAATTTGAATTTTACCATTTCCTTTATTACCCTCTTTAATTTTCATCAACAACTCTATCCACTTTCATTACTCTCTTTAAATATCTAGAAATAATTAATAAAAAAAATTCAAATATACAACTTTCATTACCCTCTTTAAATATCTAGAAATAATTACTAAAAAAATCAAATATACTACTCATGTTCTGTTTTAAGTATGCTATTGTTAATTTTAGGATTTTTCTCGTACTTAGGAATGAGAATAGTGCAACTCATTTAGATTATCCTTCTCTTTTTTCTATTGTCTTCTTTCAAATACTCCGAATATTATTAATATTTTAAATGCGGCAAAATGTGCTCTACAATTTTAACTGAAAATCGATTCCAAGATACTTTTTAAAATAACTATTAAGTATAATATTATTCCTTTTTCTATAATGTATTATTAATATAATACATTATAGAGTATATGCAAAATTAGTATTGTAATAATATTTAAATATTATTTGCATTTTAAATTAGTATTGTAATAATATTCTACTAATATTTAAGTAATATATTGCATTTTAAATTCTATTATCTATTTGTAATTTTTATTTACATATTTTCATCTATTTATATGTATATTTTTATTTATATGTATATCTATTTTGGTAATTCTACATTCAAAAGTAATTTTAATCAAAACTATCCAAATATAAATCAATTATAAAAATCATTTTTACATTATTGCATTCAAACATAAATCACTTTTGTCAGAATCAGTTCTACAAGAAACTAATCCAAACACACTAGTCTTTTTCAAAATTTCCTGTAAAGGACTTGAATACTTTTTGATAATACTCTGAACAAAACTTTTATATTGTAAAAAGAAAGATAACAGCTTTCACTTTTTCTTTAGTAAAAGTTGAGAGATTCCTCACTTCTATACTAAGAGTTGTACAATAGTAGTACACATTACTATTGGCAGTCCATAGCACTTGAATGATTAATGAACAAGTGAGAAAAAGTATAGCAGAATCTAGTTGAAGAAAAAGGCTATTGTACAAAAGCAACTGTCTACTAAAAAAGATGTAGTTTCTATAGTACTCTTTTTCTAATAAAGGTTTCCAACATCTAAGTGAGTGCAAAAAGGTCTATTTCCTCATTCTTTTTTTTCATGTCTAAAATTCTCCCTTAGCCTTTTTTTTTTGTTGTGAAGGCGAATCCGCTTACTCTTTCGAGTACAAGACAGTAAATCCCGGATCGACGCGTCACCATGTAAACCACACTTGGCAAGCCATGTGTGGCCAACCAAGAAGGTTTATGCAGGATCGAACTCGCGACTCATGGCCCCGCGCCATCACACTACTAACTTTGCTACCTCATGTAATTCTCCCTTAGCCTTGAAACATAGATGATGACATAATGAAAACACAATTTCTGGTTTTTTAAAGACGAATACGATATTGAGATTTTTTTCAAAACGATGATTGATTTCTAAGATCACTTCTGATCCCTTTTATTAGTTATTGGAACGTTAACACTCACTTAGAACTCAAAATTTCCCTTAATTTATGAACGAAATGGATAAAAGCGAGTTAGTATGTTAATTTTTCATCTGCAAATCAGCCCTTTCCAATATCTTATTCATTCGCAATAAAAGATTTTCTTTAACTAGCTCGTTTGCTTGCCCATCATAGGTCGTACTAGTGAATAACCCTCTACTTGTAAAAAGATAATCCCTAAAGGTTGCACGATCGAGTTGTAGTATTAATTGTTATAAATATCTAACAAAATAATAATAATGAAACTAACAATATTTTGCTGACAACATAATTAAGTACATAATAATAATAATGTATCTCCTTTAACAAATTAAGTTTTTAAATGAAGTGATCACACAATTATATTATTTTATAAAATAGCTTTTTAGATGTGGTTAACATAATTCAAAACTAGAGAGAATAACAAAAGGAAAACTTACATTGGCTCATGGAATTATACAGACTGAAACGATGAATTAATTACATATAATCTGCAAATTCAAGCAAGAAACCAGTTTTACAGATTCATTCCTCTCCAAGAAAAGAAACTAGTCTCTCTCTTTCTTTTTTTTTCTTTTTTTTGGGGGGGGGGGGGGGTGTGTATTCCCCTTTGACAGTACTAAAAGAAAGAAAGAAAAAAAGTAAAGAAAACTTATTCAAAATCTGCAAAGATCTGGTCTTTCTTGAATCTCTGTGGCTGCAATCTTTGAAATAGACAATGAATTAATCCCAGCTTCCATCATTTTCCTCTTTGGGTTGCAAAGCTCTTGTGACTTCTTACAATGAGCAATAGCTGCCTCAATTGACCCTTCAATCTCTGTAGTTGCACTACGACTACTCTTAAGGAAATTCAACTCATAAAATCCATTAGAATTCAATGAAAAGGATGATGATGATGATGATGATGATGAAGAAGAAGAACAAGAAGAACCACTAGATGTAGAAGATGACAAACATTTTGTTGGTGAATGTTTCTTTATTGCTGCTGAAAATGACCTTCTATGACTATTAACATTGTTGTCCTCACTCTCAATGTCTCTTATCACACTTGCTAATGTTGGTGAATTTTGTGTACAATTTCCAATATGGCCAAAAGGTTTTTTTTTGGACACCTTAATGTACTTATTTGGACATTCTTTAGTACCATTAGAAACTTCTTGATCTGAACAAGTAGACTTGTTGAACAAAGACTTGAGATTTAGATATGCCTTTGAAGTTGAAGCCTTTAACTTTTGACTGATTAAAGATTGCTTCACTAACTTAAGTTTCTTGGACCAAGATTTGATCTTTGTGGGGTTGTCTTTGAAAAAAGTGCTGAATTCATTGGACCATTCAAAGAAATACTCATCTGGATGGAGTTCACAACTCACTCTACAAGACTCTGAGGGTGAAATGTTGCAAGACTGATCAAATGTGGTGCTAGTATTAGTAGTACTAATCAAGTTCTTGGTACTAATGCTAAATCTTTCTTCTTCTACTTCTTGGAAAGATTCAATCTTTGATGGGGAAATGTTGCAAGAATCAAATGGGGTTCTAGCATTCATCAAGTTCTTGGTACTAATGCTAAACATTTCTTGTTCTACTTCAAAAGATTCAATCTTTGAGATTTTTTGGTTGCAAGATTCAGATGGGGTTCTAGGATTAGCCAAGTTCTTGGTACTAATACTAAATCTTTCTTGTTCTTGTTCTTGTACAACTTCAAAAGATTCAATCTTTGAGGTTTTTTGGTTGCAAGATTCAAATGGGGTTCTAGTATTAGTCAAGTTCTTGGTACTAATGCTAAATTTTTCTTCTTGTTGTTCTTGTACTAGTTGAAAAGATTCAATCTTTGAGGAGGTTTGAAGGAGTTTTTGGACCATTTCTAACCTTGGTGGGAGGTGAAGAGGGAGGAGTTTGCCTCTATAGAAGAGTTCATCAGCTGGTGAAGTTGTTGTGTCTTTGTCATTAATGGAAACAGAAAACATTTGGAACTCAAATTCTCTGCTTATTTGTGGAGGAGAAGTAACTTCCATATCTATGTAGTCTTCTTCTTCTTGTTCTTCATTTGAATTCTTGATTTTTGATGATGATGAGGATGAAGGTGGAGGATTATTTGTGGCCATTTAATGTAAGGCAAAGACAGGAGTCTTGTTTATTGCTGCACTGTTTTCTGAGTGTGTGTGTGTGTGAAGATGCTTATGGGGAGCTGAGCAAATGTGAGAGGGAAATGCAGAGGTACTTTAAAGTGAGAGATGATGCCAAGGCAGAAAAGCATATAAAAATTTGTAGCAAATGTCAGTAAACTTTTTTCTATCTTTTTCAATAATTTTGTGTACCAGTCAACTTTTGCTCACCTTTGACAATAAAAACATGTTATTTCCCATTGATACAGGTTATCGGTGTTAGAATAAAAATTAATTATGAAAAAATCCATAATTATTATTATTCATAAATCGGTTAGAATAATAATTAATAATGGAAAAATCCCATAATTATTAGTATTCTCCATAAATCAAGATATGATTAGATTGTAATTAGAATTTTAATAAATTAGAATCAATTAGTAGAATGATTGTATGTAATTAATATCTCATAATTTAGGTAAACTAGATTAGTACTACATCCTATTATTGTATAAATCTTCTATGATTGAGAATGAAATAGTCAAGAAATCAATTTCCTACATCGTATCAAGAGCCAAAAATTCTACCACCCCACCCGTGACACAACCCAATACACACGTCATTTCAACTATTCAATCTCGAACAATTGAAACCCGTGCAATGCACAAAATATTTTGACCCAAGCACCATTTTAATCTAACCACCTCGGTCCAACCATCACCCATATTAAAAAATCCCAACGATGTCTTATCCGACACGAATTGAAAAGTTGTCATGTTAGATGATTTTTAATGATCTTATTATAAATAAGACGTGAAAATTAGTACCACGTTCATCTAATGTGAATATCATTCAGTCTATGTGGGTTTTGTTTCATAAAAAGAATTCTGATTGTTCTTTTGCGAGTTACAAATGTCGTCTTGTTGGTGATGGCAAGTCTCAGCAGGTTAGAGTGGATTGTGGTGAAACATTCAGTCTGGTGGTTAAGCCAGACATCTTGGTCCATCCATCAGTTGGATGTTAAAAATGCATTCTTACATGGCCACGTATAGGAAACAATGTATATGCATCAACCTTGGATTTCCGTGATTATACTCGTCCAGGTCATGTTTGTCTGTTGAAGAAATCTTTATATGGTTTGAGACAAGCTCATCGAACGTGGTATAACAGATTTGCAGGATTTGTTTTCAAGATGGGTTTCTTTCACAGCAAGTCTGATGAGTCATTGTTCATTTATCGGAAGGGAGCTGACATGACATATATACTTTTGTATGTCGATGACATTATCCTCACGGCATCATCATCTTCACTTTGTTAATCTATTATGTCCCTTCTCTGCTGAATTTACAATGAAGGATTTTGGTCCATTAAATTATTTTTTTGGCATTGCGGTGACACAATATGCAGGTGATCTGTTTCTCATTCAAAATAAATATGCCAAAGAAATAATTAAAAAAACAGGGATGTCTTCCTGCAAACCATCACATACTCCAGTTGACACAAATGCGAAATTGAGTAACGTTGTCGGTACTCCACACAACGATCCTACACATTACCGCAGCTTAGCCGGAGCCCTACAATATCTGACTTTTATGAGACCTGATATTTCGTATACAGTTTAGCAAATTTGTTTACACATTCATGATCCGAAGAAAACACATATGGGGGCTCTCAAAAGAATTATATGGTATGTTAATGGTAGAATGGCCGGGCTGGCCCACCGAGTCGGGTTGAGCGGGACGGGGCGGTCGGGCGGAGAAGATGGCGGGTCGAGATGGGCGGCGCGGGTCGGGTCGGGCGGGACCATACCGTGTCCCGTCCCGGGCCCGATCCATGGGTAGTGGCCTGACGGTCGGCCGGGGCCAGACTGTCCGCGTTTTGTTTTTGTTTTTTTTTTTTTTTTTTTTTCCACTAAATTAAAAATACTAAATTACTAACAAAGTAACATTAACATATATACTTGTCATATACTTTAATACTTATAGTCATATACTCATATACATATACTATAATATTATAGACTTATAGTATTATAATTATAGTATTATAGTATTATACTCATATATATAATATATTTATAAAGTATAAACTATAAAGTATAAACTAAATAATTAAACAAAGACAAGAATAGTGTAAAAAAAACATCCCAAGGCTGTTTTTGTGCCTCTTATATTATTAATTATTTCATTGAAATATACAAGATTCAAAATTACAACATTGTAGTGTACTGTTGTTGAAAAAATTTGCAAAAGACATAGAAAAATTAAAAAATTACAATGAAATAAATTACCAATTTGAAAATATTTTTTCTAATTTCTTTATAATTTCTTGTGGTTCTTCGGTTGGAATTGGTATATCTTGGTCAAATTGTTCCACGTCGCTACTCATGTCTTCAGATAAAATGTCGTTGTAGTTGTCGTCTTCTTCTTAGTTAATCTCTCGATCGCGACTCTCCTTCGCCTCCGCTCGTATCCAATCTCGAATAGTACCGCCATCTCCAAGTCAGATCCCGCTAACGAGTGTCTGTGCTCTCCTATTTGAAATCACTGCTAAAAGCGCTTTCGTGGCGATTGATGACGCTTGAATGTTCAAAATATCTCGCCATCATTGAAAGTGTCGGAAATGTCTTCTCATTCTCGCATCCAATATTTCAAAGAAGTCTTCCTTTCCTTCTTCATTGATAATCGTTGGTAAGGTAAATTACCCGCAAAACAAAAACATCGAACTCGCTAATTTGGTTAGCATCGTTACCACCGCACATTCTATTTCTCGAGGCTTTCAATAGAATTAATACTAGCCACGTAAACAAAGCATGTCTTTTAAAGTGTGTTAAAGAAGAAGATGGTACAAAAGTCGGTTGGTTACTAGCACTTTCTTGCTGGTAATGCCGATATACTTTTTTGCATTCATCTTCTACGCTATTCAACATTTCTTCTAGCGTTAGTTCAATATGTGGCTCAACATTTAAATTTTTGGGAGTTGGAGGTGGTAGTACGTCCATACAGGTATAAATATTTTGAATAAGACTTTTACAACCCTCTATTTTAATAGTCGGGTTTAATACAGCACCAATAATATAAATAGGGGGAATAGGAATAAAATATTTCTTTAATTTCATAAACATTTTTTTAATAGCCGCAGATAAGGTGTTTTTCCATATATTCTTTAAGAAGTAAAAATATTATAGCTATATAAAACAACATAGTTGAAATAGTAGGATAATATAAAGTAGAAAATTCTTTTGTTGCTCGTTGAAATTTTTCTAAAAATACAATAAGTTCTCTAATTTTGTCTCAATCATTATCCACAATCATATCATTTGGATTTTGATTATGGGCGTTAAAAAATAAAGTAATAGGTTTTCTATAGTCATAAGCAACAACTAGTTGGTCATATAAAGAATTACACCTAGTTGGTACTTATTCTGGAATTTTTCTATAAGATAGTCCACAATCGTGACAAGTTTTTATATTCTTTTCTCATTGAATTCTATTATTTTTAAAAATAAAGTGTATAGCAAATTGTATTTTTCAAGAATATCTTGAAAAAGTGAAATACCATCTTTTACAACTAAGTTATAAATATGTAACGAACATTTGATATGAAAATGTTTTGTAAAAGACTGAGTTAAAACATCTCTTAAAATACTAATAGCAGAATTGTTAGAAGATGCATTATCTAATGTAATACTCATAACTTTATCGCTTATTCGTAATAATCGCAGATGAATAAATATTTTCAAATAAACTCACCAAAGTGTGCCTACTATTTATATATCTATATGCTAAAATACGTTTTTGCATAGACCATTTATAATCTATCCAATGACAGGTTACCGTTAAATAATCATGGTCGTTAGTACTACGACCTATATCAGTTAGAGCGACTTTGCAATTTAAATGATATAATGCATAACGTAAATACTGTTGATATTCATGTGCAAATTTAAATACATCTCTTTTAACAGTTGATCTAGGAAAACCTTTATAAGCGAGGATTATACATATCTCTAATATAATGAATAAAACCAGAGATTCAGAAATGAAAAGGTAAACCTCCACAACAACTAATTTTGCTAAGGCTTCCCTATCTTTATGTTTATCGTATTTAGAGCCTACAACTCCCCGTCATAGGGTTAATTTGACCAGACTTTGTCCGACAAGATGTGAACCTTGTCCCGATTGAGAGGACGCTTGCTCACCAGTTTTTTCAATCATGTATTGGGCATGCAAGGCTTTGTGTTTTTGCAATAGGTGTCTTCATGACCTTGTCCAGTTTTAAAAGAATAAACATTTTTACAAGTTTTACATACAGCTACTTGATTCGCACGTCACCAAAATATTTCCATACAACCGATTTTAATGGTCGTTTTGTCGGACCTCGTCTCATAGTAGGGGGGATAGGAGGCATTTCACTAGTGGGTGTATCATCATCTTCATTAGTAGGTGTATCATTATCTAGAGTGGCATCTAAATCAAAGTCTTCTTCATTTTGAGAAAATACATGGTCGTCAAGATCATATGGTATTTCAGAAACTGCTCAGATCTATAAAATCATCTTGTCTAGGAATAAATTGGAATACTAGAAGAGTACTACCCTTGCCTCATACCCTACTACTACTAGTAAGCCTTACCCTTACCCAACATACTTCTTAATCCTTTCATTTTAATTATGGTAATAAATAGTTAAAGACTTAAAGATAATGAAATTAAATGTGCTAAATGAAATAAAGACAAAATAATAATTTAATGAGAGAACGATGTACTAAACGCCGACGTAGAGTCGACGTGTAATCGACAGGTTGAAAATTGAAACTTTGCTCGATAGATAATCCTCAAGCTAGTTGCCAACTTCACTCCCAATTCTCAAATTAATAAATAGATTGAATATGTAGTAGACAATGTTGTATAGAGATTAGAGAATAGAGATTGATTGATTGAGAGATTAGAGAGTAGAAATATTTTTGAAAATAATAAGAGGAGGAAATGAGGTTTTTATAGTTGGAAATTTGGTTTAAAGTGTAAATATAATAACTTAGGGGTTAAAATTAAATATAAAGGGGGTTGGGGAGGAAGAAATCGCGCCAGGTAACAGCCAAAATAAACGCCGCTGGACCGCTATTTTCTCGCAGGAGGGGCCAGAGGCGGGGCGGGTCGGGGCGGGATCGGGCGGGATCGGCTGGCGGTCGGTCGGCGGGACCATACCGCCCCGCCTGCTCGAGCCCCGGTCGGTTTTTAGCTGGTCGTGTCGAGTCGGGACGGGTCGGCCCACGCCATCGCCAGCCCTAGTTAATGGTACTTTTCATTTCGATTTGCATCTATATAAGTCCTCCATCTCGAGGCTCTAATCCTACATCGATGCGGATTGGGGTGGTTGTCCGGATACACATCGTTCCACTTCTGGCTATTGTGTGTTCTTGGGGACAATCTCATTTCCTGGTTGTCAAAACGACAATCCACATTGTCTCGGTCGAGTGCTGAGACAGAATATCGACGGATAGTCAATGTGGTGGTTGAATCATGTTGGCTCTGTAACCTCTTGTTAGAGTTACATTATCCGATTGAAAAGGCAACAGTAGTCTACTGTGACAATGTGAGTGTGATATACTTATCCGGCAATCCTGTTCAGTATCAACGCACGAAACACATTGAAATGGATAACCTTTTTGTCCGAGAAAAGGTTACCTATGGGCAAGTCGGTGTGCTTCATGTACCGTCCCGCTATCAAATTGTAGATATCTTCACAAAAGGTCTTCCGCGCATACTCTTTGATGATTTCAGGGACAAACTCAGCACACGAGAACCTCCCGCTAAGACTGCAGAGGACTGTTAAATAATAATTAATTATGGGGAAATCTTATTATTATTATTATTCTCCATAAATCAAGATATGATTAGATTGTAATAAATTAGAATCAATTAGTAGGATGATTGTATGTAATTACTATCTCATAATTTAGGTAAACTAAATTAGTACTACATCATATTGTTGTATAAATCTTCTATGATTGAGAATGAAATAGTTAAGGAATCAATTTCCTACAATCGGATAACTTTACTACCTACCTCGGCACCCCTATCCCGGAGCTTTGGCTACTTTAGCTTTCTTGCTTTCACCAGGTCTAGCTAAAGTCGATTAGCCCGAGTTGTGTTAAGATAAGTGGCACTTGAAATTGAACCCGAAATAGGATTCGCACCTACTCGATCTAACATCTTTATTAGAATTCCAGCAGTGGACACCAATCGGCCATTACGATGACATTCTTTCCCCTCACCTCATCAAGGATGAATCGAGTCGACGGATGAATAAGCTTGCTTTTGAGAGTCAGAAGAGGGGAAGTCAGTTTAGTTCCGGGGCTACTTATAACGTGTTTGGCCAAACTTCTACATGCTAAGAGTGTTTAATTTTCCATTAAAAAAACAAATAGAGAATGTTTGGAGAAATATTGTTAGAGATTTATATGCTATAAAAAATGTAAAAGAAATTTAAGGAATCGTTTGTCCATCGAAATTTTTATTTTCATAAGAAGAAATTCAAAATAATATTTAGTTATACATTGGATCCATTCTTTCGTTAAAATAATAAATTGAAGAGAAAAAAATAAATTGGATCCATTCATTCCGTCCCAATTTATGTGATATAGTTTGATTAGGCACGGAGTTTAAGAAGAAAAAAAAAACTTTGAAATTTATGGTATAAAACAAGTCATATGTATTTGTGTGGTTGTAAATTATTTCATTAAGGATAAAAATAAATTTTTGAATTAATTTATTTCTAATTATAGAAATGTATCATTTTTTTTGGGACAGACTTAAAAGGAAATTGTCTCACATAAATTAGGATAAATGGGTAACTGATTTAACTTTTGGGATTGAGGTGGTATTACTACAGTAAAACCTCGATAAATGAATATTCGATAAATTAATAACCTCGATTAAATAATAATTTTCTCTGGTCCCGACTTCGGTCAATGTGATAAAATAATAACCTCGATAAATACATATGATAATATTTTTAAAAAAATCCTTGAGGCCCACTGAAAATATAAATAATAATTCATTAAATACGTATGAAATTGCATATATAATTCATAAAATAAAGCACTTCCTAAACAATTTTTATTTCAAATTTTATGTTTTCCTAAAATATGTATCTATAGCCAATTGGTTATTCTTTTCATGCGAACTGAACTCAATTTCATCTTTAATTTTTTTAGAGGGCATAAACTACATTCGGCACATTCTTCTCATTTTGAAGCAAGTAATTTTTCAAAGTCTCTACGACAATAAAAGTATCTTTTGGAGAAACATGTGGTATAGTGTTACTATCATCTGGATCTTGATTGTCATCATCTTCCATACTCATTACTCCTTGATTCTTCGTCCGTAGGCGATTCCATTAAAGCTTCATTTTTACTAAGATAATTCAGAATTTGCTCTACATTCATGACATTTCTATAATGTAGATTAGAAATAGTTTCCTCTAATCTTTGAATGCCTTCAACACCACCAGTTTCTTATTCTAGAAGAATACCTTTCTCGGATTGAATTTTGCAATGTCAAAAATAATTTGTGATAGTTGTGGACTTCACATCAATATTTCAAGCAGCATTAATAAAATTGATAGCATCTAGGACATTAATTTTTTCAGGATTTATTGCTCCCATCTCATAGCCTTCCACGATGCCAGAATAACAATGACACCGATAATAAATCTTAAGTGTTCGAATAATTCCATCATCACATGGTTGAATTTTTGATGTTGTATTTGGAGGTAAAAAGAACAATTCAACATTTCTCAAGCCTTCAATAACCTTGGGATGGGCTGGGCAATTGTCTACTATAAACAACACTTTTCTACATGTCATTCTATCATCAAACCAACAAACAAATTCTTGAAAGAATAATCCAGGCATTCATGCTTTCTTGTTGGCTCGATAATGACAATTAAGATTGCTAATATTCACATTTTTAAAGCATATAGGATTAGCATACTTACCAATAATCCAAAGAGGCACTTTATCTTATTCATCCCCATTGCAACAAACAACAACAGTAAGTCTTTCCTTGTCATTTTTCTGTCCTTCTAATTGCTTTGTAACTAGTGAATGATCTGCTAAACGATAAAATAAGCATGTTTCATCGATATTGTTAATATTGGGTTTGATGTTATGATATTTTACCTAACATATCATTTTCAGTACTAAGTTAAAATCAGAAAATGTTGGAACAAATGTCATGACATTCGGACCAACATTCTGATAACAGTTTTGTCATTACTTCACGGACTGGGGCTAATCTCGTGGGATGGTTACCACGATGGTAAAGTGATTTGGCAAGGAGCTTTGGAGCAGATTAAAACGTGGGAGAAATAGTCAAAACTTGGGTAAGAGTAGAGTGAAGAACAAGTCAAAGTTGTTGAGAGATTTACTCCTAGATCATCTACCGCAAGCTGCCCACTTTTAGCTCAACCTCCACAACTGATTGATGAGCCTTTCAAGGGAATTATCTACTATAAATAGAGAGGTCACAACAAGGAATCAATATCCAGAAAAATCAAAAGAAAATATCAAGAGAGCTCTCCGATATCACGATCAGAAAATTGAATCACAAGTGTTGTTCGAAGCGTGTCGATTTACATTCATTCAACATTATAATCACGCTAGATTCTAGATTTGTTCTTTATTGAAGCAATTGTAATGAGATGTTGTCTATATCTATTTAGGTAGATTTTTCAGGCATAAGTCATTTGCGACTTAAACCTTTTTATTTCTTTTGTATTATTTTGTAATATTGTAAAAGAAGGAATATATTCAATTGTACATATATATATACAATATTTCTGGTCATTGCCCATCATACGTTATATTAATATATAACCTATGTAAATTTAAATATTTGTGTTCTTTATTATATCCGCTGCATTTTACTCTTCAAATGTTTTTTTATGTTTTTATCGAAGTGTCGTCAGTTCTGTCGGACGACATTGTTAACGACATTTGCAAACTGTTTCAGCATACACAATTTTACTTTCAGTTTATTTTTTATTATTCCATAGTATTACCCCCGGGACCCAACAAGTGGTATCAGAGCTAACACTTGACATAATAAGTGTTTAATTCTGTTATATAAACTATGGATCTGGATAATACAATAATTGGTAGACTTTCTATTTTAGATGGATCAGATTATACCTATTGGAAAATTCGCCTATGCTCTCATATCAAATCCATTGATGTTAGAGCATGGAGATCTATTATCAATGGATATATTGTTTCAATGCTACCACCGGATGAGGAAGGCGATATTCTTGTTAAGCCTGAATCCGAATAGAGTGTGGAAGAAACCAACAATGCAAGGTTCAATGAAAAAGCCTTAAACACTATTTTTAGATGGGTTGATCTCTACATGTTCAAGAACATTCAAAATTGCTCCACAGCCAAGGATGCTTGAGATACTTTGCAAACCCATTGTGAAGGTAACTCTAGTGTTCGTCGAACGAAGCTTCGTATGCTCATGAGTAAATATGAGCGCTTAAGGATGGAAGAGGCGGAGGACATTAAAAACATATTTTGAAAAGTTGATTGACATCTCTAATAAATGTCAAGTTATTCGTTCTTCGTTAACCAACAATCAAGTTGTTAAAAAAACACTTTGTTCTCTTCCTGAAAAGTTCAATATAAATATATGTGCTATTGAAGAAGCTCACAATATTGCTACAATGGACATTCATACTTTAATGAGTATTCTCAAAACTTATGAGATGAATATGGAGAATCGAAGGGCATTGTATAAAAGCAAAGATATAGCACTTCAAGCAAAATCCTTAAGAGCCACATCGATGAAGAGTATGAAAATCTTGAAGAAATTGGTGATGGTGAAAATGTTGCCCTCCTTACTTGAAAATTTAATTCGATGGTAAGGAAGTTCAACAATGATAAAAATAAATTTAAATCCAAAGAGCACCAAAACCAAGGCTTCAATCAAAAGTCCACTAATCCTCTTCCTATAGTACAAAGAGGAAATCAACTAAAGAGAACCAACTCAGACCGAACCAAATTTGATCCCAAACAACAAGAATCTGTGTAATGTCATGCTTGTTTTCGATGGGGGTCATTATGCCAATGAATGTGCGAATACCTTGAAAAATTTTGGTAAAAGTCTGTGGGTTTCTCTTAGTGACGACGAAGAAGAAGAGGAAAGAGATCAAGAAATAGAGTCACAAGCAATGCTGACCACTATTTACGAGCAGTCTCTTTCAGACGATGAAAATGTCATCGACAGTGTTGTCCCAAATGTCACAACATTTGCGTCAACATCAGTGTTATGTGTATTTTGTATACGCTTTTTGAGTCATTTTCAGTTAATATTTTTCCCATTTTTGTATAAATAAGTGTCGTTTTTCTTTCTTTTGAGTCACAGCGATTCTAAATAGCAAAATGACAAAAAGAAGCTAAAAGTGGACAGAAAAGGAGCTCCCGAAGCAAAAAGGACGAAAGTTGGCAGATCAGGACGAAAGATCAGGATCACGTACATAATTCATCGAGAAGTCGCAGATTTTCGGCACCACGGTGCCATTCTTCAGTATCGCGGTGCCGATTGTCGCGCCCGTTTTCGACCGCGACTTTATTCTAGCGAATCTCCTGCTTAGTAATAAATGTTAGAAAATAAATAAAAAGTGCTAAAATGTTAAAAGGTGCTAAAAGGTGTTAAAATGTTAAAGGGTTGCTAGGGAGTCGCGGATCTTTGACGTCATGTAAGGGAATTGATCAATGTTTATGTAATTAGGTATTAGTTTATTTTGGGTAGAATTTAATTTAGGTAGAGTTTTAATGTTGTGTTTTAATTTTAGGTGTATTAATTAGTGGTAAATTAAATTATTTAAATAAATTGTGATTAAATTATTTTAGGTGTTTTATTAGTCTAAGTTTGAATTTAAATTATTATAATAATAAATGCGGGTGTGCTATTTAATTAGTGTTTAATGTTTATAATGTGATGTCGTTATTAAGACTTATTAAAAAATTGAGTTATTTAAACGCTACATACAGATAGGACTTCTCAATTCTTTTATGAATGTTATTATTAAAACGCGTGTGTTAGATTATTATTTTATGTATTTATTATTTATTATTAAGAATTATGACAGGGCTCTAAGTGCGTAATTTTCTACGTAAGAAGCGGTGTCATTATTAAATTGTTTATTTATGTCTGTATTAATGTATTATTGTTGCATTTTATTACAAAAATCAATAAAAAATTATTTTGCAAAATTAGTGTAATTTTATAGCTATCGCCGACGGAGGGTCAAAATTGGGTGTCAACAGTTGTCCCTCTTTGTATGGAGATGATGGAAGAATCTTCGGACAAAGACGTTGACTCATAGCCAATTTTGTCTCGATCCTCAGAATTGAAAGGTTTGGGCAAATAGACAAGGCTGACGCAAAATTTAAAAAATTGTCCCAGTGTCGAGTTATGACGACACTGGGCTACCATGGTCAAACACCAAGGCGGGCTAACGCGGACTCAAAATTTGTCCCAATGTCCCCAGTGAAGTCGCCATTCTGTCGCGCTCTTTTTCGACCGCGACTTTATTCTAGCGAACCCTGCTTAATAAGTATAGTTAGAAAATAAATAACAAAAAATGCTAATTGTTTAAAGGATTGTTGAAATGTTAAAATGTTTAAAAAGGGTTCGCGGAGTCGCCACCTAATTAGTTTGGGTGAATTAGGACACCTAAATGTCAACTAGGTTAAAGTCAACACTAACTCCATTTTTATGGTCTGCTAAACTTAAATGAGATTCTGGGTAAGGGTTCTTTATTATCCTAAAGGGAAGGGGTCAGGCACCCTAAATGATCCGCTAACTTGCGGTTGTCCGTTCAAACCTAATGTAATTATTATGTTTAAAAAATGCTTGTTTTGAGAATATAAAAGATGCTTCAAAGTATTTTATAAAAATGCATGTTGATAAAAGTTTATAAGACTAAGGCCCCAAAAATGTAAATGATGCAAAGGTTATTTATGGACTAATTATGTGTATTGCTAGCTAAATTAATCTTGCTTAACCTGCGTATAATATTATATGAAAAATGCTTAAGGTGATTTTTGAGAGTTTAGGAGGAAATTTGTTATGGGTTTAATAAGAAACAAACGGTTGGTTTTATGATGTAAATTAAATCATTTAGATTCTTTTTTGCAGAATTTAGACATGCCTAACAGTCCTAAAAGACAAATAAAGAAGAAGTGCATTTCTAATTATGAATTACCTTCCCGCCTCATATGTTCAGAGACTAATTATTCTAGATTCCCTGTTAATTACAAAGTTAGAAAATAATTTGCAATAAACAAATAAAGGCATAAATGAGGTAATGAGGTTAAGGGAATAAAGGAGTTGAAGTGGATGACTCCGTCCTATTTTGTTTTTTCTAGGAATTGCCGAGGAGAGAACGCGGTGGATGTAGATGCGGGCCTTCATTGACGAAAGTCGTGATGAGTCTTGTCATGAGGCTCTTCATTTTACTCTGATGCATTTCATGTAAAAAAAGAAAAGATAAGGATTAGTATATATTTAAATTTGTCAACTAACGCGAATAAGCAAAAAAAAAAAAAAACTTAGTATGGATATGATATCAGATTTTACTTCACAATGACAATCCAAAAATAGACAGAGGGCCCAACAGAATGTATCAAATATTGGCCCGCGGATAATCCAACAGTACATATTAACGCAATCCAAGTCCAAATAAAACTGTTCATATTTACTAACACCCAGACACACATTGAATATTAATTCAAGGATGCATATTCTATAGCTGGAGAATAATAACGGGAAAAGAGTATATTGGGCTTCAAACCCCAGTTGGAAAACATGCCTAATATAACAATTATCAAACTTTAAAGAGAATAAATCGGCCCAAATGCAATACGAACCCAACATACGTATGAACATTGTCACATAAGCATATAAGCCCACGTTGCACATTTCAGGGACTGATCTAGACAGAACATCCAAAGTATATATAATATACTTGAGGATATACAAGTGCTATAACCTTAATACATCTAGTGTACGATTAGGCTTCTACACCTTGTATACCCTGAAGTATATCATCGTATATTCAACAGGGCAGGCAGTAAAGCATAGAGGAAAGCAGACAAAACATGAAATGATTTTAGCATCACCGATAGAAGAAAAAATGTACATAGGATACCAGTCGCATTATACTCCCAGCAAACATATATACGAACATACAACAGGGGCTGCACCATGATTCAGTGTAAAAACATACACAAGGATTCGAGCTGATATTGAAACGAATAGGGATAGGCACTTAAAACAGATTAGTAGGCATGAATGCACCAAGAGTAGTGAATAAGGAAAGGAGGAGCAATAGACAGTGGGCTAAGCCCAAGGAATATAGTCACACAAGGATGCAAAATGATATACTGAATATACACCATAATGCACATATTATTCCTAAGCATACCAGGGAAAATAGCAATATATATAAGATATGTACCATACTATTATGAAGGAAAAGGGACAGAGAGATGATGCCCAGACATGTATATTCTTCCTTAAATGCTGTCACATATACCTCCTAGCAAACTCGGACATGTTTTAAATCATAGCAGCCAGCAATCATACAGATGAATTTAAAAATATGGCATTATTCATATATGCAGTATTCAGACAAACATAGACTTAAAACTAAATGGCAAACATATCAATATGAAACAAAGGGGAGCTAATTTAATATCTATACTAGTTGCCATATATATACCAACAACTCTAGTGACTGCCGAATCCATATTAAGAGAGGAAAATGTACTATGAACTAGTGGTATTTAACAGATGACGCGGCTGCTATAAGATGTACTATCAAACAATATGAGGTCCCAAAATTATCTAATAGACATGTAAATGGAACCAGAACAATCAGAGGACACAACATTCAAAGAAACCACAAAGTTATGACACTCCAAAATGACTGATAATTGAATGTAAGGGGCCAAAATCTGGACATCTCATAGGATCTTAATCTTGCTCACCTATACCAAACGAACTCACAGAGGATACATAGTACATGACACAGTGAATTTAGGCATCAATAGTCCAACGAACATATTAACAAACAGTTTTAAGCAACGCGTATCAGTGGACACAAATACGAACAAACTTAACGCAAAAAGAGACACAACAAAACAGAATAAGACTGAGAAGATTTTGAGTTTACCTTCTCCGGGCAGCGAACCGAGGCAGCGTATCAAGTCGTCGATACCACTCGGAGTGTTCTGTGGTTATGCGATTAAAGGTGATAAAAGGCTGTTTCTGAATTTCTGTTTTTGTGTTATTGGGGCTAAGATGTGCAGAACTAGTGTGCTAGGTGTTCTTGCAGTTGTATTTCAATTGCTTTGAAGGGTTTTTTTCTCCGTCTCGCCGATTGGGTTGTTCACTGCTGCTAAGGGGGGGTGTCAAATCGATGCCGTGGTTTTGGATGCTAAAGGATGCTAACCGATTCTCCTCCCTGCTGAGTGATTAAACCCCCCGACTGAGCTCTGTTTTGATGCATGCACTGGTTTTTCCTCCAAGCTCCATCGGACTGCCGCCCCTCGAATGGTGAAAAGCTTATGTATTTATAGCCCTCGTTTGGGTTCTAAGTTTGGGTAAGGTTTATAGTGCTGATTTAGTGCGATTTGTGTATGATTCTGTCGGATTCTTGGTGTAAAATCGATTGAGGGTTGGTTAAGGTAAGTTAATATTCTCCAGTGATTTGGTATTGATTTTGGGCGATTTTATGGGCTGATTCGTCGTTCTCGTTATGGTAAGGGACGATATGGTTGCAGTGACTCGCCGGATTCTCGGCGAGAATCTCGTGAGGAAGGTGGAACGCAGAGGAGGCGCGATCCGGAGAAGATGATGGATGCGGGTGTCGCCGTTTCTAGGTTTAGTTTAAGGGAGGGGAATGATGAAAGAGTAAAGGGCTGCTGGGGTTATGGGCTGGGCGACGGGTAAGGTATAGGCGGTTTGGGCTTGGGTAGTTATTTAGGTGGGCTGATTAGTTTTAAATTAAGTGGGTTATTAGTAAATTAGGGGTAGAGTTTTAAGTATATTAGTTTTAGGTATTATGTATTTAATTAGTGCTAAATAACTTGAATCTAAATTAGTAAATTATGATTAAATTATTTAGGTGCTTTATTAATCTAATTGTTATAATAAACGCGGGCGTGTTATTTAATTAGTGCTTAATATTTTAGAATGCGGCGCTATTTATTTAAATCTTATTTATTGTGCGTTATTATTCGTAATAAGTTATGAAATTGCTTTGCGTATTAATAAATGCGACTATGCTACTTGACACGACGTCATTGCTAGATTATTTATTTTATGTATTTATTAATTATTTAAGAATTGTTTGACAGGGCTTAAAATTAATGAATGCGGGCGCGAGACTCTAAGTGCTTAATACTCTACGTAAAATGCGGTGTTATTATTAACTTGTTTATTCATGCATGTATTAATATTTTATCGCTGCATTTTATCATAAAAAATCATAAAAAATTATTTTGCAAAATTAGTGTAATTTTATAGCTATCATCTGACGGAGGGTCAAAATCAGTGTCAGTTGTCCCTCTTTGTATGGAGATGATGGAAGAATCTTCGGACAAAGACGTTGACTCATAGCCAATTTTGTCTCGATCCTCAGGATTAAAAATGTTGGGCAATTAGGCAAGGCTGGCGTGGACTCAAAAACTGTCCCAGTGTCGAGTTATGACGACACTGGGCTACCATGGTCAAAACACCAAGTTGGGCTAACGCGGACTCAAAATTTGTCCCAGTGTCGAGTTATGACGACACTGGGCTACCATGGTCACAACACCGGCGGCTAACGCGAACTCAAAATTTGTCCCGATGTCGAGTTATGACGACCGGGTACGCGGTGCTAAAAATAAGCGGCTTGAACTCCGGGTACTGCTGTCGACTTATGAGCTGGGTTTTATGGTGATGTGGAACGAGTGGATCGACGCTTGAGGCCGCTTCTGCCATTCGTCGGGAAGGTTGGCCCCAACAAATTGCCCTGCCATTGTAAGAGAAAATCCACGCCAGGCTCCATCTGCGATTCTCGTAGATTGAAGCTAAGATAGAAGCATTAGTGCATAAATCAAAACAAAACAATGTAAGAATGTGAATTTTGTGTCGCGTTGTAGTCAAATCGTATATACTATATAATGAAATGGTGACGATACGCCGCCTTGTATAGCGAGATGCAGATGACGCTTGCCTTGGCGCGGTCGCTCAGATGGCCAAATGCAAATGACGCTCTTGTATGGGCGTTATCGCCTTGTATGGACGAATGCAAATGACGCCAGTATGGGCGAATCGCTCAGATGGACGAAATGCAACGACGCCAGATGGGCGTTATCGTCAGATGGACGAAATGCAAATGATGTCTCCTAAGGTTTAGATAAAAATTGTTCTATATGTGGAGTCGCGGTCGTAATTCATGCGTAATCAAAACTAGATGAAATAATTAAAGTGTAAACGATGAGCCCGAGTAAAGAAGTCGTGGTTTTTGCAAGATGTATTTGATGTAGACTTTGCGGCTTGACTTTGTGAGCGAATACGTTGTATTCGAATGTCGCTATTGGCGCCGTTTTGGACTTGACGTCGCTTTCGACTTGGCGTCGTTTTGGACTTGTTGTGTTGATGACGCCGTTGCTGGACGTGTTCCGGGCGCCGTTTCGACTCCTGGCGTCGTTTTGGACTTGTCGCCGTTTTGGACTTGTCGTCGCTTTTGGACTTGTTGCGGTTGATAACGCCGCGTTCGGACGTGTTGCCGCACGCCTCAGACTAAAGCTCAAGAAAGAGTTAGTGCATAACCGCTAAGACGTAATAATAAAGCATGAATGAGAAAATGCAATTTTGAGAACAGAGAAAATCGCCCCTGCGTAGATGTGATATGTCACGATGGCGCTGCTTTGGACTTGGCGTCGTTCGGACTTGGCGTCGCTGGACTTGTCGCCGCCGGACGTGGCGTCGTTTTGACGCGAGTCGCTTCGACTCGAGTCGCCGACTCGGTCGCTTGATCAAGGCGTGCTTTCGGACGTGGCGCTTTTGGACTTAGCGCCATTTTCTGACGTGGCGCTTTCTGACGTGGCGCTGGACTTGGCGTCGTGGCGCCGCCGACTTGTCGCCGCTTGACGTGGCGCCGCTTTCGACGCGAGTCGCTTTCGACCGAGTCATTTTCTGACGTGGCGTCGCTTTTGACGCGTGGCGCCGCTTTCGGACGCGAGTCGCTTTGACTCGAGTCGCTTTCGACCGACGCCGCTTTTGGATGGCGTCGTTTAGGGCGTGGCGCCATTTTCGGACGCGAGTCGTTTGACCGAGTCGCTTTCGACTCGACGCCGCTTTCGACTCGAGTCGCTTGACTCGACGCCGCCGGACTCGAATCGTTTGACTCGACGTCGCTTTCTGGGGGCCGTTTTAACGTGGCGCCGCTTTTGACGCGTGGCGACATTTTTGGACTTGCTGTGCTCCTGTATAATAAATGCTCCTGCAAGCTAAGTTTGAGAAAAAATTAGTGTATAACTGTTAAAACACGATGATAAATATATGAGAAATGCAATTATGTGAATAGGTATGTCATCCCTGTATGATATGTGGGGTGTTGTGAATGCTGAGATGTTGTCCTTGGGCGGACATGCTAGATGATGCCACTGACGAATTGCCATGATACCTTTGTTGTGATGCATTTGTGAACCATATGGATTGCCATGATGTCTTTGTTGCGGCGTTTGTGCAATGCATGAGTTGCAATTTGACTTCAGGCCCGAGCCGACGCGCTAGAATTTGTCATGGATTTGAACTCGATTGTTGATGCTCGCTTCGCCGCTTCAAGAATTTTGTTGTATTTTTCGCTTCTACTAGTATGAAGAACTTTGTTGTACCTTCGCTAATGAAGGACTGCGCTCAAAGAAAAATTTGTGAGTTTGGCGGGCGGTTGATTCGCTGACTTTGTAGTTTTGACTCTCGACGGACGTCGCTTTGTTTGGGACTCATAACCCTGCCTGTTTCCTGCCTTGTCTCGCTTTGAATTTGCAAAGGCGTTTAGCCTAAAAGTGGGTTTCCAGCTGGGTTGCTTGATATTACGTGTGTTTTCGTTATTTTCAAAAAATATGGAAGGTTTCAATAGTGACCGGCCGATTTAGGCCGCCACGATCCCTACGAGGGAATCAGTCACGACGTGGTTCATTACGTTTAATATTGGGTAAAATTCTAAAGCGTGGACCGAGGCCGATATGGCCGCCTACGTATCCGCCAAGGGAATCAGGTCGAACGTAGTTCCAATGGTTTGTGATATTTCGGAGCCTTTCTATTTCGCCAGATGACTTCCATTTGCCGCAGTTTGGCAAGCGTGTTGATCATCGTGTTTCTCATTTCTAACGCCCGCATCCTCTACGGAACGGACGAGTCCTAAGTTGTTTCGCTCCTGCCTCTGGATTAGTCATTTATCGATGATTGTGCTTCTACCACCAACGCGAATCAACCTTTTGGGGATAAGCTAGGCAAAAATAACCCTTTAACAAACGGCAAACCAAGTTAGTATAATATGCAAAAAGTTGCGTGCAATATATACTAATAAGCAAATTGCAAATCAAGTGCGTGTTCTAACATGTTTGGGACCTCTTTATGCAGGTAGGCCTAAACGCCAAATATGCGAGGTTATGATGGATTTGTCCGCCGCCCAATCAGAATGCTTTTGTTGGAAATGGCGACCAAACGACGGTGCACTTTTCCCAATTTCAGCATGACATGATTGGGTTTGGATTTGTCTATCATTGTCACGCTACACATAATATCTTTGGTCGTCGTTGGGTTGAGAAACCCGTCGACAAGTTTGTGTCTTCCTAATTGTGGCGTCGATGCCAGGACCGACCCACCTAAGGTAAATGCATGCCCTAAAATAAGGGTGGTATAGCTCATCTTAAGTTTCTAAGATTTGGCTTTTCTAGACGCAAGGTTCCCGAGCGGACAACTCGAGCGAGAAGGCTACGCGCCACGGTTAGACCGGACACTCCACGTATATTGCCAACTCTCCTAAATTTGGGTTTTGAAGAAAGAATTTTGCTGATGCACCAAGCGCACCTCGCATGTAGTGTGTGATTGTGTGAATTTTCCAGAGTGGAAGAAATATGAGCGGAATGTCAGTTTAAGGAAAGCAGGTAGCAATTGAAATAAATAAAACAAAATACAGCACACAAAATTTAAATGCAAAGTAATGCCAAATAATAACCCTAGGTCTGTTGTGGTTAAGAACCTTAAATCCCCAGTGGAGTCGCCATTCTGTCGCGCCCGTTTTCGACCGCGACTTTATTCTAGCGAATCTCCTGCTTAGTAATAAATGTTAGAAAATAAATAAAAAGTGTTAAAATGTTAAAAGGTGCTAAAAGGTGTTAAAATGTTAAAGGGTTGCTAGGGAGTCGGGCCGCGGATGCTGGGCCGCGGGTAAGGGAATTGATTGGGTTGTTTATGTAATTAGGTATTAGTTTATTTTGGGTAGAATTTAATTTAGGTAGAGTTTTAATGTTGTGTTTTAATTTTAGGTGTATTAATTAGTGGTAAATTAAATTATTTAAATAAATTGTGATTAAATTATTTTAGGTGTTTTATTAGTCTAAGTTTGAATTTAAATTATTATAATAATAAATGCGGGTGTGCTATTTAATTAGTGTTTAATGTTTATAATGTGATGTCGTTATTAAGACTTATTAAAAAATTGAGTTATTTAAACGCTACATGCAGATAGGACTTCTCAACTCTTTTATGAATGCTATTATTAAAACGCGTGTGTTAGATTATTATTTTATGTATTTATTATTTATTATTAAGAATTATGACAGGGCTCTAAGTGCGTAATTTTCTACGTAAGAAGCGGTGTCATTATTAAATTGTTTATTTATGTCTGTATTAATGTATTATTGTTGCATTTTATTACAAAAATCAATAAAAAATTATTTTGCAAAATTAGTGTAATTTTATAGCTACTGTCTGGACGGGAGGGTCAAAATTGGGTGTCAACACCGATGCGGGAATTTCCAGTCCGAAATAGAATTGGCGAGGGGAAAAGGGATCCAAGGCACACGTTTTTGACAACATATATAAACCCTTGGGACATATGTTAGGCACTGGGGATCACATATCATCTCTCAGAACGCAACACAACTTTGGAGGCTACAATTGGAGACCTAGTTCTAAGTAATTTTTTCTTTAGTTTTCAATTCAGTCCATGTTTGGATTTATATTAGTTCTTAGCATGTCTATGGCTAGGAGCTAAACACTTTATTAGGGCTTTCCTATTTAATCGCTTGAAACTCTCTTTCATGAATTAATGCATTAGTTTGATTTATTCTCCACTTGATTAAGATTTATTCAATATTGGTATGAATGTTTGATAGTTAATTGATCACTAATTATCATAATCTATATGATTTCGAATCAAGAACTGAGAGGAGAGATTTGTATATGATGTAATTGAATAGACATAGGTTAAAATCGCAGACGAAAGTACCCCGATACTTGTGTAGCATTATAGATTATTGTTCTTAATCCTCTTATGTGGTAAAACCTATCATAGAAATATAGAAGGTTTCTGCACTGGAGTTGAGCGATTATATATCCTAACCGGAATATAAGATAGTCTAGTTAACCGTTATCTTAACGTAAAAAAGTAATTCTAGTTGCATTAAAGATTGAAAAGAGTGGATAGTTGAGGATATTGGAAGCCCTATTTCCATCATAACTGATTAAACCGAAGTAATTTAGTTTAATTCTTGCAATTACTCTAGTAGTGTTAGATAAAAACCTAAATCAACCATTGTTTGCCAAATAGATAACGTAGAATAGATGTTCGGTAATTAGAAACCAGTCTCTGAGAATGATATTCGGTCTTACCATACTATATTACTTGTAACGATACGTACACTTGCGTTAAGCATACTGACAAGTTTTTCGCACCGTTGTCGGGGACTGACGTACTTTCAATATCGAATTATCTATTATTATTTCTAATTTGGTTGCTCCATGAACAAGTTTCTAACTTGTTCCGTGAGCATCTTTTTATCAGTTTTTATTATTTTCTTATTTTGTAGGTAAACTTTTGTTCAAAAAAAAAAGGACACATGGACTATTACTATCAACAGCAGCAGTTCCATCAACAACAATTTAACTCACAGGTTTCACAGGAAGATCGAGATGAGCTGCAGGAAGCCTTACCCAGGCTCACCAAGTCCCAGACTCTTCAAGGGCAATTTCAGCAGCCACGGAGTCAGTCCCCATCAGAGGAGCGGGATGAATTGAGAGAAGCATTGTTGGAACTCACAAACGCCCAAACTCAATTCATGATGGAAGTAAGATTCATTTCATGAACTCGAGACTCGCTGGGACAACTTACGAATTTGGAACCACAAATCGGGCAACTGATGGACATAGTAACCATGACACCTCAAGAAAGTCCACCGAGTGACCCAGTTACGATGAGTGGTAAGCAGATTGAGGAACCTGAACCACAGCAAGTTGTTGAGGAATTTGGAGAGATAGTTGGTGTAGAGAAAGAAGAGGTCACTGAGGACCACCCTATAGTAGAAAAAACAACACCAAATATCATTGTTGAGCCCCAACCAGAAAGTCCATACCTTCAAGGGCACCCCCTAAAGTTGAGAGATGTAGGGAGTTTCACTGATCCCTACATTATAGAGAGCCTAGAAGACAAGTTTGCCTTGTGTAATTGGGGATAATCTTAGATATGAGACCCTTGTTTGAAAAAAGTGTTGTAGGAGAAGTGATACATGTAACAATAACTGTGTGGATTGCAAGCAGTTCGCAGAAGGATCCATTGGGAACAAGTAAAGATTAACCTGCGTCCGGCTAAAAGACGTTAAAGACATCGCTACTTGGGAGGCAACCCAATGTTTAAATTATGCAATTATTTTAACTTGAATAGTCTCACTTGATGGTATTTTTGGTTGTGTTGTGATGACAGGTGAGGGAATCGGAGACTAAGCACGAAGAAAAGGGTGGAAAATACGGAATCGGGTCGGCACCACGGTGCCATTCTGCAGGCCCGCGGTGCCGAATGTTCAGAGAGGTCACAGTACTATCGGCACCACGGTGCCATTCTGCAGGACCGCGGTGCCGATGCGGGATTTCAGAAATAAAAAGCCCAAAAATCTCTAATTCTTCCCACTTTCACACAAACCCTTCCCCTCTCTACCAAGCGCCGAAAATACATTCACAAACACCAAAAATCTACCACAAATTCTCTCAAATCCTTCCAATCCCCACAAACCATCCCCATGCAAAACTCCTAGCATCGCTCCACAACATCATTCTTTCACTTGGGTCAAGAAAGCGGTGAAGAACAACAACTCAAAAAGTTGAGATTTAAATGTTAGTGGAGAGAATAACTTGTAGACTTGGATGTGATACGGGCTGCGTGTTGTTGGTGATGTGAGGGTGATTGTTGCTTGGGTGTGTGTTGTTTGTGTTGTGTTGTGGGATATCGTTGTAGGAGTTTGTGATTTTGGGGTTAAGTGTTATTGTGTAGAGTTGATTCGTGGTGTATTGTTGTTGTGGTCTGATTTTGCTTGGTTATTGTTGCTGTGTGGAGTGATATTTGTTGGGAAACCTCAAAGAAACAAAGGAAACGCTGCTGAAAATTTTCCAACAACTTTCACAATGGCCTCTACAAAACGAACCGCCAGAGCTTCCTCATCTTCATCAGCTCCAGAATATGATGTTACTCGATTTACCAACAAACATGCGGAACATCGATATAACAAAATAAGCACTAGAGCATTGATACTAGAGAGAGGTATGGACTACCAGGCCATGCCATTTGATGATGATGATGACTACGAGCTCATTAGGGCCATGATCGAGGCGAATGGTTGGAAAAAGTTCACCAATACAGAAAGGATTTCACTTCAGAACACTAGCCTTGTGAGGGAATTCTATGCGAATTATCCCGAGTAAGAGGATGAGAGATGCTTTGTTAGAGAGCGATATGTGCCCGTAAGTTCTGAAACAGTGAATGCGCTACTGAGGACCAATGATGTTGAGGACCAAGGTTATAACCCGCACCATTTCACACGTTGGTCGAGAGACATCAATAACATCATGTGGGAAACAGTTGCAGTAGTTTCATGCTACCCAGGCACCGAATTCAACATTTCTCGTAACGGGTCCAGGAGACTTGCCCGGTGCCAATTTAACAGAACATCCAGAGGATGGCTATATTTCATAAGTGATCGTTTGATTCCGTCAACTTATTTTACCAATGTGCCCACAGACAGAATCAAGCTCATCTATGACATCATGTCGGGCAAGACAATTGATGTTGGGAAAGAAATAGTGCAAACAGAGATTAGCAGGTTGGCTACTACTGGCGGACTGGGACATGAGTCACTCATTTCTGGTTTATGTGCTAGGCATGGAGTCCCAACATTCACCACGGATATTCTCGAGAAGAGTCAGCCTCATGTGACCTACAGTTTAGTGCACTCTTTTCTTGACCCCACTCCAAGACCAACAGCAATGAGAAGGGGCCCAGTGGCAGCAGACGCAGTAGCCATGGATGAAGAATAGCCTGAGGCAGCTGCACACGATGAAGCAGGCGCAAGCAGCCACCAGCATCCCCTGTCTTTGGAGCCTCCAATGCCAATGATGGAGCAGCTACTCCTAAATCAACAAAGGATGCTGCAAAACCAAGAGAACATGATGCAGAATCAACAGCAAATGATGAAAAACCATCAACACCTGATCCAGTGTGTTGATAATTTAAGTTTCATGTTCACCCAATGGTCAATGCAACATCCGTCGCCACCACCACCACCATTTTGAGCCGTTATTGTCTATAAGTCGTCCCTTTTTAATTTTTGAGTCGTTACACATTTGGGAGAATGTGTCGTTTAAGTTTGGGGGGGTTTTATTTTATTTTTGTGTTTCTTTTTTATTTTATTTTGGTGTTTCTGTTTTTGAGTCCCTTTTTATTGAGTTTTTGTGTCTTTTATGAGTCAATTTTTTTTATGATCATGCATCTTGTAGCTGCTTAAATCGCCTAGTGAATTAAGTGGGATAATGTAATGGAACTAGAAGCAAAAATCTGTGTGCTTAAGTTAGATATATCAAAAATTTATGAAAATCTAATGATGTGGATATTTGGGCTTAGCCTATGTGTTGTCAATTGTGGAAAGAATGATTGAAAAATATCTATGAAGTCTGCTTGTTTATTATTTGAGGCGAAATAGTTAAGATGTATATATTTAGGGAGATGATTCAGACATTTCTTTGTTAGCCCTTCTTACCATTCAATCCCTACCTTGCAATAAATTGTATCCCTAGTCAGTCCCTTTGAGCCTAAAATAAGTTATTTCTTTGACACCCTTTGATTTCCTTATGTGCCATAAGCAGTAATTGAAAAATTGGGATAAAAGAAGCGTGAAAAAAGAAATACGAGAAGAGAGTGAAAAAATTGATGCACCCCAATGAAAAAGATGCAAAAGCTTAAGTTTGGAGGTGTCTATGAGAATGTATTTCATGCTCTCAAAAAGAGAAGAGGGAATGATAGGTATGAACGAAAAAGAGTAGGAAAAATAAGGACAAAATAGTTGAATGAGAAAAACGCTTATGGTACGTAATTTGAGCCTAAATGCCAACTTTTATCTACCCCTGCCTAAGCCTACATTACAACCCTGAAAAGTACTGAAGATCTCTAGAATGTATGTCTATGATTAGTGGAGAATAGCAAGTAAACAGGCCCATAGAACTAAATGAAATTGACATGCATAAGTTAGTGTTCATGTTTCCATTGAGTGTGATTGAAATGAATTTGCAAAATATCTGGCTTGAAGTTCTAGATTGCTATATTCATGTTATATATGATTCAGCATATTATCCCAACTGACATTCATGCTTTTCTAAGTAATCTTGTGCAGCTGCTTGATTTGAGTCTTTGAGTCTGTTTGTTTCTGTTTCTTTGATTTTGTTTTGATGTTTGCTCGAGGGCGAGCAAAGGTTAAGTTTGGGGGTATTTGTTAGGTGTATTTTGTATACATTTTTTGAGTCATTTTCAGTTAGTACTTTTTCCATTTTCGTATAAATAAGTGTCGTGTAGGGTCGTTTTTCTTTCTTTTGAGTCACAGTGGTTCTAAATGACAAAAAGAAACTAAAAATGGACAGAAAAGGAGCTCCCGAAGCAAAAGGACGAAAATTGGCAGATCAGGATGAAAGACTGCAGGACCGCGGTGCCATAATTACTAAGAAGCCACAGTACTTTCGGCACCACGGTGCCATTCTTCAGTACCGCGGTGCCGATGCGGGAATTTCCAGTCCGAAATAGAATTGGCGAGGGGCAAAAGGGTCCAAGGCACACATTTTTTACAACATATATAAACCTTTGGGACATATTTTAGGCACTGGGGGATCACATATCATCTCTCAGAACGCAACACAACTTTGGAGGCTACAATTGGAGACCTAGTTCTAAATAATTTTTCTTTCTTTAGTTTTCAATTCAGTTCATGTTTGGATTTGTATTAGTTCTTAGCATGTCTATGACTATGAGCTAAACACTTTATTAGGACTTTCCTATTTAATCGCTTGAAACTCTCTTTCATGAATTAATGCATTAGTTTGATTTCTTCTCCATTTGATTAAGATTTATTCAATATTGGTATGAATGTTTGATAGTTAATTGATCACCAATTATCATAATCTATATGATTTCGAATCAAGAACCGAGAGAAGAGGTTTGGATATTGATCGGTGTATTTTATATACACTTTTTGAGTCATTTTTAGTTAGTATTTTACTCATTTTATTTATGTTTAGTATAGTATTAGGGTCGTTTTCCTTTCTTTTGTGTCACAAATGTCGAAATGGAGAAATGGCGAAAAGGAGATGAAATAAGCATAAAGAGATAGAATTGCACACTAAAAGGGCCAAGAAATGAAGTCTAAGTTCCGAATTATAGAGAAAATCGACGTAAGTCCGGACGAAAAAGACGACAAAACGGAAAAAATGTCATCGCACGCGCGCCGCAGCAGCAGCGCGCGCGCAAAGTGCTGAAAGTCCCGAGCGTTGCTGATTTTCAGCGCCATTTGACATGTTTCAATCCTAAAGGATAACTTTTCCTTCCTAAAGGGATAACTTTTCCTACCTAAAGGGAAACCTTTTCCTACCTAAAAACCCTTACCTAAAAGGATTCTAATAACTTTTCCTACCTACACAAATCCTTAACCCTTCACCTAAAGGATTCTTGCTCTATAAATAGTCTCTACACCCTTAGAAGAATTCATTCTCCATTCCACCATTCACCATTCTACATCCATCCTTCCACCAATCCATCTTGTAAATATTCCACAACACAACCCTTGGATGCTTGGCTTGGAGACTCATTCTTAGTAATTTTCTTTTCCTTTTCTTTATTTCAGTTTTTGTATGATGAACATGGGATTAGTTCTTGTCATGTCAATGGCTAGGAACTAATTCCTCTTATAGGGCTTTCTATGTTGAATTGCTTGAAACTTATGCTATAAATTAATGCATGCTTATGGTTGTTTTTCTTATTGAGAGATCTATCCAATAATTGAGTTGAATTCTTGGTAATTAATTGACAACTAATTATCACTATATGATTTCTAATCGATTCGATTGTGAATATCGTAAGTTGGGTAGACATTCTTGGATTGGGGATGAAAATACCTCAATTATTTATGTAGCTGATGAGGCTTAACAACCCTAATTTTCAACTAGGTTTTGTTCTTAATCCTCCTATAAAGTTACCCTTATCACCGAAAGGTGTAAGGAACGATCTCGGGTTGAGTGTTTATATAACTTAACGGAGTATAAAACGATTTCAGAACCCGCTTTCTCCAAAAGAAGAATACCATAAGTAATGCATTAGTAAGTAGCATAAGCGGATAGTGAGGATACATGAAGCCCTATTCTCATCACTTCAAGTAAATCTTTATACTTTAAATAGCTTTCATAATTCTTAGTTATAAACAACCAAATCAATTATCAATTCGCCAATAGATACTAGAAAATAGATAGTGGTACTTGAACCCTAATCCTAGAGACGATATTCGGTCTTATCAAAGACTATACTACTTGTTACGATAACGCACTTGCGCTTAAAGTGTGTGCATCTTATCAAATTTTTGATTAGGCATAGTTCAATATCAAATTTATCTATTTTTAATTTCTAATTTGGTTTTTATTTTTGTTTCTTTGAATTATTTATTTTATTTTCTTTGAAAAAAAAAAAACAAGTGTGTCGTGATTCGTTGTTGGTTTTGATTCATCTCGTGATCCTTAAGACATGGATTTCATCACAATATGATCGAGCTCCAACCATGAGAGAGGAGGAATTGCGAAGTTATACTCGGAATGGCCATGAAGAAGTTGGAAACGCAAATAGCGTAACTCGCAATCATATTCAACAAACAATAACAAATTGAGGAGACCAAACCCAACTATTGAGGAATCGTGAGATAGTTGGTATAGAAAAGGAAAGGATAGCGTAGATTCAATTATTTACCTTCGTGGAAATTCTTTTCTTACACCTGAAGAAACACCACTAGCTATCACTGATTCCCAATTAGGAAGCCCATACCATCAAGGGTACCAGAGTTGAGAGATGTAGAGAAGTTCACTGATTCCTACATTATAGAAAGCATAAAAGACAAGCCTACTTGGGGATAATTGTATATGTAAGGCCCTTGTTTGAAGCAATTGTTGTAGTTGAAGTGAGACAATAACTCGATTGCAAGCGTTCGCAGAAGGATCCAATGGGCACTCGTAAAGGTTAAAGGCGTCCGCTAAAAGACGTTAAAGACAACGCTTGGAGGCAACCCAATGTTTTTAATTATGTTATTTTAATTTCGCTTTAGTTTGTTTTATTTTTGTCTTGAACAGTCTCACGATCTTGGGTTCTTGTTTTGTGTTGTTGGATGACAGGAAAAAGGAGCAACAAACTGGAAAAAGAAAAAGGAAAGAATGCGCCGTAAGAGCCACAGCCATATTTCCGCAAATTCGTAATTTTTCTCCTAGACCTCCATTATGACCGTTGTGTCGATAAGTTGTCCATTTTTCATTTTTTTAAGTATTGCACACATTGGGGACAATGTGTGATTTAAGCTGGTGTTTTATTTGTGTCTTGTTATGTTTCGCTTAAGTCTTTTTATTTGTTTTGTGTTTATTTTTAGTCACAATTTTTTTCTTCTTTGAGTCATAATTGCTCACAAAGATCATGTATGTTGTAGTTGCTAGAAACACCTAGTGAAGGAAGGTGGAATAATGTAACTAATAACGAAGCAACTATCTTAACACCTAGGTTAGATATGCCAAAAACTCACAAAATCATTTGGAGTTTCTTGTTTAAATTGTGCATGCTAAATGATGAATACTTATGTGTTATGATTGCTTGCTATTTGAGGCGAAATAGTTAGGGAGATGACTCAGGCATTTCTTTGATAGTCAATTCTTACCATTCTTTTCTATCCCGGACTTTAAATATATCCCTAGTTAGCCCCATTGAGCCTAAAAATTGAAACTTCTTCTTTGACACCTCATATTCCCACAAATTGTGCCATAAGTAAAAATATCAAATAGTGGAGTACATTGTGTTAAAAAAAAAAGACGAAAAGAGTGAATAAGTTTGATGAAAAAGTAATAAGGCAGGCAAAAGCCTAAGTTTGGGGTGCTTGTTATTATAATACACTTCACTCTCCCAAAACAAAAGATGGGAAAGATAGAATTGAAGTGAGGAAAGAATCAAGAGAAAAGGGAAAATTGAAAAGCTAAAGAGCTTATGGTACACAAAATGAGCCTAAATGCCTATTTTTACCAACCCTACCTAAGCCTACATTACAACCCTTAAAGTCCCAAGATCTTTTATGCATATCCGCATTAGTGGAGAATAGCAAGTAAACATGCCATAGGATTTTTGAATTTATATGCATGATTTAGTATATTGACTTCCATTAAGCATGATAAATATGAGTTTAATATCTAGCTTAATGTGTTTAATGTGCTAAAATTTCATGTTATATGTTCCTGCATATTATTCGCTAATCTTCATGTTTTTCTAAGTAACACCAATGCAAAGAAAATGATCAATGTCATTTTATTTTCCTATTTCGAGTCTTTTATTTCTTTCTTTTTATCTTTGCTCGAGGCAGCAAAGGTTAAGTTGGTATTTGATCTGTATTTTATATACACTTTTGAGTCATTTTTAGTTAGTATTTTACTCATTTTATTTATGTTTAGTATAGTATTAGGTCGTTTTCCTTTCTTTTTGTGTCACAATGGTGAAATGGAGAAATGGCGAAAAGGAGATGAAATAAGCATAAAAGAGATAGAATTGCACACTAAAAGGGCCAAGAAATGAAGAAGTTCCGAATTATAGAGAAAATCGTCCGGACGAGAAAAGACAAAGTCCCGAGAGTTGATTTGACATGTTTGAATCCTAAAGGGATAACTTTTTCTTCCTAAAGGGATAACTTTTCCTACCTAAAGGGAAACTTTTTCCTACCTAAAAACCCTTACCTAAAAGGATTCTAATAACTTTTCCTACCTACACAAATCCTTAACCCTTCACCTAAAGGATTCTTGCTCTATAAATAGTCTCTACACCAAGAATTCATTCTCCATTCCACAATTCACCATTCTACATCCATCCTTCCACCAATCCATCTTGTAAATATTCCACAACACAACCCTCGATGCTTGGCTTGAGACTCATTCTTAGTAATTTTCTTTTCCTTTTCTTTATTTCTTTTGTATGATGAACATGGGATTAGTTCTTGTCATGTCAATGGCTAGAACTAATTCCTCTTATGCTTTCTATGTTGAATTGCTTGAAACTTATGCTATAAATTAATGACGCTTATGGTTGTTTTTCTTATCGAGAGATCTATCCAATAATTGAGTTGAATTCTTGATAATTAATTGACAACTAATTATCACTATATGATTTCTAATCGAAAAGGGGATTGTGAATATCTTCGTAAGTTGGGTAGACATTCGGGATGAAAATACCTCAATTATTTATGGTTGATGAGAGGCTTAACAACCCTAATTTTGCGCACCAACTAGGTTTTTGTTCTTAATCCTCCTATAAAGTTACCCTTATCACCGAAAGGTAGTAAGGAACGATCTGGGTTGAGTGTTTATATAACTTAACCGAGTATAAAACGATTTCAGAACCCGCTTTCTCCAAAAGAAGAATACCATAAGTAATGCATTAGTAAGTATAATGATAGAGGATACATAAGCCCTATTCTCATCACTCCTGAAGTAAATCTTTATACTTTAAATAGCTTTCATAATTCTTAGTTATAAACAACCAAATCAATTATCAATTCGCCAAATAGATACTAGAAAATAGATAGTTGGTACTTGAGCCCTAATCCTAGAGGACGATATTCGGTCTTATCAAAGACTATACTACTTGTTACGATAACGTGCACTTGCGTTTAAAGTGTGTGCATCTTACCGCGCATCAGATATGCTGTAATTGAATAGACGTAGGTTAAAATCACGGACGAAAGTACCCCGATACTTGTGTAGCATTATAGGTAATTGTTCTTAATCCTCCTATGTGGTAAAACCTATCATAGAAATATAAAAGGTTTCTGCACTGGGGTTGAGCGATTATATATCCTAACCGAAATATAAAACAGTCTAGTTAACCGTTATCTTAACGTAAAAGAAGAATTCATTCTAGTTGCATTAAAGATTGAAAATAGTGGATAGTTGAGGATATTTGAAGCCCTATTTCCATCATAACTGATTAAACCGAAGTAATTTAGTTTAATTCTTGCAATTACTCTAGTAGTGTTAGATAAAAACCAAATCAACCATCGTTTGCCAAATAGATAACTTAGAATAGATGTTCGATAATTAGAAATCAGTCTCTAAGGACGATACTCGCTTACCAGACTATATTACTTGTAACGATACGTACATTTGCGTTAAGCATATGAAAATATCCTGACAATTAGCGACGACATCTGCAGGTCCAGAAATATCCGAAAGGTATGAATATTTTAACTATCCTGATGTTAATTGCTTTACTAGTATTATTTCTTGTAGTGATACTAGCTTTGACGATCAAGTTGATCCCAATGACGACATGATTAAGGAATTACAAAACCTTTGTAAAGACTTAATTCTAGAATCCATGTAACTTGACTCAAAGTTAAGATCTTTAACTCTTGAGAATGCAGGTTTAAAAGGCACAATAACCCGCTTAGAGGTTACACTTACCAAAAATGATCTTGAATTTGGTAAGATTAGTGCAAAATTGGATCTAGCTGAAGCAACCTTCCATAAACTCAATACAGGTACCTCCAAACTGGATGAGATTTTAAGTGTTAGTCAACCACCACATGCAGTTATTGGGTATAAGAACTCTCTTAATGCAATATGCTCCAATCTATTTGACAAAACTGGGAGGATAAGATTTATAAAAGAAAAAGGATCGAGAGAAAAGATTTCAGTCACGTCAAATGATATGAAATTTGTGTGCCACCATTGTAACTCCCTTGGGCACATAAGACCTTAGTGTCACAAACTTCAGAATTTCAGGAACAGAATGTTGTCAAGACGACTGTCCAACATTTCGGACAACACTCGTAGCAACATTCCTGACGGCAAATAAGAGAAATGTTTTAAGAAAGTTTGGATGCCCAAAATGAATATAAGATGTAATGTTGCTATAACTGCTTTAAGGACTAACATTTCAGGTTCTTGGTACTTTGACAGTGGGTGTTCTCGTCACATGGCAGGGACAAAGGAATGCCTAAAGAACTACGAGTCACTCAGTGAAGGAAATGTAACTTATGGAGATGGCAACAAAAGTAAAATCATAGGAAAAGGAACCTTAAGTGTCCCTGGTGTTCCTGCCTTGAAAAATATCTTACATGTTGACGGATTAATGGCTAACCTAGTCAGTATAAGTCAATTGTGTGATGACAATCTAGAGGTAAAGTTTAATAAGTATGCTTGTATGGTTACTAATGAAGCTAACCAATGTGTAATGGCAGGTACAAGGATATGAGACAATTGATATCTTGTTGGAGAACAAGAGATTTGCAATAATGTTAGGACAGATGACACAACCTTGTGGCATAAAAAATTAGGACATGTCAACTACCGTAACCTTGAAAGATTAATTTCTTATGAGGCAGTAAGAGACATCTCTAAACTAAGTCCTAAAGATAAAATAGTGGTTTGTGAAGATTGTCTAAAAGGTAAGCAAACCCGTGTCTCCCATAATGTTGCCCAGAATGACGAACAGCATTCAGGTACGTCCCACTGTTTTCAGCTTTTGCACATGGATCTCATGGTCCAATAGAGGTAGACAGTCTAGGAGGCATGAGGTATTCATATGTGATTATAGATGACTTTTCCAGGTACTCATGGATATTCTTTTTGAAAGAAAAGTATCTCACTTTCGGCATATTCAAAGTGTTGCACTCTAGGATAAGAAATCTGTATCATTCTTCCATTTTTTTGAATTAGGTCAGATCATGGAAAAGAGTTTTAGAATAATCTGTTCTCAACATTTTGTGAGAAAAAAGTATTTTTCATGAATTTTTTGCTCTCAAAACTCCTCAGCAGAATGGTGTAGCAGAAAGGAAGAATAGGACTTTACAAGAGATGGCTAGAGTCATGCTTAGTTCTAAGAAATTATCAAAATGTTTTTGGGCCGAAGCCTTGAATACTGCAAGTCACATAACTAATAGAGTCTATCTTAGGCCTGGAACAAAAATGACACCCTACGAGCTATTAAATGGAAAGAAACCTAATTTGGGTTACTTTCATGTATTTGGGTGTTTTGTTACATCTTAAATGATAGAGACCATCTAGCCAAGTTTGACTCTAATAGTGACAAAAGAGTCTTTGTCGGTGATTCTCAAAATAGTCATGGTTACCGTGTGTATGATCTTAGAACCAAAACTGTACAAGAATATGTTAACGTTATTTTCGATGATTGTTCTGATCTTACAGGAAAAATGCCTGAAAAAAACGTTGTGATTACAGTGGAGAATGATCAGAATGCTAAAGATTCAGATGTTGCCCCAAATGTCACGACATCCGAAGCAACACCCGAGTCAGAACCCGAGAACATAGAAGGTGCAGATGAGGAATCAAATGTTGAATTTAAGACCAGTGCGCAGGGATCCCTAATCTAGAATTAGGAAGAACCATCCTACAGGTCAAGTGATAGGAGAAGTGTTCGAAGGTTTAAGAACAAGTAGGAAAGAGCCTCTGAACTACAGAGATATGGTCAGATATGTGTGTATGTCTATCATGTATCAAAAGGTAAGTCTTTCTTGTTACGTATCTACATTAGAACCAAAAAATGTTGGAGAAGCACTCAAGGATAATTGTTGGATAGAAACTATGCAAGAAGAACTTGAACAGTTCACAAGAAATGAAGTCTGGATTTAGTTCCACGTCAAAATGATACTAATGTAATTGGAACTAAATAGATATTTAAAAACAAGTTAGATGAATCTGGAACTGTTGTAAGAAACAAAGCGAGACTAGTTACTCAAGAATACACTCAGGTCGAAGGAATTGACTATGATGAAACCTTTGCTCATGTTGCCAGAATCGAGTCAATTAGATTGTTACTTGTTGTAGCTTGTTGTGAGAAGATCACTCTCCATCAGATGGATGTTAAAGGTGCCTTCTTGAATGACTATCTTGACAAGAAGTCTATGTTGAACAACCTAAAGGATTTGAAGATCCACACCATCTACAGTTTGTATACAAGCTCAAAAAATCCTTGTATGGATTGAAACAAGTTCCTCACGCATGGTATGGCGTTTAACTCAGCTTCTTCTTGAATTTGGTTTTAAATGTGGTGAAGCTGATTGTACCTTATTTATAAAACATCACGGAGTAGATATGGGCATTGCTCAAATCTATGTAGATGACATAGTTTTTTGTTCGACTTCACAGTCCCACCTTGAGACATTTGTCGAAGCTATGTCCTCCACATTTGAGATGAGCATGATAGGGGAATTAACTTTTTCTTAGGCTTGCAGATAAAGCAAAATGAAGATGGAATGTTCATCTCCCAGAGTAAGTACACCAAGAATTTGGTTAAGAAGTTTGGATTGGAGAATGCTAAACAGATGAGGACTCCAATGAGATCATCACAGAATATATGCAAAGACGATATTGGCGAAAATGTCGACCCAACATTGTATCGATCTATGATAGGTAGTCTCTTGTATCTCACTCACTGCCAGTCGTCCTGATCTAATGTTTAGTGTTTGTATGTGTGCTCGATTTCAAGCCTATCCCAAAATCTCCCACTTAAATGTTTTAAAACGTGTCATCCGATATGTTGCCGACACATGTGAGTTGAGAATTTGGTATTCCAAAGACATTAATCCTAATTTAATAGGATATAGTGACTCGGATTGGGCTGGTGATGTGAATGACAGAAAGAGTACAAGTGGAAGTTGTTTTTACCTTGGCAATAATCTTGTATCTTGGTATAGTCGTAAACAAAACTGTGTCTTACTTTCAACTGCTGAATCTGAATATGTAGCAGCTGGAAGTTGTTGTTCTCAATTGATATGGTTAAGACACATGTTAGACTATGTTTTTTTCAAATAATATCTTAGTTTTGTATTGTGATAACTTGAGTGCAATAAATATTTCCAAAAATTCAGTTCAGCACTCTAGTACAAAACATATAGATATTAGACATCATTTTTTAAGAGATTTGGTTGAAAAACAACTAGTCCAAATTGAACATGTTGACACTCTTCATCAACTAGCTGATATTTTTACAAAAGCTTTGGATCATGAGAGATTTTCAAGTTTGAAAAACTCTATTGGTCTCTGTAATCTCTGAATCGACACTGATTGGTGAATGTCAGCTGAAATGTCTCAAATATTTTGGGTGACATTTACCTCTATAATATCAGAATCTGATTGTTGTTACTGTTTTAAAGGCTTTAATTTTGTGTTTACACAAGTATGATCCTAAATTAAGAACATATTTTTTTTTTAAAATGATACCGTTCTCTGCGATGATATTAGATATCATAAAAATGGAGTATCAAAATAAGGCAAAGCATTCTCTGAATTATTTGGCAACTGTGCAAATGAGCAAAACTCTTTGAAAATGATACCGTTCCTATACTATAGAAGTATCAAGTGCTTAAACAAGAAATTATGAGGATGTTAAATAAGTATTCTTATTTTTTGACACAAAAATAAATTTTGTATGTGGTTTATGATTAGATCAAGGACAATGGGAAAATGTTACATTGATCTGGAGATTAAACTCATAAAATCACATATAAAACGTGTCTTGATTTGTTGTCAAAATCAAAAAGTTCGTATAGGATCATAATACTTGTGTCATCCAAAATGTTGTCAACATTATTGTTGACATTATCAGATAATGATATTTTTTGGGATACTGCTTGTAACTAATTTTTAAAAATTCGATTATTTTTCCCTATTTTTTTTGTGCCGTTGATTTTAGTTTTTTTTTTCTTTTCAAATCTTGATGTATATCTTTTCATAAATTTAGGTGTAAGTATTTGATTACAACTCAAACACCTAAAACCAAGATTTTATTTGCCAAAAGTATAAAATCTTCTTCATTAGTTCTTCTTTTTTGTCTTATGTCTTTGTTTCCGAAAAAAATTAAAAAAAAGGGAGCAAAACATCACATCAATCTCGGTTTATACACCAAAACCGATGGATTCATCAACTCTCACTTCATCTTCCAAAACCCTTAGAATCCTCTCCTCACTACTCTCCCATGGATACTAGCCCAATGTCAACATCCATGACCTCCAACATCCAGGACAACACACCAATGAGTACAAGCCCTCCCATGTGCACATACATTGTGCTCAGTGCTTTTCAAGAACCTCTCGAAATCGCATATCCAGGGGATAACAACAATATCATCGATGTAGATGAAAACCCTGATGTTTCTATCTTAGGGAAGAGGGAAAACACTTCTCAGTTTCCGACAAGAAGGTCGAATAGAGTGTTTGAGAGAACTTTTGATTCTCAACCAGCAGTGAAGAAATCAAGATTTGAAACTCAAGTTCATGTGTGTTCAAGTAGTGACACAGGTGATAAAGACTACAATCTATTTTTTAAAACTACTGATGAAGAGAACTCCTCTATTGAAAAGAAAACTGAAAACCCAGCTTCTCTATCTTATTCTGAGCCCTCTGTTTCTATCGCTAAAAAATCGTCTGATGTAGAGGAAATCTCTGACGACACACCATTGAAAAGATTTTTTCGCAAGGAAATTCCTCAGAAAAACAGACCATCCTCTTATCCAAATGTTGCCCCAGATGTCACAACATCTCTATCAACTCCTAAAGAAGCAGATTCTTCCACTTCCTCAAACAAGACTGCAACCGATTCTGATACAGAGGTAACTGCCTATTCTGACAAATTCTTGACTAAAGCTAGTTCTAAAAATTGGATTTGGTACAAGAATATAATTCTTAGGCCTGAAAAGATAGTAGATATAGCATCCTGCACAAAATACGGTCTGATAGATTTCTTCAAGGAAAAACAACTACTGGGGTCTGTTACCAACAAAGGATCATATGTTGATGAAGTTGTGAAGTTATTTTATGCTAATTTAGAATCAAGTATAGAAGATACTAATTCAAAGCAATATGGAAAAGTATATCTCTATAACAGAATATATACCTTCACACCCACAATTATAAATCAATGTTTAGGAATATGTGATGACCAAAATGATAAAGAAATAGATTATGTAGTTGATGATAAGGATGAGGTTATTAAATACATGATAGGAGGTATTTTACAAAAGTGGGTATCTAGGTGTCCAGCTTCAAAACTAACATCACTGTTTGCTAATCTGCACAAAATTGTTATATGTAATTGACTTCCTTCTATGAATTAGTCAATTGTAACCTTAGAGCAAGTCTTCCTCCTATACAAAGTTGGTAAAGGGATGAGAGTTGATCAAGGCAGGACAATTTTCCAACAAATTACCAACTTGGCACAGAAAGACTCCACCTTAATCCTACATTTTCCCTCCTTGATATACAAAGTCCCCACTACTCAAGGTTTTCAACCTCAAAAGAATGATGTTTTAGGGAAGAATCTAGAGTTATACACTGTCAACAAAACAGTATTGAAAAGCAAAGAGAGAGTAATTGACCTACCCTGTAAATTGGAAGGAAGAAGTATAGATGTTACAAGGAATATACCCAACATTCGTGGCAACACTATGTCATTCCAGTCTCCAATGTTTGTTGAATGGATTGTATGTCAGGTCACTAAAATCAATAACAGATATCTGAGGTTGATACTATGAGACAAGCTCTGGTTCAGGTACGAGACCACCTCTTATTTATACTTTCTTCCCAAAAATGGGAGATGATCCAGTGCAGGGGGAGAAGGGAGAAACTAGCAATGTTGTTGCTGCTACTCGTGGAGCTGATACTGATGCAGGGGGAGTGATGCAGTGCTAGAGGTGAATGCTGGTGGTGGATGATGTGTTACTGTTGTTATGTTGGTGCTGTGAATGCTGGTGATAGATGATGAGTTATTGTTGTTGATGTTGCTGATGCTACTGAATGTTTTAATTTGGGTACATTTTGGGTTGTTCTAAGACAATTTTAATTGTTAATATTTTTTTGGGTTGTAAAGATATTCTAACAGTTCTGTGGATGATGCGATGAATGTTTAAAATTGCTAAAAATTCCTAATTCTTCATTATGTGTGTATATCATTGTTTGTGCTAAATATTCTGTTTTACTATTGGTATACTTGTGTTTGTTTGTTTGTATGTCATTTCAGGTTGAGGGGGAGCATTCGTGTAGATAGGCTATTGCCTTAGGTCATTCACACTTAATAGATTAGGTTTTGTAAAGAAATGCAAAAAGAGGGAGAATGTTAATGTTGGGTTTGATGTTATGACATTTTACCTAACATATCATTTTCAGTACTAAGTTAAAATCAGAAAATATTGAAACAACTGTCATGACATTCATACCAACATTCTTATAACAGTTTTGCCCTTACTTCACGGACTGGAGCTAATCTTGTGGGATGGTTACCACGATGGTAAAGTGATCTGGCAAGGAGCTTTGGAGCAGATTAAAAATGTGGGAGAAAGAGTCAAAGCTTGGGGAAGAAGTAGAGTGAAGAACAAGTCAAAGTTGTTGAAAGATTCACTCCTAGATCATCTACCGCAAGTTGTCCACTTTTAGCTCAACCTCCACAACTGATTGATGAGCCTTTCAAGGGAATTCTCTACTATAAATAGAGAGGTCACAACAAGGCAATATCCAAAAAAATTAAAAGAAAATATCAAGAGAGCTCTCTGATATCACGATCAGAAAACTGGATCACAAGTGTTGTCTCAGCGTGTCGACGACATTCTGTCCAACATTATAATTGTTGCATAGATTCTAAATTTGTTTTTTATTGAAGCAATTGTAATGAGATGTTGTCTATATTTATTTAGGTAAATTTTTCATGCATAAGTCATCTGCGACTTAAACTTTTTTATTCCTTTTGTATTATTTTGTAATATTGTAAAAGAAGGAATATATTCAATTGTATATATATATATATATATACAATACTTTTGGTCATTGACCATCATAGGTTATATATTAATATAACCTATGTAAATTTAAACATTTGTGTTCTTTATTATATCTGCTGCATTTTACTCTTCAAAGATTTTTTCTGTTTTTATTAACGACATTTGCAAACTGTTTCAGCATACAAGCAATTTTACTTTAAGTTTATTTTTGATTATTCTATAGTATTACCCCCGGGACCCAACAAATATTATAGATATTCCTCCAATGAAATTTGTCCAATTTAGCTCGAATTTCAGGTAAAGCTTATTCAATATTCTCCATGACAACTGAACCACTTTCACCAAACCTTCTATAAGACTTAATCTCATGTCTCGTCTTGAACCGTTCTAGCCAACTACTTGAGAAGTTAAATTCTGGATTTGCATCACCATACATTTTCTGTAGAAACTCTCTTGCTATAGTTCAGTCATGTTCACTTTCTCTTGATATTGGAGAAATCACTCATACAATACATTTTCTAATTCAGGATATTTTGTTGATTTGTGTCTTTTAACATTGTTATTTATTATCTCTTTTGACAAATATTTTGTTGACCTTTTAAGAGTATTTGATAATGTTGATTGACTAATAGAGATATCAAACTTTTGTTGAACACACTGTTGCAAATCTTTTTGACTTGAAGAGGAATGCTTATTTTTGTACTCACATAATGTTTTTCTCATCTCATCTGTTAGCGTAGACTTTTTTACACCTTTCAAATGAGTAGCTATGGAAGAGAAGATATAATATATGAATTTTTTTATATTTTGGTATATGAAGTTAAAGTACATGTGTCTATTTATAAACTTTATATTGTGTACTTGAAACAATTCACAACACTTCATATTCTAATGTACATGTACATGCATTCTATTTTGAATCACGACAACTCAAGATTAATAAACTTCTTTTTGACAAGATTAATAAACTTAGATACAATGTACCATCATTAATTAATTGTTTTTTTATTATTTTCTTTTCTTAGTTATCGAAAAAAATTAATTGTTTAATTTGAGAAATATAATGTACAAAATAAAAATTATTCTATAAATTAATAAATATTAATTTATCGATAAATGAATATTTTATTAATTTATCGATAAATTAATAATCTCGTATAAGAAAATAATTTTTCAGGTCCCAAGAATATTCATTTATAGTTACAGAGATTTTACTGTATTTTCAAATTTTGAAGTGGGATATATATCAAAATTTAATTATTTATACACTAAAGTTTGAATGAGCAAAGCGTCTTATATTGGAATTGGAATTGGATTTGTGGTTTGTACGTGTCCAAAAGGACATAGCTTTATGGTCACTGTAGTGTATGCAGAACCCACAACCCCAATGCAGCAAAACTTGATTAAACAAACAATTGTATGCAGTATATAAAAGAAATAACCTATTCCTTAATACTTGGTTTTTAGCACCTTCAAAAAAATTGAATTCTATTATAGGATTTGAATATCTTCTTTTCTTTTTTTGGGGAAAAGGCGAAATCCCTCGCCCACAGGGTCCCCATCCTTCCGGCCTAATAGATATTGGTGGAGGAGGTAAATCATGGTGACTCAGCGGCCCACTAGGTGAGAGGCACAATGTCGGGTGCCCACAAAGAGTCATCCCCACAAAAGAGGAATGAAACTCCCACACTGTGACTGTCAGAACTCAAACATGCCTACTTAAGGCAATCTACTATCCTGAAACCAACTGAAGTCTTTTCTTTTCTGTTCCTATTTCACATTGACTTGGTTAAAGCAGTGATGGAACATCTTTTCTAAAAAATTTAAAAAAACTTTTATTTTATTTCAATTTTACTGTTTTTGAGATGTCACCTTTTGACACTACTAACCCTACTCATTGCCATAGGGTACAATGTCTTGCCTTTCCAATTTTTGGAAATGTTGAATTCAAACATATAAAAATGGTATAGCTTCCAATGCTCGAGGTCCTTGTTTTTTATCCCCTTTGTAACAACTCCACCCCCTCCCCCACCCTAACTCTCCCCTATGTCTTTTATGTTGGTGTGTGATGTATCATATGTGAGACATAAATATCTAATTGAGTAATGTTAAGAGGTCACAATTCAAATTATAATGTCCGAATTCGGTTGAGCACTACTTAGTTTACGTTTTTTATTCATAATATAATTGAAACGGTTTAGGGCTCGATTTGTTTGAAGGGATAGAAAGAAAAAAATTGATTAGAAAAGAAAACACGTCTTTTAAGTAGAGATAATATTTACCCTCAAGAATTTTAATCTGATGGTAAGAGCACAATACATTGTATATTGGTTAGATATACATAACGAGTTAGAAATCAATCGCCGATAAAATTTGATATTTAAGTGAAGAACAATAGAGAAATGAGTCTATTGAGTTTCGAGACATGCTTTAATCCTTGAAAAAATTCTCTAAGAAGGTAAAGATGATATCTTATCATTATTTTCTATTCATTTATTTTTTATTCTAAACAATCAACCCCTAAAATTACTTCTTTTTTCAATAGTAAAGATTTTGGCTAATATATTTGAAACTTGTGCTATTCAAGCCTTTAAGCCATTGCCTCACCAAACAGTAACAAAACCCACACTTGTCGTAACACCCTACTTGTATGACTAAAAGTGCAATGAAACAAATAGGAAACTTCCCATATAGAGAGAAATAATAGGAGAAGAAAACATGGAGTGGGTGTAAAATGTAGTTTGTTGATTGATATTTGATACAAAGCAAAAAGATTTGAGAGAACCAAGAGATTGCACAAATATTTGGATAGATTTCATCAAGAAACTTGTAGTTCACAGGTAGAAACCACCATGCCCGTGTGCTGCTTGTCTATTGACAGTGGCGAATGGGCAATATACGTAATGAGTTTATCTGAACTCAGGTTTTCGATACAGAATATAAAAACATATGTAAAAAAGTAATAAAATTTTCACAAATAATAGATTTTGAACCCATAATTTAAAACATATAATGGGTTCAGTAGTAAAATCCTAAAGAATGAACCCATCAAATCAAAATCCAAAATCCACTTCTGGTTAGTCACTGTTGTTCTTGCTAATGCTACTGTTCCACATCAGATTCCTCACATGACTTTAATCTGACAAAGTTCAAATCTAGACATGCTCCCAACTGACAACCTTCCTCAACTGGCCCAACTCCCAGTCTCCAATTGCCCTCTTCCTATTAACACTACTTCAGCTTTTGCACTCCAAAAAGAATCTGTATAGGTTCTTATTACCAGACCGAAAGTAACTTTTCTTTCACTTGAAGAGCTTTCTTTCTCTTTTGGCTCTAGGCATCCGGTATCCGGAACTCACTAGTCGGACTAATCTTAATTCATACTGGGTAGGTCAACTAAGGGAGTAAAGCATTACCTACCAAGAGGTTCTCCATTTAACCCAAAATTTCTGGTTAAATATGAGAGATCTCAACCATTCCACTGTGTCTCTATGTAGTCCTTTTCCGTAAGTTTACTGGACTAGACTTAAATGCTGCCGCGCGCGGGCGGGGCGATTCCGCCCTCGCCCCGCGCGTTCCCCCCTCCCTGAAATTAAGACCGGACGTCATAAAAATAACGTATTTTATGTACAAAGATTCATCTAGTACCATAAAAAACAAAGTGTAAAGTGACTTAAAGGTTATCCCCCAAGGTCCAGTGTTAAGAGAAAACCAAGCTATTAGGCTATAGCAATACGTTCTGTATCAAATTGCCACAATTTTGGCTATCTTCCGACTCAAGAAAGTAGCCAAACAGTACATATTTGAAGCTATGCGCTATAAGCTATAGCAATACATTCTGTATCAAATTACCACAATTTTGGCCATCTTTTGGCTCAATAAAGTAGCCAAACAGTACATATTTGAAGCTATCTTCTGTGGTTGGGAATTTCATTTAAAATGTAATCTTTCTTTATCAATCACATCAGATTCCCAGTCATTGATCTCCTCAGACGGGTGTATTCTACTATCATTCTCAAGTTCCAGCTCGAGCTTCAACCTAGATAGTTCAGCAGCTGGATCCAAAGACTTCCCTTTCCGAAGTTTTGGCGACTTGAAACTGGACTCCAACGTCCCTGTTTGATTTATAGCTAATGAAAGACTTCTTCTGACATTCTCTCTCATCCATCGCCTTGGTGTTAGTACCATAGTTTCTGCATTGGACGAATGGTTAGGCCTTGGCGTCTGAATTCGTGGAAGAGCATCCACAAAGGATGCTGAGTCATCGCTTGGTGGCTGCGTAGGAGATGAAGGGGAACTTTCAAGTGTCTCTTTTGATTTTGCGGCCTCAGTCTTCCTTGCTAGGGTCTCGAGTTCTAGTATTGGTCTATTAATGGATTCGAATTCATCTTCTAGCTTTTGAAGAGTATCCAGTAACTCTTTCAGTTTCTGATCACCTTTCCTGGTTAAGTGAATCTTGAGGTCATCATTACAGAATGCAACTACCACTAGTGGATACAAACAAGTGAATAATTACAGTTTATCACCTAGAGATCGCGCCGTCTTGCCCATAAAATTGTCTTTTTATGCCGTCCACTACACTGAACACTATAACTAACTGCAAATTAATTGTGGGAACAGATAAACAGAACAACCACTAATGAGAAATAGCAACGAAAGGAGTAAAAAGAATGAATAGAACAGAAAAAACACACATAAGATACAGTTAATACTACACGTAGAAACAAACAAATGCAGACTCTGCACAAGAGTGTCAAGCAAATCAAAACCTCCGGTAAAATATAATACTCTTCCGGTGGAGAATGATCATGCTCGAGACTAGTGAACAGATCAGAGTACGTCAGAGAAATAAATATCGACATACCTTAGCCTCTGCATTCAGGTATTCTTCCTCTAGCCTTCTTTTCTCTTCAATTGTTTCAGCCTTCTCATTGTTCATAATCTCTGACCTGGAAATCTGAATTTAGTGACACGATTCCCTCTAGAAGGATATACTTCAATGGAATGTGAATTATGATACCGTTTCAAGTTTTCGGCAAGTTCCTTAAGGTTTGAAATAGAAGGCCCCAGCCCATCCTGTCAATTGCAAAGGAAAAGACGCAATGTTCTCAGTTTCACTATCAGATTACAACCCGAAGCATTAATCTTACACACCCCACATCGAAACAGTCATACCTTGTACATTGATAAGACATGGATTGCCAAGTTCACCAAATAGTCTTCACATTTGTCCAATTCATCCCTTGATATTTGAAAAACATATCATTAAGTAAATATTCTCCAAGAAATCCTACTATTCAAGGATATATTACATGCATGTTGAAATAGTGGTACAGCTATTTAATTTCAGTATTACTGGTAATCAGAAATTTAGCGAGCCAGAACAGTCAAACTAACATAGTAACACCTTTTTCTAGTAAAAGAAAACAGAACCCGAAGGCAAATTGAGAAAAGCTCCATACTTGACCTGCTGCTGCTTTTGTTTGATGTAAGAAGACTCAAAAGTCCAGGAGTCTTCTAAAAAACTAATAAATGCATCACAAACATCTGCTTCTGCCCTATATAAGGTCATTGATCTAGACAGCTCATCTTCCTGAATTTAGGATTGAAGATATTAGATCTTATAATAAGATGGTTATCCTGCAGACTACAAAATTATGCATTAACTTCATTATAAGATAAATTCCATGACCATAATGCTGCTTCATTGTTGCCCTACCTTCACCTTGAAGTGTTGAAGAATTTGATTATTAGCTTCATCGAACTGTTCTCTTTCTTCCCTAGCATTGTGAAGATGGGCATTTGCAGAAACCAATGCAACTTTAACCTACACAAGCACTCATTGGACACAGCATGGTCAGTGATAAGAATGATGATTAGAAATGCTAACAGTATAGCATTGTGTAGTTCATAATCAATCGACAAAAAATCTTGCATTTCACAAATTCATATTCTCAATGACCAGGGTCAATGGGAGTAATTTCTGAAACAGTCATGCTTGAATGTTGATATAAGGGACTATCTTAGACTATTTTCTTCCTGCTCCTCAATTCAGGTGACACATTTTTCAGGAATACTTTCCATAAACCATTTAATGCTCAGGCAACTCGGACTTCATTGAAGCTGAGTCACATCATTTCTTTTTCATTTTTATTCTTCAAATGATGATATCCGGGATACAGTGGGAGTGACCTCGGTGGAGGAAGATGCGGGAAGCAAGGTTGAGATGGTCCGGGCATGTGCAGAGAGAGACACAGATGCCCCACTGAGGAGGTGTACGAGGTTGGCTATGGATGGGTTCATGAGGGATAGAGGTAGGCCGAAGAAGTATTTAGAGAGGTGATTAGACGAGATATGACGCAAGTGCAACTTACTGAGGACATGACCTTAGTAGGGGGTTGTGGAGGACACAGATTAGGGTAGAAGGGTAGTAGGTAGTCGAGCGTAGTCCTACTTATGTTTACAAAATGTTAGTTGTAGTGTTATTACTGTAGGCTTGATTAGTCTATCACACTTGTAGGCGCAGTATTGCTTTATAGTCCCTGTAGTTTGATTTCTGCCGAGTGTATTTTGTTTATCTTATTTAGTTGTGTTAGCTAATGCTTCTTTGTGTTAGAATGCGCTACCATGACGTATTCGATTTTGTTATCAGCATGTTCTGCTCTAATTTCTTGTCTGAGTATGACCGATTCTCTTACTTTTCTTTGCTTTGCTTGGGATTATGCTTTGTCTTGAGCCGAGGGTCTCCCGAAAACAACCGCTCTACCTACCAAGGTGAAGGTAAGTTCTGCGTACACTCTACCCTTCCCAGACCCCACGTTGTGGGATTTCACTTTGTTGTTGTTGTTTTATTTTTCAAATGTCCCTTTTCATGAAGTGGACAGAATTGTTTCTATAAAAAAACATTGAACACCCAACCTAAACCCTTAAAGCTATGGGTAGAGTGACCTAGGACAGTATAAACCCCTTTGGAAACTCTTATACAACCAATGAGGGACAAATGTAGCATTCTCTAATACCCTCCCACAATTCTACTCGTGAATTTATTTATGTATTTCTTTGATTAGGCTCAACAGGCTTATAAGTGGATACAGAGCAATGTTAGTGACTCGGTGGGCTGAATTTTGAGAGACAAGCCCAAAGCGCTAGAAGAAAGCGATTAGGAAAAAGGGCTCCCGAAAGTTAAACTTTGATACTGTGTGAAAAAAATGAACCTTGGGCTTTCCTAGACCTTATAAAGCTAGCATATGAGGTGAGGATTGTCCAACATCATATAACAACTCATTCTTTCATAATCCCCACCACACATGTGCTGGTGAGTGGATAGTATAACATGGGCACTCAACATTGGGTAAACCAAGAATAAGGATGGGTTTGACTCTGACGCCAATATGAGCACCCACACAAAACCTTAAGGCGATGAGTGGAATGACCCAGGACATTATAAACCCTTTTGGCAACCCTTATACAATCGGTAATGGAAAAGGTCCATTTTGTTTCACAGTTTTTAAAAAGTATCTCCAATAAGGACACACAGTTCTCATTGGTTTGGCTAGTGAAGTTCAAGAGAAAGCTTATAGGATACAAATATGAGTGATTGCAAGTGTCCATTTAAAGGAGTTTCTCACATGTACTTGTCTACCTTTAGCATGCAATTAATTGCCCCTTCTCCATGCTAAAGAAGTGTATACACGTGATGCCCGTTCGGAATATTTTAAGTAGGACGGAACTTCATTTCAGAAAAACTGAGATAATCATGCTGCCATGTGACCAGGAGGTCATGAGGTCATGAGTTCAAGCCGTGGAAACAGTCTGCAGAAATGCCGTACAACAAACCCTTGTGGTCCGACCCTTAACCGGACCTCACACATAGTGGGAGCTTAGTGCACCGGGCTGCCCTTGAGATAATCCTAGTAGGAAGGATCCTTCCATTAGGAATGTCATTGCAGAATCTGAGGGATATAAGACGCGAAGGAGGCTCTGCTCCCCATTTTCAAGCGACTAGACCCTCAGGATCCTTCAAAGGAATTGTCGGACCACACTCTTTAGGAGATTACTAGCCACGTAAAGCCCAAGTTCCCACAGTTTCTCCGCAGTGTGTGAAGGGTGTATAGATTTTCTAATTCTAGGAACAAAATACAATTCAATCTGTGATGGTCTCTCCTTGTGGAGGAAAAACATATGTCGAGTCAGTAACTTAATGTTGTTTACTTATTCTTCTACTTGATTTAGGCTCAAGAGTATACCACCATTCCATCGCCATGTGTATCAAGTGAGACACAAACATGTATAATTAACAAGCTGCCATCAAATGGTAGATGCAGATAAAGTGGTTTTCCAACCCAAGTAATGCAACAAAATCAAAATAGAAGATTGATGGAACATATTTTACTACAACATACAAACACACTTTCTGTAAAGAAGAGAGCATCGGCTACCTTTTTTAGCGCTGCTTCAAGTTCATCTCTCTGATTCTCAAGCGCCTTAATTTCATCCTCAAGTTCCTAGAAAAGAAAATCATACTTCAACAGGTGAATACAATCTCTGATCAAGAAAAATTATTAACAAAGAAAAAAAAGTTCTCTCCCATTCCCAAGAACTAGAGGCCACTGAGACATGAAAACATGTGCGAAACAGTTAACATTGGCCGTCTCTTTCCAGTAATTGTTAATCTAATTCAAAATGAAATAAAAAATTTGAACATATGAACTAATGAACAAAATCATCTGAGCATCCATTCCTTGGTTACATGAAGATTCAGAAATAATAAGTAAAGAAACATATGTTTGTGTGCCAGGATTAAGACAAGGAGATATAATATTTTGTGGAGCTTATAAGCTCATATATATTCACAGCTCCTTTAGATTTATTGGTAAATCCATGCATCTGTATAAAATAACTCTGTTTTGCCTCATCTTAAATGTATTAAGTTCTCTGCAATCACAATTATTTAACCTTATAATTTAGTTAACTGACCTATTAAAGATTCTTAAGTCTTTTCCCTAACAAACTTGCAAGTTGACCCAGTAGTAGAAAAGAGCAACCTATGATGATAATAGAAAGAAATCAGGAGAACACCTGTCGAAGTAGAGAATTTGAACTACATCAAAGGTGGACAATTACTAGCTTAGGAAAAAAGAACTTTGAAAGAACATGTATCTTAATCATGCCATCAAATCATTTTCCATACAAGTATGTTAACTGACTACAAACAGTTAATAGAATGTCCATTAGGAACACGTCAAGGAAATCTTACCTTCTCAAGCTGGGAGATTTCGCCGGTTTTTACCATACGGAACTTAAGAGCTCCTTCCTTTTGGGTTCTGCAGGGAAGAAATTGATTAGAGTGGAGAACGTTTTGAAATGAGAACTAGATATCCCCACTAAAAGAAAAAAGATGCCTCCTTTAATAGGAAATCCAAAATTTCCCATAAGAACAACTTGGCATCAATAAAACAGCATGATCATCAAATTCTAGTAAGTTTACGGTGTTAAAGTATGAGATCACCGGAAAACTAAAATGTAAGGCAACCCTTGGACTAGAAACTACAGCAGACAATAAGTTCCTTTTGAGAAACATAAGTATGCTTGATACAAAATTTTACTGTTGTTGCCCATGGTCTTTGTGATCACTCTAACGTACTAGTTAACCTTTGAAAGATTGCTCTGAATAGGGGGTCTGATTTAAGCATTTGAAACCTAACGATAAGATGTTCAGTGTTCCTTCCACTTTCGCTTTTCAGTAAACCTCCACATAAGATGGCTTAGTTACTTATAGATCAGAACTGAAGCATTTGCAAAAGAAAGCTCAAGTAAATTATTCTTTCTCATTGACCCGGGGGGGGGGGGGGGGGGGCTAATATCACAGTGATTGCAGTTAAAAAGTAAAACTCATTTAAAAGTTCTTTTTCACACACACAGAGAAAGAGAGAATAAAATGACAAAAGAGAGAAGCTCGAACCTGTTCTCTGAAATGCGCTCTTCAGTTTTTGAAACAGAGCCTGAAAGAGACTCTGATAAAACCTTCAGCTTAAAAACCTATTTACACAGAAAAGAGGAAAGACAGTTCAAACACGGAAAAGAACAGATCAAAATATACATGTATGTAGAAGAGAACCTCTACAGGGTTAATTGCACTATTCGGGCCTCTTAACTTTTTTGCGTCTTGTCTTAATGATTAGGAAAGTCAGAAGAATCATCATCCCCGTTTTATTCTACCCCTCGGACGGTCGGTCCCCTCCCACATTGACACCTTTCTTTGTCCTACTCTTGCAAGTGCATATGGTTTTGATGTTTAGATGATGATTAGTTTCAATAGATCTTGTACTAATAAAGGAAATGAGCTTTGAATGTACCAACGTCATTTACTTTTACTTCTTAGATCACTATGATTGATGGTTCTGATTGCAGTCGGTAAAGTAAATACAGGAGTAAGAAACTTGTCAAATGGATACAGATTTCTGTATTTTCTTTCTGATAGTTTATAAATTCTATATTAAAACAAGGGGATATAGTAAAAATAATAATGATTGACACTTTAGCTGATTAGGTATCACTTATCCCCTTTTATCAAATATTATTGTCCTCGTGGAGTATGAACCATGTCATTCTGTGTGGTGCAAAGGTAGTCAATTCATAGGATACTGTTAGTAAGAGATGCATTATTGAAAGCTAAGATAAATGGATGTGATCTAGTTGTAGAGACACATTAATATAAGAAAATGGCTCATACAAGCAACATTAAACAATTCCATAAGAAATATCATCTCCAGTAAAAGGTGATTTGTGTGGATCTTTCAGGCAGGTGTCATGCCCAGGGTTTAGGACTATGACCATCACCTCAGCCTAACTTATTTTCATGGCATATATAGCACTTCAGATCCAGGAAAATCCCATGTCATCATTTAGAAAGCATACCCTTTTGGACTGACTTTCAGCAACATCCCTGCCGAGCAAAGCCTTCTTCTGTAATAAAAGTGCTTCCATCTTGGATAAGAATTGAAGCTGAGAGAGTGCTTCTTTCAATGCCTGCCGTAGAAAAAGCGTCCAGTTTAAATTTTCTTTAAAAAGTTCCCATCAATTAAAATGAACCTAAAGCTTTTCCTGGCGAAGATATTTTCTTTTACAGTTTCTTTCAAAAGTTCAGTTTTTGTTCTTTTATATGCCTAAAGGTTGCATCATAGTGGAAAAAACATAGATCCACATATGCTGCTAGAACTATTATAATTTATAACTGATCCATCCAATGGCTGAATATTTTGTTTTAGAAAAACAATAACAGAGATATATTTCAGGCATAGAGTGTGTTGAGAAACTTCACAATAAGAACAGGAACGTACAAAAGTTGCAGCGTCTTTTGAAAATATTAGCAACTACTAAAGGACCTTATATTGAAGTGTCTTACAAGTGTTTAGCCACATAAATGTACTGATATAGAATGACATCTGAACTAGAAAACTCATCAGTCGTATAACATTTTTTTTTGTGAGAATAGTTGCAGTATATTCATCAGCACTAAGGAAATGGTGGCCACCCTATTAAGTCTGGGAATGCCATGAAGTGTAAATATTTTCTTTAAAAATAATTTCTAAATGTGTGGTACACTACTTTCTATAAGATCTTTATGACATACAGATTTTACAATGAATGAACCAATTCCTAGTCAAACAAAGATATTAAGCCCATTCTTTCGGGAGTATAATAATTAGAAAAGAGCTATCTATTTATTAGACAAGAGGAACAAGTCAAAGTTCGTAAAGAACACTCATATTTTATTGCTAAGATAATACCTCTTGAGACTTTTGTTCCCCAACCCAAGAAAATTTTCTGGTTTCGCAGCTACGGTGTTTCTTGTGAATTCATTGTTAGATAGCATAACTTGGTAAAGAATAAAAACTGGGAATCATCCAACTTGCCTCTGATGTTGAATTAGTTGCGACACTAGACGACTCCTTTTCATGTTTGCTTGAAGGCAGTTGTAATATCATCTTGTCTAGTTTTTGATGTATGTTTGAGACTTCAGAATCTATTCTGATTGCAGATCACAAAAGAAGAGAAATTATATATTGCAGTTTATGCAGGCCATATATAAAAGATCTATCATGATAAAAGGACAAAAGATCTTCACACCTCACTATATCTGCATTAATTTTCAGTCCAGCAATTGCACCTTGTGCATGGAGAAGCAGCTCTTCCTTCTTCGCCTGGGATGAATTATGGGAAGATTGACGGACTTACAGTTTTGTTTAATTACATACCATAACTCTTTAGATCCTAGAGCAACATCACTACCAGACATGCATAAGGAGTTTCTTCCCTTACCAGCACTTCTTCTTTATAACTTGAGAAAGCTTTTGCCAAAACTTTTATGCTGCTCATGGTTGCCTCACGAACTTCTTTCCCACCCGTAAGACAGAGCCTAAAGAGTAAATAAAATAAATCAAAAACCAAATAAATCTGGTAACAGTTCTGTTTATCATTTTCCCTTAGAGTTCAGAACACATTTCTGAAGTGACTCAGCCATTCATATAACTGATTGGTCCGAGTCCATCCGAGGGTAGAAGCTCAAAAAGAAATTTGAAAGATCAATATTGGAAAATCACCCAAATATCTCCATAAGTAAAGAGACTTCTTCTGTATCAGGTGCTTCAAGAATCTGTTTCAAACAAAAACGTTAAGACCAGTCAATCCCTATCAACAGAACACATATGTTACTGAAAGATGAAGCGAAACAGTGTCGAGATGATAAAGCAGTCTCTACAATTGACATTATGCTTCAACCATGAAAGTGAATGCCATAGACAAATATTCTTGACTATTTCCGGAATCCCTGAGGGGCTTATTGGAAATAGGATGAGGCTTCAATAGAAGATGATGAAGAACATGAACCTATAAATCCAGATTTGGCAGTAGAATGAGAGGAAATTTTTTCTCTAACCGCTCATTATCTATGGATATGCTAATAGAAACACTCCTCTTCTTCAGGAGCACAAAGGTCGGCTGTTCTCTGTTCACTTTTCATGTAGAAAACGTACAAAAGGGTTACTCATGATGTCTATTTATGATGATGAATTCTTGGTTCTGAGGTTTTACATGAAGAATGAGAGGTTCCAATACATGTGCCCATGGGAGTTTTCAGCCCCATTAACCAGAGGTGTATAACCTCTTCAACCTTAAAAGAAACAGAAAACCAGTTGGGGGGAAGTAGCAAGGTAACTTGGTAGAAGCTCTGAATCTAAGGGGTCGTTTGGTTGGCTGCATAAGGTTAATAAGTAAAATTCCACATAAAAAATATAATGTTTGGTTTGCAACATAATAATTTTTTTTTGATCAAGTAAACATGGCCAAACTGATTGTATACAAGGGGTATACCAAAAGGTAAAGACTCTACACAAGGATATGATTCTCTACAACTCCCCTCAATCATCTATATAACTAGGAACTTTCTGTTGACACCAAAAGAAAATAAGAGAACGGATACTACTCCTCAATTGAGAGAAACTTGACTCTACACCTTCAAAAACTCTCTTGTTTCTCTCTCTCCAAACTACCCACTAACCAAGAGTTTCTCAAAAGACTTAACAAATAATGTTCCATTATTTCCCAAACTCCACCTCCAAACATCGGAATTATCGACCGGATTGTCTTGCCTATGTAGAAAGGCTAGCAATCTATGAAACTCTGTCACTTCTCAATCTTGAAAATCCCTTCTAAATCCAAATCCCAAAAAGTTTCTCCGTCGTGTGCCACTCTAATTAGTTGAATTGACAAGTCTCTTTGGCAAGAAATTTTGTACAAACTCTTTCAATAAGAAATCCCCACACCAACTATGTCCCCAAAACATACTCTCCTCTCATCTCCGACCTTGAATGAGATATTTTCCCAAAAATAATCTCATCCCTTCATGATATTACTCCACAGACCACATCCCAAAGGCAAATTGATATCTCTAGTTCTCCAACCCCCTTCTGTAACTCCGTATTTATCAACTATCACCCCCTCCACAAAGCTTGTACCTCCACCCCAAACCTCCAAAGCCACTTTCCCAATAATGCTTTGTTAAAGACCTTCAAATCATTAATACCAAGACCTCCCCATTTTTTAGGAGAAGTGACGGTCTCCCACACTAGGTGATATTTTCTTGCTGCATCCCATAAGAAATTTCTCTGAATCCTTTCCAACTTTTCAGTAATCGAAGTTGGAGCATGAAACAAAGACATGTAGTAAGTGGCGATGTCGATAAAGTACTCTTGATAAGCACTTCTTCCTACCCTTGGACAAATATTTTTTTGTCACCCCGCTAGTCTCTTCTCTGCCCTCTGAAGAACTGGATTCCACACCATTTGGTCCTGGTTTGACGCACCTAATGGTACTCCAATATATGTAGTCGAAGAGCCCCAATCCTACAATTTAAGACTTAAGCGAGCGATTCAATATTTGAAAGTGAATAATCCCTTGATTATTTTATTAATGTAATAGGTTTATATACATGATATACAATAGTAAACCTAACATATAATTACGAAAATCAAATATACATTTTCATAATACACAATATTACTACCATAATTATAAATGTACAATATTGCTAATAATATCAAAGGAATAAACAGTGTATATTCTATCACACTTGCATGATCGATTAAATCTGTGAGGCTTCTAAAATCTTCCAACATAACTAAGAGAAGGCCCTTATTAAAGATGCATGTATACAGTTTCCTTGAGTTCGCCGTGTAAGAATGTATTTTTCACGTCCAACTGATGAATGAGCCATACTTTTGAGAGAGCTAGACAAAGAACAGTATGAATAGTTGTCGGTTTGACCACCGGACCAAATGTCTCTCCACAATCCACGCCAACCTGTTGAATTTTGCCATCACCTACAAGACGGGCCTTATGCCTCTCAAAACAACCATCAGATTTTTTCTTATGAGTAAAAATTCACATAGAACGAATCACATTCACACCACGCGGACGGGGCACCAATCCCACGTCTTATTTTCAATAAGAGTATTATTTTCATCATCCATGATCATTTTAAATTCAGGTCACGAAGGGCAGACACGGGGTTATGTGGTTGGGGGGATTTAGTGTCATTAGAGTTGAGATTAAAATATTGTTTTGGTATAAAAATACTTTGTTGGCCACGAGTAACAGGCTCTTGTCCCGGAATAGAAGTGGGCAGGGTATGAGTTGGGAGGACCTGGGCTGGGCCGGGTGTTAGCTGGACTGGATTAGGCCAACATGCAGTGGGCCTGCGGGCCGAAGTGGTTGTGCGGCGGAAATTGGGCCTGCTGCCAAAGACTCACAGACAGACAGAGTTGGGCCAGGTGGAAGTGGGTCTGCTGCCTGCTGGCAGATTTTGAGAACGGGAGGCGTCTAGGCTAGCAGGCAATAGGCCTGCCGGTGTCTGCTGGTCCGGATGCCGAGGTGTGGGCTGGACCACATACTTTGTGAGAGTCCATCCTCCAAAAAATTATAAGAATTGGACACGGAATTATGCAACTTAGCAAACGGAAATTGGGTTTCATCAAAAATGACATGACGACTAATTATGATTTTATTAGAAGATAAATCATAACATTTATAACCACGATGATTAGACGTATAACTCAAAAACACACAAGCGTTAGAGCGGGTTTGAAGTTTGTTTATTGTAGTGAAGGGAAAGAGATGATAGCATAAACACTCAAACACCCTAAGATGAGAATACGACAGATCTTTGTGATAAAGAATTTTGAGTGGAGATTGGTATGTTAATCCTTTGCTAGGGAGTATGTTAAGAAGGTATGTAACCATTTGTAATGCGTGATGCAAAAAGGAAGGTGGTAATGAAGCATGGGCTAGTAATGTCCGAACAATATTATTAATGGTGCGGATTTTTCTTTTGGCCTTCCATTTTATGAGGACGTATATGAACAAGAAAATCGAAAAGATATACCATCAACCTTACAAAATTCTATAAATGACCCATTATCAAATTTTCTTCCATTATCACATTGAATGTTCTTAATTTTCCGTTCAAACTGAGTACGGATGAATGCTCTAAATGATATAAATGTGGAATAAACTTGAGACTTTTTAGATAACGAAAATATCCACAAAAAATTAGAATATTCATCCAAAAATAAAATATAATAACGGTGGCCCAAAGAGCTCAAAATGGGAGATGTCCACAAATCACTATGAATAATATCAAATGGCAACAAAGTACTAGAATTTGATGCAACAAATGACAATTTAACATGTTTTCTAAGCGGACAAGACGGAAAAACATTAGTACTACAAGCACTATTACACTCAATAAATTTATTATCTTTAAAGGAGGAAAGAACAGATGCGTTCGGATAACTCAAACGTGCATGCCATAAGAAAGATGCTAAAGCGACAAACGTTGACGGTGTGGCTTGTTTAGTGGTGGTGATGGGATAGAGCTCTCCACGACTATCACATCTCATTAGAGGTATCCCCGTCTAGAAATCCTTCACAGAAAATCCAAAAAGGTCAAAGTCAACAGAAAGCGAATTATCAATTGTAAACTTCTGAACAGACATCAAATTTTTAATTGAGAAGCATGAAGGACACTTTCAAGACTAAAGGTGGGTTCGGGGGAGATAAATTTGTGTGACCATAACCACGAATTGGAATTGAATTACCATTACCAACAATTATACCTCGATTTTTGCTCAAATTGAAATAAGACGAGAGATTATCTGGAGCGGATGCCATATGAGAAGTAGCACTGGTGTCCATGTACCAATTTGCATCTGGATGATTTAACCCAAGTGTATGCATTGCCGCCTCGATATCCGTATGGATCGAAGAATTAGGTGGGCCCGCAGCAGCGAAAGCCTATTGGTAGAGGCCCAGCGAGCAGTGCCGCCGGTAGTTATTAGCCGATGCGTGTCTTGCCTCTGCATCCATCGGGCACGACCCGGTTGGTGATGGGAATAGACAGGGCGACATGGACGTGGCCAGAATTTTCGGAGAATGATTGAGTCATCGATTTAGCGGGACGTGGCCACCATCATGGCGGAATTGGCTCTAGTAGCTCCCTTTTTAGCCAATCTTGTTTCTTCTAATGTGAGCATAAAACGTCCTTGGTAGAACGGTGGGAGAGGATTGCTTTGACGAAGAAGAGTTTCAACCCCATTATACGCCTCGGAGAGGCCTGCAACCATCTGAAGAACGAGACAATCATTTGTGACGGGCGCGCCAACGTTCTTGAGTTGATCAGACAACTCCTTGAGCCTTTGACAATATGCGCATTCGGAAAATCCTCCATATTGATATGAGAGAATTCTTGCTCAAGGGTCACGGCACAAGAATTTTTTGTTATCTGGGAATATATCACGTAACCTATTCCAATCTTCCATTGTCGTGGCGTCGGATTCGATAATTGTCCGTAAGAGGTCCGTAGAGATGGTGGAATAAATCCATTGGAGCACCGTAGCATCAAGAGTTGCCTACAACTCTATTTCATCATCAGTGGAAGGCACTTCTCCTTGTATTTTTCTGGTTTGACGATGTGATGGAGGATTCTACGAGACCTTACGTGAATTTTAAAAAGTTATGCCCACGTTGCGTACTGGACATTCTCCATTTCAAGAACAATATGAATGTTGTTCTTGATGTTGGAGACTGCAAGGGCCGAATGAAAGGTATTCTTTGTGGTAGACATGATTGAGGAACGAGAGGAGAATTAGAGTTTCGAAAAAAAATTAAAGGGAAGAGGCGGCCGAATAGGAGTAGGGCGGCGGAAACTGTGTTGAGAAGGAAAAAGTTTGCCCTAGACTGTTGATACCATGAAAGAGAATAATACCTTGATTATTTCATTAATATAATAGGTTTATTACATGATATACAATAGTAAACCTGGCCTATAATTACGGAAATCAAATATACATTTTCCTAATACACAAGATTACTGCCATAATTACAAATGTACAATATCACTAATAATATCAGAGGAATATACGGTGTATATTCTATCAATATTATTCACCTCCCCAACATGAATAATCTCACACTTCCTCCAATTGATTTTACGGCCAGACACTACCTAAAGCAACATAATAATAACACTGATGAGGCTAAGGCTTTATAAATTGGGCTCCAATGGTTCATCGATACCAGGTTTCAGAGTTAGTGATTGAACTTGACTCTTTGTTGGTCGTTAACCAGATCGCTGTTAAGTAAAATCCTCCATGGAACTTGGTTGCTATTGACGTTGTGAGAAACATGTCGAAGAGGTCTAATGAAGTGTTAATCCAACATTGCTTTAGAGAAGCTAATGGTGTTGCAGATGCATTGGCCAATCACAGCTTGAAGCTTCATCAATAAACTTGGTATTATGAAGAATTTCATATCGCCGGAATAGAGAAGACAAAGATGATGATTAGGGATGTCAGTGGGGAGGATAAATGCGGGTAACGCCCCGCATCTGCTCCAGTTGGGGCGGGTATGGGGATGGTTTGGTGGTGGTGGGGCGGGTATGGGTATCAAAAGTGCTACCCGCCATGGGTAGTAGGGCGGGGTGGATTTCATATAAGACCCGCACCGTACCCGCCCCGCTACCTGCTCCGCTACCCGCCTAGTACATGTTTGTGTTGGATTCTTTAATTATGTTGATTTTCTGGTATTCTTAACTAGACAAGGACTTGAAATCCCTTATTCTTGTCAAGATTGATTCTTGTCAAGTCATCAACCTATTATTATTATTATTATCATTTAAAATAATGTGTACGATACCCTTTAATTTTTTTAATGTTTTTGTGTGAAAATGTATGGTACAATGCAACAACTCTACCTGTGCGTATGCAACAACATTGGAGTTTCTCTTTTCCTTTTTTTACAATTGTGATCATTTGAAAGGACGAGAAAAATTCTTGTCTTCTTCTAAATAAATTTTACGCTTTATTTTAACCTTTTAATATTCCTAATATTTTTGGTAAAGTTTTAAACTTTGATATTCGATATACCATAGTGAATAAAGTTCATTTTTTACATTTTCATGGACCTCTTTTTTTTCTTATATAACTTTTTTTTTACTTCCCGTGATGGGTACCCGCTGGGGTAAGTGGGGCGGGGGTGGGTGGAGGAATTACTACCCGTGATGGGTAAGTGGGGCGGGGGTGGGGGTGGATTTTAGGTGGCGGGTACGGGTATGGGGTACCCCGCCCCCGGCCCGCCCCATTGACATCCCTAATGATGATGAACAGCAGCAAATTATGCAGGTTAAAAATACTGTAGTATTTAGGTTTTGACATATAGATCTTTGTATAGTAAGCTAGAATCTTTTGGAGACTTACATAGTATAAGACAAGATCATGTTAAAATGAAGAGTCGCTTTTAAGTATGATATGAATCACGGTATGACACACCACAATGATAGGCAACACCACTGTAAGAAGTGGCTAACTTTCAAACTTTTTTCAGGAGGTTCCGTCCCATATCCCCTCCCCTATGTAATCAATTTTTGGTTGCTAATATACGGTTAAGGGTCCAGACTAACCCCACCACCACATTGGTGGATTCTGATTTATCTTTTTTAAAAAGAAGCATCGAGGTGAAATGATACCATGTAGAGGAGCAATCGTCAAGTTATCAAGCAGGTATATAATACCAACTAGCTAAGTTGTATTTTAGCTTACCATTGAAAGTATCATTCCTTCAAGAGCTTGACTGCTGAGAAACACATCTCTAAAATTCAATGGTTCCCCGCCTAGATCAGGATCATAATATAAAACCTGATGGTAATGTAAGCAAATACATGAGCAAATTATCACAGGTATAAATCAAAATAGTCGAGGAAGTTGATCTATGATAAAAATACAGTTTATGAGAAGAATCCATTTAAAAAAACATATCCTGCTGTTGAGGATACTCAAGGACCCAACTACTACACTTCATATCTAATATATGATGGGAGAGGAGAATTACTATACTCTCATGGAACAATAAGGTACGGAAAGATAGTAAACACAGGTATATGGCTGCTATATCCTGGAACTGAGAAAGGGGAACCAGATAATTGAAAGCTGAATTTTGAGTTGTTGTAATCTGTTTTACATGAATCAACCTAAATATCCTAGAACTTGCCACTATGACAGATGAAAGAATGAACTCCCAAAGCTAACACAATGGAGGCATCGGAACTAAAACTGGAACCATGCAAATATTGGTATCACAATGTCGTAGGGTTTCCTGAAGATTTAGTCATAAATGGAATATTAATATCCTTCATAAAGCTGGAAAATTCACAAAATGGACAGTTCAATGACTTACTCACCAAAGTTGGCTCGCGAGGAGAATTCCTGCCATCATCAGTGGTATAAATAGAATCAATGCTCTTTGGGGAAGGGGAAGAGACAGGTTCACTAACAGGCAGAGGTAGTGAAAGTCTCTCAATCTCTTTCAAAGCAACTAACCATCTTCGTAGTAGCTGAACTCTCTCTACACCTCTACATGAAACAGAAAGTTCTTCTAATGTTTTCACCGCTTGCTTAAAATTGTGATAACTTCGAGACCCCTAAACCACGGGGGAAAAATCAAGCATTTAGTTAAGGAATATAACGGAAAATATTTTCTAATTCAATCAATCAACTATAGTTCAAGTCCAAGACGTACAGCTGGATCATACTTACATTTTTTCCTAAACAATTCTTCAACTTTTTCCAATATGCACTTACAAACATTGCATGCATACAAGAACGCACACATAGTCCAAGTCTTATATGTTGAATTAGCTTCTAGACGGAATTTCTTAGAACTTTATATATGCATATATTCAGTCTGAGTCCTAGACTTATATGCTGGATCATATTTACATATTTATAAAGTAATACATATTATATGGTAAGAGTTTGAGGCTTATAATGCTGAATTCACATATACAGGGGCGGAGTTCCCAGAAGCTTTGACCTGGACGCCGCATTTGTATAAATAATTTGTTCGGAATCCAATAAGTTATCATTTCTACAATCCATAACCTATAAACTCAAAATATTCAATATATTGTATACGTATATTTAACCTTTAAAAATTCGCTATATGCTGGATCATACACACACTTTTTCCTTAAAAAATCTTCAAATTTTTTCGATTAAGTTATCATTTCTACAATCCATAACCTATAAACTCAAAATATTCAATATATTGTATACGTATATTTAACCTTTAAAAATTCGCTATATGCTGGATCATACACACACTTTTTCCTTAAAAAATCTTCAAATTTTTTCGATATACACATACATATATTGCAGGCATACAAGAGCACGAACATAAAAATGCACTTAATATGCATACATAATTTATTCAGAACACAGTAAGCTGTCATTTCTAGAGTCCATAACACATAAACTCAAAATCCTAGCTCGAACTCTGCGCATTATATGTAATTATGGAGATAAAAGGAGAGAAGAATTTGTCACACGGAGCGATCGAGGAATAACTTAGCACGGCCGGAGACTGCATTACTGGCTTATAATTTTAATATTTTCAATATGTAAACATATTTTATAGTCCGAGTTTGAGGCTTATATGCTGAATTCACATTAATAGGGAGCTATATTTGTAAAATAATCTATTCAGAATCTAGTAAGCTGTCATTTCTAGAATCCAGAGCGTATAAACTCAATATCCTACCTCCGTCTCTACACATATAGATAATGTATGTATCGAGAGAAAGGAGAGAAGAAGTTTTCATATAGAGTGATCAAGGAATAATTTAATATATATAAATAATTTATTCATAATCCAGTAAGTTATCTTTTCTACAATCCTATAAACTCAAAATTCTAGCTATGACTCTTCACATATGTATGGAGAGAAAGAGTTTGTGATTACGGAGCGATCGAGGAATAGTTTGGGAACACCGGAGACAGCATTAGAGGCTTGTTGGACGACGGAATCGGCGTAGTAACGAAGGCTTCGGTTGCCGACGCCGCCAACTTCTACAGCTTTGTTCACCGCCGATCGAAGCCATGACATTGCCGTTGATCAAATAATTGGATTTTGTTGAAGAAGAAGGAAAAGGGGAATGAGACATTGGAATTTGGAATAATGTTTTGTGTAAGGGGGATGAAGGAAGAGGTCGTCAGATCAGATTGTTCGGGTCTCTTGCCTCTCCTTTCGCGCCTTATCTTTCCTCCCTCCTTTTAGTATGTGTCCTTTTCCTTTTTTTCCCCTTTTTTGGGCAAAACTAGATTAAATTACTCATTTATATCACTCAATAATTTGTTTATTTATGTCATCGTCGTTATCAAAATGACTTATTTATTCATTAACGTTGACTTTATAATATCATTTTTCATTAATGCTAACATGAATAAAAAATGTCATGAATGAGCCATTTTGAAAACAGCAATAGCATAAATGAGTCAAACTATTAACGAATAGTATAAATGAGTCATTTTCAATAGTTTGATGACATATTTGAATTTTTTTCTCCTTTTTTTTGTCAAGCGTATATTGCTAGAATTACACTCTAGTGTCGTGGTTAGAAGACAAGTTATGATGAAATTAGTTATTTTGGTATTATTTTTTATTGGTTGTTTGATTTACTGTGTTAAAAGTAACATGCATTGTAAAAAGTTAAGAAAAAATTATTCGTTTTCAAAAATACTCTTCACCTTATTTAGTAGAAAAGGAATTTGAGGGACCTCAAAGTTATTTTTGTTATTTTCATTGTTTTATCCTGGATAACTAATCTTGAGACCTCTGCTAGACATAACTTATCCCGAGATTAATAATCGAACAAGAGATCATGCGATACTAAATTTTTATCCCGTGACTATTTTTTTCTTAGACAATAGTGTGTTGTTTCGCTTGCCGTTCCTTACTAGTAGTTGTAGTATTTCTCTTATAGCTTCTTTATCTTTCGATTTATGTGTTATTACTTTTTCTTAATATACTTTTTTGTTGTAGTTGCTATTATTGGACATGTTTTGTTATTTTTTTATTCTAGGCCGAGGGTCTATTGGAAACGGCCTATTTATCCTCCCCAGAATATGAATAAGGTTTGCATACATTTTATCCTTTCAAATCTCACTTGTAAGATTACATTGGGTATATCTGTTGTTATTATTGTTGTATTCATCATACCAAACACCTCTTACTATTTGGTCTTTTTTAGTCTTGATTTGGCCTACCAAAACGAAAAAAAACTACCAAAACAAAACAAACAAACAAAAAGGTCTAACTTGCCTGCACTTCTACTAAGGGTTTGTTTGGACTTTTTTTTATAAAAAGAAACAACATTTGATTATATATTGGATTAACTTTTTTATACATTTGAGTTTCATGTTTGGAAAACTATAAATACTAGCTTTTTAAGTGATACTTTTTCCACTAAAAAAACTTTTTACTTTTTTCAAATTAAACGTATGTTCAAATACTATTTTTCAAAAACAAATAAATCAAATGCAACCTTTTTTCCAAATATCACATTCTTTACATTCAAACCCTACTAAGTACTAATCTCTCCGTCTCAATTTATATGACACATTTGACTTGACACGAAGTTTAAAAAATAAAGACTTTTGAAATGTGTGGCTTAAAATAAGTCTTATATAAATATGTGGTTATAAATCGTTTCATAAAATTAAAATATTTCTAAATATAAAAATGTGATATTCTTTTTGAGACAGATCAAAAAATAAATGATGTAATTGAGACGGAGGGAGTAATACATAGTGCAACTTGCTACATTCCATACCACATGTACAGACAGTTGTCATTATAGAGGTTAATAATGAAGGCACTAGAAATAAATCAAATGCACGTCTTGAAATAACTGTTAAAGTTGTTGTCACGTGACCAGATGGTCATGAGTTCAAAACGTGAAAACATACTCTTGCAAAAATGTGGGATAAGACTGCGTATAATAGACCTTTGTGGTCCACCCCTTCCCCGCACCCCACACATAACGAGAACTTAGTGCACCGGGTTCTCTTTTAATTAAATTTTCTTTTAGGAAAGTGAAGGATGTCTTCCTTGGACAACTCATAATTAAAAAGTTATTAGGAAACTAATTATTGCTGATTTGTACAATTACATGAGGATCCTCCTGCTGATGTTTCATTATTGGAGTCTTAAAGTCTTACTTCTTCCAAACTATTTGGGGAAAGCATATACAAGAATCACACTAATGAACAGAGAAAAATAGAAAGGAAATTTTTATTCAGTAAAGAACTTTATGCTTAGAGTACAATATATGAATTAATCAGGACTACAGAACTGAAATTTACACACATTAATAATAGAAAGAAAAAACAAGAATAGCAGCTCTCCTTCAAAAGAAACTACAGGTTACATATACCGGCTAAACTTCTCGGCTTCCCAGATCAACAAAAAAGATCCATCGGTATGGGAGAAGAAATCTCAAGAAACTGCAGGTGGTTGGTTATACATATACCGGCTAAAAATCTCGGCTTCCCAGATCAACAAAAAAAGATCCATCAGTATGGGGCAAGAAATCTCTACAAGTTATCGACGTCTGCCAAGGGCATTTTCCAATAGTTCCACATGTTAAAGTCTTCCTGCATTTACAACGAAAATCCAGAACAATGTCATGGAGACACCCCCAACTGTTCTTTCCCCTTAAAAGTAAAAAAGAAAAGAAAACGGGGGCATGTAACATGTGCTATAAACAGACCAATAGATAAGAGTATAAGGAACTATACAGCGCCCACGAACATGGGTTTATTTAGAGTAAAATAGAATCACGTGTTCTTTACTAGTTTTCTAATGTCGACTCGGGTCTCTAAACGAGATTGACTTGGACAATAACTTATGTTACGGTCATTTGTCCAAATTCTCACCGAGTTGTTTCTATCAACTATGAACCCCTTGTAGAATGGGGACGCCCGCCGGAAATAATAAACAGGATGAAAAAGACTATGCTTCATCCTGTCTAAAAATTGAAAAACATGATACTAGAAAATAAAAGGAATTTGATGTTTGACAGCTTGTCCAATAAACTGGCATGAGTGCCAATGATGCTACAATTACTTTTAAAAAAACACAAATGAGATACTAAAAAAGAGATTCATCGCTAACCTGCTCAACCATGGATGTAGGAGGGAACATGTCATTAACTAGAGTGTGTAATGAAGTATAGGATTTCACATTGATTTGGTGGTTAATCGCTACCTCTCCCTGTAAGTCCAATTCAACATGTTAGGCAAAGAGTATAACTTCAAAAATTGCACATTCCATTTTCCACAATAAAGCAAAGGGAAGAGATTGCAAACCTTTGGGTTTATTATAAAAATTTTGCCTTTTGGAATTCCAATTTTCCTGTAACTGAGCTCGTCGGTGTCCCTATTCCCAAAGCCTGCATAAAAAGGGTTGTAATCCGGTGGGAAAAGTGCTTTGATGTCCTGAAATGTAGAAGAACACATTAGGTGGTAAACCATTAGAGAGATACAAAGGATTAAATCCACTAACGGGTCATTTGGTATGCGGTAATAGCCTTTGGATTAGGCAAATATTGAACGTTTTTCTTTTCTTTTTGTCCTTTTTTAAAAAGAGTGGTGTTTAGGATAATCTGCGGACACCTACACATCGACGTCCACTACGAAACTGCTACCTTACCACCAACACATGCACCAAATAACTACGTCCATCAAGGCTTAGGCAAATGAGAAGAATTAACTAGTGTTGCTTCTTTCGAGATTCGAACCTTAATTTTCAAGATTGTCACTCCAACTCTTAGACCCTTTGGTGACACCTTGGAGGCTTACTTGCGGTATTTGTTGTGTTTTCTTCTATGTCCCATATTTTCCATTTTCTTTTTGTTTAATTTTTTATTAAAAAAGTTAAACTTTTCAAGAAACTATTAAATTAGTGGAAAATTGTTTTAGTAACCCGAAAAAAAGTGAATGATAAAATATTATTATGGTTTTCTGCACTTACAAGAAATAAAATTTGTGTAGACATATTTTGGCGCTAAAATATGATCAGTATTGCACCAAATATAGATTGGGTTAGACTGAAATGCTGATAAGCTATCAGGAATTTGATCCCGACACCAAACATTGGTCAAGGATTTCAAGTCAGCAGTAGATCCCCTTTTAAAGAAACTAATATCCACTTTATCCATTCATGCATACCAAAAGACACCTGAAAGAACTCACTCTTGGAGTACTTACCTCTAAGCAGGCAATCTTGAACTCATGAGGAGCTCTTCTTATAACTGCCATGACATAGAAGAGAAAAGGTAAGTATGTCAGAGATCAAATATAGGCCAATTCCTTCTTTATCATATCAGTAGGAAAAGTCAATAGACTTGCTCCGCCCAAAGAGCTGAAGATTTCGGATAACTCTCATTGAAAGATGTGCAATTGGCATGCATAGATAATGCACTTTGATGAAGACTAAAGGAAAAAAATGGACTTTAGCAAAATTTGTACTTACCTTCTCTGTACAATGAGGGAAATAAACCATCAGGTGAAATAACAACAGGTCCGGGTGGTAACGATTTCCCATCCTACAGATCATTTACACGTTTCTGGTTAGTTAAATCTGTTGCACAATCAGAATTCTACAAGAAAAGGACAAGCAAACAGAGGCAAAAACATGTAAATATGGAAGTACTCGGTTTCAAGCTAATTCTGTTCAGATTATCTGATTTTCTGTTTGTAGATTGACAAACCTATCAACAGATCTATTAGAGCCTCTCCTTCTCTGCTAATTCACTTGCAGCAGCAGCAAGCAGGAACTAAAGCGAGAACTTCAAATCTCAGAACAACTTACATTAGAAAAAAAACTAAATTTAGATAGTGAGAAAGGCAAGTTGAGAATAAGGCTGATATTTCTTGATAGTCTTTTGGATTTTCAGTTTCACCGCGAACTTGCTCAATTCCCCAAAACTGTAGAAATCCACAAAAGTGAGCAGCTGTGCTCGTCTGTTTTCTTTTTAATTAATATAGCAACCTTAAAACTCAAGCTACAGATAGTAGGTCCCAAGCCTGATTAGGGGGAGGTTTGGGGTAGTTGACGGTCAACGTGAAAAGCAGTTTGAGATTGATGAGTAGTTGACTGTATGCTGATTGATATAGCAACCATCAATTAAATGAAAAAAAAAATCAGTGTTTTGACGTTTCTGTCATAACCATGGATATAAGCTTATGGCGTGTACCACCTCCAATATTTGGAAAAAGCTTCTTGTAGCCCTTCTGAGGTAGTATGTTTGCTAAGACTGGAAAAAAAAGATTTTTCAAGATACCCCTAATTACAGTGTTCAGCTTTCTCTTTTCTAAGTTAAAAAAGGAAAAGGAAACTGCATCGGAAAACAAAAATCCCTGCACAAAAAAAGTCAACCCGGTGCACTAAGCTCCCGCTATGCGCGGGGTGCCAAACCGAAAAAACAAAAAAGCTGTACCAAACAAACAAAAAATGGTTCGGCCAATTTTCTTGGTTTAAACCAAATAATGCACAGCCCTACGTGTGATAGAGTCCCTTCGGTAACATCTTATAAAATAGTAATGATATAGAGAACACTAGCATGGCCACTGCGCAAGGATGGCACACAGAAATCGAGAAATGGTCCTACACAACATGCTCCCTTGGGATTCTGATAAATTGTCTTCTGTTTGTTTTAGAAAACTAAAAATTAGCGTCATCGGTATTTCATGTAAACGGGATTATGATTACCTGTTTGAGATTGAGGAGAAAACTTTTGGTCAGATAAGCTTGAACAATTGCTCGTGCACTGAGAAAGAGTAGCTGATAACCATTTTCCTGCAATTAAGAAAAAGCACATCTATTATAAAATAAATGGAGAATATAGTTCAATGTTAATGAATGGAAGTGAGAGATCATAAACATTAAGCCAGCTTCATGTTAGTCAATCATGCTACTTCATATCTAGAAAATAACAAATGAAGACACTTTATTAAAGTTATGGTAACTTGAATACAGGGCTCTCGTCTATCTAATTATCTTATGAATCTTCATACTCGCTTATCAACACCTTATTCTTTCCCATTTTTGATAAGGATAAACCCTATAGAATATCATCAACGGTTGACTTTCTCCTCCATATACATTAAAATAGAATTCCTTTTTATCTCTGGCAGATATGTTTATCAATCACATTAAGTGCCATAGGCATAGCAAAAAAGAACTGAACCCTTTCCGCATAACAAAAGAAAAATGTCAATCTTTCCATTAGTAACACTAACTAAAATAACAATTCAGGATAAATTTTACTTTCCGACTACATCATTAGCTTAGATGGTCAACTAAAACAATTCATGAAATAATTTGATCACTAAACAGCATTGTTGTGGTAAAGATCAAATGCTAGTGGAATCACTTTTATTTCATACTTCCATAATAGTTATCTGAAAAATAGCATACAATACTTTTCTGCTACAAGAAATGTATTAATAGAAAAAGATGCAGGAATGATCATGATATGACAATAACGAATACACTTAATGGTACTTGATGCTGCTGTTGTCACACTACATGTCTAGGAAAGTGTTTTCCGTTGTTAAAGAAATGAAAGTTGCTTGACAAAAGAACTGGTTTTAGAGACCAGATCCATAGTCCTAAACAGAGTAGCATCCAACTTCAGTGTTACCATCTTAGAAACCTAAGATAACATGTTTGCATTGGAGAAAAGTATTGGTTGTCACTTCGTCTTAAAGAATTTTATCAAATTACAAAAGAATGATATGTATACAATGCGTACATACACATACACACACACATATATATATATATATATATATGTGTGTGTGTGTGTGTGTGTGTGTGTGTGTGTTAAGAATGGTTTAAAGCTTAATTGATGTGAGGACTTGAAGACGAAGAAAAGTTCAAAAATAGGACAGAGAAAAGGAATACCTTGATTGCGCAGAAAAGTCTAGCGATTCCGGAATGGGTCCAGTCCTTTCCAACCAACGGCATGAACTGACCGAGAACATCAGACCTAGACATAAAATATGCACTTCTTAAGGAATGTAAAAAACATATTAAAATCTATTAAATGAAGGGCAAAACACAACCGTATACAAGAAGAATACCAAAAGTAGAAAACCTTACAAAAAGATATTGGTTTCTCACATCAGCTTAAAGCTGAGAAATTTGGACATGTGAAACGAGACTATCCTATGAAAATCCCAAGGTTCAACTGGCTTTAATTTATTAAGTTTCTAGCATGATAGTGGGTCTTGCAAGATAGTGGGTCTTGCAAGAAACTCTTAGATAGAATGTAAAGGCTAACCATTTTTTGCAGATTGAGGTATAGATTTGAAAAAGCTTACTTGGTGATAGTCCCATCAACATCAGATATTACAATCCGAGTATTCCACTTCCACAAATATATATGGGCTTCAACCTGTGTTAAGAAGTTGGTTTAGCATCAAAACAATAGAAAGACTACATTTTTTTAAAGTTAACATATTTGGCACAAGTAACACAAAACAAACCTTTTGCTCCCCTAGGACTCGAGTGGAAAAAATGAAAGTCATCAAATTCTGCCCCTCCTTCAGTTTTAAAGATTCGAGTTGACCAGTAGTAGGGACATTTGTTCTCACAAGTTGCTTGCGAGGAGATTCCTTTCCACCTCGTGGTGTTGCTGTTTGTTCCGTAGGCTGGTTCAGTGAGATCGATTCGGAATCAACAAACACCTCTTCGTTTGACGAATTGCTGCTAGTGTGCTCGATTGTCTTAACTCTTCTAAATGGTATTGGCCAAAGCCTCCATCGTCGACCCGAAGGAATTGAGGGCAATCCACTATCATCCTCTCCTGCTTTTAGGTTCTGCTCCTGTTCCACGGGTATGACATCAGCTGAGTCAACAGGTAATTCCATATTATATGCAGCCATCCCGAGAACGATAGGAGCAGCTTTGTCCCACTGTAAATAGTTCCCTTGAATCCGGACAGCTAAATTTGGATTATCAATTATGGATTTTGCATCTTTTCTAAATTCCTCCTCGGAAATGCGATTCGCCTCAAAGGCTTCTCTAGCAGCAATGGAACCCATTCCGGCATGAAGCAAGTTCCTACAAAGAGATATCTCTACTCCTGCAGATATCACTAACAAAATGCGTGAACATAGTGAGAAGTGGAATTAAATCGAACAACTAGACGAGACACTGGGTGTGTTCGGTATGAAGGAATCAATTTTCTCATGTTCCGTTGGTCAAAATTTTTGAAAAATATTTTCTCTAGGAAAACAAGTTCCTTAAAAATGAATTCCCTAGTGGAAGTAAAGAAAACAATTTCTACAAGTGGCATTCCACATTGATTGTGTCCTTCCCACCCTCCAACCCACCTCATATTCACCCCCACCCTTGTATCCCCCTTCCCCACCACCCTAACTCCTACCCCCCACCCCCACCTCCCATATTTGTCTAGATTATATACAAATATTTTTAGGATAATATTTTTTGCTTACGTACAGAACACAAGAAAATATTTAAGAAACCCACTTATTTTCCTTGAAAACATTTTCCTTCATGCCGAACACCAATGTTGCTCAGACTCTTCAAAAATGCCGACGGTTGTGTGCCGGATTTCCAAAAATAGTGCAATTCTGGAAGACCGGACCCGGGTGTGGCAGCATTGTAGGAGAGTCCGAGCAACATAGCTGAACACACCCACTATAACTTTAATAAAAAACAAGAGGCAGGCTTGCTTGTGCTTGAATCAGTTTCTGTACCTTTAAGCAAAGCTGCAGTCTGATGCTCCAAATTATCACATTCAGTGCTTTCATCTGATCCTTGCAGGCCACTTTGTGTCTGCTCTGCTGCTACTGTTATATCATCAGTATGTTCCTTTGAGTGTTCATCATTCACAAAAAGATCGTCTCTTGCACTGCCTGAAGCATTATGCTCCAACTCCAAGTCATTTTTCTGAACGGTTACACCTTCAAGAGTGCCATTTTCATTTCCCAATTTCTCAGGATGTCTATCTTCATGAGACTTCTCCTTTACATCTTCAACAACTCCCTGAATCTCAGGCTGAGAAACTGAATCTGACTTCTTAACCTCATCTTCAGCCTGCATGGCTAATGCTGATAGCTCTAGACAGCTATTGAAAACATCATCCTTCTTAATGCTGCATGACGTACTCTCCACAGGGCTATTCCTGCAAAGATCTGCTTCCCGGTTCTTCAGGTCATTTTCTGGAGTTCGATCAAGATGCTTCCCATCTACTACTTCAGAAACTTCTAACTGGTGCACAATCGTAGTGCTCTCATTTTTCACGTTGCAAGTGTCTGCTGATGATGCAACTTTGGATGCATTCAGATCGCTGAAATAATCGTCAGCCCAAGTACCATCACCTGAATTAAACTCTGAGCTATCGTCACAAAATTCAGTCCCCTGACCGGGGCCCAGATGAAACTGAGGTGTGTGTAATTCAACATCTTCCGTATTCCTTTCAGATGATGAAATAGGTGCTGTCAGTATATAGCCATCCACGCTCACTAAAACAACTTCAGAACTCGAGTCTTGTGATTCTAAAACATGCTCCATATTATCCAAATTATCATATCTGCTGGAACCGTATTCCAGTAAATCATCAAGCGAAGATTGCTCATCCTGAAACTCATAGAATCTTCGGTCAGCGTCCGAATCGGCCCTATTTAATCGATCCAAACCTAATGTCAGGCGTTCATCTCGTAATGGCAAATCAGCAGCATTATACTCGTCCTCCTCATTTTTCAACAGCACATCATCGTTTCTACTTTCTTTATGGTTACCGTCACCAAGATTAGTAGTATCTTCTTCACCTTTAAGACTATCGGACTCCTTTATGCCACTATTTTCTTCGTTCTCGTTGTCAGCAGTAGCTTCTTTGATAAAATATGCTTCACCGGAATTATCAAGATACATGTGAAAATCGGCTTCTTTGCCATTAACTTCTATTCTAACTACCTTTTCTGCCCCCTTAAGAACACCTTGAAACTTACCGAATCGAACATACCAAGGTGTGCTCCTAAAAGTACCATCATGCTGTTTTACAACAATTATGTCAACTGCTCCACCAAAAGGGTGAAATGGGGTCGCAACTGAATATACACCCTGTGTTATAAAGCTACTAACTTTACCTACAACATTCATCTGTTCAACTACCAAAAGACACTTATACCCCCAAAATTACACAACCTAAATGCTATCTTACAATCAAACAGATTCAGAAAGATCTAACTGAACTTGATCTCACAATCTATCCGTGGAAAAAACAAGAATACCTACATGCAACAGATAAGAAGAAAAAAAAACTGTGACCATGTATAGTATTGCAAATGACAAATTCAAGAATCATATGGGAAGAACTCAAAACCCCTAAAGAACAAAACTTTACATCAAGATTTTTGAAATTACAAAAACCCAAATGATAACTAAATCAATAGAATTTGTGACCATGCATAGTATTGCAAATGAAAAATTCAAGAATCATATGGGAAGAACTTAAAAATCCCCTAAAGAACATAACTTTACATCAAGAATCTTGAAATTATAAAAACCCAAATGAGAATTAAATCAATAGAATGCATGAGAGCCAAAATAAATCTTGAAAAACACATACCCAATTAGCAAAATAAATCACAAACTTACAGATTACAAAACAAATTCTTGAAGACCCAACGATCGATGGATCAAAATGAAATTAATCTCACAGCTGAAAAGGGTAAAAAAAATTAGAAAAAAATATCAAGAATTAAATTTCACCATTCTAAATATGCAAGAAGACTATACCAGGAATATTTCTCTTTGATTTTTCTCTCTCTAGAAAGTAAGTGACTTATGTTTGATTTTTCTAATAATTTGTGTGATAATATAGCTTTGAAATTTGGACTGATAATGAAGAATTGAATGAATTTTGGATAACAGCCACAACCAGAGTCAATAAATTCTTTCCAACTCTTAAAATTCCTAAATGAACAAATGGAAATAAATAGGTATTGCCCTTTCAATGGAGGTTTTCTTTAATTCTATAAATACCCCTTTGTTTTTTCTAAATTTACAAAATTACCTACATTGTTATTGTAAATTTGGGTTGTTGAGGAAGGCATTATTGGAATTTTACTATTATTTTCGGTTCCCATAGTGAACGAGGTTAAGACAACTATTGCACTCTGTTGCAGTCCGAATGTAAGTTGGGGCTTTATATTTATTTTTACAACAACAACACCAAGATGTCCAATAAAATCTCATAAAGTGGAGTCTAAAAAGGATTAAGTGTGTGCATATTTTATCTCTATATTGAAAGGAGAAAAACTGTTTTCGGTAGGCCATTATCGGACATAAAAACAAGCAAATCAAAGCACGGCCCAAAAAAATAACGAGAATGAAAACTATAAAAAGCATACTAAAACAGTACCAAACACAAAAAGGGACAGTTATTACATAATTTTATATATTTTTAATTATTACATATTTTATTATTTGTTATGAAATACATATCTTTTATATGAATGTTCATATACGTTCACTAACCTTTTGTATGTGTACCTATAAATTTAGGGATTTAATATTTGTAATTTTCATTGGGTAAACATGTACCTATTAATTTGGGTACTTAATATGTGTAACCTTCATTTAGCGATTTCATTTTATAAATTGAGATGTTATTCATCTTTGAAGGAAGATCAACATACATTTGAAATAACAGGAAATTAAATTCATGCTCTCTACTTCTTTGTCTACATCTCTTGTTTTATATTGTTATTGCTATTATTTTATAACATAATTTTATAGCACGAGACTCTGCCATCTTGAGCAAATATTTTGGAAAGACTAAAACAATTTTCAGATAAGTATCATATTATATAGTATTTAATTATTTTTATTTATGTACAAAAGAACATGTATGTTTACTGATTATTCATTAACTGTCTATGTGACCGTGGTTATCCATGTATAGAAATTACACCTCTCCCTTTTTCCATTTTTTGAAATCGTGTTGCTGGAATTTTCATGTTTATTTCCTAATTTATTGGAAATTAATTTTATGGTTCTTTGGTCCTTCATTTTTTTTTTTTTTGGTTGAAATCAGAAGTGATCACCTTTCATTAGTTTCCTTATAATAAAATTTATTTGTGTGTATAATCATCAGAAGTTGTAATATTTTTATAGATCTATTATCATTACAATTAAAGATGTGTTAGAAAAAAAAATCTCTACATCATATGTATGTCTTGATTTGCTCCTGGAGTAGTAATATCTTAACAGAGGTTCTAAGTCATCACAATTTGATATGCTTAAGACACGTTCAGATGATTGTGTTCCTGAAGAATGAGAACTTGATAAATGTTACAAATGCAGATCAATTCCTTGAATTGAATGTGATAGTATATAATAATGTGTATAAATACGAACGTGTGTTTGGTTGTGAAGTTATCACGACTTACCTCCAGAAGAGGTAGAATAATGAGGAAATATTCAGAATATTCTATGTTTTACTCCCGAAGTAGTATACTCAGAATTCTGCTCCTGAAGTAGCAAACTCAGAAATGTGCTCCCGAAGTAGCAAATTTTAAATTCTACTCCTTAAATAATAAATTTTTGAACTCTACTCCGGAAGTAGTAGAACTTTTAAAGTAGTAAAACTTTAAATTTTAATCTTCAAATAGTAAATCTGAAATTTACTCCTGAAGTAGTAGAACTCTTAAATTTACTCTTGTATTAGTAAAATTTTGAACCTTACCCCTGAAGTAGTAGAACTTTGAATTTAATCCCGAAGTGATAAACCTTTGTACTTTGCTCTCCAATTAGTAAGGTTTTGAATTTTACTTTCAAAAGGGTTCAACTTTGAAATTTACTTCTTTTACTCCCCAAAATATGTTGTGAGTTTATAATGCATGTAAAGGTTTTTCTTATTTTCTTGCAAGCTTTAGTTTTAGTTATATAAGGTGGCAAAATAACGAAGAAAATATTATATTTAATTTGTTGTAATTTTCTCAAAGTGTTGGGATATACTACTAAGGAATAATTTTATATGTCTTTTGATGGTCTAGAAGTATTGGTATGATTTTTTACAAGCGGAAAAATGTTTGAGAAATATATTGAAGCAGTGTTTTCTTGTGGTTGACTGAAATAACGAGTTATTAAAATTATGTATAAAGCGCATCTAAATGGTCAGGTTTCATTCCCCGAAGTGAATGAAGAAATCTCACAACACACCTCATGCAGAGATTGAATAACAAAGAATATAAATGTTATTTTGTGGTATGAAGGTCATTATTCCATGTATTTGTCGCACGTCAGTGTAATTTCATGACACCGGTAATGTCTAACTATAATTTCTTTTATGATATCAGCAGTATCTAAGCAATATTTGGTTGTACAAAATTAATGATCAAATGCTCCACAAGAGCTAAATTTATCTAGAAGATCGTGACACTAATAGTGTCCAAACAATATATGTGATTATGGAGAATAAAATAGAGGCTACTGAAGAGCTTACATACTATTATGTCATTCGTTCTAGATTTAATATATAAAATTGTTATGATCGAAGCACAAGTTATAGTAAACCCGAAGTTTACTAAAGTAAATGACTATCATAATGAAGCTATAAATGATTTGATGACTAAATATCAACAAAATCATAGTGGGTAAGAAATATGTATTTGAAATGTTACCCTCTTTATTATTCAAATTGTATTGCACAAATATATGGATGATGAAATCACATGCCACGATAAACCGAAAATTTATGGTACAAAATAGAATTCATGTTATAGTAAACCAGAAGTTTACTAAAACAAATAGCTCATGACATGGTAAATCTGAAGTTTACTAGTACAAATAATTTTATCAATTGACGTGACAATTTTGATTGTTTTGATTTAAATCTGATGTGCTAAGTTTGTATTTGGAATATTGAAGAACTAGAAGATTCTTCAAGAATTAATTTGCTTGTTCTCATGATTAGTTGATTATACTGACTAATGTTGGGATTGAATTTACTAAATTCTAAAAAATATAAAAGGTGAATAAGGGTCCGTTCACCTGTTATGTGATGTCTTAAATAGATATATCGATAAGATAGTCATATGTACGTTTATTGTCAACCCATAGTTTGACATATGCAAAACAAATTGCTCAAAATAATTGAGTTGAGAGCACAATTTTCAGATTATGTAATTGATGCGCGAAAAGATGCACACACTTTAACGCAAGTGCACGTTATCGTGACAAGTAATATAGTCTTGATAAGACCGAATATCGTCCACAAGGATTAGGGTTCAAGTACCAACTATCTATCTTTTGGTATCTATTTGGCAATTGATATTTGATTTTGTGGTTTATAACTAATAATTATAAAAGCTAATTAACTATAAGTTTACTTCAGTTGTGATGGGAATAGGGCTTCCATGTCTCCTCAACTATCCGCTTATGTTATTTATTAATGCAATGAATTATGGTCTTCTTCTCTCGGAGCTAGCAGGTTTACGAAATTGTTTTATATTCCCGTTAAGGATATATAAACACTCAACCCCAGTATTGCACCTTACCTACCTTTCGATGATAAGGATAACTCTATAGGAGGATTAAGAACAAAAACCTAGTTAACCGTCACGCACCATGCGCAAAATTAGGGTTGTTAAGCCTCTCATTAACGCTACATAAATAATTAAGGTATTTTCATCCCCAACCCAAATATGTCTACCCAACTTACATCATATTCACAACCTCCTCCTTTCGAAGTTTGATTAGAAATCATATAATGATAATTAGTTGTCAATTAATTACCAAGCATTCAAAACAATTATTGGATAAATCTCTCAAAGAAGAATAATAACCATAGACATGCATTAATTCATAACATAAGTTTCTAGTGAATCAACATGGAAAACCTATAAAAGAATTAGTTCTAGCCATTGACACGACAAGAACTAATTCAAAGTTCATCATACAAAATCAAAGAAAAGAAAGAAAAATGAAAGAAATTACTAAGTTTAGGTCTCTAATCTCCAATCCAAGAAATCTTGTGGTCAGAAGGGGAACCCTTTAGAATCGCTAGGGTTTCCTTTTATAGCCGAAACCGCCTCAAACTTTTCCTTCAAAGCCCGCCTAAAATCGCTATTAACTCGATTTTTCGCCGCCGCTGCCCGCTGCGCCATGGCTCACGAACTCGCAGATTTCGGGTGATTTGGCGCCGCGACCGCTTCTCGTTGTCGCGGCGCCGCGACGCTGATCCTTCGCAGCCTTCTTCGATGATTAGCGCCGCGCCGCTTCGATCGCAGTGAGGGGCGCCGCTCTGGTTTCTGCTGTCACGATTTCTCCGTTTTCAAGCTCTGGAACTTCCACTTTTGCCCTCTTTTAGCTCCTTTTCAGGCATTTGGCCATTTTAACCACTTTGACTCAAAAAAAAAGGAAAATTATCCTAATATGACACTTATTTGTACAAAAAGGGACAAAAGACTAACTAAAACTGACTCAAAAAGTGTATATAAAATACACCGATCAAATACCCTCAAACTTAACCTTTGCTCGCCCTCGAGCAAAGATAGAAAGAAAGAAATAAAGGACTAAAAAAAAACGAAAAAAATAAAAGACTCACTGACATTGATCACTTTTGCTGCATTAGTGTTATCTAGAAAAACATGAAGGTTAGCAGAATAATATGCAGGAACATATAGCATGAAATTTCAGCACACTAAACACATTAAGCTAGACATTTCGCAAACTCATTTTTATCATGCTTAATGGAAGTCAATATACTAAATCATGCTTGTAAAATAGAAAATTCCTATGACATGTTTACTTGTTATTCTCCACTAATCCTGGATATGCATAAAAGAGATCTTCAGGACTTTTAAGGGTTGTAATGTAGGCTTAGGTATAGGTAGGTAAAAATAGGCATTTAGGCTCATTTGTTGTGTACCATAAGCTCTTTAGCTTTTCATTGTTTCCCTTTTTCTTTTGATTCTTTCCTTCACTTCAATTCTATCTTTCCCCTCTTTTGTTTTGGGAGAGTGAAGTTGTATTATAATAACAAGCACCCCCAAACTTAGACTTTTGCCTATTTCTTATTACTTTTTTATTGGGGTGCGACAAGCTTGTTCACTCTTTTTGTCTCTTTTTTAACACAATTTATTCCACTATTTCATATTTTACTTATGGCACAATTTGTGGGAATATAGGGTGTCAAAGAAGAAGTTTCAATTTTTAGGCTCAATGGGGCTGACTAGGGATATATTTAAAGTCCGAGATAGAAAAGAGTGGTAAGAATTGGCTATCAAAGAAATGTCTGAGTCATCTCCCTAACATGCATATCCTAACTATTTCGCCTCAAATAGCAAGCAATCATAACACATAAGTATTCATCATTTAGCATGCACAATTCAAGAAACTCCAAATGATGATTTTGTGAGTTTTTGGCATATCTAACCTAGGTGTTTAGATAGTTGCTTCTAATTCCATTATATTATTCCACCTTACTTCACTAGGTGTTTCTAGTAACTACAGCATACATGATCTTTTGACAGACAATTATGACTTAAAAGAAAAAAAAATTGTGAACTCAAAAATACATAAAAACAACAAAAACACAAATAAAAACACAAATAAAACATAAATAGAACACCCCCCAAACTTAAATCACACATTGTCCCCAATGTGTGTAGACTCAAAGACAATAAAAGAAATAAGACACTTACAGACTTTGGCTAAAATGGTGGTGGTGGCGGTGGCATGGGGTAGTGCATGGACCACTGGTTGAATAAGGAACTCATCTCAATAATTTGCTGCTGCGTTTCTTGCTGTCCTTGTATCACTGTGTCCAAACTTTGCATCATCCTCATCTGATTCTGAAGCAATTGCTCCATCACGGCAATCGAGGGTTCGAACTGCGGTAGGTCAGCGGCTAGGCTCACGCATATCGAGCTCCTATTTCGTGCTCATCTTCGCTCATCGCGGCTCTGCTTCTTCGTGGTTGTGCTCTTCTTCTTGCTGTTGGGGGGCTTGGGTCTGGGAAAGAGTGCACTATCCCATATGTCACCGGCAGTTGGTTCCTCTCATTAGTATCAGTGGGTAGGATTTCGACCGCATTCATGTTGCACAAATTAGAGATAAGTGAGCCATGTCTCAATCCATCTGTTGTCACCAACTCACGGTCTCTTCAATACTTTGCACTATCTCTTTCCCCACATCAATCGTCAACCCCCTCATAATTCTATATATCTGCTTAATCATATCTTCTGGCACTCTGGTGAAGTGTGTGGATGGAATCATGTGGGCACTGACAAAATATAGCCAACCCTTGGCTGCTTTGTTGAATTGGCACCGCCGGTTCTTGACTCATTTCTCGCGATATCAAAAGCGACCTGTGGTAGCTCATCGCGGTTCGCGACAGATTCCATTGATGTTGTAGGTGCTCTGAACCATGTTCTAAAATGGCTCGATCACCAATTCCTCCTTCAACATCAACTGCTTTTAGAGTCATATTTATCGCTTCCGCGGCAGCATATATCTTCCTTACAAAGCACTTTGTTTCACCTCTCCGGAAAGTTAGCATAGAATTCGCATTCTTTGTATTCATTGGTGCTAACTTCTCCCGGTTTACAAATCTTTTCCACCCCTCATCTCAATCATTGCGAATGGGCTCATAGACATCCTCTTCCCGACGATCCTCCGTAGTCCATTCCTTTCAGGATTGGGCGGTCTAGTACTAAGCTTTATGTATCTTTTATAGGCTTCGTGGCTAACGAACCTAGTCTCATCGTATTGTGGGGCTGAGGTGGATGTAGAGGCTCTTCTTTTTCTGGCAGACATGGTTAACTTACTTTGTACAGCTTACAAGTGCTTCCCAACACAATCAACAATCTAGCAGCTAACACACAAACACCCCCAAACTTCAATTCTACTACCCAATACCCACACCCTCCTTGTCTACTCCTTCTCCAAACTTCACAATCAATTTTTCAGCACCCAAACTACTTCACAATGCAATACTTCTCCACACTATTACCTCCTTTGACTACTAGCAACTTTCAAGAAAAAGGTGAAGATTACCTTTTTGATGGTGTCTCCACGATGTTCTTGCTTCCAATGGTGATTTGAGGCTATGGAATGGAGCTTTGTTGGTTGAGATAGCTAAGGGTTTTTAGGAATTTAAGAGTTTTGGTTGTGGTCAGTTTGATTGTGGAGGATTTGTGGGTAATTTGTGGATTTTCGTGGGTTTGTGGAGAAGGCGGTTAGGTTTTGGTTTTGAAATCGGGCAACTGATTTGGGCGTTTTAAGTTTCGATTTCCGCCAGTGCGCGCTTTAGCCATGCGCCAATGTTCGCACTCCTTCTGTAATTTCGCGCATGGCGCATTCTGAAGCCGCGCTAGACTTGGCATTTTTTCGATTTTGCGCGCGCTCGCTTCTGAAATACGCGCTACCCGCTTTTTCTCAAAATCCCGGCTTTTCTTCGCTTTTTCGCCTTCGCTTTATTTGCCCGCACTGTCAATCACAACACAAACACTACCTCCGCGAGACCGTTTAATAAAAATTACTAAAGTAAAATAAATTAAAATACTTTGGGTTGCCTCCCAAGTAGCGCTTTTTAACGCTCTTTTAGCCGACGCAAGTTCCTTAGTTTAATAACGCGTGGGTCAAGCCCACAACTAACCCATTTTCTCCACATTTTTCGTTTTCTTTTTCTTCTTTCCTCTTAGCATTATCGTTAAGGGGTTCGTGAACACATACCGCTTTGTGGAGGTTTGGCAAACCATAATCGCTTTGGCTCATCGCCTTTTGTTGACTTGCACGCTCACGCGGGGTTGATGGTGCTGATTGCAAAGCACCTAGTCATGGTTGGTGGCTCAATGACGTGTTTAAAAACTTTAAACACCATTTCTTCCTTCTCCACCTCAATGTCAACTCTCCTCTCTCTACATCGATCAAGGCTCTCCGTCGCTAGAATGGTCTCCCAATATGATAGGGATTTGCATCTTCTTCCATGTCAAGAATGAGGAAGTCCGCGGAAAGAAAAATTTCCTACTTTGACAATCACGCCCTCAATCTTCCTCGATGAACCATCGGCCCCATCGCCACCGCAGCTCACCGTGGTTGGTTTAGCCTCACCCAACTCCAACCGCTTGAATACCGATAAGGGCATCGATTTATACTTGCCCCTAAATCGCATGCAGAGCCCTGTTGCATGTCACCCGCCCAGTGCAAGTAGTGTAAAGCTCCCGGTCTTTTAGTTTTGGTGGAAACTTCTTCCGCAAGATAGCACTACACTCCTCCGTCGCTACTATTTCGCATCGCCGCTTTCTTCTTCTTCCCAAGATCTCCTTCATGAACTTGAAATAGGAGGGCATCTGCTCCAATGCCTCTATAAAAGGTATGTTGATATGCAGCTTCCTGAATGTCTCCAAGAATTTGGAGAATTGCTTATCAACCGCCTTGTAATCTCCTGGAACGGGATCTTCTCAGATACTTTCTCCGGAGTTTTCTACTACCGGGCTAGGTTCAACCACCTCTTTTCTCTCGCCTTTTTTCAACTATCGGGCCGGTGAGATCATTGTTCCAACCGCTGCCACTTCTCAATTGTACCGCTCGCATTGCTCCTCGATTTACCTCTGTTACTTGGCGGTGTACCGTGGCTCGCTGCTTGCCTACTTTGCTAGCCGACCCACTTGTGTTTCCAAATTCTGAACGAGGATCTAGCTTCGCTACGAACTGGTCCGAGCGTTAAAGTGCGCTAATAAAGCCGCTCGTTCGCTTTCACAATCGTGCATTGAATCGCTGAGGCCGCGGGCTCGAGCGGCGCCGACTGCCTCTGGTTCTGCATCGCCCCGTATTGATTCTCGCAGCTCGATCTCTCTCCATGAGAAATTTGGGTGATTCTCCACCGGATTATAAGTGTTGGAGTATGGATTGTTTTGTGGCCTCGATAATTACCCACTACCGACACTCTGCTTCCATCGTATATTATTAGATCAGTTGAAGGACACCTATCGAATGTATGGGCCACCACATATTTCACAAATTTTAGGAATCTGCACCGCATTCATCGACATCAGATGTCACTGAATCGCGGCCAAAAGAGCCACTGGGCATTCAAGGCAAGAATAGCATCTATTTCGTGGACTCACCGTTTCTCCCCACTTGTCGACCTCTTCTCGTGATACGGTTGTTGGTGGCCATATCTTCTAATAACTCGTGAGCGCGGGCTGTTTTCCTCATGAACGCCCCACCGCTGCATCTATAATGGTTCCGGTTGTATCGCCACCGTTATAGAAGATGTGGACCAAATTCCACAACTCAACGAATGGTGTGGGCATTTTCTCAGAAATCCTTGAACCTTTCCCAAGCTTCATATAAGGACTCTCCATCCGCTTGGTAAGTTGTTCAACTCCTCTCGCTTTGTTGCTTTGCATGGGGAAAGAACTTGGCTAGGAATTTCGCGTACCATGCCATGTAAAAATCGAATCGGCCGGCAGGGAATTCAACCATACTTTTGCTCTATCCCTGAGTGAAAAGGGAAAGAGCCTCAATCTGATGACATCATCAGTAACGCCGTTATATCTGAAAGTTGCACATAGCTCCAAGAAATTAGCTATGTGCATACGTGATCCTCGATGGCGATCCTCCAAATTGCATCAGGCTGTACCATGCCTGAGAATCGCCGCTTTATCTCAAAGTTGTTCGCTCCTATGGCAGGAGCCTAATACATATCGTGCTCCATTCACTCTGGCAGCATAGTCTCCCAAGCTTCTTTCTGCTCGACTTGTACTCTTTCCTCGACATGCTTTTGTACTTGCCGAGGTATTCCTGGATTGGGCTGATTTTCACCTTACCCTTCTCTCATCATGTTGTTGTTTTGAACACCGTCCATCTCTCGAAGCGTCAGAATCCGATTCTTTCGCTCACATGTGTTTTCTCAATCTCCGGATTGAAGGGAACAAGAGTGTTTGCCTCCTCTCCTTCGCAAAAACTAATTTCAAATAGATAAAAATGCATAAAGAAATCACTTCGACTCGATTTTTACCAAAATAACTAAAAACGTAAAAATTAAAAATTAAAATTAAAAACCAAATTAGAAATTAAAAATAGATAAATTTGATATTGAACTATGCCTAATCGACAGCGGCGCTAAAAACTTGATGCGAAAAGATGCACACTTTAACGCAAGTGCACGTTATCGTGACAAGTAATATAGTCTTGATAAGACCGAATATCGTCCACAAGGATTAGGGTTCAAGTACCAACTATCTATCTTTTGGTATCTATTTGGCAATTGATATTTGATTTTGTGGTTTATAACTAATAATTATAAAAGCTAATTAACTATAAGTTTACTTCAGTTGTGATGGGAATAGGGCTTCCATGTCTCCTCAACTATCCGCTTATGTTATTTATTAATGCAATGAATTATGGTCTTCTTCTCTCGGAGCTAGCAGGTTTACGAAATCATTTTATATTCCCGTTAAGGATATATAAACACTCAACCCCAGTATTGCACCTTACCTACCTTTCGGTGATAAGGATAACTCTATAGGAGGATTAAGAACAAAAACCTAGTTAACCGTCACGCACCATGCACAAAATTAGGGTTGTTAAGCCTCTCATTAACGCTACATAAATAATTAAGGTATTTTCATCTCCAACCCAAATATGTCTACCCAACTTACAGCATATTCACAACCTCCTCCTTTCGAAGTTTGATTAGAAATCATATAATGATAATTAGTTGTCAATTAATTACCAAGCATTCAAAACAATTATTGGATAAATCTCTCAAAGAAGAATAATAACCATAGACATGCATTAATTCATAACATAAGTTACTAGTGAATCAACATGGAAACCCCTATAAAAGAATTAGTTCCTAGCCATTGACATGACAAGAACTAATTCAAAGTTCATCATACAAAACTGAAAGAAAAAGAAAGAAAAATGAAAGAAATTACTAAGTTTAGGTCTCCAATCTCCAATCCAAGAAATCTTGTGTTGTGCAAGAAGGGGAACCCTTTAGAACTGTCTAGGGTTTCCCTTTTATAGGCTGAAAACCGCCTCAAACTTTTCCTTCAAAGCCTGGCCCAGAAAATCGTCATTAACCTGATTTTTCGCGCCATGCGCCGCTGGCCGCGCCCGAACTCTCAAAGACTTCGTGATTTGGCGCCGCGACCACGATCTCTGTCATGCCATGCGGCTAGATCCTCTGCAGCCTCTCGATGATTAGCGCGCGGTCCCGCTTCGATCGCAGGAGGCTGGCCGCGCTCGGGTTTCTGCCTCGTTCGCCGATTTCTCCGTTTTCAAGCTCTGGAACTTCCACTTTTGCCCTTTTTTAGCTCCTTTTCCGTCATTTGACCATTTTAACCACTTTGACTCAAAAAAAAGGAAAACTATCCTAATATGACACTTATTTGTACAAAAAGGGACAAAAGACTAACTAAAACTGACTCAAAAAGTGTATATAAAATACACCGATCAGTAATCAAGATAATTCATCTTGTTAATGTTGGTTTATACTCAAGATGGTTTAGCGTTGAATGTCTCCGATAAATAGCTAAATCATTGCGAATGAGAACAAAGCTTCAATTATTGATCTGAAATATGATATATTGCATACAATGACGTTTGTATGCTTCAAACTAATAAATTATGGTAAATTTTCTCCTCATAATTGGTTCAAGGTCATGAACCAAATGTTTTCATCTAATAATTTTATTGTGCGGTATATGATTAATGAATCTACCACGATGCATACAGATGCATTTTTCAAAGAAGGTGAAAATGTATATTAGTTTTTCTAACATAAGGGTAGAAAGAATAAACAACTAAGAAATATTATAAATTATCACCAGTATGATCCTCGTTCAAACGATAATTTAAGTCAAATGCTATAAGCATTTGCTGACCCAACTATTTCATATTCCAACTGCACGATGCTACTAAATGTCCCTAAAGGACAGGATTTACAACATGCATGAAGTATGGTAGATAAATCAGTTTCAACCGCAATAAATTTTAAAAAATGAGAGAAGCAAATGATCAAAATGATCATAATAAGGAGGCAATGTGCTCTTGAAGAGCCTACGACATAGGCACTTCATAAAACCTTGTACGAGGTTCAGGTACCTCAAAAATAATGAAGTGATAAGATCTCAATAAGTTATATCTAATTGCAAACCGATACAAAATGATATATTGTCGATGACATCTTTGATACAATATAGTGCGTAATATTGTATAATATTATGAGGATCTAAATTCTACATTTTTTAAAACATATTGATGTAGGAATAATTACCAAGTAGATACATCTTAGTAAATTTACTGGACCTGCAGTCATGACATGAGAATATGTCATGTAAATTAAATATTAAATGAGAATTGTCTAAGTCTATATGGCTCGCGTGATAAAATTATATGATTTTTTTAAGGGTTCAGAATGTCTGAAGCATATACATGATATTGAAAAACTTATTTGTAATCCATAAATAGATTAAATGAATAAAGGTTGATGTACTGACTTAATAAATATTTATTGATGAAGGGTACAAAGATGACTATGTTTAACCTCTTCCCTTTATGGTATTCAAAATCTTTCATAAGGTTGTGCAAGTTGCTGACTTGAATGTGATTGAAAATTTTGAAGAGTTTTCGAAATGCAATAGACTACATGCTAAAAGAAGTTGAAATGATAAAATTATATTGGTGCTAAAGTGTCATATATTTGTTCAATTGATGCATTTATTTATCTTGCTATAAATATGAGCATATTATAATTTCATCCTTATCGGAGATACTAAAATAAGATCAATTGCATATTGTCGATTTGATGAGAGATTTTTTCCAAAATTAAGGGGAGAGAACAATGAAATAAAAAGGGATTTTTGTGGAAAAATCCATCATCGTTGTCGCGCCCATTTTTGACCTCGGGGTCTGAACGTATCTGCAACGTTGCTCTTTTGGCGCGGTTTCCTGGATTGAGCAAAATGTTGTATTGAGGAGTCGCCACCTAATTAGTTAAGTGAATTAGGACACTTGAACTATTGCAATAAAAATACTGCAATTGATCTCCATTTAATGATCTGCGAAATTAATGAGATTCTGGATCAGGGTTCTTCATTATCCTAAAGGGAAGGAGTTAGACATCCTTTAAGATTCACTAACTTGCGGTTATCCGTTCAAACCTATGTTAATTATATATTGGCTTTTATTCTACTTATTCTAAGCATTTTTTTTTATAATTTACAATTAAAATAAAATGCAATACAGAATAATAAAACTAAAATTAAATACGACATAAAATTGAACTCCAGGACATCTTTTTGAAATGCATCTCCGGGTACCTGCATAAACACTTAGTAAAAGTGTCAATAATAGAGTAAATAAATTTTCAAATAATGACAAGAATTAAAAGTAAAATCCGTCTTTTGTACATGGGAGGCCTTGAAAATCAGACGGAGATTCCTTCATCGACCATTGTTATGAACAATACAATAAAATAAATAAAACCTTCAGATCCGCACCCAAAACAATAATAATTTTGATTACGGAGGGCTCAGATATGAAAAATGAAGTGAGACGTCCTAAACAAGTCTTGGCTGCTAACTAGTGACTTATTAGTCAATCTAATCGCCCCGCCAGCGCCTATTGGCATCCGGTGTAAGTAAAAGAAATCATCAACGCCCGAAGATCTTATTTATTTTTCATCTTTGCAATTATGGAGGCCTAAGAAATCGACGGATAACTTTTTCATTGGCCATCAAGTGTAGTATCTTGTTCATTATCAATTAACCAGCAAAAAGATGTCAAAAATCAGTAGCAAGAGGACCGAACTCAGTCAGACAAAATAGCCAAAATAAGTAGCAGAATAGCCGAAAGTCAGTTGCAACATGGCCAAAAAAGCAGTCCAAAATCAGAAGAAAAAACTCCCAAAAACCAGTCCAAAATCAGACTAACAGCAGGAACAAATGCAAGTAGTTCGCCGGAAATTTCAGAACATCGCCGGAGTTTTAGAACTCCGGTCAGATACCAAAGTTATAAAGTCAGAAAGTTCAGTCCGTTAACAACATTAGCCAACAAACCAAAAAAATAGTAAGCCAAACAAGGTTCGCCAGAGTTTTAAAACTCCGGCTAGACCAAAACCAGAAAAATCAGTCTTTTAACCAACAACAACCTACAAATGCCGAGAATCAGAAAATCATTTTGTCCAAAGGTCGCCGGAGTTGTATTTTACGAGCACAAAACCATTAAAAAAAATAATGTGAAGTAGTACAATAGTGTGAACAGCCCAAGAATATCACAAACATGGAAATAACAGTTAACAAAGACAGAACAAACAAAGTGGCATCAGCTTTGCCGGAAAAACAACATTAGGGATTTAAGTCGGGGTGGTCTGTCGGCGACGGGTGTATGGTGACGCGGTGATGGCATTGTCGGCGACGGGAGTTCGACGGAAGCATGAGTTTCAGTGGTGTTGGGGCAGTGGTGGTTCGACGATGGGCAGTGGAGGTTCGACGGGAGAGGGGTTTCACCGGAGCTTCGAGCTCCGGTGGGGATGGGCGGTGATCGGCGAAGCAGTGGAAGAAGTGAATGGAAATGAGAGAGATATATATGTGTGAGGTCTAGAGATAGTGCGACTTAAGTTTTTTGTTCAAGTGGTGAGGCTGAGAAATGATTTGTTTTATAGAGGATTTTAGGTTAGGGTTGGGTTTGGTATTTTGGGGGGAAAGGATGAAAGGTGTATTGGGCCTCGGTCTAGGCTTCGGTTTTTGGCAGATTGGACTGATCCGAATTGTGCCTCGGACTGGACTGGTTTGACAAAAATGCAAAACGGATTAATTATTTAAAAGAAAAATTATTTAAAAAGATACAAAATTATCAAAATGAAAATGCCTATGCAATAATAATAAAATACAATATTTAATAAATATTTAATGCCTAATTAAAAGTAAAAAACGGGATGTCAATTAATTATTTAAAGAGATGCAAACATTATTAAAATAAAACGACGGTGTAATAATAATAGAAACATAATATTAACAAAGTCATAATGCTTAATTTAAAATAAAAAGATGCAATGCATTTTGTGAAAAAATAAACATAGAATATTATGTAAAAAATGGAAAAAATGATGATTAAAATGCGGTGTTCTAAAATGCTTAAAATTGCAAGAAATGACTAAAAGATGAGTCAAAATTGGGTGTCAACAGTCTGTCCTTCTTTGACCGAAGACGATGAAAGAGTTTTCAGACAAAGACGTTGACTTGTAGTCAATTTTGTCCCCATCCTCAGAATTAAAACAAAGATCAAGAAAAAGAATGGGAAAAAGCTGATGCAGATTTAAACTTTTATCCCAGTGTCGAATTATGATGACATTGGGTCGTTATGATGCCAAAATAAAAAGCAAAACTGATGCAGATTTAAAATTTGTCCCTGTGTCGAATTATGAGGACACTGGGTTGATGCGATGCTAGAAAATTGAATATGGAGGATGCCGATTCAAAAATTTGTCCCAGTGTCAAATCATGATGACACTGGGTTATTGGTGTTGCGGGATGCTGGAAGATACAGGGTGTTCATTCTCTGAAATGCCTCTAGGGTGTTTGTTATCGAGGTCAAAATGCAAAAGGTGTTTATTCCTCGTGCTGACAGAAAATAGGGTGTTTGTTCTCTGAAATGCCTCTAGGGTGTTTGTTCCCGAGGTCCAAATGCAAAGGGTTTTTGTAGATGTTGATGACGCCATTGCATAGACGCAATGCAGATGTTCGTCGTTGCATAGACGAAACAAGATGAAGTTGTTGCATAGGCTTAATGAAAATAACGTCGTTGCATAGACGCGATGCAGATGTTCGTCGTTGCATAGACGAAATATTGATGAAGCCGTTGCATAGGCATAAATGAAATGACGTCGCTGCATAGACGCAATGCTGATGTTCGTCATTGCATAGACGAAATATATATGAAGTCGTTGCATAGGCTTAACTGAAATGACATCGTTGCATAGAAGCGATGCAGATGTTTGTCGTTGCATAGACGAAACATGAATGAAGTCGTTGCATAGTCTTAAATGAAATGTCGTCGTTGCATAGACGCGATGCAGATGTTCATGTTGCATTGACGAAATATCGATGAAGCCGTTGCATAGGCTCAAATGAAATAACGTCGTTGCATAGACGTGATGCAGATGCTCGTCGTTACATAGACGAAACATAGATGAAGATATTGCATAGGCTTACATGAAATGACGTCGTTGCATAGACGCGATGCAGATGCTCGTCGTTGCATAGACGAAACATAGATGAAGTCATTGCATAGGCTTACATGAAATGACATTGTTGCATAGACGTAATTGTAACACCCCATTTTAAACCGGAGTCGAAACGGGAGTACTACGTATGGTTGATTCCTAAATGCATTTTAAGGAGTCGCCACCTAATTATTATAGTGAATTAGGACACTGAAAATGTAGCATAAAATACTACGAATGATCTCCATTTTTAAGGTCTGCGAAACTATGTGAGATTCTAGGTAAGGGTTCTTTATTATCCTAAAGGGAAGGGGTTAGGCATCCTAAAGGATCCGCTAACTTGCGGTTGTCCGTTCAAACTTAGGTTTAAAATTATTGTGCTAAATATATCATGCAATTCTAAGGGTATTCTAATTATTAAGCTAACCAAGTGATATTTAAACTAGGCATGCAAATATTTAATATAGTTATGTATTTAACAAGATAGTAATGAAAGCAAATAAACATAAAAGATGTAATGAAGATAAATTAGCAACATTTTGCTTTTATTTCATTTTATGCGAATGATTTAACTTTGGGGCGCGCCTCCGGGTACCTGCAAAAGACACTTAGTAGAAGAGTTAGTAAATGATAAATAAATTACCAAACAAACAACAATATATGTATATATATAGATATATATGTAAAATATATTGTAAAAGATATATTTTTATATAGTGTGGGCTCAGCTAGTGTTATGCTAAGAATACTAAGACATGAGAAGTCAATATCGCCACGGCGGCGGTCGACTCGCCTCCTGGTGAACGATACTATGCATTCTCGTCCAATCTTTTTCACTTTCCTCCTCGCCCACATATTCCGTCTCGCTTACCCCGGAGGCCTCCGGATCGACGGATAAATCCTTCTTTGGCCAAACAAGTGTAGCATCTTGTTCAAAATCAGTACATACCAACAGTGTAGTATTTGTTCTAAATTAGTTAAATAAAATAATAAAAGGCCAAAATCAGTCATCATGAACAGTGAACAGCAAAACCAGACAGTGACCAAAAATGGTATGCGGACAGTGAGCATTAACGGGACAGTGATGAACAAGCAAAAAATAACTTGCAGGAAATTTCAGAACCGCACCGATGTCCCCTTTTTTATCAGCAAGTTAAAATCAGTCCCACAATCCAAAATAGGCAAAACCAGTCCAAAATAACCCGACAGAATCGCCGGAGTTGCCAAAAACTCCGGCCAGATAACCAAATCCCAAAATCAGTCCCAAAAAATAGCAAATCAGTAGCGACGCAATGGCAACATCACAGCAGTCGCCAAAAATACCCGCGATAACAGTAGCAAAACAACCAAGAGAAATAGCGTCAAACTATTAGCGTCACCAGAATTCACAAACTCCGGCCAAGTTCAAAATCGCGAGAATCAGTTCCACAAGACAAAGCATACCGACGAACATCGCCGGAGTTTTGCAAACTCCGGCCAAATATCAAAACTTCAGAAATCAGCCCAACAATAAAATAATCAACAGTTATATATGAAAATACAAAGCAATGAGCGCGGAGTTTAAAGACTCGGCGATTATCGGAAAGAAATCATCCATAATCGACAACATACCGAACAAGATATAAACCGAACTAACGGGAAATGGCGGCATCACTTCCACGCTATCGCCGAGCGACGCCACAGCCATGGTGGTGGTACTCGGCCGACGGATTAGGGCGGCGGAACAACAGGGCTCGACGGTGGTGTTGTGTGAGATTTGAGAAGTCTTTGGTGGGTTGGAGTTATAGTGTAGGGCTGCTGTGGAGGGTGTTCGCCGGAGATGTAACTCCGGCGAAAGGCGGCGGCGATGAAGGAGGGAAGAATGGAGGAAGATGGGTCTTTCCTTAAAAAAAAAATGAGAGAGAGAGCCCTTATGCGGCTGCTGATCCTGTGTGGGTTAATAGGGGTAGGTTTTAATAGAGATGGTGAGGGCGGCTAGGGTAGAAAATAGGTAGGGTCCTTAGTTTATGTGGTAAGGTTTTATTTATAGGGGGTATTTAGGTTTAGGGTTTTGGGTATTGGGTTTTGGAGGGAAAAAATGAAAGGTGTATTGGGCCTCAGTTTGGGCTTCGGTTTTTTTTTGCGGATTGGACTGGTCCAGATTGTGCCTTGGACTGGACTGGTTTGGTAAAAATGCAAAAATGAGTTAATTATGTAACAGAAAAATTATTTAAAAAGATACAAGATTATCAAAATAAAAATGCCGACGCTATAATAATAAAATGCAATATTTAAGAAATGTTTAATGCCTAATTAAAAAAAATGCAGTGTCAATTAATTATTCAAAGAGATACAAACATTATTAAAATAAAACGATGGTGTAATAATAATAGAAACATAATATTAACAAAAATATCATGCTTAATTTAAAATAAAAGATGCAATGCCATTTTGTGAAGAAATAAACATAGAATATTATGTAAAAAATGCAAAAAATGATGATTAAAATGCGGTGTCCTAAAATGCTTAAAATTGCAAGAAATGACTAAAAGATGGGTCAAAATTGGGTGTCAACAGTTTGTCCCTCTTTGACCGAAGATGATGAAAGAGTTTTCGGGCAAAGACGTTGACTTGTAGCCAATTTTGTCCCCATTGTCAGAATTAAACAAAGATCAAGAAAGAGAATGGGCAAAAAGCGCACGATTCAAAATTTTGTCCCGGTCGAATTATGATGACAACGTTGCTGCGATGCTAGAGAATTAAGGCAGGCAGACGCCCATTCAAAATTGTCCCAGTGTCGAATCATGACGACACTGGGCTGCTGTGATGCTAGAAAATTAAGGACAATGCCGACGTAAGTTCAAAATTTGTCCCAGTGTCGAAGTACGATTGACACTGGGTTGCAGGTGATGTGATGCTGGAAAAGACATGGTGTTTGTAGATGCTGATGACGTCGTTGTCTGGACGTATTGCTGTTGGCGTCGTTGCGTAGACGCAATGCTGATGACGTCGTTGCCTGGACGTATTGCTGCTAACGTCGTTGCGTAGACGCAATGCTGATGACGTCGTTGCCTGGACGTATTGCTGCTGGCGTCGTTGCGTAGACGCAATCGCGATGGCGTCGTTACTGGGCGTATTCTTGCTAACGCGTCGTTGCGTAACGCCGCCAATCTTGATGCCGTCGTTACTGGGCGTATTCGCCGGGCGTCGTTGCGTAAACGCGCAATCGCGATGCGTCGTTACTGGGCGTATTCTTTGGCGTCGTTGCGTAAAACGCACGATGGCGTCGTTACTGGGACGTATTGCCGCCGTCGCGTCGTTGCACGGGCGTATTCGCTGCTGGCGTCGTTGCGTGACGCGATCGCGATGGCGTCGTTGCACGTGTTCTTCTTGGCGTCGTTGCGTGAAGCGATCTTGATAGCGTCGTTACTGGGCGTGTTCTTTGCCGCGTCGTGCGTAGAAGCGATCGCGATGATGTCGTTGCTGGACATAATCGATAACGCGTCGTTACGGGCGTATTCGATGGCGTCGTTGCGTGAGGCGTAATCGCGATGCTCGTAGAATATGTGCTCCTGCAAGCTTTGTTGTGTGCGATGCGTTGGTTGCAAATTTGACTTTATGTCTGAGCTGATGCGCTAGACTTAATTGTGGATTTTGAACTTTGATCTTTCTGCTTCTGTTGCGTTCTTTCTGCCTCTGCTAATATGAAGAAACCTGCGCTCAAAGAAAATTTGTGAGTTTTGGGGAATGAGTGGTTGATTCGCGTCAACTTTGTAGCTTTGGCTCTTGCTGCTTGCATGCTCAGACTTCAGCAAAAGATTAGTGCATAATTGTTAAGCCAAAAATGATAACGCATGAATTTATAAGCAATGTAATAGCATGGTAGAAATGTTATCTGTAAAATGTGATGGCGGTTGTATTGATGCGATCTTTGCAAATCTTTGAGTTTCAGTCCTTTGGCGTGTTGAATGTTGTGAAAACTTGCGAATCGTGAGTCTGATCGCGATCTCTGCGGGCTTCTTTGGATCTTTGCGAATGTTGGTGAATCTTTGCGATTCTTGATGTAGTCTTTGCGGACTACCGGATCTTTGTGAAGGTTTGTTGAATGCTGCGATTTGCTGATGTAGTCTGCCGCGGACTTGATGGATCTCGTGAAGGTTATTGAATGCTTTGCGGGCTTCTTTGGATCTGCGAATGCTTCTTTGAATGCTGCGATTGCTTTTGGAATCCTTATTATGATCTCTTCACAATGCATTTCTCGAAAATTGTCCCAGTTTTAGTTATGCGGGGTGCGTGGGCAAGACTTAGCTCTGGCGGACATTGCTCATATCTCTTTTTTAGAATAAACAAACGCATTTTATCGTACGCGAGCCAATGAGAAAATTTCCAATGGTGTGACCGAAGCCGATTTAGGCCGCCTACGTATCCCGCTGAGGGAATCAGGTCAAGACGTAGTTCCTGATGCAAAAATGACTGTACAATTTTCAAAAATGAGACTGAAGCCAATGTGGCCGCCTACGTATCCCGCTGAGGGAATCAGGTCAAGACGTAGTTCGTGATGCAAAAATGATTATTTTATATGCATTTTTTGAAAAGTGGAAAGACATCATCACGTTCTGACTTCAGTTGATACCAACAATTAATATTGTGCTTAGGAATTCCGTTATTCACTTTCGGTCTAATCAAGACCGAGGTAATTCCTATAGTTTCAAATGGTACCTCAGACGCTTAAGTATCGACACGCTTGCTTGCAGCCAAGGTTTCGAACTACACGTAATCTCACGTTTCAAATGCCCTCACTGAAAGAAAGTCCCATTTCTCACATATATTCCAGTATTTTGAATTTTGGGGCGTTTGAAATGCGCTCACACTCAAAAAGGATGTTCAATGCATGCAATTGTGATACCATAGGCTTGGCCGTCGTAAGTATCCACTAATGTGAGAACTCTCGATATAAGATCATGTAGGGCTCATGGAAGCATAATGTAGCGGGAAAGGATGGATATCATTTGGGTAAAAGTGACTAATCGCTCCTCGAGCGTTGGACTACGTCCGTGCTTGATATTTGTATGCTTTAATGCAGAACTGCTTTCTTTTTTCTTTCCTCTTTTTTTTTTTTTTTTTTTGTCCCAGTTTTTATGACTTCTATTGAATCTTTCGTTTGGAGCCCGCTTTTTCCAAATTTATTCTTGCATTCTTTTCTTGGGGCTTTGATTTCTTCTTTGTGAGTCATCATTTGTGTTTTCTTTTTCCTTTTGGAACTTTGACAATTTTTGTCTTTGCAACCTTTGACGCAGAATTTTGTCAGCCGCTTGCACATTTACAAAGCGCTCAAGGAGGTCGGGCCAAAAGAGGGATAGTGCGTACGCACTTAGAAAGGGTATAGGTGTAATATGCGTTTGTCAAAAGAATAGGCTTTAGGCTCAAAAGAGGTGTACTACGGATAATGTTATTTGGTAGGCTGAAAAGGCTCAAACGGGTCAAAGAAGGCCTACAATCATTTCCCATACCGAGTGTTACTCAGGATTTCGCCTCAACAAACATTCAGGCCAAGTTCTAGATCACAATGCAATGCAATTGAACTGATTCTAAAAACTCACCACACAATGCACATGAAACGATGAGGTTGGTTTCGTTCTTATCTTAGAAGCATGTAAGGCAATGTCATTTACGGGTGAATAAGAGGTACCAAAAGAATCTATGGTTTACCACGAAGTCAGCCCATATTGATTATTACACGTTCTTTCCTATGCACACTCCCAACTGTGTTGGTATCAACCAAGTCAAACAATGATGCTAAAAAAATGTTTTTGTATTTTTGGATAACATTTTTTTTTTGTATTTATGAACAAGATATTTTTTTGTATTTTTTGAATAAATGGATTTTTTTTTGTATTTTTCGAATAATTGTTTCTTTTTTTTTTTATTTTGAATAAATGGTACCGAACCCGAATAGGGCTGCCTACGTATCTCATCTTTGACGAGAATCAGGTGTGCGTAGTTCGTTCAGATATGTTATAAAACGTATGATTTGAAAGAATTTATTCATGAAAGAAATGCAAAAGTAAAAGCTGTGCAAAACAAATGATTGTTCACTATAAGACTAATGCAAAGTAAAAGAATGTAATGAAAAAATGAATGAATGTGATAGAATGAATGAAATGCAATAACGAATGTCCGTGCAATGAATGAGTGAACCAAATATGTACCTTTTTTTTTTTTTTTTTTTTTTTATTTTTTTTGTGTGGTGGTGGTGGTCGAACCCTAGATGGGTTGCCTACGTATCACACCGTATGGTGAGAATCAGACACGCGTAGTTCGGAAGATTATGTTGTAAAATGCATCATAAAGAATTATGTAATCAATACTAGACATATCAATTAGACTTGCAAATATGTATAAAATGCAAAATATAAGACCAGTGCGATGCTTTGTTGAATCCGATAAAGTGACTTCTTTCCACAACATAACTCCAGCTCATTCTTGTGATGATTTTTTTTTCCTTTGTTGTTGTTTTTTTTTTTTTTTTTTTTTGTTGTTGTTGTTGTCCGCCCTCGACTATTTGCGAGGACGGACTTCCTGCAAAAAATATGACAAATGGGTGAGAGTAGACAAGCCACAAAATAGTAAATTGTAAAGGCGTGGCAATATAGTCAAAGACTCCCCTGCTTGGTTCAACCGGGCTGGTGGTTGATGCTTCACAAAGTCCAAATCGCGTTGTTCAAGAGCGATTTACGCAGTAGAAGTCCTGATTGCTATATAACAACAAAAGTGCAAAAATGCAAATGCTCGTGGCTAGAGTTGTAAGCACATATCATGATATGTACATGGGTTAAAAGGGTAATTATTGCATTAAATAATATGTACAAAATTGCAAGCTACAACAATAATAAACAAAAGCATGCAAATCAAGCGCGCGCCTAATATGCATGGGACCTCTCTTATGCCAGAGGTAGGCCTAAACGCCAAATATGCAAGATTATGATAAATAGGTCCAAGCCGTTAAACTGCAACGTTTTGTCGGAAATGGCGACCAAATGACGGTGCACTTTTTCCAATTTCAGTGTGTCATGACCAGGCTTGGATCTGTCTATCATTATCACGCTACACATAGTATGCTAATGAGTCGTTGGGTTGTGAAACCCGTCGACAAGTTTGGTGGATTTCTAATTGTGGCGTTAATACCAAGGACTAACCCACCTAAGGTTTATGCATGCATGACTTAATAAAAAGTGGTGTAGCTCTATCTTAACTTTTCTAAGATTTGGCTTACTAGACGCAAGGTTCCCGAGCGGACAACTCGAGTGAGAAGGCTACGTGGCTGATCAGACGAACCGATCTAACTCCACGCAAGCGCCAACTCTCCTAAATTTTGGGTGTTCTTGAAAGAAATTTGCGGGTGCGCGAAGCACACCAGCGCGTGTAGTGTGTGACAGTGTGAATTTTCCAGAGTGGAAGAAATATGAACGGAATGTCAATTTAAGGAAAGCAGTAAAAACAAATAGCAATTAAAACAGTTAAACATACAAAATTAAAGAAAACAATTTTAAGGCATTTAAAACAAATAAAAATAAAGTCAAGCAATAATAAACCTAAGTTTGCTATGGTCAAGAACCTGATTTTCCCCAGCGGAGTCGCCATCTGTAACACCCCATTTTAAACCGGAGTCGAAACGGGAGTACTACGTATGGTTGATTCCTAAATGCATTTTAAGGAGTCGCCACCTAATTATTATAGTGAATTAGGACACTGAAAATGTAGCATAAAATACTACGAATGATCTCCATTTTTTAAGGTCTGCGAAACTATGTGAGATTCTAGGTAAGGGTTCTTTATTATCCTAAAGGGAAGGGGTTAGGCATCCTAAAGGATCCGCTAACTTGCGGTTGTCCGTTCAAACTTAGGTTTAAAATTATTGTGCTAAATATATCATGCAATTCTAAGGGTATTCTAATTATTAAGCTAACCAAGTGATATTTAAACTAGGCATGCAAATATTTAATATAGTTATGTATTTAACAAGATAGTAATGAAAGCAAATAAACATAAAAGATGTAATGAAGATAAATTAGCAACATTTTGCTTTTATTTCATTTTATGCGAATGATTTAACTTTGGGCGCACTATACTTTTCAAAGACACTTAGTAGAAGAGTTAGTAAATGATAAATAAATTACCAAACAAACAACAATATATGTATATATATAGATATATATGTAAAATATATTAAAAGATATATTTTTATATAGTGTGGGCTCATTAGTGTTATGCTAAGAATACTAAGACATGAGAAGTCAATATCGCCACTACAAGGCCGACTCGCCTCTGGTGAACGATACTATGCATTCTCGTCAATCTTTTCACTTTCCTCCTCGCCCACATATTCCGTCTCGCTTACCCCGGAGGCCTCCGGATCGACGGATAAATCCTTCTTTGGCCAAACAAGTGTAGCATCTTGCTCAAAATCAGTACATACCAACAGTGTAGTATTTGTTCTAAATTAGTTAAATAAAATAATAAAAGGCCAAAATCAGTCATCATGAACGGTGAGCAACAAAAAACTGATGACCAAAAATGGTATGCGGACGGTGAGCATTAACGATGATGAACAAGCAAAAATAACTTGCGGAAATTTGAGAACCGATGTCCCCTTTTTATCGAAGTTAAAATCAGTCCCACAATCCAAAATAGGCAAAACCGGTCCAAAATAACCCGAGAATCGCGGAGTTGCCAAAACTCGGCGGATAACCAAATCCCAAAATCAGTCCCAAAAAATAGCAAATCGATGCGCAAGCGGCAACATCACAGCAGTCGCCAAAAATACCCGCGATAACAGTAGCAAAACAACCAAGAGAAATAGCGTCAAACTATTAGCGTCACCAGAATTCACAAACTCCGGCCAAGTTCAAAATCGCGAGAATCAGTTCCACAAGACAAAGCATACCGACGAACATCGCCGGAGTTTTGCAAACTCCGGCCAAATATCAAAACTTCAGAAATCAGCCCAACAATAAAATAATCAACAGTTATATATGAAAATACAAAGCAATGGAGGCCGCCGGAGTTTAAAGACTCCGGCCAGTTATCCGGAAAAGGGGAAATCAGTCCATAATCGACAACATACCGAACAAGATATAAACCGAACTAACGGGGAAATGGGCGGCATCACTTCCACGGCTATCGCCGGAGCGACGCCGCCACAGTGGTGGTGGTACTCAGCGACGGGATTAGGGCGACGGGAACAACAGGGGCTCGACGGTGGTGTTGTGTGTGAGATTTGAGAGAGTGCTGGTGGGGTTGCCGGAGTTATAGTGTAGGGCTGCTGTGGAGGGTGTTCGCCGGAGATGTAACTCCGGCGAAAGGCGGCGGCGATGAAGGAGGGAAGAATGGAGGAAGATGGGTTTTTCCTTAAAAAAAATGAGAGAGAGCCCTTATGCGGCTGCTGATCCTGTGTGGGTTAATAGGGGTAGGTTTTAATAGAGATGGTGAGGGCGGCTAGGGTAGAAAATAGGTAGGGTCCTTAGTTTATGTGGTAAGGTTTTATTTATAGGGGGTATTTAGGTTTAGGGTTTTGGGTATTGGGTATTGGAGGGAAAAAATGAAAGGTGTATTGGGCCTCAGTTTGGGCTTCGGTTTTTTTTTTTGGATTGGGTGGTCCAGTTGTATTGGGTGGGTGGTTTGGTAAAAATGCAAAAATGAGTTAATTATGTAACAGAAAAATTATTTAAAAAGATACAAGATTATCAAAATAAAAATGCCGACGCTATAATAATAAAATGCAATATTTAAGAAATGTTTAATGCCTAATTAAAAAAAATGCAGTGTCAATTAATTATTCAAAGAGATACAAACATTATTAAAATAAAACGATGGTGTAATAATAATAGAAACATAATATTAACAAAAATATCATGCTTAATTTAAAATAAAAGATGCAATGCCATTTTGTGAAGAAATAAACATAGAATATTATGTAAAAAATGCAAAAAATGATGATTAGAATGCGGTGTCCTAAAATGCTTAAAATTGCAAGAAATGACTAAAAGATGGGTCAAAATTGGGTGTCGTTGCATAGATATGATACAGATGCTCGTCGTTGCATAGACGAAACATAGATGAAGTCATTACATAGGCTTAAATGAAAAGGGCGTCGTTGCAGATGTTCGTCGTTGCATAGACGAAACATAGATGAAGTCGTTGCATAGGCTCAAATGAAATGACGTCGTTGCATAGACGCGATGCAGATGTTCGTTGTTGCATAGACGAAACATAGATGAAGCTGTCGCATAGGCTTAAATGAAAAGGTGTCGTTATATAGACGCGATGCAGATATTCGTCGTTGCATAGACGAAACATATATTAAGCCGTTGCATAGGCTTGAATGAAATGACGTCGTTGCATAGACGCGATGCAGATGTTCGTCGTTGCATAGATAAAATATAGATAAAGTCATTGCATATGCTTACATGAAATGACGTCGTTGCGTAGACGCAATGCAGATGTTCATCGTTGCATAGACGAAACATAGATAAAGTTGTTGCATAGGCTTACATGAAATAGCGTCGTTGCATAGACGCAATGTAGATGCTCGTCGTTACATAGACGAAACATAGATGAAGCTGTTGCATAAGCTTACATGAAATAACGTCGTTGCATAGACGCGACGCAGATATTCGTTATTGCATAGACGAAACATAAATGAAGTTATTTTATGGACATACCTGCTTAGCGACCCGCTTGGGTTGAAAAAACGTTGTTGCATAGACGTTGTGCATTTGTAACCCGCATGGGCTTATTGTTGTGCTCCCGCCTTTGCTGATATGAAAATCATGCACTCAAAGAAAACTTGTGATTTTTAGACAAGAAGTGGTTGATTAGCGTCGATTTTGTAGATTTGGCTCTTGACACTTGCATTTTCATATTGATTTAGACTGAAGACTTAGTTGGTCAGTTTTTTTCTATCTATTGTCGTCTTCTTGCAGTGAATCTTTAAAATGCCCAGTTTCAGTTGGATAAAGATGTTGAGCTTTCAACTAGACAAAACTGAGTCTTGATGCTATCAAGGCGATCAGGTGACACATTTTTTTATTTTTATTATTTATTTTATCAAACATGGATGCAAAGCTAATGCGGAGACATGGGCTATGTACAATGAGTAGATGAGAATGCGACCCTCAAAATATACCCCAGTCATGTGTAGATAGTCATGAATGCAAAACATATGAGGATGCTAAACTCTCCAATGGACGAAATCGGTCCTGTGCAAAACAAGGGAGAGATATTTCTAATGGTGTCACCGAAGCCGATGTGGCTGCCTACGTTTCCCGCCGAGGGAATCAGGTCAGAGCGTAGTTCGTGATGCAAAAATCAGGATTTTTATGATTTTAAAATGATGTGGGATCAAAGCCGATGTGGCCGCCTACGTATCCCGCAGAGGGAATCAGGTCAAGACGTAGTTCGTGATGCAAAAAAATAAGGATTTTTTATTATTTTTAAATGATGTGGGACCGAAGCCAATGTGGCCGCCTATGTATTCCGCAGAGAAAATCAGGTCAAGACGTAGTTCGTGATGTAAAATAAAGTTATCATTATATGTATTTTTGTTGTTTTTCTGGAAAAAAAATGGAAAGTCGGCATCACGTTCTGACTTTAGTTGATACCAATAATTAGCATTGTGCATAAGGATTTTTGTTTATTGCTTTCAGTCTAACCGAGACTGACTCCAGGGTAATTCATACATCTTCATATGGTACCTCAGACATACCTGAGTGTCGACACACTTGCTTGCATCTATGGTTTCAAACTACACGTATCATCATGTTTCAAATGCCCTCACTGAAATAAAGTCTCATCCACACATATATTCCAGTATTTTAAATTTTGGGACGTTTAGAGAAACACACTCACACTCAGAAAGGTATTCAATGCATGCAATTGTGATACCATAGGCTTGGCCATCTTGTAAGTATCCACTAATGTGAGAACCCTCAGTATAAGATCATGTAGGGCTTGTCATGGGCTTGTAATGTAGGTTTTGGGGGAAGGGATGGATATCATTTGGGTAAAAAGTGACTAATCCTTCCTCGAGCGTTGGACTACGTCCGTGTTTGATATTTGTGCGTTTTAATGCTGACCTGCTTTATTTTTTGTCCCAGTTCTTTTGTACTTACTTCTTTATGAATATTTCGTTTGGAGCCCCCTTTTCCAGAGTTATTCTCTCATTTCATTCATCTTTTTTTTTTATAATGTCGGGGCTTTTGATTTTTTTTTTTGTGAAGTCGTCCTTTGTTTTTTTTTCGTTTTGAGACTTTGACTACTTCTGTCTTTAGAAATTTCAACTATAATTTTTGCCAGCCACTTGCATATTTGTAAAGCGCTCAAGGAGGTCGGGCCAAGAGAGGGATAGTGCGTATGCACTCAGAAAAGGGTATATGTGTAATATGCGGTTGTCAAAAGAATATGTTTTAGGCTCAAAGGGTTGTACTAAGAATAATGCTATTTTGGTAGGCTGAAAAGGCTCAAACGCATCAAAGAAAGTCTACGATCATTTCTCATACCGAATGTTACTCAGGATTTCGCCTCAACAAACATTCAGGCCAAGTTCTAGATCACAATGCAATGCAATTGAACTTATTCAAAAACTCACCACACAATGCATATGAAACGATGAGGTTGGTTCTATTCTTATCTTGGAAACATGCAAGACAATGTCATTTACGGGTGTGAATAAGAGGTATCAAAAGAATCTATGGTTTACCACAAAGTCAACCCATACGGATTATTACTTTTTTTTCCTATGCACACTCCTAACTGTGTTGGTATCAACCAAGTCAAACAATGATACTTAAAAAATGTTTTTTGTATTTTTGAATAAATTTTTTTGTATTTTTGAATAAAAATTCTTTTTTGTATTTTTTGAATAAATGGAACCGAACCCGAATAGGGCTGCCTACGTATCCCACCGAGGGAATCAGGTGCGCGTAGTTCATTCAGATAGGTTATAAAATGTATGCTTGAAAAAGAATTCATCCATGATAGGATATCAGTAGTAATAGATGTGCAAAACAAATGATTGCCCACTATGAGACGAATGCAAGTAAAAAGAGTGCAATAAAAATGAATGTAATGAAAAAATGAATGTTCGTGATATGATGAATGAAATGCATGGGTGAGCCAAATATCCTTTTTTTGTGGTACCGAACCCAAAATGGGTTGTCTGCGTATCACACCGTGTGGTGAGAATCAGACACGCATAGTTCGGAAAATATGTTATGTAATGTATAATATGAATGTATTACGTAATTAAAGCTAAGTATATCAATTGAATTCTCAAATATGTATAAAAATACAAAGGTATATAAAACTTCAAAGTGATAGCTCATTGAATCCGGTGTTGGCTGACTTCTTTCAGTAAAAATATCTCTTGGTCATTTTTTGCGACACTTTTGCTTTATTCTTTCCTGAAATGTTTCTAGGGATAATGTTTTAGAATGACCGTCCTCGACTATTTGCGAGAACGGCTTTCCTGCAAAAATACGAGAAATGGGTGAGGGTAGGAAAATCACAAAAATAATGAAATATAGAGGTGTGACAATATAGTCAAAACTCCCATGATAGATTCGATCGGACTGGAGGTTGATGTTTCACAAGGTCCAATTCACGATGTTCAAGAACGATTTATCCATTAGAAGTCCTGATTGCAGTGTGATAGCAAAAGTGCAAAATATGCAAATGCTCGTGCCCGGAGTTGCGAACACATAACATGGTATGTACAGAGTTTAAAGAATAATTATTTATAGAGTTGCTACTAGTAAAATAAAAAGGCATGCAAATCAAGCGTGCGCCCTAATATGCATGGGACATCTCTTATGCCAGAGGTGGGCTAAACGCCAAATATGCGAGATTATGATAAATAGGTCCAAGCTGTTAAACTGCAATGTTTTGTTGAAAATGGCGACCAAATGACGGTGCACTTTTTCCAATTTCGACGTGTCATGGCCAGGCTTGGATCCGTCTATTATTATCACGCTACACATATATGCTTATTGGTCATTGGATTGTGAAACCCGTCGACAATTTGATGGATTCCCTAATTGTGGAGACGATACCAAGGTCCGATCCACCTAAGATGTATGCATGCACGACTTAAAATAAAGAGGGCGGTATAGCTCTATACTAAATTTTCTATGATTTGGCTTACTAGACACAAGGTTCCCGAGCGGACTACTCGAGTGAGAAGGCTACGCGGCCGACCAGACGAACCGATCTAAATCCGCGCATGCGCCAACTCTCCTAAAATTTGGGTAGTTGAAAGAAATTTGCGGGTGCGCGAAGCACACCATCGCGTGTAGTGTGTGATAGTGTCAATTTTCCAGAATGGAGGAAATATGAGCGGAATGCAAATTTAGGAAAAGCAGTAAAAGAATGTAGCAATTAAAACATTTAATTACAAAAAACAAAAACAATATAAAGCATTTACAAAAATAAAAAGCAAAATAAAGCGTAATATTTAATTAACCGGATTTGCTATGGTAAAAAACCTGATATCCCAGTCGCCATGCTGTTGCGCCTGCTTTTGACCTCGGCGTCTGAACGGTATCTGCAACGTTGCTCTTTTGGCGCGGTTCCCTGGATTGAGAAAAATGTTGTATTGAGGAGTCACCACCTAATTAGTTAAGTGAATTAGGACACTTGAACTATTGCAATAAAAATACTGCAATTGATCTCCATTTAATGGTCTTCGAAATTAATGAGATTCTGGATCAGGATTCTTCATTATCCTAAAGGGAAGGGGTTAGACATCCTTTAAGATCCGCTAACTTGCGGTTATCCGTTCAAACATATGTTAATTATATACTGACTTTTATTCTACTTATTCTAAGCATTTTTTCATAATTTACAATTAAAATAAAATGCAATATAAAATAATAAAATTAAATTGACATAAAATAGAACTCCGGGACATCTTTTTGAAATGCATCTCCGGATACCTGTATAAACACTTAGTAAAAGTGTCAATAATAGAGTAAATAAATTTTCAAATAATGACAAGAATTAAAAGTAAAACTCGTCTTTTGTACATGAGAGACCTTGGAAATCAGACGGAGATTTCTTCATCGGCCATTGTTATGAACAATACAATAAAATAAATAAAACCTTCAGATCCGCATCCAAAATAATAATAGTTTTGATTACGGAGGGCTCAGATATGAAAAATGAAGTGGGACGTCCTAAACAAGTCTTGGCTGCGAACTAGTGATTTATTAGTCAATCTAATCGCCCCGCTAGCGCCTGTTGGCATCCAGTGTAAGTAAAAGAAATCATCAACGTCCGAAGATCTTATTTATTTTTCGTCTTTGCAACTGTTGAGGCCAAAAAAATCGACGGATAACTTTTTCATTGGCCATCAAGAGTAGTATCTTGTTCATTATCAATTAACCAGCAAAAAGATGTCAAAAATCAGTAGCAAGAGGACCGAACTCAGTCCGACAAAATAGCCAAAATAAGTAGCAGAATAGCCGAATGTCAGTTGTAACATGGCCAAAAAAGCAGTCCAAAATCAAAAGCAAAAACGTCCAAAATCACACCAACAGCAGAAACAAATGCAAGTAGTTCACCGGAAATTTCAGAACATCGCCGGAGTCTTAGAACTCCGGTCAGATACCAAAGTTATAAATTTAGAAAGTTCAGTCCGTTAACAACATTAGCCAACAAACCAAAAAAATAGTAAGGAAAACAAGGTTCGCCAGAGTTTTAAAACTCCGGCTAGACCAAAACCAGAAAAATCAATCTTTTAACCAACAACAACCAACAAATGCCGAGAATCAGAAAATCATTCTGTCCAAAGGTCGCCGAAGTTGTATTTTCCGAGCACAAAACCATTAAAAAAAGTGAAGCAATCCAATAGTGTGAACAACCCAAGAATATCACAAACATGGAAATAACAGTTAACAAAGACAGAACAAATAAAGCGGCAGCAGCTTCGCCGGAAAAACAACATTAGGGATTTAAGTCGGGGTGGTCTGTCGGCAAAGGGTGTATGGTGACGGGGTGATGACGTTGTCGGTGACGGGAGTTCGACGGGAGCATGGGTTTCAGTGGTGTTGGGCCAGTGGTGGTTCGACGATGGGCAGTGGCGAGACGAGAGAGGGGTTTCACCGAGCTTCGAGCTCCGGTGGGGATGGGCGGTGATCGGCGAAGTAGTGGGAGAAGGGAATGGGAATGAGAGATATATATATATATGTGTGAGGTCTAGAGATAGTGCGGCTGGAATTTTTTGTTCAAGTGGTGAGGCTGGGAAATGATTTGTTTTATAAAGGATTTTAGGTTAGAGTTTGGTATTTTGGGGGAAAAAGATGAAAGGTGTATTGAGCCTCATTTTTTTGGGCCTCGATTTAGGCTTCGGTTTTTTTACAGATTGGACTGATCCGGATTGTGCCTCGGACTGGACTGGTTTGACAAAAATGCAAAACGGGTTAATTATTTAAAAGAAAAATTATTTAAAAAGATACAAAATTATCAAAATGAAAATGCCGATGCAATAATAATAAAATACAATATTTAAGAAATGTTTAATGACTAATTAAAAGTAAACACGGGATGCCAATTAATTATTTAAAAAGATGCAAATATTATTAAAATAAAACGACGGTGTAATAATAATAGAAACATAATATTAACAAAGACATAATGCTTAATTTAAAATAAAAAGATGCAATGCCATTTTGTGAAAAAATAAACATAAAATATTTTGTAAAAAATGCAAAAAATGATGATTAAAATGCGGTGTGCTAAAATGCTTAAAATTGCAAGAAATGACTAAAAGATGGGTCAAAATTGGGTGTCAACAATCGTCTCATCTTGATCGACATGATTCTATTAGTGAGCAAGAGGTATAAAAGATTATTCACTTGCAGAAAATAGAAAATCAAATGTGAGACACATTTACATATTTGAAAAGGATTATCAAATCACATATCCCTGCAGAGAATGTCTCAATTCGGATTGATGTCCATGTAGGATCATCTACTAGTGTCATATCAAATGAGTCCAAAAGCACGCCTGAAGCGTGATAGACCATTGGATTCTAAGGATCGAAATCCTATAAATATAAAAATAAATGGTCAAGATGACAGTAAGAAAGAATCTCACAAAGAAATGCAAGATTTTATTGAGGAAATCAATGAGCCGCAAACTCAAGAAAATAAAGAAATATCAATAAATCTAATTGATGTTATGACTATTTGAATCGCTTGTAAATAATTGTGGTTTGAAATATCCACAATCTTATATGAAGATAATGCAGTATGCATTGCTCAATTGAAGGGAGGATTCAGAAAAAGAGATAGAACAAAAACACATTCACCAAAGTTGTTCTTCACACACGAGCTTCAAAATAATGGTGATATCAACATGCAACAAATTCATTCAAGTGATAATATGACTGATTTATTCACTAAGTCTCTACCAACTGCAACTTTCGAGAAGATGGTGCACACGATTGGAATACGAAGATTTAAGCATTTGGATTGAGGTTCTCATCAGGAGAGTTAATACATGTTGTATTCTTTTTTTCATATAAGGTTTTGTCCCACTGGATTTTCCTTGTAAAGTTTTTAATGAGGCAACCAAAATATGTATTATTAGAAATGTGTACTCTTTTTCCCTTCACTATAATTTTTTTCTAATGGTTTTTTTTCTAGTAAGATTTTAACGAGACACATTATTTATGGACATCCAAGGGGGGTGTTATGAAATACATATCCTTTGTATGGATGTTTATACACATTCACTAACCTTTTGTATGTTACATGTACCTATTAATTTAGGCACTTAATATTTGTAACCTCCATTGGGTGGTTAAATGTACCTATTAATTTGGGCACTTAATATTTGTAACCTCCATTGGGTGGTTAAATGTACCTATTAATTTGGGCACTTAATATTTGTAACCTCCATTGGGTGGTTTCATCCTATAAATTGAGATGTTATTCACCTTTGAAGGAAGACCAACATATACTTAAAAAAAGTCTCTTCCTCCTCTCTACTTCTTTATCTACATCTCTTGTCTTATATTGCTATTGTTATCAGTTTATAACATTATTTATTTTGGAACCTACTTAATCTTAGAAAAAACAACTATTTATATAGTATTTTCCTCCATGTTTTACTCATAAAGATAAGAGATGTTAGGAGTGAGGACTCACTTGATTTACTAGTCATTTTGGGGCTCAAACTTATCTAAATTTATATCAAAGGCAATTCATTCTCAAGGCTCAACCATAAAATCTTTTATTAATAATGGAAGATTTAAGGGGTACTTATCAGCCTATCACGACCTTGTGACGGTGGACTCACTTAATACAAGCATTCACATTTTCACCTGAGAAAATATTAAAGCATGTGTGATTATGTTTAGTCTGATATTTAACTTTTACATATATTTATTTTTAAAATACGAAGTATTTGATATTTGATGTTTTATGTTTTGTAATTGTAAATAGGATTTGATAATTACCATGTTATGAGTTGTGCTCTATTTAAAATTTCTCTTATTTTCTTTAAGTGTAACTTTCAAGGTAAATAAGATTTAGTTATTACTTTATCTTGTATTAAAATTTTAAAAAGAAAAATCAATATGTAAGTGTTAATTATATCATAAGTAGTTACATATAATAGGAAGCCAAACTTCGTGAAATAAATATTAGAAGCGTTCCCTTTTGGGGGTAAGAGAAATTTTCTTATTTATAATAAAAATATATAAAGTAAAAACTCAGGTGATAGGGTAGGGGAAGAAAATTTTCATATTTTTTTTACTTTTAATTTTGAAGATGGGGTAAAGCAAGTGGGGTTAGGGGAATAGGTGGAGGGGGGATGGATAAAACGTTTCATATTTTTTTAAATATGAAATAAAAATTTGAAAATGAGGGTAAGGCAAGTATGGGGGGGGGGGGTAGGTTGGGTAGGACGGGGGAGGGGATGGAGAAAAAGTTTCATATTTTTTATAATTTTTATAAAAGTAAAAAAATATAAAATAAAAATTTGATGATGAGGATAGGGCAAATGGGGTATGGAGGTAGGGTAGGGGTAGGGGCCGGAGATTTTTTTTTATTAAAGTAAAAAAATATGAAATAGAAATTTGAGGATGAGGTAAGGAAAGTGGAGATGAGGGTTAGGTGGGGAGGGAGAGAAAAAGTTTCATATTTTTATAAATTTTTATAAAAGTAAAAAATATGAAATAAAATTTTGAAAATTGGGATAAGGCAAGTGGGGTAGGGAGGGTAGGGGTAGGGGTAGGGGCCGGGGGTGGAGATTTTTTCTTTTCTTATAAAAGTAAAATGTGCAATAAGAAAAAAAGATTTATGAGATGTCTATGAAAACTAAGACAAACTTGATATGTAGTGGGGAAATTATGTGTTTAAATTTAAATCAAGAAAATAACTATCCAGCTCATGTATAGTACGTTGGGCGCATATGTTGATGTTATTTTTTTAGTCACCGTCTCTGTGTAATATTTTAAACATGCATACATATACATAAGAGTGACAAAATTAATCTCAACCCACCCACCTAATTTTGTTGGAAATTTATTAACGTGGAATAAATTTTATCTCATTATTTATGACTCGAATAATTGGGGTCCCGCACGTCGGAAACGTAGTTTTCACATACGTGCACACGTTGTACCAATGATCATAAATTTTCTTAGTGAAAGAGATATTGGTACGTAAATAAGATGTTTGAGACATAGAATGATGGACGGTCGTTGGTCAAATGACGAGTGTTCCACGTTGGTAAATGAAGGAAGAAGTGTGCATAGTGTAAAGATTGGAACGGGTCGGAAAGGGCCGTAGAGCCGAGAAGGGCCGCGATGCCACCGCAGATCCGGGGAGCGCCGCGGCTGCCCTCGTTCCAGTGTCACTGGAACCGCGGCGCCTCCGAGGCTCAGTCGCGGCACTAATTCGGTTTCGCCAGGAAGAACGTCTGAAATAAAAATCTGATGTTTGGAGACTTTTGGGTTGCCCTCAATGACATTCATTCTACCATTATTCAGCCATTATTTGGCTAATAAATGAGTGACATTACTTGGGCAATTCATGGCCATTAAGAGATAAAATCTTACACTATAAATTGAGGCATTTGACTCAATTGTTAAACACATACTTGAGACTAACTTGCAAAGCTTGCATTTACAGAAAATCTTATTCCCCTCTAGCATATTTCAATACTCAAAGTTCTTCAAGAGAAACACTTAAGTCTCATTTACTCAAGTGTTAGTAGATGTTTTATCTTGGGAGACTAGTGCCTATCAACGTAAAAGGATATATACGGGGCAGCACAGTAGTAACACTTCCAGATTTAGTGTCTTTTGATTTCAGGTTATCAAGATTCAAAGAGCTACCTGCACCTGGTACAAAGATTCATGATTGATTCAAGAACTCAAAAGTTGTGGTTGCCACAATTCTTACTTACAACAAGTATGTTGCTATTGCAACCTTTATTGTCTAGTCTTTCAAAGCACTTGTAATAGTTATTTACTATTTCCGCACTGCTTTATATCCAACAATTTTAAGATAAAATTGTATTAGTGTTCGAAAGATGTCGGTCAATAGTTGTGTGATCAAACCTGGTTATGGTTTTCTGATTGAAGATATTTCATTGTCAGTTCTATTGACAGTAACTCTATTTGTGTCAACAAAAAACAAACTAAACTATGGTTCTGATGTTGAGGTTCAGAGCGCCTATGATGGTCATGTTGTTGACGGTCACGGTGCTGATGGTGTCAACGCTCCAAAGAGTGGTGGAAGCAAGGGCCCACAAGAGGTGGAGGATGTCAACTGGGACAAGAGGAGAAGGCTGAATATATGGTTCTATTTTGGAGCAGAAGGCTTATATTTGTCTCAGACAAAGGATCTTAATTATGGTAATGAGGAAATGGGCACTAAGTCCAACAAAGTGACTGACGTGGGCCAGAATCCAAAAGGTCTAAGTTAATTATCCTTCTTTATCCATAATATGTTTAGATAATTTTTAAATAAAAGTGTGTGAAGCAAGGCTAGGAATATGAAAGTGTTTTCATTAAAAACTTATATTTCCTACACTATAAAATAAAAAATTGAATGTCTCTCCTTCCCGGTTAAAGATTGGATACTAGAGAACAAGACTTAAAAGATTCATTCTTTTGGGTATAATTATTAAAAGTGTGTAAAGTATGCTCATACATATGAAGGAGAGAGATCCACTAACTGTGCGGAAACTATTACCATTTTTAAGCAAGCGTCAGGAATTGGCTGGGCACCAATCTCAAAGGAAGAAGACTAAAAGATAATGGCTTATATTAAAACGTTGAACATGTCACACTATCTGACAGAAGATCCTTCATTTGATAGGATGATATTGGACACTCAGTGTTACAAAGCCTACGGGCGACTGAAGTAGGCCAGATTTTCTAGGTCTTAAATGATCTGAATCCCTAAAGAAAAGCAGAAAAGAAATTGGACACTCAGTCTGCCAAAGCAACTGGTGTGGGCCAGAGTATACAGATCACATATGATCTGGTTACGCCCTAACCACGGGAAAGAGGTTGTTAATGTGAAGCAACACCACCTCTATAATGGAAGGAGTTGGAGAGGTTGTCCTCAAAGGGACTTCAGGGAATGAGATCGCTCTAAAAAGAGGTGATATATGTCCGAAACTTGGTTTCAGAGACGTTGTTGGTCAAGTTGGTTTGAGTCTAGCCCAACAGGTCTGTAATAAATAAAAATGGTACAAAATATTTGTAGCCAAATGAATGATATATTTGTAATCCGTGCATCTATGTCATCATAGATTAATACACGTTAAATAAAAAGTCATTCAACAACTAACTAAGTTGAGATTATTGTCGTCTGTCGACATAACCCCTCAAAATGAATGTGAGGTAGGCGAATAGGCAATATCACCTTTCCATTCCGTCAAAGGGATAGAGAAAGAAACACCGCTCCTCTAGAACTTAGTCACACCTACATGGGTGATTTGAAGCGTGTACAAAATAGAGGGGAGAGACAAGTACCTTGTGACCTTCATTGACGATGGTACAACGTATTACATCCTTTGTTTGTTGAAAAATAAAAATGAGGTTGTTGAATCGGATAAGCGCTGCAAAGCAGAAGTTGAAAATTAACTAAGCCTATGGATTGAGGAATTCGTAGTGATAGAGAGGGAGAATGGGAAACATCATTAATCAAACGATTGCTCCTTACTCACCTCAGTCTAACAGTGTTAGCCAAGCGCAAAGCCATGCACCAAAAAATATATGGGGCAAGGTGATTTTTACCGCTAATGTGATTCTCAACAGAACTTCACATAAGGATAACCCTCCATGTGAGACATGTAAATGATCCCATCTACAAATATTGTGATATGGGATGGCTTGGTAGAGGTTGGAATACCGAAACAGGTCAAGTTGGATCTAAGTATGTAGATTGAATCTAATGGATCTGCAAATAACAATAGTTCTTATCACCTCTTGGTGTCAAAGAATGCTGAATTCATTGAAAATCATTTACCTAGAAATGAAAGAGATATAACCTATCGCAAGCGAAGTTATGAACAAAGCTCTCAGGAACCAAGAGTCGTTGACTGCCCGGATCTAGATGGTTTAGATCTAGTGGACTCTGAAGTGACTGAATATCCAGAATCTAGTGTTTCAGACTCTCAGAACTTGGAGACTCCAGAGATGGAACTAAGACAAAGTAAAAGGGCCAGGAAAGGATAGAACTTTCGGCCCTGATTTTGTAGCTTATATGGTTGAGAATGAACCATGGACAATTAGAGGCGCTGCTTTGGAAAGAAGCTATAGAGAGAGAAATAGACTTCATCAGATAGAACCATACTTGTGTAATGGTTCCTCCGAGAAGAACCTTTGGGTTGTAGAAGGGGATACTCAAGTTGAGTACAAAGTAGATGGATCTATTTACGAGTATAATGCCTCAACTACTTGGACACATGCTCCCCTATAAATAGCTTAACATCCAGGGCCATTGCAGTCTTGCGTGACATGGATGTTAAGACAACCTTCCTAACTGGAGAATTGGAAAAGGAGGGTTAGAGTTAGTTTGGTGGACTGTTGGGCTTCTTCCTGAACTTTCGTTTTGGTCCCTAAAATATTTACATTTTGGTCCTGGAAATTTCAGATGAAACAGAAACAATGAATCTGATCAGAAATATTGAATCTGAGGTTAGGAAGCCAACAGTTGGAAAACTGACAGTCTGAAAGTGGAAGTAGAAATTTATATAGAACAACCAGATGGGTATGTGGTTCCAGGGCAAGAGAAAGTCTGTCAACTTGTCAAATCTCTGTACGGGTTGAAGCAGGCCCCGAGACAATGTCACGAAAACTTTTATAGTACTCTACTATCGAAGGGTTTCTCCGTTAATGTGTGTGACAAATGTGTCTACATGAAAGGTAATTCTGACTCGTTCATCATGATATGCCTTTACGTAGACGACATGTTGATCACATGGAGTAGTCCTAGTTTGATACTAGAGACTAAGAATATGTTGAACAATGTTTTTACATGAAGAATATGGGTATTACATATGTCATCTTAGGGATCAAGGTCTCTAAGACGACTGACGGACTGGTCTTATCTCAATCTCACTACATCGAGGATGTGTTGAGAAAGTTTGAGATGTTTGACAGTCTCGTTGAAGTCACCAATAGATATGATCATAGAATTGATTGGTGTCGCGCCCATTTTCGGCCGCGGCATTTTTTATTTAAACTCCTGCTCAAATTAAAAGGTTAGAAAATAAAATAATAAAATGCTAAAAGAAAGTTAAAGAAGTGTTTAAAGTATTAAAAATGCTAAAGGGTTGCTAGAATGCTAAGGGTTCGCGGAGTCGCCACCTAATTAATTTGGGTGAATTAGGACACCTAAATGTTTAACTAGTTTAAAGTAAAACATTAACTCCATTTTATGGTCTGCTAAACTTAGTGAGATTCTGGGTAAGGGTTCTTTATTAATCTAGAGGGAAGGGGTTAGGCACCCTCTAAGATCCGCTAACTTGCGGTTGTCCTGCCAAACCTAGGGTAATTATTATATTTTAAAAATGCAAAATAAAGCTCTTCTTGCTTAATAAAATGTTGGGAAATGCTAAAATGTTTAAAGGTGCTTAAGTCTAAAAAGGGCAAAAGGTGCTATATGTGAAAGAATGCTAAGAGGTGCTAAAATATTAAGGGTTAAAGACGCTTAACAAAAGTGCTAGCAATTTGAAGATGCTGAGTGTAAACAAAGTAGTGCTAGGGTGCTTAAACATTAAAGGTGCTTAAGAGTGCTAAAAGTGCAAAGAGGTACTAGAAATTGCTAAGGTGTTAACTAAATAAATAATAAAATATTTAAAAGAATGCTAAAATGTTAAAAGGGCTTAAAGATGTTTTAAAAAGGTGCTAAAGTGTTAAAAGTGTTAGAAAGGGAGTGCTAAAATGCTAAGGTACTAAAACGCTAAAATGCTAAATGTTAAAGGGTAAAAGAATGCTAAAAGTAGTGCTAAATGCTAAAATGCTAAAGGTATTAAACGCCAAGGGGTGATTCAAAGTGCTAAAAGGGCTAGGAATGCTAAAGAGTACTAAGAGAATGCTTTATGGACTAATTATGTGTATTTTGATAGCTAAATTAATCTTGCCTAGCCTGCGTACAATATTATATAAGAAATGTTTTAAGATGATTTTGGGAGTTTAAGAGAAAATCTGTTTATGGATTTTAACAAATTGTTGGTTTTTAAGATGCAAGTCGACATTTATTTTTGCATTTTTAAACATGCTTAATAGTCCTAAAAGGCAAATAAAGAAGAATGCGTTTCTAAAATGTATTACTTCCTGCCTTATATATTTAACGCACCTAATTGCTAGAAGTTCTCCTATTAATTACAAAATTAAATAATGAAATTACAAAGAAACAAATAAAGGCGTAAAAATAAGACGAAAGTTAAGAGAATGAGGATTGAGCGGATGACTCGGTCATTTGTTTTTCTAGGAGTTTCGATGCGGGAATGCGAACTGGATGCGGGTCGCCATTTGAATAAGCTCGCGACGTAGTGCCGCGTGAAACTGCTTCATTTTGCACTCCAATGCGTGCACGTATAACAAAAAAGAACAAAGAAAGAAAAGGATTAAGCATGTGTAATCTACAAGAAATGTTAAGATAAAATAGAAGTGCCAGCATCAAAAATATTAGTTCGGCAATCCAAAAGAATTGGACCAAAGCGACAAACAACGAGGTTAACTTATTAAAATTATAGTCTTAAAGCATGCGAGAGGGAGGAAAAGCAAAATATCAATTAGAATGCAATCTAATTATTTAGAATATTCATAAAGGATTATCTGACTTATAAAAAATAGACAAACAAAAGCGCGTGAGCCGTACGGATAAACATTCCAAACAAACATCCATTGAACTTTGGGACCACAATAACTCATTATGGCATCCACGCGCCATAGAACCTCCATTAGACAGCATTCATGTCAAGCGGAAATTCGACATCGATTTAACTTGACAATATAAAAACACTTGGCGACAGCAACTTTACGCTCGGCTCGGCTTATGAGGATGATCGTAAATGCATGGAATAATACTATGTGCTCAACTACAAGCATGTCACCCGTATAAGCTGATTTTTCCAACATGTTTATTCCCTCTTAACTCATAACTTCCTAAAAATCACAACCTTCTGATAAATGAAGCGTCCACGTATATTGCTGCTCTGAGATTGTCGAATATAAACTCGGCTTTAAGCGTGAATAGCACAAATAAAGAAAAGATAAAGGAAAAGTTAGTACGAGCCCAAATAATAATTGATAATTATATGAGCACATAGCATGTCACAATGACTCAAGCGAGGCTAAAAAGGAAAAGCGGCGAGCGATCATTGGCCTGAGTGCGGAGTAGTCTGAAGCTGGCTTGACGAGAAAGCGCCAAAGGGGCTCTATTGCGATGCTAAGAAAGCGTGGCCGAGGAAAACACATATAGATTGGGCAGCCAAGCATGAAACACATAGAACAAGATGAGAAAGCACAAGAAGACACAGCGGGTCATGAGCAAGTCGGATCCTGAGCAAAGAGAAACAATACTTGAGGCTAGAAAGAGCATCAATCGTGTTTAGTAATGAGGGGCCAGTCTAGTTCTGTCGAGGGGATGAGCTAGTACTATTTTAACGCTGTAGCGTGTGAGAACACCAGCACCATTCATTTTTTTCTTTGTTGTGGATAAAGATGAAGTGACCAAACATCTTGACAAGGGGTAATTGTTATGAGCCGAGGTTTCCTGCAAGCTAGCGCGAGAATAATATATTATCGGACAGCCCAGAGCGATGTTTAGTTCACTACTAAATCTTAAACTAATACTAAATGGCACTGCAAACATAATGAGACATGGATTGATCTATTAGTGGCCAACCTTACGATGTATTGAGTGCGTACTGTAAGGATCTTACTCGTTGGTTTCTCAAATCGAGAAGGGTATTGAGCAACGGTAGATAGATGGATTTGCATACATGCTTGTAATACTAACATGCTACTAGGATGACCTTGACTAAGAAGAGATGATATGAAATAAGACATGATTCCGTGTTGGGCGACTACTAACATAATTGTAGAAGTATCCAATCTCATTTGAATTAAGACAGCATTAGACCAATATGTGGAAGCTTAATACGCCGCATGGGTGCATCTTTACTTAAATCTAAATATACACTTTCAAATCACCGTCTTAGCATTAACAACGCCAGTTGAAAAATGTCATCAATAACGGTTAGCATTAGCGAGTATGTTGATGATTCGCATAAGTATAAGCGAAGTGTAAATATTGATTTGTACGTACATATAAATAATACGCACATATTTCACATCACGATAATCGAACAACATTAAGATTGAAAGGGTGTGGTTTTTTACGCTATACTGGACCTTGACGACCGAGCGTATCGAGTCAGTCGGTCATTCGGAAGACTTGCTAATGTAGTGGAAAAGGAAGGGTTTTGAAAAGAATGGTTGGCTACTAAAATTGTCTTTTGATACAAATGTGTGTATCCTTATTTGGTTCTTCTATTGTTTTCGGATGTTACGCCTCACGTGCTCTGGTAGATGGCTGCTGCTAGGAGTGCAAATGTCGATATCTGTCGGTTTTGAGTGCCTAGATTTACAGATCTCTCCACTGAGCTCTCGTGCTATATGCTCTGCTGTGCTCTGCTCTCTGTCTCTTAATACGTCTAAGTCGATGCCTTTTCCCCCTCGTATTGTCTTTTGCATATGCGTTATATAGCCTCCCTCGAGGTTCCCAATAATGGTAAGTAAATAAGGGTTGAGATTAGGCTAATATTGGTCTTTGATTCAGCGAGATTTACTCACGATTTTGTGTGATTAGGCGGTTATGGTGAGAAATGATTTGCAGAAGGAAGTTTGTGGAAGATTACGTTTGGTTTATGGAAGGAAGAGTGTAGCTAGGAGTGCGTGGATAAGGAAGGGGAAATGAAAGTCGTAGGATTCTCGGTGAGAATCTCAGCGGCTTGTGAGGTGGGTGTTGCGACTCTTGGGAAGTGCTTGAGGTTACGTTTAGGTTACGATACTGTAGGAGAGCGATGAAGAGGAAAATCCCGAAGAAGAAATTTGGGGTGATTGTAAAAATTTGCAAGGATAAGGAATGAGCTTTGGAGAAACTACGAAGGAGAAGAGTGAGGAGTAATAAGGAGTTTAGACCCAATGGGTATTAGACTGTGAACAGACGAATAGATTGGAAATTTGGGTAGAGATAAGGTTAATTGGGTGTTAGTTATTTAATTAGGGGTTAATCAATTAGGGTATTAGTGTTTAGGAGTTAATTTTAGGTGTATTATTAATTAATTTAGGTAAAATTAATTAGTGATAAATCAAATTAATAAATTGTGATTAGATTATTTAATTGTTATAAATAAATCACGAGTATGTTATTTAATTAATGTTTAATGCTACAGAATCACGGCGCTATTATTTAAAAACTTATTGTTGTGCATCATTGCGAAGTTAAATTAAAATTGCATTGAGTTTATATTAAATTACTTAAATCTTTGAATGCAAATCACGATATTTAGAATAGTTTAAAAGCTTTATAAATGCGGTGCTATTAAATGCATATATCGAGGTTAAAATTGATTTTAAATTACAAATGATTACTAATAAATGCGGGTATGCTACGACCGACGTTATCGCTAAATTATTTATTTTATGCATTTATTAATTATTTAGAAGTACGACAAAGCTTAAAGTTAATAAGTGCGTAGCGGGACTCTAAATGCTTAAAACTACGTAGGCGCGATGTCATTATTAAATTAATTATTTATGCACGTATTTAATGTTTTATTGTTGTATTTTATTATAAAAATCACTAAAAATTATTTTTACAAAATTAGTGTAATTTTATAGTTAATGGTGGGCAGGAGGAATTGAAATTGGGTGTCAGCGGATGTCCTCTTTGTATGGAGATGATGGAAGAATCTTGGACAAAGCGTTGACTTCATGCCAATTTTGTCTACGTCTTCAGTGCGAGAAATCTTTGGCGGTAAACAAAGTGGTGAAAAATCAAAAAGCGTCGATGTCGAGTTATGGCGACCTTTGGGTTACCATCGTCAGCTTGAGGCGGGCTAATGCGGACTCAAAGCATCCCGGTGTCGAGTTATGGCGACAATGAGCTACCGTAGTCAACACGGCGGGCTATAGCGGACTTAAAAAGCTGTCGATGTCGAGTTATGGCGACGGGCTACCGTGGTCAAAATACGGCGGGCTAAGCGGACTTAAAGCGTCGATTAATCGAGTTATGGCGACCTGAGCTACGTGGTCAAAATACCAAGCGGGCTAATTAGCGGACTGAAAGTGTCGGTGTGAGTTATGGCGACCTTTGGTTACCGTGGTCAAAACACCAAAGCGGGCTAAAGGCGGACTTAAAGTTGTCCCAGTCGAGTTATGATGACTTGGGTTATGGTGCAAAAGTAAAAGAAAATAAGCGGCTTGAACACGGAGTGTCTTCTTATGGCTTGTGGTCTTTGGAGTTCTGCGGTGATAATGAGCGAGTGAATGGCGGCGAGGCCGTACGCGTCGTTGGGAAGGTTGGCTGACAGTTGCCGGTTATTTGTAAGAGAAAATCCACGTTGTTGTCTCATAACTGCTTTGCGTCTAAGACTTGAACAAGCGGTTAGTGCATGCTGGTAAGGCAAAATGATGATCGTAATTTTAAAGTAATGCATGTGAGTAGAAAAGGTTATCTGCCAAAAATATGATGCTGCTTGTGTTGATGCGATCTTGCAAATCTTTGTGATTTCGCCCTTGCGCGGGCGTGTTGCGATTGTGAATGCGGATCACGTTGTCGCTTTCTGCGATTGTCCACTGTAGACTAAAGCTCGAGAAAGAGTTAGTGCGTAAGCGCTAAGGCAGTTAATATATGAGAAAAAATGCAATTATGAGAATAGAGAAATGATCACTGCGTAGATGTGATATCTTTGACTTATGCGTCGTTTTGGACTTGTCGTCGTTTTCGGACTGCGTCGTCGTTTCGGACTTCGTTATGCGTTTGGACTTAGCGTCGTTTTCGGACTGGCGTCGTTTTGGACTTATAAATGCGTTTTGGACTTGGCGTCGTTTGGACTTGTCGTCGTTTTCGGACTTGGCGTCGTTTTCGGACTTGGCGTCGTTTTTGGACTTAGCGTCGGCGTCGTTTTAGGACTTTACGTCGTTTTTGGACTTTGCGTCGGTTTTTGACTTTGCGTCGTTTTGGACTTATTCTTTCTTTGCTCGCGTAGACTAAAGCTCGAGAAGAGTTAGTGCATGCTTCTTAAGACGAATAATAAGCGTGAATGATAAAATGCGATTTTGAGAGCAGAAAATCTTCGCGTAGTAGATGTAATATCGCGATGATGGCGTCGTTTTCGGACTTCTTTGTCTTGATAACGTCGTTACTGGGCGTGTTCTTCTTTGGCGTCGTTGCGTGGACTCATTTGTCTTGATCTTGTCGTTACTGGGCGTGTTCTTCTTTGGCGTCGTTGCGTGGACTTCTTTGTCTTAACGTCGTTATGCGGGCGATGTTCTTCTTTGGCGTCGTTGCGTAGACTTGTTGTCTTGATAACGTCGTTACTGGGCGATGTTCTTTGTTGGCGTCGTTGCGTGGACTTCGGTCGTCGTTATGCGGGCGTGTTCTTTCTTGGCGTCGTTGCGTGGACTTCTGATTACGTCGTTATGCAGGCGTGTTCTTTGTTGGCGTCGTTGCGTGGACTTCGCGATTACGTCGTTGTTTGGGCGTATTCTGCTTTGGCGTCGTTGCGTGGACTTCTTGATTACGTCGTTGTGTGGGCGTGTTCTTTGTTGGCGTCGTTGCGTGGACTTCTTGGTGCGTCGTTATGCGGGCGTGTTCTTCTTGGCGTCGTTGCGTGGACTTCGCGATTACGTCGTTATGCGGGCGATGTTCTTTCTTGGCGTCGTTGCGTGGACTTCTTGATTACGTCGTTATGCGGGCGTGTTCTTTGTTGGCGTCGTTGCGTAGACTTCGATGCGTCGTTATGCGGGCGTGTTCTTTGGCGTCGTTGCGTGAACTTCTTTGTGTCGATAACGTCGTTACTGGGCGATATTGCTCGCAGTAGAATGAATGCTCCTGCAAGCTAAGCTTGAGAAAAGACCTTAGTGTACCTTTGTTGTGTGCGATGCGTGGGTTGCCAATTTGACTTTATGCTCGAGTTGATGCGCTAGGTTTTGTTGCGGAACTCTGAACTTTGATTGCCGATTGTTGATGCCCCTTTCTGCTGCTGCCGCTCTTGCTGCGGACTTTGGATTGTTGTCATCCTCTGCTTTTGCTGCTTTTCCTGCTTCTGCGAAAAGACTTTTCGTCGTATTTTCTGCTTCGGCTGTTGCACTTTCGCTTCATTAATATTAAAGACTGCGCCAAAGAAAAATTTGTGAGTTTTGGGGGTCGATTCATATTTGACTTTCTTTGCCTTGTTCTTGATATCTGCGTGCACGCTTGTTTGGACTTGCGACCCATGCAGTTTCCTACCGCCCCGTTTGAAAAGCGTGTCCGCATAACATGGATCTTAATGTAGTTGCTTGTATGCTATGTGTATTCTTGTCATTTTCAAAGCAAAGGGAAAGTTTCCTAATGGTGTGACCGGCCGATTTAGGCGCCACGTATCCCGTACGAGGGAATCGGTCGAACGTAGTTCATTACAAGCGAATATTGGGAAAATTAAAATTCTAGGTGTGGGACCTCGAGACGGCCGCTACGTATCCACTCAAGAATCAGTCAAACGTAGTTCATTACAAGCAAAACGAAGAAAACATTATTAAAGCTTAAAAATGAGTTTATAAATTATTCGCTAAAATAAATCGTTTTTCCTATCCGTGCTCTGGCGGACGAGAGCGGGTGCAAATCCAATCAATACGCCCTTCATGCTTTGTGGATGGCCGGTCTTCATGCTCGCTATCTCCTCTTCCGCCTCTGCGTGGTGCATGCTTGGATAAATGACTGATTCGAGGGCGGAATGGGCATAGGCAGGGGAGTGTATTCCTCATCTAAGGTTATCAGGTGCACATTGACGTGGCCGTGGTTTGGTAAGGGGTTATCATGCACATTTGGGGCGTGATCCTTTAGCCAATTACCCGCCTGCGATTAACGCCTCGATTCTCGTCCCCGAGGAGTGGCAACCCGATGTCATGTCACGGCTATTGGAGTGATACGCCAGCCTTGTTCTCATCATACCATCTTGGGATAGGGTCGTGATCCTTCCCGAATCGGCTGATTAGGCTGCCGCAACCTTTCATATATTTGAGGTATGGGTTGGTAGTGGGGTGCGAACTTTGGGTGGTTTTCCTTCGTAATTCTTATTTGCTCGTGCATTGGGTGCTCTATTCTTTTGGCGGGCTTGATGGGTGGATCTATGCGGGGCAGGATAAACAGGTGCTTGTGAAGTGTTATATATAGGCTGTGTGTGGTAGTTGTGGTAGTATGATGGGTTTTGGTATGTTATGAATGCTTCGGGTTTGCGTTCTTGTACAAACATGGAAGGGGAAACTGTCTCTTTCTTCCTCTGTGAAGTACTCCCAGTGCCACGGATCAATCGCCTTATTAGTTACTGTAATCTTTGCCCGGTTGTAATCCTACCGGTTTAATACCTTCTTCTACGAAGTCGCCCATTCTAATAACCGCAAATTCCGCGATGGCGCTTATCATTCGCCATGAGGTTGCATCCTTCGAGATTGTGCGAATAATGTGGTCATTCACTCTCACGTGGGTGGTTGCACTTCGGCGCCTCAACGCCACCTCATGGCGTATTCTCCGAATGTTTCGTAGTCTTCTCCAACTTCATTAAGTAGAACTCGCCCACAACGGTTTCGTGTTGAACTGAACCGCTCACAAAATCTTGGGCCATGTATTCCGGTATGCCATTTCGCGGATCTTCGCCGTATACCAATCTAGTGCCTCGCCGGCCAAGCTCGAATGAACAACTTCATAATGGCCGTGGGTTCTTCCCTACCGATTAGCCGCAATATGACCTCGGTGTGCACGGGGTTCCCTTTTCCATCAAATGGTTCAAACTTCGCACTTGTACCCATGTGCGGTTCATCGTGCGGATGCATGCAAAGATCCTCGTAGTCTAGTCCTTCGTGACCTTTGTCCGATCGCATGCCGGCGCTTCTTTCAAACTATGAATTTCTTTCGCCACGCCTCGCCCATTTTGGCTCGGACTTCCTCTCCATCTCTTCATAATGATCCCCTTGGTGAAGCACGGACGGTAAAGGCCGGGTTTCATTGCATAAGTCGGTATGCAGGTTGTTTCTTTGGGCCGTAATGGGTGTGGTGCGTGGGTATTGGTTGGCCCGTGATTAGGGCTGATTATGGTGAAGTAGCGGGCCGAGGTATATGGGTAGTGAGGGTCATTTTGAAGGTGGGGTTGAGGTTGGTGGGCGGCGGTTTGTTCGGTGATCGTGGCCTTTGTGAAGAGTTCGGGAGATATGTGGTGGTGGAGGTCGATCCGGGATGGTTGGTGAAGTAGGGCCCTTTGATCCGCATAGGTATTCAAGCTAATGGATAGGTTGGTCGATTCGTAGCCTCTCCATCTCAACTCGCATATCGCCAATTTGTCGCAGCGGTATGCAATACATTCTTCCCGATCGTGATATTCCTCCATCAAGGTTCTGTTTCTCGACAGAATAATTCCCAAACCATTTGGCTCGGGCGCCCCGAGCTACCATATCATCATTTCTTGCCTTGGACTCGGTGAAGTGTGGATGCTCAGACATTGTTGAGTCAAATCTGACGAACCGCTTTGGGGAGGATGATAAATTTTTCTAAAAATGCAACAAACGATGTTAGCATAAAGCACATAATTTGCGGTATGTAGCGGATATATCGCACATGCACATTCAAACGCTTCCTAACACGCGGGGACCTCTTTATGCGGTAAGCCTAAACGCCACTTATGCGAGATTATGACGGATTTGTCCAAGTCGCCCAACTATAATGCCTTTGTTGGAAATGGCGACCAAATGACGGTGCACTTTTCCCAATTTGACATGTCATGATTGGGTTTGGATTTGTCTGTCATTGCCACGCCACATAATATCTTTGGTTGGTCGTTGGGTTGAAACCCGCCGACAAGTTTGGTGTCTTCCTAATTGTAGTGTCGATGCGCGGCCACCCACCTAAGGTAAATGCATGCATGCCCTAAAATAAGTGGTATAGCTCATCTTAAGTTTCTAAGATTTGGCTTTTTCTAGGCCAAGGTTCCCGAGCGACAACTCGAGTGAGAAGGCTACGCGGCTGATCAGACGAACCGATCTAACTCCGCGCAGGCGCCAACTCTCCTAAAATTTGGATATTTTTTTGAAAGAAATTTGCGGGTGCGCGGAGCACACCAGCGCGTGAGTGTGTGATTTGTGTGAATTTTCCAGAATGGAAGAAATATGAGCGGAATGCCAGTTTAGGGAAAGCAGTGAAGCAGGTAGCAAAAAATAAACAAAATACAATACAAAAAAAAAATTAAATGCAAAATAATTGCCAAATAATTATCCTAGGTCTGTTGTGGTTAAGAACCTAAATTCCCCAGCGGAGTCGCCATTTCTGTCGCGCCCATTTTCGGCCGCGACATTTTTTATTTAAACTCCTGCTCAAATTAAAAGGTTAGAAAATAAAATAATGAAATGCTAAAAGAAAGTTAAAGAAGTGTTTAAAGTATTAAAAATGCTAAAGGGTTGCTAGAATGCTAAGGGTTCGCGGAGTCGCCACCTAATTAATTTGGGTGAATTAGGACACCTAAATGTTTAACTAGTTTAAAGTAAAACATTAACTCCATTTTATGGTCTGCTAAACTTAGTGAGATTCTGGGTAAGGGTTCTTTATTAATCTAGAGGGAAGGGGTTAGGCACCCTCTAAGATCCGCTAACTTGCGGTTGTCCTGCCAAACCTAGGGTAATTATTATATTTTAAAAATGCAAAATAAAGCTCTTCTTGCTTAATAAAATGTTGGGAAATGCTAAAATGTTTAAAGGTGCTTAAGTCTAAAAAGGGCAAAAGGTGCTATATGTGAAAGAATGCTAAGAGGTGCTAAAATATTAAGGGTTAAAGACGCTTAACAAAAGTGCTAGCAATTTGAAGATGCTGAGTGTAAACAAAGTAGTGCTAGGGTGCTTAAACATTAAAGGTGCTTAAGAGTGCTAAAAGTGCAAAGAGGTACTAGAAATTGCTAAGGTGTTAACTAAATAAATATTTAAAAGAATGCTAAAATGTTAAAAGGGCTTAAAGATGTTTTAAAAAGGTGCTAAAGTGTTAAAAGTGTTAGAAAGGGAGTGCTAAAATGCTAAGGTGCTAAAACGCTAAAATGCTAAATGTTAAAGGGTAAAAGAATGCTAAAAGTAGTGCTAAATGCTAAAATGCTAAAGGTATTAAACGCCAAGGGGTGATTCAAAGTGCTAAAAGGGCTAGGAATGCTAAAGAGTACTAAGAGAATGCTTTATGGACTAATTATGTGTATTTTGATAGCTAAATTAATCTTGCCTAGCCTGCGTACAATATTATATAAGAAATGTTTTAAGATGATTTTGGGAGTTTAAGAGAAAATCTGTTTATGGATTTTAACAAATTGTTGGTTTTTAAGATGCAAGTCAGATTACTTATTTTTGCAGATTTTTAAACATGCTTAATAGTCCTAAAAGGCAAATAAAGAAGAATGCGTTTCTAAAATGTAATTACTTCCCGTCTTATATATTTAACGACCTAATTGCTAGAAGTTCTCCTATTAATTACAAAATTAAATAATGAAATTACAGTAAACAAATAAAGGCGTAAAAAATAAGACGAGAAAGTTAAGAGAATGAGGGGATTGGAGCGGATGACTCAGTCCTGTTTGTTTTTCTAGGAGTTTCTGATGCGGGAATGCGAATGCGGATGCGGGTCGCCATTTGAATAAGCTCGCGATGAGTCTCGCCATGAGACTCTTTTTTTTTTTTTTTGCTCCAATGCGTGCCATGTAAAAAAAACAAGAAAGATAAGGATTAGTATATATCCTAATTACTTGAATCATAAAATCTATACACACATGATCTATTATTTGTACATAATCAGCACATAGAATGTGTAAATCAGTGAATAGAATGGCGCAGCTGACACAACGACCAGCAAACAGTAAGGTACCGTAGGGCAACAACATGCAGCAAATATAGAAAAAATATGCCAGCCCCTTACTATTGTTTTCAAACTTTAGGCAGAATCGCCCAAAACATGGTGAGTCTAATAACAAGTATTCCTGTCATATATGCATATATTCAGATTTGGGCTATCATAAATAATAGTTTCCGCATTAACGAAAGCATACGTATGTCTATTCTATTAATTTTACTTGATCTACCTAATAATACGCTAAGCAAATACTTATCAAAACAAAATTAAACTAACAGTGCTACATGATATTGTACACAAGCACGAGAATGGGGTTATGAATTGAATATAGGATGCAAATAGAGATGTAGCTTCACACAGTGTCATTTAATCTAGCAAGCGCAACCTAGCGGACTGGGGCAAAGTACAAGGCAATTTGGGAGACTTCACCTATTGACATAGGAACATCTCGATACCTAAATAGGCAAGGGAAGTACACTGTGAATTTGGATTGACATACGAACATGAGGATGAACAGGAGGCTGGTCAGCATCGATATACGTAACCATCTAAGCTCTGCTAAACATTCACATTTATATTTATGCTATACATTTATACATGATCCCCTAGTAAATGAAATAGACATATAAATAGACTCATGAACATATAATCGTCTAGCAGACTGAACATACCCATTCAATCACTCAAACCTGAAGTATAAGTGTGATGATATTACTACTTGGGGAAGAGAGTTGCTTATACTGGTTTTGGGGGACCTAATACAGATGTGCCTGACCTTACTTGGTATAAAACACAACTCACAAGCCTTGAATTGATTCAGAATCACAAGATATAATCAAAACACAACTGAGGTATAAACAGGGACTGATTACCTGTTATATCGTTAGACAACGCCAGTATTTGAAGGGACACAACACGGCTAGTTTTGACAAAACGCATTGGACGAGCAAAGAACTATACAGCTAAACAACATGGTACTTCAGACAGGTTTTCGATCTAGACTCGTATCGCCACCACTGATGCGATTTCGAATAGATAAAAGAACATGGTATTTAAATTTCAACTGTCATATATCCTAGCTTCTACGGTAGACAAAACATCCCATTTATTACATAATATCGAAACACAAAATCCACATAACATAATGCATTTATCAACCAAACATCGGGAAGCAATAATAAGTCATTACAACTTACAAAAATACATGAGAATGCAACAAATGCGAAAGACAAAAATATATTTGAAGGAGATTGATTTTACCTTCTCCGGACAGCGACCCGAGGCAGCGTATCAAGTCGTCGGTCCACTCGACGGGTTTTGCGACGCGAATGAAAGGGTAAGGTTTGTTTGCTGATTTCTGGGCTGGAATTGAAAGAAAAGGGTTCTAACTTCCTATTAGTGCTATGCTGATTGTCTATGTGCTGAGCCCCCCTTAACTTCCTATGCCTGACTGAGCTCTGCCGTTCGTACCCCTCTGAGCCCTGCTGTCTCCTCTAATAAGTTCTACTGTCATATTGTGCTTCTGTTAGCAAAAGGGGTGGGGGTCTGGATTGCTGTCCACTCTTGCCCTTTTGCATGTGCAAAAATACTCAATTTATAGTCTCAATATCGGGTTCTAAACTTGGTAGGGTTTTCAATGCTGATTTCGTGCGATTTGCACGAATCTTGGCGATTTAGTATTGATTTTATTGTTATGGTAAGTTTGTATTTTTGGGCAGATTCGGTAAGGGAACGATTTGGTTATGTGACTCGCCGGATTCTCAGGCGAGAATCCCGGCATGGGCGATGGGAGTGCGAGGGAGAGGTGCGGCTAGGGCTGCGTTTATCTTAGGAAGGTGAAGTGAAGGTGAGGTAAACGGGCTACTGTATATTGGCAGAGGGAGAGTGGGCTGTGCGGGTGTTGTTTGCGGCGATGGGTTTTAGGCTTAGGGTTTCGTCGTTCTTTTGGGCTCGTCGACAGGGAAGGGAGGTATTCAGGTACAGGGGTCCTCGACTTGTGGGCTGATAAGGGGAGAGGTATAAAGGGTAGATGGGCGTGTGGGCTTTGGACGATGGGTAGGGTAAAGTAAAAGGCTTAGGTCTTGGGTAGTAGCTGAAATTTGGTAGTAGTGGTCGAAGCAATGGTGGTGATTTAAATTGGGTGTTAGTTATTTAATTAGGGGTTAATCAATTAGGGTATTAGTGTTTAGGAGTTAATTTTAGGTGTATTATTAATTAATTTAGGTAAAATTAATTAGTGATAAATCAAATTAATAAATTGTGATTAGATTATTTAATTGTTATAAATAAATGCGAGTATGTTATTTAATTAATGTTTAATGCTCTAGAATGCGACGCTATTATTTAAAAACTTATTGTTGTGCATCATTGCGAAGTTAAATTAAAATTGCATTGAGTTTATATTAAATTACTTAAATGCTGAATGCAAGTACGATATTTAAGAATCGTTTAAAGCTTTATAAATGCGGTGCTATTAAATGCATATATCAGGTTAAAATTGATTTTAAATTACAAATGATTACTAATAAATGCGGCTATGCTACCTGACACGACGTTATCGCTAAATTATTTATTTTATGCATTTATTAATTATTTAAGAATTACGACAAAGCTTAAAGTTAATAAGTGCGGGCGCGGGACTCTAAATGCTTAAAACTCTACGTAAGACGCGATGTCATTATTAAATTAATTATTTATGCCTGTATTTAATGTTTTATTGTTGTATTTTATTATAAAAATCCCTAAAAAATTATTTTTTACAAAATTAGTGTAATTTTATAGTTAATGGCTGGACGGGAGGGTCAAAATTGGGTGTCAACAATTGGAATCATGGTGCACCCGTATATTATGAGCGATATGCGCAGGTCACATGTAGTTCAATATATTTTATAAACTACAACCGACCCGATATCAACTTACAAAGTAGATCAGTTGAACTAAGGTTCACTCATGATTCTGAAAATGATCGATATAAGGCATTAAATCGAATATGATGATATATGAAATATTTGCTTATCTACGGATTATGGTATTCTGGATGTCCAGCGGTTCTGGGAGAACACAGTGATGCAAATTGGACATCAGACTTGAAGAATACCAAAGCCACAAGTGGATGTGTATGGTGTGTCTTTGAAAATTCTCTAAGCAAACTTACATCGGTCGATTCGTGATGGAATCAGAGTTTATCGCTTTGGACAAAACATGAAAAGACGTTGAGTAAATTCACGACCTCTTAGAGGATGTCCCTTGTTGGGAGGAACCCGTGCCTTCGTCAGTTATATAATGTGACTAGCCAGTCGGCTTCAGGGAGGGCATGGATGGCAGCGTCTGGACATTTTAGTCAGAGACATAAGCCCGTTGGGCAGTTGATCATCACGAGTGTCACATTCTTGATTATTAATCAAAGGATATAGTGGACCCTTTAACTAAGGGACTACCCGAAGATCAAAAGTTCTGCCTGTCTAGGGGAATGGACTTAAAACCCAAACAATACGAACCTTTGCGATGGTAACCTAACTATACTGACTGGAGATCCCAAGAGTTTGGTTCAATGGGAAAACTAAGCTGGAAAAGGTTCAGTTGAGCGCTTCGGTGGAAACAAGAGCACTTCAGATGATAATTTTTGTAAAGAAACATGAATCCAAAGTCGTTCCTGCGATAGACATTAAAGTTCTACCTGCGTGGTGGGTAGAGGTTAAGTTTTCAAAACCTTTAATGATCTTCAACGGTTGAATTTAGGTTTGGAGAAATTTTTAATGGTTCCTAACACTTGTGAAGTGGGATATAGAAGGATACCTTGTAGGAGACCACAATTTAAGTGCGAGGACATGCCGCCTCAAAAGAACACACTTAAGAATCCAAGAGTGTCCACTGTCACAACAGACAAAACATTAAGAAGAATAGAGTATGGAAAGTTGTTGTGTTGGTACCGTTGACTTGACTTACATTAAACATTAACGGTTCAAGACATCATGCTCACCGCGCAGTAAGTAAGTCCGATGGTATTCAACTAAGAAAGGTTTAAGACGGAAGCTACCTCCCGCTGAAAGATTGCTAGAAAAGTACCTTGTGAGTGCGTCAAATTATCTTTCAAGAGGGAATTATTGGAAATTTATTAATGTGGAATAAAATTTATCCTATTATTTATGATTCGAATAATTGGGGTCAAGCACGTCAGAAACGTAATTTTCACACATGTTCACACATTGTACCAAGAATCATAAATTTTCTTAGTGAAAGAGATATTGGTACGTAAGTAAGATGTTTGAAACATAAAATGATGGACGGTCGTTGGCCAAATGACGAGTATTCCACATTAGTAAATGAAGGAAGAAGTGTGCATAGTGTAAATATTGGAACAGGTCGGAAAGGGGAACAGAGCCGAGAAGGGTCGCGGCGCCACCGCTGAGCCGGGGAGCGCCGCGTCGCCACCATCATCAAGGTCGCGACGCTTCCGAGGGGAGCCACGATGCTAATTCTATCATGTATCACTGGAGCTCCGGCGCTAATTCGGTTTCGCCAGACAGAAAGTTTGAAACGAAAATCTGATGTTTGGAGACTTTTGGGATGCCCTCAATGACATTCATTCCACCATTATTTGCCAGATAAATGGGTGTCATTACTTGGGAAATTCATGGATATTACATGGGTAATTCATGGCCATCACATGGATAATTCAATGTCATTACTTGACACTTGAAGAGATAAAATATTACACTATAAATTGAGGTTTTTGGCTCATTTGTTAAACACATACTTGAGACTAACTTGCAAAACTTGCATTTTCAAAAAATCTTTTTCCTCTCTAGCATATTTCAATACTCAAAGTTCTTCAAGAGAAACACTTGAGTTTCTTTTGCTCAAGTGTTAATAGCTGTTTTATCTTGAGAGACTATTACATATCAACGTAAAATGATATATATGGGGCAATCTTGTTTTAAAGACAGAGTGTCCTCACTTGACTCAACACAATTGTAACACTTCCAGATTTAGTGTCTTTTGATTTCAGGTTATCAAGATTCAAAGAGCTTCCTGCAGCTGGTACAAAGATTCAAGACTGATTCAAGAACTCAAAAGTTGTGGTTGCCACAATTCTTACTTACAACAAGTCTGTTGCTATTGCAATTTTTATTGTCTAGTCTTTCGAAACACTTGTAATAGTTATTTACTATTCCTGCACTGCTTTATATTCAACAAATTCATCTGGTGATTCTACGAGTTGCATCATGATACGTTTGTTGAGTTGATCTAACGAGTTGAATTCAAAATAACTCATCAAACAATTGAGTCAAAACACTGTAAGATGTCAGGTCAAAATTAATATCGAACACTGAATAATTTTTTTTTTCATAGAGGCAAACAAAACTACACTTCTAACTTTAATAACTCATAATGAAAATTTTACAATTTTGAAAGCTATAACTTTTAGCTAATTAGGTAATTACGACTCCATTAATTCCATCATTTATGCAATCTTAACATAATTAAATTAGCACCAAAAAGTTTGCAAGTTTGGATGACACAGTTAATTTAACTTGTTAGATTAAAATCATATTGACATTTAAAAAAATTATTGAATCATAAATAAGGGTGCACTCTGTTAGATTTATTTGTTTTTAGGGATCATTTTAGGATCATAATCTTGGAATTATAACCCAGATAGATAATCTCACCTTCTATATGTCATATATAATCTCATAATATTCGTATGAACTATATCCTAATTTTAGCTAATATCCACCATCAAACACTTAAGAAAATTTAATGCATTGATTCATTACATTGTTTATTGCATTAAAAATAAAGGGTTGTATCTCTATTTGTAAAGAACTACAGAAAATAAAATATAAGAAAGTATACTGTTTTCCTTATAGATACTAAACTAAAAGGAAACAAATATTCTGTAATTAATGTAGATCTTAGACTACTAAATCCTAAGAACTTACCTCCATATTCTTTTACAATAATCTAGATTGTTGTTATCCTTTCAAGCTACCACTAACTTGAAACATAATTAACTCAGAAAATTTTTAACCTCAACAATGCTTGAGATTATTGTGCAAGAATTAGGAGAATGTGTAGTTTTAATTCTTTAATTAGGAGAATGTGATTAAATGTAATATTGTTAGAAGTTTGTTAAGGTAGTTAAGGATAGTTACAAGTTTGTTAGATATTGTTAGAAGGTGGTTAAGAGTTAATTAGATATTTTAGTATGTGTGTATATATACACATATCATTTGTATACATTGTAATTGTATTCATTTGCTCTTACAAGATAATAGAATTTCACCTCTCTTCTCTCATCTTTCTCTCGCTCATTGTCTCTCTCACCATCTTTTCTTCCATTCTTCATCTATTTCTCCTCTTTGTATTCACTCTCTTCTTTTCCTTTATTTATCAATCAATATGTAATCATCATGGTATCAGATCACTGATAAAACGATTCGACATTGGAGTAATTTTGCATGCAATCTGTGAAGATCGATCATGAGTTAAATCTTACAAAATTGAAGATCGATCTATAAGGATTTGAAATTTACAAGATCGAAGATCAATTAAGAGTTGAAATTTACAAGATCAAAACTCGATTTGTAAGTTCAAGTGAATTGAAGAATTTTTCCCCCTGTTGTTGTTGCATGCGATCGACAGAGTAGTAATAAGGAATAGAATCTGCTAAATCAGTTTTCTATGATGGTTGTTGTTGTCTATGTTTACTTCTTCTGTTGTTAAGAGGTAGAATCGATTTTATCATTAGTAAACATATAAACTACAAGGAGTAATGGAGAGTTTTGGAGGGGATGAAGTTACTGAAAGCACAACAGTAAATGTGAATATTGATCATAATCATCCTCTATATCTCTTTTCTTCGGATGCCCCTGGATCTTTGTCTGTTGGGATTGTGTTGAGTAGAATGGACAACTATACACTATGGAGTAGAGTTATGAAACTAGCTTTATTAGGAAAGAACAAAGTAGGATTCATTGATGGATCTGTGAAGAGATCTCTTTTTCAAGGAAATCTGGCCAAACTATGGGATAGATGCAATGCAATAGTGGTGTCATGGTTGATGAGGAATGTGAGTAAGAATCTGCTCACTGGAATGATGTTCAATTCAGATTCTCATAACATATGGGAAGAGTTGAGGGAAAGGTTCGACAAAGTAAACATTTTAGAGCCTTTCTTCACCTGCACAAAGAGATATTTACTATGAGGCAGGGAACATTGTCTGTTTCAATGTACTATTCTAAACTGAGAGATCTCTAGGATGAATACGATTCCATCATTCCAATCCCATCCTATTTTCCAAAGTCCAAAAATTTTGTTGATCATCTGCAGTATCAAAGACTGTTGTAGTTTTTGATGGGATTAAATGATAACTATAGCCAGGCCATGAGTCAAATATTAATGATGCAACAAGTGCCAAGTCTGAACCAAGTGTATGCTATGATGAACCAGGAAGAAAACTAGAGGATGTTGGTAGGCACAAGTAGGATAATGTAGGAACAAATTGAATCCTCTGCTATGTTCATAGCTAAGAATAAAAGTGGTAGAAGTGGAAATAGAGGAATGAAGCATAAGAAACCATATAATCCAAGTGCCTCATGTGACTTCTGTCATATGAAAGGACATTGGAAAATAGATTGTTTCAAACTTATGAAGTGTGATTTCTGTCATAAAATAGGACACAAGTAGGATGATTACTACAAGCTAAATCGATACCCTGAAGATTTCAAAAGTAACAAGGGTAAGAAAGCATATGTAGTGACAGGAGGCAACTCACTGTTTGAAGACACTGGACATGAGAATGTAGCACATTATGGCATGAATCATAGTTCTGGATAAGGATTTATGCAACAACACAACACACAATTTGTGGAGCATAATGATCAAAGAATGCAGACATCAGTTCAACTTACACCAAGACAGCACCAACAACTTGTCAACCTGCTTAACAATCACAAAAATACTGATATTAGTGCAAATTTGGCAAGTAAGTGTGTCTTTGATTCAAAGAAAATCTTAAAATGAATTATAGATACAGGAGCTACTAATCATATGACTAGTGACCAGAAATATTTACATGACAAACAATTGACAAAGGGAACAGGAAAGGTGCAGTTGCCTACTGGAGATTCTGCTAAGATCTCTCGTATTGGTGATCACCACATATGAGGAGGTGATGTTCTTAGAGATATCTTATGTGTGCCAACATTCAAATTCAATTTAATGTCAGTATCAAAATAACTAAGTTGCAGTGTCAATTTCTTCCCAACGTATTGTGTATTTCAGGATCTCTCATCTGGGAAGGTCAGGGCGATTGGTAATGAGGAAGATGTAGTGTACATACTGTGTTCAGGAACTCAAAATAAAGGGAAAGAAATGGACAGTTGCTTGTCAGCATCTCAACATGTAGATACAACAATCTGGCATCAGAGGTTATGTCACGTGCCTTTGAGTGTCTTAAGGAAAATACCATGTATTCTGAAATACAATGTTATTTATACTTTGAATAACTGTCAAGTGTGTCCCCTAGCTAGACAAACTAGAATTTCCTTTCCAGTCAGTACTAGTAGAACATCAAGACCATTTCAATTATTGCATATGGATGTTTGAGGACCTTATAAAACTAAAACATACAATGGAATGAAGTATTTCCTGACTATTGTGGATGATTACTCTAGATGGACATGAATTTTCCTAATGAGACTAAAGTCTGATGTTTCAACACTACTCAAACATTTTTTTTGTTGAAGTTAATACATAATTTGAGATCAGAATAATAAGGTAAGATCTGATAATGACACAGAATTATTTAACTACAATTGCAAGGAGTTGTTCTTACAACATGGTATAATACATGAGAGTTCCTGTCCATACACACCACAACAAAATGGTGTTGTGGAAAGGAAACATAGACACATATTGGAAACAACATGAGCTATTTAAATACAAGGTGGTATTTAAATACTTGATGCGCGATTTATGCACACACTTAACGCAAGTGCACGTGTCGTGACAAGTAATATAGTCTAGGTAAGACCGAATATCGTCCTCAGGGACTGGTTTTCAAGTACCGATTATCAATCCTATGGTATCTATTTGGTTAACGTTAATTGATTGGGATTCTAAACTAATAATGCAGGAAATAAACTAATTATAAAAATACTTTGATTTAAATCAGTTATGATGGAGAATTAGGGCTTCCAAGATCATCAACTATCCACTCTATTCAATCCTTAATACAATTAGACTCACTTCTTCTTCTACGTTAAGATAGCAGGTTAACTAGACCGTTTTATACTCCTGTTAAGGTAATATAAACACTCAACCCCAATGGAGAACCCTTCTACCTTTCGGTGACAAGATTGACTACAAAGGAGGATTAAGAGCAATAACCTATTAAGCTACACAAGTATCGGGGTACTTTCGCCCACGATTTAACCTATGTTTATTCAACTATAGCATATTCACAATCTCCCTTCGGCTTTCGATTAGAAATCATATAAGTGATGATAACTAGTGATCAATTAATTATCGAGCAATCAAAACAACTATTGAATAAATCTTAAATAAGTGAAGAAGAAACCAAACTAATATATTAATTCATGAATAGAGTTTCAAGTGAATCACAAGGAAATCCCTAATAAAGTAATTAGCTCCTAGTCATAGTCACGCTAAGAACTAATACAATCTTCATACATGAACTGAAATAATTAAAGCAAAAAGAAAGAAAAGAAAATACTCAAGAACGAGTCTCCAAGCCTTCTAGCATCCAAAGATTGTGTTGTGAAATATTTACAAGATGGAATGGTGGATGGAGAATGAGATGGGTTGGTGGATGGAATGTAGGATGGATGATGTAGAATGTAGAATGGTGAATGAATTCTTCTAATGATGTAGAGACTATTTATAGACCAAGAATCCTTTTGGTAAATGATTAGGGATTATGTAAGTAGGAAAAACTATTAGAATCCTTTTAGGTAAATGTTTTAAGGTAGGAAAAGTTATCCCTTTAGGTAGGAAAAATTATCCATTTAGGACTTTGAAAACATGTCAAATTTGGTCCAGAATCTCAAAAATCCCGCGTCGCAAGATCGCTTTGCAGATCGGCGCCACGACACTAAAAAACTGCGACTTTTGAACTTCCAGCGCCACGCTGCTACAGCGCCAGCGGCCGGTGACGTTCAGTGGATTCCGCTGCCGTCCTTTTTCCGTCCGGACTTTGTCTGATCTCCTCTATAATTTCTGGAACTTCTTAGACTTCATTTCTTGTCCCTTTTAGTGTGCAATTCCATCTCATTTATGCTCATTTCATCTCCTTTTCGCCATTTCTCCATTTCTGACCGCTGTGACACAAAAGAAAGGGAAACGACCCTAATACTTTACTAAACATAAATGAAATGAGTAAAATACTAACTAAAAATGACTCAAGAGGTGTATATAGAATACACCGATCACCTATCACTCTTAGATGAGTAAGTGATGGTTTACCAGATAGATTTTGGAGTATGTGTATAGAAGGTGTTGTGTATGTCATAAATAGAATTTCATCTACTGCCATAAATAATAAGTCACCATTTGAGATGTTGTATACAAAAACATCATCACTTACTCATCTAAGAGTGATAGGTTGTCTTTATTTTGTAACTATTTTAACTAACCAGGACAAATTTAGTCCAAGATCTATAAAGGCAGTGTTACTTGGCTATGGGTCAGTACAGAAAGGTTACAAACTTTATGACATGAAAAATAGTTCATTTTTATGAGCATGGATTTGGTATTCATAGAGACAATATTTCCTTTCAAAGGAATTACATATGAAGACATTGATCATATCAAATCACATTAACATTTTTGTTATGATGATTTAGTTATGGTTCATCACCAAAATACATGTCATGGAGTTCAAGAAACTGTTAATCTAGTAGATCATAACTCTACTCATGATCATGAGAACCATCACACAGAGGACAACACATATGATAGTACATATGTTACTACATAAATCTCAGGAAGTGATACTATGAAGTCTGCAAGAATTAGCAGACCTCATATCTGGCACAAAGACTGTGTCACTACACATGGTTCTCCTAATTGTCTATACTATATATCTAATGTGATTGATTACACATGTATGTTATCTCAGTATCAAAGTTTTGTGGCCAAGGTCTTTTAAGACACTAAACTACAGAACTACTTGGCAGCTGTAAATGATAAGAGATCGGTTGAAGCTATGAAGACTGAGATCAAAGCTCTAGAAGACAATGTCATATGTGAGTTGGTTACATTACCAGGAGGGAAGAAGGCTATTAGCTCCAGATGAGTGTATAAAATCAAGTACAAAGCCACAGGTGATGTGAAAAGGTTCAAAGCAAGATTGGTGGCAAAGAGATACAATAAAAAAAGGACTTGACTACCAATAGACTTTCTCACCATTGATTACAATGAGCATTGTGAGGGCAGTTATTTCAAATGCATGAGCAAAACACTGGGTGATTCAACAAATGGATGTCTATAATGCCTTCCTACAGAGTGATCTCTTTGAGGAAGTTTATATGACAGTCCCTGAAGGTTTTGGAGCTAAAGGAGATAAGACACAAGTGTGCAAATTGTTGAAGTCTTTATATGGTTTAAAACAAGCATCAAGGCAATGGAATATCAAGTTGACCGAGACTCTTGTTTCTGTTGGCTTCCAACAGAGTCACATAGACTACTCATTGTTTACAAAAAGACATGTTGATAGTATTGTGATAGTACTGGTGTATGTTGATGAATTGCTACTTACTGAAAATGATCCAATTCTTATTGAATCCACTAAGGAAGCTATGCAGTCAGCTTTTAAGATAAAAGATCTTGGTGAACTGAGATACTTTCTTGGATTAGAATTTGCAAAAAGCTCTCAAGGTATTCTAATGAATCAAAGAAAATATACTTTGGAATTAATCTCTGACATGGGACTAGGAGGAGCTAAGCCTACTTCTTCACCAATGGACTCAAATGTGAAGTTCACTACTGCTGAGTTTGACATCCATGTTTCACCCACTTCTGAACCAAAATTATCACAGAGTTATGCACTTTTATCAGACCCAAGCAGCTATAGAAGAATGTTGGGCAAATTATTATACTTAACCAATATCAGACTTGATATAACATTTGCAGTGCAATGCTAAAGCCAGTTCATGCATGCTCCTAAGACATCACATATGGAGGCAAGAATGAGGCTGATCAGATACATCAAACAGGCTCCAGGTTTGAGAATACATATGTGCAGTTCTAGTGTGCCTCAACTCAGGGTGTTTTGTGATCGATTGGGCGATCGCTTTAACAATAGGAGATCGCCATCGTTACTTGGTGAAGTATGGTTCATCACCTATATCCTGGAAGTGTAAGAAACAGGAGACAGTGTCTAGGAGCTCAGCTAAGGCTGAGTATAGAGCAATGACATCTTCAGTTGCAGAGGTAATATGATTGTCAGGACTATATCAAGAGCTTGGTGTTGAAGTTCAGCAACCAGTTTTTATATACACAGACAACAAATCAGCCATTCAAATAGCCGCTAATCCAGTCTTCCATGAGAGGACAAAACATATTGACATAGACTGAAATTTCATCAGAGAACATATACAGAAAGGGCAGATCAATACTGTGTTCTTGGCTTCCAATGATCAACCTGCAAATTTGCTTACAAAAGCTCTTGGTCGACTGCATCATCTTCATCTACTATCCAAGTTAGGAATGAAGAATGTCTTCATATCTCCTAGCTTGAGGGGGTGTGCGCAAGAATTAGGAGAATGTGATTAAAATATAATATTGAATTAGGAGAATGTGATTAAATGTATTATTGTTAGAAGTTTGTTAAGGTAGTTAAGGGTAATTACAAGTTTGTTAGATATTGTTAGAAGGTGGTTAAGAGTTAATTAGATATTTTAGTGTGTGTGTATATATACACATATCATTTGTATACATTGTAATTATATTCATTTGCTCTTATAAGATAATAAAATTTCCTCTCTCTTCTCTCATCTCTCTCGTTCATTGTCTCTCTCACCATCTTTTCTTCCATTCTTCTTCTATTTCTCCTCTCTCTTCTTTTCCTTTATTCATCAATTTAATCATCAATTGCAATTTAAATTCCAATACCGTTGGCGATATTTAGAATGCTCATGCAAGCGTACACATCGTTCACAAGTAATATAGTCTGTAAGACCGAATATCGTCCACAGAGACTGGTTTCTAAGTATCGTTCATCTATTTTATGTTATCTATTTGACAATCGATATTTGATTGGGGTTTTTATTTAACTACTAGAATAATTGCAAGATGTAAACCAATAAAGTTGTAATCAGTTATGAATGAATTAGGGCTTTCAAAATCCTCGACTATCCACTTTATTCAATCATTAATGCGACTAGAATGATTCTTCTTCTTCGTTAAGATATCGATTAACTAGACTGTCTTATATTCTGGTTAGGACATATAATCACTCAACCCCAGTGCAGAACCCTTCTATAATTCTATGATAGGATTTACCACATATGAGGATTAAGAACAGTAATCTATAATGCTACACAAGTATCGGGGTACTTTCGTCCGCGATTTTAACCTATGTCTAGTCAATTACAGCATATCTAAATCTCTCCTTTCGGCTTTTGATTCGAAATCATATAGGTTATGATAATTAGTGATCAATTAATTATCAAACATTCATACCAAATATTGACTAAATCTTAATCAAGTGAAGAAGAAATCAAACTACTGCATTAATTCAAGAATAAAAGTTTCAAGCGATTCATAAGGAAAGCCTTAATAGAGTGTTTAGCTCCTAGCCATAGTCATGCTAAGAACTAACACAATATCCATACATAAACTGAATTAAAAACGAAAGAAAGAAAATTACGTAGAACAAAGTCTCCAGTTGTAGCACCAAATCCGCCTTGTGTTGTGTTGTGTTGTAGAATGACCAACCTCCTTCATAGCATTAATCCCTAGGGCTTAAATATTCTCTAATTTTCGTGCCCTATGGACCAATCTGCCCTTAGCCAATTTGTCTTCGGAACTGAAATTTCCCGTGTCGACACCGCGGTTCTGCATATCGGCCGCGTGATCAAACTCCGCAGCCTTCTCAAAGACAAATGGTAATCGCGTGCTGAAAGTCCTGTGATTCCTCGGTAAATATGGCACCGCGGTTCTGCATAGTGGCACCGCGGTGCTGCCTTCTTTCGCTCTGAGCTGTCAACTTTTGTTCTTTTCGTTTCGGGAGCACCTTTTTTGCCCATTTCTCGTTCCTTTTTGTCATTTTGCATTTTTTGCACCGATGTGACTCAAAAGAAAGAAAAATAAATCTACTACTATACTAAACACAACAAAATCGAGTAAAATACCAACTAAAAATGACTCAAAAGACGTATACAAATACGCCTAACAAATACATTCACTGGAAATTTGTGATACAATGATGTATTAATAGATTAATTTGTTTAAACATTACCAAACGTAATGCAACCTATTTGCTTTCCTAGCTTCTCAACTTTGCTTTTCTAGTTTTTAGTTTAGAAGAGTTTGATAATCAAACTCAAACGTCACTACTACATTTCAGACCTAATGCGACGCCCCAGGTAGGTCTAATGCGACGGGCATTGTAGTGTTGTTGCATTAGATGTGGCTAATGCGACGGGTACAAGTTATAATTCATGGTCGTTGCATTAGATAGGCTAATGCAACGGCTCTTATGGTCTAATGCAACGTCCCAACATGGCTGTTGCATTAGCTTATCTAATGCAACGACTCTGGAAGGCTAATGCGACGACACATTCCTTTTAATATCCCCAAATTAGACGACGGTAAATTTCATTTTGTTTTTTACAACAACAAAAGGATCCGAATAAGGAAGAATCTTCTCAAGCAAATGTCTACAAAGAATCAAGGAAAAGAGTTCCAGGGAGAATATAACATACCATCAACGAGAAAACTGAACATAATATTGTGAGTTAACAAATTGTATTATCATATATTTGCGTACTATTGATAATTTTGTAAGACAATGACTTAACATTATATAAATAGGCAAATATAGATGCTATGGAGTCCACCTAACACGGAGAAGGTAGCAACTCTAAGGATCTAGTTCTTTACTCTGAAGTGCTTCAAGACCCCAAAAGCAAAGATCGCTTACGACTTGTCGGAAAAGGTGTGACAAAGACTGATTTGAAGAAAAAAGAGAAAAAATCAGGTTTCATAATTCCGGAGGAATTCTTGCAGAGTATGAAAGCTGAGTTAGTGCAACAACTTGCACCGACTGTTGCATCAGTGATTATATCACAACTTCAAGAAGCTAATCCTGGAATAAATCTTGTGATTCCTTCTTTTGTGAGTCCATCAATTCCAAATGATTCGTCTAGTGCACCGCATGTCAGTGAACCAAATGAGCAATCTCCTGGGACAACTAATCAGATAATTTTTGTGTTTCTCTTCTTTTCAACACATAGTAATATTCTGGAGCTTGAAATTTTATATATTATTATACTGTGAAATTATATGTTTTTTATATGAGTAAACTACATTGAAGTTATTATTTATAATGTTTTGGCTAGTCTATCATTTTTTTACTTATGACTATTCTTTATGTTAATTTATAAGAGTCTGGTGAGCTAAATGGAGAAGAAACCTAGCAATCTAACAAATGTATGTATGGGCGGAGGCTTATGTGTAGATACTTTTGTGAACAATTATTTTGTAATATGTCCTAAGGGGTCTAATATTGTACATTTGTGAACAATTAGTAATACAATCCTTTTTTTAAAATTATTTTTCTCTTTAATTATTTATTTTGCAATATTGTGAGCTAATCCTTTTGTAATATTGTACATTTTGTAATTTGTGAACAATCTAGCAATCAAACAGGTGCACATCTAATGCGACGACTGTACCTGGCCGTTGCATTAGGTGTTCTGGCCGTCGCATTAGGTGGTTAAATAACCCTCAAAACTGTCGAATATCTAATGCGATGGCTCTGCCTGGCCGTCGCCTTAGGGGGTGGGAGCCGTTACATTAGATATGAAGCTAATGCAACGACTAATTACATCCGTCGCATTAGCTTCATATCTAATGCAACGGCTGGACAGGTGTCACATTAGGCTCTTCAGGTCGTTGCATTATACCTAATGCAACGCTAGGAGATGTCATGTCTCCTAGCCGTTGCATTAGGTCTAATGCAACGACCATAAAGGCCTAATACGACGAGAATGGAGCGTTGCATTAGCTGAGTCATGTAGTAGTGCGTAATAAGGATGGTTATATTGTGCAAATAAACTTTCATAACATCATTAAATTATGCATCTTGATTGTAAATGTATACAATATAAATTTGTGTGTAATCATTAAAACCAATGTTAATTCAATATGTGTAGAATATTAAATTATGATAATCAAATAAATAGTTAGCTTTAACGAAAGAATATCAAATTTTCTTACTTTTTATCACATGTTGCATACACTACATTGTTAAAAAATGCTCGATGTCTTTTTATCATTTTCCATCAACATGTTTTATAGATATATATTAGTAGAAATTCCATATTGTATATTCAAACTAAAAAAATAAGTAACTAACAAGGTTTCTTATGAAGCGGTGATTTTGTTTTTAATTCTTAATCAGATATCTCAAATTTGAATTTGAAATACAAAATTGATTTTGTTAAGGAGCTTTTTAGTTTTTTTTTGTTGACGGCGAACAGCGCCGCTTCTTCGAGCGCAGTGGTAAACCCCGGATCGACGCAATAGTCGCAAACCACGCCACCGCTTAAACCACACTGACAAGCCAGTGTGAGACTCCCAAGAGGCGGCGCAGTCGACATTACCCAGGGTTTCGAACTTGTACTGCCTCTCCCACACCACCTAACGGCGATACCCTCCGCCAAGATCAACCTGCCTGGCTTCAGATTTTTAGTTAGTACTCCAATATAAAATATTTTGGCTTCTTCAATATAGGTATCGGACACAAAGGAAAAATTGAAAGAATAAGTTCTACTAATTTCTAAATGTAAAAATGAATATTAGTCCTTTTTTGTGAGAGAATAATAATAACAATAGATTATCCATAAATATACATAATTTCCTTCAAATTACGTTGGTTACTCTTGTCTTTTTCTTTTTCTTGGTTTTGGATCCCACCAAATGCCTCAGATCTAACGCACGTAGGGTCAATATCGTCATTTCTAAATCACCCTCGTTGTAATTTCTACTCCATTTTCTCCTCCGCCGTGCACCGCCGTACAAATGACGAAATTACCCCTCCTCCTCTTCGTCGTCGTTTTCCTCTCCCTGACTTCATTCACCTTGGCCGAAATTAAAAAACTCAAAATCCGATCCGATAACCGACCCATGATCCTCTTCGAACGATTCGGGTTCACACATACAGGCCAAACGTCCATTTCTGTTTCCTCCGTTTCCGTTATTTCCACCTTATCTTCACCTGATCCTTCCCGCTTAGGATTCTTTCTCCTATCTGAAGAATCCCTAATTCAAGTCCTAATTGAACTTCAACAAAACCCTAATTTCTGTGTCCTTGATTCCAATTTCATTCAAAGTTTATTCACTTTTCGTGATCTTTCTCCTCCACCTAAATCGTCGTTTGATCGAGCTTATCCTGTTACTTCACCTAATGAATATTCTCTATTTTTCGCCAATTGTGCACCCGAATCGAAGGTTTCGATGGATGTAAGGACCGAGCTTTATAATCTCGATGGTCGCGTTAAGGATTATCTATCTGCAGGTTTTAATCTATTACCTACTTTTTATTTTTTGATCTCATTTTGTTCTCTCACTTCATTATTTTATTTTCTTCCTGCTATTACTGCTTATTATTACAAGGTCTACCTACACTCTACCCTCTCAAGACCCCACCCGGTGGGATTAGTATGTTGTTGTTATTTGTGGGTTATTTTGCGTTTTTGGCTATATGGATATACACCCTCCGTCCCAAATTAATTGTCATATTCCACATGGTGCAGTTGCAAATTAGCTTACCGCGGACATGATATATAGGAGAATAGGAGGTTGTGGATGACACAAATTAGGATGAGAGACTAGTAGGGTTGTCTCACATATTCTTCTTTATTTACTAGTAGTTGTAGTATTTTTTTTATGTAGTTACTTGTCCTTTGACTTTTGTTATTATTTACTCTCTTGTTCTTCGCTTAACATACTATTGTGTTGTTGTCGCTCTTTCCTTGTTCTTATTTTGACTTGCTTTGTTATTGCTTTATTCTGTCTATCGGAAACAACCTCTCTACCTCTCAAGGTAGGGGTAAGGTCTGCGTACACTCTACCCTTTCCAGACCACACTTGTGGGATTACACTGGATATGTTGTTGTATTCCACTTTTGGAGAGTCAAATTATATTAACTTCGATCAACATTTTAAAATATAATTTTACATCATATTGGCATGAGAAAAATTACAACGGTTGTATTTTTGGTATAGTTTTTTAACATATCAATTTTAAAATATTATGTTGATTTGTTCCAATTTAGCTTCGAAAAATAGTCAAATTGACTCTCGAAAAGATAAACATAACAACTAATTTGGGACAGAGGGAGTATATCTGTTTAAAGAATGGGAAATATGTGCATTTGATCAAGTGAGTTTCCATCATAAGGCTGCAAAAATATGATAGTGAAAGGGTCCTTTCGGTTTGGTATGGCGAAAATGTTTTCCAGAAAAATGTTTTCCTTGATGTGATCATTCCCGGAGCTTACTTGAATTGTGAAAACCTTATATTTTGTTTGATGAAATCAGTTTTCATTGTTTGTTACCTTGAATTGTGAAAACAAAAGTTTTCCTTGATGAAATTTGTTTGATTACTTGAATTGTAAAAAAAACTAAATATTTTCCTTGATGATATCATTTTCCTATGCTTGAATTCTGAAAATGCTTTTTACAAGGTAAATGTTTTCCATCAAACTGGGGATAGTAACTTGGTTAAACTTTAAAGTCATTTATTTTACAAATATCGAACTCTTACTCCATATTACTTGTTTCAGTTGTTAACCTTTAATATTCAAAAGTATGATGAAAACACTATCCTTATGCCCCCTCATTCTTAAAAAACTTAATCCGTATACCCTATAATTCTAGTACAATTAGCATATCTCGCTTACTTTTATATCAATCAAACACTGGAAAATGATCAGAAAAATGATTTCCCCAAGAAAACATTTTTTTATGGAAATTCTTTCCTTATAACAAAGATAATGCTCTAAGTTTTTATGAAGAAACTTTTTTTCTTGATGAAGAACAAAAAATACTCTAATACTTACTAACTTGTCATTTTTCAAATAAAAAGCAAAAATTTGCAAAAATAGGATACTTTGAGGCTGGTGTGTAAATTTTGTCCCCAGTTTTAAAAGCTTTGCAGATATAAGACCAAGCGGAAGTTATGTCGGCGTGGGTTATAACTTGTTCAAACTTATGCCGGCCCGGCATATTTGAGCAAGTTATGCCTAGCTGACCTACTCTTGCAAAACTTGCTTAAAGGAGGACAAAAGTTAAATAGCAGTCTGAAATGATCTTATTTGTGCAAATCGCGCAATATTATGATAACATGAACAACCTATATTGGTGGAAATAATCATAATGCGGTACCCACTGTGTATTTTCCATCTCTCTGCATATCCTACTTCTCATTTCTTCCCCTTTCTGCAGGTCTTACTCAGTTGCCCACTTTGTATTTTTTGTTTGCCTTGGTTTATTTTGGCTTTTTGGCGGTCTGGGTGTTATTTTGTTTGAAGAACAGGACATCTGTGCATAGGATTCATGGACTTATGGCACTTTTGGTTGTAATGAAGGCGTTGAATTTGCTTTTTGCTGCTGAGGATAAGCATTATGTTAAGGTTACTGGAACTGCACATGGATGGGATGTGTTGTTCTACATTTTCCAGTCCATGCGTGTGGTTTTGCTTTTCACTGTTATCGTTTTGATTGGTACTGGGTGGTCGTTCTTGAAGCCGTTTTTGCAAGAGAGGGAAAAGAAGGTGTTGATGATTGTGATTCCGCTTCAGGTTTTGGCTAATGTTGCTTCGGTTGTTATTGGTGAAACGGGTCCTTTTATTAAGGATTGGGTGACATGGAATCAGGTCTTTTTGATTGTTGATATCATCTGCTGCTGTGCTATTATTTTCCCCATTGTGTGGTCGATTAGGTCGTTGAGGGAGACTTCCAAGACCGATGGAAAGGCAGCAAGGAATTTGGCAAAGTTGACTCTTTTCAGGCAGTTTTATATTGTGGTGATTGGATACTTGTACTTCACAAGGATTGTGGTTTTTGCATTGAGGACAATTTCAGCTTATAAGTACCAATGGGTGGCATACTCTGCTGAGGAAATAGTGAGCCTAGCTTTTTACATTGTCATGTTTTACATGTTTAGGCCAGTGGAGAGGAACGAGTACTTTGTCGTTGATGATGAGGAAGAAGAGGCTGCAGCATTGGCTCTTCGGGATGAGGAGTTTGAGCTGTGATTTTGAAATATGGCGGCTGCTCTCTTCCCGCCATTTTATACGGTTCTCATCCTAACACTGAGTTTTACTGGAATGATAGTAGGTTTACCGGGATGAATTACAATTCACTGTTGTTGTTTGGAATCACAATACAGCCATTTATTTTTGTATAATGGAATTCTGATGTCATGGAATTGTTATATAAACTTCATTTTTTCAGGCCTTATCATGATTCCGTTCCACCTATCCCTTTTGTTGTCTTTCCTAGGCTTCTCCTGACTAACTTGCTTATTTTTTTAGGCTTTAGCTAGAATGGCAATGTGCAGTATTTCCTGTTCTGTCTTTTGTTGTTTCAGCGGAAAAGGCCTAAACTGTCCCTGAATTATTATTTTTGGTACAATAATACACTCCATCCACTTTTTGGGCCATAAATACCCGCGCCATCAAAATACTCGTATTTTTAACGGCTCCTTCTGAAATTAAAATTAATGAATTTATTTATTACGTGGCACGATTCTATTAGCTAATTTTGTAATGATCCTAATTAATTAAATAAAATTTCAACCTAACCCGGATCCATCTAAGAGCCTTACCCGCCTAAAATCCCCATTTAACTAAGAAAATAAACCTCAATTTTCATTTTATCAATTGTTCTATATCTGATTTGGTCATAATGTTAATCGTCTTCTTCGTTGAACTCGACTTCATAATCGATCCTAACCACCTTAATCCAACTTGAGAGAACTCCCAAAATTGAAATACAACTTCATAATGATGCTAAGAACAATAATCTGAATCACCCACTTCAAAATAAGCAATAAATTATGGATCGAAAATTTGGAATTTCCATTACATGTTCATCCAAGCTTCAATGGTGTTCAACATATTTTAAAATCAGATTTTTTTTATCAGTATTCAGCTGATTTACAATGAATTTTAAGTTTCAAATACAACACCAATCAGCTTAAGCTCAAAATCACACATTTACTAAGATCAGATTTATTATCTACTGATTTGGGATTCAAGAATTTCGAATCTGTTTAGGGTTCTGTTTAAAGTTGTAAGTTGTTGAATCTTTGAGTATTACCATCTTTGAGGTTATTTGGTTTGACCTAACTTAATTTAGTTGTTGATTTGATGAATAAGATGGAAAAAAATTGAGGAAACCATTGAAACTCCATTTCTGTACCCGAAGGATATCGAATCTCAATTCAAAATTTGAGAACTAAAGTTTGTAGGTTACACATTGTTAAAATCGTATGAAAAATATTGTACTTCAGTTTAGATTTACTTACTAATTTAGTATCACCATTGTAGGGTTTGAAAAATCTTGAAGAACACCCAAATGGGTATGTTATGGATCCATGAGAAATGGGGCTTTAGGAGGGGCAAGTATGACTCTTAGATGAATCCGGGTTGGGTTGAAATTTTATTTAATTAATTAAGATTATTACAAAATTAGCTAATAAAATTGCGCCACGTAATAAGTAAATTAATTAATTTTAATTTAAGAGGGAGCTGTTAAAATTTAAAAATAAGGATATTTTAGAGCTAAAAGATTGTTGGCGGGGGTATTTTTTACCCGAAAGGTGGATGGCGAATATTATTGTATAAAAAATGATAGTTCAGGGACATTTTAGGCCTTTCTCCGTTGTTTCAATTATATTCTCTAGATGACTTGTGTTTCTTGTTCTGCCTTCTTTTGTTTCAATTATACTCTCAATGACTTTAGGATGCACTGGAGTATGTGTGAATTACAATGTGGTTACAAGAAAATGAGAACGTAAGTAACAACAATGGTTACAATCTGAAATTAAGAATAAAATAATCTATTATAAAAGATTTATTGAGTCGGGAGTTAGCATCATGTCTTTAAGACTAGGAATGGCAGTGGGTATAATTTTATTGATTTCGCACCGCACCCACCCCAGTTGGAACGGGTATGGTATAACTTTGGCAGGTAATAGACGGGTATGGGTATTGAAAATGTACCCGCCACGGATAGACGGATAGATGGTCGATTTGCAGTTAGCCCACCTCCTCCGCCTACCCACCCGCCTACCTGCCCCATAAGTCCAATAATATTTGTAGGCTTGTAGGTATCCGTAAGCCCAGCCCAATATCAATAATTAATAAGTGAGTACTGAGTAGGGTTCTTCATCACTCACTCTTTTACGCCTTCACTTCTCAGCAGCCTTCACAAATCACAGCTGATTAGCTTATCTGATTTTTAATATCTGATTTTTACCATGTTATGACTGCTGGTGTGCCACTTTACGTGGCTATGATACTAACTTATGGTTCTGTTAAATGGTGGGAAATTTTCTCACCTGACCAGTGTTCTGGAATTAACAGATTTGTAGCACTTTTTGCTGTTCCTTATACTATGAACTTAAGGTTCATTGTTGCTGACACTTTGCAGAAACTTATTGTTCTTGAGGCTCTTGCTGTTTGGGCTAATTTAAGTAAAAGGGGTAGTTTAGAATGGAGTATAACACTCTTCTTTATTAGCTCTTCCAAATACTTTAGTTATGGATATTCCTTTGTTAAAGGGAATGTATGGGGATTTTCTGGGAGTTTAATGGTGCAAATAGTTGTGTTACAGTGTATTTGGTACACTTTGATGCTTTTTATGTTTGAATTTAGAGGTGCAAGAATGTTAATTTCTGAGTAATTTCCACATACTGCTGGATCAATTGTCTCTATCCATGTTGATTCTAATATCATGTCATTATATGGTAGACAAGTTTTGGAAACTGAAGCTGAATTAAAAGATGGGAAACTTCATGTGATTGTAAGAAAATCAAATGCTTCAAGGTCTGATATATTTTCAAGAAGGTCACAAGGTTTTAATTCTACTACTCCAAGGCCATCAAATTTGACTAATGCTGAGATTTACTCGTTGCAATCTTTAAGAAATCCAACTCCAAGAGGGTCTAGTTTTAACCATACTGATTTTTACTCAATGGTTGCTGGTGGTACTGGGAGGAACAGACGGGTATTGGCGGGTGACGAATATCCACTTGGGTGGTGGAGCGGGTGTGGATTTAAGAATATATCCGCCTATGCGGATATGGATGTTGGCGGGTATAAAATTTTCTGGAGGATACGGGTGTGGGGTACCCCGCACCTGCCCCACCCAATTGTCATCCCTACTTAAGACAATATTGCCCCGTATGTATTCTTTTACGATGGTTAACAACTTGTTTTCCAAGATAAAACAACAACAACAAACACTTGAGCAGAAGAGACTACAATGTTTACTAAAAAGAAAAATCTTTTAAGTGTGAAAGAAAACTAGAGAGGAAGAAATATTCAAAAACAATTTGATTGCAAGTGTGTTCTTCAAATTGAGCCAAGAGCCTCAATTTATAGTGTGTGTAAGATGACCTCTCATCTAGCCAACTAATGACAATCAATGGCCATGTAATGACATTTATTGAGAGGTGTTATTCATCCAAATAATGGCTGAATTCAAGTGTCAAGTAAAGGAGGATCAATGCTCCAAAACCAGCCCAAAAGTTAGAAACTTTTCGTCATCCGTCGACTATTCTGCCTCCGAAGAGCCGCGGCGCCAAACTTCTAGTGACTGAATAGTGATCAAGCGTCGCGGCCCTTCACGGTTCCGCGGCGATTTCCGACTCGTTTCACATTTTACACATCGTACACTTCTTCCTTTATTTACCAACGTGAAACACTCGTCATTTGACCAATAACCGTCTATCATTTCATGTCTTAAACATTTTGTTTACGTACCAATATCTCTTTCACTAAGGAAATTTACGATCATTGGTACAACGTGTGCACGTGTGTGAAAGAGATAGGTTAAACTTTATTTCACGTTTAATAAATTTCCAACAATCCCCTCTTGAAAGAGATTTTGGCGCACTCATAAGGTGTCTTTCCAACAATCTTTCGGCGGATTGATGTTGCATCTGGATAGGTAGTCGTGACTTTAAACTTTTCATAGTAGAATACCATCATGTCTCTGAAGTTCTCTTTGAAAGAAAACAGAAGTCTTTCTGTATGTATGTTAATTGTGATTAGGGGTGGCAGATGGGTTATTTGTGTTAAGGATGAGCGAGTCAAGATGGATTGAATCAATAGATAGACCAATGTTCAACCCTGCTCAAATCTTGTTTGGGCTAGGATGAGCGGATCAAAATAGGCTAAATGATGGGTCATAACTATATATTATTTTATTTTTTTAATTTTTAAATTCTAGTATTTATTTTCGATAATATAAACTAAATTCAATTTAAATATGTAATATAATAATATAATATATAATTTAGTTGTATATATTAAAATTGAAACTTGAAAGTTAACTTTTTATTTTATAGTTTATAACTTTATACTTTATTATAGATTATAACTTTATACTTTATAGTTTATAACTTTATAGTTTATATTGTAAATTTGTAATTATAATTTTATTAATTTATTAGATTAGTAGATATAAGTCATATAACTTATAAGTAATAACTAAATAGATAGTAAAATTAAAATTAATGATAAGATGTAAACTTTTGAACTTTCATAACGTTAATAAGTAATAATAATTTTATTTACATATTATGATCCTGATCTCGTGCTTTGCTAAAATGCACTTCGCCACCGGTTGAGATGACACATTGCAACATAATAAAATTGCATCTCATCGCAAGATCGGCTGTGTTTGGTTGTTGTGTTAAAAAAGTGCATATGTCTAAAGATTCTTCTTCATCGCCATCATCATCAATCCTCGCAGACACAGTCTAAACAACTGCAAACTAGAAGGAATATTAGTAATGGTGTGGTTGGTGTCGTATGTAGCATAATATTCATATAATGTTGTTAAATTAGTATCGTTTATTTATGCAATCAAATGAAGATGGAGTTTACTGTCCACCTATTTCCATATAAGTATATAAACTAAATATTAGATTATGACATAGGAAAAAATATTTTTAAACTTTTCAAACATCATTTGATTTTAAACCATAAAGTAAATAGGAAATTTATTTATATGAGCTAAAAGCATTACAAATGGGTGTAATAAGATCAAAATTTTAAAAGTTCACCAATTGATTTCCAATCCAATGTCTGGCGGTTAACATATACATTATTCTCTTTACAATGCGCATTTGCAGCATGTTATGGGTCTTTATACTTATAACATTCTTTTAAAAATAAATAAGTATAATTAATTTAGGTCTCAAATTAAATTGTTTACATTTTTCTTTAAATTCTATAATTCTATTTTTCCTATTATTACCTGAATAACTCCAATATCTTTTGACAAGTTTTATTTCAGTGAAAATAAATCAAGACCACTTTTAACAATTAAATTATAAATATACATGAAATATATCGAGTATTTTATTATAAAGATTATATTTTAAAACAAATAGTTTTATATTTTCTGACTTTGATCCTCGCCATACGCAAAAGCAATATCCGTTTTCCATTTTAAAATTTTCATCAATCCAATGACAAGTAATTGTTAAATAATCATAAAATAACATAATCATTATGAAGTCTAAAAATATCGGCTCTAGTAGTACTCTGAGAACACCTTTAAAAAAGGATTATATACTCTTTGAATATATGTAATTAAATATAAAAGGCAAACAACCTATGTTTATAAGTTCTCCCACAAATATTACATTTAACTCTACTATATCATAAAAGAGCCACACTTTACCTTTTTTCTTGCTCACGTTTTCGGTAAAGGGGAGGACCTACGACTACCACAATATTATCTAATTGAGCGTTATCACATTCATTATCTTCCAAAATCTTTTGATCATAATCTATATTTTGATTAGATGATGAAGAACCGTAAAGACATTATAAAATATTTAAATAATCAACAAATAAATATGAAAATTTAATAAAATAATTAGAGAATGAAACGAGTGTACCAAACTTGAGTTCGATTTCAATAGAAACTCGGCTCAAGTCTTTTGAATTTGAAAACTAATAATATTAATAACTTGAAAATTGATAATAAAGATGATTAAGAGAGTATGAGAAATTGAGAATAAGAGAATTGAGAGAAATGTTGTGTGATAAAAATGAAGAAAATGTAGAGAATTTATAGATTTTTAAAAAATGGAATTAAAATAAATAATAAAACAAAACAAAAACAAAAAAATATATATATATCTATTTTGACCGGCTTGATTTTTTTAATTTTTTTTCTGCCCCGCCCCGGTCGGCCTTAGTTAACCGGTGAAAACTAACTCATTTTCGCCTTGCCTAACCTTAGGTCTTTTAAATAATAGTCATAACCCAACTTGACTCATTACATTTACAAATTTAAACTTTCATTCTATGATTTAATTTTTACATATATTTATTTTTAAAATACTAATAGTATTTGATATTGGTGTTGTTTTATGTTTTGTAATTGTAAATAGGATTCGATAATTATCATGTTATGAGTTGTGCTATATTTAAAATTTCTCTTATTTTCTTTAAGTGCAACTTTCAAGATAAATAAGATTTAGTTATTACTTTACCTTGTATTAAAATTTTAAAAAGAAAAATCAATATGTAAGTGTTAATTTATATCACAAGTAGTTACATATAATAGGAAGCCAAAATTCGTCAAATAAATATTAGAAGGGTTTCCTTGACCCCGAGGGAGGTAGGAGAAGTTTTCTTATTTATTATAAAAAAATTATAAAATAAAATAAAAATATATAAAGTAAAAACTCAAGTGGTGGGGTAAGGGGAAGAAAATTTTCATTTTTTTTTATAAAAAAAATATGAAATAGAATTTTGAGGATGAGTAAAGCAAGTGGAGTTAGGGGGATAGGTGGAGTAGGACCGAGGGTGGGATAAAATATTTTATATTTTTTATAAATTTTTATAAAATTTAAAAAATATGAAATAAAAATTTGAGGATGGGGGTAAGACAAGTGGGAGGAGAAAAAGTTTCATTTTTTATAATTTTTATAAAAGTAAAAAAATATGAAATAAAATTTTGAGAATTAAGGTAAGCCAAGTGGGGTTGGGGGGGGGGGGGGTTAGGTGGTGGAGGAGGAGAAAAAGTTTCATATTTTTATAAAAGTAAAAAATATGAAATAAAAATGAAGTTCATGGGATCATAAATTTATGTCTCTAAAGTTCTCTTTGAAGAACAAAAGTCTTTCTGTATGTATGTTAATTGTGATTAGGGGTGACAGATGGGTCATTTGTGTTAAAGATGAGCGGGTCAAGATGGATTGAATCAATATATAGACCAATGTTCAACCCTTCTCAATAGATAGGCGTAAGGAATAACTAAAGTAATAAGCAGAAATAAACTAAAAAGGATAATACTCGGAGTTTAACTCAATAATGAAGGTAATTAGGGTTTCCAATCTCTTCGACTATCCACTATATCACTCGTTAATGCACGACCAATGATTCTTCTTCTTATTAAGATAGCAGGTTAACAGAGATATTCTATATTCCGGTTAGGACATATAAAAACTCAACCTAAGTGAGAATTTTCTATATTTCTATGATAAATTCTACCACATAGGAGGATTAAGATTAATAACCTCAACGCTACACATGCAATCGTGATACTGTCGTTCAAGATTAAACATATGTCTAATCAACTATAGCATATTCAAATCTCTCTTTTCAGATATCGATTTGAAATCATATAAGTAATGAAAACTAATGGTCAGTTAATTATCATTCAATAAACACAAGTTGAATAGATCTTAATAGATGAAAAAGAAATACTAGCACTGCATTAAATTCTGAAAGAGTTTCAAGCGATTCGATGGAAAACCCTAATAAAGGAATTAGCTCATAGACATGCTAAGAACTAATCCCTCAATATCCAACATACACTGACTTAAAGTAAAAAAGAAAAGAAAAAACTTGAACAATGACGGTCTCTGTAATTGCTTCCTCGCCTCCGTTTCCAGCCTCCAAAGTATGATAATCCCTAATCTGCATCCTCTCAGGCTTTTAATACCGAGAAGACCCCATTTTGGACCTTTTTACCCTTGTTAGAATTCGGGATTTCGCTTTTTCCACAACGCCGCGCGCTCAAAGATTCAATGTTCATCGCTAATCAGCGCCGCGCTGACTCGATGGAATTTTGTCCATCTATCGCTCGCTGCCGCCTCGGCGCTCCTGTGTCGCGGCTCTTGCTCTAATGCGTCGGGCTCTTCCTCATTTTCTGGCCGGATTTCGTCTGAATTGTTTTCTGGGTTTCTCGGGGCTCCTTTGATGTATTGCTTGGGACTTGATGTGTAATTTAGTCTTCAAAATCAGTTTATTTCCTCTTGAATTCGTCTTATCCTGTCTGAATCGCTTAAAACCTGAAAACACAAAACAAAATGCATAATACTGTACAAAACAACTAAAATACACATAAACGACACTCTAAAACATTACTAAAAATAGACTTAACACATCCAAAAGGTATCAGTTAACTATTCTTCCTTGTTGGAAATGAGATTAAACATGTCTGATTAAAATGAATAAAGTAAGGCTATAAATATGAAAATAGTTTCAATATATTCCTTACGCCTTAAAATCAGAAGTTTAATCTCATCTTCCTTCCCGTTTAAAGATTGGTCTGTTGTAAACACCCCTCTAAAGTATGGATTTAGGTTGTAATAAAACTGAAATTATGGACAATCTTAAGTAAGCGCCAGAAATTTCCCTGGGCACCAATCACAAGGGAAGAGGACTAAAGATAAGGACTAGAGGACTAAAGACAAACTTGTCACAGTTTCCGACAGAAGATTCTTCATTTGATAGGATGATATTGGACGCTCAGTCATACAAATCCTACGGGTGACTGGAGTGGACCAGAGTTTTCAGGTCTTAAATGATCTGAAGGCCAAAAGAAAGGCAGAAAAGAAATTGGACACTCAGTCTGCCAAGGCAACTGGAGTGGTCCAGAGTATCTAGATCTCATATGATCTGATTACGCCCTAACCACGGGCAAAAGTTGTTCATGGAAGCAACGCCACCTCTAAAAATATAAGGGGTTGGAGAGGTTGTCCTCAAAATGACTTAAGGGAGTGGGATCACTCTAAAAAGAGGTGATACATGTCCCAAACTTGGTTTAAGGGACGTTGTTGGTCAAACTTGCTTGAGTCTAGTCCAACAGGTCTGTAATAACTAAGAATGGTACAGTACGTCTGTAGCCAAGATAATGATATATTTGTAATTTGTGCATCTATGCCATCATAGATTAAGACATGTTAAATTGATAGTCATTCAAAAGCTAACTGAGTTGAGATTGTTGCCTTCTGTCGACATAAACCCTTAAATTGAACTTGAGGTAGGCGAATAGGCAAAATCACCTTTTCATTCCATCAAAGGAATAGCGAAAAAAACATTGTTCCTCTACAACTTAGTAACACCTACATGGGTGATTTGAAGCTTGTACGAAATAGATGGGGGAGACAAGTACTTTGTGATCTTCATTAACGATGGTACAACGTATTGCATCCTTTATTTGTTGAAAAATAAAGATGAAGTTGTTGAAGCGGATGAGCGCTACAAAGCAGAAGTTGAAAAGCCTACGGATTAAAGAATTCGTAGTGATAGAGGGGGAGAATGTGAAGCATCGTTCATCAAACGAATGCTCCTTACTCACTAGTCTAACGGTGTTAGCCAAGCGCAGATTCGTACGCCCAAGATATGTGGGGCAAGGCGATCCTTACCGCTAATGCGATTCTCAATAGAACTCCGCATAAGGATAATGATAACCCTACATGTGAAACATGAAGAGGCTCTCACATACAAATGTTGTGGTGTGGGGTGGCTTGGTAGAGTTTGGAATACCGAAACAGGTCTAGTTGGACATAAGACTGTAGATTGCATATCCACTAGATCTGCAAATAACATTAGTGCTTATTGCATCTTGGTGTGAAAGAATGATTAATTCGTTGAAGATAACTTTTCTCAAGAAAAAAAGAAGTAAGTGCTCGAGGTTAACCAAAACCCGCGAGTTTCTGACTATCCAGAACTAGACGTTCCAAATCTACAAGACTCAGAAGTTGCTGACTATCCGGAACTTAATATTCCAGATCTACAAAATTCAAAAATTCTGGATGTTGAACCAAGATGGAGCTTAGAGGGGACAAAGACTTGTTCCAGGCCTACTAGCTTGTATGGTTGGAAAATTAACCATGGACAATTAACAAAGAATTGTCATCTCCAGAAGCGCTGCTTTGGAAAGAAGATACAAAGAGAAAAATAGATTCCATCGGAGAAAACCATACTTGTGTGATGGTTGATCTTCCTCCGGGAAAATGACTTTTTGGGTTGTAAAAATGGATACTCAAATTGAGTATGAAGTAGATGGATCTATTGACGAGTATAAGGCCTCGGCTATCTGGACATGTGCTCCTCTGTAAATAGCTTAACATCCAGAGCCACCGCAGTCTTGTGTGATATGGATGTTAAGACAGTCTTCCTAACCGGAGAGTTGGTTTGATGGACTGTTGGGCTTCTTCCTGAACTTCCATTTTGGTCCTAGAAGTTTCAGATAAAACAGAAACAATGAATTTGACTACAGAAACATTGACTCTGAAGCTAGAAAGCCAACAGTTGGAAACCCAAAAGTCCGAGTGGAAGAAGAAAATAATATGGAACAAACCGAGAGGTATGTGGTTCTAGGGAAGAGAAGAAAGTCTGTCGACTTGTCAAATATCTGTGCGGGCTGAAACAGGCCCCGAAGCTTTGGCACGAAACATTTGACAATACTCTACTATCGAAGGGTTTCTTCATTAATGAGTGTGACAAATGTGTCTACATGAAAGGTAATTCTGACTCGTTCCTGATATGTCTTTACTTAGACGACATGTTGATCACAGGGAATAGTCCTAGTTTGATCGTAGAGACTAAGAATATGTTGAAATAATGTTTCGACATGAAATGATATATGTAGAGCAGATGACTTCTTAGGAATTTGGATTTATAAGACATCTAACGTACTGGTCTAAATCCAAACTCATTTATGAGGTGTTTGACAATCTCGTTGAAAGTCACCAATGTATATGAATCATAGAACTGATTGAAATCATGGTGCACTCATATACTAGGAGTGATATACGCATGTCACATGTAGTTCAATTTACTCTACACATTACACCTGACCTGGTATCGGCTCACAAAGTAGATCATTTGATCTAAGGTTCACTGAATATAATCGATAGAAGGAGATAAGTTGGATATGAGATATCTGAAAGCATTCGTTTATCTACGGATTATGGTATTCTGGATGTCCAGCGGTTCTGGGAGAACACTGTGATGCAAACTGAACATCGGACTTGAAGAACAACAAAGTCATACATGGATGTGTATGGTGTGTCTTTGCAAATCCTCTAAGCAAACTTGCATCGACCGATTCGTAATGTAATCGGAGTTTATCGCTTTTGACAAAGCATGAAAGGAAGTTGAGTAACTTCACGACATCTTAGAGGACGTCCCTTATTGGGAGAAACCCATGCCTTTGTTAGTTATTCGCTATGACTAGTCAGTCGGCGTTGAGAAGGGCACAGATGACGGCGTCTGGACATATCTGTCGGAGACATAAGACCGTATGGCAGTTGATCATCACAGGTGACACTTCTTTGATTACTAATCAAAAAATATAGCGGACCCTTTAACTAAAGGACTACCCGAAGATCAAGAGTTCTGCCGGTCTAGGGGAATTGGCATAAAACCCAAACAATCAGGACTGATACGGTGGATACCCAACCTTACTGCTTGGAGATCCCAGGAATTAGGTTCAATGGGAAAACTAAATCGTAAATGTTCAGTTGAGCGCTTGATGAAGCAAAGAGCACTCGATGATGATTTACAGAATAAATATGAATCCAAAGTCGTTCCCGCGATAGACCTTAAAGTGCTACCTGCATGGTGGGTAGAGGTTAAGTTTTCAAAACCTTTCATGATCCTCACCGGTTGAGGTTAGGTTTGAGAAAACTTTTAATGGTGTCTAACACTTGTAAAGTGAGGTATAGCAGGATACCTTGTAGGAGACCACCTATTTAAGTATGAGAACTGACCGCCTCAAATGAACGCACTTAAGAATCCAAGTGTGTCCACGACCACAACAGAAGAAACATTAAGAAGAACAAAGTAAGGAAAGTTATTGTGTTGGTATCATTGTATTGGCTTACACTAAACACTAACGGTTCAAGACATCACGTTCACCGCGGAGTAAGTAAGTCCGATGGTATTCAACTATGAAAGGTTCAAAACTACGACTACCTATCCAGATGCAATATCGGTCCGCCGAAAGATTGCTGGAAAGGCACCTTGTGAGTGCGCCAAAATCTCTTTCAAGAGGGGATTGTTGAAAATTTACTAATGTGGAATTAAGTTTAACCCATTATTTATGACTCGAACAATTGAGGCCTCGAACGTCAGAAATGTCGTTTCCACACACGTACACTCGTAATGACAAGTATCGTAAATTTCATTAATGAAAGAGATATTGGTACGTGAGTAAACGTTTGAGACATAAAATGATGGACGAGCATTGCTTAAATGACGTGTGTTCCACGTTGGTTAATGAAGGAATAAGTGTACGACATGTAAGATCGAAACGGGTCAGGAAAAGGGTTGTGGTGTCCCTGTAGAGCCGCAGGGCTAATCTGCAACGCCGCGGTGCTTCCGAGGCAGTAACTGCGACGAAATTCCAACCGTTGAGCTAATTTTGGAGACGTTGTGAGGCATTAAAATGTAAGTTTTTCCTCCATAAATCAGCCATTACTTGACTGCATTAGTTGGTGGATTGAATGGCCATTACATGGCATTTAAATGACCATCATTTGGCTCTTGAAGAGGTCCTCTTTACACTACTATAAATTGAGGTCATTGGCTCAATTGTTCAACACTTCACACCTAAAATCAGATTTTCTGAAAATTTTCTTCCTCTCTAAGCATTCTTTCATACACTCAAAAGGTTCTTCGTGAGAAACACTTGAGTTTTCTTTGCTCATTTGTTAGTTGTTGTTTTATCTTGGGAGACAGTTGTCCATTAACGTAAAAGAATATATACGGGGCAATAATGTCTTAAGGACAGAGTGAATATCACTCGACTCAGCAGCGCCTCTGTAACGCTGCCAAATTTAGTGTCTCTTGATTTCAGGCTATCAAGATCAAGGAGCTTGCTGCAATTGGAACGAAGACTCAAGACGGACTCAAGAACCATTCAAGAACGAAGTTCAAGACCCCAAAAGTTTGTTGTAGCCACAATTATTGTTGACTACAAGTTTGTCACTATTGTAATCATTATAGTTTATCCTTTCGAAGCACTAGTAATAATTGTTTACTCTTCTCGTACACAACTCACATTTATGTGATATACTTTCATCCGACACGCACTTTAAGAAATAAATGAAGACTTTTGAATCTTATGGTCTAAAATAAGTCAAACATATTTGTGTGGTTATAGATTATCTTATTTTGCGTAAAATGTAAAGTTTAAAGTTAAATTGTTTGATAAATTAAAAAATATGTCATTCTTTTTTAATCGGACTAAAAAAGAAAAGTAAATCATTCTTTTTGGGACCGAGGGAGTAGCAAGTGCGCGCAGATCCTACCTAGGAAAGACGAGACAGTGAAACCACTTAACTGGGAAGAAAATGGAAAAAAGACAACTTCTGGAGACAAACCAAGGCATGAAGACAGAAGATGCAACTTGGAGCAGAACTGTAGATAATTTGGAAACTTAAACGTCCAGACAAAACAACATGGACTTGTCTTTTAGGAAAAGAAAAAGAACAACAATTTCCTATTTGCAAAAAGAATGAAAACATGTAAATAGACCTAAATATCACGATTCTGAAGCTCCCACCACAACTCCCGGTTAGGGCTGCTCAAAATTCGGTCCGGACAAAAAAAAAAGACCGGATCGAACCGGACCAGTAAGTTTTGGTCCGATCCTCGGTCCTTTTAATTTATATATTCGGGTTTCGGTCCGGTCCAGAGGCGGATGAAGAAGAAATTGAAATTCGGTCCATATAACCGGACTGGATTCGGTCCGGTCTTCGATCCTAATTTTCTGAAAATTTAGTCCTCGGTTCGGTTCGGATCGATCCGATCCGATTTTACCCTATTCTGCCGCCCTACTCCCAGTTCTAGGACATACAAACCATAATGCATATCCTATAGCAAATTAGCATTTACTTTTCACCTAATGGTTAAACAGAAAACCCCATGCTAAAGCAAATTCAATGGTTTCCACTGTCTGAAAGTGTTCACGAGTATAAAACCCAAAATTAAGTGTAACAACTTCTTCCAATCTGACAGTTTTCTTCCAATCTGGTTGGCACTCAAAAATTTTGATTTTTGTATCCAAGAACTAACAGTTTTGATCTAGCGGAATACTCTCAATACAAACGTTGCAGGAGACAAAGTGGACTGGCAGAGATAATTTTTCGTAGTTCATGTATATCATGAAAAGTCAAAAACAAGAATTCTCAATTTTTAAATGGTTACTATAAGAATAGATTTTGGTCCTAACTCAATCTCAAAAGTTAGCTTGTAGCCAAGTCCATATAAGGAGTACATGTTCTTATTCCATTTCTTATGTGGGACTCTTAACACTCTCCGCACGCTCAGACCTCGGTAACTGAAGCGTGAACATTATAATTTGGGGGTCCAACATCGATGAACAAAGAATTGGAATGTGTCTGATACCATATAAGAATGGATCTTGGGCCTAACCTCAACCCCAAAAGCTAGCTTTTGGATGAGGATTATCCAAGTCCATATAAGGAGTACGTGTTCCTATTTCATTTTCGATGTGAGACTCAGTTACATGGAAGTCTGCCGTGAGGATATTGAACATCAAACGGAGATATTTTCACCATTTGGTTCTTATGCTTTATGCGGTTAGCAACTCTTTAAGAGGTTTGATATGTCTAATAGTTATTTTTCTCAAACTAGAGCCAAATTCCTTCTTATCAAATTGATTTTCTTTAAAGGTTCACAAGATTAGGTAGGTGTATTATGTGCTAATTGTTATATCTATGTAATATGTTGAGATTTGATTAGTTGATACTTTTGATGATGCCAAAAGTATATTTTCTATTGGGAAAAAGCTCAAGTATGTCATCGAACTATCGGAAATAGTTCATTTATGTCACTCGTTAATAGTTTGACTCATTTATGTCATTGTCGTTAACAAAATGACTCATTTATGACATTATCGTTATCAAAATAGCTCATTTATGTCATTGTCTTTAACAAAATAGCTCATTATGTCATTTTTTATTAACACGAACGTTAATAAAAAATGATATTGTAAAACCGACGTTAAGTCCAAAACATAACGCTCCTCGTTTATTCTTATTCAGCAAAACTGAAGCCAAAACATAACATTAAAGGCATTTTGTTGAGGACATTTTTGATAAGAATAGGAGGAAGAATAATTAACTCATTACTAGAGTTTTGCTGCTTGAATATACTACTTGATTGAAAATTGCATCAGTTTATAGGGTTCACGTATTACTTTTTGAATCAAATGCGAGTGAAGTATCCCTTTAAGGCTGTTATAATAATCCAAAGAAGTTGGTGATTTTGGAATATACAAGTGCGCATTACGATAAACACATTAAGCTAATAGAAAGTCGCCGTTGAAATTCCAAGCAGACACGTCGGTGTTTGGTATTCATATTAGATAATAATAATATTGGAAAATGAGATGAAAAAGAAAAATACTATAACACAGGTATAAAAAGGGACATGTACTAATAATTATGTAGAAAATTAGATGAATGGTCAATTTTTGAGCCGGTAACGTCTGGACATAAATATCTCTACCTAAAACACGAAATAATTCAAGCTTTGTCAATGTATCAGAATTTGACTACAAATCATGACAATTATTATGACAAGACAAGCCGGGAAGGGGCTGAAACTTACGATTCGAACATTTTCTAACAGAATTAAAACCTAAATGGTAACACTCACTGTGTAAATAATTCAAACCTTTGGGTCCGTGCTAGCAGGGGCCAGTGGTATCTAGTTCAAATAGAAGAATCACCCCTACCCTAGTGTAAATATAGAAGGCTTTGGTGAGGACCAAGGTGAACCCAGATTAAATGTTACTGAACATCAAAATGACAATTAAACAAATTCGGGTTTTATGCTGCTCATATGCATTGTGGCATATGGTAATGGTGCAGTACAAAATCTATTAGAAAGCACCTCAATACAGTTACCTGTACCCCCATGTTAGCTGGTAGCCTGGTACTAAAACGCAAATGCTGCACAATAGATGCTAGTGTCCTCAACTTTATTTAAGATACTTCTTCAAATCAACAGATTTGAATAAAGCAAATAAACTTGTCAACTAACCCCATTTCGAGGACAAGATCAAACAATCCAAGCAAAAGATTAAGAGGATCTCTTTGTTGGTCAGTTTTCGCAAAGCAGTGTTAATCAAAATAAGGTTATAATATTTCGAATTTCATCTCAGCTTCTTCTACCGTAAATGAAAATAGTTCTCATTCGGAAAGACTGAATCCAAACATTACAAATTATCATCCCACATCCTAGCAATCTAGCATCGCCAACAGGGAAACAAAAAAAAAGTAGGCTATCTTGGAGATGGATGAGACTACTGAAGAAGTCGCACTGCAACTTGGTTATTAAGACAGAAGCCTCTGTTCTTCGTAATAAATGCATGTGTAGCTAGAACCTGTGAGGGGAACTCCACAAGGACCGTTCTAGCTGATGGTCTGCAACATATAAGCCAGAAATCCATCTTATATAACGAAAGAGAACACATAAGAGTAAATAGAGCCACCGAAATGTGAGTGGTAAAAGCTTCTATACCTATCAAAAGCTCGTTGTCTGGCGAACATTTGGATTGATGATGCATCATACTGACAACCAGCAAGGAAACGTTCCACATCTTCAGCTATTGCATTCCGAGGGAGTCCTTGCAATAAAATCTGATAATGCCGACAATCATCATTAGAGTTTTTGCTTCAAAGCCCTTCATATCACTATTAGAATTGAATGAATTGAATTATTATATTAATTTATCATGAACCAGAAAGAAAGAATAATCCATTGTTTTTCTAAAAAAACAGTAGCATCCAAGCCAAGCTTACACACCTCGAGTATTAAACTGGTAAGTGTTACCTCCCACCAGCACGGATATAGAGTAATTATGTCCACCAAGGCTTAGGCCGATAGAAATCAACGAATATATTTGTCCCTTATTAGTTTGAAGTTTTCATATTATTATATTAATTATCATAAACCTCATCATTCAGAAAGAAAGATAATTCATTTTCCAGCACAAGGCTTAGGCAGATGGGAAAAGTTCACCTAGTATATTTATGTGTCTTACTAGTTTGAGGTTTTTATTTTTGTTATCAGCCTTTCCACCACCATCTACCAAACCCCAAAATGCTAAACAAGAAAAGAGAAAAGGATGCAGACAATAAACATTAGAGACCCACTTACAGTTTTTCCATCATAGCGTGGCAAAGTGTCCCACTGCTGACGATCAGCCTATAATCATAAAAAGGTAAAGGAAATGATAATTTTGCATGCGACTAGAGATTAATTAATAATCAAGCAGATGTACATTCGAAACAGTACCCTGTCCATTCTGAATAAGCGACTCTTCCGAGCACCTGCCCTAAGTGAAGCGGTGTAAGCATTCGAAGAAGGGAACTGAATCATCCTATTCATGAGATAAAATAGGGAACAGAAAAGTAATAAGCATGTTTTCTTTTCTGACAAAGCAGTAGCAGAAATATTTTAAGTAATTTACTCATTAAGAGTACATACTAAGTAATTAGACGAGAAAACTAAAAATACTCTCTCGTTCAAACAACAATTAAGTCATCGTTTCATGTTTGGCAGTATTTTAGTTGCTACGTATAAAATTCAACACACCAAGTACCGTTTGGTTACCACTTTACAATCTCATATAACTTAAAATATATAAGTTATGAGTTAACTTATGTAATATTTTATGCAAGGTGAAAGATGGAATAAATAATACATGAATTAGTAACCACTGCATAACTAATCAATACATGCATTACTAATACCTACATAACTCTAACCAACAACCAAATGACCCCTAAGTACTGAAAAAATGCATATAGGAAGGAGTCAATAGTTGGTAATTATTCTTCAAATTAAGCGCAACTCTTAAAAAGGTAAAAGGACAAATAAGCAAAAATGACAACTTCAAGAACTATTGGCGGAAAAGGAAACAATAATTTAGAATCTTTAAATTACAACCCCTGCAGTAGTGTCCTAAGACGCAGGGGCGCGAGGCGGGACGGTTTACATAGCACGGGGTGAGGCGTAAGCCCCGAGACACGGGGCGTCATTTCCATGGATCTACAGGGCGTATTTCTCACGTATCTTCAAATTTATAATTTTAATACCAAAAAACAAGCAAAAGTAAAATTTTCATTAAAATTTTATAAATAAATTCAAATAAATCACCAATAATATAAAGACATTATTATATGAGAAAGGTAACATCACAAAAAATGATACTCCGTAGTAGACCAGATAATCTTTAAAATAAAATATTCATCCACTTCGTCATTAATCTCCACATCTATTAGTTCTTTCCACCCTAAACTAATATTTGCACTGATTTTTATTTTTATATTTCAAAGAAGGAGAAGGATGAAAAGTGTAATAGCAACGACAAAAAATGGAAAAAGTTATTTCAGCAACATAGTGCTATGAAATCTCTATCATATTTCAGACATAAACATTTAGAAAAATTATTTATAACACTGTTATTTATATATTTTAGGAAAAACTACTACAATATGAAAACATGATAACATAAAATATAAATATCATTATACACATAATAAAAATTATAATTTATAGCAAAAATACTTTAATTTTAAAAAATAAAATTTAATGCTCGAGACATACGTTTTTACGCCCGGGACTTACGCTTTTGCGTCCGGGACTTACGCCCTATGGATCTACGCCTTTCATTTGCACCCCAGAGCGTTTTTGGTACGCCTCGCCCCGAAAATGCCTCTGAAAACAATGCCCAACAATACTAATTGTCATATAAAATCCCTACATTATTAATTCCCGCATAACTTGCTTCTAAATAAAATGGCCCATTAATTTTTGATAGGTAAAAGTGAAGTTGCTGGATTTTTTTTATAATTGTGGTGCTTGGTCCATCTTGCGCACACTTCGACTAATTCCACAAAATACCTGCCACCTCGCACCATCAACAGGTACCAGGTAAAACTCTGCCCATCAAGGCTCCGACCAGATGGAAAGAAATCACGTAGCGTTTTTGTCTCTGTTGAGATTTAAACCTGAGATCTCATGGTTCTCAACGCACTTCATTGAGCACTAGGTCACACCCTTGGGTGCATTAAGAATGTGCTAGATCATAATAAGTAGGGCATACATTGCCATTTTTAAGGGTTTAGGATTTTGTAGCATCTCCACTCTTAGTTATTATTCTTAGCTTTTGACAGAATATTATGACTCCAAATATTGCTAACAAATGATGAGATTTCCTTTACAAATAATCCATTACCAGCCAAGTATTCCTCTTGTATTGTATCTAAGTATGTAATATGTGGCAATGTCTAAAGCCTAAAGGGGCGACAATAATTTATACTTAAAACGCATTCGATAGAGTTTTTAATAGGGAATGAAAAACAGGCCTTCCTCTTTCATAATCAATAATACCAAAACAATTTTCATTTATCTCTACGGATTAGTAATGCTCCTAGTAGTTATGACCTTAAATATCTTTTTTGATAAATTCGCTATAACATGAATATTACAAGGATTTCTCCAGAATGCTTGCTACCTGATTTGAGTGAAGTCAAAAAATCAGAAATCAAAATACGAATCTCCTTATTAAGAATAAAATATAAATTTTAAATCTAATTGGTGTCATTCTAACAAATTCTCTGTTTTTATACTGCTGGTGTCCAATAAGGAAGTCCAAATCAGAAATTAAAACCACAATTATTTTATAAAATGGATCAAAGCTAGGGAAGTCCAAATCAATGGCCCATTCTTATGCACAATTTCAAACTCATTGTTCTCTGAAGATTCATGTGAGCATTGTAGATGAATCCAATGCATAACATTCTGGGCTCGCTACGGCGTAGCCCAAGGAAAAAATCCGTTAAATTCTGTTATACCAAAGAGGACAATATATACATGTGTTTGGGTTGAGAGCATAGGCGAATATAGGATTTCACTTAAGTCTTCAGAATGACCATGGATTCACGTGCCCCATTTTTTAACCTAAATTCGCCCCTGGTTGAGAGAAAAACGGACCCATTGCATTTTCAATATGACTGCTAAAAAATGCTATTAGAAACATTTTATTAGATATAGATTATACCACTAATGTACATTTAACATATATTTGATCTTTAATATTAATGCATATGTGTTTTAACCTGTATTCAATATTAGTGGTTAACATTTAAAACACAGCCTATGTTACTCTCTAGTATTAGATACAAATAAAATCACTGATGCACATTAACATACAGAGTTTTTTTCCGCGGTGGTGTCCGAACTAGCTTATGCACACTTCGACTATTCCACCGGGTGCCATGTAACTTTGCCCACCAAAGGTTAGGCAAATAAGAAAAATCACCTAGTGTAGGATTCGAACTTGAGACCTCATGATTCTCCTCCATACATGTTTAATAGCACATTTTAGTTGTCATATTCAAAATGCAAAATGTTATGGACCGAACAATCAGTATCTTAAATTCTCACATGCATCTTCAGAAAACAATGAATCTAAAATTACGATAGTGTAAAATGAATAATAGTTTAAAAATATAAATAAATAGATAGGCATTAAATTGCGGGTAAAGTTTTCGCGCTCGGGATGAGATGGTGCTCATCGGGAAAGGCGGCGAATAAAAAAATAAAAAAGCGCACCAAATAATGACGAAAATATGAAAAGTGGGATAGTATGGAGGCGGGCTGCTCTGTTTCGTTTGAAAGGCTGCGGCGCGGCGGCGATCGTCGTCTTTGTCTCTTGCCATCCATTCTTGGTCTTGGTGGCGCGTCAAAATCGAGTCGAATCGATTGGTTCGTGTCATGAAATGGGTGTGGAATGGTCTCCTTCCCGACTTATGGGCGTAACGGATAGCTTGTTGGTTTTAATTGGGGTAACCTGGATGCACAACTTACTATACTTTACTTCTTGGTCAATGTCTCATTCTAACTATTTGAATGCAAGTTTTCTTTTCCAGGATATAGGACATAAATGATTAAAAGGAATACATAAATACCTCCTCCAATTTGTCCCTTTTCACGATGACACACCTAAAATTTGCGGGGGTCCTATTACTCCTATGTTCTTGTCTAAAGTGCATCTTATACAACCCTGTGATGTATAGAACATATGAGACCTTGGTGGTGGTACACACGATGCCACGTGTTTTGCGTAATGTTTTTTTTTTTCATTTCTTCCCATCATGTTCACATTCCCTTATGTCTCTATCCATCTCTTGTCTCCCCCTACACACAAACACATACTAACAGAGCTTAACTTTGATGGATTTTCATTTGCTCCTCCTTGTTTGCTCCATTTTATTATACAGAGGGATAACTCATCTTATTTTAGTTAATTTGCTGCTCTTCTTCAAACATAGAAACAAAAATAACCATACCTTACTAGAAGAAGTAAAACCATACCTTACTAGAAGAAGTAAAATATCTTTACTCCATTGAAGTAGGAGTAAAAGTTATGTATTTAGAAATATAACCCCAGCCCCCGTGGATGGTAGTCATGGCCCAACTTTAGCCAAAAGCCTATAATTTAATATTGTCTTTTTGTAACTTGAAAGTTCGGTCTTGGTATGGCGATTTGGTTTGGTAAAGCAAGAGAGAGACTGCAGAAATCGGTTTTGTTTTTTGCGCGGGGGGCTGCTACTGTGAGTAACAAAGCATAAAGTTTTAGTGGCATTGGCAACAGATTTTCCTGGTTTTTCTGTCTACATCTCTCTTGTTCATGAAATGTGTTATGCTGGGTATTGAAAATTTTGGACCCAGGAACGATGGGAAACTTTAAGGAATTGTGTTATACAGTTGGAAAAAGGGGTCACGTTTGAGGGGGGTTCATACATATTATCCCATGATTAAATTATAGTTGCATTATTTTAAAATTGGATGCAATCACCAGCAAGTCTAACATAAAACAAATTGAAAAATAATAAAGAAAAAAAGAAACACCAATAATCCTTGCTAGAGAGCAAGTCATCAGAAGGAGGTTCACATATTACGACTTTTGAAAAGCACTTGGATGCTCAAAAAAGTATCCCCCACAGATACCGGGTAAATATGTCTCACTTAGAAAGATGAAAAGAAATCACTAAGAGTTTTTTGTAGGGCTTTGAAGTCTGGTCTCCCATGATCCATTGTAGCTTCATTGACAATTGCTCCCTACGTCCCAATTTATGTGACGGCGTTATAAATCATTTTATTAAGGGTAAAATGGAAAGTTTGAAGTTATATTGTTACTAAATATAGAAAGGTGTGATTCTTTTTGGGACTGACTAAAAAGAAAAGATTGTCACATAAATTGGGATGGAAGGAGTATATCACACCCTTGGGTGCTCAGAAATCAAAAGCACGATATATATGATCTATTTCCTCATAGATGTTGTTAAACCCTATATCATAATAGAAGAAACTTACCCTGCAACTGGAGTATAGTACGCGTTGTACTCAAATCTAACATCATCTAGGCTCAAATTAGAGGCCGATATCATGCTAATAATGTCACTCTTCCTTGTATGCTTTCCGATGCCATAAATTCTCCCATAAACCAAACCTGGGAAATAGAAAGACCAAAGATCCCGGATCAATCTCATATAAGATTGCATTTGCATTTGGCATGAACAAAGATGCAACACTGCTATTACTACCCTGTGAAAGTAACCTGATGTAAAATAATGAGATTTTTTCAACTTTGGCCTGTCAGCCAAAATTAATATGGGTGCAAGCCAAAATATACAAAACATATACGTTAGTTATGTATATTATATGTTACTTAATATACAAAACATATACATTTGCCAGCTATTATTTTATAGAGCGGTCCAAAAATGTCATTATCCCTAAAAAATAATACCTGCCCTTACTAAAACCAACCATCCGTTCCACGTGTGTGGAAAAAAAAGGAAATTGACGTGAAGGAAAGTGGATAATAAGAAATCCGTAACTTTTTTAATTGTTGATTATTGCCTCCAACTCCACCTACGTGAGCTTCATGAAGCATAAGTAAACCACACTCGAAACTTGGATAAAGGAAGGGATTGGAGTAGGTTGGTGGTTAGCATAAAAGTTGCCAAATTAGGATAGAGCGCCGACCCCAATTACTCCAACTAGTATGGATTGAGGTGTACTTGATTAATCAATAGTTATTGCCTCCACTCAAGGGTTAAATTCACAATTTTTTCAATACATTAATCCAACAAAATACTTTCACTGCCATGAGTTTCTACAATCTCAAAACATCAAATACTTACCTAGTAGCAAACTAACATGCTCAAACAATAAGCAATCAGAAAAAACCTTAAATCACTGAAATATGGGAAAAGACAGGAAAAATGGACAAGTCCTCATAACCACTTAACAATTATTTCAAAATTCTCAAGCCTTTAGCAGGGAAATAGTTGTCTAGTAGCAAGTTGAAAATGCTCAAACAATAAGCTGAAGAGGCAAAACAACAACAACAACAACATAGCCAGTGCAATCCCAATCCCACACTGAAATAACTAGAAAAAAAAGGACAGGTAAATTAACAAGACCGCATAAGGTAACAACTACGCAAAAGGGTATCCATAATTTCTTGCATTATGCATATGCAATCTGAAACCTCTATAAAACCATAAAAAACTTTTATAAAGTATCGATCTAGTAGCTCAGTTGGTTGGTTTCACCTTGTTGGTTGGTGAGGGTTCGAATCTCCTTCCCCGTTTCCCCGTTTCACCCACCCCTATGTAATACACAAAAGAAGTAGAAAAGGGCAGCCCCGTGCAGCAAGCATACAGCGTTACCAGGGTCCCAGGAAGGGCTGCACCAAAGACAACCTATCCTAATGCAAGCATTAGTGGCTGCGACAACTTTACCATTGGTCCAAAACTCCCTTTCAATAAATATAATAGAAAGAACATCTAGATTTATGTAGACAGTTTTGGAGCAAACTGAAATTGTTCAAAGAATAAGCAGAACCCTAAACACTGAAATGTTTGGGAAAAAAGTAGCCATAATTTCTAACATTATACATATGCAATCTAAAAACTTCACAGCCCCTTTATAAAAACCAATTTTTTATGAACAAAAAAGTGAATTTAAGAATATATATATATATAACAAGAATAGTTTTTTTATGGAAATATTTGAAATATTTATGTGGACCGTATATAGGATTTGGAGCAAAACCATAAACCCTAAACACTGTAATATTTGGGGGGGGGGGGGGGGGGACAGGCAAATTAAAAAGACTGCATAATATTACAAATAAGCAAAAGGGTATCCATAATTTCTTGCATTATGCATATGCAATCAAGAAGGTCTATGTACACTCTACCTCTGGATATGGTGTTGTTGTATGCATATGCAATCAAGAAAACCAATTTTTTATGAATAAATAAGTGAACTTTAAGAACAAATATAACACTGTATCAAGAACATATGAAAGATTTATGTGTACCAGTAGATTCGTTTTGAAGGAATGGATCAGATGAGTTGGGTGTTTTCATTTGGGTCGATAATTGTCTGCTGAGGGGCAACGTGAGCCCTTGATTTGTTTGTATCGAATGGTTCGATTTAGTCACAGCCCTAAAGAAACCCATCATCTTGGAACTAACAGAGTCAAGTTTCGGCTATGGCAATGAAGAAGCAGTGTGTGTTAACAATGACTGCGAACTTGTTATAAGAAAGATACCTTGTAGTTTCGCCCCACAATTTTGCTTTTTGTTCTTCTAGACATCCAAACTTTGTATAAATAGCACTTCTTTTTTGTTTTTTAAACGTGTGACCAAACCAGAGGAATGTTGCCTATGTATCACACCGGAATAGTAAACATAAGAAATCTTAATAGCTCGGTTGGTTACTTGAACTTCTTCGCCTTGTAATTTCTCCCCTTTTTCATTTTTCTATCTCCTATATAATAAAAATATTTAAAAAATAATAATAATAAGTCTATCGATAAGACATAAAGAGGGTTTGACATTTAAAGAGTTATTATAGTTTTGAACGTCTTATTGCAAAAGGCAAAAATCGAACAATTTTGGGACTTTCATTAAAAACGGATAATCTCTCTCTTCCGTTTAACTAATTTATCCTGAGATCGGTCAACATTTAAATGTATCATTTTAACGTTTTTGATATGTTAAAATTAACTACCATAATTCATAAATCTATCTATCTATCTATATCTATATTATTTTAAAAACATGAATATAAATATTGATTGACCAAAGAAAGTTAGGAATATTATTAAATCTCCACGGCAAGTATGCCTAATTTGAAGTTGATTCTAACTAAGCTATGATTATGTGTCCTCTCTAGATAAAAACTCTTGGCCTAAAAGAGTGAACGTGCATTCCTTTTGTTTTAGAGTGCGTTTGGTTCGGGGTTTTAGAATCAGGGTACGAGAATGGAATTCCTTGATTTTCTTTGAATTTATTTGTTTGGCCTATTTTTCTATTCCCTTTACTCTTTTTTTTTTTCATTCTCTTACATTGATTCCCCACCCCACCCTAGGTATTTCCATTTCATTTCCCCAATTCATTACCCGAACCCCGGATACTCCAGACCCCGTTTTCATTCCGTTTCTGAAACAGACCCAAACATGTAGGGACAATCAGGATAATTTCTTTTCTTTCTCTTACTGAATTCTATTCCGTTTACCTTACGCGAACCAAACACACCCTTAATTTATATTCTTAGTAAATTTTATAATAACGTGTAAAACATAAGTGATTTTAAGATTTGTTTTACTTCAAAATATCAAGAAATTTCTAAATCAGCTTTCACGTCAATCTCAAAACGAGAGCAGAAGACATAAAGTTTCCTTTTTGGCTGAAATGTAAAGCTAATAGAACCACGAATATAAAACAAAATATTGCGGAATTGTTAAATTTTGAAGCTATAATGTTAGGATTCATTGGTGGTCTTAAGATATTTATCCCATGTTTACTTCTTAAAAATTAATAAATTTTTTATTCTTGAAAAATTAAAGTTTAATATTTTTGTAACTCATAAAATAAATGTATATAATTATAAATAATATTATCTAATAATTTTTACTATGATTGAAATTGTCTGGAAATAACGTGTAACTACAGATTTATAGAGACTAATTGAGCGGGAAAAAATCAATTTTTTTTAACGAAGGAACCCGCAGCCGCTACTCTTTCGAGTGCGCACAGGGTAAACCCCGAAAGCGAGCCGACGATAGCGCAAACCACGTCGCGATTAATCACACAATGTGTCATGTGCGCTAAATCAATTTGAACCTACATTACTTTGGTTCATGAATGTTACCAAATTGAAAAGTCATTAACCAATTCAAATTAATCCGAAATAACTTAACCGATCAAATGCACGCCTCTAATTAAATCCACAATCCAATGAAATTTATGATAAAAGTAGTAGTGCACCAATTTCCTTTAAATTATGGATCATCTTTATGATAAAAGTATACACGGTATTTGATGATGTTTTAGTAATAGATTTTTGTATATAATTAACATTGTACACATACTATAATTGTATAATTCTTGTATAAGTAGAATAAGGTTTTGAGAGTAGAATAGTAATAGGATTTTCCTATTATGGAAATTGTATTTTGTATATAAACTTTTTCATTAATGAAAATAATAAAGGGATTATTTCTTTCATAGTATCAGAAGTCTAGGTTAGATTTTCCTCTCCTAAAATCCTAGCTTTCGTTCACTATTCCCGAGTCCCAACCTCGATTTCCGTGCCCACTTTCTTTCTCAAAATTTTCTTCCCAAATCTCTTCAGCACGTCGTTCGTTGCTATCATGGCTAAGAACATGTTTCACCCCGCTCTTACAGTTTCTAACATCAAGAATCATATCTCTCTCATTCTTGAAATAGAAACCGTCCAATATGCAATGTGGGCCGAACTGTTCAAAATTCACACTCGTTCGCATCAAGTCATCCATCACATAATCTCTGCGGCTCCTTAGGATACGAAGGTGCCTAAACGCGAAGATGATCCTAAATTGTGGACGACTCTTGATGTCACCATCCTTAGTGAATTTACTATACTATCTCTACCGACATGTTACAGACGATTATTGAACCTGACGCTACGGCGATGGATGCTTGGGATATTCCAAGATAATCGAAATTTCAGAGCTGTTACTCTTGAGCAGGAATTTTTCCACGTCAACATGGAAAATTTCCCGAACGTTTCAGCATATTGCATAAGGTTGCAAGAATTGGCGGACCAACTCCGCAATGTTGGTTTGCCTATTAGCGAAGATCGTTTTGTTATCTAGATGGTTGCTGGCCTTTTCGAGGCCTATAGTGGCGTTGAAACTCTCCTTCGTCAAAATAATCCTCTCCCGAAGTTCTATCAAGCTCGCTACATGCTTACTTTGGGAGAAGTAGACTTGGCTAAACATGTGGCTACAAGTGCTAGTCCCATGGTCATGATCACGTCCTCCACTAATTCTCTAATTTTGGTAATTATTCGAACCAAAACCGGTCTCAAGGGGGCGGCAAAAATAGTAAAAAAAAAATGGAAAAAATCGCGGGGCCAAACGCGGTGGTTCCGGCGATGTGTAACGTTCGACCTTTGGCCGCTTCGTAGCTTGGGCGATGGCGATGGTAACGTTCGACGCTGGCCCTTGTCGTAGGCTTGGGCGATGGCGCCCGATCGTCATATTCATCGACGGTTCGACGGCATCGATGGGCTTTCCAACAGCCTTATCATCCCAACGCCAATCGGGCGGTGGTTCCGGTAGACTGGTCGGTAATCAGTGTTCTTGGGCCCCGGCCTCCTCAGGCCCATCATTCAGCGGTCCCCACATAAATCGATACTGAAGCTGCAATGCACACACTTGGATTGAATCCGCCAGACCTGAATTGGTACATGGACACCAGAGTCAATACCTACATGACAGCCGATCAAGGCACTCTTTCGTCCTATTCCAATTTGAGCAACAATCGTGGCATAATTGTTGGTAATGATAATTCTATTCCTATTTGTAGTTATGGTCATAAAACTTTGTATTCCCCCTGTCCACCCCTTATCTTGAAAAATACTCTTCATGTCCCTAAATTGATTAAAAATTTGGTGTTTGTCCATAAATTCACCACTAATAATTCCATTTTGTTGAATTTGATCTGTTTGGGTTTTCAGTGTAGGATTTCAAGACGGAGAGTCCTCTCATGAGGTGTGATAGTAGGGAAGATCTTTATCCTATCATGTCATGGTCCTGTCTCTCGAGTCAAGTCTTGCCATTAACTTTTGCAGTTCTTGCTCCTTTCTTGTGGTATGCTCGTCTAGGTCACCCGGGGTCATCTATTTTGTCTTCCTTAGATAAAAGTAATTTTATTTCTTGTAAGGGTATGCGTAGTACTCCGAATTGTCAATCTTCTTCTTTAGGAAAAATTGTTAGATTGCCGTTTGTAGACTCTAATTCTCATACTTTAAAGCCATTTGATATTATTCATAGTGATTTATGGACATCTCTCGTTCTCAGTTTTTTGGGTCATCGTTATTATATTCTATTTCTGGATGATTATTCTAATTTTTATGGACTTTTCCGATAGCGAAAAAATCTCAAGTTTTTTCCACTTTCTTAACATTTAGGACATTCGTTAGAACCCAATTCGAACGGGAAATAAAAAAATTCAATATGATAATGGAAAATAATATGATAATGGGGTGTTTCGGGAGTTTTGTGCTAATAATTGAATCATTTTTCATTTTTCTTATCCTCATACGTCTTCACAAAAAGGGAAAGCCGAATGCAAAATTTGTACCATTAATAACATTGTCCGAACTTTATTGATTTATGCTTCTGTACCCCCTTCGTTTTGGCATCATGCTCTACAAATGACTATATATCTTCTTAACATTCTTCCGATCAAAAGTTTAACATATTCGTCCCCTCTTCAAATTTTATATAATAAGACACTTTCGTATTCACATCTTAGGTTTTTTGAGTGCTTATGTTATCCATTATTTTCATCCACCACAATTAACAAACTTCAGGCCCGGTTTACCCCTTGTATGTTTTTGGGTTATCCGTCTAATCATCGTGGTTACAAATATTTTAATTTATCGTCTAATAAAATCATTATTAGTCGCCATGTTATTTTTGATGAATCCCAATTTCCATTTGCTAAAGTGAGTAGTCCCGTGCCTAGTTCGTATAATTTTTTGGATGGTGATGTCTCCCTGTATATTATCCATCATTTCTCGAACATGTCCCACACCCCAAATCTGCCAACGGGCTCACTGCCCGCTGGTTCTCCAGTCCCGTCACCACCCACCGATGTGGGTCCGATGGCCGCCTCCACCCGCCCGCCCGCTTTTAGTTACGCCTACGTTGTCTACAGTAGTGTCGGTCCCAGTTGGGCCAACAGCCCGCCGCTGTTAGGCGATGCATCACGTGTTTCGATATTTCCTAAAATTCACAAATTCTCCTTTAGTCATAGACCAGTCACTCGTAGTGTCACGACCCGAACCCGGGCCCGTGACTGGTGCCTTACCCCGGGCACCCTAGTGATACAACATCAGAGAAAATCAGCGGAAATAAAAACACGAACATGAATTAAGAGACATGATAAATAAAGCAGCCAACAAATTGCCTTCGGTATATATACATAAATACGACAGTTATCCTTTTTACGGACTACGCCTACAAGCATGCACTCTAAGATTTATACAACAACTATGACGGACGGGGCCCCGCCATACCACAGAATGTACAAGGACCTACTGCACTCGGGTAACATACCAAAGATAAGCCTCCGAAGGAACGGAGCTTCCAATACGAAAGGTGATCCTAAAAGCGGGGATCGGCAATGATGTACCTCTACTGCGGCGTAAACGCAGCCCGAAGGTCAAGATAACAGTACCAAGTATGTGAAATCAGAAATATCAGAATGAAATCATAGCGATATATAAAGCAGGAGACATGTATGATAACCAAACTACAGTACACAACATATAAATAGTCATATCAAGTTAGGGACTCACGCCCTCCAAATCATCACTCGTGCCCGTGGAATTCCTTCCTCACCGCCGGCAGTCTATGATATGATAACAATAAGACAGCAATCCAAATGAGAGCATACCCGTGCGCTACGCATCGTGTCAGTATGTCCAAAGGGAAACACTAAGACAACATTCCAAATGGAAGCATACCCGTGCGCTACGCATCGTGTCAGTATGTCCAAAGGGAAACAATAAGACATCATTCCAAATGGAAGCATACCCGTGCGCTACGCATCGTGTCAGTATGTCCAAAGGGAAACAATAAGACATCATTCCAAATGGAAGCATACCCGTGCGCTACGCATCGTGTCAGTATGTCCAAAAGGAAACAACAAGGCGGCAATCAAAATGGAAGCATACCCGCTACGCGTGTCGGTATGTCCAAAGCGATTAGCAAAAGTAACACTATCAGCGAGAACGCACTGCGTGGAATTTCTCGTCGCTGCCAGACGCGTCCAAGTAAGTTCTCAACAAGTCAACCGACCCTCCATCGAGAGACGCGGTAGTATAGAAACTCAATTCTTGCACAACAAGGCTATTACAACAAGCATAGGCAAGTTTCACAACAACAAGTATAGGCAAGTTTCACAACAACAAGCATAGGCAAGTTATACACAACTCAAAGTAGTTTCATTTTATGCCAAAGTCCGGGTTTTAACCCTAAAGTACTACGTACGTTAACTTCTTTTTAAGAGATCCATTCCTTTTATAAAGGTCACCCGTTACCCGTAGTATATATATAAAAAAAAAGAGTGACTTACATCTTTTAAGTAAACCAAAACAACTTCCATACTTTTCCTTTTTAAAACCAAATTAAGGCAATGCCATGCCTTCTTGTTGGACCAAAACACTTCTCTTTTTAAAGTCAAGTTTCCACATTAAAACCAATGATAAAAACTCTTCTTTTGTTCTCATGAAGCCGTTATAACTAACTTCCCATAAAGCTGTTATAACACTTTATTTTTTTAAACCAATTTAAGACAAAACAATGCCTTTCTTTTCCCTAGAGTTCCAGTTCGCCTAATTTCAATTACTCAAGTCTATTTACTTTAGAAAAGTTTCATAGTTCGATGTCTTAATTTCCTTTAAAACAATTGAGTAACATATACGCCATAAAGCGTGGCGATTTATTTTGTTTATAACCTTTTAATAAAGCGACCATGATCTAGAAAATGTAATATCATTTTGTCTCATCTTAGCTTATGCGGATGGAGGTTTCTGGTTTTAATACAATACTTCATTATTCAATACATTTCCTTTATTAACGCCGCGGTGGTTTGTCGATACTCGTTCGATTTCAAATCAAGAAACATTATTCCCTTTTAAAACCAAGTATTCATTACTCACGAATGAGGTTTCACACAAACATCCATATTAAGTCAAGTCTCTTATCTTTTAAGATTAAGTCTCTTAACTTCTAAATCATTAAACCGTTCTTTTTATCTCTCTTAAGACGTTATACCTACTTCCCATAAAGCTGGTATAACTCTTATGTTTTCAAACCAAGTATTACTCTTCTTTCAAAAAGGTTTCTCAATCTTTTAGAATACTTCAAGGTTCTTTATTATCACCCATCAAGTCAGTTATAAGTCAAATCAGTTATCTTTTAAAAACCACAAGCATTCCTTATTTACATAGAGCTGTTATAACCAACTTCTCATAAAGCCGTTATAACACTTTATGTTTAAAAGCAATCAAATACATTTAACACATGTACGTCTACCGTACTACATAGTTATACACATATCATGCTAGAACAGATAGGAAGAGGTTCACATACCTCGCGGCGATTATCGACTAATAGCAAAACGCTCCAAGTACCTCAAACCGTCGGCTACACTTTAAGCCAAGCAGACCACTCCACACGTAGTACTTCAACCTATAGAGGCCACAAGGCGCCTATTAACATCTTAAGATCTCGACGTAGAATATTCTACAGAAAATTTGGCAAGCCTCCCCCGCATGACAGCGTAATTCTCCTCTATCGAGGCCGCTACCAAGCCAACCGAGGGTTTACACGTCTAACCGGACGTGTACAATTCTACTTCACAGTAATGCTATACAAGTCTACTGTAATACAGTCCTATGTAATTACAGTTCAGTTCTCCTCTTTAAATTCAGGCTTAAGTCAAAAGACATTGCCGCACAATTATAATCAGTTCTATATATAGTATACTTCAACTATATATTCCTACAACATGCAATTTCCAATTACAATAGAAGGTCAAGAGTGTTTACCTCGATAAACCCAAAATTATCCAAGTTAAATATGTCGATCCTGAGCAAGGTTTAGCTCCTAATTGCACGCTCCGAAAGGTGCTCGATAAACCCTTAGAAGTTATACTCAACTTCTACTTAACACTTCAACTACTTATGAAGATTTTTCCAAAGGGTTTCGTTTAGTGGCTAAAGGAAAGTATACTAGTATTTCTGGGCTTTTTGTATAGAGGTAACCTTGGGAATACTACAAGGTATTTAGGCCAAGGTATTTGGGCATTAACACAATACTAGGAGAGTATTTCTATACCACACAAGGGGGGTATTATACGAAAACAACTAGGCTGGGGGGGGTACCCCACGGCTAGACACCACAAAGGGGGGGTGGCTCTCGGCCAAGGCTCACTCAAGGGGAGGAAGGCTTTTGGGCGAGAACACTCGAGAGGGAGGAGTATTTAGAGACTTAGAAAGATTGCTCAAGTTTTGGATGAAGAAAGTCTTCAACTTAGAGGGTATTTATAGGTCAAGTAAAGGCCAACCAATGGCGAGATGAAGACAAGTGTGGTGCAAGTGTAGGGCTAGATTTCAACCATGTGGACCTTATCCATCTACCACACCAACTTGCACAAATATCCTACCTAACCAAAGGCACAAAAACGCGTGCCCTCGACTTGCCGCTTGCCACTTGCTCCCAATGTGAGGGTGACACATGTCACCCTCTCGTTGGTCCAAAATGTTTCGTCTCTCGGAAAAATCCGCAAAAATTATAATTGACATAGCCGGAATTTTACCTTCGCAAGTCTTGTAAAACGTTTCGTCGAAAAACGACTCCTTTCGGCACTTGTGCCCAAATTTAAATACGTACGCCCTTACGTACATACTCCGGAAATACGGGGTATAACACGTAGTTAATGGGTATTTTTAAACCAAAAAGACATTTTAATTTACATTCTAATGTTCTTAAGTCCTCGTAACCCCGTGTCCACTTAAATGACCCGAATTGGAAAATTGTTATGACCGACGAATATAATGCTCTTATTGATAATAAGACTTGGGAGTTGGTGCTCCGTCCATCTGGTGTTAATATTATTCGGTCTGTGTGGATTTTTACTCATAAAGACAATTCTGACGGTTCTTTTGCGAGACATAAGGCTCGTCTTGTAAGTGATGGTAAGACTCAGCAGGTTGGTGTGAATTGTGGTGCGACATTTAGTCTGGTGGTCAAGTCAGCTGTCATTCGCACTGTGCTCAGCTTGACTCTTTCAAAAGCATAGCCCATTCATCAGTTAGATGTGAAGAATGTTTTCCTACATGGTGATATTCAGGAGATAGTTTATATGCATCAACCCTTGGGGTTTAGGGATCTCAAATATCTTCATCATGTCTATTTATTGAAGAAGTCCTTGTATGGGTTTAAGCAGTCCATGTGGCTTGGTATAAGAGGTTTGTAGACTATGTTTCGACTATTGGATTTTCTCACAATATGTTTGATAATTCATTGTTCATATATCATCGGGGTTCTTTCTTGGATAATATACTATTATATGTGGATGATATTATTTGAATACATCTTCTGATGCATTACGCCAGTGTATAATGACAATGCTCTGTTTTGAGTTTGCTATGAAAGACTTGGGGACCTTGAGTTGCTTTTTGGGTATTGCTGTCACTCATCATGCATGGGGGTTATTCTTATCACAACGAAAGTATGCAGCTGAGATCATTGAGCGAGCCGGTATGTCCTCTTGCAAGTCTACTTCCACTCCCGTTGATATTAAGCCCAAGCTGTAACGACCCGTCCCGGGGCCCGTTACTGGTGCCTTATCCCGGGCACCCTAGTGACACAACATCAGAGAAAACCAGCGGAAAATAAAACTTTAAACAAGAAACAAGATATATGATCATAAAACAAAGCCAACCCAACTGTTACGCTTCCAATAACATATATATATACAACTCTTTCAAAAAGATCAGTTTAATCCTTTTTTACAAACCCCGCCACAACAAAGATTTCTGCACTCTAAGATTTACAACAACTATGACGACAGGGCCCGCCATACCCACGAATGTACAAGAACCTACAACTCGGGAACACATACTAAAAGATAAGCCTCCGAGAAGCGGAGCTTCCCAAATGACGCGAGATCCAAGGCGAGGATCCACGGCCGATGCACTTACCTCTGCGGCATGAACGCACTCGAGGTCAAGATAACAGTACCAAGTATGTGAAATCAGAAAATAATGTAATGAAATCATATTAGTCTATATAAAGCGGAGACATGTATGATAACCAAACTACGATTCACAACATAAAAGCGATCATGTCGATCGTGACTCACGCCTCAAGTCATCACTCAAATATAACTATGGGTCTCACGCCCACAACATCAATCATGTTCGCGTCACGGCCGCAATCTGCGTGACGGTGTAGACATGTCCATGATGCAACAATAATACCAATGCCCCACGGCCACACGCCTAATTCTACCTGTAGACATCGCCCATGTGATATCAACAATAATATCTTGGGTGATCAACCCCGCCGCACGCCACACGCCCCGAATTCTACCTCTGTAGACATGTCCATGTAACCACAATAACAATATATCGTAATCAACCCCGCCGCACGGCCGTGCCGGAATCTGCGTCGGTGTACACGCCCACGTGACATCAACAACAAGACAATAATCAAAATGGAAACATACCCGTGGAATTCTCCATCACCGCCAAAGACGCCCAAGTAAGTTCTCAACAAGTCGACCGCCCTCATCGAGAGACGCCAGAACACAAAAATACCACACTTGCACAACAAAGGCTATCATCACAAGCGTAGGCAAGTTTCACAACAACAAGCATAGCGAGTTTCACACAACTCAAAGTACTTTCATTTTATGCCAAAGTCCGGTTTTTAACCCCAAAGTACTACATCGTTAAGTTCTTTTTAAAAGAGATCCATTAATTTTATAAAAGTCACACAAAACCCGTAGTATTAGAATGACCAACCCACATTCCTTTTCAAAATCAAGTAACAACATTCTTTTCCTAAGTTCCAGTTTGCCTAGTTTCAATTACTCAAGCTTCTCATTTTCAAATGCTTAAGTCACTTATTTTAGAAAGGTTTCATAACTCATAGTCTTAATCTCTTTTAAAACAATTGAGTAACATATGTCATATATGTGAGTAGTTTATTCTTGTTTATAACGATCTTAATACAGCAGCCATGATCTAGAAAATGTAATATCATTTTGTCTTATCTTAGCTTCTATGCAGATGGAGGTTTCTACTGGTTTTAATACAACACATCATTATTCAATACATTTTCCTTTATTAACGCTGCAATGGTCTGTCGATACACATTCTGATTCCCGAAATCAGTAAACATTATCCCTTTTAAAAACCAAGTACTCATTACTCACGAATGAGGTTTCACACAAACATCCACATTGAAACAAATAAGTTAAGTCTCTTATCTTATAAGATCAAGTCTCTTAACTTCTAACCTCAGTAAACCATTTTCACCTACATAAGGTCGTTATAACTAACTTCCCATAAAGCTATTATAACACCCTATGTTTTAAACCAACCAAATCACTTAGCACATGTACGTCTACCGTACTACATAGTTCACAACAATCATGCTAGAAAAGATAGGAAGAGGTTCACATACCTCGCGACGATTTATCGACAATAAGCAAAATGCTCCAAGTACTACAACCTTGCTAGCCCTTTCCACTCCTCGAGTAGAATACGCTACTCTTAGTACTTTCACCTATAAAGGTCACAAACGTCTATTAACCCCAAAACACAAGTTTCTATCTTTCTACGTAAAATTGGCAGACCTCCGCAACAGCGTAAATCTCCTCTCTATCGAGGTGGCTACCAAGCCAACGAGGGGTTTACACGCCTAACCGCATGTACAATTCTACTCAAAGAATACTACACAAGTCTATCGCAATACACCCTATGTAAATACAGTTGATTCGATTTTATTCTTCAGCTTAAGTCAAAAGACATTGCCGAATACTAAGTATAGCTCCATATATAGTATACTTCAACTATATATTCTAACAATCATGTAATTTACTATTACAATAGAGTGACAATATAATTACCTCGATAATCCCAAAATTATCCAAGTTATAATGTCGATCATGAGCAACGTTTAGCTCCTACTCCGTGCGCTCCAAACAACCCTTAGAAGTTCTAACAAACTTCTACTCAAATACTTCAACCAACTGAAGATTTCCTTGTGGTTTGGTTTGAGACTAAAAGGACAAAAGTAGTATTTAGGACTCTACGTATAGAGGTATCTTTGGAATACTACAAGGTACAAGGCTAAGGTATTTAGGGCATTATAACAATACTAGAGAAGTATTTCAATACCACGAGGAGGGTATTATACGAAACAACTAGGCAGTGGGTACCCACTACTAGCACCACAAAGGGGAGGAGGAGGCCTCGCCAAGACTCTCAAAGAGGGGATGAGTTGGACGAACTCAACACTTAGAGGAGGAGGGATTTTAGGCTTGGAAGGTTTCATTTGTGGATAAAGAGTTCATCAACATAAGGGGGGGTATTTATAGCAAAACCAAAGGCCAACCAATGGCCAAGATCTAGCCAAGTGCAAGGAAAGTGTAAGGCCAAGATTAAGCCAAGTGCACCCTAAACCCTACTCCACAAAACACTCCACAAAACACTCCACAAAACAAGCCACAAAGCAAGGCACACTTCAAGGGGCCAATTACCAAAGCCAACCCACTCGACCGCCTCCAAATCGTCCAACGAGGTGACAAGTGTCACCCTCCCGTTGTCCAAAAGGTTTCGACTCTCGGAAAAATCCGCAAAAACAAAACAACATAGCCGAATTTTCCTTCGCGAAGTTATGTAAAACGCGTTTAAAACGACTCTAACCGGGTGTTGTGCACAAATGTCATTCGGCGAGCCACTGGCGGGGTGACACGTGTCACCTCCTATGGCCCTCAAAAACGTCTTCCAAAAATATCCACAATGGCCAAAATCTCAAAACAAAGTGGGCCCTACAAAATCAGAATTTCTCCTGGGCCCCACGTGACCATTTCCAAAATAAAAACTCAAAATTCTAATATAATCTATGAAGTCCAAATACCAAACTGGGAATCCATTCCCATTAACGAACCTTTTCTTCACAAATAACCGAAACTTTTCCGTCGAAAACTCACATCTTTCTTTCTTTTCAAAATTTCGCCAGTACTCGCACGTGCGTCCTCACATACATACCCTGCAACTACGGGTATAACATTCTCCTCCCGAAACATTCGTCCCGAATGTTCCTTCTCAAGTCGGATAACGATAAAGTTCCTCTAACAAGTTGCCGACGCCACACCGCCACGAACTAACACACGTTCTCTTCTCCCCTAACTTTCAGACTTTCTCGAACACTCAAACTCTTTCTAGTATCCGTACCACACTTCCGATGCTTCGCTTTCCTACCTTTGGAGTTACTACCTCCAAACTTGGTCATCATACTAACTTCAATCTCCCTTAAGGCCATTCCGCCCTCACGATCCGCTTTTGGTCGAACATATCCACCAACTCATACGATGGTCATACAAACTGGGCCTAGCATCCTCGTGACCGCCACCGGCGACCACCTAACTGACCCCACCCCAAATCGGGTTCTGGTTGACCCGCAATGGTCCTCAACCCGACCCCCAACCGCGCCAAACTCTTGTTCCCCGATCCGGAACAATCTTACTAACTCACATCATGAAAGCTACCACTTCCATCTCACACTACCCACGGACTTATCACACAAATAAATCCCACGTATACCACTACTCTGATAAGGGTCAAACATAAAATAAATCTTTAACTCAAGACGACCTTACCCCTAAGGTCTCAGTCGTGACATAGTCTAAGGTTCACACTTACCATGCCCCATCGTATCCTCCCAACTAAGCATGTTTTCTAACTCACAATTAACACAACGCTATTCGTACATAGCACATAATAATGAGACCATCATAACAAGCATACCAAAACTCTAGAGGGTTAAGGATATACCTGAAGCTACCGCTCCACTCTAATCATAGCCACGCTGCAGGCGCATAATCGTAGGGCGATGAACCACCATCGATCCGGTGGTGAGTCGTAACATCCGCTACCCTTGCCTGACAGTTCCGCAAAATGGCCCCTGGCCGCAAAAATAACAAGCTCCCCGCACCACGACACTCCCGAAATGCGGTTTACCACATCGACCACACCGAGGTAGGGTGACCGCGTCCGCCAACACCCTTACTTCCCCGAAACTGAACCTCGAGCCACGACCGCCCCGAATACTCACGAAGGTTGTGGAGGACCACTCGCACCGGGCGGAGGTACAAAACTAGTATGATCTTGGCGGTCCGCCTCGAAAGTCACCAAAGGACCTCGTTGTTCTCGCCTCTTCTCGATCTTGGTCATTCCGTCGACCTCTCCGTGCCTCGCATCCCGGTCATGAGCTGCGTGCGGGCAATGTCCATGCCGGTGAAGAGCTACTCCTGAACATGCCTCGACATGTAATCATCGAGCCTCAGAACATATCGGTGCACTCGATCCTCCATACTAGCTACCAACGCTGACGCGTCGCCAATGAGTCGAACTCACATTGTACTCAACCGCACGCCGCTTCGTCTAAGCATCAAAATCTGTCGGCGTGCTCCTCATCCGCGGAGGCAAGAAGTGCGTGAGAAAGCCCCGAAACTCATCCCATACTGCTGAGTGCATGCTCTCCCGAAAGCTCCCATGAATCAAACCAATCGATCGCGGTATCACGCGGCCGATGCGAACCAAAGGTCACAGACTCGGTCTCTCAAGCCTTGATCACCCGTGACGATCCGTCAGAATCGCCGGATGAACTCCTGCGGATCATCCTCGTGCCTCGACCCATAAAACTCAAGTGGCGGGCTTGACTCGAAAGTCCCGTAGCCTCAAACTATTCGCTCGGGGTGAACCATCGCATCGAATCGAATCACTGTGATTCAAATTTATCTCATATCGGCCCACGACCACGGCGGCAAGAATCGGGCCATCTCTTGTAACCCATCTCCTCGCCTGCATCGGGATCGAGGCTCAGTATGCGGTCTCGGCAGCCATTCTTGCGCTTCTAACCTCTCGCTGGCGGCGGCTACAAAACCCGCTGTCAAGACAACCTCGTATCGCGGGCTCGCGCTGCATACTCCTCAGATCTCACTAGCGGTTCTCACTGTCTTGCCTTCGTGCTCGTTGCCTTGCTCGGGAATAATCGTAAAAACGAGATACGTCGGAGGGTCCAACTTACAACACACTCTAAGGCACGATCTCGGAATGAGAAGAATGGAAACTAATCCTAAATGTCCTGCACCTCACGATTATAGATGTGGTGCACAACACATCGATAATCAAGACTTACTAGACACGATGTAGACACTTTCCGAGGATTAATCGCTCGATACCACTTTTGTAACGACCGCCCCGGGGCGTTCATCGTGCCTTATCCCGCACCCTAGTGACACAACATCGAGAAAACCAATGGAAAATAAAACTTTAAACAAGAAACAAGATATATGATCATAAACAGCCAACCCAGCGGTTACCTTCCAATAACATATATAAATACAACTCTTTCAAAACGAATGCTTTAATCTTTTTTTACAAACCCCGCCACACAACAAAGATTCTGCACTCTAAGATTTACAACAACTATGGCGGGACGGGCCGCCATACCCCGAATGTACAAGAACCTACAACTCGTGGAACACATACCAAAAGATAAGCCTCCGAGAAACGGAGCTTCCCAAAAACGCCGAATCGAGATCCTAAGAGCGAGGATCCACGCCGATGTACCTCTACTCGCGCATGAACGCACTCCGGGCGAGATCAAGATAACAGTACCAAGTATGTGAAATCAGAGAAAATATCAGAATGAAATCATACTAGTCTATATAAAGCAGAGACATGTATGATAACCAAACTACGATTCACAACATAAAAGCGATCATGTCGATCGTGACTCACGCCTCAAGTCATCACTCAAATATAACTATGGGTCTCACGCCCACAACATCAATCATGTTCGCATCACGGTCGCATGCCGGTCTGCGACGGTAGACATGTCCATGATGCAACAATAATACCAATGCCCCATGGCCACATGCCCCGAATTCTACCGCCAGACACGTCCACGTGACATCAACAATAATATCTTGGGTGATCAACCCGCCGCACGCCACATGCCCGAATTCTACCTCGGTGTAGACATGTCCATGTAACCACAATAACAATATATCGGGTAATCAACCCCGCCGCACGTCGCGTGCCCCGAATCATCGCGACGGTAGATACGCCCATGTGACATCAACAACAAGACAAGAATCAAAATGGAAACATACCCGTGGAATTCTCCATCACCGCCAAAGACGCCCAAGTAAGTTCTCAATAAGTCGACCTCTATCGAGACGCCAGAATACGTAAATACCACACTGCACAACAAAGGCTATCATCACAAAGATAGGCAAGTTTCACAACAACAAGCATAGGCAAGTTTCACAACAACAAGCATAGGCAAGTTTCACAACAACAAGCATAGGCAAGTTTCACAACAACAAGCAAGTTTCACACAACTCAAAGTACTTTCATTTTATGCCAAAGTCGGGTTTTAACCCCAAAGTACTACATACGTTAAGTTCTTTTAAAAGAGATCCATTACTTTTATAAAAGTCACCCTATACCCGTAGTATTAGAATGACCAACCCACATTCCTTTTCAAAATCAAGTAACAACATTCTTTCCTAAGTTCCAGGTTGCCTAGTTTCAATTACTCAAGCTTCTCATTTTCAAATGCTCAAGTCACTTATTTTAGAAAGGTTTCATAACTCATAGTCTTAATCTCTTTTAAAACAATTGAGTAACATATGTCATATATGAGTAGTTTATTCTTGTTTATAACGATCTTATTACAAAGACCGTGATCTAGAAAATGTAATATCATTTTGTCTTATCTTAGCTTCTATGCGGATGGAGGTTTCTAATGGTTTTAATACAACACATCATTATTCAATACATTTTCCTTTATTAACGCCGCAATGGTGCTGTCGATACACATTACGATTCCGAAATCGAAAACATTATCCCTTTAAAAACCAAGTACTCATTACTCACGAATGAGGTTTCACACAAACATCCACATTAAAACAAATAAGTCAAGTCTCTTATCTTTTAAGATCAAGTCTCTTAACTTCTAAAATCAATAAACCATTTTCACTTACATAAGGTCGTTATAACTAACTTCCCATAAAGCTATTATAACACCCTATGTTTTAAACCAACCAAATCACTTAGCACACGACGTCTACCGCACTACATAGTTCACAACAATCATGCTAGAAAAGATAGGAAGAGGTTCACATACCTCGCGACGATTTATCGATAATAAGCAAAATGCTCCAAGTACTACAACCTTGCTAGCCCTTTCCACTCTCGAGTAGAATCGCTACTCTTAGTACTTTCACCTATAAAGGTCACAAACGTCTATTAACCCCAAAACACAAGTTTCTATCTTTCTACGTAAAATTAAAGACCTCCCTCCCGCAACAACGTAAATCTCTCCTCTATCGAGGCCGCTACGAAGCCAACTGGGGGTTTACACGTCTAACCTGACATGTACAATTCTACTCAAGAATACTACACAAGTTCATCTGATACAAATTCATGTAAATACATTCGATTCGATTCTTTATTCTTCAGCTTAAGTCAAAAGACATTGCGAATACTAAGTATAGCTCCATATATAGTATACTTCAACTATATATTCTAAAAACATGTAATTTCCAATTACAATAGGACAAGATAATTACCTCGATAAGCCCAAAATTATCCAAGTTATAATGTCGATCCTGAGCAAGGTTTAGCTCCTACTCCGGCGCTCAAACAACCCTTAGAAGTTCTAACTAACTTCTACTCAAATACTTCAACCAACTATGAAGATTTCCTAGGTTTCGGTTTGAGACTAAAATGACAAAAGTAGTATTTAAGCTCTACGTATAGAGGTATCTTTGGAATACTACAAGGTACAAGGCTAAGGTATTTAGGGCATTATAACAATACTAGAGAAGTATTTCAATACCACAGGAGGGTATTATACGAAACAACTAGCAGTGGGTACCCTACTGCTAGCACCACAAAGGGAGGAGGAGGCCCTCGGCCAAGACTCTCAAAAGAGGGGATGAGTTGGACGAACTCAACACAAGAGGAGGGAGGATTTTAGGCTTGGAAGGTTTCATTTGTGGATGAAGAGTTCATCAACATAAGGGGGGGTATTTATAGCAAAACCAAAGGCCAACCAATGGCCAAGATCTAGCCAAGTGCAAGGCAAGTGTAAGGCCAAGATTAAGCCAAGTGCACCCTAAACCCTACTCCACAAAACACTCCACAAAACACTCCACAAAACACTCCACAAAACAAGCCACACACTTCAAGGGCCGATCGGCCAAAGCCAACCCACTCGACCGCCTCCAAATCGTCCAACGAGGTGACATGTGTCACCCTCCGTTTGGTCAAAATGTTTTCGACTCTCGTAAAAATCCGCAAAAAACAAAACGACATAGCCGAATTTTCCTTCGCAGAAGTTATGTAAAACGTTTCGAAAACGACTCTAACAAGGTGTTGTGCACAAATGTCATTCGGCGAGCCACTGGCGGGGTGACACGTGTCACCCTCCTATTGGCCCTCAAAAACGCGTCTTCCAAAAATATCCACAATGGCCAAAATCTCAAAACAAAGTGGGCCTACAAAACCAGAATTTCTCCCGTGGGCCCCACGTAACCATTTCCGAAAATAAAAACCCAAAATTCTAATATAATCTATGAAGTCCAAATACCAAATCTGGGAATCCAATTCCCATTAACGAACCTTTTTCTTCACAAATAACCGGAAACTTTTCCGTCGAAAACTCACATCTTTCTTTCTTTTCAAAATTTCTGCCGTACTCTCGTACGTACGTCCTCACATACATACCCTGCAACTCCGGGGTATAACACAAGCTATGTGCGGTGGCTGGCTCACCTTAGGAGGATCTGACCCGCTATCGTAGTCTTACAGAGGCCCTTCAGTATCTTACGTTCACGAGACCAGATGTTACATATGTCGTACAACAGGTGTATTTGTTTATGCATGATCCTAGGGTTGAGCATATGAATGCGCTCAAACGCATTATTCTATACATCTAGGGGACACTTGACTATGGCTTGCATTTATATCCTTCATCGACGTCTACACTTATCTCGTATACAGATACTGATTAGGGTGGATTTCCCGACACCAAACGATCTACGTCTGGCTATTTTATGTTTCTTGGTAATAACTTGGTCTCCTGGTCTGCAAAGCGTCAATCGATGTTATCACGTTCTAGTGCAGAGGCCGAGTATCAAGGGGTAGCCAATGTGGTCTCCGAATCGTGTTGGTTACGTAATCTTCTTCTATATCTTCATTGTCCTATTCAGAAAGAGTTGGAAAATAATGGATGTACGTGAATAGTAAAGAACTATTACAAGTATTTCGAAAGGGTAAACTATAAGTACTACAACAACAGCGACAAACTTGTAGTAGATGATGATTGTGTCAACCACAAGCCTTTGAGACCTGATCTTCGTTCTTGAATCAGTTTTGGATCTTTGTGTCAATCGTCGAACTCTCTTTGAATCCTGATAACATAAAATCAAGAGATGCTAAAACAAGAAGAGTTACAATTGTACTGAGTCGAGTGATATTCACTCTGTCCTTAAGACAATATTGCCCTGTATAAATCTTTTTACGTTAATGGTAAACTGTCTCCCAAGATAAAACAACATCAAATAAACAAGCAAAGGAAACTCAAGTGTTTCTCAAAAGAAGAACCTTCGGTGTTTGAAAGAGTACTTAGAGAGGAAGAAGTTCAGAAAATCTAAGTGTAGTATTGTGTCAAGTGTATCTCCGATTGAGCCAAATGCCTCAACATATAGTAGTGTAAGAGTGACCTCTTCAAGTGCCCATGTAATGACTATTTAAGTGCCATGTAATGGCCAATTAATTCACCAAGTAGTACAGTCAAATATTGGTTGATTTATGGAGGAAAAACTGACATTTGAATGTTCCAAAACATCCCCATAATCAGCCAAACTTTTGGACCTCCATCACACAGACACTGCCTCGGAAGCGTCGCGGCTCCAGTGAGTTGCTGCCACCTAAGCGTCGCGGCTCTGCCATTGGGCACCGCATCCCCGGTGATTGTGGCGTCGCGGTGCTCTGGCTCCGCAGTGACGTCGCAACCCTTTTGCGACCCGTTTCAATCTTACTCTTTCTACACTTCTTCCTTCATTTACCAACGTGGAACACTCGTCGTTTAACCAACAACCGTCCATCATTTTATGTCTCAAACATTTACTTACGTACCAATATCTCTTTCACTAATGAAATGTACATTACTTGGCACTACGAGTGCACGTGTATGGAAACGATGTTTCTGATGTGCGGGGCCCCAATTGTTCGAGTCATAAATAATGGGATAAACTTAATTCCATATTAATAAATTTCCAACAATCCCCTCTTTAAAAAGATTTTGGCGCACCCACAAGGTGCATTTCTAGCAATCTTTAGGCGGACCGATGTTGCATCTGGATAGGTAGCCTTAACTTTGAACCACTATAGTTGAATACCATCAGACTTACTTACTGTGCGGTGAATGTGATGTCTTGAACCGTCAGTGTTTAGTGTAAGTCAAGACAACGGTACCAACACAACAACTTTCCTCTGTTCTTCTTAATGTTTTGTTCGTTGTGGTCATGGACACACTTGGATTATTAAGTGCGTTCATTTGAGGCGGTTTGACCTCGCACTTAAATAGGTAATCTCCTACAAGGTATCCTGTTGTACCCCACTTCACAAGTGTTATGCACCATTAAAAGTTTCACTAAACCTAACCTCAACCGGTGAGGATCATTAAAGATTTTGAAAACTTAACCTCTACCCACCATGCATGTAGCACTTTAAGGGGTCGATGCAAGTTTGCTTAGAGGTTTTTCAAAATACACCATACACATCCACTTGTGGCTTTGGTGTTCTTTAAGTCTGATGTCAAGTTTGCATCACTTTATTCTCCTAGAACCGCTGGACATCCAGATGACTATAATCCGTAGATAAGTGAATATTTTGGATATCGCCATATCTAATTTAACGCATTCTATCGATTGTTTCTAGAATCATGAGCGAACCTTAGTTCAAATGATTGTACTTTGTAAACCGATATCGGGTCAGGTGTAATGTGTAAAATACATTGAACTACATGTGACTGATCGGTGTATTTTATATACACTTTTTGAGTCATTTTTAGTTAGTCTTTTGCCTATTTTTTGTACAAATATGTGTCGTCTTAGGATAGATTTTCTTTCTTTTGAGTCATAATGGTTTAAAGTGGCACATTGGTGAAAATGAGCGAAAAGAGGGCAGAAACAGAGGTTCCAGAGCTCAAAAAGCTAAAAAGTTGGCAACCCGGGCGAGAAACAGGGCGGCGCCACCAACCAGCAGCATCAGAGCGCCACGACGCCCAAAGAACAGAGAGCCGCAGAAGTTTCGGCGCCGCGACGCCAGTTGCAGGGCCGCGGCGCCGAGGCGGAAAATCAGCCAAATCCGAATAGGAATGGGCCAAGGCCAAGAAGGAAAAGTTGTTGGACATTTTTGAGGTTATAAAAAGGACCTTTTTAGGTCAGATTTGGAGAATCCCACACTTGACAATTCATCACAACTTGAAAATCAAGATTGGAGACTTCCTTTTAAGTAATTTATTTGTCTTTATTTTATTTCTTTTTAGTTTATGTTGGATATTAGTTTAGTTCTTGACATGTCTATGGCTAGGAACTAACTTAATTTAGGGATTTCCATGTCGAATCGCTTGAACCTCGTTCTTATGAATTAATGCATGTTTTGGTTTCTTCTTATTATTGTTGAGATTTATTCAATATTTGTTTTGATTGCTTGGTAATTAATTGATCACTAATTATCATAACTTATATGATTTTTAATCGAAATCCGAAAGGGGAGATTGTGAATATGCTATAGTTGAATAAACATAGGTTAAATCGTGGACGAAAGTACCTCGATACTTGTGTAATTTGATAGGTTATTGTTCTTAATCCTCTTTTGTAGTCAATCTTGTCATCGAAAGATAGAAGGGTTCTACATTGGGGTTGAGTGTTTATATTACCTTAACAGGAATATAAAACGACTTAGTTAACTTGCTATCTCAAAATAGAAGAATAACCATAATTATTTGCATTAACGAGTAAAGCGAGCGGATAGTCGAGGAGATTTGGAAGCCCTATTTACACCATATCTGAAGTAAAATAAAGTAGTTTAGTTAGCATCTATAAACATAACTATAAACAATTCATCAAATTATCGTTTATCAAATAGATACCACAGAATAGAGATTGATAATTGGACACTAATCCCTGAGGACGATAACTCGATCTTCTAGACTATATTACTTGTCACGACACGTGCACTTGCATTTAGTGTGTGCATAAATCGCGCATCAAGTTTTTGGCGCCGTTGCCGGGATTGGCGTAGTTCAATATCATTCTATTTATTCTTAATTTCTAATTTGGTTTTTTTTTTCTTTCTTTTTATTAAGTTTTTATTTATTGGTGGAACCGTGCGCCGTGATCCGTTTGTTGGTTTTGATTCATCTCAGGGACCCTGCAAACATGGATTACCACTATCAACAATGTAATCCCCAGGCCCCACAGAAAGAGCAGGATGGACTACGAGCAGCCATACTCAGGCTAACTAGGCACCAAACTCAGTTCATGGACGAAATGAGAGTGTCCCTGAAGAATTTGGAAACGCAAATAGGACAACTCGCGGGCATGCTAAGCCACAGAATACAAGGGAATCACCCTGAACATATTGGAGGGAATATAAAAGAGCAATGCTAGACGATTGACCTGAAAAATGGCAAATTGGTGTAAGCAAACTCACCACCACCGTGTACAGAAAAGAGGAGCCCAGATTTCTCGTAGCAGTTGCAGCGCCGCGGCGCCACTGAGCAGCGCCACGGCGCCGATAATGCTGAGACATTGCAAAATTTTCGGTGCCGCGGCGCCCAGGGCTAAGAGGGTACAATGAGTTTGGAAGCTGTTGTGGACGCATCCCAGGTGAAGATACCGTACCCTCAGAAGCTAAAAACAAGTCCTCTTGACAAACAGTTCTCTAAATTCATGGAAATTCTCAAACAATTGCAACTCAACATCCCGTTTGCTGAGGCACTAGAGCAGATGCCGAGTTATGTAAAGTTCATGAAAGAGATTCTCAGCAAAAAGAGGAGGATAGATGACTACAAAATAGTAGTGTTGACTGAAGAATGCAGTGTCATCCTACAGAGAAAGCTACCTCAGAAGTTGAAAGATTCGGGAAGTTTCACTATCCCATGCACTATAGGAAAGTTTGAGTGTCAGAAGGCGTTGTGTGATCTGGGGGAAGGTATAAATTTGATGCCCTATCTAGTGTTTTGCAAACTTGGAATGGGAGAAGCCAGACCTACAAACATCACTTTGCAGCTAGCTGACCGCTCCATCGTCCACCCTAGAGGAGTCATCGAGGATATGTTGGTTAAGGTGGACAAGTTCATTTTTCCCGCTGATTTCATCATCTTAGACATGATAGATAATGACATGATCCCCATTATCCTTGACAGACCTTCCTAGCCACAGGACAGACACTCATTGATGTTCGAAAAGGTGAGTTGAGACTTCATGTGGAAGAAGAAGAGGTGATTTTCAATGTTTTTCGAGCAGCAACCTTCCCAGAGGCAAGTGACAAATGCTTCGTCATTGATGTGATCGAAGAAGCAGTGTCGGAAAATGGGTTCAGAAATATTGATGCGCTTGAAGAAGTGCTGACACGATGGGATGAGGATAGTGACAATGACCCGAATCTGATGGAATATGCAAATTGGATGAATTCTTATGAGCGGTGTGATAAGAAGAGATATGAAGAGCTTGGGCAGATGCCAGAGAGATCAGTACCATCCACAGAAAAAGCTCTAGAGTTAGAGTTGAAGACTCTACCATATCATTTGCAGTACCGATATCTAGGTGAAAATCAATCTCTACCAGTGATCATCTCATGTCATCTATCCACAGTAGAGAGTGAGAAGCTGCTGAGAGTACTGAGGGCTCACAAGCGTGCCATTGGGTGGACATTAGCAGATATAAGGGGGATAAGATCCGTCAACAATAATGCATAAGATCCGTCTAGACGAAGAGAGCAGACCCTCCATTGAGGCACATAGGAGATTGAATCCAAACATGAAGGATGTAGTCAGAAAAGAAATCATTAAATGTCTTGATGCTGGGGTAATTTATCCTATCTCTGACAGTGCATGGGTGAGTCCGGTGCAAGTGGTGCCCAAAAATGGTGGTATGACAGTAGTGAACAACGAAAAGAACGAGCTTATTCCATCTAGAACAGTTACTGGGTGGAGAATTTGCATTGACTATCGCAAGTTGAACAAGGCAACCAGAAAAGATCACTTCCCGTTACTATTTCTAGATCAGATGTTGGATAGACTTGCAGGGCGCAATTACTACTGCTTTTTTGGATGGTTACTCAGGGTATCATCAGATTGCCATAGCACCAGAAGATCAGGAAAATACAATATTCACCTGCCCCTTTGGTACGTTTGCATTCAGAAGGATGTCATTTGGGCTTTACAATGCACCTACGACCTTTCAGAGGTGTATGATGGCAATTTTATCGGATATGGTGGAGAGGACTATAGAGATTTTCATGGATGATTTCTCGGTCTTTGGGTCCTCGTTCGACGAGTGTTTGAGTCACTTGGATGCAGTGTTGAAACGGTGTGAAGAATCCAATCTTGTGCTGAATTGGGAGAAGTGTCACTTCATGGTAAAAGAGGGGATTGTCCTTGGACACAAAATATCCAACCAAGACATTGAGGTGGACAAAGCAAAGATTTCAGTAATCGAAAATCTACCACCTCCAGTATCAACAAAAGGGGTCAGAAGTTTCCTTGGGCATGCTGGTTTTTATAGAAGATTCATCAAGGACTTCTCAAAAGTTTCAAAACCTCTTTCAACCTTGCTAATGATTGGGGTTGCTTTTGAATTCAATAAGGAATGCATGACCGCTTTTCAGACACTCAAGGAGAAGCTTATCTCAGCACCATAGTCATTGCACCAAACTGGGAACTCCCATTTGAACTAATGTGTGATGCAAATGATTATGCAGTGGGAGCAGTGCTTGGGCAGATGGTCGATAAGTCATTCAGATCCATTTACTATACTAATAGAACTCTTAATGATGCACAGTTGGATTATGCTACTACAGAAAAAGAATTGCTAGCAATAGTATATGCATTAGAGAAATTCAGACATACTTAATTGGGAATAAGGCGATAGTATACACTGACCACTCTACCATAAAATATTTGATGACAAAGAAGGATGCAAAACCTCGCCTCATCCGATGGGTTCTGCTATTACAAGAATTTGACATGGAGATTCGTGACAAGAAGGGGACAGAGAACTGGGCCATGACCACTTGTCGAGACTTGAAAACATAGAGAGCGAGCACCGAGGATGTGCAGATAAATGATCACTTCCCAGATGAGCAATTGTTTCAAGTAAGTGTTGTCTTTAAGTTACCTTGGTACGCTGATCTTGTTAATTTTCTTGCAGCTAAGGTAGTATCCCCAGGATTGACAAGACAGCAAGTGAAGAGGTTCTACTCCGAAGTAAAACACTACTATTGGGAGGAGCCAATGTTATACAAACACTGCGCCGACCAAGTCATCAGGCGATGTATACCAGAGGATGGGATGCACCATATTCTCACCCATTGTCACACCTTACAATGTGGTGGACACTTTGGGGCATCAAGATGTTACACCCCGTAGTTCGGGTCATGCGTATGAGAACGTACGAAAGGGATTAAGACTTAAAATTTTAGAAAGACAGGTTGACGGATTGTTTCGGACGGGTTTTTAGTCCACTTTGGGGCGGGTTATGACCCGTTACATTGAGAGTTCCTAGGTATTTCAAAATCCTAGTACATAGTTCGTTGAGTCTAGTTCCCAACGCAACCAACCGTTCGTCGATAGGACATCGGAGTAGAAAGTTATGGAAGTTACAAATTCGGCGCAATCAGGCGTAAAAATAATTCGGTCGAGCTGCGCGCGGCCGGGAAGTAGGGCGCGCCCCGAAGATCCGAGTTGGCAGAGGTTCAGCGCCGCGCGGCCACAGGCTGCGGCGCCGAGGCGGGTTCTGCAAGGCTAAGTGGAAAAATCTGAACTGTTTTGTTTTAAAAAAGGCCATGGGTGGGTGACAAGTGTCCCCCCCCATCTGATTTTGCATGTCTTATTTATTGACCAAGTCTTGAAGACTTGGTCATTCTTCAAGCTCTCATCTCTCTCTAAAAAAAAACTCTCACTTCTCTCTAGAAAATCAAGAGGAAATCAAGACTTGAGAAAAATCTGAATATTGTGGCAAGAAGGAAACTTGTTGGCAAGCTTGTGGGAGTTATTGTGGTGGTGTTTGTGGAAAGGAGGCTAGTGAATTTTTTGGATTAATTTGGCTAAAGCTCTAAGGTAACAATTCTTTCTCTTTTTGCTAGTTTTGGTGTTGCATGTGAAGAAGAAAGAACTTGTAGTGGTAAACATTGCTCTTACATACATTGCATGTAAGAACTATGGTTTGGATATGAAAGAGTTGGATAAGAAGGTTATGTGAGCATGTTGTAGCCAAAATACTACCTTAAACTTGTTAAGTTAGTTGTTATGCATTGTGGGCATAATTTTACACATCCAAGATTAGGTGTGTAATCCCCTTTGAATTGTTTGGATTGTTGGGCCTTAAAAGTGGCGTTTGGATGTTGAATTCGGACCTTGAAAAGGTGGCAAAGTATGTAGAAGCAAAGGAAATGCTGCCCGATTTTCCGTAGAATTTAGTGACTTTGCACTTGGAAGATTCTATGTTGAAGCTAGAGGTTAATAAACGTATTATGGTCATTATAGGTTGACGTACTACGTGCGGTATATTGGACTTAGCAAGTGGATTAACCAGAGAGGTATGTGAAAACTTTCTTATCTCTTGAGCATGAGTAGTTATAACTGTATAGTACGGTAGACGTACGTGATTTAAATGAAGTAAATCCATTTGGTATCCTTGACTTATTTTTAAGAATGTCTTAATTTCTAAAGCATAAAGTTAGTATAACGGCTTTATGGGGAGTTGGTTATAATAACTTTATGTAAGGTTAAAGAGTTGGTTTTTCTTGAATAAGGTAAACATAGATGAAAGAATTGAAACTAAGAAGGGCAATTCGATTTAAAGGCATCAATTGCTTAACGTCTAAATAAGGGTCACTTGAGTTAGAAGCCCGAAACATATTTCTAAAAGTATAGTGACTTGTTTGAAATGTAGATAAGTCTTGATACTACGGGTGATAGTATCTTGGGGTCTTATGTGAAAAAGGGGATCTTTGGAAAGAATAGAAGTACATAGTACTTTGGGTTGAATTTCCCCGGAATTGTTAAGTGGTATGAAAAGTACCTTAAAGTCATAAAGAATGAGATCTATATTGTGTATTACTGAAAGTCTAAAGAAGTTATGAAATTACTTGGACGTACCGTCAGTGATGGAGGATTCCACGGGTATGCTCCCATTAATTTAGTATGAGTTTACTTGGACGTACCGTCAGTGATGGAGGATTCCACGGGTATACTCCCATGGTTTTAGTATGAGTTTACTTGGACGTACCGACAGTGATGTGGGATTCCACGGGTATGCACCTTGGACATGCTTACGATGAGGGATTCCGAGGCATGCAGTATGAGTTTACCCGGACGTACCGACAGTGATGTGGGATTCCACGGGTATGTTTCTTGGTCCCGGGTTGTGGCATTTGCATATTCCGTGGATTTGCTACCCACGATGCGAGGAATACCTCATGCGAGTCCGTAGGGCTTATGCGGGTGAAATAGTCCCATGCGGGTGAGTACAAATTTACGCGAGAATACCTCATGCGGGTCCATACGACCCACGGGTAAAATAGTCCCGAGTAGGAGTGCTTAATGACATCGGGCGGATGACCTTGCTTTGATCATGAGCTTCCTATTTTCATGCAGATAGTATATGCTTGATATTCTCATTATTAGTAAGGCACTGTTCTCAGAACCGATTATCATACATGTCTCCTGTTATTTTAGACTTATGAGGTATTTTCGATTTTCCAGCCGCATACTTAGTACATATCATGTGTAATCGACCCCTTCTCGGCCGTTCATGCCGCAGTAGGGTAGCGGTGGTGGATCCTCATTCTTAGGATCACTGGTCTGGTGTCAGGAGCTCCATTCTTCCGGAGGCTTGTTTTGTTGGTACGGTTTTTCCCTGATGCTATAGGTATTATGTACATTCAGGGGTATGGCGGGGCCCTGTCCCGCCACAGTTGTTATTCCTAGAGGTCTGTAGTCACGTTTGTAGTTTGGGTTGTAAGAACAAGTTGTACTTTTGATTAAGTATATTTTTATGGAAGGCAGCCTTATCGGCTTGTCAGTGATGTTTACTTTATACAGGTTATGTGTTGTGTATGTTCCGCTGCTATTCTCTGATGTATACCTGACGGGGTGCCCCGGTAGGGCACCAGTCGCGGCCCCGGGGTCGGGTCGTGACACAAGAACAACTGCGAAGGTATTGCAAAGTGGGTTCTATTGGCCAACCCTCTTCAAGGATGCCCACACCTTTGTGAAGAACTGTGATCGTTGTCAAAGAACAGGGAACATATCAAGACGAAATGAAATGCATTCGAATGAGATCTTGGAGGTGGAACTATTTGATGTATGGGGGATCGACTTCATGGGTCCATTCCGCCGCCCTTGAAAATCGACATTCTTCCGCGATGGATTATGTGTCCAAATGGGTAGAAGAGGTAGCCACTAAAGAAAATGACAGTAAGACTGTCCAAAGGTTCCTCCAAAAGAATATATTCACAAGGTTTGGTACTCCTAGGGCCATCATCAGTGATGAAGGAAGCCACTTTTGCAACAAGCAACTTGATACATTGCTTTCCCGATATGGAGTCTACCACCGCACCACACTTCCCTATCACCCTCAAGCGAATGGGCAAACAGAAGTTTCAAACAGGGAAGTGAAGAGCATATTAGAAAAGACGGTGGATGACTCAAGGAATGATTGGTCTATCAAATTGGATGACGCACTATGGGCATACAGAACAACATTCAAAACCCCCATTGGAATGTCACCATATAAGTTAGTTTTTGGTAAAACATGTCATCTGCCAGTAGAGTTGGAACACAGGGCTTATTGGGCAATGAGAAAGCTGAACATGGATGCCAAGGCAGCAGGGCAGAAGAGGTTGCTACAGCTGAGCGAGTTGGATGAATTCAGACACAATGCCTATGAGAATGCAAAGATCTACAAGGAACGAACTAAAGTATGACATGATAAGATGTTGATCCCGAAAGACTTACAAGCATGAAAACAAGTGCTTTTATTCAACTCAAGGTTGAGGTTGTACCCAGGCAAGCTCAAATCGCGTTGGTCAGGACCGTACACTGTTGTAAGAGCATTCCCCTATGGTACAGTTGAAGTGAAAGGGAGAGAGGGTGCCCCTTTCAAGGTAAACGGACAGAGGTTGAAACCCTATGTGATCAATGAAACAGAATACATGAGCCTAGTGACCCATCTCACTCCTAAATGAGTAGGGAACCTGCGTCCGGCTAAAAGACGTTAAAGACAACGCTACTTGGGAGGCAACCCAAGGTTATTTTATTTTATTTTATTCTATGCAATTTAGTTTTAGTTAGAACAGTCTCACGGAAAGTATTATTTGCATGTTGTGATGACAGGTACAGGGCCAAAAATTGGAAGACGAAAAACGCGAAGAGGCGCAGGAAGTTTGGGTGGCCGCGGCGCCAATTCAAAGCGCCACTGCGCCGGAAGTTCAGAGGGGCGCAGATGTTTGGGCGCCACGACGTCGATCTCAGGGTCACGGCACCGCAATGAAAAATCTAAAAAATAAAAGAGCCCTAGAAACGATTTCCCTCTTCCATTCTAACGGGATTTCTGACGTTATCTGCCATGCGTTATCCACCACCACCATTTTAAACCAAGTTTGTAAGTTGTCCTGTTTTTCTTTTATTTTTGAGTCTTGCACACATTGAGGACAATGTGTGATTTAAGTTTGGAGGGTGTTTTATTGTTTTGAGTCTTTGTGATTTGTTTTATGTGTTTTTGAGTATTTTTGAGTCATATTTTTTTTTTTAAGATCATGCATGTTGTAGTTACTTAAAACGCCTAGTGAAGTAAAGTTGAATAATGTAATGGAATTAGAGGCAACCATCTGAACACTTAGGATAGATATGCCAAAAATTCATGAAATCGAACTATTTGGGGTATCTTGCTTGATTTATGCATTGTTAATGATTAAACCTACGTGTCTGCTTGCTTACTATTTGAGGCGAAATAGTTAGGATATGCATGTTAGGGAGATAACTCAAGCATTTCTTTGTTAGCCCTTTCTTACCATTTATTGTCTATCCCTGACATCACAATTGTATCCCTAGTCAGCCTCATTGAGCCAAAAATATGACATTTCTTTGACACCCTATAATTTCATATTTGTGCCATAAGTGAAAAATTGAGTTGTTTGGAATATAAAGTGTTGAAAAGAGACAAAAAGAGATTGAACAATTTTGATGCACCCCAATGAAAAAATAATAATAAATAGGCAAAAGCCTAAGTTTGGGGGTTCCTGCTATTCATAATACACTTCATTCTCTCAAAACAAAAGAGGGAAAGATAAGTATGAAGTTAAAAAAGAAAATCAAAAGAAAAGAGAAAAGTTGAAAGAAAAAAAGTTTATGGTACGTAAGTTGAGCCTAAAAGCCTATTTTTACCTACCCATGCCTAAGCCTACATTACAACCCTGAAAAGCCCTGATGATCTCTGATGTGTGTATCCATGATTAGTGAAAAATAGCAAGTGAACAAGCCATAAGATTTTGAAATTGGCATGCATAGTTAAGTATTTTTACTTCCATTGAGCATGATTAAAGTAAATTTGTGAAATATCTGACTTGATGTGTTTAGAATGCTAAAAATTCATGCTATATGTTCCTGCATATTATTCTACTAACTTTCATGATTTTCTAAGTAACAATGATGCAACAAAGTGATCAATGTCTTTGAGTCATTTTATTTTCTGTTTCCTTCGTGTCTTTATTTATTTCTTTTGATCTTTACTCGAGGGCGAACAAATGTTAAGTTTGGGGGTATTTGATCGGTGTATTTTATATACACCTTTTGAGTCATTTTTAGTTAGTCTTTTGCCCATTTTTGTACAAATATGTGTCATCTTAGGATAAATTTTCTTTCTTTTGAGTCATAATTATACTGCTCTCACGGTCCGGTTGACCGACCAGGCTGACCGGTAGAAAATCCGGACCGATCCGGATCGGTAAGGGCATACCGGGTTGGGGGTTGGATTGGCCCTCAACCCCAACCCGCACGGGTTAGGAAAATAACTGGTAAGGCCCGGACCGGTTAGACCGTGAATCGAAACCTGCTCTTACTGCTAACCGATCCGACGGACGGTAACAAAAAATAAAAATAAAAATAAAAAAATGCCCAAACGGTATTGTTACCGTTGGGAGGGGTGGGGTGAATGTGCCAACTGGCCATTTCGGCCGCTTGGTCGTTTTTTTTCATTTTTTTGTTTTGTTTATTATTTTATTTTAATTACATTTTACCCTTTAAAAAATCTATAAATTCTCTACATTTTTTTCATTTTTATCACACAACATTTCTCTCAAGTCTCTTATTCTCAATTTCTCATACTCTCTTAATCATCTTTATTATCAATTTTCAAGTTATTATTATTATTAGTTTTTAAATTCAAAGTAGCAAGACCCAAGACTTCGAGCTTCGAATTTCAATTGAATTCAATCCAAGTTTGGTACACTCGTATCATTCTCTAATTATTTTATTAAATTGTCATATTTATTTGTTGATTATTTAAATATTTTATAATGTCTTTACTAAGGAAATTGCGTGGATCACGTAGTAAATCTAGTTCAAGGGTAAAATATGTAGGTTCTTCATCATCTAATCAAAATATAGATTATGATCAAATGCAAGAAGATTTTGGAATAGAAGATAATGAATATGATAATGTTCAATTAGATAATATTGTTGAACTTGAAGAACAAGAACCTCCTACACCTACTAGTGTTCCTTCACAACGCTGTGCACTGCTAGTGGTAGTCGTAGTCGTAGTCGTAGACCTCCTTTACCAGAACCAGTAGTAAAAAAAAAGGAGTAAAGTGTGGCTCTTTTATGATAAAGTTGTGGGTACTGATAGAGTTAGATGTAATATTTGTGGGAGAACTTATAAACATAACACAGGGGGTAGTGACGGGGGGACGAGCACTATAGATAGACATATAAAACACGATCATACTCAAGACAATGGAATGTCGTCTCGATTTAGAACCCGGTCAACAACAACTTAATCCATTAACTGGGGTGACTAGCACGATCCAAAAAGGATCGCATTGAATTAGCAAAAATGATTGTCGGAGGTTGTTTACCTTTTTCTTTTGCTTCTTCTTCATATTTAATTACATATATTCAAAGAGTATATAATCCTTTTTTTAAAGGTGTTCCTCGTAGTACTACTAGAGCCGATATTTTTAGACTTCATAATGTTTATGTTATTTTTTTGCAATATTTGTTTTCTAACCTTTCATGCCTAGTTAGTTTTACTTCAGACATTGGACATGCATTAAACGGTTATGATTATTTAACAATTACTTGTCATTAGATTGATGAAAATTTTAGAATGGAAAAACGTATTATTGCTTTTGCGTATGACGAGGATCAAAATCATACTGAAAAATATATAAGCGAAACTATTTGTTCTTATGCCCAAAAATATAATTTTTATAATAAAATACTTTGTGTATCATTCGATAATACATCTAATAATACTGCTGCTGTAGATATTTTAAAAGCGGAGCTACACCCACCACTTCCTCATATATTTCATGTTCGTTGTGATTGTCATATTTATAATTTAATTGTTAAAAGTGGTCTTGATTTATTTTCACCTAAAATAAAACTTGTCAAAAGAGCTGTTGGAGTTATTCAGGGTAATAATAGGAAAAATAGAATTATAGAATTTAAAGAAAAATGTGAACAATTTAATTTGAGACCTAAATTCATGCCAGAAGAGATTATTACACGGTGGAATTATACTTATTTATTTTTAAAAGAATGTTATAAGTATAAAGACCCCATAACACATGTTGCAAATGCGCATTGTAAGAACGTGATGTATATGTTAACCGACGAACATTGGAAATCAATTGGTGAACTTTTAAAAAATTTACGTAAATTTTACATTGCTACTGTTGAATTTTCAGGATCTTATTACCCAACAGTTTGTAATGCTTTAGCCCATATAGCTGAAATTTCATATTTACTTTATGGTTTTAAATCAAATGTGAAATATAAAGATGCAGTTACACTTATGTTTGAAAAGTTTAAAAAATATTTTTTCTCTATTCCTGATATTTATTGTATTGGTGCAGTCTTAAATCCTTCTATTAAAAAAGTAGATTGTCATAATTTAATATTTAGTTTATATACTTATATGAAAGTAGGTGAAACAGAAACTTCATCTTCATTTGATTGCATAAGTACACTTGATACTAATTTAACTACATTATATGAATATTATGCTACATTACATGATAACAACAACTCTGCTACTAATATTCCTTCTAGTTCTGCTTCTAAGTCTACATCTTCAGGATTCAATGCTGATGATGATGAAGAAGAATCTTTAGACATATGGAGCATTTTTACAACACAAGCAAGCACAAGTCGATCTTGCGATGAGATGCAATTTTATTTGCAAAAGTCAGCGGAGCCGAAGAAAAGTTTTGACCCTTTACAATGGTGGAAGGATAACAAAAGACAATTCCCGGTACTTGCAGCGATGACCCGAGATGTTCTTAATGTGTCGATCTCAACAGTGGCTTCTGAAAGTGCATTTAGCCAAGCACGAGATCAAATAGGAGACACACGTCACTCATTGGGTGGAAGCACATTAGAAGTGTTAGTCTACTTAAGGGATTTGATCAGATCAGAGAGAAGAAATCAAGGATGTAGAGACGTTAATTCTCCGGAAGATGAAGAAATAGGCAATATTTTGGAAGGCGGGAGCGGAGGCGGGACTGGAATTAATACTCCAGATTTAGAGGCTTTGGAGCATAACCAATCCAATCAACATATAGATTACGAAGAACTTGCAAGAATGATGCATAATATGTAAATAAAATTATTATTACTTCATTATGTACTCTTATTAACATTATGAAAGTTCAAAAGTTTACATCTTATCATTAATTTTAATTTTACTATCTATTTAGTTGTTAATTTGTTATTACTTATTTGTTAACTTATATCTACTAATCTAATAAATTAATAAAAGTATAATTACAATATAAAGTTATAAACTATAAAGTATAATCAGATAAGTGTATAACTATAATAAGATCTTATAAAGTATAAATCAGTATAAAGTAAACTATAAAATAAAGATAAAGTATAAAGTTATAAACTATAAACTATAAAGTATAAAGTTATAAATCGTAAAATAGAAAGTTAACTTTAAAGTTTCAATTTTAATATATAAAACTAAATTATATATTATATTATTATATTACATATTTAAATTGAATTTAGTTTATATTATAAAAATAAATACTAGAAATAAAAAAATAAAATAAAAATAAAACCGGACCGGTAGGACTGTTCGGACCGGACCCATCGGTCGACCTGAATCGATAATGAACCGGACCGGTTGGCGTGTCCTGAATCGGACCAGAATCGGCCCGAACCTAAACCTAGTGGGTTACTCACGGCCGGTCGGCTGCTAGACACCTTTAGTCATAATGGTTTAAAGTGACACATTGGTGAAAAGGATCGAAAAGATGGCAGAAACAGAGGTTCCAGAGCTCAAAAAGCTAAAAAGTTGGCAACCCGGGCGAGAAACAGGGCGGCGCCACCAACCAGCAGCATCAGAGCGCCACGGTTCCCAAAGAACAGAGAGCCGCAGAAGTTTCGGCGCCGCGGCGCCGAGGCGGGAAATCAGCCAAATCCGAATAGGAATGGGCTACGGCCAAGAAGTAAAAGTTGTTGGACGTTTTTGAGGTTATAAAAAGGACCTTTTTAGGTCAGATTTGGAGAATCCCACACTTGACAATTCATCACAACTTGGAGATCAAGATTGAAGACTTCCTTTTAAGTAATTTCTTTGTCTTTATTTTATTTCTTTTTAGTTTGTGTTGGATATTAGTTTAGTTCTTGACATGTCTATGGCTAGGAACTAACTTAATTTAGGGTTTTCCATGTCGAATCGCTTGAACCTCGTTCTTATGAATTAATGCATGTTTTGGTTTCTTCTTATTATTGTTGAGATTTATTTAATATTTGTTTTGATTGCTTGGTAATTAATTGATCACTAATTATCATAACTTATATGATTTCTAATCGAAATCCGAAAGGGGAGATTGTGAATATGCTATAGTTGAATAAACATAGGTTAAATCGTGGACAAAAGTACTCCGATACTTGTGTAATTTGATAGGTTATTGTTCTTAATCCTCCTTTGTAGTCAATCTTGTCATCGAAAGATATAAGGTTTCTACATTGGGGTTGAGTGTTTATATTACCTTAACATGAGTATAAAACGACTTAGTTAACCTGCTATTTCAAAATAGAAGAAAAACCATAATTATTTGCATTAACGAGTAAACCGAGCGGATAGTCGATGAGATTTGGAAGCCCTATTTCCACCATATCTGAAGTAAAATAAAGTAGTTTAGTTAGCATCTATAATCATAGCTATAAACAATTCATCAAATTGTCGGTTATCAAGTAGATACCACAGAATAGAGATTGATAATTGAACATTAATCCCTGAGGACGATAACTCGGTCTTCTAGACTATATTACTTGTCACGACACGTGCACTTGCATTTAGTGTGTGCATAAATCGTGCATCAGTGACCTGCGCATATCGCTCCTGGTATATGGGTGCATCATGATTCCAATCAGTTCTATAATTCATACCCATTGGTGACTTTCAACGAGACTGTCAAACACCTCACAAATGAGTTTGGATTTAGACCAGCCCGTTAGATGTCTTAGAAATTCCAATTCCTATGATGTCATCTGCAATACCCATATTATTCATATCGAAACATCATTTCAACACAGTCTTAGTCTCTAGAATAAAACTAATTCCACTTCATGTGATCAACATGTCATCTACGTAAATACATATTATGACGAACAAGTCAAAATTACCTTTAATGTAGACACATTTGTCACATTCATTAATGTAGAAACCCTTCGATAGTAAAGTACTATCAAAGTTTTTGTGCCATTACTTCGAGACCTGTTTCAGCCCGCACAGAGATTTGACAAGTCGACAGACTTTTTTCTCTTGCCCTAGAACCACATACCTCTCAGGTTGTTTCATATAAATTTCTTCTTCCATTTTCAAACGGTCGATTTTCCAACTGTTGGCTTTCTAACTTCAGAGTCAATATTTCTGTCATCAGATTCATTGTTTTTATTTTATCTGAAACTTCCAGAACCAAAATGTAAACATTTCCGGGATCAAAAGGAAGTTCAGGAAGAAGTCCAACAGTCCACCAAACCAACTCTCCGATTAGAAAGGTTGTCTCAACATTCATGTCACGCAAGACTGCAATGACCCTGGATGTTAAACTTTTTACAAAGGTGCACATGTCCAAGTTGCCGAGGCCTTATACTCGTCAATAGATCCATCTACTATGTACTCATTTGAGTATCTACTTTTATAACACAAATGTTCTTTTCTCGGAGGAAGGTCAACCATCACATAAGTATGGTTCTATTTGATGAAGTCTATTTCTCTCTCTATAGCTTCTTTCCAAAACAGCGCTTCTGGAGATGACAATTCTTTGTTAATTGTCCATAGTTTATTTTTGAACACATAAGTTAGAAGGCGTGAAATAAGTCTTTGTCCCCTCTTTGCTCTGTCTCAGTTCAACATCTAGAATTCTTGAGTTCTGTAGATCTGGAACATTAAGTTCCGGATAGACAGCAACTTTTGAATCCTGTAGATCTGGAATGTCTAGTTTTGGGATAGTCAGGCACTCGCGGGTTCTTGTTAACCTCGAGCGATTACTTTTTTTTTTCTTCAAAAAGAAAGTTATCCTTAAAGAATTCAACATTCTTTGTCATTAAGAGGCGATAATCACTATTGTTATTTGCAAATCCAGTGTATATGCAATCTACAGTCTTAGGTCTAACTTGTTTAGTTATTCTAATCTCTACCCAGCCACCCCACATCACAACATTGTTGACACCCAATTTTGACCCTCCCGTCCAGCCATTAACCATAAAATTACACTAATTTTGTAAAAATAATTTTTAGGATTTTTATAATAAAATACAACAATAAAACATAAATACAGGCATAAATAAACAATTTAATAATGGCATCGCGTCTTACGTAGAGTTTTAAACACTTAGAGTCCCGCGCCCGCATTAACTAATTTTAAGCCCTGTCACGATTCCTAAAATAATTAATAAATGCATAAAATAAATAATTTAGCGATAACGTCGTGTCAGGTAGCATAGCCGCATTTATTAGTAATCATTTGTAATTTAAAATCAATTTTAATCTGATATATGCATTTAATAGCACCGCATTTATAAAGCTTTAAACGATTCTTAAATATCATACTCGCATTTAGCATTTAAGTAATTTAATCTAGACTCAATTTTAATTTTAATTTAACTTCGCAATAATGCAATAACAAGATTTTAATAGCGCCGCATTCTAGAGCATTAAGCATTAATTAAATAACACACCCGCATTTATTTTATAACAATTAGATAATTTAATCACAATTAATTAATTACTTTGTCACTAATTAAAAGCCTAAAACTATTAATTAAACTAATTAAACCCCTAATTGATTCTACCCATTACCCAGCCCTTTATTCTAAACTACTAGCAGCCCACACCCCAAATTTCACTCGCCAAATTTCATTTCCGCCTGCGACCCGCAAGCCCAATCCCCATTATCCCCATTATCCCCTTATCAGCCCAAGCCCCACGCCTAAAGCCTTATTATTTCCCTTTCACTTCGTCTCTCCCACAATCAAAAACGTAACCCAGCAACCCTAAAAAATTCCCATCGCCGCCTTCAAACCCGATATTTTCGCCGGATTTTCAGCTGAAAATCCGGCTCCCTTACCTTCCTTACCCACACACACCCAGCCAACGATCCCCTACCATATCCAACCTTACCTTAACGAATCATTAAACACCCAGATTCGTCCAAAATAAAAGGGTAAGAATCAATACGAAATCTTAGCATATCAAGTACGAATCGTGCGAATTCAGAGCAAGAATAGGCATAGAAATCTCAGCCTTAAATGCATACCAAACATAGAACCCGAAGAGGGGCTACATAAACACATGCAATAGAACTCAGTCAAGGCATCGACGGATAGGGGTCGAGCACATGAGTCGAGCAATCGTTTTCTTACGAGAAAGAACAATAACCCTTAGCAGAGATAGCATCGAAACATTGGAGAACAAAGAACGAAAGCGATCCAAAGAGAGCAGAGGCGAGCTCAATCGGGAGACTCGACAGCATCGGAATTGGGGACTCGGCGTCAGAGAATTAGCTTCGCATAAAATAGGAAATTAGAATCCTTTCCTTTCAATTCCAGCCAGAAATCAGTAAACGAACTCGCCCTTTCATTCGCATCGCAAACCCAAAGCCCGTCGAGCGGACCGACGACTTGATACGCTGCCCCGGGTCGCTGTCCGGAGAAGGTAATCTCGCCTCCTTTCTTATTTTCTCCTTCGATTGATATTTTGTGATAGTATGTGAAATCATGTTTCGTCGGCGACTTAGGTATATTAATTTGATTCTTTGAATCTATTTAGTTGATATTAACTGTCATTAGTGCTCTCGACTGTGATTGTTAATGCATTTTACTAGCATTTGTTATGTGATTGAACTTTGAGAGTGGTTATATCTTAAGAAGCATGTCTTAAAGGTTTCATTTCCGGTACAGTGATTCAATACTAGTCTCGACTGAAAATGGATCGAATAGGCTAACATTTTGACCTAAACAGTGAGACTAATGTGGTTTCCGTAGAAATTCAAAATAGTGTGGACAATCCAAGGTCCAAAGCTCATGACACATGCACAATCGTTAGGGGTGACAAATGAGGTTGAAGTACATGATTTGTGTGTATTCCTTATAGAGCCATATCCACTCGCATGTTGTGATTATCTTGCCTGGTTTGTAGGTTTAAAATTCAAGTCATGACATCTACACCGTGCTTAAATACACTCACTTGCATCTAGTTCAGATTTCTCCCAGGTGTCGTATTGCCGCGGTCGTGAGTATCTAATAAATGACCATTTGTATTTGTCTACGTGTTCACGTACCATTGCTCATTAGCAAGTCTAATCACCTAAAACACATATTTGGGTAGAGAATGAAGAATTCGGATTGACATATTTAATAAACGATTTCGATGCTAGTTCGGGAATTGATCCATATAGAACCATTGGATTTATGAACGCTAAGCCTAATAACCCCCGCTTGTTTACCTTCATAAATGTGGTTGTTTACATCTAGATCAACTAAGATATGGAACATCCGGAAGCCGTAAATGTTTGTTTACTCATGTTTATTTAATGGAATGAAGTCTTAGAGGTTTGACACTCGAGTTAACGCTTTGTATGTCGGACTTATAATGGATAATGTTAGATATCATGTCTATTTCCTCCTTTATATATATAGGATCGTAGGGTCTCGTAGGATCTGCATACAAATGAATCGAATCGATTTCTTCCATAATTTATTTTTTTAAGAATCTGAATATCTATCGTAGTTTGAATAGTAAGTTCAAAAGGTTTGATGTGTATTTCTTTTGTTTTGTCTAAACTAAATGTGTATGCTTGTTTGTGTATACTTTGAAGGCTTCGTTTCATGTGGTTGCTGTTTAAAAATAGAAGTTAAAACAGTTGATGGTTACAAATGTTAATATGCTAAACTCTTACTCCATCTTAAAAAAAAAAAAATAGTATACTATGACCTTTAAGACTAATAAATATTATGATCGTATATTAGAGATCTTTTCATGTCTTTAAGAAGTGTGTCTTAATGATTGTGTATACTTTTAAAGTTTATGTGATTAGATCCAAAGTTGCGGTACTGATATACCTTTTATGTATATTTTCTTCATCTCACGGTCATATAGAATGTATGTGCCTTTAAATATTTCGATTAAACTTACAAATCATGTAAGATAGAACTTGAAAAAAAATAGGAAAACCTTTCTGAATGTAGATCATCTTCTGCATTATTCTTTCATGAATCCTTTTATCTAGTCTTTCTATTAGGAAAGATATATTTTGCATAAGTCATTTACTAATCCTCATTATCTTTTCTTATTTCTTTTACATGGCACGCACCGGAGCAACAAAGAGTCTCATGGCGAGACTCATCGTGGCAAATTAGTACCCGCATCTATGCGTCTCTCTATCCGCATAGAATTCCAAAGTCACGCGAAAGACATCGCCATCCTTCGAGTCCTTTATATTATTTTCTACCCCGCCCCCATTCATTTATTTATTGTAAATTAATTGTTTAACATTACACTAATTAGTAGAATAGTTGGAATAATTAAATCTTGAACCAATAGATTAGTAAGTAGTTGGACATTAGAAATGTATTCCCTTTAATTTAATTCTTGCAGGCTTGCCGCGACCAAAACTTTGCCAAATGATAACCGTCTCTTGCACTAGGCCACATAAATTAAATTTTTCAAGTAAGTGCATGCATTTAACTTATAAATTAGTTTCGCGTCACTTATTTATAAATAAAAGTAAATGAACACTTTTAAACTCTACATGTAGCACCAGTCTTTTTATAAAATGCATGCCTCTATGATAAATCAATTTTACACCATCTCTTAAATAATATAAATACCTCTAGCACCTTAGCATCTTTTCTATTTAGCACCCCTTGGCATTTATAGCTTTTCTATTTAGCACCCCTTGGCTTTTTTAAAATCTTTAAGTCTTTTAAACATTTTAGCACTTTTATCATTTTCTAACACTTTTCTAAGTAGGAGCCCTTCTAGCATTTAATACCTTTAGCAAACTTTTGCCCTTTTTAAGCACCTTTTAAACATTTTGACATTTTTTAGCATTTTATTAAACAAGAAGAGCTTTTACTTTGCATATTTAAAACATAATAATTACCCTAGGTTTGGCAGGACAACCGCAAGTTAGCGGATCTTAGAGGGTGCCTAACCCCTTCCCTCTAGATTAATAAAGAACCCTTGCCCAGAATCTCATTAAGTTAGCAGACCATTAAAATGGAGTTAATGTTTACTTTAAACTAGTTAAACATTTAGGTGTCCTAATTCACCCAAACTAATTAGGTGGCGACTCCGCGAACCCTTTAGCATTCTAGCAACCCTTTAGCATTTTAGCACCCTTTTAAGCTTTAGCACTTCTTAGCATTTTTAACCCCTTTTAAGCACCACTTTAATATTTAGCATCTTTTGCAATTTAGCATCCTTTAAGCATTTTTGAACATTATTAGCATTTATTCTATTTTATTTTCTAACCATATTTATTTGAGCAGCAGGAGTTTTTAGTTTAAAAAAAATGTCGCGGCCGGAAATGGGCGCGACAAACATTTGTAGGTGAGATCCTTTCCATGTTTCACATGGAGGGTTATCCTTATCTTTATGCGGAAATCTGTTGAGAACGCATTAGCAGTAAGGATCTTCTTGCCCCACATAGTTTGGGTATTTGGCTTTGAACTTGGCTACCAACGTTAGACTGAGGTGAGTAATGATCAGTCGTTTGTTGAACGATGCTTCGCATTTTCTCCCTCTATCACTATGAATTCCTCAATCTGTAGGCTTAGTTGATTTTCAACTTCTGCTTTGTAGCGCTTATCTACTTCAACAACTTCATCTTTGCTTTTCAATAAAGGACGCAATACGTTGTACCATCGTCAATGAAAGTCACAAAGTACTTGTCTCCACCATCTATTTTGTACAAGCTTCAAATCACCCATGTAGGTGTGACTAAGTCATAGAGAAGCGATGCTTCTTTCGCTATTCCTTCGATAGAACAGAAATGTGATTTTGCCTCTTCGCCTACCTCACATTTATTTTGAGGGTTTATGTCGACAGAAGGCAATCTCAACTTAGTTAGCTTTTGAATAACTTTCTATTTAACGTGTCTTAATCTATGATGACATAGATACACGAATTATAAATATATCATTCATTTGGCTACAGACTTACTGTACCATTCTCAGTTATTACAAACCTATTGGACTAGGCTCAAACCATCTTGACCAACAGTGTCCCTGAAACCAAGTTTGAGACATGTATCATCTCCTTTTAGAGAGATCTCATTTTCTTAAGTCCTTTTGACGACAACCTCTCTAACCCCTTCTACTTTAGAGGTGACGTTGCTTCACATGAACAACCTCTTACCCGTGGTTAGGGCGTAACCGGATCATGTGTGATCTAGATGCTCTGACCCACTCCAGTTGCCTTGGCAGAATGAGTGTCCAATTTTTTTATTTCTTTCTTTTGGCCTTCAGATCATTTAGGATCTGGAAACTCTGGCCCACTCCAGTCGCCCATAGGCTTTGTATGACTGGGTGTACAATACTATCCTGTCAAATGAAGGATCTTTTATCGGAAACGGTGACAAGTTTGTCTTTAGTCCTCTTCCATTGTGATTGGTGCCCAAGGAAATTCTTGGCGCTTGCTTAGGATTATCCATTGATCGGTGTATTTTATATACACTTTTTGAGTCATTTTTAGTTAGTCTTTTGCCCATTTTTGTACAAATATGTGTCGTGTTATGATAATTTTCTTTCTTTTGAGTCACAGTGGTTTAAAATGGCACATTGGCGAAAAGAAGCAAAAAGAGGACAGAAACAGAGGTTCCAGAGCCAAAAGAGACAAAAAGTTGGCACCCCGGACGAAGTATAGGGTGGCGCCGTGGAGCCACTCTATCATGAACAGCAGGGCCACGACGCCCAGGATGATCAGCAGCTGCAGGAGTTTAAGCGCCACGGCGCCAGACTGCAGGGCCGTGGCGCCGACGCGGGTTTTATGCCAAATCCGATAAGGAAAGGGCCAAGGGCAAGAGAGAAAAGTTGGAAACATTTTTGGAGGCTATAAAAGGGCTTTAGGGCAGATTTTTGAAGGGTTCCACAATCCCTAACTCATCACAACACTTAGAGTCTTGGAGACTTCAAGATTAGAGGCTTGTTCTTGAGTAATTCTTTTTCTTTACTTTATTTATTTTCAGTTTATGTTGGATAATCTTTTAGTTCTTGGCATGTCTATGACTAAGAGCTAAACTTTATTTAGGGCTTTCCATTCGAATCACTTGAACCTCGTTTTATGATTTAATGCATGTTTTGAGTTTCTTTTTTATATAGTTGAGATTTATTCAATAATTGTTTTGATTGCTTGGTAATTAATTGATCACTAGTTATCATCACATATATGATTTCGAATAAAAATCCGAAAGGGGAGATTCTGAATATGTTGTAGTTGAATAAACATAGGTTAAACCGTGGACGAAAGTACCCCGATACTTGTGTAGTTTAATAGGTTATTGTTCTTAATCCTCCTTTGTAGTAAATTCTATCATCGAAGGTAGAAGGGTTCTGCATCGGGGTTGAGTGTTTATATATCCTAACCAGAATATAAAACAATCTAGTTAACCTACTATCTCAACATAGAAGAAGAACCTTGATTATTGCATTAATGAATAAAGCGAGCGGATAGTTGAGGAGATTGGAAGCCCTATTTCCACCATATCTGATTTAAGTAAAGTAATCTAGTTAGTTTTTACAATTATTCAGTAGTTCTTAGATAAAAACCACAACAACAATATCGATAACCAAATAGATACCATAGATAGATGTTTGGTAATTGAACACTAATCCCTGATGACGATATCCGGTCTTACCCAGATTATATTACTTGTACGATACGTGCACTTGCGTTAAGCGTGTGGATAAATCGCTATCAAGTTTTTGGCGCCGTTGTCGGGGATTGACGTAGTTCAATATCAGATTATCTATTCTTAATTTCTAATTTGGTTTTTATTTTCTTGTATTTTATTTTATTTGTGGAACCGTGCGCCGTGATTTGTGTGTTGATTTTGATCTATTCAGGAATATAGTTTATGCAAAGAAGAAGAGGAGCAGACACACTTGTTCCCTTCAACCCTGAGATAGGAAAGACTTGCAGGCGTAACAAGAAGATTCTTGAATCACTAGCAATGGAGAATTTCCAAAACAATAATGAGGTGAATGAGGAGATGGGTGATCATCAACCCAACCAAGGAGTACCCTCTGGGGTGCAGAATGATGTAGAGGAAAGAGTTCAGGTCCAAGCAGAAATGAGCTTGGGGGATTATGTGTTGCCAAGAGTGAATGGAGCACAGACATGCATAAGGCTCCCAGCAATAGGAGCGAACAATTTTGAACTAAAGCTTGTGATCCTGAGCATGGTGCAGCACACAGTCCAATTTGGAGGGTTGCCATCTGAAGACCCACATATGCACATTGCAAATTTCTTGGAGCTGTGTGCCACTTTCAAATACAATAGTGTTACTGATGACGTCATACGGTTGAGGCTCTTTCCCTTCTCACTCAGGGATAGAGCAAAGGTTTGGTTGAATTCCCTGCCGACATATTCTATATTCACATGGCAGGATCTAGCACAGAAGTTTCTGGCAAAGTTCCTTCCACCTTCAAAAGCCGCCAAGCTGAGAGGAGAGCTGAACAATTTCTACCAGAATGATGGGGAGTCACTCTATGAGGCTTGGGAGAGGTTTAAAGATCTGCAGAAAAAGTGTCCACACATTAGCATTGAACTGTGGAATTTGGTCCACATCTTCTACAATGGGCTAAGTGGGACCACGAAGACCATTATTGATGCATCTGCAGGTGGTACCTTCATGAAAAATACAGCACATGAGGCCCATGATTTGCTAGAGGACATGACCACTAATAATCACGTGTCAGATGATAGAGGGGTACGTGAAAGAAAAGTGATACGAGTTCATGATATCGATGCCATTATAACGTTGAATGCACATGTTGCTCTCCTGATTAAGCAGCTCCAGCAAAACACAGTGTCAGTAAATGCAGTCCAAATACCAATAAATTGTGAAATTTGTGGGGGTCCTCATACTTTTGACAGGTGCCCATCAGCTGACCCCAACAATATCCCTATTGAGCAAGCAGAATGTCAGGCAGTGGGGAATTACCAAAGGCCCCAGAACAACCCCTATTCAAATACTTACCATCCAGGGTGGAGGAATTGCCCAAATTTCTCATAGATGGGTGACCAAGGGCAACATAATCAATTCAGAGGTCAGTACCAGAATCAACAACCATCTAATCAGGCCTCATCTTCACAACAGTTCAGTTCACCTGCCCCACAGGAAAAGCCAGATGAATTGAGGGCAGCCTCGTTGACACTTACAAATTCACAGACTCAGTTCATGGCAGAAACAAGATCATCCATAAGAAACTTAGAGACACAAGTTGGACAACTGGCCAATATGGCAAATAACAGGCCACAGGGCACTCTGCCGAGCAATACAGAGGTTAATCCAAGAGAGCAGTGTAAAGCAGTGACATTGAGGAGTGGGAAACAGTTGGAACAACCCACATCCCAGTCTATAATAGAGAAGGAAGCTGAGATCGAGAAGGAGGGAGTTACTGATGACCGCCCTATTTTAGAGAAGGCTCCACCAGTTCCAGTGAGGGAGTACACAGAGAAGATTCCTTACCCTCAGATGTTGCAAAGAAAAGCAGTTGATAAGCAATTCTCCAAGTTCTTGGAGATGTTTAAAAAACTGCACATTGACATTCCCTTCATTGAGGCGTTGGAGCAAATGCCTACTTACTTCAAGTTCATGAAGGAAATTCTAGGGAAAAAGAGGAAGCTGACTGATTATGAAATGGTGGCGTTGACAGAGGAGTGTAGTGCCATCTTGCAGAAGAAACTGCCTCCTAAGCTTATGGACCCAAGGAGCTTCACATTACCCTGCACTATTGGTAGAGTGACATGCAACATGGCCCTATGTGATTTGGGGGCTATTATCAACCTTATGCCTCTATCAGTGTTCAAAAGATTGGGTTTGGGTGAAGTCAAACCAACCACTGTTAACTTGCAATTGGCAGACAGAACAATAGTGCATCCCAGAGGAATTATTGAAGATGTGCTTGTTAAGGTGGGAAAGTTCTTTTTCCCAGCAGACTTTTCATCCTTGACATGGAGGAAGACGATGAAATTCCCATCATCTTAAGAAGGTGTTACACCCCGTAGTTCTGACCATACGTGTGAGAGCGTACGAAAGGAAGTAAGACTTAAAATTTTCGAAAGATAGGTTGATGGATTGTTTCGGACGGGTTTTTGGTCAACTTTGAAGCGGGTTATGACCTGTTACATTGAGAGTTCCTAGGTGTTTCAAAGGCCTAGTGCGTAGTTCGTTGAGTCTAGTTTCCAACGCAACCAACCGTTCGTCGATAGAACATCGGAGTAGAAAGTTATGGGAGTTACAAGTTTAGTGCGCAGTTGGACAGAAAGGTGTTTGATGTCGAGCGCTGGCGCGGATGTAGAACGCGGCGCCAGTTGATCTGAGGGTTCGCTGAAGTTGCAGCGCGCCTTGGGAAGCAGCGCGGCCGAATGTTCTCGAGTCGGCAGGTTTCAGCCTGGCGCAGGCGGCTTCTGCCAAGTTGTGTGGAAAAATCTGAACTGTTTTTTTTTAAAAAAGGCCATGGGGGGGGTCAAAGGGTCCCCCCCCCCCCCCCCCATCTGATTTTGCATGCACTACTTATTGACCAAGTCTTGAAGACTTGGTCATTCTTCAAGTTCATCTCTCTCTAAAATAAAAGCTCTCCCTTCTCTCTAGAATTTCAAGAGGAAATCTAAGCTTGAAGAAAATCTGAAAAAGTGTGGCAAGAAGGAAGCTTGTTGTCTAGCTTGTAGGAGTTATTGTGGTAGTGTTTTGGAAAGGATGATAGCAAACTTGTTGGAATAATTAGGCTAAAGCTCTAAGGTAACAATTCTTCTCTTGTAGCTAGTTTTTGGTGTTGCATGTGAAGAAGAAAGATCTTGTAGTGGTAAATATTGCTCTTAGAGAAATTGCATGTAAGAAATATGGTTTGGATATGAAAGAATTGGATAAGAAGGTTATGTAAGCATGTTATAGCCTAAATACTACCATAAACTTGTTAAGTTAGTTGTTGTACATTGTGGGGCATAATTTTACATCTCCAAGTTTAGGTGTGTAATCCCCTTTGAAATGTTTGGATTGTTGGGCCTTAAATGTGGCGTTTGGATGTTGAATTCGGCCTTGAAAAAGGTGGCAAAGTATGTAGAAACAAAGGAAATGCTGCCCAATTTTCCATAGAATTTAGTGACTTTGAACTTGGAATATTCTACATTGTAACTAGAGGTTAATAAACGTATTATGGTCGTTATAGGTTGACGTATTACGTGCGATATTTTGGACTTAGCAAGTGGATTGACCCGAAGAGGTATGTGGAACTTTCCTACCTCTTGAGCATGAATAATTGTATCTATGTAGTACGGTAGACGTACAAAGGCTTTGGTATCCCTTACTTCTTTTAATGATGTCTTAAGTCTTAAAGTTAAGGGACTTTGAGTGTTTTAAGTATATGATACTTGTTTCGTTTAAAAGTATAAGTCCCTTGGATATAGGGAGATGTGTTTGACTAGTGTGTAACGGTAATATAACGACTTTATGGGAAGTTGGTTGTATTGGCTTTATGGAAGGTTAACAAAGAAAGGTTTACTTCAAGTAAAGTAAGTACGGGTAAATGGTTTGAATTTGTGAAAGGCGAATTGGTTTTAAGGCATTAATTGCCTAAGGTTTTAAAAAGAAATGAAGTCACTTGATTTAGAAGCCTATTGTATTTTTAAAGGTAAACGTGACTTGTTTTGAAAAGTTGTCGTGACTTGATACTACGGTTATTAGTATCTTGGGAGTTTTGCATAAAAATGAGTCATTTTTCTTAAAAAGTTAGAGGAACGTGGTACTTGGGTTAAATTCCAGATTTTCTTTTAAAATGACATGTAGTGCCTTAAGTAACTAAAATGAGAGGATATACTACTAATGTTAATAAGAAGTTAAGAAATATTCTTAACTTGCTTACGTTATGATAAGTCGGTAGCGCTTATGTTATGTACGATAGCCGGTTGTGCTGAGTTATGTATTATTATTATTATCATTATTACTACTTATGCCATGGATTTGCTACCCATGATGCGAGTGCGGCGCTTGTACTCATGCGGGCCCACCGGGTCCATGCGGGTGAAATAGTCTCATGCGAGGCGGATGACCTCATGCGGGTGAAATAGTCTCATGCGGGTGAAATAGTCCCATGCGAGGTGATGACCTCATGCGGGTCCACAGGACCTATGCGGGTGAAATAGTCCCAGGAGTAGGATTGCTTAATGATACTACGGGCGAGAGACCCTGTTTTGATCATGAGCCTCCTATTTTTATGCAGTAAGGTTTATACTTGATACTCTCATTGTTAGTAAGGCACGATTATCTTTGTATTTTGATTTTCCCCATGACTACAGCTTATTTTTGACTTATGATATTATTACGATTTTCGCTTTACATACTTGGTACATATTGTGTCGACCCCCTTCTGGGCCGCGTTCATGCCGCGGTAGGGTAAGCAGTGGTGGATCCTCATTCTTAGGATCTTGCTCAGGTGTCAGAAGCTCCATTTCTCCGGAGGCTCGACTTTTGGTACGGTTCTCCCTGGTGTTGTAGATATTTGTACATTCAGGGGTATGACGGGGCCTTGTCCCGTCATAGTGTTTACACATTCTTAGAGGTCTGTAGTCCTGTTATAACTTGGGTTGTTAAGGATGTAACTGTTCAGCTTGTTATATTTAGAGGTAGCCATTTTGGGTTAGCCTGCTTATATTTTACATGGGTTCTTGTTGTGAGTTTATTTTTCGCTGGTTTTCTCTGATGTTGTATCACAAGGGTGCCCGGGGTAAGGCACCAGTCACGGGTCCGTGGTCAGGTCGTGACAAAAGGCCATTCCTAGCAACTGGGAGAGCCTTGATTGATGTGGAGAAGAGCGAGCTAAAACTGAGAGTTGAGGATGATGAGATGGTGTTCAAGGTGTTTAAACACACCATTGAATCCCCAGTCATAAGCAAATGTTTTGCGATCGACCTTGCTAACACATCACTTAGTCAAGGCCAGCAAAGCGAGAGCCCGATCGCAAAGACATGTAAGTATTGCTAACCCTCCTCTTGAGAAAAAGAAGAAAAATAAAAATAGAAGGCTAAAGCGAAAAATGATCACGAAATGGGCGGTGTGGGGTTAAATTACTGAGCTTAACGATAAGGAACTTGCGTCATTCTGAGCGTTAAAGACAACGCTACTTGGGAGGCAACCAAAAGTTTTTAATGTATGCAAATTAAGTTTTAGTTAGAACAGTCTCACGTATGGTATTATTTGTATGTTGTGATGACATATACAGGGGTAAAAAGTGGAGGACGAAAAATACGAGAAAGGGAAAAATAAGCTCAGCGCCACGACCTGACTACTGAGTAGTGGCGCCGGAATCAGAGCGCATGAGTTTAGGCGCCACGGCGCCGACTATGGCCGTGGCGCATGACAAATTCTAAATTTAAAAGCTCTAATTCGAGATTTCCCTCTCCCACACAAAACCCAAAACACCTAAAACTCTCTAAAACCTACGAAAATACCTTCTTCCACTAAAATCTCAACCAAATTCCTTCACGTCCTTGCACCCATCACCATTACAAACAACAACCCTCCTTCCATTGCTTCATTCCACCGCAAGAAACAAGAAATTTGTGAAGAACACCCTACAAGGTAACATTCATCAATTTTTCTTGAAGCCTCTAAGCAAATAGGGGAGGTAATTCGTAAGTTTGGGGGTGTGAGGGTTATTGTTGGATATTGTGCTGTGTAGGAAATTTGGGTTGGTTATACTCGCCGTGGGGTGTTGTACGTAGTGTTGTGGGGTGTTGTACGTGTAATTTTAGTGTAGTTGGGGTTGAATTGTGTAGTGTGTGTTGTTGTGCTTGTGCTGCTGTGTTGATTTTGTGATTGATATTTGTTGAAAACCTCACATAAACAAAGAAAACTCTGTCGAAATTTTTCAATGGGCCCCTGAAAGAGAACTTCGAGAGCTTCTTCATCCACCCTAGCTCCAGTGTTTGATACCACAAAGTTTGCTAGTAAAAAGGCAGAAGACAGATATAACCGATTAAGTACTAGACCCTTGATACCTGAGAGGGGCATGAAGTACAAGAGGGATACTTTTGATGATAATGATGCATATGAGCCGATTCGGGCTATGATAGAGGCAAATGGGTAGAGAAGATTCGTCGATCCGGAGAGAATTGCACCACAGAACACTATCATGGTGCGAGAATTTTATGTCAACTACCCGGACCAGACGAATGACAGATGTTTTATGAGAGGGCAACATGTGCCCGTGAATTCTGAGGTGATAAATGCAATGTTGAGGACAGCAGATGTCGAAGACCGTGGCTACAACCCAAACTATTTCAGGAGTTGGGCTGGAAATGTCAGCCACATGAATTAGGATACAGTGATAGAAACATTATGCTACCCATGGGCAGAGTTCGTATTTACGGGAAATGGAGCTAGGGGACTGAGCAGGCGTCAGTTTAATAAAACAGCGGTCAGATTGCCGTATGCCGCTGATTCCATCGACGCACTTCACCAGAGTGCCTGCAGATAGAATAAAAATGGTGTATGGAATCATGGCGGGCAAGACGATTGACATCGAGCGAGAAATAGTGCAGAGCATTGAAGAGATTAGCAGGTTGTCCACCACTGGTGCCTTATGCGGTAGGCACGGGGTCCCAACCTTGGTCACTGATACTTTTGAGAACAAGGGACAACCTCATGTGATGTATAGTGTAGTGCATATATTCCCGAACTCATCCCTCCAAAGAAGCAAAGAGGAGAGAGCCCAGACAAAGACCAAAGGCAGCAGAGGTCGCCATAAGAAGATGAGCACGAGACAGAGGCTCATATGAGGCGGCAAAGATCCACCAACCACCTTAGCCTCGAACCTCCGGTTCGATGATGAGCAACTGCTCATGAACCAACGAAGGATGATGCAGAGCCTGGACACAATGATACAAGGTCAACAAGACCTAAGGCAGGATCAACAATAGTTGAGCCACAAAGTTGACGATTTGAGCTCCAGGTTCAATCAGTGGGCCATGCATTACCCGCCGCCACCGCCACCATTTTAAACCACAAGTCTATAAGTTGTCCCGTCTTTTTATTTTGAGTTTTGCACACATTAGGGACAATGTGTGATTTAAGTTTGGGGGGGGGGGGGTTAGTTTATTTTATTTTTGTGTGTTTTTGAGTCTTTTTGTTGTTTAGTTGTATGTTTTATATGAGTCTAATTTTTTTTATGATCATGCATACTGTAGTTACTTGAAACGCCTAATGAAGTGAAGTGGGATAATGTAATGGAATGAGCAGCAAACAATCTGAACACTTAGGTTAGATATGCCAAGAATTCATGAAATCAAATTATTTGGCGTATCTTGCTTGATTTATGCATTGTTAATAATAAAATATATGTGTCTGCTTGCTTTTTATTTGAGGCGAAATAGTTAGGATATACATGTTAGGGAGATGACTCAGACATTTCTTTGTTAGCCCTTTCTTACCATTCATTGCCTATCCCTGACAATAAATTGTATCCCTAGTCATCCCTTTGAGCCTAAAATAAGATCTTTATTTGACACCTTATAATTCCATGTTTGTGCCATAAGTGAAATTTGAAGATGTTTGGAATGAAAAGTGTTGAAAGAAAAAAAAAAGACAAAAAGAGAGTGAACAAATTTATGCACCCCAATAAGAAATAGACAAAAGCCTAAATTTGGGCGGGCATGTTATTCATAATGCCCCTCATTATCTCAAAACAAAAGAGGGGAAAGATAGGTATGAGGTTAAAAAGAAAATCAAAAGGAAGGAAAATAGTTGAAAGCAAAAGAGCTTATGGTACGTAAATTGAGCCTAAATTGTGTATCTATGATTAGTGGAGAATAACAAGTGAATATGTCATAGAATTTTGAAATTGACATGCATAGTTAAGTATTCTTACTTCCATTGAGCATGATTGAATTGAATTTGTGAAATATTTGACTTGAGAGTTTAGAATGCAAACAATCCATGCTATACATGTTCTTGCATATTATCCTACTAACATTCATGCTTTTCTAGTGATAATTGTGCAGCAGATCGATCAGTGTCTTTGAGTCCTTTAATTTCTTTTCTTTCGTGTCTTTATTTTTATTTTTTTTATCTTTACTCGAGGGCAAGCAAAGGTTAAGTTTGAGGGTGTTTGATCGGTGCATTTTATATACACCTTTTGAGTCATTTTTAATTAGTCTTTTGCCCATTTTTGTACAAATATGTGTCGTGTTAGGATAGTTTTTTAAAATTTTGAGTCACAGTGGTTTAAAATGGCACATTGGCGAAAAGAAGCAAAAAGAGGGCAGAAACAGAGGTTCCAGAGCCAAAAGAGACAAAAAATTGGCACCCCAGACGAAGTACAGGGCGGCAACGTGGCTCCACTCTATCAGGAACAACAGGGCCACGACGCCCAGGACGATCAACAACTGCAGGAGTATAAGCGCCACGGCGCCAGACTGCAGGGTCGTGGCGCCGACGCGGGTTTTATGCCAAATCCGAGAAGGAAAGGGCCAAGAGCAAGAGGGAAAAGTTGGAAACATTTTTGGAGGCTATAAAAGGGCTTTAGGGCAGATTTTTGAAGGGTTCCACAATCCCTAACTCATCACAACACTTAGAGTCTTCGAGGCTTCAAGATTAGAAGCTTGTTCTTGAGTAATTCTTTTTCTTTACTTTATTTATTTTCAGTTTATGTTGGATAATCTTTTAGTTCTTGGCATGTCTATGACTAGGAGCTAAACTTTATTTAGGGCTTTCCATTCGAATCACTTGAACCTCATTTTATGATTTAATGCATGTTTTTGGTTTCTTTTTTATATAGTTGAAATTTATTCAATAATTGCTTTGATTGTTTGGTAATTAATTGATCACTAGTTATCATCACATATATGATTTCGAATCGAAATCCGAAAGGGGAGATTCTGAATATGCTGTAGTTGAATAAATATAGGTTAAAATCGTGGACGAAAGTACCCCGATACTTGTGTAGTTTAATAGGTTATTGTTCTTAATCCTCCTTTGTGGTAAATTCTATCATCGAAAGATAGAAGGGTTCTGCATCGGGGTTGAGTGTTTATATATCCTAACCAGAATATAAAATAATCTAGTTAACCTGTTATCTCAACATAGAAGAAGAACCTTGATTGTTGCATTAATGAATAAAGCGAGCGGATAGTTGAGGAGATTGGAAGCCCTATTTCCACCATGTCCGATTTAAGTAAAGTAATCTAGTTAGTTTTTACAATTATTCAGTAGTTCTTAGATAAAAACCACAACAACAATATCGATAACCAAATAGATACCATAGATAGATGTTTGGTAATTGAACACTAATCCCTGAGGACGATATTCAGTCTTACCCAAACTATATTACTTGTACGATACGTGCACTTGCGTTAAGCGTGTGGATAAATCGCTATCATCCATAATTTCAATTTTATTACAACCTAAGACCATATTTTTAAGCTATTGTTTATAATAGTCAATCTTTAAACGGGAAGGAAAGTTAGATTAAACTTCTAATTTTAAAGCGCAGTGAATATAATTTTTCTGGAAAAACTTTTCATATTCCTAGCCTTACTTTATTCATTTTAATTAGAAATTATCTAAACTCATTATAAACTCTTTTATTCAAAATTATTGAGAAGGAGAATTAACGTAGATCTTTTGGATTTTGGCCCACGTCAGTCCCTTTGTTGGACTTCGTGTCCAGTTCCTCTTTAACATATTTTCGGATCCTTTGTCTGGGACAAGTATAGACCTTCTGCTGCAAGATAGAACATCATCTTAAGTCTTCTCCTTTTATCCTAGTTGATATCATCCACCTCTCGTGGACGCTTGTTTCCACCACTATCGGGAGCGGTGACACCAACTCGTCCTTGATCCTTAGCCGCACTAGCATGACTATCAGCAATATCTTGAAGTTCAACATCAGAGACAGAGATCCATCCTTTGAAAGAAACAGATTTGTAACTATTGTCAAAGAGAGACCCAAAACTAGAACCAAATTTGAAAGCAAGGTTGTTGACAGAGACAGTGTTTGAACTGTTATCAGGACTGTTTTCAAGAAGAAAACACAACCAGATTTGGGATCATATCTGCTGGCAAACATCTTTTGAGCACTAGTACAAATATTGTCTTAAGATTGTTGGAAAACAATGGATGTACGAGAATAGTAAATTACTATTACAAGTGCTTCGAAAGGGTAAACTATAAGTACTACAACAACAACGACAAACTTGTAGTAGATAATGATTGTGTCAACCACAAGCTTTTGAGACCTTGATCTTCGTTCTTGAATCAGTCTTGTATCTTTGTGTCAATCACTGGACGCTCTTTGAATCTTGATAACCTGAAATCAAGATATACTAAAACAATAAGGGTTACAATTGTGTTGAGTCGAGTGAAATTCACTCTATCCTTAAGATAATATCGCCCCATATATTTTTTTTTTACGTTAATGGACAACTGTCTTTCAAGATAAAACAACATCAAACAAATGAGTAAAGGACCACACTCAGCACTAGCTCACAACCATTTAATTTATATCGCTTGCACCTTGATGTCACAACCTGCTCCGCGCATGATTGTAATTAGACTTTCTATAAATAATGTACATAAGATTTTAGCTTCCATGATTATATATAATATATCCCATGCATCATGCATGCATAGCTATTTACTAATTTATATCCCAAATGACAATGCTTCACGTTCAAAATCTTTTTTCCTTAATGCAAGGGTACCAACTAAGTTGTTTTCTGAAATAGTCATTTATCTAGCAAATTTTCATACTTGAAGAATAAGAAAATTAGATCAAAGAAAACTAGTCACTTAACTTTAGGCACTCATGGCCCATCTTCATTTTCTTCCTTCCAAAGCTATTCTATTAAAGCATTGGGTGAAAGAGATGTTTTAGCTAGTAATGGAATAGGGATTGTTGAGTTTTTTTAATCCAAAAACCTTCTTGTTACTGGTCCTACAGCCTTTCTTGCAAAAGGTAATTTGATCAATTAACATGTACAACATGTGTATTAATTAGCATTTAAAATGTGTGTTAATTTGTGGGTTGGTCGGTGAGGTGGGATGTCATGTGGTGTGACTGGGAAGAAGCAATAGGTACGGTGGTTGCTGTTGGAACAGTGACAACTCGACCGAGAGCGAGGCGAAGAAGCGGTGATGTATCGGACTCGTCTAAATTATGTAATTCGAATTCTAGAATTTTTGGATATTTGTGAATGGAAAGATTGTTCGTCAAACGTGACATGACGTGAGACAGTGATTTTGCGGGAAGAAAAGACGTAGCACATATATCTCCTATGATGGGCGGGAAACCTAAGAACACACAAGGAGTGGTGCGAGGTGCAAGTTTATCCGAGACCGTGGATGCAAGACTCGGGTAGCACAGACAACCGAAAATTTGTAAGTGCTCATAAGTTGGGATCATACGAAATATAATGTCGGTGGGTGTTCTATTTTGGAGAGTTTGAGTGGGCAGAATATTTAGAATATATTTGGCTATTTTAACATCATAGACCCAAAAGAGAGGAGGGCATGGAAGGATCGTACGAACCATGTTATTGATAGTGCGAATGATTCGTTCAGTCTTTCCATTTTAGGAGGAGGTGTGGGGGCATATAAGACGTTATTTAGGGAGAAGTGAGGATGATGTGGTGGGGTTAGTGTGTGGCCAAACTCTTGAATTGGAATGTGATGACCTTTTCCGACCATAATAGATTGTGGAGTATTTAAATTTCGTAGTTGAGGAAGATTACTAAAATTGTTGGTAAGGTGATACGTGACACCCGTATCCACATATCACGCATTATCGGGCTGCCGATGAGTCAATGTGATGAAAATCTGGCCCAAATTAGATTGGGGAAGACCTGGAGCGGACTACTGGGCTCCAAGAAATTGGGCCTGATTATTGTGGCCCGTCGGCCGTACTCCTAGTCTGCTGGGCCGTTGTTGGGCTGCAGGAAATTAGGACGGATGGATGTGGCCCATCGACTGGTCTGGGGTGGACTGCTTGGCTTCCTGAAAGTGGGCCTGTTTGTCGTGGCCCATCGTCTATGCTCCCAGGCTGTTGGGCAGCTGCAACCATAGTTTATTGTGGGTCACAGCTTCTAGACTATGTATGGAGGCTGCTGGACCTGGAAGCCCAGTTCCCAGGCCTACCCCCTGCCACCCCTGCGTCGCTGGCCACTGCCACATCCGTGGTTGTTCTAGGCCATGAAAGCTGCCGGAGAGTAGGTGAGAGAAAAAAAACAGGGAGGGGGGGGGGGGGGGTTATTACGTATATGAGGTGTATATGGAGCCATATACGAGGTGTATATCGGCTTAGGGAGAATGTATATTGATAGTATATAGTGGCAGAGAGTGTATATCAGTCGTATACATTGTGTATATCGGTGTGTATATGTTGTATACGAGGGGTATACGACATTGGAGAGATATGGAAGGAAAAAGGTTGTATATCAGTAGTATACCAGAGGTATACATAACTGTTTGTAGAAATGGAGGACTGGACAACTGTATATCAGCGTATATCAGATGTATACCAGTGGTATACGAGCTATTTGACGCAGGAGAAGAAAAGAGAAGGTCGGCCGAATTTAGGTTTTAGGTCAGGGAGGGTTGTTGGGTCCTGATACCATGTAGAATTGTATGAATCTCCCTTAGGGAGTCTTTCTCATTAATACAAATATATATATTGTGTACAATGTGGAGTCTTAATACAATAAGCATTCTATAACTACCAGACTTATACATCACTAATAATTACACAATATATGGTGAATATTCTACTCATATTCACTAATACTCATATTCACTAATCCTATAACATCTTTATTTTACCCTTATTGATCCAACTTAACTTTGAATATGTACTTATTGTTAAAAAAAAGTCAACAGAAGTAAGCACTAAAGTAAGGACAATTTGGTAAACATAACAAAGTCTTCCTTTATTTCTTACACTTCGTGTTTGGTTAAATGATGCTACATAAATTGAAACGGAGGGATTATTGGGCATTTCTTTAGTTTTGTGTGTGTATTACTACAATTTTTGTCCGAAACCAAAAGATATCTTCCGAGGAATTGTTTTGAAATTACCACCTTTCTATAGTGGAATTGGTTGTAAAATTATTACCAGGATTCAAAGGATTGACACTTTTAAAATTCTCAATAGGATCATATGAGCAGACAATATAAACACCATTTTGATCATTGCAATAAACGAAGCCGTTGCATTCAACTTTTGTTGTAGTCTTCCATACTACATTTATGCAATGGTCACATTCACATCCTTTTAAAGACCCGATCACCTCGATTTGAGCTTATCATAAAATAATTTCAAACCTGCATGTCATGGCTTTAATATATATTCTACAAATGCATATCATGACACTAATTCCCCTTTAAATGAATTCAAGTACAAAATATCAGGTGGGATGAGTTAAAAACAATCCTTACAATAACGTGATTACAAATATCAGGTGGGAATGATTCTTAAGGCTTAGGTGGCGTTTGGCTCAGTGTTTCTGTTTCTGAGAAACACTTTTTTGGTCAAACAATTTCTTTTCAGAAGTAGAAATACTTTTTTCAGAAGTCAAAAATTGTTTCTAGATGGATGATAAGCAGAAACACCAATTTGGTGCTTAAGGAGAAACCCTTTTTGCTCATTCATTGAATTTTTTTTGGACTCATTTACCATTTTCTTTTCACAAAATTCCTTTTAATCTCATATAATATCCCCATATAAAATAAAAATTTGGGAATAGGGGTAGGGGGCTAAGAAAAAAATTCATTTTTTTATTTATAAAAGTAACAAAAAATATGAAATAGAAATTTGAGGATGGGGTAGGGCAATGGGGTGGGGGTAGGGGTAGGACGGGGGTAAGCAAAAATTTCATATTTTCAATCATTTTTTATTAAAGTAACAAAAATGGGGTGAGGGTAGGGCGGGGGTAAAAAAAAATCATTTTTTTTTATAAAAGTAACAAAAAATATGAAATAAAAATTTGAGGATGGGGTGGGGCAATGGGGTGGTGTGAGGGAAGGGGTAGGCGGGGGTAAGAAAAAAATTCATATTTTTAATATTTTTTTTATAAAAGTAACAAAAAATATGAAATAGAAATTTGAGGATGAGGTGGAGGTAGGGTAGAGCGGGGAGTAAGAAAAAAATTCATATTTTCAATCATTTTTTATAAAAGTAACAAAAAATATGAAATAAAAATTTGAGGATGGGGTAGAGCAATGGGGTGGGGTTGGGGGTAGGGCGGGGGGGTAAGGGGGAAGAAAAAAAATCATATTTTTTATAAAAGTTAAAAAAATATAACATAGAAATTTGAGGATGGGGTGAAGTTAGGTATGGGTAAAGCGGAGTAGGTTTGGACATATTTGAGTCATTGACTATCATATTATCATTACATTTCTTATGTACAATATAATATTATTTTTTGATTAAATGTTGTAATTAAATAATTTTAAAAAAATTATTAAATTGTAAAGATATACTAATATTTTAGAAACATATAATAGAAAAGAATATTTTAAATAGTTTTAAATCTATTAAAATAAACATTGGCCAAACAGAAAACAGTTTCTATTTCTCAGAAACACTTTTATATTTTTTGGCCAAACAAGATCTAAAAATGTAAACACACCGTGTTTCTACAAATGCACTCTTAATCTAGACTCTCTTTTTTGATCGAGAAAAAATATATGACTAATACTCGCATAAGTCTAACATATGGCAAAAGAGCCTAAGGACTAAAATAAGCATTAACATAGAATCAGAAGAGCAAAGTTGCAAAGTTTACCAGGTCTTCAAACAGAAGCTTCGATCAGGTCACAAACAGTCCATAGCCTCAAGCGAAGAACTTTCCAGAAACCTCCAAATCTCAACGCCTTATTCCGCAATTCCTTGAACAAAAAGCAATAGAAAAAAATATATTCTCTACAGCGATGCGTCGTCGTTTAAAGATTCCTTTCATTTTGTTCTTCTATAGCTCCATTCTTCTCAGTCCCCTTTCAGGTAATTAATGAATCGAATTTCTTATTTTAGTGAACTAATTGATTGCTTATTTGATTATTGTTTTCTGTAGGGTTGATTAGAGGGGCGGTTGTAACTCTAGATTCGATCGAAATATATAATACTCATGAATTGTTCGGATCAGCACCGGAAGTTTATTTTGAGTGTAAAGGTGAAAATAGAACAACAAAATATTTGCCTGATGTGAAGAAGAAACATGAGTTGTATACCTTCAAAGGTGAAGAGTCTTGGCAGGTATATATAACTCTGTACTTTCTTGGTTGCTGGAATTAGTTATGCAATTGTTTGGATGGTCGTTACCCATGGTTTCACAATGTGCAATATGCTATTGTATTGTATTAATGAATATAATGTTTGGATATACTGTATCGTTTGTTGTGGTTTAATAGTAATATTTTTTGTTTGGTTTGAATGTATGGTAATGTATAATAACATATAAGTTTACTAAAATACCCTTAATTACAAATTAGTTTTTATATATTTATAAAACTAAGGTAAATGATAAAATAGGAGCTTTAAAAGATAAGTGATGGGTGGTGTGGGGTGGGTAGTTGTGGGATGGTGGTGAGGGTGGTGGTGGAGTGGTGGGGGTGGGTGGTAGGGTGGGGGTGGGGTGGGTTTAGGTGTGATGGAGGGGGTGGGGGTATAATGAGTAAAAAAAATAAGTAACCACGCAAAAATCACTAAATCCGTGATTTAAAAAATTGTTTTTTATAGTTATATTACTACGGGATTACAACGGGCTTACAATACCTTACAACATAATTGTAAGTACAATGGAAACAAACATGGTTTCATAGAAAACAATACAATAATGAACCAAGGGTAACTTATTTCAATTTTACTATCTTTCCTCATTTAACATGAAACCATCAGCCAAAAATATTGACTTTGTTCAGTTGTTTAACTATTCTTCAATCTCAAATTAGTTTGGATTGACTATATGAATCCTAATTCCTATGTGATTAACAACTTGTTTGGATGGTTACCTACTGTATTTGTATCTTATTTTAAATACAATGTTGCCGTGAATGTTACTTAAATTTTATTATATCGTACCGTCAAATTCATTATTATGATATTCCTTTATAATATTGTACGTTTATTCTTCAGATTACTTATGTATAACATTATCTATCGAGAAATGATACATTCTATCTGAATATTGTATTCATCAAAACAATACAGTACAATATAATACGTACATAATACCATATGTTATGAAACGATGTGTAATAACCATCCAAACAAACTGTAAGAGGATTGATCGTAGTTTGACTATTTTGTACCAGATTGTCGAACCTATAACAATCTTTCTTTGTTTGGGTTCGAGACCAGCTATGCTTTGGGTATAGAGGGAGCTAACATACCCAGTGAAATCCCACAATGTGGGTCTGGAAAGGGTAGTGTACGCAAAACTTACCTCTACTTTGGTAGGTAGAGATGTTTTTGAAAGACCTTCAACTCAAGAGAAAGCATAAGAGAAGTCAGATAAGGACAAGTAGTTAAAAGCAACATGAAAATGAAAATTAAAGCGAATAAGCCATGATAAAACAGTCAAGAAAAAAAAGGAGAAGTAGCTACTACAGAGAGATGAGATAATCAAAACACAAGAAGCTATAAAGCAAAACTCTTACTATTAGTATGAAAAGATAAACGAGCTCCTTCTAGCCTTCTACTCTAATTTGTGTCCTACATGACATCTTATCTAAGGTCATGTCCTCAGAGCTGAAACTGCGTCATGTCTCGTCTAATCACCTCTCCCAAATACTTCTTTGTTCTACCTCTACCGCTTCTGAAATCGTCTATAGACAACTTCTCACACCTCCGTACTGGGGCATCCGTATCTCTCCTCTTTACATGTCCAAACCATCTCAGTTTCGTTTTCCGCATATTGTCCTCCACTGAAGTCACTCTCACTTTGTCCTGTATATCTTCATTCCTAATTCTATCTCTCATAATATGCCCACACATCCATCACAACATTCTCATTTTCACAACTTTCATCTTCTGAACATGAGAGTTTTTAACTGACCAACACTCCGCCCCATATAGTATAGTCGGTCTAAGAACCACTTTGTGGAACTTGCCTTTAAGTTTTGGTGGCACCTTCTTATCACACACAACATTCCGGAAGCAAGCTTTCATTTCATCCACCCTGCACCAATACGATGTGTGATATCATCGTCAATCTCTCTATTTTCTTGAATAATAGACCCAAGATACTTGAAACTGTCTCTTTTTTGGATAACTTGGGTTATCAAGCCTTGCTACCACGTCAACCTCGCATGGTATGTCACTGAACTTGCACTCCAAGTATTCTGTTTTGGTCCTACTCAACTTGAACCCTTTAGACTCTAGAGTTTGTCTCCAACCCTCCAGCTTAGCGTTAACCCTACCGTGGATCTCGTCAATCAAGATTATGTTATTTGCGAATAACATACACCATGACACCTCACCTTGAATCTGTCGTGTCAATTCATCAATCAGTAAGACAAATAAAAATGGGCTAAGAGTTGATCCTTAGTGCAACCCCATCACAACTGGAAAGTGTTGCGAGTCTCCTTCGACTGTCCTTACCCTGATCTTGGCTCTATCATACATGTCCTTGATCGCCATAATGTACACCACATGTACTCTTCTAGCCTTCAAGCATCTCCATAGAACGTCCCTTGGCACTTTAACATAAGCCTTTTCTGGGTCGATATACCATATGTAAGTTCCTCTTCCTCTCCCTATACTGCTCCACCAATCTCTTTACAAGATGAATAACTGTTGTAGCCTAGCGCTCCGACATGAATCCAAACTGGTTCTATGAAATAGACACACATCTTCTCACTCTCATCTCCACCGCCCTTTTCCACACTTTCATAGTGTGGCTTAGCAATACCTCTATAATTGTTTCAATTTTGAATGTCACTTTTGTTTTTGTACAAAGGAATCATTGTACTCCACCTCCATTCATCGGGCATCTTCGCCATCTTAAAAATGACATTAAAAAATCCAGTCAACCATTATAAATTTGTCTTGCTTGCGCTATTCCAAAATTTCCTAGGAATCTCGTCAGGTCCGGTCGCTCTTCCCATGCGCATCCTACGAACAACAACCTTAACCTATTCAACCTTTATACTCTTACCATATCCAAAATCGCAACGCCTCTAATAACTTAGCATACATCGCCTTATTTGCTTTCACACTCCCTTAGACTTCTCCATTCCACTACCAGTCCCCTTGGTGCCCACCACACCTACCTCTCGAGAATCCAGTACCTCTCTAGCGGCTTCTCTAATGCATCTGGCCTTCTTATCCTACATATTGCTCGCATCCCCCCTATTCTCTCATGCCCCTATAGCCATCAATTTCTCCCCCATCTCCTGGGCACTAAACATGGTCAAATTCCCCCACATGATCCTCGACCGGTCATCCACGACCCTCCTCTTCTTATTCTTCCTCTTAATATCCAAATCCATCACCAGGAGCTTATACTGATTCGAAAGGTTATCACTCGGGATGCAATCTTTACAAAGACCTTTATCATAATTTCTAAGGAGCAAAAAGTCAATTTGTGTCGCAGCCATCGATCTATGAAATGTCACCAAGTGTAACACCCTTTCGAGAAACTCGAGTTGGCTACCACCAATCCAAAAGCTTTTATGAAATTCAGAAGTGAAACTCCTCCTTCATTTCTGTCCCCGAAACCAAAAACCCCATGTACATCGTCATAACCCCCGAAATTGACCCAATATGTCCATTGAAATCTCTCCTACGAATAGCTGCTCAGTGGGCGGTATACCTCCCACCACGTCGTCCAAATCCTCCCAAAAGCGCATCTTCTCTTTCTCATCCAAACCCGCTTTGCGGCGCGTAGGCACTAATAACTTTGTTAATATACTACAATAAAGTTATAGAGCCCATCAGGAAAGATAGTTAAGTGAACATAGTAATAAAGAGAGAAGGGGCACATGCTTTTCCAGGGAAAATAGTTAAGTTTTCCTGTTTCACGTTAAGACGATTTCTCGGCAACTAGATGCAGTTGCCCCGATGTCCAATGCATTAGCTCTTGGAAGCTACATTCATGCCCACTACCCACCGAGCAAGACTGTATTGATCCCTGAATCGAGGAAGTACACACTTTCAATTCCTTACAGCTGCTTTCCAAGCCCTTCTACTGGACAAACTACCCCTAAATTTAGTTATTTCTTAACTACTACTGCAAATTTGTTGGTTGATCATATTTGCAACTATATTGTTCTCTTGAAGTTCTATAATTTCAAAGTGAGGTGGAATTTAACCAGATTTATCTTCTCAAATTTATGCCCTTTATTTGAGAACACCGTTTGCCAATTACTAAAGTTTGATCCTGGTTAAATTCTTGTTGAAAACAGGAAAAGCTAAAACAAACAAGAATATCTCATGAAGTCCGTAAAATGTATTTTAGAAAAAAATTCATAATTCTTCCTTAAGGTCAGCTTTGTCAATCAAGCTGGTATCTGGTGTCAACTTTGTCAATCAGAACGTGCAAGCCAAGTTCTATTTAGATGTACAGTTTCAGAAAAAAAGTTCATCAATATCTACCCCAGAAGGTTTAGAAATTATTCTAGAAGTAATTGTCTTTTTAGTGGAGGTTACCTCCAGAGATTTATTAGCTAATCTGGAAGGATATGTGCCAAAGACATATACAGTCTCTTACCCGTTACCCCTCATTGAGGAGAAAAAGGTCTGTTGTAGAAGGAGGTTCCAATGTAGAACCCGTCTCTGAAGAAGTCATCTTTCATCAGATGATAACTTAGTATCCCACCTCTCAGTGGATTGTAGTCATTTCTTATTTTAAAATGCTTGGAAACACTGATTTACATGGGCTGATGTAGATGTAGGGAGTTCACTTGTTTGATTCTCTTTACCTTCGTTCTTTTCCTTCAAGGAACTGATGTTGGGATTAGGCTTAAAGCTTTTCCATTGTTACATGATGGGAGTACTTCCAAGAATCTTAAGCTATAGTTAATGGTGGAAAGGAATTAAGAGAGAGCAGGGGATGAAATGTTGGTGTTGCATGATGTGGAGGTAGCACATTCAAGGGCTTTTGCTGGCCTGAGAAGAGAAGTTCTAGTTGACCGGGGATAGTTGTTGGGAGATGAGTTGTCGGCAATGATATTGATCGGTGCAGTTGGGAGATGGAAAAGAGCGGTGTTTCTAGAGATGAAGTTTCTAGGTTTCAACCTAGGTAGCTATGCGTGAAGGCAATAGCCATTACCACATGCGTAAACTTTCAATTGTGTGCTTATTTCTACCAGAAGATCTCTTTGAATGATATGACATAGCTAGTACGTGGATGAATACAGAAGGGAACTATACAAAGGGGAACCGTCTCCCCAAGCCCAACCCCAACCCCATCCCAAAAAAGAAGAGAAAGTATAGGAAACTAAACAGTTGATCATCTAAAGCTTGAGAGAACTTGCAACCAGGACAGCAATGTCTACAATCTTTCTTTCCATAATTTCCTTCCAAGTATTTCTCCATGATACATAGGAGTACTCAAAGTTAAGTCAGGACAATCCTCAGTAAGTTACAAGCCTATCTCATAGATGTGGCTGTCTGGTATAGGAGATTCTTATGCTTAATTAACTATGGTGTTTGCTTGCTTATGCATCAAGAGAAGAATTTAAAATTATATTCCGATTTTAGATTATTATTATCGTAGTTTAGAAGGTTTCTGATGCAACTCAAGCTTCTCTGTGTCTGTTCTTTTAGAAATTCTCAAGTTTGCTGATCTAATGTGCATGACCTAAGACATCTTTTGGAAGCTGATGATGTTGCATGTTTATATTTGTAGCCTTTGACAGAACTCGAAGATAAAAAGTGCAAACGATGTGGGATATATGAAAAAGACTCATTTATAAAGCCTGATGATGTATTTGATGAGTGGGAGTTTTGTGCCTCTGATTTTACTAGTCCTGATGGGAAGTATATTCATTTTAAGGAGAAAGAATTCAATGCCACATTTTTTTGTCCAGACTGTGTCCCTCTTGAAGGTGGTGAGTATTCTATCTTTTGCTGTCTCCTCTTCTCCTTGGTTAATGCAGTGCATTCTGTGTAACAGCAATAGACTTGAGGCTTTTTGACATTTTAGTGCACATAAACTCGTAAATGCTCTATTGAAAGAAAAAACTCATAATGCTCTAACGTATAGTTCCAATCTCAAGTACTTAAGGAAACTCATTTATGTTGTCTAAGATCTCTCGATGCTGATCAACATAAGCATCTAACTAAATGTATCACAAATCTCTGCCCCAGGGCTTTGATTTAGTGGTAAGGATGCAACACAGAATGTGTGGAAAGACACGTCTCTAGTTCAAACCCAGCCACTGACAAGAGGCCTGATATTTAAGTAGGAGCAGGATAGAGAGGGGGGGGGGGGGTCTGTTATCAAACCCCCCTCCCCCCCAAGTTTCAAACATGTGGGTCAGTTGGAGTTGGACCATAACTCATACGGGATTCTCAATTATCAGAAAAAAGAAAAAAAGTATGCCAATCTTTTGGAAGACATGTAGTGCTTCTTGGAGAGAAGCAAAATTAGTTCACCTTTCTGGAAAAGAATAATCAAAAGAAAAAGGCGTCAGTGGGTAAATCTTTGAGTTTCAGTCTGATGCCAATCTGGGCTCCTGTTATTGGCCCTGCCATCAAAAGACAATGGTACCACCCTACCTTCATTTAGGGGCGTTGACACAGCCGTAATAAAAGTATTTTGCCTAGTTCTATAATTAAATTATTCAATATAACTGCTTCTTAAAAGAAACTGAGTATAAAAGGCAGGTTGCACTTCCCTAGCGAGCTATTATGATGACGATTGGGATTTCCAGCAATCTTTGTTCTACATGTTATTTCATTATATCCCCCATGACATCCTTTTGTGACGCTTGGGGACTTTGGTGCTCACGGAATCCATGATGGTTTGAGTTTCTCTAAATTAGGAATGATTCTACTGAAACCATAGTTATTCTATAATTTTTTGCTTTGGCTCTTTCACTTCCGTTACTGCTTTGAACTGTTTTTTCTTGAGCCGAGCTCTATCGGAAACAACCTCTTTACCTTCAAGGTAGGGGTAAGGTCTGCGTACACTCTACCATCCGCAGACCCCACTTTGTGAGATTACACTGGGTATGTTGTTGTTCTATTGAATCCTCGGTTAATCTTTAAAATTAAGCTTGTTATACGACATATGTCGACATTACAACAACAACATATCCAGTGAAGTCCCACAACGTGGGGTCTGGGGAGGGTAGAGTGTACGCAGACCTTACATCTACCTTGGTAAGTAGTAGCATGAAATTTAATGGAGCATATGTTGACATTGTTAATGAGATAATCCAATTTAACGGAGCATATATTTACGAATTATTCAAACATTAACTTTTTTGTGCAACAAACTTTTTGTATTTATAGTTCCATCTGGACTATACTTCATATGTGGATGTTCATTCCTTGTAATTTGCTCACTATATTCTGTTACTTATTCTGCGTTATTGCATAGTTTCTTTAGCTTCAAATCACACCGATGACCCCCGGAATAAGGGAAAGGGAATGCACTGGGCTCTAGTGCTGCTTATATGTGTAGTAGTGACGACTTTTGTAGTTCTTGGAGCAGTGACTGCCTACAAATATTGGCAAAAAAGGAAGAAGCAACACGAGCAAGCTCGATTCTTGAAGCTGTTTGAGGAGAGTGATGATATAGAGGACGAATTGGACATTGAACCACTTAGTCATGTCATTTAGGGAGAGAATAAAAAAGCATCCCCTTCTAATGGTATACCCTAAAACACTTTGTACATGCTTTTGTTTTCAATTTGTTTTCTTGGAACTACTGAGACAGTCTGTATAGTGTAACTTAACAGAGGGAAAATTTTGTATAAAATCATTGAACTGCAAGAGAAGTGTTAAAACTCCACACTGGTCCTGTAAAAGAAAAGATGTTTTGCTTCAAGTTGTTGATAAGACGGCTCGAGGATCGTTTACTATAACACGAGAAATGGAAAATTGAATCAACCTATGGACTTTGCTTGGTTTCTATTGTTAAAAGATTTACGTTGTCTGTTTTGACACCGACATTTAACATGTACTCGTTTTTTTTAATTTCTTGCATATATATATATAATATATTCACTTTTATGCAGCTGAAGTTAGGTTTGACAAAATCAAATTTCAGATACAGTGTCTGAAATTACATATGATTTGAGTCATTTTTCTGTAAAGTAAAAAAAGCACTATACATTCTGACTTGTAATGCTCATGTAACTACGTATCCTTGTACCCAAAAAATGCATAAATAAATAAAGTAACTCTTCTTTTGACTATAGGAATTTTTAGGTCCAGAGTAGATGAACATCCACACCTAAAGTAAGCAAAATCCAGGTTTGTAAGAAATGGATTTAGCTATAGATTAAAAAATTATTGTAAGAAAACATCCCTATCGAGTGAATATGTAGACAAATTGATTTCGTAAAGAAATGAAGGCGTGCGCAGAAGAGATTAGGAATAATTTGGTCACCACATTAGCCATTTGCAACTACTTGTTGTAAATTACTTCTCAGCTTATCAAAAAGAAGAAAGATGTTCGTCTAGTAAGTTTAACCAATTGATGAAGTTCCAAAAGTTATGATTTACTCTAATCACTTGAAGAAGAACGTGTGTATGACGTATATATTTATAAAAAAGAACAAATTAGTGAAGAATAGATATTGATGTTAAAAAGGTATAATATTTGTTTAAAATGATGAAATTAAATTTTATTACATTGACACGATAAATGAACTGAATATTTTCTTAACATGCAAATCTGTTGAAAGTAGTTAAATTAGTTGTACAGTAATATGTGATAGAATATTTAACAAATATTTTTGTATTATATATATATATATATATCCTACTTAGGTAGAATTATATTTCTATTATAATTAGGATGATCTATTTTAGATAGAATTATATTTCTATTGTAATTAGGTTGATTATTGTACTACTATATATTGTATATTATTAATGAATAAATCAAAGAACATATTCCTTTATGGTATCAGAAGTCACAACCTAAATCTCATACCCTAGCCGCCGATTTCATCTCTCGGTCGCCCTACCTCCACCGATGAAAACCCTAGTTTTTCGGACATTCTCTCTCCCTTCTCCTCCTAAATTTTATCTTCCATGGCTGACAAAACCAAATTCCATCATGCACTTGCAGTCAACAACATTAAAATTTCATACATGTGACTCTTGTGATGGAAAAGGGTCAATACTCCTCGTGGGAGGAACAATTCAAAGTCCATTATCGTGTATACGAAGTTATCGACTACATAATCCCTCCTAAATCGAAGTCCACAGACCTACCCTCGACTTCGACTTATGGTGATGTACTTTGGTCTCGTCTAGATGCAGTTATCCTCCAGTGGATATACGACACGATCACTAATGACAATCATTGAGACCGATGCCACTGCCAAACGTGGGAACGTTTGAAAAGTATTTTTCACGACAACAAAACTCAACGTGCGTTATACCTTGAAGATCAGTTCAAGGACGCACATCATGACGATTTTTCCAGCGGGTCTGCATATTGTCAAGAACTTAAGATGCTTGCCGACCAACTCTCCAACGTTGGCGCACAAGTCACTAATCATCGATTGGTTATGCAATTTATTGTAGGCTTGAACGAATCTTATGACGGCGTTGCTACCATCCTTCAACAATACACACCGTTACCATCATTTTATGAGGCCCGTTCGAAGCTAATTCTTGAGGAAACCCAGAAAATTAAGCGCACCACCACTCAGGCCAGCATTGCAGACGCCACCCTCACCGCCACCGTCAGTCCCTCCGCCGATGGCAGGGCCTCTAATTTCGGCAGTCAGCACCGCTGGCCCAAGGACCCGCAACAGGCCACATCGACCCGCAAAAACCATCGAGGGAAAAAGTCCAACAAGTGGTCGCGGCGCGGAATTCGACAAAGAATATCGGCAAAAGAGCGCCTCGGCGTAAAAATAACCATCAACGATCGTGTCAGTGGCAGCAGCATCCGCCATGGTCTGCCTACCCGTCGTGGGCCGTGTGGGCCCCATCATCTTAGTCCTTTCCTCCTTTCCTGTATCACACATCATCGTGGACTCCACCACCGGCTCGACATGCCCAATCTGGCATACTTGACGCACGTCCACAACAGTTTACACAACACAAGTCTCCCAGTCCTCTACATATGCCCCGACCGATGTTGAGGCAGCTATGCACACAATGTCTCTCAACGCTCCAGATGAAAATTTGTACATGGACACAAGCGCCACCTCTCATATGACGACATCACAAGGTACTCTCTCGTCTTATTCCAATATGAGTAATTTAAATCGGAACATTATTGTTGGTAGTGGACAAGGCATTCTAATTCATGGTTTTGGTCATTCATCCCTATTCCAAACACATCCACCACTAATTCCATAGAATATCCTCCATGACCCAAAACTCATTAAGAATATAATATATGTGCGACATTTCACATCTGACAATAATGTTTCCCTTGACTTCGATCCTTTTGGTTTTTTCGTGAAAGATTTTATGACAGGAAAGCGAATAATAAGATGTGACAGCACTGAGGATCTCTACCCTATCACCAACACCACAGAAAAAGCAACCTTCGTTCTATCAGCCTTTGTTGCTCTTTCGTTTTCTTTATGACATTCTAGATTAGGACATCCAGAAGATTATGTTTTACGCTCCCTTAGAAACAATAATTTTATTCAATGCAAACGTGTCTCTAAGATTCCTGTCTGTAGCTCTTGCGTTTTTGGGAAGCATGTTAGATTGTCGTTCTATTCATCCACAAATTATAATTTAATGCCTTTTGATATAATACATAGTGATTTGTGGACTTCCCCCATCTTAAGTACGACATGTCATCGATATTATGTGTTGTTTTGAATGATTATTCCAAACTTCTATGGACTTTTCCAATTGGTAATAAATTCCAAGTCTACACCATTTTTTCTTCATTTAGTGCTTTCGTAAAAACACAATTTGAAACGAGCATTAAATATTTTCAATGTGACAATGACAGGAAATTCGATAATAACCAATTCAAATATTTTGTGCCAAACATGGTCTTAGCTTTCGTTTTTCCTGTCCTCACACCTTCTCTCAAAATGGTAAGGCCGAACGAAAAATCCGCACAATAAATAACTTAATTTGTGATGTACTTGCTCACGCCTCAATTCCTCCCGAATTTTGGCATTATGCATTCTCCATGACCACCTATCTTCTAAACATAATCTCAAACAAGTCTCTAGATCAACAGTCTCTCACTCAAGTTCTGTTTCGTGGGAACCCATCATATCAACACTTGTATGTGTTCGGTTGTCTCTGTTATCATCTTCATTCGACCACTCACAAACTCCAACACTGGTCCTACCCGTGTGTATTTCTGGGTTACCCTCCCTTCCAAAATCATCATGGCTACTCTTGTTATGATTTATCAAGCCGTAAAATAACCATTTCTCGCCATGCCATCTTTGACAAGTCTTAATTCCCTTTTGCCACGCTAAACTCACCACCTCGACACTCATATGAATTCCTAAATAATGGTCTCAATCCTCTTCTAATTTATCATTTACATAATTCGACGTCTCAATTTCCGTCACCCGACGCTATCATGGCCACTCAGGATCAGCCAGTTCCCGCAGATTCGCAGAGGAAGGCTCGGAATATCATGTCTCAAGGTTGATCCTCGGCCAACCCTCGACAACCTCTCGACCAACTCATTATGGGAACAACCATCCTATCACAGTTGTCCGATTCAGCAGCCTCTCGGCCAGTCGAGTCCCTTTTCGCAACCACTGCCCCCTCGGTTTGTCTCGCATATTCCCGACAGTCTGCCACCTCCCACTTCTCGGCCACCTCCCCCCTCCCAGCCAGCATCTTGAGGCATACCCACGGATGATAGAAACACGTTCTATGCACGACAATTTCAAACTGAAATGACTATTTAACCTATCTAGTTTGGTTATCCCTTCACCCGTGCCTTGTAATCCTAAGGATATCTTGTCTAATCCTAACTGTAAAGCCGCAATGATTGATGAATATAATGTTCTAATTGATAATAAGACGTGAGACCTAGTACTCCGTCCACCTGATGCTAACATTATTTGTTTTATATGGATTTTTAGACATAAAAAGGAAATCTGATGGTTCTTTTGAGAGGCACAAGACTCGTCTTGTAGGTGATAGAAGATCTCAGCAGGTTGGAGTGGAATGTGATGAAACGTTCAGCTCGGTCATCAAACCAACAACCATCCAGACCGTTCTTAGCATTGCACTATCCAAGTCTTGGGTCATTCATCAGCTTGATGTCAAGAATGTCTTCTTACATCGGGATCTTCATGAAATAATATACATGCATCTACCTATGGGTTTCAGAGATCTTGTCCATCCAGATTATGTCTATTTATTGCGGAAATCACTCAGGCTACTCGAGTATAATACCATCAGTTCGTCGATTATGTCTCCTCTATAGGATTTTCTCAAAGCAAATTCAACCATTCACTGTTCATTTACAGCAAGGGTCCAGACATGGCTTACATCTTATTGTATGTTAATGACATCATCCTCACCACATCATCTGATACTCTCTGTCAGTCTATTATGTCACTACTTGCCTCAGAGTTTGTTATGATGGATCTGGGCCCCTGAGCTACTTCTTAGGAATATCCGTCATTCGTCATTCTGGTGGCCTATTTTTGTGTCAAAAGAAATACGCCGAAGAGATCCTTGATCATGTCGGTATGACGTCTTGCAAGCTGACCCACACACACGTGGACACCAATTCCAATCTAAGCACCAATTCCGGACCCCTATATTTGGACCCGTCACATTATTGCAACTTGGTTGGAGCCTGTAGTATTTCACATTCACGAAAATAGACATATCCTATGCCGTGAAAAAAATCTGTTTGCATATGCACAATCCGACGGATGCACACATGTATGCTCTCAAATGTATTTTACGATACATCCAAGGTACTATTCACTCCGGCTTAAACTTATACAAGTCCTCGCTCACTAGTCTCGCTGCATATTCTGATAATGATTGGGGTGGATGTCCTGATACCCGTCGCTCCACCTCTGGTTACTGCATTTTTTCGGAGATAACTTATTCTCTTGGTCTTCTAAAAGATAACCTACACTATCTCGATCCAGTGCCGAAGTAGAATACAGAGGTGTAGCAAACGTTGTCTCTGAGTCCTGTTGGATTTGTAACCTTCTACTGGAGCTTCACTGCCCGATTCATAAAGCTACATTGGTCTACTGTGACAATGTTAGTGCTATATACCTTTCATGCAATCCCGTCTAACATCAGCGCACCAAACACATTGAAATGGATATTCACTTTGTGCGCGCAAAAGTGTCTCGTTGTCAAGTTGGTGTCCTTCATGTTCCTTCCAGTTATCAGATTGCTGACATATTTACTAAAAGACTTCCGCGCATACTCTTTGATAATTTTCGAGTCAGTCTCAGTGTACGTGAGTTTCTCGCTTTGACTACGAAGGTGTGATTGAATATTTACCAAATATTTTTGTATTATTGTATATATCCTATTTTAAGTAGAATTATATTCCTATTATAATTAGGATAATCTATTTTAAATTGTAATCACTTAAAAATTGTAATCACTTCGTACAAAACTCAAATAAGTTAAGATTTGAAAGAAGCTATTAGCTACGAAAGCAAAGTCACGAATATTTGTCATATCTAATTCCATATTGATATTAGGCAACAGAAAATTTCAGACTACATTGATGTTAAGATATTTTGTCAAACGTGAATCCTCTGTTAGCCTAAAGCAGTAACCATCACAATTTTATTTCTAAAATAAATTGAATTCAATGGTCAATAAGAAACAAAAAAGACATACGAAAAATAATTCTTTCAAAATCATATAAAAAAATAAAAATAAAAATAATGACGAACTAAACCAAGAAAAAATTACTCACCCTAAAAAAGTAATTAATATTCATGGAGAATAAGTGAATAAGTGATTGATATTTACTTCTTTACTCTAAAAGGCACACAAGAAATGTCCCCCCACTAAATCTGGTTTGTTACACTGACACATGATAGACTATTAACTATGGTATCTGTATGGTTTCCATTTTTTTATTACTTTCATTTTTTCCTTTCTATTTTTTTTTGTTTACGAAGAAATTTGTCGTCGCTATTCTTTTGAGTGCGCACAGTATAAACTCCGGACTGATAATAGCCTGCAAACCACGTCAGTCAATTAACCACACTTGACAAGTCATGTGTGACAAACTCAACCAAAGAGGTTTATACAGGGAATCGGACTTGTGACCTTGCGGTCCCGCGCTCTACTTCTACACTAACTTGGCTACCCTTGCGGGTAAAACTAAGGTAGGATAAACTTTTTAAAGTGACTTGTTCCACCGCAGTACCGACCCCATATCCCAGAAAATCCGACTCCGGCTGACTCTACGAATTAGTATACACCGCTTTGGCCTTTCACTAGTTGAGAGATTTTTTTGGGGGAACAAAGTTTCACTCTCGCTGGTCAGGGGATTCGAATCTTTACGTGATTCATATAAAGTATTTTCTCTCTATCCTATAGGTTGAGGTGTACTGACGAGAATCCAAATGGTTTATGTTTGGTGACAAAATAGTCATAATGGTAAAATATTATTTTGAAGGAAGCATGAGGTGTGCTTAGTTTGGTATTGCGCGGGAGAATGAATGGCAAAGTTGAGTGTCAGCAAGATGGGATTGTGTGGGTTAAGCACAAGTTGTTTAGAGGTTCTTCAAGAAAATATCTATTGCCTTTACGTCAAGTGGGGGGAATTTTTCCGTGGAGATTGAATTTTATGGGAAGGGGATGTTGTAATATTTCAGTAGAGGGTGTGTTGCCGGTTCACTTAAAATTTTGAAGAGGTGATATAAAAGGGTCATTTTGGGCTAAAATCTTGTTGATTTTGTGAGATATACCACAGTTGTTAGATGTGCAAGGCTGATGAGTGATGCATAGCTCGATGGCAATCTTGCTCTCTTTAATCTCACTTGTTGCTTTATGCTCTCTACTTCCCTCCGCATCAGGGAGCACTGATGGTTATACTATTAATGATCGAGTCGAAATTCCTGATATGTGCTCTTTTAGTTTTGATTTAGTTTGGGATAGATAGAAGACCCCAGCTGCAAAAACAATGATTTTTCTACTTGGTTTGTTGAGTAACAAGGTTGTAACGGTGAGATAATTTACTTCGTATTCAGTATGGAACTTCGGATGTGCTATGTAATAGTCCTACTTCTTGTATTTACGTGAACAAGAAGGATATTGTTCGGATAAATTGTTTGTTTTAGAACAAGTTTTGCCTTTTAAGAAGAGCACGGGCATGGGAAGTTGAGGATGAGTTGAGAACTACCCTGGAATTGACTATCGTCGAGTCTGGAAACTATTCAGTTACTCTTTCTGATACGTGCTACATGGTCTATGCTACATGGAAACGATAACTATCTAGGATCTTTGAAAACAACCAAATAGGTAGAAATGTCGAAAGTATTCTAATTGTTAAAACAAAACAGAAGTTCTAGGTTTGTAGTAATTGGTGATCCAAGAACCTGACACTGTTTGGATATAGGGATAGGGGAATGTGTAGCAGGAGGTGAAGTAAAAGAAGACATAGAGTTATCTCTTTCTTTTAGTTCTTACTTTGTTCGGTGTTAGTTTTCTGTTCATTTAGGTATTAATTTGCTTTTCAGTTAGGAAGCAAAATTAAAGAATAAGTGAAAGCAGAGGGAGTCGACACTTTGGAAATTTGATGGATATGAGGAGGTTAATGTCCTTTACTCAACTCCCTATTTTATCTTATAGTATGACCTGAAGGATAAACTGATACCGAAGTTAGATTAGTGATTTCCTATCTGTATCATTTCCCTTTAATTGTGTGACCAACTGCATGGGTTGGTGAAAGGGCAAAATAAATTCAAGAAGTGGATATTGATCCTAGCATATAAGTAAGAATAAAGACGATAAAAAGGGACAAGAGAAGTGAATTCACTATAGGACTTCCGGCATTGATATTGGGTTGGTAAACACATGAACTAATATGGAAGAAGTACTGTTCAATTAAAGGATATTTGCCAAGGTTACTCATATGAAACTTTGTGAGAACGTTGGTAGGATTGTGTGTATGAGAAGTAAGGATTGCCTTACAAATAATGTATCAGGACATTGATGTATCAGGATATTACATTGGTAATAATTGACTTGTTGGAATCACGAGGGTTGGTCGGTACTTTTGATGGAAAGGACTCGTGAAGGATTATACTTGTCATACGATAGATGTGGAAGAGTATTTATTTCAAAGGTTAGAGTGGTGTAAGGAAAATTTCAAGATGCTTAAGGTTGTGAGGGTTTAACTATTCTACAAGAGTAATGATATTTTGATGCACCCCTCGCGTGGATTTGGAAAATTTCTGATTGTTAATGGCAGAAGTGATTGGGAATGGAATACGAGAAATTGAAGAATTAAGAGGAGAGCATGTTTGGATTCGAAATGAAAGTATTAAGGTACATCTTCAGAAAGGAAAAAGGATTTAAATTTGAAGAAACGAGATTACTTGAGATAGGTATGGATTATGGCGGCGTTGTCATGTGTCATTTGGTTAGAGTGTAATTGATAAATAAGACTGAAGAGGGAAGTCTATGAATCTTGACTAAGTGTTATGACGAAGTGTCATGAGGTTTTGCGATTGGTGACTGGTAAGGTGTAATATTCAGATGACTAACATGATAAGATTGATGGAAAGGTGATGTGTTATACCAAGATAGGTAATTTCCTAGTATTATTAAATTGATGGGCTAGAGTTGATAAATAAGAGAAAATTTTGGAATCTCTGCAATTTGTAGTTGATGTATATATTTTTGAGGTGAAATTGTGTCATGATAGTAGACTATGTCGAAACGTTTCTAGCTTGATAGAATGATTGAACATTTCAAGTATGAATAACATAGGGATATTGGAGTGAGACATGTAAAATTTTAAGATTGGGTACTTTTGGATTTTGTAAGGGTGTAATGAGACATCACACTCAGAGTTGTTACGGTTGTGAATGGTAGGAGGCCAAAAACCATATATCAAAGTATTCGGAGTGGTGAATGAGATAAGTGAAAGAACAAAAGGGAGGACTTGAAGTATTTTGATTTTATAAGGATTTATCAAATTTGTGTAACTAGCTAGGGTTAATTGAGAAACATGAAGATTTAAGTTGAAGGGTATAGTTGCACCAAGTTAATGAGTTGGGTGAAATTTTAGTTAGGTTAGAGTGACGACACAAGATTGATTATTCAAGAGAAAATGGACGGAATGAATCATCACAGACTTTTGGAAGGCTCACTACTTATACTGTTAATGTTCGGAATCAGTTCGAGTGACTAGTAGCGATATTTGAGAAATTGTACATTTACACCTGGTCGGATCTACTCATCTAGGGTCAAGTGGCTTATGGATGGGTTACCAGAGAGGCTTATCTGTATCCTAGTAGCCCATTATTAAAGATGATAGATTTTATTTCAGGATAGAGACATAATGGGTTTATTAGGCTTATTGGAGTTTACCAGGAGATTTGATAATATTTAGTTGATGGCAACTTTACGAACAGTTATAACGGTTTGCACATGTACTTAGTGATATACTGAGGAGTTACAAATAGATGTGGAAGGTCGTTGGGGTGATGGACTGATTTTTGACAAATTTGGAATGATAAAATAATCACTAGAGTGATGCACATAATACGTCATTTGAAGGTTTAAAGGGAATTTGACGATGAGTGTTGACTCAGTAGCTTCAGCTCGACGAAACTAACATATTTGGAATTAGTGCAAAGATTTGCACACATTCTTTCTGGCCAGAAGGAGTCACGATTAAAACTTGTGGTGGGTGACAACGTATTTTATATGGATTTTTTTTTGTACTGATGACGATATTAGAAGGTGTGAAAGAAGAGTAAGTAGAATCAAGATAATTAACTGGTACATGTTTGATAATGGATTGCGGCTACAACTGAGGGATTGTGGTGACGATGATGGTATTTGTGGAATCAATTAATTTCGTTCAGAGATGTGGTTATAATCAAAATCAAGTATTTCGATCAGAGTCGGTGTAAACTGATGGGAACTAGCTACGGGAAATTTTCGGCCATGAAAAATGGAGATTTAATTTTGAGCTAAGTGAATTGAGAATTTGATAGATACAATGAGCAAACGTAACTATCATCGTGATCATTGCCACAAAGGCTTACCCGAGGTTTATAACATAGATTCTTGATGCTCGACAACTTTAATACTTTCCTTACCATTCGAGGAAGAGCGGTAGCAATCTTGGATAGGCAAGTGAGAAAGTCGAGGTCCAAGGAGATCGCTTCAGTCAAGGTGCAGTGGAAGCACCGTCCGGTTGAGGAGGCCACTTGGGAGACCGATGCGGAGTAGATATCCTCAGTTGTTTGACAGTTCAGCTTGTCGCTCGAGGACGAGCGATTGTTGATTGGTATCTAATGTAACGACCCGTTTGGTCATTTAACACTTTAAGACTACAAAAAGGGTATGAGACTTTAGTGTATTTAAATTATTGGATTTTGAATACAATCTGGGAAGAATTTTAATTAAGTAAATAAAGTGGGCCAAGCCCACTACCCTTGGTAGGGAAACGCAGCAAAACAAAAGAGGAAATTGCCCAGAGAAAATCTGAAAAATACGGGTGAATAGTAACCCGTCGTGAACAGTGAAATCGGCGGTTCTTCGCCATTTCCAGCCAACACGAGAATCCAATGAGGGCGAGACATATGCCAAAAGTTTCGTCTCGTCGAGTCCGTCATTTTCATACCAACCCCGACCCTCAATTCTTCTTATATCGCCGGGAATTTTTGATCGAAATTCTAACGATGCTGTTCATCGTCTTCCCCGGCGGGTTTTTGCATTTTCCGGCAGATTCCGGAAACTACAGGGAATGGCGTTGGCACCAATAGAATCACCATTTCCTTGTCGTCATTTTGACACCATACGCAAAGCTCGATTCTCACTAAATCATCAAAACACCCAAATCTAAAATCACGAAACCCTAGCCGCCGCAACACGTTTTTCGGCAAACTGAGCCACTGTCGACGTCTGTGGGTGGTACCACTACATTCACCATCACCACGTCGTCAATTTTCACCCACCCATGTTCATCAATTCTTCCCCGTTCGTCGGATCGACCACTACATTTTTCCAATCATATTTTTGGATTTTCTGCCACTACATTGATCGACGACGACTGGGAGTAACATCACTGAGTTCGTATTGATATTACCCACATTTCGCAACCAACCACGTACCTCAATTCTTCCTATTTCGAATTTCACCATTGGAGTTTCTTCAAGCTTCAATAACACCGGCGTCCACGACTGCTGATGCGACTGGACAGCCTCCTTGGTTTGATTGTTCGTGGCACCCGCTCGGCATTGAGGTAGGTTATGGTTTACTTTAGTTAGACTCTGATTAGAGAATCATATGTAATTGTAGGAAGTGACGGGGATAGCATGATAGGCCTTCGGGCATGAATTGGAGATAAGTTACAATTACGTTGGTTTCGTCAGCTATTATGTGGGCTTGTTGCCATATGAGTTATTTTATGTGATTATCACCTGATTGTATTTCTGTTGCAAATTGGCTCACTTGTCTTGTGAAATAAAAGAAATGTGATGTTATAATTGAACATAAGACATTGATATGACTTGTACTTGTCGATTATATATTTGTGATATGTGTTGAGACTGATATCATGCCTGTCATACTTTTTTTTTATATTATTATTTTGATGATATTGATAAACTCCGAGGTTTCTGCCGGATATTGAGAGTGATTGATAAACTCTGAGGTTTCTGCCTGAGATTTAGAGTGATTGGGCAACTCCGAGGTGTTTTCCGGAGATTGAGAGTGATTGAGCAACTCCGATGTCTTTGACGGAGATTGAGAGTGATTGAGCACCTCTGAGGTCTTTGTCGGAGATTGCGAGTGATTGATACCCTCCGAGGTTCTAGCCGGACAGCACGATTGGTACATGGACTTCGCGGGTCCCCCATGGGTCATGGCTTTGAGGCATTTCCCTTAGCATGTGTGTACAGGAGTGGAGTGAGACAGGTGGCTATTGCATTGCATTGCATTCATCCACTCTTATATTTGACTGATCATTGGTGAACTATATCTGTCTTGATAGATTCTTAATTTTTTTGCACTTTACATGTACATGATATGTGACCATGCCTGTGTGCTCTATGTGCTACTTGTTGGTTTCAACTTCTTCATGCGTTATCTAATCATTGTCGACCTATGATGCTTACCGGTACTAGTGGTGTACTGATACTACTTTTGCTGCACTTTTGTTGAGTGCAAAGTACGATCCAGGTTCCAGGTGAACAAGAAGCATGTTGTTTGGCTAAATTGTTTGTTTTAGAACAAGTTTTGCCTTCTAAGAAGAGCACGTGCATGATATCTTTCAGTCATTCAGGGTGAGCTAGTTGATCATCTGTGGCCCCTGAAGGGCTTCCTAGTTAATTCAATTTACTTTTGTTAGTTGACTGACAGTATGTAGCCTTCGGGCATTCTTTCAGACTTGTTAGCGCTCTTGTACCCTTTTGACCAGATTTTGGGAAGGTCGTAACATTTTTAGGGATTATAAGTGTTTAAGACTTAATAACTTCATGTTCTTTATTTATTTTCCGCTGAGTTAACTTGTTAATGAGAACGTGGTTCGCCTACTCGGGGGAATAGGGTAGGTGTCATCTCGACTCGTGATTTGGGTCGTGACAAAGTGTTGCTTGGCTTGGGGTAAAATTCAAAATAGTCACTTTCAGTTATTATAATTGAAAAATAGCTATTTTTTATGAATTTTTAAATTACACAAGTAAAATTCATATACTTATATTTGTCCTAATATACATTTATTGGATGTATTTAACACCCACCCAATCCCACGAAGATTTAGGTGATGATGAATTATGCTTTTGGATTCGTACCCGTATCGGATGCCCACACCTTTACGGTCGTCATTTAATTGAAAAAATCTCCATTTCAGAACCGTACGTGAAATTTTCACCTCATACGACTCTCCCTTATCCGAGCAACATAGTAGATTTGGCAAAGATTAAATACCCAAGTTCCTGATATTCTTACAAGAAACCTCAAGGTAGAAATTGTTGAGTTTTGATATTGGTGAATGTGAAATGATGAAGGGAATGTAAAAGGTCCTTTTTGCCTTGGTTGAAACAATTGTCTCACATCGGAAAAAGAAAGAAAAAGAGAGGTATATATATATTACATTACACATTCTCTAGTCACTAAAAGGGTTGAGGGGCAAGGACCCCTCGCGCCGTCGTCGTCGCTCGGTCGGCTCGGCTTTGGCTTCGGGTTCAGATTTGGATTAGATTTGGTCAAATGATCTGATTGATTGATAATCTTTTTAGACCAAATTTTCTTTAATTTTAATTAATTAAAAGAAAATCATGCAGGACCGCGGTGTCGCAATGCAGGACCGCGGTGCCATAAGTATTGAGAGGCTGCAGATCTTTCTGCACCGCGGTTCCATTCTGCAGAATGGCACCGCGGTGCCGATGCGAAAATTTACAAAACCAAAGTTAAATTAGTGAATCTTTTTCTCACTGTTTTTGTGACTGTTCAGAAGGGTTGCAAACCTTCAGAAACAGTACTTCCATGGCTATAAATTTATTTGCTTCCTCAGAATTTTACTTACTAATTTTCTGAACTACAAAACTTCTTCTTCTTCTTCTTCTTCTTTTTCTTCTGCACAAATAAATTCCGTGTGATACACTGTCGTTGAGTGGTTCGCCGCTACCCGAATTTGGAGTACTACTATTCTGGTAAGATAATCGTTCTATCCTGGGAGGGGATATTCCATCAACCTCGAGTACTGTGAGGGAAATAAATTCTCTTAATGACACGCTTTGAACTAAGTGAGCTCGATTATATTCTGAAAAATATTTTTTATTTTTACAACACTGATTCTGTTCATTTTTCAGTTATTATTGTTTACTGGTTTTTTGCAATACAAATTCATACAATCTTAAGGAAATTATATTTTTTATATTAATCTGTATTCTGTTTTGGAGACTAAAATCCGTGTAGTTTTCTACTCCGTATGAAATTTCATATTCTGACTTGAAGATATAAAAACTTCGTTGGAATATTAAAGTTCATACTTGTACAACGATTTGAAGAACATAAAAACTTCATTGTTGCTGTTGTAAAAGTATTCTGACTTGAAGACATAAAAACTTCATTAGAATACCAAAGTTCATAATTATACTACGATTTGAAGAAATAAAATCTTCATAGTTTAAATTTGTGATTTAATTGCTATTCTGATTTTATTAACTAAAACAGTTTGTCGATTTGACTGTGACAAACAATTAATGGCAAGAAAATCATTTAATGGATGGATGATAGACAGATAAGGTTGGAAGCGGAAGTACTATAAAGAAAAATTATGAAATTGCTTCAAATTAGTGTTCGTGTTGATTCCAAATAGTCATGGGATGAATGATCTTGGTTGTTGAGTTACAGAATTGAGATTCATAATTTTCAATTACGAGATTCTGGAAAATGCCAAAGACATGAAAGTTGAATCCAACCCAACGATCTTGACCAAATCAGCACACAAGGCAATTAATGAATTGTCATACATGAGTGTATGGATTTTGATAATTTTGGTCACTTTAATTATTTGTTATGTCTCTTGTGATTTATTGGGATTAGATGTTCTCGTATGACAATGGTAACGAGTCTAATGACATAACAAATGATCAATTTGGCTATCATTATGGATGGTAACGAGTCTAATGACATAACAAATGATCTAATTTCTCTTTCACATTACATGTGAAGAGTCACATTCACATTACAAGTGAAGAGTCTCGTTCACATTACATGTGAAGAGTCACGTTCACATTACATGTGAAAAGTCACGTTTAATTAGAATTCAACTTCGTCTTACTTATTGGAGTCAAATGATTTATGACATGTTCGTTTAGGACATGTCAATTGCGGAAATTGATTAATTTAGAAGTATTGCCTAGATTCGAGTGTAATAAATCAAAATGTGAAATCTGTGTTGAATCTAAGTTTGTTAAACATCCATATAAGTCTATTGATAGGAATTCAAATCCTTTAGACTTAATCCACACAGATATATGTGATATGAAATCAATATCATCTCGCGGTGGAAAAAGTATTTTATAACTTTTATTGATGATTGCACTCGATATTGTTATGTGTATTTGCTTAATAGTAAGAATGAAGCAATTGATGTATTTAAGAAATACAAGAACGAAGTGGAAAATCAATTGAATAAAAATAGAAAAATGATTAGAAGTGATAGGGGTGGAGAGTACGGATCTCCTTTTGCAAAGATATGCTTAGAATATGGAATTATTCATCAAACTACTGCCACTTACACACCACAATCAAATGAAATTGCGGAAAAAAAAAGCCGAACATTAAAGGAAATGATGAATGTTTTACTAATAAGTTCTGATTTACCACAAAACTTGTGGGGAGAAACTATCCTTACAGCTAACCGAATACTCAACAGGGTGCCCCACAGCAAAACACAATTTATTCCATATGAACTATGGAAAGGAAGAAAATCCAACTTGAAATATTTCAAAGTGTGGGGGTGTTTAGCAAAGGTCCATGTTCCTTTGCCCAAAAGGGTAAAAATCAGACAAAAAACAGTGGATTGTGTTTTTATTGGCTATGCTACAAACAGAAAAACGTGTCGGTTTTTGCTTCACAAATCAGACAATCCTGAAATTTATGTTAATACGGTAATTGAATCAGATAATGCTGAATTCTTTGAAAACATTTATCCGTATAAAACTGAATGTGAGTCGTCAAGTGAAAGATCTAAATGAATGCGGGAAGAACCAAAAGAAAGTACACCAAGTAAAGAGTATCCAAGGCGTAGCAAACATCAAAGGACATTTACTTCATTTGGACCAGATTTTATGACATTCTTGCTTGAAAATGAGCCTCAAACATTTAAAGCAGCGATGTCATCTTCTGATTCATCATTTTGGAAAGAGGCCGTCAATAGTGAGATTGAATCAATTTTGAACAAACATATATGAGAATTGATTGATCTTCCTCCTGAAAATAAACCTTTAGGATCAAAATGAATTTTTAAAAGGAAAATGAAAGCTGATGGCACTATTGAAAAATATAAGGCAAGACTTGTGGTCAAAGGTTATAGACAAAAAGAAGGCCTTAATTACTTTGACATATACTCGCCAGTAAAAAGAATAACATCTATTCGGGTGCTAGTGGCACTGACGACCGTATATGGTCTTGAAATCCATCAAATGGATGTCAAGACAACTTTCTTAAATGGAGAATTGGAGGAAGAAATTTACATGGAGCAACCTGAGGGTTCTGTGGTTCCTGATAAAGAAAGGAAAGTGTGCAAACTTGTTAAGTCACTTTATGGACTTAAACAAGCACCCAAACAATGGTATGCGAAATTTGACCAAACAATATTGACAAATGAATTTAAGATTAATGAGTGTGACAAATGTGTTTACATTAAAAATACTCCAAATCATGAAGTCATTGTTTGTCTATATGTTGATGACATGTTGATAGTGAGTAGAGATATTACCGATGTAAATGCTACGAAGCGTATGCTCGTTAGCAAATTTGATATGAAAGACGTAGGGGTTGTTGATTTGATCTTAGGATCCATAAAACTCCACAGGGTCTGGCATTATCACAATCACATTATATTGAAAAGGTACTTGACAAGTTCAAGTATTTAAATTTCAAGGTTGCAAAGACTCCAATTGATGTAAGTTTTGCACTTCAAAAGAATGAAGGTGAAAGTGACTCACAATTGGACTATGCACGAGTTTTGGGAAGTTTGATGTATATTATGAATTGTACACGACCAGATATAACATGTGCTATAAGCAAGATGAGTCGGTTCCCGAGTAATCCCAATCAAACTCATTGGATGGCAATGAAACGAGTCTTGGGGTATTTAAAACACACCCAAAACTATGCTTTGCATAATAATAAATATCCCGCAGTACTTGAGGGATATAGTGATGCAAACTGGATCACCGGATCATTTGAAGTTAAATCCACGAGTGGATATATTTTCACCGTTGGTGAAGGAGCAGTGTCTTGGAAATCATCAAAACAGACATGCATCGCCCACTCTACAATGGAATCTGAATTTATAGCTTTAGACAAGGTCGTTGGAGAAGTTGAATGGCTCCGGAATCTCTTAGAATATATTCCATTCTGGCCCAAACCTTTGGCTCCTATATGTATACATTGTGACAGTTAAGCAGCAATAAGTAGGGCAGATAGCGTAATGTATAACGGAAAATCTCGTCACATACGACGGAGACACAATACCGTTAGACAACTCATCTCTAGTGGCGTTATCATGATTGACTATGTAAAGTCAAGAGATAACGTGACAGATTCGCTTACAAAAGGCTTATCTAGAGAGGGAGTTAGTAGATCATCAATGGGAATGGGGTTAAGGCCGAGGACAAGTCATCTGCGGTAACTCTACCTAGCAGACTGGAGATCCCAAGAGCTAGGTTCAAGGAGATCAAACAAAGTTGTGACTGAAGGTTCAACATTGTCAAATAACTCAACCCATTCTCGGATGAAGACAATGTTCATAAATAAGGATAAAACTTTATGGCTTGTTAATGAGTTAATAAAACATTAAGATTTTTAATGATTATCTAAATCTGACAGTGTATGACCAGATAATGTGGCTATAGGACCACATGTTTATAAATCACCTATGTAAGCCGCTTTAAAGGAGAATGACAGTGAAGGCTCATTCTCTATACACTCATGAAACCAGTCGTTGTTCATGGTTGAAACGAACACAACCGTGAGAACCATAAATGGTTGAGGGTTGATTGTGTGACTTATGTTGTCTAGGTATACAACAAGTTCGACGGTTCAAAGATATCAAATCTACCGATTGATCGAGTATATCTGATATAAGTTCACTACGAAAAGTTCAAAGAGAAACCTACTTATCCAGATGCAGCCAATCCTCGTTTGTACATTACATTTGTCCGCGCATTCTTTTATATTATGGATATTCCCCATTCATGTGGGGGATTGTTGAGTTTTGATATTGGTGAATGAAAAATGATGAAGGGAATGTAAAAGATACCTTTTGCTTTGGTTGAAACAATTGTCCCACATTGGAAAAAGAAAGAAAAAGAGAGGTGTATATATTACATTACACCTTCTCTAGTCACTAAAAGGGTTGAGGGGGCAAGGACCCCTCGCGTTGTGTCGTCGCTCGGCTCGGCTTCGGCTTCGGCTTCGGATTTGGATTTGGATTTGGTCAAATAATCTGATTGATTGATAATCTTTTTGGACCAAATTTTCTTCCACGATGCAGGACCGTGGTGCCATAAGTACTGAGAGGCCGAAAATTTCCAAAACCAAAGTTAAATTAGTGAATCTTTTTCTCACCGTTTTTGTGACTGTTCAGAAGGGTTGCAAACCTTCAGAAACAGTACTTCCATGGCTATAAATTCATTTACTTTCTCAGAATTTTACTTACTAATTGTCTGAACTACAAAACTTCTTCTTCTTCTGCACAAATAAATTTCGTGTGATACACTGTCATTGAGTGGTTCACCGCTATCCGAATTTGGAGTACTACTATTCTGATAAAATAATCGTTCTATCCTGGAAGGGGATATTCCATCAACCTTGAGTACTGTGAGGGGAATAATTTTCTTAAAGACACACTTTGAACTAAGTGGACTCGATCATATTTTGAAAAATATTTTTTATTTTTACAACACTGATTCTGTTCATTTTTCAATTATTATTATTTACTCATTTTTTGAAATACAGATTGATAACAGAAATAGACCTAGTAGTTGATGATGTAGATTACGTATACACTTGTACACTTATTCAATGGAAGGCATCCAACTTGCCACCTACTGAACTTACTTTACTAAAATTTCAAACCTCAACATTACACGAAAACACAACTTCTTAACATTATATAATTGTACAAAGGCATCAATATAGACATTCACTTAGCAAAAATACACAACGAAAGTGACTCAACATGAAGAAAATATGTTGAAGAACCTTCGTACACACTTGCCTTTCTATTTAGTGTGCCTTCTTCTTAGACATATCTAGTAAGAAATATGCAACCATAAACACTAACACCCTTCACTAAAAAAAACTAAAATTAGCTAAGAATTTTATCGCTAAATTATTCGTAGCTAACAATGTTTTTTGATAATCTAGAGTTTGTTGTTTAGCTACGGAATTTTTCCGCCGCTAATTCCTGTTTGATAGTGCTTTGTTCAAACATGTCTAGTCTTGGCGGAGGCGACGACATGTCTTCAGGTAGTGAGCTTCCATTTTTAGGCCCAAGAAACAACATGGAACTTCAAGAATTCAGCAGAAAACCAAGGCACAGTGTCTCTGTCACACTAGGTGAGCTATTGAAACGCGTTGGCGACTCCACTGAGGAAAACCACCAAGTTCTTGAACTTGGGAATCACTCCAATTTTGCTACTACTCCTTCATCATTTCCGTTTGTTCTTTCCTTCTATAATCTCAGCTATAGTGTTAAAGTCAAAAGCAAAACGTCACTTCCTAAGTGCTTGAGGAGGGGTACTAAGGACGACGAGCTGCCATCCGATAACAACATAAAGGTGTTGTTGAATGACATATCAGGAGAAGCAAGAGAAGGTGAAATCATGGCTGTTCTTGGAGCTAGTGGCTCGGGAAAATCTACGTTGATCGATGCCCTTGCAGATCGAATATCAAGGGAAAGTCTAAAAGGGAATGTTACTTTAAATGGTGAAGTTCTTAAATCAAAGCTTCTCAAAGTTATCTCAGCATATGTTATGCAAGATGATCTCTTGTTCCCAATGTTAACAGTTGAAGAAACACTCATGTTCTCAGCTGAATTTCGCCTTCCAAGGACTTTATCTAAGTCCAAAAAGAAAGCTAGAGTTCAAGCGTTAATCGATCAATTAGGCCTTAGAAATGCTGCCAAGACTGTGATTGGTGATGAAGGTCATAGAGGAGTTTCTGGTGGCGAACGAAGGCGTGTTTCTATTGGCATTGACATAATTCATGACCCTATTGTCCTGTTTCTTGATGAGCCAACTTCAGGACTTGATTCCACTAGTGCATATATGGTGGTAAAAGTCTTGCAAAGAATAGCACAAAGTGGGAGTATTGTGATCATGTCAATTCATCAGCCAAGCTATAGAATCTTGAGTCTTTTGGACCGTTTGATCATCCTTTCGCGTGGACACACGGTGTTTACTAACCCTCCTTCAAGTTTACAACATTTTTTTGCTGAATTTGGGAATCCAATTCCTGAAAATGAAAATAGGATAGAATTTGCTTTGGATTTCATCAGAGAACTTGAAGGAACTCCCAATGGAACCAAGAATTTGATGGAATTCAACAAAACATGGCAAAGGAAGAAAACCTCAACTAGCAGCAACAACTTTTACAATGGATCAAAACCATCACTCAAAGATGCCATAAGTGCAAGTGTTTCAAAAGGGAAATTAGTCTCAGGATCAACGAATATCGACCCGAATCTTTCTTCTTCAAATGTCCCAAAATTTGCTAATCCATTTTGGGTAGATATGGTTGTGATAGCCAAAAGATCAATGTTGAATTCCATGAGAATGCCTGAGCTATTTGGTATGCGTTTTGGCGCTGTCATTGTCACTGGGATTATACTAGCCACAATTTTTTGGAAATTGGATAATTCTCCAAAAGGGATTCAAGAAAGGCTAGGCTTTTTTGCCTTTGCAATGTCCACAACTTTTTACACTTGTGCTGAAGCCATTCCTGTTTTTCTTCAAGAAAGGTACATTTTCATGAGAGAGACTGCTTATAATGCTTATCGTCGTTCCTCTTATGTTCTTTCACATGCCATTATCTCACTTCCTTCCATATTAGTCCTGTCACTTGCCTTTTCTGTCACAACATATTGGTCAGTTGGACTAGACGGTGGTGCATCAGGTTTCTTTTTCTTCTTGCTCTTTATGGTTGCCTCATTTTGGGCTGGGAGTTCATTTGTCACATTTCTCTCTGGTGTCATATACAATGTCATGATGGCCTACACGGTCGTGGTCGCGATCTTGGCTTATTTCGTGTTGTTTAGTGGCTACTTCATTAGTCGCGATCGGATCCCTCCTTATTGGTTATGGTTTCACTATATGTCACTAGTGAAATACCCTTTTCAAGGGGTGTTACAAAATGAGTTTTCTGATCCTAACAAGTGTTTTGTAAGGGGTGTTCAAATTTTCGACGTTTCGCCATTGAGGGTTGTCCCTGAGCCATTAAAGATTAAGTTGCTGCAAAATATGAGCAAGGTTTTGGGAATGAACATAACAAGTTCAACATGTTTGACAACAGGAACATATATATTGAATCAAAGTGGTGTGAATGACTTGAACAAATGGACTTGTTTCTGGATCACCATTGGTTTGGGATTTTTCTTTAGGATTCTCTTCTATTTTGCTCTAGTGATTGGAAGCAAAAATAAGAGAAGGTGAAAACTTTGAGGGGCATATTGTAGTAGTTTCTTTTTGTGTCTTAATTTTAGTTGAACAACTTATTTTTCCTCTGTTATTCTTAGACATTATGCTTATTTCCAAATATTCAAAATGTTGTTTAATATTGTTCGTCAAGTTGTATTTAGATGGTTAGCTTCTGGTATTGTTAATTCTGCTATTTTGTGGAGAATAGTGGTTTTATAATCATTTGGGATATGTACAACAAATTCTTGTGGTCCGGTCCTTTATCAAATCCCGCACAATACAGGAGTTTAGTGTACCGAACTGTCATTTTAAAAGTATTTCTTTTTTGAATTCTTCTCACATCAATAGCGTGAACCCAATAATCTATAGTTAGTTTTAAACAAGTTATCTGATCCGTGGGGAGATTCTACTTCTCAGCACAATACTAATATTATTAATTTGTTATGGTTGTTATTCATTATGGGTGGTATCAAGAATTCAGCAAGTTATAAGATTTTGGAATCTTTCTTCAAATAATTAATTTTAAACCAATTCTTTTATTGATTGGGTTTGATGAATTGTTAGAAATATTTAATTTATGATAGTAATATTGTGCGTTAGGTCGAGAGAACTTAGTATCAATTCTATTAATTATGATCCCGCTGAGCGAGCTCAAATTTGGGAATATCCTTTTGACCAACGTGATGAAGTTAGACGTGCTCATATCAGTGAACAAGCAATGAAGTTGATTTCTCTTAGTTGTGCTCTTGATCCAAGAGAGAAATATGTTTCCTTTGATGTTGAGCGAATTTCTGAGCTAGCAAAAAAAATATTATCCAGAGGAATTTACGGAGCTAGAATTGAGGCAATTGTTGACAATAGAGTTAAGACACTTTGGAGTATACCCGCTAGCTGCCGACGGCCCGGACCAGAGCCCATAATGTTTAACAGGTTCGACCGTTATCGGTCGGTTCACCGACTCTGCCAACCGGTCCGTTCACGATTCGGTGTTGGCCCGGGTCAGAACCGGTCCAACCGGTCCGGATTCTATTTTTTTTTTTTAATTTCTAGTATTTATTTTCTATAATATAAACTAAATTCAATTTAAATATGTAATATAATAATATAATATATAATTTAGTTGTATATATTAAAATTGAAACTTTAAAGTTAACTTTTTATTTTATAGTTTATAACTTTATACTTTATAACTTTATACTTTATAGTTTATAACTTTATATTGTAAATTTGTAATTATACTTTTATTAATTTATTAGATTAGTAGATATAAGTCATATAACTTATAAGTAATAACAGATTAACAACTAAATAGATAGTAAAATTAAAATTAATGATAAGATGTAAACTTTTGAACTTTCATAACGTTAATAAGAGTACATAATGAAGTAATAATAATTTTATTTACATATTATGCATCCTTTTTGCAAGTTCTTCGTAATCTATAGGTTGATTGAATTGGTTATGCTCCATAGCCTCTAAATCTGGAGTATTAATTCCAGTCCCGCCTTCGCTCCCGCCTTCCAAAATATTGCCTATTTCTTCATCTTCTGGAGAATTAACGTCTCCACATCCTTGATTTCTTCTCTCTGATCTGATCCAATCCCTTAAGCAGACTAACACTTCTAATGTGCTTCCACCCAATGAGTGACGTGTGTCTCCTATTTGATCTCGTGCTTGGCTAAATGCACTTTCAGAAGCCACTGTTGAGATCGACACATTAAGAACATCCCGGGCCATCGCTGCAAGTACCGGGAATTGCCTTTTGTTATCCTGCCACCATTGTAAAGGGTCAAAATTTTTCTTCGGCTCCGCTGGCTTTTGCAAATAAAATTGCATCTCATCGCAAGATCGGCTTGTGGTTGGTTGTGTTGTAAAAGTGCTCCATATGTCTAAAGATTCTTCTTCATCGTCATCATCATTGAATCCTGCAGGTGTAGACACAGAACCAGAACTAGAAGGAATATTAGTAGCAGAGTTGGTGTTATCATGTAATGTAGCATAATATTCATATAATGTAGTTAAGTTAGTATCAAGTTTATTTATGCAATCAAATGAAGATGGAGTTTATGTTCCACCTATTTCCATATAAGTATATAAACTAAATATTAGATTATGACAATCTACTTTTTTAATAGAAGGATTTAAGACTGCACCAATACAATAAACATCGTGAATAGGAAAAAATATTTTTAAACTTTTCAAACATAATCAGAATCGTGCATCTTTATATTTCACATTTGATTTTAAACCATAAAGTAAATAGGAAATTTCATTTATATGAGCTAAAGCATTACAAATTGTTGGGTAATAAGATCACGAAAATTCAATTGCGAGGTAAAATTTACGTAAAAATTTTAAAAGTTCACCAATTGATTTCCAATGTTCGCTTGTTAACATATACATCACGTTCTTACAATGCGCATTTGCAACATGTGTTATGGGGTCTTTATACTTATAACATTCTTTTAAAAATAAATAAGTATAATTCCACAGTGTAATAATCTCTTACGGCATGAATTTAGGTCTCAAATTAAATTGTTTACATTTTCTTTAAATTCTATAATTCTATTTTTCCTATTATTACTGAATAACTCCAATGACTCTTTTGACAAGTTTTATTTCGGTGAAAATAAATCAAGACCACTTTTAACAATTAAATTATAAATATGACAAGCACAACGAACATGAAATATATCGAAGTGGCGGTTGTACTTCCGCTTTAAAAGATCTACAATGATATTATTAGATGCGTTATCAAATGATACACAAAGTATTTTATTATAAAGATTATATTTTTGGGCATAAAAACAAATAGTTTCGCTTATATATTTTCGATGACTTTGATCCTCGCCATACGCAAAAGCAATAATACGTTTTCCATTTTAAAATTTTCATCAATCCAATGACAAGTAATTGTTAAATAATCATAACCGCTCAATGCATGTCCAATGTCGAAGTAAAACTAACGTGACATGGAAGGTTAGCAAACAAATATTGCAAGAAAATAACATAATCATTATGAAGTCTAAAAATATCGGCTCTAGTAGTACTACGAGGAACACCTTTAAAAAGGATTATATACTCTTTGAATATATGTAATTAAATATGAAAGAAGCAAAAGAAAAGGCAAACAACATCCGACAATCATTTTTGCTAATTCAATGCGATTTTTTGGATCGTATTTAGCCAACCCCGCTTAATGGATTAAGTTGTTGTTGACGGTTCTAAATCAGCGACAACATTCCATTGTGACGTATGACCGAATTTTATATGTCTAGCTATAGTTCCCGTCCCCCCGTCACCACCCCCGGTCTTATGTTTATAAGTTCTCCCACCAATATTACATTTAACTCTATCAGTACCCACAAATTTATCATAAAAGAGCCACCCTTTACTCCTTTTTATTCTTGCTCGGTTACAGTAAAGGAGGTCTACGACCTTGACTACCACTAGCGATAACATTGATGAAGGAACACTAGTAGGTGTAGGAGGTTCTTGTTCTTCAAGTTCAACAATATTATCTAATTGAACGGTATCACATTCATTATCTTCTATTCCAAAATCTTCTTGCATTTGATCATAATCTATATTTTGATTAGATGATGAAGAACCTCTGATTTTTACCCTTGAACTAGATTTACAGTATGATCCGACGCAATTCCCCTTAGTAAAGACATTATAAAATATTTAAATAATCAACAAATAAATATGACAATTTAATAAAATAATTAGAGAATGAAACGAGTGTACCAAACTTGGATTAATTCAATAGAAACTCAAGCTCAAGTCTGCGTCTTGCTACTTTGAATTTGAAAACTAATAATAATAGTAACTTGAAAATTGATAATAAAGATGATTAAGAGAGTATGAGAATAAGAGAATTGAGAGAAATGTTGTGTGATAATAATGAAGAAAATGTAGAGAATTTATAGATTTTTAAAACGGTAAAAATGGAATTAAAATAATTAAATAAACAAAACAAAAAACAAAAAAAAAAATAAAAGGGCCAGTCGAAATGGCCAGATTACGCCCTACCCAAGCCCTCCCAGGCCAGTGAAATGACCGTTTGGCAATTCGTTTTATTTTTTTTTTGTTACCGGACCGGTCCGGTCCGGTTAACCGGTCATGGAACCGATTTTCCAATACCGGGCCTAACTACATCTTGCCGGTTTTGAAATGAATGCGGGTTGGGGTTGGGGACAATCCACCCCAACGGTATGTCATTACTGGTCAGGCCGATCGGTTAAACCACCGTCAACGATCGGTCGTCAACCCGGTTGACAGGTATACTTTGGAGTTAAAGTATCTGATGATAAAAAGTTGAATTCTCTTTCAAGTATTATTATGTTGTGTAAGTAGATGATAGATACATGAAAATTGAAAATATATCCGTTGATATTCAAAATGGTTTATCTTGTGCTTACACTTCCGATTTCCACTGCAACAAATGAACGTGCATTTTCAGTTACAAAAATTGTGAAGAGTCGACTCCGCAACAAAATGTCAGATGATTATCTTATAAATACTTTGTTATTGTATATTGAAAGTGAAATTGTCGATGTCTTTGACATAGATGCTATTATCAATGACTTTCGTGATTCGAAAGAACGTAAATTGCTATTGTAATATAGTTATTTGAGCGCTAAATATATTTTTTATTTTATTTTAGTCGATCCATCCTATGATTATTTCGTTAGTCCGCCCCTTAATCTATTCCTTTCAAAAATGATTTATAAATGACCATTTTCAACGAATATAAACCATACATTTTCACACCCAACGTTAGTAATGTTAACCTTTACATGTGGAAAAATTTACTTTATCTATGACTTAACAATATTTTACGATATTCCTTATACAGCGAGGGCTATATTTATTGATAAATTTTATTCATTTAAAAGAGATTTATAATTGAGAAACTTTGATCCCACTTTACACTTTTTTTAATAGAAAGATTATGTTATGATGTGCCATTATAATCTGCATATTACATCATAGTAAACCAAAATGTATTACTCATTCATTTCAATTTATTTATCTGATTTTGACTTGACACAAATTAAGTAAGTAATTTTTTTAATCTTAAACATGCTATATAGAAAGATGAAATTGCCAAAAATAAAAAAAGGCGTTCTTTTTAAAATTAACTAAAAAGGAGTATAAATATATTGAAATAGATGAAATCAACTACTTTGCTAAATATTTCACAATAATCAAAGTGGCGCAGCGAAAGCGTGGTGGACCCATAACTCACAGGTCCCATGATCAAAACCTAACTTTGATATGAGTTTGTTTCTAAAGTCTATTTACCCTTGCATGACCCCTTTTTTTTTCATACTCCCCAGAACTATTTACCCTTAATATTCCTTATAGTTTTTGTATGTAATCGTTTCTTTTTTATTTCTCTACTTATTTTCTTCTTTTCTCCCATTTTTTTCTTCTTTTTTGTTTCATTTATTTTTTTTCAAATCATAATATTCTTTATTGTTTTTTCACCATAATATAATTTCATATTTAATTCTAGCTTTTTAAATTTTATTTTTTTAATTCTTCATTTCTCTTTAATTGTCTATTTTTTTTCTTTTCTTTTTTATTTCTCTACTTCTTATCTTCTTTTCTTTCTATTATTCTTTTCTTTTTCTCATTTTTTCATTTTCTTGTCATGCTATATTTTATTTTATTTTTTCACCATAATTCAGATTCTATATTAATTTTATTTTTTATTTTTTTAAATTTCTTTATTACTTGTTTCTTTTTCAATAGTAGTTTTAAGTATATTGCTGCAGTATACTATGATACAAACATGATATCACACAAGACTGAAGGTTCTTCTTTCAAGGAAGACACTCACTCTTCAATGATACCAACCTATTATATATCATATACTAACAGAATATCATAGGGGACTGATTCATTATTTTAAGAAAAACACAACTCAATCTTCTATGATACTCACATGATATATATCATATACTTATAGGGTATAATAGAAGGTTGATTTATTCATTCAAAAAATGCTACTCTGTCCTCCATGATACCTACATGATATATCATATACTGGCAGTTTAATCGTTCAAGAAAAAAACACGCAGTCCTCTATGATATACATATACTTATAGGGTATCATAAATGGCATATTCATTACATTATGATGATCATACGGTATATATCATATACTCACATGGTATCATAAATGACCAGTTCATTCTTTAAAAATAAAACAGTCCTTAGTCCTCTGTGATACTTATGTAGTAAATAATCATATGTTGATAGGGTATCATAGAGGACTAGATCATTCCTTTAAATAAAAACATAGTTCAATACTTTGTGATAACCACACACACATATATATGTATATATATATATGTATATATATATACTGACATGGTATTATGGGTGACTGACCCACATGATATATCATATACTAACCACAGTAACCACTACAAGAAAAAAGATCTACGATGACGGTTATTAACCGTCATCCCGGGGGGTTTATGACGATTATTTTAAGTGTCATATATATATATATATATACTGACATGGTATTATGAGTGACTGACCCACATGATATATCATATACTAACCACTACAAGAAAAAAAATCTACGATGACGGTTATTAACCGTCATCCCGGGGGGTTTATGACGATTATTTTAAGTGTCATTGTAGCTGGTGTCACGAATTGATGACGGTTGTAAAAACCGTCATATCTTGTGACGGTTGTTGATGACGGTTATGTGTGACAGATAAAAATCATCACACCTTTTGATTTGGAATTTGAATTTTCCCTCCTTTTTTCAAATTTTGCCGCGAATTCTATGTGACGGTTAAAAACCGTCACATCTTTGCATTTCGGATCAGATTTTTAAATATTTAATAATAATTAAATAGATTTCTCGAATACGCATATTGTAACTAACAACGTACATACTTTATAGAATTGTTCAAATACACTAAATTGAATAACAAAAGTACAAATAATGCTATCAAATTCAACAAAATAACATAATATTATCTACATAAACATCAAAAATCATAATATTGTCTGAATAACCCAAATACAAATATCTTTCAAACAATTATGTTGCACGAAGAATCTTTGAGAAGTGTTGCGCCCACTCCATTCGGATCTCATCCAGCTCATCTTGTGAAAAACATTATTTTACATTATACTATCAAACACAATAGAAATACGTTAAATTTTTTAATCATAATTAAGTCATTCCACACAAATTAATACATAAAGAATATGTAATATTAGATAATATAATACTTACATCTTTTTGAAGCAAATATAAATCATTCATCAAGTCTTTCATGAAACGAAACATGTATTATCCACACTCGTATCCGAAAGGCTGTTGTGGTACCTTAAAACAAAATAAACCCAAAAATTACTTAACAAACAAATTTGAATTTATAACATTACATACCAATTAAAAGCTTGAAACAATAGATTACCTTAACGTTTTTCACCATTCTTGAAAAAGCCATTTTTGCTTACTTTTTTGAGCGGTATACATCAGCATAGCACTACAAACCATGACAAAAATTAGAACATGCTTGTCATTTTTCTTCCAATATAATATCTAATATTATTAAAATAAAAAGTCAATAATAACAAATAAACGATACGTATTGTGTGATCATTTTGACCAAGTCTTGAGAGGGAGGAGTATTAAGTGAATCAAGGTAGTATACCTCAAATTTTGACACATCAAAAACAACCACTACCCAATGATTCCTACAAATCATGTATATTTAATGTTTCTCAAACTAATTAAGACAAAAGTGACTTTAGATACAATATATATACATATAAAGAAAACAGAATTGACGTACTGAAGATTATATGCCCAATTTCTTTCATTTTCCTCGGGACTCCTTTTCTGCTCTCTTTCAACCTTTTTTTCGTCATTTTTCCATCTTAGAACCGTTGTGACTCAAAAGAACGAAAAACAACCCTACACTATACAAATTTCAAATAAAAACAAGAAATATACTAACTAAAAATGACTCAAAAGTGTATACAAAATCGACTCAACAAACACCTCCAAACTTAAACTTTACTCGCCCTCGAGTAAATCACTAAACAAAAACAAAAATAGAAACAAAGACTCTATGAATGAATCAGGTAGCTATAACAATGTTTCTTCAGAATCATGGATGAAAAATGAGATAATATGTTAGAACATACTGATGCGCGAAAAGATGCACACACTTTAACGCAAGTGCACGTTGTCGACTCAAGTAATATAGTCTAGGTAAGACAGAATATCGTCCTCAAGGATTGGTTTTCAAGTATCGGTTATCTATCCTATGGTATCTATTTGGTTAACGTAATTGATTGGGATTTTAGACTAATAATGCAGGAAATAAACTAATTATAAATATACTTTGATTTAAATCAGTTATGATGGGGGATTAGGGCTTCCAAGATCATCAACTATCCACTCTATTCAATCCTTAATATAATTAGACTGACTTCTTCTTCTAGGTTAAGCTAGCAGGTTTACTAATTCGTTTTATACTCCCGTTAAGGCTATATAAACACTCAACCCCAGTATTGCTCCTTTCTACCTTTCGGTGATAAGGATGACTCTATAGGAGGATTAAGACAAAAAACCTAGTTAATCGTCCCCAATGTGTGCAAGACTAAAAAAAAATTAGTGACAACTTACTGACACAACACAGCGGTCATAACGGAGGTCTAGGAGGAAGAATTCTGGAATTTCCACGGAATATGGTCCTCTGAGTTCAGCGCGCTCGATTCGGCGCGCCACTACTAGTCTGATGGCTCTGAGTTCCGCGCCTTGCAGCGGCAGCTTTCCACTTTTTCAGCGTTTTTGCTCCTTTTTCATCGGTTTTAACTTTCAGTCCACTTGTCATCCAACAACACAAAACAAGATCCCAAGACCGTGAGACTGTTCAAGGCAAAATAAAATAAACTAAAGACAGAAATTAAAATAACATAATTAAAAAACATTGGGTTGCCCCAACAATGTTGTCTTTAACGTCTTTTACCCCGACGCAATTAACCTTTACGAGTGCCCGTTGGATCCTTCGCGGCTGCCGCAATCCGCAGAGTTATTGTTCTGAATCTCACTTCAACTACAACAATTGCTTCAAACAAGGGCCTCAAATATACGATTATCCCCCAAGTACACAAGACATGGTTGTCTTTTAGGCTCTCTCTAGTGTAGGGATCAGTGAGATTCCCAACATCTCTCAACTCTAGGGGGTGCCCTTGATGGTATGTACTTTCTGTTTGGGGGTCAACATTGACAGCTGGTGGTGTTTCTTCTACAATAGGTACAAGAAAGAGATTTTCCAAGGAATCCAAGAAGGTGAATAATTGGATTTCAGCAATTTTTTCCTTCTCTGCACCAACTATCTCGCCGGATTCCTCAATAGCTGGGTGTGGTTCAGGCTCTTCAATTTGGTTGCCACATCCCATAATGATGTCGCTAGGCAGATTTGCTTGAGTTGTATTGCTCATCTAATCCATCAATTGCCCTATTTGTGTCTCCAATTTTCCGAGGGACTCTCTTGTCTCAGCCATAAACTGAGCCTGACATTTGGCGAACATAAGTATGCATTCCTGCAACTCATCTAGATCTTCCTCTGAATAATGTGGGTTAAGCTGTTGTTGATGACACCATTGTCTCTGATAGTAGTAGTCCATGTGTCCTGATTTATTTATTTATTTTTTTTTATTTATTTATTTTCGAATTTAACCTGCAAAATAAGAAAAACAAAAAAATGATAAAAAAATGCTCGCAGAACAAGTTAGAAACTTGTTCTTGGAGCAACCAAATTAGAAATAAAAATAGATAAATCGATATTGAAAGTAAGCCAATCCCAGCGGCGCCAAAAAACTTGATGCGCGAAAGATGCACGCACTTTACTTATGAGTGCGTTGTCGACTCAAGTAATATAGTCTAGGTAAGGCCAATATCGCCCTCGAGTTGGTTTTCAAATCTGGTTATCTATCCTATGGTATCTATTTGGTTAACGTAATTGATTGGGATTTTAGACTAATAATGCAGGAAATAAACTAATTATAAATGTACTTTGATTTAAATCAGTTATGATGGGGGATTAGGGCTTCCAAGATCATCAACTATCCACTCTATTCAATCCTTAATATAATTAGACTGACTTCTTCTTCTACGTTAAGCTAGCAGGTTTACTAATTCGTTTTATACTCCCGTTAAGGCTATATAAACACTCAACCCCAGTATTGTTCCTTTCTACCTTTCGGTGATAAGGATGACTCTATAGGAGGATTAAGACCAAAAACCTAGTTAATCGTCATGCGCCATGCGTAAAATTAGGGTTGTTAAGCCTCTCATTAACGCTACATAAATAATTGAGGTATTTTCATCCCCAATTCAAAATATGTCTACCCAACTTACAGCATATTCACAACCTCCTCCTTTCGAAGTTTGATTAGAAATCATATAAGTAATGGTAATTAGTGATCAATTAATTACCAAGCATGCAAAACAATTATTGGATAGATCTTAACTAAGTGAAGAAGAAATCAACTACTATATTAATTCATGATTAAAGTTTCAAGTGAATCACAAAGAAATCCCTAATAAAGTAATTAGCTCCTAGCCATTGTCACGCTAAGAACTAATACAAATTTCATACATGAACTGAAATAAATAAAGCAAAAAGAAAGAAAAGAAAAATACTCAAGAACGAGACTCCAAGCCTTACAGCGTCGAGGGTTGTGTTGTGGAATATTTACAAGATGGAGTGGTGGATGGATGGATGTAGAATGGTGAATGGTGGAATGGAGAATGCATTCTTCTAATGATGTAGAGACTATTTATAGACCAAGAATCCTTTAGGTGAAGGGTTAATGATTTGTAAGTAGGAAAAGTTATTAGAATCCTTTTAGGTAAGAGTTTTAAGGTAGGAAAAGTTATCCATTTAGGTAGGAAAAGTAATCCCTTTAGGATTCTGAAAACATGTCAAATTAGGCCCCACTTCATAAATCCGCGTCGTATGCGCCCTATGACTGCCAGCGCGCTGAAAAAGCGCAACTTTCGATCTTCCGGCCACGTTGGTAGCGTGCCGCTGCCGAACCCATGACTCGGTGATGTTTTTACGCGGTCCGCCTCGTTGCCACTTTTTTTCGGACCGTCTGAACTCTCTATAATTCGGAACTTCTTAGACTTTATTTCTTGACCCTTTTTGTGTGCAATTCCATCTCATTTATGCTCATTTCATGTTCTTTTCGCCATTTCTCCATTTATGACATTTGTGACACAAAAGAAAGAAAAACGACCTAATACTATATTAAACATAAATAAAATGAGTAAAATACTAATTAAAAATGACTCAAAAAGTGTATATAAAATACACCGATCAAATACCCCCAAACTTAACCTTTGCTCGCCCTCGAGCAAAGATCAAAAGAAAGAAATACAGACTTAAGGAAAACGAAAAATAAAAGACTCAATCACATTGATCACTTTGCTGCATTGGTGCTACTTGGAAAAACATGAAGATTAGTAGAATAATATGCAGGAACATATAGCATGAAATTTCAGCATTCTAAACACATTAAGATAGATATTTCGCAAACTCATTTTTATCATGCTTAATGGAAGTCAAATACTGAATCATGCATGTTAATTTCAAAATTCCTATCGCATGTTTACTTGCTATTCTCCACTAATCATGGCTATGCATCTAAGAGATCTTCAGGACTTTTAAGGGTTGTAATGTAGGCTTAGGCACGGGTAGGTAAAAATAGGCATTTAAGCTCATTTTTGTGTACCATAAGCTCTTTAGCTTTTCAATTTTTCCCTTTTCTTTTGATTATTTCCTTCACTTCAATTTTATCTTTCCCCTCTTTTGTTTTGGGAGAGTGAAGTGTATTATAATAACAAGTACCCCCAAACTTAGGCTTTTGCCTCTTTCTTATTACTATTTCATTGGGGTGCATCAAACTTATTCACTCTTTTTGTCTCTTTTTTTTTACACAATTTATTCCAACTATTTCACATTTTTACTTATGGCACAATTGTAGGAATATATGGTGTCAAAGAAAAAGTTTCATGTTTTTAGGCTCAATGGGGCTGACTAGGGATATTTTTAAAGTCAGGGATAGAAAAGAGTGGTAAGAATTGGCTAACAAAGAAATGTCCGAGTCATCTCCACTAACATGCATATCTAACTATTTAGCCTCAAATAGCAAGCAATCATAACACATAGATTTTAATCTTTTAACAATGCACAAATCAAGCAAGATACTCGATGAGGATTTCATGAGTTTTTGGCATATCTAACCTAAGTGTTTAGATGGTTGCTTCTAATTCCATTACATTATTCAACCTTACTTCACTAGGCAATTCAAGTAACTACAGCATGCATGATCTTAAAAAAATTATGACTAAAAAATGACTCAAAAATACACAAAACAATTCAACAAGACTCAAAAACAATAAAACATCCCATTAAACTTAAATCACACATTGTCCCCAATGTGTGCAAGACTAAAAAATTAGTGACAACTTCGACACAACACGGTCATAACGGAGTCTAGGAGGAAGAATGCAGGAATTTGCGGAATATGGTCCTCTGAGTTCGCCGCGACCGAGATTCGGTGTCGCGGCGCTACTAGTACGGTGGCTCTGCAGTTCGTCATGCGCCGATTCTGGCCTTGCGCAGCGCTACTTTCGCTTTTTCGTTTTGCTCGCTTTTCATCGCCGGTTTAACTTTGATCCACTGTCGTCAAGATAAAACAAGAACCCAAGACCGTGAGGCTGTTTCAAGGCAAAATAAAATAAAATAAAGAGAAATTAAAATAACATAATTAAAAAAACATTGGGTTGCCTCCCAAATGCTGTCTTTAACGTCTTTTAGCGGGACACAATTAACGCTACGAGTGCCCGTTGGATCCTTCGCGAACCGCCATGATCCGCGAGTTATTGTTGCAGATCTCACTTCAACTACAACAATTGCTTCAAACAAGGGCCTCGAATATACGATTATCCCCAAGTACACAAGACATGCTTGTCTTTTAGGCTCTCTAGTGTAGGGATCGGTGAGATTCCCAACATCTCTCAACTACAGGGTGCCCTTGATGGTATGGACTTTTGTTTGAAATCGACATTGGCCTGGTGGTGTTTCTTCCGCAATAGGTACAAGAAAGAGATTTTCCAAGGAATCCAAGGTGAATAATTGGATTTTGACAATCTTTTCCTTCTGCGCACCAATTATCTCGCCGGATTCTCAATAGTGGGTGTGGTTCGGGCTCGCCAATTTGATTGCCACATCCCATAATGATGTCGCTAGGCGGATTTGCTTGAGTTGTATTGCTCATCTCATCTATCAATTGCCCTATTGTGTCTCGATTTTAGAGGACTCTCTTATCTCGGTCATAAAGCGGGCGACATGGCGAACATAAGTATGCCTTCGCAACTCATCTAGATCTTCCTCTGAATAATGTGGGTTAAGCTGTTGTTGATGACTCCATTGTCTCTGATAGTAGTAGTCCATGTGTCCTGATTTATTTATTTATTTATTTTTATTTATTTATTTTCGAATTTAACCTGCAAAATAAGAAAAACAAAAAAAAATGATAAAAAAAATGCTCGCAGAACAAGTTAGAAACTTGTTCTTGGAGCAACCAAATTAGAAATAAGAATAGATAAATCGATATTGAAAGTAAGCCAATCCCGAACGGCGCCAAAAACTTGACGCGAAAGATGCACACACTTTAACGAAGTGCACATTGTCGACTCGAGTAATATAGTCTGTAAGACCGAATATCGTCCTCGAGTTGGTTTTCAATCGTTATCTATCCTATGGTATCTATTTGGTTAACGTAATTGATTGGGATTTTAGACTAATAATGCAGGAAATAAACTAATTATAAATATACTTTGATTTAAATCAGTTATGATGGGGGATTAGGGCTTCCAAGATCATCAACTATCCACTCTATTCAATCCTTAATATAATTAGACTGACTTCTTCTTCGTTAAGCTAGCGGGTTTACTAATTCGCTTTATACTCGTTAAGGCTATATAAACACTCAACCCAGATTGCTCCTTCTACCTTTCGGTGATAAGGATGACTCTATAGGAGGATTAAGACCAAAAATCTAGTTAATCGTCATGCGCCATGCGTAAAATTAGGGTTGTTAAGCCTCTCATTAACGTTACATAAATAATTGAGGTATTTTCATCCCCAATCTAAAATATGTCTACCCAACTTACGTATTCACAACCTCCTCCTTTCGAAGTTTGATTAGAAATCATATAAGTAATGATAATTAGTGATCAATTAATTACCAAGCATGCAAAACAATTATTGGATAGATCTTAACTAAGTGAAGAAGAAATCAACTACTATATTAATTCATGAATAGAGTTTGAGTGAGTCACAAGGAAATCTCAATAAAGTAATTAGCTCACAGCCATTGTCACGCTAAGAACTAATACAAACTTCATACATGAACCAAATAAATAAAGCAAAAAGAAAGAAAAGAAAAATACTCAAGAACGAGACTCAAGCCTTCAGCGTCGAGGTTGTGTTGTGGAATATTTACAAGATGGAGTGGTGGATGGATGGATGTAGAATGGTGAATGGTGGAATGGAGAATGCATTCTTCTAATGATGTAGAGACTATTTATAGACCAAGAATCCTTTAGGTGAAGGGTTAAGGATTTGTAAGTAGGAAAAGTTATTAGAATCCTTTTAGGTAAGGGTTTTAAGGTAGGAAAAGTTATCCCTTTAGGTAGGAAAAGTAATCCCTTTAGGATTATGAAAACATGTCAAATTCGGCCCAGACTTCATAAATCCCGCGTCGGCGCGCCACTTGATCAGCGCGGCCTGAAAAACCTGCGACTTCGAAGCTTCCAAGACGTTGGTAGCCACTCTTTGCCGTACGCCGCGCTCCGGTGATGTTTTTCTGGCCGATTCCGTCTCGTTGCCCTTTTTTCGTCCGGACTTCGTCTGAACTCCTCTATAATTCCCGGAACTTCTTAGACTTTATTTCTTGGCCCTTTTTGTGTGCAATTCCATCTCATTTATGCTCATTTCATCTTTTTTCGCCATTTCTCCATTTATGACATTTTTGACACAAAAGAAAGGAAAACGACCCTAATACTATACTAAACATAAATAAAATGAGTAAAATACTAATTAAAAATGACTCAAAAAGTGTATATAAAATACACCGATCAAATACCCCCAAACTTAACCTTTGCTCGCTCTCGAGCAAAGATCAAAAGAAAGAAATACAGACTCAAGGAAAACGAAAAATAAAAGACTCAATGACATTGATCACTTTGCTGCATTGGTGCTACTTGGAAAAACATGAAGATTAGTAGAATAATATGCAGGAACATATAGCATGAAATTTCAGCATTCTAAACACATTAAGCTAGATATTTCGCAAACTTATTGTTATCATGCTTAATGGAAATCAAATCTTTGAATCATGCGTATGTTAATTTCAAAATTCCTATCGCATGTTTACTTGCTATTCTCCACTAATCATGGCTATGCATCTAAGAGATCTTCAGGACTTTTAAGGGTTGTAATGTAGGCTTAGGCACGGGTAGGTAAAAATAGACATTTAGGCTCATTTTTGTGTACCATAAGCTCTTTAGCTTTTCAATTTTTCCCTTTTCTTTTGATTCTTTCCTTCACTTCAATTCTATCTTTCCCCTCTTTTGTTTTGGGAGAGTGAAGTGTATTATAATAACAAGCACCCCCAAACTTAGGCTTTTGCCTCTTTCTTATTACTTTTTCATTGGGGTGCATCAAACTTATTCACTCTTTTTGTCTCTTTTTTTTTAACACAATTTATTCCAACTATTTCACATTTTTACTTATGGCACAATTGTAGGAATATATGGTGTCAAAGAAAAAGTTTCATGTTTTTAGGCTCAATGGGGCTGACTAGGGATATTTTTAAAGTCAGGGATAGAAAAGAGTGGTAAGAATTGGCTAACAAAGAAATGCCCGAGTCATCTCCCTAACATGCATATCCTAACTATTTCGCCTCAAATAGCAAGCAATCATAACACATAGATTTTAATCTTTTAACAATGCACAAATCAAGCAAGATACTCCCAATGATGATTTCATGAGTTTTTGGCATATCTAACCTAAGTGTTTAAATGGTTGCTTCTAATTCCATTACATTATTCAACCTTACTTCACTAGGCAATTCAAGTAACTACAGTATGCATGATCTTAAAAAAATTATGACTCAAAAAATGACTCAAAAATACACAAAACAATTCAACAAGACTCAAAAACAATAAAACATCCCCCCAAACTTAAATCACACATTGTCCCCAATGTGTGCAAGACTCAAAAAAAATTAGTGACAACTTACTGACACAACACAGCGGTCATAACGGAGGTCTAGGAGGAAGAATTGCGAATTTGCGGAATATGGTCCTCTGAAGTTCGGCGCACGAGATCGGTCAGCCGCGCTACTATCTGATGGCTCTCTGAGTTCCGGCCGCCAGTTCGATTCTAGCCGCTACCGACGATCGCTTTTTTTTGCTCCTTTTTCATCGGTTTTAACTTTCATCCACAATCATCCAACAACACAAAACATGAACCCAAGACCGTGAGACTGTTTCAAGGCAAAATAAAATAAACTAAAGACAAATTAAAATAACATAATTAAAAAAACATTGGGTTGCCTCCCAACAAGCGTTGTCTTTAACGTCTTTTAGCCGGACGCAATTAACCTTTACGAGTGCCCATTGGATCCTTCTGCGAACTGCTCGCAATCCGCAGAGTTATTGTTGCAGATCTCACTTCAACTACAACAATTGCTTCAAACAAGGGCCTCAAATATACGATTATCCCCCAAGTACACAAGACATGCTTGTCTTTTAGGCTCTCTAGTGTAGGGATCGGTGAGATTCCCAAGCGTCTATCAACTACAGGGGTGCCCTTGATGGTATGGACTTTCTGTTTGGGGTCAACATTGTGGTGATGGTGTTTCTTCCGCAATAGGTACAAGAAAGAGATTTTCCAAGGAATCCAAGGTGAATAATTGAATTTCAATCTTTTCCTTTTCTGCACCAACTATCTCGCCGGATTCCTCAATAGCTGGGTGTGGTTCAGGCTCCTCAATTTGATTGCCACATCCCATAATGATGTCGCTGAGCAGATTTGCTTGAGTTGTATTGTTCATCTCATCCATCAATTGCCCTATTTGTGTCTCCAATTTTACGAGGGACTCTCTTGTCTCAGCCATAAACTGAGCCTGACACTTGGCGAACATAAGTATGCCTTCCTGCAACTCATCTAGATCTTCCTCTGAATAATGTGGGTTAAGCTGTTGTTGATGACTCCATTGTCTCTGATAGTATCATAGTAGTAGTCCATGTGTCCTGATTTATTTATTTATTTTTTATTTTTTTTCGAATTTAACCTGCATAATAAGAAAAACAAAAAAAATGATAAAAAAATGCTCGCAGAACAAGTTCTTGGAGCAACCAAATTAGAAATAAGAATAGATAAATCGATATTGAAAGTAAGCCAATCCCCGACAATGGCGCCAAAAACTTGATGCGCGAAAAGATGCACACACTTTAACGCAAGTGCACGTTGTCGACTCAAGTAATATAGTCTAGGTAAGACCGAATATCGTCCTCAAGGATTGGTTTTCAAGTACCGGTTATCTATCCTATGGTATCTATTTGGTTAACGTAATTGATTGGGATTTTAGACTAATAATGCAGGGAATAAACTAATTATAAATATACTTTGATTTAAATCAGTTATGATGGGGGATTAGGGCTTCCAAGATCATCAACTATCCACTCTATTCAATCCTTAATATAATTAGACTGACTTCTTCTTCTACGTTAAGCTAGCAGGTTTACTAATTCGTTTTATACTCCCGTTAAGGTATATAAACACTCAACCCCAGTATTGCTTCTTTCTACCTTTCGGTGATAAGGATGACTCTATAGGAGGATTAAGACAAAAAACCTAGTTAACCGTCACGCGCCATGCGTAAAATTAGGGTTGTTAAGCCTCTCATTAACGCTGCATAAATAATTGAGGTATTTTCATCCCCAATCCAAAATATGTCTACCCAACTTACAGCATATTCACAACCTCCTCCTTTCGAAGTTTGATTAGAAATCATATAAGTAATGATAATTAGTGATCAATTAATTACCAAGCATGCAAAACAATTATTGGATAGATCTTAACTAAGTGAAGAAGAAATCAACTACTATATTAAATCATGAATAGAGTTTCAAGTGAATCACAAGGAAATCCCTAATAAAGTAATTAGCTCCTAGCCATTGTCACGCTAAGAACTAATACAAACTCCATAGATGAACTGAAATAAATAAAGCAAAAAGAAAGAAAAGAAAAATACTCAAGAACGAGACTCCAAGCCTTCTAGCATCCAAGGGTTGTGTTGTGGAATATTTACAAGATGAAGTGATGGATGGATGGATGTAGAATGGTTAATGGTGGAATGGAGAATGCTTTCTTCTAATGATGTAAAGACTATTTATAGACCAAGAATCCTTTAGGTGAAGGGTTAAGGATTTGTAAGTAGGAAAAGTTATTAGAATCCTTTTAGGTAAGGGTTTTAAGGTAGAAAAAGTTATCCCTTTGGTAGGAAAATTTATCCCTTTAGGTAGGAAAAGTAATCCCTTTAGGATTCTGAAAACATGTCAAATTTGGCCCGCACATAAATCCGCGTCGTAGCCCTGCAGATCGCGCATGGCTACGAAAAACGCAACTTTCGAGCTTCAACACATCAGCGTTGGGCGCGCCGCCAGCGCCGCGCTCCGGTGACGCTTTCCGTCCTGTTCTTTTTTCGTCGGACTTCGCCCGAACTCTCTATAATTCCTAACTTCTTAGACTTTATTTCTTGGCCCTTTTTGTGTGCAATTCCATCTCATTTATGCTCATTTCATCTTCTTTTCGCCATTTCTCCATTTATGACCGCTGTGACACAAAAGAAAGGAAAATGACCCTAATACTATACTAAACATAAATAAAATGAGTAAAATACTAATTAAAAATGACTCAAAAAGTGTATATAAAATACACCGATCAAATACCCCCAAACTTAACCTTTGCTCGCCCTCGAGCAAAGATCAAAAGAAAGAAATACAGACTCAAGGAAAACGAAAAATAAAAGACTCAATGACATTGATCACTTTGCTGCATTGGTGCTACTTGGAAAAACATGAAGATTAGTAGAATAATATGCAGGAACATATAGCATGAAATTTCAGAGATTTTGACCAAATATTTTGATAATTTAATATATTATTTATGACAAAGAATATATATGTATATATATATATATATATATATATATCCCTCATTAAAATATTTTCCTTCGTCATACAACGTATGATTAAGCTTAGAATTTGACAGTTAAAAATATAAAGTTAAGTATTATGCATCTTTTTTACTTGTAATAGCGAAAAACGTCAATGTTATAATGTTATAGGGTATATATAACAATCATTTACTATAGCAATCAAAAAAAATCAAACGTAATAATGTTGTTGTAAGAAATTTGACTATACTTCTAGAAGAATGGTTTTATTCATAGAATTGTCGCTATTACAAGTAAAAAAGATGCATAATACTTAACTTTATATTTTTAACTGTCAAATTCTAAGCTTAATCATACGTTGTATGACGAAGGAAAATATTTTAATGAGGATATATATATATATATATATTCTTTGTCATAAATAATATATTAAATTATCAAAATATTTGGTCAAAATCTCTGGACCTATTAATGGTAATCTTAGAGAAACTAGTCATAAAAGGATATCTCGAGCACAGGTTTAGGTTCGGCCTCGCGTATTAATTTGGGTTTTAGTTTTTCCAAAATATTTCGACCTTTACTTTGGGCTCAATAAAATGGGCCTATAAATAAACCACTCATATTGGGCCACAATCATTTTAACCTTTCGATATACAACTGTAAATCTGGACCATTCACTTCCTGTCGGTTCAAGCAAGATAACATTCGATAATTGTTAAACTTGGAGGGTTTCAATTAGCAGCCATCAGAGTTACAAACGATTTTTTCGCCCTTGAGGTAATTTATTCCTTTATTTATGATTTTAATTAAAGATTGTTGGAAAATAATGTTATTCCTTATAATGGTATGCCCTAGAATTGTAGATTTTGCTCCTTGAGGTACTTTATTTATGATTTTAAAGATTATTGGGAAAAAATTGTTTCTTTTTAATTCCTTATGTTGTTAATTTTAAAGATTTTTTAATTCTTTAGAACAAACTGGGTATGTTGTTGTTGTGGGGTTGGACTGGCTTAAAAGGATTTCATGTTTGTAGCAGTTTTTATGTAATAATGAGAATCTCATGTAGGGTTGATTCCATTTTTTGTGAATATTTGTTGAAATTTGGTTAATGTTAGGTCTAGGTATCCTTGGTTCATTCTCCATGGCGGACCTAATAAAAAAGATGAGGCTTTTAGCATTCAATGTCAAGTTTTTAATTTTTTGTTGTGGGGTTGGACTGAGTTAAAAGGATTTCATGTTTTTTTTGTAACAGTTCATGATTTCTAGCAGTGAGAATTTTTGTTGGGTTTTTTCCTATGTGGTCTTGGTTTATTGTGTCACTTAATAAAAATGTTGAAGCTTTTTCTGGCCTTGTGCCATAAAATTGTTTTTTTTGATGGGGGCTGGGTTGAATAGGGGTTCATTTCAAGCAATGTGAATTTATGGTGGCTGCCTCTGATTACCTTTTGTGTTTTCTTGTTTTTTATGTGGGTAGAAAGTTTGATTGTAAAGGGCTTTATGATATCTAGAAATGTGAATTTGCGGTGGTTGGTTCTGATTTTTTTTTGGGAGGGGGTCTGAATTTCTATTGATATGCGGTCTGCATGCTTTTCTTAATTTGTTGTTGCACAGCGGTAAATTTTGGCGTTATACTGCCTTTGAAAGTTCAAGATTTCTTAATTCTGAGAAGTTATGGTTTAATATTTCTTTGTTCAGACTGTAAGCTGCTGATTTCAATTATCATTATATGGAATGATTATGGTATTTTTACTCGCTGAAAGCTTATGTAAAATTGGTTGATAAAGAAGCATACTATGACTCATCTTGTTGAGGTGGGAGGTGTCACTTGGGCTCGTAATTTGAGATAATTCAAATACTGTAGCTAAAATCAAACTAGTTTTGGTCAGCTCCTGCTTGACTTGATGGGGAGTTATCTGAGTTGGATTATGTCAATTGGAAATGTCAGGTTGGACAGACTTGATTTTTTTTCTCTTTTTGGAATTCTAATGAACTTGGACAAATTGTTTTTTATGGATTGATTATTTTTTGAATTCTTATTTTTCTCTGTTGGCGGGACCTTTACCATTCCAAAAGCTTCCTGGTGAATTCAAGTCCTTTAACTTGCTCAAAATAAGTTTGTATTTCGACTTATATTAATTTGTGTTCACTTAAGTTCTCAACATGTAATAGTTTTTAAAAGAATAGCTCAATGTGCTGGTTTTCATTTCTTGTTTGTTGTGTTACCTCAAGATTATTTATGCTCTATATTACTTTTGTGTTGTGTGATTAAAATTTTTGTGAACGGATGAGTTATAACATTACATTTTTCTGTGCATTTTTTCAGTTTGATAATTGTGCTGTAAAGATGCCTCGCTATGATGATCGGAGGGGAGATAGCACCCGTCTCTATGTGGGGCACTTGTCTTCACGGACCCGTTCACGTGATCTGGAGCGTGTATTCAGTAAATATGGGAGGTATTTTTTTCCAGATTCTTGGTGCATCATGCAGGCCTTTGTATAGGCCATCACACTGTCATTTGCTTTCTTACTGCTTTTGATGTTAGCCAGTTGTCATTGAGCAACTGAAATTGCGGAAATGCTGGGAAGTATTATTAGTACAACCATGTATTTTTAATGGGGACTTTGTCCATCTACCTTAAGTTCAATGCATGCCTACCCATGTTGCTTCTTCTGTGAAGGTTCTTCATTTAACTAGAATGGAATGATAAGTTTCCTTTTGTCTTTGAGATTCTTGCTTCCTTAGGGTTATAGCTTCAGATCTCAAATTGATGGATCGCCTATGCTTGTAAAATGGGAAGAGAGTACTGGCAGAAATATTTCTGCGCTCTATTTAACCAATTTACATGATTTATTAGATCATAGTTGCTATGTGTTCCTATATTTGTTTGTCATAAAGGTCATGCTCTTATTTCTGTTCTGATCTTGAGCGATAACTCATGGTCTTACTGTGGGGAACTCCTTAGAGATGCACAATTGGTTTAGCACACCAGCAGAAAGTCAGTGGAGGTTTACATTTTTAAGTTTTCCAAGCATATGTATTTCTCGGGTATCTTATCAATTATTATATATAAAGGAAAAATGTGTTCCAGATGCCTGTGAGTTTAACTTGAATGATCTTTATTGACGGTTTATAGGCATTTGCCTGGCCTGAAGGTCAATCTTGAGAGGGTGGCCTTGGTGGAATTGATGGGAAGTCTTGCCGGGTATTAGGAGACTTCGGTGATTCTTTCTATAATGGCCTTGGTGGAGTCTTGCCCGGTTTTAGGAGACTTTGGTGGTCCTTTCTATAATGTCTTTGCGTATTTTTATGGAAATTCCCAACAATCTCAAACTGGTGTTTAGTTCGTCTTGAGGGGCAAGTGTTCATGAACTTCCTATGCTTAAGTAAGTAATGATGGCCTTACTGTTTCTGGCAACCATTTACACAGAGTGCGTGATGTGGACATGAAGCACGACTATGCCTTCGTAGTATGTATCACCATCTCTCTGTTTTCCTTTCTAATGGTGTTAATATTTTCATTAGTTTCCGTATTTGACCCCCCCCCCCCCAACCATCCCCGCCCCAAAAAACTTTTGTTTGCTACACAATGTGTTTCAACAGGAATTTAGTGATCCTCGAGATGCTGATGATGCAAGATACTATTGTGACGGCCGTGATGTTGATGGACGCCGCATAATTGTGGAATTTGCTAAGGGAGTAAGTATTCTACACATCTATTCCCTGGAGTTCTCATGTGTCAATTTGCTGTACCTGACCTGGGTTCCAGTAAAGCTGCTAAGATAATTCCCATTCTTTCTTTCTCTTTTAACTGCCCTTTATTTGCTCTGCCTTTTAAGTTGAATTACTTCCCCTGTCCCAATTTTTGTGAAGGTGTTTGACGAATACTTTTTAAACTTGTGGTCTAAAAGAAGTCATTGATATTGTGTGGCTATAAATCATTTCATTAAATGTGAAATGGGAAGTTTTTGTTACTAAACATAAAGAAGGTTTCATTCTTTTTGGGACTCACTAAAAGGGAAAGACTTAAATAAATTGGGAATGAGGGAGTGTTGATAGTCGCCTGATCCTTATTCAAAAAATAATTTATTTAATGGATATAAATTGTTGAACTTGGTTTCCTATGGTATATCTTAGTTGATTCAGATTTCGGATAATGGTTTTTTTCTCTGTAGGTGCCACGTGGACCAGGCAGTTCGCGTGAGTATCTTGGAAAAGGACCTGCTCCTGGGTCAGGCCGCTGCTTCAACTGTGGCCTTGAAGGTCACTGGGCTAGAGATTGCAAAGCTGGGGATTGGAAGAACAAGTGTTATCGATGTGGAGAAAGAGGTCATATTGAAAGAAAATGCCCAAATAGTCCTAAAAAACTCAGGTAGTTGAACCTCTGAAGGAAGTGCTTCTCTATTTTCCTTTCCTAATCATTTTCCTTTACGAGTTTGTTGACTTTGTGATGTTCATTGCAGTAGACGCAGTTTCTCACGGTCACCTGTTAGGTCTCGGTCACGCTCACGCTCGCGTTCTCCTCGTCGAAGTTACAGCAGAAGTCGCAGCTATAGGTGAGTTTTGACACGTGTTCAGGTGGTATTCATTTGTGCTCTGGAATTTGCTATTTGCTCGGGTGTTTGCCTATGACTTTACTTGCAAATACTAGTCATTATTTGCAAGTTAAGGTTTGGCCCATCTACGTTTGCAAGTACTGAACTTCAGTAGTGGTGGTATTGAAAATTAGTTTGTGAGCATTTCAGGTTGAAATGTTCACTCATAAAGCTTCAACTCTCTTTTTAATAGCCTGTTTGGGCAAATTTCTAAAATCAGCCTATTTCGAAAGTGCTTTTCAATAAATTACTTGTGAGAAGCTGTTCGTGTTTGGGTAATCAATTTGAAAATCACTTTTGAGCCGTAAATAAACACTTTTAGCTTTCCAAAAGCTTTGGCCAATTTCAACTTCCAAATAATCTTTTTCGACTTCACTCTTGAGAACTCTTTATTTCAACTTCAACTAAATAATTTTGTTCAAACGCATACTTAGAAATGTTTGAGTTCCTTTGTTCTTTCAGTCAATCAAGATCCCCCCCACCAAAGAGAGAACGAGTAGACATGGTCAAGCGATCAAGAAGCTACCGTAGGAGCCCGGAGAAAAAAAAGGCAAGTCCAAGTCCTCCACCCAAGACTAGCAAGCGCAGCCCATTGCCCGAAGAGGGAAGCCCTATGGAATCAAAGAGCCCTCCTTCACCAACTAAAGAAGGTGCTTATAGTCAAAGCCCCAGAGAGAGAAGTGGAAGTCCTTTAAGTCCTGAAAGGGATGATAGCCCTGCTCCGCCTCGAAGGTATGATGACAGCCCCGCTGAAGCTAATGGTGGAAGTGGAAGCCAGAGTCCTAAGCACCACCAGAGGAACCATGTAGATGATGACGAGGATGAAGGTGAGTTTCGTGATCAACGCTCGGGTAGAGAGAGTGAATCACCTTGAAGGCCATCCTTTTTGGAATCTACTGTATGCAAGAAACTTGGTGGGATGTTTCTGAATGGATTTTGAACACATTTTGTCAAGGCTGGACTTTGTGAAGGCCTAATGAGATTATACTTGAAAGAATTAGCTATATCTATATTTTTATTGCAAGTACTTGGTATTTGATGGTTTCCGGTTACTTTCAGCAAAAATAAATGCTTTGGAAGTTAAATTCTTTAGCTAAAAATTGGTAAAACTAATGCTGCAGATACTACTTTGTTCTCATCAATTATTCTGATGCTCATTTCAATTTTTTTCATTCTCTTTAAAACTTACGGATTGCAATAAACAATTTTGAGTCATCCAGTCACATATAAATCAGGTTCATATCATATTCAAACAATTAATCTACAAAGCCTTTGGTGATTTTCCCCTTCTGAATGGCAAGTTGCCGGCGTCTTAGGACAATTGATTCCTATAGATAAGAGGGGTGTTGATGGGTCGGTTTGTTACGATTTTGGGTTAAAACCAAAATTAAATCAATCTAGTCGGTTTTTAAAATTATTAAAATCAAATCAAAATATAATAAATAATCACCGGTTTGGTTGTAGTTAATTTGGTTCAGTTTGAGTCGGTTTTATGGTTTTTAAGAAAACTATCGGTATTTCTCTCTTTCATGTTTTTTTCCCTACAGTCATTTTTCAACTTATAATTTGTTATTATCCTTTTATTGTGCTATAATTTTCGAGAAAATGTCTTGAGAATTATGATTTTAATTAAGTGAATAGTTTTTTAAGAAATACAAATAATAAATCTAGGTAAATCTCATAGTTGTCTCATGTTTATTTGAATAAATGAGTTTGAATTCATGGATTTCTTTTCAAAAACGTGCTTAAGGTATAAAGTTCATTAGCTCATTAGAGATAAATAAAAATTTGCTTAAAAAGTATATAAATTATTTAAAAGTATTTATAAAAATTAATATATTGCCTATATATAATTATAAAAGTTATGTATAAAAGCCCTTATACATCCTTAATGGTTTTGCGAGCTCTCTCTCTCACACACACACACAAAAGCCCAAACAAATACAAAGGAGGTTGTAAATAAACTAAAGAGGTGTATTCTCAAACCCCTCTTGCACCTCATGAAAAGTGTTTTTATAAAATAAAATAAAATACATAATAAAAAATTACACCGATATGTTGTTTTATTGTACTTTTGTCCTCTAAAAAATAATAATTGAAAGTGAGGTTTTTTTCAAAACTCAATGTCCTATGGTACTACTACCTACATTTTTAGAAGATTTATTAAGAAAGTGTACCACTGAATCATCAAATCAAGAAAGCCGATTTTGTTGTGATTTTTATTGCAAACAATCTTAAACGTATACTAAAGATATTGATAATAAACATTAAACAAAGTGACATTAATAAGTTATTTGCAATACTCAGATTTTCGACGAGGTATAATCAAAGGCTCTATCGGGTTAAAAGGCGCAACTCAGATTACATTTCAAACACTCATTTATTACATTTCTTTCTGCCTTTCTGCTGCATGATAGTCGACTTCAGAATACAAAGAAGCCGAATTATATTGATAGGGAGAATTGTAATCACATTCATTAATGTAAGAGTTCATTTGCAAACTATTATAATTACTCCAAATTAGTAACCAAATCTTCCAAGGGAAGAAGAAATAGAAAAAGAAAGAAGGGAGGGATGTTTCAGAATTAAGGCTAGCAATGGCGGGCAAAGCTTGCCCATACCCTTGAGCAGAATGACGATCCTTCCTCCTAAAAAGAAGGGACCTTATGGTGGCACAAGCTCTATCAACGCTAATGAAGATAGCACGAAGGGGACTATTCCCCCTCCGTTATCAAAATGATCATTGCTTCTTGGAATATAAGGGGCTTGCACCGCTCCTCCAAACAAAAGGAGATTTGCTCCGTGGTGCATGAGAACAACATTGCCATTTTTGGTATCCTGGAAATCGAAGCTCAACAACACGACACTTGATCGTTTCTGGTCTTCTAAATTTCGCAACTGGGAGGTGTTGGATAACTTCGACCATCATCCCATGTGGGGATATTTATTTTATTCAACCCGGCTAAAGTTATTATACAAGTGCTTGACATCAACCCGCAAGCCATTCATTGCGGTGTCACTTGTGCTATCTCCTCCAAGAGGCTTCATGCCACCTTCGTGTACGGGCTCCACACGATTGTCACTAGACGGGGCTTATGGGAGAAGTTGAGGGAGTACGGGACCCCCATGACTGAGCCGTGGCTAGTACTTGGTGATTTCAACACGGTTATGAAGGAAGATGAACGTTTCAACATGACACCCATCTCCAACTATGACACGAAAGTTATTGTTGATTGTTTTTGGGATTTGAGCCTTACGGATCTGGCCTCGACGGGTTGCGAGTTCACGTTCGGCCGTAACAATACGATGAGCAAGCTTGATAGGGCCCTCATTAACGTCCATTGGTTACAAGCTGGTTGGGATCTAAACTGCTCTAACTGCTTCCCACTTCTCAAACTGACTGCTTGACATTTCTCTCCTGGATTCATCACCGTATTACTGGGGAGATCCCCTGAGGTTTGTCATTTAACTTCTCTGCCATATTCCCCATCTGAGTTTCCAAGTCCTAATAGATGATCTCGTTTCTGTCATGAACTGGGTCTGAGAGTCGGTCATTTGTGCTTGAGAGTTGGCCAAGGTTGAAAGTGAGGACTAGTTTCTGCCATGAATGACCTTGTCTCTGTTATGAATTGTGCTTGGAAATTTGCCAGGGTCAACAGTGTTGTTTTCAACTCATCTGAATTCTCGTGCGGGGCTGGTGGGCTGAACTGTTGATACTGCCCTTGATCATTCCTCCACGAAAAATCTAGGTGATTTTTCCTCCCCTGGTTATATGTGTTAGAGTGTGCATTGTTATGTGGCCTCTGAAAATTTCCCACAGCTTGACATTGAGCCTGCTCCATTGGGATGTGGTTGAGATCAGTTTGTGGACATCTATCGAAGGTGTGTGGACCCCCACAAATCTCACAAACTGCTTGCATCTGAATTTCCTTTTCGGATATGGTATTCTGGTGGAGCTGCTTAGTCAAGAGAGTGACTTGTGCTTTCAGTACAGCGATGACATCTAACTCATGAACCCTAACTGCTCTTCTGCCACCTATTCTTCTATCATCTGGCAAGTGATTGTTCGTGGCCATGTCTTCCAACAAGTCATGGGCTTCATGTGCTGTTCTTTTCATGAAAGTACCACCAGCAACTGCATCAATAATTGTTCTAGTAGTCCCACTCAGGCCATTATAGAAGATGTTCACCAAGTTCCACAGCTCAAGGCCATGGTGTGGGCACTTCCTCTGCAAATCCTTGAACCTTTCCTAAGCATCATACAATGACTATCCATCCATTTGATAGAAATTGTTCAATTCTCCCCTAAGTCTAGCTGCCTTTGCTGGTGGAAAGAATTTTTCAAGGAATTTCTAGGCAAGGTCCTACCATGTGGAGACGGAGTCTGTTGGCAGGGAGTTCAACCAAACCTTCGCCCTTTTCTTGAGTGAAAATGGGAAGAGCCTCAACCGAATGTCATCATCAGTGACGCCATTGTATTTGAATGTGGCACAAAGCTCCAGGAAATTCACAATGTGCGTATGTGGCTCTTCAGATGGCGACCCTCCAAACTGGACTGTGTTCTGCACCATACCCAGAATAGCAGGTTTAATCTCAAAATTGTTGGCTCCTATTACTGGTCTGCACCCCTGTTACTGTAGGCAATACACAATCCCCCAAGCTCCTTTCTGCAGGGATTTGTCTTAAGACAGGCGGTAACTCACCATCCGCCAAATTATTATTTTGCTGATGTTCCATTGTCAAAGGATCAACAATTTCCTTGTCTCTCCTGCAAGTGATAAAAAACAAGCAAACAGATCACATCAAAATGTTCTAAAATAAAAAAGACGAAAATAAAAACCAAATTAGAAATAAGGATATATAGTTCGACATTGATTATACGCCAGTCCCCGGCAACGGCGCCAAAAACTTGTTAGACGATTTTCAAATGCTCACGCAAGTGCACATATCGTTCACAAGTAATATAGTCTGTAAGACCGAATATCGTCCATAGAGACTGGTTATCAAGTACCGAACTTCTAAACTTTGGTTTCTATTTGGCAATCGATAAATTGTTTGGTTTTATAACTAAGAACTATAATTAAAGTAAAGTGCAGGAAACTAAACTAAGATTGATAATACTATAGGTTTATAACAGTTATGAAGGGAATAGTGCTTCCAATCTCTTCAACTATCCACTCTTTTACGTGTTAATGCAATGCTAATGATTCTTCTTCTTATTAAGATAGCAGATTAACTAGTCTGTCATCATATTCCGGTTAGGATATACGAGAGCTCAATCTTGTGTAGAAACCTTCTATATTTCTATGATAGATTTTACCGCACAAGAGGATTAAGAACAGTAACCTTAAACACTACACAAGTATCGGGGTACTTTCGTCCACGATTTTAACCTATGTCTAAACAATTACAGCATATTCAAATCTCTCCTCTCGGTTCTCGATTCGAAATCATATAGATAATGATAATTAGTAGCCAATTAATAGATCTTAATAAAGTTGAAGAAGAAAATAATTAGCTAATGCATCAACTATATGAAAAAGCTTCAAGAAGATTCGATTGAAACCTTACTAACGTATTTAGATCCTAAACATTGTCATGTCAAGAACTAAATTACAATTTAACGTAACTGAAATAACTAAAGGAAAAGAAAAGAAATACTGTGAACTAAGGTCCCAAATTATGGCCTCAAATTCGCTCTGAATGGTGTTGTGTGAGAGAATGTCCAACCCCCTTCATCAAACTAATCCCTAGGGCATAAATATGTTGCAAATTAGTGCCCTATGGACCCTTCTGGCCTTGGCCAATTCTAACTCGGATCTGATAATTGCTGCTCAGATCGCTGGCTGAAAGTCCTGCAGCTCTCAGTACAAATGGCACCGCGGTTCTGTCTGAATGGCACCCCGGTGCCGAAAGTCCTGCGGGTCTGATCTTTTGGCACCGCGGTGCTGCTTTGCCTTTTTCCGAGTCATCAATTTTCAACCTTTTTCTGCCTCGGGAGCTCCTTTTATGCCTACTTTTCGCTCCTTTTTGCCATTTTGCCTTTGAACCGTTGTGACTCAAAAAAGAAAGGAAAACGACCCTAATACTATACTAAACACAACAAAAATAAGTAAAATACTAACTGAAAATGACTCAAAAAGTGTATACCAAATACGCCTAACAGAGTGGTGGTAGTAGCTCCTCGATTTCTAAGCTCATGTTTTTTAGGAATCTGTAAGATTTTTTTTTGTTAATGAGCTTTCTTGTTCCTATCTTCCCGGACTAAGAAATCAATTATTGTGTATAGAACTCTCTGGACTCAAACGGACCTTATTAGATGTCCACTTCGAAGGAATTGCCTGATTCTCCTTGTTCCTATCTGCTCGGGCACCAAGACAGTGCCATGATGTGTTCTCTAGCCTTGGTATTTCTAATTGAAGAGTTGATGACATTCCAGCGTTTGCATCTTTGTAAATGGAAAATAGGCTCCCTTGAGCCAGTGTTTCTGTGAGCTACACAATGGATGTACGGAAATAATATACAACTACTACTAGTGTTTTGAAAGGATAAACTAAAGTGGTTACAATACAACAGGCTTGAAGCCTTACAAGAGTCGTGACATCCACAACAAGTTTGATGATCTTGGTCTTTGTTCTTCAATGCGTCTTTGAGTCTTGGATCTTGAGATCTTCGCTGGAACTTCAGCAAGCCCCTTGATCTTTATAACCTGAAACCAAAAGACACTAAATCTGGTAACGTTACAAGGGCGCTGCTAAGTCGAGTAATATTTACTCTGTCCTGAAGACATTATTGTCCCGTATATATCCTTTTACGATATGGAAAACTGTCTAGTGTTTCTCAAGAAGAGCTTTTGAGTGTGTGAGAGTATGCTAGAGAGGAAGAAAGTTCAGAAAAATCTGAACTATACAAGTATGAAGGGTTGTCTACAATTGAGCCAAAGCCTCAATTTATAGTTGTGTAAGAATGTCTTCTCAAGTGCCTATGTAATGACCACTTAATTTACCAAGTAACACAGCTCAATGAAAGCTGATTGATGGAGGAGAAACTGACATCTTAATGCCCAAAACGTCCCACAATCAGCCAAACTTTTGAACTTCCGATCGCACAGACACTGCCACGTTAGCGCCTCAGCTCCAGTAGCCAGAAGTACAACCAACGCCGCGGACCTTGAGGTGGTGGCGCCGCGGCGCCCCGGCTCCGCGGTGACACCGTGACCCTTTTCCGATACGTTTCGATCTTACCCATCGTACATTTCTTCCTTAATTTATCAACGTGGAACACGTGTCATTTAACCAACGACCATCCATCATTTTATGTCTCAAACGTTTACTCACGTACCAATATCTCTTTCACTAATGAAATTTACGATACTTGACACTACGTGTGCACGTGTGTGGAAACGATGTTTTCGACGTGCGAGACCTCAATTGTTCGAGTCATTAAACTTAATTCCACATTAGTAAATTTCCAACAGTTTCTGCCAGAACAAGGCATGCACAAGTTAAATGTTTCCTGCAACCTTGTTATCGGCATCCTTATTTACACTGCTTTTCCTTTAAGTTCTGAATTAGGCAGCAATAACACCCAAAAGTTTGTTTCCACATAGCAAAAGATTTAACGTACTTAAAGCAAAAACTTGTCAGAATGACATAGCAGCTGAACCATGTGATCATAAGAATAAGTAATAACGACATAGATTTTGTTAAAGCACAGTGTTACTATGAAAAAATGGAGGGACACGAGAAAGTAACTTGGGAGAAAATAGTGGTGACTTGCACTTACCTATCCTGTTTCATTTACTTCCTGAGAAATTCAGAAGTTCCTGTTGTTTGGTTTCCTGCAAAGGCAAGATCAACGTTAGCCAAATCCAGCAGACACCCTGAAGCTTCGACAAGGAAATACACTTACGAGCTTCCCCCCTAGCCAACTGTATTAAACTGTATCTTTGGAAATGTTCATGCATAGGCTCTCGTGGTAAATTATATCGACACACTTTTAAATTTTAGACCGGAAATTGATAACGGAAAAGACCCATTAATGGGTAAGAAAAAAACCAGGATGGAGCTGGAAAAGGAGTGTGCACAATCTTGTCGAGGCAACTAATGCCTAATGGTATTGGCAGCAGATAATTTAAAACCAATTGAGCATCCACATAATATCGTGCCAAATACATTAGAATCTTCACCTTGCTGTAGCATTACTCTGCCAGCAAGTTCGGTAAGCATCATAGCATTCACATCCCATCAGAAGTTAAAACAAGTAGAGAGGGAACATAAAAGGTCACACTCAAGAATAAGGCTAATGCGAATAAGAAATAAGAATTTCAATATATCAAGAATGTCATCAGTTGATAGCTAGAGTATTCTATTAGAAACACATAAGAGAGTTGTCATTCAAAGGCATGAATGTGCAAATTGTTGATCTCTATGTACGTAATCGTATGACATGGTACTATCTGATTCAATTACACTGTGACATCCTAACAATATTTTGATGTGTAGATTTATGATATATATAAACCAATCATTTTATAATTCAATTTTTTAAGGAGTTCTCCATAATCATATTACTAAAATTTATACAAAATTTTCTTAATAAGTATGTTTTGTTTCTGGCATTAATAATTTAGCATTTAGAAATATATGGTTATATTTGCAAAACGTAAAAAAACCAAGGACATAATATAAACGTCTCAAAAGAGGTTATTTCTGCACGATTTTATATGGCGCCAATGGTCCAGTCAATCCACAAGAAAATCCAATGTCTCTTTCACTGTCTACGGTGGCTCTGCCACATTTCGCCACCGTTCTCACGGCGGCAAAGCAGCCACGTCAGAAACCAAACCCTAAAACTCAAAGTGGTAAGCAAAAGATAACCACCACCCCAACCACCGTAAAGAAAACGACGTCGTCAGGGTTTAACAGTAGAATTAAAGAACCCACGTGGCAGTGTGTCCAGAATTGTGGTGCATGTTGTAAACTTGAAAAAGGGCCGAATTTTCCTTCAGCTGAAGAGATTTTTGATGACCCTTCTGATGTTGAGGTTTTTTCTTTCTCTCATTATTTGAGTTTAAATTATGAGTATGATGACTAATATCTGTCATGTCCAGAATTCTTTGATAGTTAGTCGCTAATCCGGATTTTACTGTTTAGCTATAGAATTTGTCTGTTGCTAATTCCTGTTTTTCTGATGATGATTATTTGTATGGGACATGGATCCTTTTATGTCAATTGGATTTATGTACTCCTTCCGTCCCAAAAAAATTGACATACTTTCTTTATTAGTTTATTCAAAAAGATTGAAATCTTTCTATATTTAGAAACAATTTAACAAAATAGCTAAGACTTGTTTTGGACCACATATTTAAAAAAAAATCTTTATTTCTTAAACAGCGTACTAAATCAAGCTAGACCAATCTTTTTGGGACGGATGGAGTATTATGTTTGTAGTAGTAGTGAACTCCGACTGTTTGAGCTTGCTCACATTATCAGTCCCAAGCCCGGATAACGGAGGAAAGTTGCATAGGTCGGTAGGGGCGGAGCTACAATTCCATTTACAAAATTTTGAAACATCTTAAATGAGAAGACTATTATATAAAGTTTGAAGCTTTTTATGTGGTATTTTCTTCTCAGTTATTCAACAGCTTGGTGGGTTCTGATGGATGGTGCATACATTTTGATAAGAGCACAAGAAAATGCTCCATTTATGCAGGTGTAACTTGTTTTCTTCCCTATTGGGGGTTTGGAGACCGGATGATTTATTTTTTTGCTTTTGTTATATTGGTCAATTTCTTGATTTTATTGTTTTTCACATTGCTTTAGAGCGTCCATACTTTTGTCGGGTGGAACCGGCAATCTTTGAGACATTGTACGGGATTGAAAAGAAAAAATTCAACAAGGAAGCTTGCAGGTAATCCATTGATCTTGAGTTTTGACCGGTGAAATTCTATCCGATACTGATGTTTTGATTAAAAAAATGATTCTATTGCAGTTGTTGCATAGATACAATTAAAGCGGTATATGGATCGAGGTCAAAAGAGTTGGAGAATTTTAATGCTGCAATATGGAGTTCAACTTAGTTCTGCTTTCCTTTTTCTGAGGTAGCTTCTCTTTTTTCTTTGGTGCACTAGATTTTAGTTCAAGGTGCTTAAGTCACCTGGTTGCTTTTATTGTCTCGACAGATTCCGAATTTCGGGTATAATTCTCTTTCCTCTTGTTGGATGTGGTTGCTAAAATAATCTCATCAGGTTTGGAGGATCCAACACGGGTGCAACAATAATTTTGGAGGGTCCGAGCAACAAACTAGAGGCATAAGCACTACAATTTAGAGTGTAAACCAAATAATTTACTATTCTCTCCATGCAACTAGTTTTTTTCTTTTCAAATACGAAGTTCCTAGTTAAGAATTCTTCTATATGGAGATGCATATACATTCAAACTGGGTTACTAGGAGAGGAACATATCTTCCAAATGAAAAAGATATGGAACATCTTTCTTGAATGTTAATTTTGATATCTGTGTTCATCTGATTCTGTTTTATTGTTGTCTAAGTAGGTCCTTATATTCCATTAGCATATTGATATACTCAAGTTGGAAACGTGTTTAATATCTGCTATAATCACTTCTGCAAAATCTAAATTTGTCTTCTTCTTTTTTTGAGAATGGTACATAACAGATGCTTACATTTCCACCAAAATTGATAAATTGCTAGTCTCTTTTGTGAGTTTGTCTAATTTGCTAGTATCTCTAGTTTCTCAAGCTATTGGAATTGACACGAGAAATTATAGGCTTTTAATCAAGTTTATATTCTTCTGAGTTTCAGGTGAATCCTTTTGGTGGTTTTCCTTTTTGATCAGTGTTGCCAACTTGTTGCAGTGGCTAGGCATATCGATGAATCATCATAGTTGTCAGTGTTTTTTTAATCGGAGCGACAGACGACCGAATCTCAGTGGATCGTGTCAGCAAGGCTACTTTGTCTTGCTACTTTGCCACGTACAATCATCATAGTTAACATAATGTTGTATCGCAATCAGAATGAACTGGTGCACTACAATTGAGTCTGGAATACTCAAAATCTGATGGAAAGCGCGAATTAAAGACTCGGGATCTTTAGGGTAGATGTAATCTGTAACTTATTGTAAAGTGATCAACTATAGATGTTAGTGAATTAACACGGAATCATCTTACTGAAAGAACTAGAATGCAAGGATACATTAGTTTCTATGAGTAGACACCTATGATTTTTCTAATGTCAGATTTCATTGTATGGCCAATCTTTACCAGAATTTGTGGGAGGATATATGATCATGTTTCCTTTAAATCATTTTATTCAGTTTATTCATCTTTTTGTATCCTTTTATACATCTATACTGCTGCTTTCTTAAGTTAGCAGGCTACACTTTCACAAGCTTATTTTATGCAGCTGCCAATCATTCTTTATGGATTAGGCAAGGCAATGATGATATGAAGAAACTAAGAAGGCTATATACAGTACACTGATTAATGAAGGGGAAGTTACATATATGGCCGCTCGGCCAAAATAATTGCAATTGCTAGGAAGTATACATATATTATACATCAGTCAGCTATTAACTGTTGTTAACTTGTTATTAACCCAAAAGGAATGAGACCCAGGGTGTCTGAGTGGTTGGTGGGACCTGGACTGGATATATGATCAAGGCCTGATGACTGTTTTGGTTCTTGTTTTCTTATCTTCTTTCTGGTGCAAAATGCGAAATGGGCAGAGGCCAATTCCCATGTATCTTCACGCAAAGGATTCGTTTTTTATATGGATATTTTGATAAATAGTGTGTTTTTTAGAAACAATGATTCATGGGAAAAGCAATACCCTCCTTCTGGCCCTTATTTCTTTGAGGTTGTTTTATTCAAGGCAAAGCTAGTGTAGTAATACTAGTTTCATCAATGAATCTTGCTAACCTTCTAAAACCAACACTATATATCAAGGGAGCATCAAGAAAACAATGATTCTTCTGGAACTTAGGGAGCTCTAATCAGTAATCTCACCATCTATGGGCTGATTTTTCTTGAACGTAGAAACAGGTGTGGAGCCAGCATTATGGTTACGGTTTGGCGGAACCTAGTAGTTTAGGGTCAAACCCTGTATTTATATTAAAAAATTCATTTAATATGTATAAATAATCTATCCATAACCCAGTAAGCAAATATAATTGTGCTTTAGAACTCATAAACTAAAAATTCTAGCCCCGCGTAGAAAAAGGCTATCCATCAAGAAGAGAAGAAAAATGCTTGCAGTTGCTAGTACTTGTTTATCACTTCTCAATAAACAATTTAGAATGTAGAAGACACCTGAATTTTAAGGATAAAAAGTGCCTTCTTGCATCATATTAGGAGTTGATGGACCACTCATTCAAGTAGCATCCTGGGTAGTTTCATATTTATTTCCTCCTGCTGACTTTAAATAACGTAGTTCATAGCATGATGAGCACACTTAATATGGGATTGCAGATTAATCCTGTCAGGCATAAATGACTTGATGCAAAGGACTGCACAGTTAGTTGGCATTTGAAACCTCTTATTCCAACATCCTCTGCTGGCTGTAAATCATTTGATACCGAGTATGCTCAAGGATTACAAACTTAACCAGAATTTGATATTACTTGCTTCCACATAGGTGTGGTACTTGGAGTCTCTTTAGATTACCAAATTCTCTGGGGACACAGATCAATCCAAAAAAGAGATGTCAGTCATTACCTCAACGTCTTCAGTCTCATCTTAAATCAAAGAGGTTAATTAAGATCACCCTAACCTAAGTGGCTTGGATGGTATGAGCCTAGAGAAAACCAAAGCTACCAAGAACAAATGAAGCAAACAATTGGATAAGGCTCATTCTGAACTGAATTCCTTGGTTAATCATACTTGTACCATGTTACTCTTTCCTTTTATTGCGGTTGAAACCCAAATTATCTAGCAGAGATCCAAATCCTTACAGACTATTTAGAAATCCCCTAATAATCTCAGAAAACGTACTCTCTTGATAATTTTTTACCTTAAAATGTTAGATGCCACTGCCCACTGGGCATGATTCTTATCTTCTATTTTAGCAGGTCCCCTTATAAAGGTAAATAAGGTTGCAATTGCAGTCCTCCTTGCAGCTTCGCCAAGCCCCGACAATATAGAGGTTGCCAATTTGCATTTCTGCCAGCACATCCCTCCAAGGCTCCAACTGTAATCTCAAAAATGTCTACTCTACATTACTTTTCACTGGAATCAATTTCTTCTACACCAAAGCTTCTCATGTGATCCACTAAAATATCCACCAAACTAGCAATTGATTTATTACATCCCATAAATATGTCTTCAGCAGTAAATCGAAAAACTTGATTGCTTATCTCGATCCAACTATAACCAGGATCCCTTTTAACTCCTGTCTCTTTCATCAATTTCTGCACTCTAGCTGCCTGATCCCAGTACCCTAACGCCGCATATAAATTTACCAGCTGCAAGTGAGTAGACGTGGACCCCGGTTCCAGAACAAGCCTATTCTCTGCAGCCTCAATCCCCAACCGAAAGTTCCCCTGAAGCCTACACGACATAAGCAACGAACCCCAAATAACACCGTTCGGTTGAATTGGCATATTCGTAATAAACTCACGAGCCTCTTCTAGTAAACGTGCTCGTCCGAGTAGGTCAACGATACATGAATAATGCTCTAGTTCTGGCTTCACACCAAAATCTACCATTGAATTAAAGTAAGACATGCCTTCTTTAACAAAACCTGCATGGCGACAAGAAGATAACACCCCGAGGAATGTAATGGAATCAGGTCTCACTTTTTGCTTCTTCATTTCCTAGAAAAGTTCAATAGCTTGAATTGCATGTCCTTGTTGTCCATATCCGCAAATCATCCAGTTCCACGACACCAAATCTTTACTCTTCATATTTTCAAAAATGTAAAGAGCATCCTATACTTCCCCACATTTACAATACATCGATAAAATGGCATTCACAACATGTATATACGAATCAAAACCCGTACGAATTATTTGGCAGTGAAGGCGCTATGACCAAAACACCCACTACCCATACATGCACTCAACAAGCTCGAAAAAGTGAATTCATTAGGTTTCAATACTAATCCCTTCATACCCTTATACAGTTTTAAGCACATATCTAACTCATTCTCTTGAGCAAACCCAATTATCATTGCACTCCAAACACAACATTTCTCACATGCATTTCATCAAACACTTGGTAAGCATCTACCACTCCTCCAAAATTACTATAAAAAGTGATCAAAGAACTACCAACATACATATTAGATAAAAACCCATTAACAATCACTAAGCAATGTACTTGAATCCCTATACTAAAAGATCTTTTCGACGCGCATAAACTCATAGCATTTGATACTAAACTCACCCCAATTTTATACCCTTCTTTATGAAGCCTAAAAAGAAATGAGATTGAATCTTCCATTGAACACGAAAAGGACAGTTTTTTATCCAATGGGTGTTTATAATTATGCTCACAACATGTTTGAAGAAAGTCTTCAATGAGTTGAAGACAATTTTGGTGATTTTTGGTTGCATTTTGCTTTGGAGCTAAGATATCAAGGAATTTGTGGCCTTTGAATGATAATTTTTTTCTCATACCATAACGAAAAAATAGATTGCTCATTCTGTCAACCAAGTTTTAGGATTGTTGTATAATAGGGTAATAGAATTAATAATAGGTTATGCGCACCGAAAAACAATGTTATTGTAAAAGATTCACCGATGAATTAACCTTCCATAATGAATGGAAGTCCAAAAGGTTAACCAACCTGTCAAACTCATTAACTACTTTTATAGCTATAACTAAGTTCAAACTTCTTTTTCAAATATCAATGTGAAACAAATGACTCTTTATTTAAAAACATCAATGTTGAAAGAAATAATCCCTTGATTATTTTTATTAATGAAAAATATATATATACAAGTTACAAGGAAGATCTTTTTTCTATTCTACCTAGAAATTTCTATTCTATTTGAAGACTAACTTTATAATTATGATAATATTACACTAGTAATTAAGGTACAAATATAAGTCTAATATTCACCAAATATACAAGGGAAAGGGCCCCACGGTGGCCCCAATGTTGTGCATTCCGTGGACACTGCCTGATGGGCTGAAGTCGAAGCCCATATACTTTAACACACCCTCGCAGTCATATCGGGCGGTCTTCAGACGAGATCGCCTCTAAAATCTTCAAAAGGACTGGAAGCCCTTCAGAAAGATGTCTGCAACTGATATCCGTAGTGACATGACAGACGCCAGCATTTATCCTTTAGCTACTTTCTATCGAACAAAGTGAATATTAATCTCTATGTGTTTCAGACTGGCGTCTTTGAATCGATTCCTGAAGTATTTACACTTATATTATCACAATAAACCAAGGTAGCCTTCTCAATAGGACAACAAAGCTCTAATAGTAGATTTCGTAACCAACATGATTCATAAATCACATTGGCTACCCCTCTATACTCGTCATCTGCACTTGAACGTGAAAACGTGGATTGACGGTTGGCAGACCATGAGACCAAGTTATTACCTAAAAACATGCACAGCGATCGTAGACCGTCCGTGTCGACAACCACCAATCAAGATCTCAGATAGGAGACTAGTGTAGATGTCGACGAAGGATTCAAATGCAAACCATACACAAGTGTTCCCTGAATGTACCTAAGAATGTGTTTGAGCACATTCATATGTTCAACTCTTGGATCATGCATGAACAAACACACCTGATGTACGACATATGTAATATCAGGCCGCGTGAACGCCGATATCGGGCGGCGCCGATCCTCATAGGAGAGCCACCGCGACTCCAACTTAGGTTTAGTATCAACTGGAGTAGAAGTGGACTTACAGGATGACATCTTTTCCCTCTCAATGATCTCTGCTGCTTACTTCCTTTGTGATAAGAACAATACACATGCATGACGAGTTATAGCAATCCCCAAAAAGTAACTCAATGGGCCCAAGTCCTTCATGACAAACTCAGAACTGAGCATTGTCATAATAGACTTGCGCAAAGCCTCAGAAGAGGCAGTCATGATAATATCATCAACATATAATAAAATGTATGTCATGGAAGAACCCCGACAATATATGAATAATGAATTATCAGACATGCTGTGAGAAAATCTCATAGTTTAAACAAAATCAACAAACCTCTTATATCAAGCCCGTGGATACTGCTTAAGCCCATACAAGGACTTCTTCAATAGACATACATGATTAGGATATCTAGTATCCCTAAACCCCAAAGGCTGATGCATATACACTGTCTACTGAAGATCACCATGTAGGAAATCATTCTTCACATCTAGCTGATGAATGAGCCATGATTTTGAAAGAGTCAAGATGAGTACAGTGCGAATGGTAGCCGACTTGACCACCGGGCTAAATGTCTCACCACAATCCACACCAACCTGCTGAGTCTTACCATCACCTACAAGTCTAACCTTATGTCTTGCAAATGAACCATCCAAATTTTCCTTCTGAACAAAAATTCACATAGACCGAATAATATTAACACCAGATGGACGGGATACCAACTCCCACGTCTTATTATCAATAAGAGCATTATATTCCTCGGTCATGGCAATTTTCCAATTAGGATCATTTAAGGCAGACACATGATTACGGGGTAAGGATGATTTAAGAACATTATAATTCAAATTAAAATGTCTCTTCGGTGTAAAAATACCCCGTTGACTGCGAGTGATTGGACTTTGACTTTGGGCTGGACTGGGCGAATTTTGGGAATTTTCTGAAGTGTTGGAAATTACTGTCGGAAGATCCGCGGCGCTGGGGGCAGGGGTCGCGGTGCTGGAAGAGCTGCAGAGCTCTCTGAAGTTTTGGATCGTTTGTCATCGGGTGGCGCGCAGTCTCCCTGCGGTCATGGAACTGACGTCGTTTTTTCTGAAGAATTTGAAAAATGACGGAGAACATAGGGGGAGACATCCTCATCCAAAAAATCATAAGAACTAGGCACGGAGTTTTCTACTTTAGAAAAGGAAAATTGGGATTCATCAAAGAGATCATGACGACTAATGATGATTCATTTAGAGGACAAATCAAAGCATTTGTAACAACGGTGATTTGACGAAAAATCCAAAAACACACAAGGAATAGAACATGCCTGAAGTTTGTTGATTGTAATGGATGGAAACAGTGGATAACATAAGCATCTGAAGACCCTAAGATGAGAATATGACGGAGTCTTATTGTATAACACCTTGAGAGGGGATAAATATGTCAAACCTTTAGAAGGAAGAATATTTAGTAGATCGGTAGCCATTTGTAGCGCATGATGCCAAAATAATGGAGGAACGGAAGAATGAACCAATAAAGTGCGGACAATATTATTAGTGGTACGGATTTTTCGCTCAGCTTTCCCATTTTATGAAGACGCATGAGGACAAGAAAAATGAAAATTTATCCCATTTTGAACACAAAACTCCCTAAATTCCCCATTGTCATACACTTTGTTATTATCACATTGAATGTTTTTTATTTTCCGTTCGAATTGTGTTCTTATGAAAGCTCTAATTTTATGAAAATGAAAAAAACTTGAGATTTTTTCGCAATTGAAAACGTCCATAAATATTTGAAATAGTCATCTAAGAATAAAACATAATAACGATGACCCATAGAATTGAGAACCGGAGATGTCCATAAATCACTATGAATAATATCAAATGACATTGAAGTATTAGAATTCGAAGCTACAAATGGTAACTTAATAATTTTTTCCAAAGCACAGGATTGACAAAGTGGAGTACTACGCGTACCCTTACAAGAAATAAACTTATGTCTATCTAAAGAAGATAAAATAGACGATCCAGGATGACCTAGACGAGCATGCCACAAGGAAGGAGCAAAAGCTGCAAAAGTGAATGACATAGCTTGACGCGAGATGCTGAGACTTGGTGTGATTGGATAAAGATCTCCCTACTGTCACACCTCATGAGATGACTCCCCGCCTTGAAATCCTTCACAGAAAACTCAAATGGATCAAAATTAATAGTAACTCAATTATCAGTGTTGAATTTACGGACATACACCAAATTTTTAATCAATTTTGGAGCATAAAAGGTATGTTTCAGGACAAGTGGTGGATGAGTGATGCGCGTTAAGATGCACACACTTTAAACACAAGTGCACGTTATCGTATCAAGTAGTATAGTCTTAGATAAGACCGAATATCGTCCTCTAGGATTAGGGTTCAAGTACCAACTATCTATTTTCTAGTATCTATTTGGTGAATTAATAGTTGATTGTTTGGTTTATGACTAAGAATTAGGAAAGATATTTAAATATAAAGAATTACTTCAGATGTGATGAGAATAGGGCTTCTATGTATCCTCACTATCCGCTTATGCTACTTACTAATGCATTACTTATGGTATTCTTCTTTTGGAGAAAGCAGGTTTACGAAATCGTTTTATACTCCCGTTAGGGTTATATAAACACTCAACCCCAGTATCGTTCCTTACCTACCTTTCAGTGATAAGGATAACTTTATAGGAGGATTAAGAACAAAAACCTAGTTGACCGTCACGCACAATGCGCAAAATTAGGGTTGTTAAGCCTCTCATCAACGCTACAAAACTAATTGAGGTATTTTCATCCCCAATTCAAGCCTGTCTACCCAACTTACAAAGATATTCACAATCCCCTTTTCAGAATCTGATTAGAAATCATATAGTGATAACTAGTTGTCAATTAATTACCAAGAATTCAACTCAATTATTGGATAGATCTCTCAATAAGAAAAACAACCATAAGCATGCATTAATTTATAGCATAAGTTTCAAGAAATTCAACATAGAAAACCCTATAAGAGAATTAGTTCCTAGCCATTGACATGACAAGAACTAATTCCAAGTTCATCATACAAAACTGAAATTAAAGTAAAGAAAAGGACAAGAAAGTCCTAAGTTAATGGTATCCAAGCTCCAAGCCCAAATATTGAGGTGTGCACGAAGGGGACCTCAAAAGCGCTAGGTTCTCCTTATATGTTTAAAACGCCTCCTTCTTTTCCTCGCAGTTCGCCCAAAAATCCAAAAGACCTAATTTTTCCGCTACGCCATGCCCTGCAGATAGCCGCGCGCCGAAGTTCTGCGATCCGTCGGTGTTTTGGCGCCGCCCGATATTCGCTGTTCGGTAGCCATGCCAGTATCTTCGTAGCTCTCGGATGTTTAGCGCCGCGCCCCTGATCTCATTGCGCGCGCCAGCCGAAGTCTTCTGCCTTCGAATAGTGGCGCCATGCCTCGCTGTCGCAGGAGGCCATGCGCTACGTCTGATTTTAGCCTCGTTCGCCACTTTCTCTGTTTTCGGCTCTGGCATCTCTTCTTTTTCCCTCTTTTTGCTCCTTTTCCGCCATTTGACCATTTTAACCACTTTGACTCAAAAGAAAGAAAAAATATCCTAATACGACACTTATATGTGCAAAATGGGACAAAAGACTAACTAAAACTGACTCAAAAGGTGTATATAAAATACACCGATCAAATACCCCCAAACTTAACCTTTGCCCGCCCTCGAGCAAAAATAGAAAGAAATAAAATAAAAGACTCAAAGAACGAAAAATAAAAGACTCCCTGTCATTAATCACTTTTGCTGCATAAATGTTAACTAGAAAAACATGAAGGTTAGCAGAATAATATGCAGGAACATATAGCATGGAATTTTCAGCACACTAAACACATGAAGCTAGATATTTCGCAAACTCATATTCATCATGCTTAATGGAAGTCAATATACTAAATCATGCATATAAATTCAAGAATTCCTATGGCATGCTTACTTGCTATTCTCCACTAATTCTGGACATGCATAAAAGAGATCTTCAGGACTTTGAGGGTTGTAATGTAGGCTTAGGTAGGGGTTGGAAAAGATAAGCATTTAGGCTCATTTTTCTGTACCATAAGCTCTTTGACTTTTCACTTTTTCCATGTTTCTTTTGATTCTTTCCTTCACTTCAATTCTATCATTCCCCTCTTTTGTTTTGGGAGAGTGAAGTGCATTATACTAATAGGCACCCCCAAACTTAGGCTTTTGCCTCTTTCTTATTACTTTTCCATTGGGGTGCATCAAACTTGTTCACTCTTTTTGTTTCTTCTTTTTAACACAATGTACTCCACTATTTCATATTTTCACTTATGGCACAATTTTGTGGGAATATGGGGTGTAAAAGAAGAAGTTTCAAATTTAGGCTCAATGGGGCTGACTAGGGATATTTTTAAAGTACGGGATAGAAAAGAATGGTAAGAATTGACTATCAAAGAAATGCCTGAGTCATTTCCCTAACATGCATATCCTAATTATTTCGCCTCAAATAGCAAACACTCATAACACATAAGCATTTATCATTTAACATGCATAACTCAAGCAAGAAACTCCAAATAGACAGATTCTGTGAGTTTTTGGCATATCTAACCTAAGTGTTTAGATAGTTGCTTCAATTCCTTTACATTATTCCACCTTACTTCACTAGGTGTTTCTAGCAACTATAGCATACATGATCTTTGACAGGCAATTATGACTCAAAAAAGAAAAAAAAATTTGGTGACTCAAAATAAACATAGAACAAAATAAAAAGACTTAAATAAAACATAACATGACACACAAATAAAACACCCCCAAACTTAAATCACACATTGTCCCCAATGTGTGCAAGACTCAAAGAAAATAAAAGAAAAGGACACTTACAGACTTTGGCTAAAATGGTGGTGGTGGCGATGGATAATGCTTTGAATTCCGTGAGGGGAGGAGCATTTTTGGTGTTTTGGTTTGGCGATAGGACCTTCGGCTCAGGGTGTCTTCCAGAATTCAAATTTTCCGTTGTAGCGCCGCGGCGCGAAAACTTCTGGGCGTCTTCTGATCATTTGGCGCCGCGCCAAAAATGGCGCCAAGGCGCTATGGCGATTTTTCTGGGTATCCTTGGCTTCTCTTCATTTTTCGCTTTCCACATCCTTGGCTTTTACCTGTCAACACAACATAGACACAAGAGCCCAAGACCGTGAGACTGATCAAGATGAAATAAAATAAAAACAGACATTGAAATATCATAATTAAAAACATTGGGTTGCCTCCCAAGAAGCGATGTCTTTAACGTCTTTTAGCCGGACGCAAGTTCCTTGACCTTAATAACCTTGGGGAGGATTAAGCCCCCAACCTATCCATTTCCTCCACATCTGGCGTTTTCTTTTTCTTCTTTTCTTTTTGGCATTATCAGTAATAGGGAGTTCAGGAACACTTACCTCCTTTAGTGGCATTTCGGCAAACCATGCTTGCTTTCTTGGGCTCATCGCTCGTTGGTTGACTTGTAATGGCTGACATGGGGGTTTGATGGTGCTGATTGCAAAGCACCCACTTATTGTTGGTGGCTCAATGATGTGTTTAAAAACTTTAAACACCATTTCTTCATTCTCCACCCTTAATGTTAGTTCCCCTCTTTCAACATCAATCAAAGCTCTCCTCGTTGCTAGGAATGGCCTCCCCAATATGATCGAGATTTTCGCGTCTTCTTCCATATCGAGGATGAGGAAATCTGCAGGAAAGAAGAATTTCCCTACTTTCACAATTACGTCCTCAATCTTGCCTCTTGGATGCACCACGCCCCGTCGGCTAATCGCAGCTTATCGCGTGGTTTGTTGGCCTCACCCAACTCCAATCTCTTGAATCCGATAGGGCGTTAGATTTATACTTGCCCCTAAATCACATAGCTCTGCAAGTTACCCCGCCCATCGTGCAAGGTAGTGTGAAGCTCCCTGGATCCTTTAGCTTGGGTGGCAACTTCTTTTGCAGGATAGCACTACACTCTTCTGTTAGTGCTACTATTTCATATTCCGCCAGCTTTTTCTTTTTCCCCAAGATTTCTTTCATGAACTTGAAATAGGAAGGCATCTCCTCCAAATCCTCTATAAAAGGTATGTTGATATGCAGCTTCCTGAATACTTCCAAAAATTTGGAAAATTGTTTATCGACCGCCTTCCTCTGTAATCTCTGGGGGAAAGGGATCTTTTCTGTATACTCCTTCTTTGGAGTTTTCTCTATCACTGGGCTAGGCTCAATCACCTTCTCTTTTTCTAACTCTGATTGCTTCTCAACTGCTGGTTGAGGTGATCACGCTCCAATCGCTTCACTTCTCAACCGCATCGCTCGACATCGCTTCTCGATTTACCTCTGTGTTACTTGGCAATGCCCCCTGTGGTCTGATGTTTGCTTGCTTTGCGAGCTGACCCACTTGAGTTTCCAGGTTCCTGAATGAGGATCTAGCTTCATGAATCGGGTGCGCATTGGCGTGCGCCACAATCTGCCACCGCTCGCTTTTCTTTTCAATCGTGCATTGAACTGTTGATGCTGTGGGGCTTGAGTGAAGGGCTGTTGATTCTGGTACTGCTGGTTCTGATACTGGCCCCTATACTGATTCTGCTGCCCCTGATATTGGTTCTGCTGCCCCTGATATTGATTCTGCTGGCCCTGATCTCCTTTCCATGAGAAATTTGGGTGATTCCTCCACCCTGGATTATAAGTGTTTGAGTAGGGGTTGTTCTGTTGCCTCTGGTAATTACCTACTGCTTGACACTCTGCCTGCTCCATTGGTATATTGTTGGGATCCGCTGAAGGACACCTATCAAATGTATGTGGGCCACCACATATCTCACAACTTTTAGGCATCTGTACGGCATTTACTGACACTGTGTGTTGCTGCAACTGTTTCGCTAGAAGAGCCACTTGGGCATTCAAGGCAGCAATAGCATCTATCTCGTGGACTCCCACAGTTCTTCTCCCACTAGTCGCCCTCTCTTCAGTGACATGGTTGTTAGTGGCCATATCTTCTAATAATTCATGAGCGTCATGGGCTGTTTTCCTCATGGCGCTCCACTGCTGCATCTATGATGGTTACGGTTGTATCGCTCACCTTGTAGAAGATGTGGACCAAGTTCCACAACTCAATGCAATGGTGTGGACACTTCCTTTGTAGATCCTTGAACCTTTCCCATGCTTCATATAAGGACTCTCCATCAGCTTGGTAGAAGTTGTTCAACTCCCCTCGCAATTTTGCTGCTTTACATGGGGGAAAGAACTTGGCTAGGAATTTTTGTGCCAGCTCATGCCATGTGAATATCGAATCGGCTGGCAGGGAATTCAACCATACTTTTGCTCTATCCCTGAGTGAGAAGGGAAAGAGCCTCAATCTGACGGCATCATCAGTAACGCCGTTATATCTGAAAGTGGCACATAGCTCCAAGAAATTAGCTATGTGCATATGTGGATCCTCCGATGGCGATCCTCGAATTGCATCGTACTCGCTGTGAATCATGCTGGTTTTATCTCGAAGTTGTTGGCTCCTACTGTAGGGAGCCTAATGCAAGTCTGTGCTCCATTTACTCTTGGCAACACATAATCTCCCAAACTTCTTTCTGGCTGGATTCGGACTCTATCCTCCACATCTATTGGCACTTGATGAGGATCTTCTGGGTTAGGTTGATTTTCACCTAACCCTTCTCTCATCCTGTTATTGTTTAGATTACCGTCCATCTCTATCAAAGTTGCAACCTGTTGATTCTTTACGCTCGCTTGCGGAGTTTTCTCGATCTCTGGATTGAAGGGAACAAGAGTGTCTGCTCCTCTTCTCCTTCGCATAAACTGATTTCCTGAAATAGATCAAAAACAGAAAACAAATCACGGCAACCTGATTTTCCGAAGAAAAAAAAAATAGCGAAAAACGTAAAAAATAAAAATTAAAAATTAAAGACCAAATTAGAAATTAAAAATAGATAATTTTGATATTGAACTAATGCCTAATCACCGGCAACGGCTCCAAAAACTTGATGCGCGTTAAGATGCACACACTTTAAACGCAAGTGCACGTTATCGTATCAAGTAATATAGTCTTAGATAAGACCGAATATCGTCCTCTAGGATTAGGGTTCAAGTACCAACTATCTATTTTCTAGTATCTATTTGGTGAATTAATAGTTGATTGTTTGGTTTATGACTAAGAATTAGGAAAGATATTTAAATATAAAGAATTACTTCAGATGTGATGAGAATAGGGCTTCTATGTATCCTCACTATCCGCTTATGCTACTTACTAATGCATTACTTATGGTATTCTTCTTTTGGAGAAAGCAGGTTTACGAAATCGTTTTATACTCCCGTTAGGGTTATATAAACACTCAACCCCATGATCGTTCATTACCTACCTTCTGATAAGGGTAACTTTATAGGAGGATTAAGAACAAAAACCTAGTTGACCGTCACGCACAATGCGCAAAATTAGGGTTGTTAAGCCTCTCATCAACGCTACAAAACTAATTGAGGTATTTTCATCCCCAATTCAAGCCTGTCTACCCAACTTACAGCATATTCACAATCCCCCCTTTTCAGAATCTGATTAGAAATCATATAGTGATAACTAGTTGTCAATTAATTACCAAGAATTCAACTCAATTATTGGATAGATCTCTCAATAAGAAAAACAACCATAAGCATGCATTAATTTATAGCATAAGTTTCAAGAAATTCAACAAAGAAAGCCCTATAAGAGAATTAGTTCCTAGCCATTGACATGACAAGAACTAATTCCAAGTTCATCATACAAAAACTGAAATTAAAGTAAAGAAAAGGAAAAGAAAGTACTAAGTTAATGGTATCCAATCTCCAAGCCAAAATCTTGAGTTGTGCAAGAAGGGGAACCCTCAAAAGCGCCTAGGTTCTCCTTATATAGGTTTAAAAACGCCTCCTTCTTTTCTCGCAGCTGGCCCAAAAATCCGTCAAAAACCTAATTTTTCGCGTCGGCCATGCCCTACGAGATAGGCCGCGCCGGAAGTTCTGCGATCCGTCGGGTGTTTTGGCGCCGCGCCCGATATTCGCTGTTCGGAAGCCAAGCGCCAGATCTTCTGTAGCTCTCGGATGTTTAGCGCCGCGCCTGACCTATCTGCTCGAGGCGGCGCGCTACCGAAGTCTTCGCCTCGAATAGTGGGCGCCGCGCCTCGCTGTGCAGGAGGCCGCGCTACCGGTCCGATTTTAGCCTCGTTCGCCACTTTCTCTGTTTTCGGCTCTGGCATCTCTTCTTTTGCCCTCTTTTTGCTCCTTTTCCGCCATTTGACCATTTTAACCACTTTGACTCAAAAGAAAGAAAAACTATCCTAATACGACACTTATATGTGCAAAATGGGACAAAAGACTAACTAAAACTGACTCAAAAGGTGTATACAAAATACACCGATCAATGAGGAGGGGATAAAGTTTTATGACAATAACCCTTAATTGGAATAGAATTGACATTACCAACAGTTATACCATGATTAGTGCTCAAATTGGAATAAGACGAGAGAGTACCTTGGTCGGATGTCATGTGGGTAGTGGCGTCAGTGTCCATGTACCAATTAGGGTCCGGTTGAGTCAAGCCAAGCGTGTGCATCGCTGCTTCAATGTCGGTCTGAGTGGGTCCCACTGCGTGGTGGGCCTGATGGGGGCTAGGCCCAAGTATATCGGATCGGCCGGTGTCGCCATACGGGTCCAAACCCGAGTCTCGACCTGGAAGACGCTGGGCCGCGACGCTTGATCGCCGATATCGAGGCGCCGCGGCGGTCAGAAACCGAACTCGCGGCGCTGTGGGCTCTAAAACTGCTGCTGCTGCTGACGGTTGCCCCGTTGTTGCCTCCACGATTCTTTCCATTATTCTTCCGATTTTGGCCCTTTTCACTACCCCCGTTGTTGTGATTTTGGGTCACGTTGGCTGGATTGGAAGGAGAAAAATTGGAAGCAGTCATCATGACGACAGGGATGGCCCCAATCACCACTTTCTTAGCCAATCCGTCTTCTTCCAAAGTAAGCATAGAACGGGCTTGATAAAATCCCGGCAGGGGGTTACTCTGACGAATAACCGAAGCAACACCGCTATAGGCCTCTGACAGGTCTGCAACCATCTGAAGGACTAGACGACTATTAGAAATTGAAGAACCCACGTTGCTGAGTTGGTATGTCACTTGAGGCATTTTCAATAAGAAGAAACGTTTTAAAAACTCACCATAGCCATTTGTGAGAATTTCTGCTCAAGGATAACAATTCGAGAATGGCTGTTATCTTGGAAGATGTCTCGCAATAGATCCAACGTCGTCATAGCTGTGGAGTTGGGTTCCATAATCATCTATAAAAGATTCAAGGAGATAGTGACATAAATCCACTGAAGAACCTTGACATCAAACATGACCCATAATTCTGGATCTGCTTCTTTAGTGGGCACAACAGTCGTAGAAGTAGATGCCCTATCACCCTCCTTTGGGGGAGTTGGAGGAATAATGTGGTGGAGGACTTTATGTGCCAAAGCATGAATCTTAAATAATTCCGCCCACGTCCCATATTGAACGTTTTCTAGGTCAAGAACGATAGGGATGACGCTCTTGATGTTAGAAACTGTGAGGGCAGGGTGGAAATTGTTCTTATCACGGGAATAGAACAACAAGATTCGGAGAAGAGAATTTAGAGATATAATTTTTTGGAGGGAAAAGCCGCGGCTTCGGAAGAAATCCGAGAAGAGGGCTGCGACGCTAGGGCTAGAAAATCGAGAAAAGAAGAAAAAATTTTGAGGAGCGAAAACAGGGTAAAGAGAACCTAGACTCTTGATACCATGAAAGAAATAATCCCTTGATTATTCTTATTAATGAAAGACATATATATACAAGTTACAAGGAAGATCCTCTTCTTATTCTACCTAGAAATCCCTATTCTATTTGAAGACTAACTTTACAATTATGGTAAATATTACATTACTAATTAAGGTACAAATCTAAGTCTAATATTCACTAAATATACAAGGGAAAGTGCCCCACGGTGGCCCCACTGCTGTGCATACCGTGGACACGGGCTGAAGCTGAAGCCCATATACTTTAACAGGGACAATTGACTGTGTGAGGCGAATGACAATGTAGGACAAGTGACTCAATTATGATGGAAATACTCATATTCAATATGAGATATATAATAATCCTCCACTTATTTACATGCATAATGAAAATAATAATAATAATAATAATAATAATAATAATATATATATATATATATATATATATATATATAACGTGCATTACACAACGAATAGTCATGAAGTGGACTAGGCCTTTAACTTATGGTTGAATATGACACACTAAGGAATCATATTTTCGTTGCGTATGATTTCTTGCTTCTTTTTTAATCTTGGCAGTATCATTGAATACGTGGTCTTATGTTGAATCCAGGATTCACAAGTACTCTAGGATTTTACTGAATGATCCCTAAGAAGTGGTCTCTCACTTTTATACTTGTATAGCTAAATTTATTGAGAATGTACACAATGCAATCCACATAGCTATAAGTCTATACTTGGTGATGTTTTGTTACATTTTGCTTTGGAGCTAAGATATCAAAGAATTTTTGGCCTTTGAATGATAATTTTTTTCTCATACCATAACGCAAAAATAGATTGCTCATTTTGTCAACCAAGTTTTAGGATGATGCAGAATATTATGTACTATTTGCAGTATGTTCATGTAAAAAGACTGACATAAGTGACAATTTCATTATACTATTTGCAGTATGTTCATGTTAATTTTAGCAATGGTCATTCAACTACTATTTCATTATATCAAAGTAAATGTATTACTCCCTCTGTTTCAAAAATATTGGCTTAGTTTTATTTAACACGAAATTTAAAAAATAAAGAAATACTTTTGAAATATATGATTCAAAACAAGTCTTACATATTTGTTTGGTTGTAAATCATCTCATAAGATTAAATTGTTTGTAAATATAAAAATATGTAAATATTTTTGAAACAAACTAATAAGAAAAGTAGGCAAATCTTTTTGGGACAGACAAATATAAAAGTTATCTAACTTTTCCAAGTATTGAAGAAAGTCACTAAAAAAATTCCATAATAAAAAAGATTATTCAATTTTGTCAAAGTATCATAATAAGTCACTAGAAAATTCTTTTTATAACCAAAAACAAATTATCTCTTTGTCTAACTATATCTGATATCTTGGTGATTTTTTGTGATATAGTTACAATTTTTTTTTATTATAATAACAACAATAACATACTCAGTGAAATTCCACCACGTAAGGTTTGAGAAATATATACATATTTATCACTTAAAAGTGGTTAAAAATATGAATTCTCGCTTTAATTTGAATCGGAAAAGGAAGTATTAGGATAAATAAGTAATTAGTATTATAACTTTATGAAATAGTTTTATAACTTTATGAAATAGTTTTATAACTTTATGAAATAGTTTTATAACTTTATGAAATAGTTTTATAACTTTAAGTTATTTTGCAGTGAAATGAAAAGATTAGGGGAAATCATAAAAAATAAAATAAAGGAATTAATAGGCAAACAGTGAAAACATAGGAATTAATATCCTAGTCGGTCAAGGAGACGATTTCTACACCTTCGAGGACTGTGATGCAGTGATGCTCCAAGTCCTAAATTGCCATATGGAACAATACAAGAGAATATGCTTCAACTTAACTCAAATCAACTGTCAATGTCCTCCACATGGGCGGCTGAACGAAATTTGTGGTCTAAAGTCAAACTTGAATAAAAGATCGTAAATATATATTTTTTATTTTATTGCATGTGTCTTAGTTTGAGTTGACATTAATTTAAGAAAGTAAAAAAAAATTAACCTGGCTAAAAATGTGTATAGCATACTAAAAATCTTATTTAAATCTTGTAGTCTTAAGTAGGGCTGCACAAAAATCGGTCCGGACCGAAAAATCGGACCGGACCGAGAAATTCGGTCCGGTCTTCGGTCTATGTGATTTGAAATTTCGGTTTTCGGTCCGGACCGATTTATTTATTTATTTTTAATTTTTATAATATATATAATATATATAAGTCCTAATATATATTGAATTATATAATTCCTAATATATATTATTTATAATTTTCTAAATTCCTAATATATATAATTCATAATTTTCTAATATATAATATTATATAATTTGAATTCGGGTTAGGGGCGGTTTTTTTAAAATTGAATTTTCAATCTGAAATTGACATTCTCGGACGCGGTGCCACGAAATTTTACGTTGAAATCTATTGTACATCGCGAGATATTTAGATTTGAAAATGGGAAAAAGCGTAACGATTTGGGAAAAGAGAAATTGAGGCAAGACAGGCGTTTTTGGAGAAATCGGCGGAATCAAACCGTGACGATTTAGCCACCGTGCTCGAAAAATACGCGAAATCAATTTTTTTAATGTAAAGCGGACGTCCGAGCGCAGTTATGCGATATAAAGTTTGATCAATTTACAACCTATATTAGATATGTCAATACGTCCGAGTGGCGGGTAGTGAGTGGAGTGGATGAAGTGGTGAAATTTGGCGGGTGGTAGGTGGGTGAATGAAGTGGGGATCAAATTCGGTCCATTCGGTCCGAAAACGCGGACCGGACCGAGAAATTCGGTCCGGATAATCCTACTGTTCGGTCCTCGGTCCGGTCCGGTTCGATCCGGTCCGGTCCTAACCCTTTGTGCACCCCCTAGTCTTAAGCATGTCATATCATTGTTATATGAGAGTGTGTTATTAAGGCTTAAACAGAAAATATGATTAGAAACTTATTAAATATGAAATAAGCATTTGAATTAAATACACTAAAAAGAAAAATGAGACGCATAAATTCAAGTCGAAGAAGTATTTGATATGATTCATATATATATATATATATATATTATTTGTGAATCTGACAAAAAACATAAGAAATAATAAAAACGAACGTGCAAATTATTTACTGTTCGTTTGGACAATATTTGTTTGAAGTTAAAAGATGAATAATTGAAATAGAAAAAGATTATTTGAATGTTGAAACTATGTTTGAAAAAAGTTAAATTTTATGAGTTAAAATTATTATTTCACCCTAAAATTAACTATACATTGTATATATCACATAATAATATTTAGTAATAGTAGAACTTTTGGGGCCTTAAAATGTTTGGGGCCTAAAGCAAGCACTTGCATAATGACGTTGTTCTAATGTTTGTTATATTTTTTTATCATAACCGTAAGATGATGATATTAATCTCTCTTGGGAGTCTTTCATTAATATCAAAGTATATATAGAGTACAATATTCATCCATTATACAATAGGAATCATAAGCCTATACAAAAGAGAAATCCTAGTCTTACCATAATTATATTTACACAATATATGAAAATATTCTAATTATGGGTAGGGAATATATTGTTTCCTATATTTACACGTTTACACACCCCCTCAGTCGGAGCGGGAGGAGGCGAGCGAGGCCGGATCGAAGTCAAAAGCAGTATGCGAGAAGTCCTTTGGTAAATATGTGCGTATCGATAGGATGATGAAACATGTAACACTCGGACGTGGCCTGAAGCAACTTTCTCAAACAAAGTGTAGGTCTATCTCAATGTGCTTGGTTCACGATCTTTGAACGGATTATGAGACAAATAGATGACGAAATGTTATCAAAGTACCTGATAGATGCACGGCCGAGGACGAAGTTCTAACGGTAAGTTTACGAGCAACAAATCTCGGCTACTACATTTGCAACGCCTCTGTACTCGGCCTGACCTTTGGATCTAGATAGGGTAGCTTTGTCGCTTGGAACTAAGAAATCAGATTATCCCCTGAAAACACAAAGCGGGAGGTGGGCGTCGCGTGTCGGACCACGCGATCTGCATCCAGTATATGAGCAACCCGTTTGGCGCAGAGGGTATAGGTGCAAACCATGATCAAAGTACCGCAATGTATCGAATGATACGCTTAAAGCGATAAATGAGACTCTGCAGGCGTGCGTGAATAAGCACACTGTTGAACAACATAAGCTATGTCGACAGTAAATGTGAGATCTTGAAGTGCACTGCAAGACTCTATCTGAGTAGGATCGGGGTGGAGCACCGTCCATATCAGAGCTTAGATTTTGAATCATTGGAGTAGGCATAACTTTGCAATTCGTCATCTTAGCCACAGCACTATCTCTCTGCATACTTACGCTAACACAAGAACATGTGATTGGCGGACACAGTCATTGATATCCCCAAAATAACTCGGCTTTCCCAAATCGGTCATTCTGAATTCGGACTTAAGCAAGACAATAATCTCATTTTCAATCTATACGAGGCGGTCGAACAATATCATCCACGTCTGATAATAAGTAAGCGTATGAAAAATGAAGAGTGATGTATCACTCTTGCTGCATACAAACCCAATCTGCAGATATACCGCAAGCGATCATACCACGCCGCGAGAGTGCATTTGAGCCATATAGTGACTTACGGAGACGACACTCATAGTGAGGGACTGCTGGATGGGTGAACCCAGACGGCTGATGCATGTACTGCTTTGTTTCTCGGTCCTCGTGTAAAAATGCATTCTTCATCAAGTTGATGGATCGGCGGTGTTTGCCCGTGTGATGCTCAAAGCGTGAATAGTAGCGGTTTGACAAGCGGTGAAAGGTCTCTCCACAATCAATGCCTCACTGGCGATTTGTGTCATTAGCCACAAGACGGGCCTTATACCTCTCAAGATCCCCATTGTCTCTGAACTTGTGAAGAAAAAGCCACATACATCGAATTACATTCACCCCCTCAGGTCTAGGTACTAGATCTCACGTGTGCTGTTTAGTTAAAGCATTGAATTCCTCATGCATAGCCACATTCCAATTAGGGTCTTGTTTGACTAATTTTTGGTTCTTTGGAAGTGGATAGATGGTTTGGGCATACAAGTTGAAATGTACTTTGGATTTGAAGATTTCATGCTTTGAACGAGTTTCCATTGGATAAGTAGGGACAGTGGGTGGCGGAGTGGTGTCTGAGACGGTGGGTAAAGTCGGATAAGGAGAAGGTGGGGGTGAAGCCGTCGGAGGAGCCGCGGCTCCTGGATCGAGCGCCGCGGCGCTAGAAGGTTAATGACCTACGAAGTTTGGCCGCCGCCATTGTCGACGGTATTCCTGAAGATTGCTCACTGGAAATCGGCGCGCGGCCTCATGGGCGCGGCTCGGCGGCGAAGCAGGACGTGAGCTATTCGAGGATGAGGGGAGAGATGGCAGGCTCGTCAAGAAATGAGTAGTCCGGTTTTTAGAATTTAGAAGATTCGAAAACGAAAATGTGGTCTCGTCGAATGCGACGTGACGAGATATGTGGATTTGACGAGTCGACAAGTAATAGCATAGATAGCCCCTATGGTTTGGCGGGAATCCTTGGAAGACACAGGGAGTAGACCTAGGAGCAAGCTTGTGAGGGGCGGTAGAAATGAGGTTGGGATAGCACAGACAACCGAAAATCCGTAGATGATCATATGAGGGGACTCTTTGGTAGAGGATTTCAGTAGGGGTCATATTGTGAAGAGTGCTAGTAGGAAGAATATTTAGAATGTATTCTGACATTTTAGCAGCATATACCCAGAAGGAAGGAGGGAGACATGAATCAATAGGGTGTGAATCATATTGTTAATGGTACGTATGATTCTTTCAGCTTTACCGTTTTGTGGTGAGGTGTGAAGGCAGGAGAAGCAAAAAACCATGTCATTATTTGTACAAAATCGGTGAAACATAGAGTTATTGAATTCACGACCATTATCGCACTGAAATGATTTTATGCTTTTTCCAAATTATGTGTGGATAAACTTGCGAAACTCAAGAAATTTGGCAAACACTTCCGATTTAAATTTAAGAGGATATAACCAAACATAGTGTGAAAAATCATCAAGCAACACAAGATAGTATTTATGACCGAAAGAACTAGAGATATGAGATGTCCATAAATCGACATGTATAATATCAAAAGGAGCAAGTGTAATACTAGTAGATGAATTAAACGGAAGACGGATATGTTTGCCTAAAGAGCAAGAAACACAATTTTGGGCAAGTTTCCCATTACAAGCAATGAAATTGTTGCCTTTAAGAAAATTAAAAACTGGGACTCCTTGATGACTAAGCCTATTATTCCAAGTTGAAGAAGAAACAGCCTCTAGAGTGACGGGAGAGCAAGATCTGGCAGCGGAGGTGGAAGTGAATGGATAGAGATCCCCCGTGCTATTGCATCTCGTAAGAGGTGTCCCCGTATGAAAATCCTTCACAGTAAAACCAAAAGGGTCAAAATTCACGGAGACAGAATTATTACGAGTAAATTGGCGGACAGATATGAGGTTCTTAATCATGTGTGGGGCATATATGGTGTTTTTGAGGGAGAATGGTGGATGAAGAGGTTGTGTGTATGAGGTATCATACCCTTTAACTGCAATGAGTTGTCCACTACCAACAGTAACATATTGAGGAGGCTTTAAACTAAATAATTTAGGGATAGTACCTGCAGATTGGGTGACGTGAGATGTGGCGCCTGAGTCCATGTACTAAGTATTGTCAGGCTGTTGCATGGAGAAGGTGCTGAATGCCTGTCCCAACTCAGTGGGTGTCATGCCGGATGAGGACTGCAAAATCTGACCTTGCATGAAGTGGACCTGCGGTGGGCGGGCCCAACAAACGAGGTAAGAATCACGGTGTAGAAATTTCTTTGATGCGGAATGGACTCGGTGCCGCGACTCTATACTGGGGCGCCGCGGCTATGTACTGGGGCGCCGTGGCGCTGTGTGCGAATTGCGGAGGAGTCGCGGTCCAGTTGTTCTGCGATCCCTGTTGCTGCTGCTGGTTTTGTTGCCCGCGACCCTTGACACAACCACGACCTCCCCTGCCACGGCCCCTGCCACCCTTTCCACCGTGTCCCTGCTGCGTTTGAGAGTTTTCTGGCGGCGTTGGATCTTGAGGGTGCGTTTCGACCGCTAATGCCTTCTGACTGTGCTCATCCTGCTTAGCACGTCGAGTCTCTTCGAGCAACAACTGCGAGCGAGCTTTGTTAAAGATGGGTAATGGATCTGCCTATTGAATCATGGTGGCCAAAGTATCATATTCACCTTTAGGAAGGCCAACAATCAATTGTAACACCAGGTGTCGATGCGAGCTCGTCGGCGGCAAAGTTGATCGTCGGTATCTTTAGCTGTTTGCGATGCTCGATTACATTAGAAAAGTTTTCAAGACGTGTATTGTTAAATTGCTCCTCTAAATACACAGCACGAGTGTGCTTATTGTCCTGAAAAATTTCCTCCAAACGATTCCATAACTTTCGAGAACGTGGCGCGATTTCATGATAGTAAGAAGAAGGTCTGAGAAATACTACCATAAATCCTTTGTTTGGCGCCGTCTGACGGCGCCAAGTAGACTCGTCAACCTCGGAGGTCGCGGAATGGTGTCATCGATGTGATCGAAGCGTTCTGAGAGACATGCGTGATTACGAAGCAGTTGACCGAGAGAATCTTGTTGTTTTCTTGATCAAGAATAATGAGAATAAAGTTCTTGATGTTTAACATAACAGGATACACGGTATATTATTGTTTATTGAAAATTTTAAGAAATCCATGTATTTTATTTATTGAATACTAGTTGGTTATTTATTGAAAGAACTACAAATTTTGTATTTTTATTTAAATACGTGTATCCTGTTATGTTAAACATTACTAATAATAGGTTTGAACTATAAATATTAATTATATATGTTATTATAATTTATATTTATTAAAAATAATCTACTTAGATTCAGGTAATCAAAGAATGTATACATTTTGATTTCATCTCCAGAGAAATCACTAAAACAAAGCATGCTTCATTTCCAGTGCCTTAATTTCTTATTCGAAGTTGCCTGGATATGAGGCAGTTAATTTCTACAGAAAGGACCAATTATTTCTGGTTTAAGTGTCCATCATTTTTATTTTCATTCTATCCAAATTGCTTTCAATGACTAACAAGTAGTTAGTCTTCTATCTCTCATAGTATATTTTTTGGAATATTCACGTCAAGGCGGCTCAATAAGACTGATAGCCTAAAGCTAATTTTAATGAGATTCTTTTTTTTTAAAAAAAATAAAAATGTAATCTATAAATTTTATCTCATCATCACATAATCTGAGGTCTTGAGTTCAAGTTCCGGAATAGAAACAAATCTTGGCCTTTGTCGGACCTTACATGATAGACTTTAAATTAATCAAAACTCTAATACAAATAATGAACATCAGGTGAGAAATAAAAGAAATGTGAGGCTCCTAAGACTTTGATTAAGAAAATGGTTATACATGGGTGGAATGTCTATCATTCACCAGAATTTACATGCTATAATGTTCATATATTATCATAAACAAGTCATTTATAGGGTGTGAATTAAAAAGAACAAAGGTATGTAGAAGAATAGAAGGTGTTTTTTTTGTCTATCATTTGTATTTTGAATCTACTATCCTAATTAATAAAGATTAATTCGCGTGTATGACACATTAAAGATGAAAACGCTAGCTAGAATTACTATGATAATAATTAAGAAATTAAACAAAGAAATATTAGTTAGATCCATCACACCTATTATAAGGCTGAAAATTTTGGACCAGCAAATTTGAAGTCTGAAATTACTTATATCCTAAATTTGTCCTTGTTTAGCCTTATCTTGATAATATGATTTTGAAAAACATTAACGTCCTAAATTAAAGTATGAACTATTATTTAAAGCATATATCATTAATGTAGAGATCTAGACTGTCATGAGAGCAGTCAGAGACCGGTGGTGGAAGAGGGAGTGGGACGAACCAGTCGACTTAGTGGTTGAAGACGACGACGATGGTGAAGTCGGTGAAGAAGAGAGAGTAGGTTCTAGAATGAAAGGAAAAATGTTTTATTGAAAGTCAATAATGAATTACAACTCAGTCTTGTATACTTAAGTTTGCTAATGTAACAAAACGTGGCCTGCTATACACAAAGGCCCACTATATACAAGGGCCCAGTATTCCTATGCCCAGTATACCAAATATACTTGTACAACTTAACCAATATACTATAATCTTTATACCTTAGTCTTTACACCCCCCCTCAAGCTAGGTTGTATAAAAATGTTCTTCAAGCCTAGCTTGGAAAGCAAAGAAGTATGCTGTTGTCGATTTAACGCCTTTGTTAGTATATCAGCCGGTTGTTCCTTTGTTGATATAAAACGAGCATTGATCAATCCACTTTGAATCTTTTCTCTAATAAAATGACAATCTATCTCTATGTGTTTTGTTCTCTCGTGGAAAACTGGATTTCCAGCTATTTGTATGGCAGACTTGTTGTCTGTGAATACTCCCACTGGCCTAGATATATCAACACCCAACTCGTGAAAGCGACCGCATTAGCGGACAACCGGCATTGCGAAGCCATAGCTCGTATTACCTGCGAACTCCGTGATATTGTGTCTTGCTTTTTCGATCTCCGTAGAGGCGGTGATGATCCATACATTGCTAGGTAACCAGTGACTGATTTCCTAGTGTTGACGCAGCTTCCCCAATCTGCATCACAAAACATTTTTAGCTGAGGAATACAAGTAGCAGAACTGGACATAAAAATATCCATCCCTGGTGTTTGTTTAACATATCTGACTAATCGAAGCCCGGCTTCCGTGAGAATTCTTTGGTGCTTGCATGAATTGGTGAGGAGTTTCTTGCAAGCGATATGCGGTCTTGTGGTAGTCAGTATATGACCTCCCAATCGGTCTTACAGGCGTATGCGAGATCAACGAACTTATCGATCTTATGAGATGACTCGAACTAGCGATAATCTTGCCCAACTCGGTGTAGTAAGTTTCGATTTGTCTCCATGGAAAGCCACCGGTTTGGCTCGCCAATCCCGTATGCGATATAAGTTCAAGGCATACTTTGATGCGTTAGGATGCCTGTGAATTCTGGCAAACTCAATCCCGAAAGTACTTGACTCCCAAGTCTTTTATCTTGAAGGCTAAGCTGCGATTAACTTCGCTGTGGGTGTATGAGAATGCATCATTCGATTAGTAAGAGGTCATCCACGTATACCAACACCGCGCAATCTTTTCTTCTTCTTTCCTTGTGAAGAGTGAGTAGTCCCTGTGGCTTTGTGTGAATCCTGATGACAATAAAGCTGTAGTTAACTTTATATTCCATTGCACAGAAGCTGCTTGACCCGTATAAGGATTTCTTTAACTTGCATCATGTGTACTCACGTGTGTAGTATTGAATCCCTCTGGGCTGCCGTGAATACTTCAAATAAATCCGCGAAGGAATGCATTGTACATCCATCGGTGTATCTTCGATTGCTTTCTGCTGCTATAGACACCTGATTCATTTGTGGTCATCTTGACTACAGGAGAAAATGTCTCCTGGTACTCTATTCCTTCCTTCTGGTTGTATCCCTTGGCTACAAGTCCGGCCTTAAACCTTTCCACCTCACGATGCCTTGTACTTTATCTTGTAGACCACCTACTGACTATTGCTTTCTTCCGCGAGCGACTTGACCAGTTCCCATGTTCCATTTTTTTCTAGTGCTTGAATTTCAGATTCCATAGCTGCAACCCATCTTGGATCTTTTGCAGTTGTTGAGTACCCTGTTGGCTCAGTGTCTACAGATGCCTGTGCAACAAAGTGTTGATATGCAGCAGACAGACCTGCATAAGTGATATTATCAGAAATTGAATATAAGCAATTATGGGAGCCTTGTGTAGTGATATAGTCCTTGTGCCATATATGAGGTCTGCCATGTCTCCCTGATCTTCTTGTTGTCTGCAATTCCCCCTGATTGTCCTCATGGTGTTCTGTCTCATCTGCACTGTTATTTTCTCTGTTTGCACCACCTCTGTTGATGTTTAAATCTGCAGTAGGACCTGTACATGATGACTCTTGTCCTGCAAAATTAGTCTCATTGATAGGATTCCCATTAGCAATGATGTGAGATTACTATTATTAGCTCCTCATGAAATTGTCCATGGTCTTTATGTTGGTGACTCTTGCTCTGCCCGTTTTAAAGGGAAAAGTATCTTCCCTGAATATCACATCTCTACTAACAAAAACAGTCCTGTTTTCTAAGTCATAGAGCTTATACCCCTTTTGTGTAGGTGTATACCCAAGTAGGGCACATCTAACTGCTCTTGGACTAAACTTATCATGTGTGGAGTATGGTGGCAAACATAAACAACTATAACTCTCGAATGACTAAGTTGTGGTGTTTTGTTGTACAATTTATGGAAAGGAGACTCATTATTTAGAAGCTGTTGAAGGAATTCTATTTATGATGTATCTTTGCAACTTACACATTCCCAGAATGCATGCGGCAACCAACCTGAATCTTAATTGCTCTTGCTATCTCGAAGATGCCTATGTTTTCTTTCAACTACCCGTTTGTTGTGGTGTGTATGGCAAGAGCTCTCATGTATAATTCTAGTGTTTGGAAAAGGGCCTTACAGTTTTGGTTAAAAATTGATACCGTTATGCGATCTAATTTTACGGACTTTAAATTCAAATTGAGCAGTTATTTCAAGATGAAAATTTTGAATAGTAGATACATCAGTTTGTCTCATAAAAACACCCGTGTCCATCTAGAGTAGTCATCAACAATGGTCAAAAATATCTCATCCCATTGAATGTATCGATTCTATAAGGTCCCAGGACATCTAAGTGCGATGGTGAAAAAGTTTTATTGATCTCTTGGTACTAGTAGGAAATGGGGATCTAATTTGTCTAGCTAGTGGCGGATATCACACTTATTTAAAGCAGTATCATAGTCTTTGAACAAGGAAATCTTCGCCAATCTTGTCGTGGGAACATGACACGGTCTCAGTGCCATGTCATTATATCTATATGTTGGGTAGCACTCATACAACTTCAACTCCTTCTCACGGTTTTAAGCGTCCAAACACACGGTGTAGAGCTCATCTTTCTCACTACCAATCCCTGCTTCCGGATGTTAGATCTGAAAAACCTGACATGAGGAAAGAAAGAGACACTTCTGATTCAACTCTTTAGTCACTTTCGACATCGGCATTAAGTTAAACTTAAAAGATGGTACACACAGACATTTTTAAGAAAATCACCTTTTCGAGTTGATAATCACCAACATGGGAGATTACATTTGAATCTCGCTGGTAATTAATACTTCCGATTCATACATTATGAGTTATTGTGTAAGTATTTAGATTCACTTATCATGTGATTAGTCGCACTTTGAATCTACTATCCATTTCGATGGATTACGTTGTATCGGTATTATGCATACCGCCATATTAGCAATATAAGTTACGCTCCGTCGCTTCTCTTCCGGCGTGTGAAGAATCATTTGTCTTTGACTTGGAGTGAACTGATCATACATCGAGTTCCGCTTTGTGAGGTGATTACATTTGTTGTGTCTGTTGTCGTGTGTCTTGATTTGGCACATTCTTGCATAGGCCTTCTTTGCTAGACTTAAAATCATCTGGGTAACAATCAATTGATAGCAACCTTACAAGTGTCTGTCTTGTGGCGGTGGTTACACTTCATCAACTTGAAACAATTCACGGTGAAATGCCCTTTAAATGCTACGGTGGTCGCACTTAGCATTAGGATTATATGGTTTTCTTTGTGTGTAATTTCCTCCATGTCCTCCTCCCTTGTTGTTTCCACTCCTGGATGTGAATAATCTTTGAAGGTTGATGTGATCGATCATTGATCTGCGGTTCTGAAAGAGCTCTTTGACTCTCATCCCGATTAACTAAGGCATATGCCGATTCAGTTGGGACTTGTGGCATCATTAGAATTTGGCTCCTTGTGTTGTGATAACTTTCGTTCAGTCCATTAGGAGCTGACAACCTTTGATATTGGTTATTGATAAACTCCTTGGCCTTGGGACAGCATGACGGTGTAGGTATAATCGAGTCGTACTCATCCCAAAGGTCCTTCAGCCTTGAGTAATATCCTGATATCGACATAGTTCTTTGTCGCAGAGTAAAAATCTCTTTGTGGATCTGAAAGGCTCTAGAACTATTCACCTTGTCGAATCTCTCCTATAACTCTTCCCGAATCTTTGTGGGAATCGGCGTTGAATAAGCATCCTGTCGTGAACTTTTTGACATTCCCATCATCAACCACGACACTACGATGGCATTGCATCTATCTCAGACTCGTGCCACCTCTTCATTATAATGTTCTCTCCTAACCGTTCCATCAATAAACTCTATCTTGTTTTTACCCAGTAGAGCGACTTACGTACTACTCGCGGACATAGTTGTCCATTCCATTCAAGACAACTCGATGGATGAGGAACGAGGGCATCAGATGGGAATAGGAATAGATGATGGTTATGGTCTATGTTATTCCCTGTATTTGATGTATCTCGACTTACACTCCCCATCTCGACAATTTACGATATCGCCATGTTCTCCCAAGCGAGTTCGGTTTACCTGGCGATGATTAACGACAAAGGAAGAGCAATACTAATGATAATTTCTAGAATCGACCAAGCAGTTGATTTAATTTCTACCTTCTTTTCTTTCTTTATTTTCAGTTAAATCAGTAGTAGTCAGAAATTGTATCCATCCATTAATACTCCTCTTGCATGTACCCGATCTACCTGGATCTGCAATTTTCTTGTGTTGATCCTTCGTTCGAATCTTCCTTTACGAACATCCTAGGATCTGCATAGCTTTGATACCATGTAGAGATCTAGACTGTCATGAGAAGCGATCGAGGCAGGTGGTGGAAGAGAGTGGGGCGAACGATCGACCTAGTGGTTGAAGACGACGACGATGGTGAAGTCGGTGAAGAAGAGAGAGTAGGTTCTAGAATGAAAGGAAAAATGTTTTATTGAAAGTCAATAATGAATTACAACTCAATCTTGTATACTTAAGTTTGCTAATGTAACAAAACGTGGCCTGCTATACACAAAGGCCAGCTATATCTGAGGTCGATATTCCTATGCGATTATACCAAATATACTTGTACAACTTAACAATATACTATAATCTTTATACCTATGTCTTTACAACTAATTCTCTGAATCATACGACATGCAATGTTCTAATCTCCTTTGAATTTTCTTCAGCATGCCAAACGAAATTTCACAATGTTTAAATTTAATAATTTTGGGTCAAATTTAACAATCAGTGTTTGGTAAGTATCTGATCGAGACGAAAAGTGACTCTTTTGATAAACTTAAAAGAATAAAAATGCTCACTTTTAACAAACTTAAAAGATTAAAATTGTCTAGGTAATACTTGAGGGACTATATTAAACCTACTACCAAAGATAAGAGATCATTTTTATCATTTTCTCTACTAATCACCTTTGAATTTTCTTCTTAACATATGTGAAACTATATATTCCACAATATTTGCTTATAAATACACAACTTATTTCACATTCATAATCACAATAACTTGATTGCTTTTCTCTCCACTAGACCTAAAGCAAAATGGGGTTCTTCAACATCTCATTGTTACTCGTTTATCTCATAGTATTAGCCATATTTCACTCTTGTGACGCCCAAAATTCACCCCAAGACTATCTTGCGGCTCACAATAATGCTCGTGCCCAAGTCGGGGTCGGGCCAATGGCTTGGGATGCCGGCTTAGCATCCCGAGCACAAAACTACGCCAACTCAAGAACGGGTGATTGCAACTTGATTCATTCTGGCGCAGGGGAAAACCTTGCTAAGGGCGGCGGCGACTTCACAGGGAGGGCCGCTGTGGAGTTGTGGGTGTCGGAGAAACCTAACTACAACTATGGTACCAACCAATGCATTGGCGGGAAACAGTGTGGACACTATACTCAAGTAGTCTGGCGCAACTCAGTCCGACTAGGTTGTGGTCGGGCTCTTTGCAACAATGGGTGGTGGTTCATTTCTTGCAACTATGATCCTGTAGGCAACTGGGTCGGACAACGTCCTTATTAAAGTGGTTACTTACAACATGTATCTAATACTAAATAAATTCTCATATTAGATGTCAAGGAGGTAAAATTGAAGCTTGACAAGTGGGTCGGACTACACGTCTAGCTTAGATATTAAGGGACTAAATGGACGTCTGTAATTATTATTTCCCTTTGGTGTTGCTAGTATGAATAATTTAGCGTACCATACTTTCATGGGTATAGTGGGCTAAAGTTGATAAATAAGTATTGTTGCTTCTTGTTCCCTTTAAACATGAATACATAAAAAGTACTAAGACTTGTAATAATAAACAGTTCAGAGTTTTTAATAAAAGTATGGTCAAAGTGGTACTACAACAAATCGCCTCAAAGAAAGCGACTGATTTATACCAACACGACAAAAAAATGCCCTGGTAGTTAGAACCAATAAAGGGCGACATATAGTCGCCCTTTTTTATTTCACCAAATAGGGCGACTAAAATATATCGCCGTGGTTGAATTCACCAAATAGGCCCGATTTCGATTCTTGGATGAGGTGTATTTATAGTGATTAATATTGCATAACTAGTGGTCTAGTGGCAGAATAGTACATGCCACGGTTCAGACCAGAGTTCGAATCCCAAATGGTGCATTTAATTTTTTCTCTTTTTTGAACCATATCAAAAAGGGCGAGTGACGTCGCCTGTTGATGGATCTCAAAAAGGGTGAGTGTAGTCGTCCTATTTGAACCACACCAAATAAGGCGATATGTCAAATCGTCGCCTTTGGTTAGGACCAAATAGTTACCGTAAAATACCGCAACATGAGACTGACGACCTAGACTTGCAAGTCTTTCCCAAAACAAACAAGTATTAGGGCATAAGTAATTCCAAGCTCAACACTTTACTTTAATATAAACGTAGTCAAATAAATACTTATATCCTAAATTTGTCCTTGTTTAGCCTTATCTTGATAATATGATTTTGAAAAACATTAACGTCCTAAATTAAAGTATGAACTATTATTTAAAGCATACAGTATTAATTCCCTGAATTTTCTTCACACATGCCAAATGAAATTCCACAATGTTTAAATTTAATAATTTTGGCAAAGTTCAAAGCAAAGTTCCTTTTCAAAGGAGCTTTGTACCACATCGGTGGTAGAAATGAAAAATTATGTGTTTATATTAGAAAACACTTCCTCTAGCTCTTAAAGGGTTGAGAAGAGGGACTCCCCTCGCGTCGTCGTCGTCGCTCGGCTCGGATTCTCAAATGATCTTTGGACCAAATTTATTTAATTTCAAATCTTCATTTTCTGAAAATATTTTTTTATTTCCACCGGAAAAAGATTAATTGGTAATTAATTTTCGCGGAATGAAAATTAAATTTCCCAAACGTTTTTTTCATTTTCCGAAAAGGCAAAGTGGCCTTCCGACGATCAACCTTTGAACAATCACCAACCTTCCGACGAGGCACCTTCGAGGCTATATAAAGCGAGGCAATGTCTCATTTTTAATACTGCGAAAATAATTTCTTTCATTGAAATTACGCATTCTCTTTCACAAATAAAACTATCGAGTCTTCGTGGTTCGTTGCCAACTTTGAGTTAAATCGAAGTCGTCGGCGTTTGAAGTACCGCTACTCCTGCGACAGGTATATCCGTTTTATCCTGAGAGGAAGTAATCCATAAATTCGGGTACAGTGAGGGGATTAAATTTCTTAAGGACACATAGTGAATTCTGTGGTCTCGGATATTTTTCTTACTTTCTGCATTATTCCTTTTTCCAGTTTTTAGTTTTTCCGTTTTCTGATTTTGAACACAGGCGTACTAACAAGCTTAAGGAATTTACAATTATTTATGTGTTCACTTGTTCTTGTTCAATGATTACGAACATTGTCGGGAAAGAAAAGGAAAAAAATGTGTTTTCCTAGAAAATAAAAAAGGTTTTTTTCCAGAAAGTAAAAATAAAAAGGAAAGAAAACGTGTATGTTTGTTGTTTCGGTATAACGAACTTGTATGTTGTTTGGAGATTAAAAAAATCTTCGGATTTTCTACTCCGGTTGAGATTAAAGTTTTCATAACTTTCTACTCATTTGAGTACTTGATTTGAAGATATAAAAACTTCATCAAGTATACAACATACAATTTACTGCATTTCGTTTCAAGTATTTTGATTCGGTTTGAAGAAATAAAATCTTCACCGTTAAGTATTATATTTGTTGCTATCAAAATTGATTCGGTTTGAAGAAATAAAATCTTCACCGTTTATTAATTTTTTTACATTGTTTCGTTTGCGGCGAAATGAGAGACATGACTCCAGATATGAATGCTACTGCCACACCAGCCCCCGTGGTTGGTTCTACGAGCAATCTTTGCGTCCTCGATCGTCTTGCACCGACCAGCTCAAACAGAGAAGCCTGGAAAATTCACCGAAATTGATTTCAAAATATAGGCAACAAAAGATGTTCTTTTATTTAACTACTTTAAGCCTCCAAAAGAAAAGTCAAGAAAAAACTCTTCAATTATCTTGTAGATCACAGGAGTTCCACACTCTTCAATTATGTTATACTTCGTATTGAATGTTTGGTTTGTTCCATTAAAAATTACTCCATCTGTTTAAAAAAGATTGACACTTTTTACTTTTGATTTTTTAAGAGTCAAAACTTTTTAACTTTGACCATATGTTAAAACAAAGAATCTATATATTTTTTGAAATAAAATTTATATATTTAAAAACTACATAAAAAGTAATATAAGTCACCATAATTAATAATTTAAAATATTTAAAAGACATATAAAACAATTACGGTCAAAGAACAACTCGTTTGACTCTCGAAAAACGAAAAATATCAATCTTTTTGGTACGGATGGAATAGTATATTATATTCTTAAAATTATATATATTCATCGTTTTTATATAAAGAATATGTTTATTAGTATATACCCAGCATGACTCTCTTTAGCTTTATTTTGATCGGCAAACGAATAGATTTATCAAATATATATGTTATTACATTTTCAACAATTAAAAGATAGCAGCCATGCAATATTGTTTAGATTCTACAGCATGTTATAAATTATTTATAAATTATATAAAAAGTACTACCCGTCATAATAGTTAATAATTTTAAATATTAAAAATAAAAAAAAATCATTAATTTTCACTAAATATATCAACTATTTATCTTCTATTTTAACACTTTTATCTAAACACGTATCTCTTTATTCATAAACACATATCTGCCTGAATATGAGGCAGTTAATTTCTACACAAAGGACCAACTATTTTTTCAGGTTTAAGTGTCCATCAGTTTGTTTTTTTGTTATCATTCTATCATAATTGCTTTCAATGACTAACAAATAGTTAGTCTTCTCTCTCTCTCTCATAGAATAATATCTCAATATCGGAGGAGTATTCACGGCATGGGAGGCTGATCATTAACACCGGTGCTCTAAAGCCAAATTTAATAACAACAACATAATCACACCATGAGGTCTGAGCAGGGTAGAGTGTACACAAGCTTTATCTTCACCTTGATATGTAGAACGGCTGTTTTCGGAAGACTCTCGGCTCAAGACAAAACATAATCACAAGCAGTGCAATCAAAACAAAGAAACACTACAACAAATCGTTTCAAAGAGGGCGACTGATTTATACAAACAAGGGTGACAAAAAAATGCCCTGGTAGTTAGAACTAAAAAGGGCGACATATAGTCGTCCTTTTTAATTTCACCTATTAGGCGACTAAAATATATCGCCGTGGTTGAATTCACCAAAATAGGGAGACACTTAAAGTCGCCCTTTTTAATTTCACCAAATAGGGAGACACATAAAGTCACCATTTTTGAACCACACCAAATAGGGCGACATATTTTCACTCGCCCTCTTTGAGTCCCACAAAAAATGGGATTGGTTAAAATTGAAATTAATCCTCTTAATTAGAATTTAGACAATACTTAATTTTGTGACATCTGTATAAAATTTAGACAAGTAAACAGATTGGAAACAAATTTTAACATTTGACGATTGCAGTTTTCAACTTTATGACACACACACACCTAAGATGCAGCAAGTAACTGGACTAGCTATAAAGTCAAATATTGAGAATGCATTTGGGTCCAAAGTTGAAAAGGGGATCTAAATATTGGGACCAAAGTTACTATATTACAATTCTGGATAACTAATCATAGATTTAGTTATAGCTTGATTTTATTTCAACCAAATTTGAGATAAATTTATTTAGAGATTAATTCCGAAATTAATTATCTCTTAGTTTGGATTTGACTCAACGAGGGTGATTGTATTGTTGTCTCCCTAATTGATAAAATTAAATAGGGAGACACTTAAAGTCGCCCTTTTTAATTTCACCAAATATGGTGACACATAAGGTCGCCCTTTTTGAACCACACCAAATAGGGCGACACATAAAGTCACCCTTTTTGAACAACACCAAATATGGCGACATATTTTCACTCGCCCTCCTTGAGTCCCACAAAAAATGGGATTTGTTAAAGTTGAAATTAATCCTCTTAATTATCATTTATAAGAAAATTTAGGATATCCAATTTTTAGGATATTCGAAATATTCGGATCCCGAAAATTTTGGATATCCGAAATATTCGGATCCGAATACGATCCGAAATTATCCAAAAATTTCGAATATCCGATTTTTCGGATATTCAAAATATTCGGATCTGAATCCAATCAGAAAATTTCGGATATACGAAATATTCGGATCAGAATTCGATCCGAAATTATCCGATTTTTTGGATATCCGAAATATTCGGATCCGAAAATTTCGGATATCTGAAATATTCGGATCAGAATCCTATCCGAAATTATCTGAATATTGCGGATATCTGATTTTTTGGATATCCGGAATATTCGGATCCGAATCCGATCCGAAATTATTTTAAAATTACGGATATCCGATTTTTTGGATATCCGAAATATTCGGATCCGAATCCGATCCAAAATTATTCGAATATTTCGAATATCTGATTTTTTGGATATCCGAAATATTCGGATCCGAATCCGATCCGAAATTATCCGAAAATTACGGATAACTAATTTTTTGGATATTCGAAATATTCGGATCCGAATCCGTTTTTTGGATATTCAAAATATTCGGATCGGATCACCGAATATCCGAAATTTTCATATTTTAAATCATATTTTAATTTATCTTAAAATATTTTAAATCTTATTTTAATTTATCCGAAATACCGTGTAAACAACCCTAACAATATCCAACGAATTGTATTGCAACACATAATTAACTTGAATTAATCTATACTAATATAAATAATAGCAATAATATTACTATGTAAAGTCTTCAAAAAAATTTGCCCTATTATAAATAATAAGTGTAAAAAAAATAGGCATCTTGTTAAAAATTGACTTTAGAAAAGGTCAAAGGATTTATGATTATGGGGAGCATAAATATAACAAGTATTGATGGCTGGTCTGGTGGTAAAATGACACACTTCCACAAAAAATGTCCGACTTCGATTCTTGGTTGGGGTGTATTTGTAGTGATTAATATTGCATAACTAGTGGTCTTGTGGTAGAATAGTACAGTGTCACGGTTCAGACTAGAGTTCGAATCCCAGATGGTGCATTTAAAAAAGGCGAGTGTAGTCGCCCTATTTGGTCCTAACCAAAGGCGGAGACTTGAAAAATAATCCTTCTTGATCTAAGACAACGGACGTAATAAGGCGACTTGAAGGGAGACTAAAAATCGCCCCATTTGATCTAAGGGGCAATATTCCACCCAGAGAGGACGACTATACTCGCCCTCTTTGAAGCGATTTGTTGTAGTGCAAGAGTAAAGAATAAAGAGTAAATAGTAAAGAGTAAAGAGTAAAGCAAGAGAAACGATCAGACTTAGATAAGAAATTAAAGCAGTATAAAGTGTATTCGAACAAAAGGGAGCAGTAGCTAACACAACTAAATAAACTAAACAAAATACACTAAAGAACACATAGTAGCAGAAATCAGACTACATTAGATTATAAAACAATAATGTGTCTATAAGTGTGATAGGCTAATCGGGCCTACAGTAATAACACTACAACTATCAATATGTAAGCATAAGTAGGACTGCGCTTGAGTACCTACTACTCTTCTACCTTAATACGTGTCCTCCACAACCCCCTATCTAAGGTCATGTCCTCAGTAAGTTGCACCTGCGCCATATCCCGTCTAATCACATATCCCCAGTACTTCTTCGGCCTACCTCTACCCTTCTTGAACCCGTCCATAGCCAACCTCTCACACCTTCGCACTGGGGCATCTGTGTCTCTTCATCTGCACATGCTCGAATCATCTCAACCTCACTTCTCGCATCTTATCATCCACCGAGGCCACCCTCACTTTCTCCCGGATATTATCATTTTTAATATTATCTCTCCTTGTATGTTCACACATCCATCTCAATATCCTTATCTCCTCAACTTTCATCTTTCATCTTTTATATGTGCGAAGTCTTGACTTCGCCCCATACAACATAGTCGATCTAACCACCACCCTATAGAACTTGCCTTTAAGTTTTGGTGTCACCTTTTTGTCTCACAAGACTCCAGATGTGAGCCTCAATTTCATCCACCCAGCCCCAATACGATGTGTGACATTGTCATCAATTTCTCAATTCCCTTGGATAATAGACCTAGGTACTTGAATCTTCCTTTCTTTGGAATGACCTGCGTACCAAGACTTACCTCCACACCTGTCTCAGGCCGAACCCATTAGACTCCAGAGTCTGTCTCCAAACCTCCAGCTTGGTATTCACTCCGCTGCGACTCTCATCAATCAGGAATATGTCGTATGCGAATAACATGCACCATGGTACCTCCTCTTGGATTTATCGCGTCTGCCCATCCATCACCAAGACAAATAGGAATGGGCTAAGAGTTGATCCCTGGTGCAGCCCCATCATCACTAGGAAGTGCTCTGAGTCTCCTCATACTATCCATACTCTTGTCTTTGATCCATCATACATATCCTTGATCGCCCTAGTGTACGCCACAGGTACCCCTCTAACCTCTAAATATCTCTAGAGAACCTCCCTAGGGACTTTGTCGTATGCCTTCTCGAAGTCGATGAAAACCATATGTAAGTCTTTCTTCCTCTCTCTATACTGCTCCACCAACCTCCTAATAAGATGGATGGCTTCTGTGGTCAAAAGACTCGGTATGAAACCAAATTGGTTCTCGAAAATAGACGCGCCTCTTCTCACCCCCATCTCCACAACCCTTTCCCACACTTACATTGTGTGGCTTAACAACTTGATACCTTTATAGTTGTTGCAACTCTGAATATCATCTTTGTTCTTATACAAAAGGATCATTGTACTCCATCTCCATTCTTCGGGTATTCTCGTCGTCTTGAAAATGACATTAAACAACTTAGTCAACCACTCCAAACCCGTCATGTCTGTGCTCTTCTAAAATTCCACTGGGATCTCATCAAGCACGGTCGCTTGTCCCCTTCGCATCCTGCGAATAACACCCGTAACCTCTTCAACCTCAATGCTTCTACAATACCCAAAACCCCTGTGCCTACGAGAATGCTCCAGATCTTCCACCATAATGTCTCCATCTTTTTTTTTCGTTCAAGTTTTTGTGGAAGTAAGACTGCCACCTCCACCTAATATGCGCTTCCTCCACCAGTACTTTACCGTCTTCGTCCTTGATGCACCTCACTTGATCCAAGTCACGGGCCCTCTTCTCCATTGTCTTGGCTAGTCTGTACAACTTTTTATCCCCGACTTTCTTCTCTAATTCCACATACATGCGTTCTAAAGTTACCGTTTTCGCCTCCGTAACCGCTAGTTTTGCCTCATTCCTCGCCATCTTATACAGTTCCCTAATGTGAAGTCTTATTATTATTTTTTTTAAAATGATAAATATGTTTACTTAAAGTATATTTTTCTCTATTTTTTGAGATATAAAGTTACTAATTTTCTTATAAATTATTTAATCTCTTCTGATGAGACATTGTTGATTTTTGGTAATAGAACCTGATTCAAGTAATCGATAACTTGATGTTTCAATATACTTGATGCAATGCTTGAACCAGAGGAAAAATAAAAAGAACAAAACATTAATAGTATAGTTTCAATAGTAAATTTCAGTTCTATTTTCTTATGAAACAATAGTATTCTTTGTTGGAAATTTATTAACGTGAATTAAAGTTAATCCTATTATTTATGACTCGAATAATTAGGGCCCCACTCATTGGAAACATCGTTTCCACACACGTGCACACATTGTACCAAGTATCGTAAATTTCCTTAGTGACACAGATATTGGTACGTAAACAAAATGTTTGAGACATGAAATGATAGACAGTTATTGGCCAAATGACGAGTATTTCACGTTGATAAATGAAGGAAGAAGTGTACACTTGTAAAGATGAAACGAGTCGGAAATCGCCGCGGAGCAGCGAAGGGCCGCGGCGCAGCACATTTGGAGCCGCGACACTAATTGGTGGTTTGGCTACTGGGAAGTTAGGCGCCGAGTGATGCGCGAAAAGATGCACACACTACTTGAAGTGCACGTTATCGTGACAAGTAATATAGTCTTGATAAGACCGAATATCGTCCACAAGGATTAAGGTTCAAGTACCAACTATCTATCTTTTGGTATCTATTTGGCAATTGATATTTGATTTTGTGTGTTTATAACTAAGAATTATAAAGACTAATTTAACTAATGAGTTTACTTCAGATGTGATGTGAATAGGGCTTCCATGTCTCCTCAACTATCCGCTTATGTTATTTATTAATGCAATGAATTATGTTCTTCTTCTCTCGTAGAAAGCAGGTTTACGAAATCGTTTTATATTCCCGTTAAGGATATATAAACACTCAACCCCAGTATTGCACCTTACCTACCTTTCGGTGATAAGGATAACTCTATAGGAGGATTAAGCACAAAAACCTAGTTAACCGTCATGCACCATGCGTAAAATTAGGGTTGTTAAGCCTCTCATTAACGCTACATAAATAATTGAGGTATTTTCATCCCCAACCCAAATATGTCTACCCAACTTACAACATATTCACAACCTCCTCCTTTCGAAGTTTGATTAGAAATCATATAATGATAATTAGTTGTCAATTAATTACCAAGCATTCAAAGCAATTATTGGATAAATCTCTCAAAGAAGAATAATAACCATAGACATGCATTAATTCATAACATAAGTTTCTAGTGAATCAACATGGAAAGCCCTATAAAAGAATTAGTTTCTAGCCATAGACATGACAAGAACTAATTCAAAGTTCATCATACAAAACTGAAATAAAGAAAAGAAAAGAAAAGAAAATTACTAAGTTTAAGGTCTCCAATCTTCAAAGCAAGAATCCTTGAGTTGTGCAAGAAAGGGAACCCTTAAAATCTGCCTAGGGTTCTCCTTTTATAGGCTGAAAACCGTCTCTAACTTTTCCCTGCAGGCCTGGCCCAGAAAATCGTCAATTAACCTGATTTTCCCGCGTCGGCGCCGGAACTTCTGAGGCACTTCGGGTGATTTGGTGCCGCGGCCATGATTCTGGCATGCGTGGCGTGGCGGCCACTGTAATCTCTGCAGCCTCTCTGATGATTAGCGCGCGACCTGCTTCGATTGCGAGGCGCCATGTGCTGGTCGAGTTTTGCCTCGTTCGCCACTTTCTCTGTTTTTAGCTCTGGAACTTCCTCTTTTGCCCTCTTTTAGCTCCTTTTCCGCCATTTGGCCATTTTAACCACTTTGACTCAAAAGAAAGAAAAACTATCCTAATACGACACTTATTTGTACAAAAAGGGACAAAAGACTAACTAAAACTGACTCAAAAAGTGTATATAAAATACACCGATCACCGAGGCGCCACCCAGGCAGAGCCGCGACGCTTCACTGGCAGAGGTCGACAGAAGACGAAAAGTTTATGACTTTTGAGCTGCTTTTGGAGCATTGATCCTCCATTACTTAGCACTTGAATTCAGCCATTATTTGGCTGAGTTATAACCCCTCAATAAGTGCCATTACATGGCTATTGAAGGCCATTACTGGGCTAGTTGGAGGCCATACACTCGTCTGTGAAGGCCTCTTCAAAGTTAATGCTTTGTTTGTAATGTCGTCTATTAATAAAATTAAGTCTTCTTCTTATTTGCTTGAGTCGTCTAATTTATAGCATCATAGATTAGGACATGTAAACTATAAATCTATCCAAAGGTTGGTAAAGTTGGAGTTATTGCAGTCTATCGACGTAAACCCTCAATGTAAGTGTGAGGTGTGCGTAGAGGCAAAACTTTCAAAGAGTCCCTTTAGATCCGTTGAAAGGAAAACCGCTCCTCTAGAACTCATTCACACTGATATATGTGCCTTGAAGTTTGCACAAACTAGAGGGGGGTGTTGACACTCAATTTTGACCCTCTCGTCCAGTCATTAACTATAAAATTACACTAATTTTTTTTCAAAATAATTTTAACAATTTTATAATAATAAAATGCAACAATAAAACATTAATACATGCATAAATAAGCGATTTAATGATGGCACCGCATTTTACGTAGAGTATTAAGCACTTTTGAGTCTCACGTCCGCATTCGTTATTTGCCTAAATATTATTCATAATTTAAGCCCTATTCTATTTCCATTAATCCTTAATAATTTTAATAATAATAAATACGTAAATACGTAAATAATTTAATAATGGCGTCGCATAAAGATTACATCCACATTTATTAATACCCAAAGCAATTTCATAATAATTATTGGCAATTTAAACCCCATTAAATTAATTTAATTTAACATCGCAAAGCGTGCATAATAAATAAGATTTTAATAACGACATCGCATTATAAAATATTAAGCACTAATTAAATAGCTGATCGGTGTATTTTATATACACTTTTTGAGTCATTTTTAGTTAGTATTTTACTCATTTTATTTATGTTTAGTATAGTATTAGGGTCGTTTTCCTTTCTTTTGTGTCACAGCGGTCAAAAATGGAGAAATGACGAAAAGAAGAGAAAATGAGCTTAATTGAGATGGAATTGCACACAAAAAGGGCCAAGAAATAAAGTCTAAGAAGTTCGAATTATAGAGGAGTTCGCGAAGTCCGGACGAAAAAGGCAACGAGGCGAAATCGCGGAAAAACGTCCAGGAGCGCGGCGCTGGCAGCGGCCGCGGCGCCATAGTCTTGAAAGTCGAGAGTTTCGAATTTGGTAGCCGCGACGCTGCGGGCGCATACTGCGCGAGAATTATGAAGTCTTTGGCGAATTTGACATGTTTTCAGAATCCTAAAGGGATTATTTTTCCTACCTAAAGGGATAACTTTTCCTACCTAAAGGGATAACTTTTCCTACCTTAAAACCCTTACCTAAAAGGATTCTAATAACTTTTCCTTTCCTACAAATCCCTAACCATTCACCAAAAGGATTCTTTGGCTATAAATACTCTACATCATTAGAAGCATTATTCATTCTCCATTCCACCATTCACCATTCTACATCCATCCTTCCACCAATCCACCTTGTAAATATTCCACAACACAACCCTTGGATGCTTGGCTTGGAGACTCAGTCTTAGTAATTTCTTTTCCTTTTCTTTACTTTATTTCAGTTTTTATGATGAACTTTGAATTAGTTCTTGTCATATTTATGGCTAGGAACTAATTCTCTTATAGGGCTTTCCATGTTGAATTACTAGAAACTTATGTTATAAATTAATGCATGCTTATGGTTATTTTTATTGAGAGATCTATCCAATAATTGAGTTGAATTCTTGGTAATTAATTGACAACTAATTATCACTATATGATTTCTAATCAGATTCTGAAAAGGGGGGATTGTGAATATGCTGTAAGTTGGATAGACATTCTTGGATTGGGGATGAAAATACCTCAATTATTTATGTAGCGTTGATGAGAGGCTTACCAACCCTAATTTTGCGCATTGTGTGTGACGGTCAACTAGGTTTTTGTTCTTAATCCTCCTATAAAGTTACCCTTATCACCGAAAGGTAGGTAAGGAACGATACTGGGGTTGAATGTTTATATAACCCTAACGGGAGTATAAAACGATTTCGTAAACCTGCTTTCTCCAAAAGAAGAATACCATAAGTAATGCATTAGTAAGTAGCATAAGCGGATAGTGAGGATACATAGAAGCCCTATTCTCATCACTCCTGAAGTAAATCTTTATACTCTAAATAGCTTTTATAATTCTTAGTCATAAACAACCAATCAATCATTAATCCACCAAATAGATACTAGAAAATAGATAATTGGTACTTGAACTCTAATCCTACAGGACGATATTCGGTCTTATCTAAGACTATACTACTTGATACGATAACGTGCACTTGCGTTTAAGTGTGTGCATCTTAACGCGCATCAAGTTTTTGGCGCCGTTGCCGGGGATCGAACCCGGGTCACCCGCGTGACAGGCGGGAATACTTACCACTATTTATGGCTAGGAACTAATTCTCTTATAGGGCTTTCCATGTTGAATTACTAGAAACTTATGTTATAAATTAATGCATGCTTATGGTTATTTTTATTGAGAGATCTATCCAATAATTGAGTTGAATTCTTGGTAATTAATTGACAACTAATTATCACTATATGATTTCTAATCAGATTCTGAAAAGGGGGGATTGTGAATATGCTGTAAGTTGGATAGACATTCTTGGATTGGGGATGAAAATACCTCAATTATTTATGTAGCGTTGATGAGAGGCTTAACAACCCTAATTTTGCGCATTGTGCGTGACGGTCAACTAGGTTTTTGTTCTTAATCCTCCTATAAAGTTACCCTTATCACCGAAAGGTAGGTAAGGAACGATACTGGGGTTGAGTGTTTATATAACCCTAACGGGAGTATAAAACGATTTCGTAAACCTGCTTTCTCCAAAAGAAGAATACCATAAGTAATGCATTAGTAAGTAGCATAAGCGGATAGTGAGGATACATAGAAGCCCTATTCTCATCACTCATGAAGTAAATCTTTATACTCTAAATAGCTTTTATAATTCTTAGTCATAAACAACCAATCAATCATTAATCCACCAAATAGATACTAGAAAATAGATAATTGGTACTTGAACCCTAATCTGAGGGCGATATTGGTCTTATCTAAGACTATACTACTTGATACGATAACGTGCACTTGCGTTTAAGTGTGTGCATCTTAACGCATCAAGTTTTGGCGCCGTTAGGGATTAGGCATAGTTCAATAACAAATTTATCGATTTTTAATTTCTAATTTGGTTTTTAATTTTTCTTTAAATTATTTATTTTATTTTCTTTTGAAAAAAAAAAAAAAAAAGTGTCTTGTGATTATTTGTTGGTTTTGATTCATCTCGAGGATCCTTAAGACATGGATTTCTCATCAATATGATCGAGCTCAACCATAGAAGAAGAGAGGAGGAATTGCGAGAAGTTATACTCGGTCTCACGAGGTACCAAGCTCGGTTCATGGGACGAAGCGAGAATGGCCATGAAGAAGTTGGAAACGCAAATAGCGAACTTCGCAATCATATTCAACAAATAACAACAAATTGCGGGCAGACCAAACCCAACTATTGAGGAATCGGTGAGATAGTTGGTGTAGAAAAGGAAAGGATAGCGAGAGATTCAATTATTTACCTTCTTGGATTACGTGGAAATTCTTTTCTTACACCTATTACAGAAGAAACACCACTAGCTATCACGGCTGATTCCCAATTAGGAAGCCCATACCATCAAGGGTACCCCCTAGAGTTGAGAGATGCAGAGAAGTTCACGGATTCCTACATTATAGAAAGCATAAAAGACAAGCCTACTTGGGGGATAATTGTGTTTTTAAGGCTCTTGTTTGAACAAATGGTAGTAGGAAAATTGAGGCCTACAACAATAAATTTGCGGATTGCAAGCGGTTCGCAGAAGGATCCAATGGGCACTCGTAAAGGTTAAAGGCGTCCGGCTAAAAGACGTTAAAGACAGCGCTTGTTGGGAGGCAACCCAATGTTTTTAATTATGTTATTTTAATTTCTATCTTTATTTTATTTTGTCTTGAAACGATCTCACGGTCTTGGGTTCTTGTTTTGTGTTGTTGGATGACAGTGGGTGAAAGCTAAAGCAGGAAAAAGAGCAAAAGCTGAAAAAAAGGAAAAGCGATCGTCGAGCAGCGCGTAGTAATTTCGAAGAGCCACAGATTAAGCGTGCATGTACTGAATATCGAACATGGCGGAACTTGAGAGCCATATTTACGTGCAAATTCGAATTTTTCATCCTAGACCTCCGATTATGGCCATTGTGTTGTGTCGATGGTCGTCCTTTTTCTTTTATTTTCTTTGAGTCTTGCACACATTGGGGACAATGTGTGATTTAAGTTAAGGGTGTTTTATTTGTGTCTTGTTATGTTTCAATTAAGTCTTTTTTATTGTTTTGTGTTTATTTTTGAGTCACAAATTTTTTCTTTTTCTTTCTTTTTTTCATAATTGGTATCAAAGATCATGTATCTTGTAGTTGCTAGAAACACCTAGTGAAGGAAGGTGGAATAATGTAATGGAATTAGAAGCAACTATCTAAACACCTAGGTTAGATATGCAAAAACTCACAAATCATCTATTTGGAGTTTCTTGCTTAAATTGTGCATGCTAAATTATGAAAACCTATGTGTTATGATTGTTTGCTATTTGGCGAAATAGTTAGGATATGCATGTTAGGGGAGATGACTCGGGCATTTCTTTGATAGCCAATTTTACCACTCTTTTCTACCCCGAACTTTAAAAGTATCCTAGTCACCCATTGAGCCTAAAAATTGAAACTTCTTCTTTGACACCTTATATTCCACAGATTGTGCCATAAGTAAAAATGTGAAGTAGTGGAATCAATTGTGTTAAAAAGAGACAAAAAGAGTGAATGAGCTTGTTGCACTGATAAAAAGTAATAAGAAGAATGAAAGCCTAAGTTTGGGGGTGCTTGTTATTATAATACTCTTCATTCTCCCAAAACAAAAGAGGAAAAGATAGAATTGAAGTGAAGAAAGAACAAAAAGAAAAGGGGATCTTGAAAAGCTAAAGAGCTTATGGTACACAAAATGAGCCTAAATGCCTATTTTTACCAACCCCTACCTAAGCCTACATTACAACCCTTAAAGTCCTCAAGATCTCTTTTATGCATATCCGAGTTAGTGGAGAATAACAAGTAAGCATGTCATAGGATTTTTGAATTTATATGCATGATTTAGTATATTGACTTCCATTAAGCATGATAAAAATGAGTTTGCGAAATATCTAGCTTAATGTGTTTAGAATGCTGAAATTTCATGCTACATGTTCCTGTATATTATTCTGCTAACATTCATGTTTTTCTAGATAACACTAAATGCAGCAAAAGTGATCAATGTCAGTGAGTCTTTTATTTTTCGTTTCTTGAGTCTTTTATTTCTTTCTTTCTATCTTTGCTCGAGGGCGAGCAAAGGTTAAGTTTGGGGGTATTTGATCGGTGTATTTTATATACACTTTTTGAGTCATTTTTAGTTAGTATTTTACTCATTTTATTTATGTTTAGTATAGTATTAGGGTCGTTTTCCTTTCTTTTGTGTCACAACGGTCAAAAATGGAGAAATGACGAAAAGAAGAGAAAATGAGCTTAATTGAGATGGAATTGCACACAAAAAGGGCCAAGAAATAATGTCTAAGAAGTTCCGGGAATTATAGAGGAGTTGAGGAAGTCGGACGAAAAAAGAACAACGAGGCAATCGCGTAAAAGCGTCACCGAACGCGGCGCTGGCGGCAAGCCATGGCGCCATATCTTGAAAGTCCGAGAGTTGCTTGAATTTGGTATGCGGCTGATCTGCGCATGGCGACGCGGGAATTATGAAGTGCTGGCCGAATTTGACATGTTTTCAGAATCATAAAGGGATTATTTTTCCTACCTAAAGGGATAACTTTTCCTACCTTAAAACCCTTACCTAAAAGGATTCTAATAACTTTTCCTTTCCTACAAATCCCTAACCCTTCACCAAAAGGATTCTTTGGCTATAAATACTCTACATCATTAGAAGAATTATTCATTCTCCATTCCACCATTCACCATTCTACATCCATCCTTCCACCAATCCACCTTGTAAATATTCCACAACACAACCCTTGGATGCTTGGCAGGAGACTCGTTCTTAGTAATTTCTTTTCCTTTTCTTTACTTTATTTCAGTTTTTATGATGAACTTTGAATTAGTTCTTGTCATATTTATGGCTAGGAACTAATTCTCTTATAGGGCTTTCCATGTTGAATTACTAGAAACTTATGTTATAAATTAATGCATGCTTATGGTTATTTTTATTGAGAGATCTATCCAATAATTGAGTTGAATTCTTGGTAATTAATTGACAACTAATTATCACTATATGATTTCTAATCAGATTCTGAAAAGGGGGGATTGTGAATATGCTGTAAGTTGGATAGACATTCTTGGATTGGGGATGAAAATACCTCAATTATTTATGTAGCGTTGATGAGAGGCTTAACAACCCTAATTTTTGCGCGATATGCGTGTGACGGTCAACTAGGTTTTGTTCTTAATCCTCCTATAAAGTTACCACTTATCAGAAAGGTAGGTAAGGAACGATACTGGGGTTGAGTGTTTATATAACCCTAACGGGAGTATAAAACGATTTCGTAAACCTGCTTTCTCCAAAAGAAGAATACCATAAGTAATGCATTAGTAAGTAGCATAAGCGGATAGTGAAGATACATAGAAGCCCTATTCTCATCACTCCTGAAGTAAATCTTTATACTCTAAATAACTTTTATAATTCTTAGTCATAAACAACCAATCAATCATTAATCCACCAAATAGATACTAGAAAATAGATAATTGGTACTTGAACCCTAATCCTAGAGGACGATATTCGGTCTTATCTAAGACTATACTACTTGATACGATAACGCGCACTTGCGTTTAAGTGTGTGCATCTTAACGCGCATCAATAGCACCCCACATTGTTATCGTAATAATTTAAACCCAAGTTAAAAGAGCACCTAAAGTCATATTATAATAATTTAATAATAATTTAAACCCCCACTTATTTCCCATTAATTAAAACTAATACTTAAAATCTACCCAACTCAAAATAACACTCACAAGCCCTTTATTTTACCCCCATTCCAAACAAACCGGCGGCCCATTTCATGTATAACCCACCAGCCCAATCTCTTATTACCTTCCCATACAAATACATCCTTTAAGAAAACAAAGAACTAAACCAAACGAACCCTAACAAAACGCAACAGCTGCACCATCGCCGCCAACACCCCAACCGAGATTCTCGCCGAAGAATCTGGCGAATCACCTCCCAAAATCAGACCCAACATTGACCATAAAAGCTTACCATAAAATTAAACCAAATTGTACCATAATCTGCCCAAATATCATAACTCACCATAACCCAAAATGGTACCAAAATCAGTACCAAAATCGAGTCAAGACTAGCCAAAACCGAGATATTAACTTACCATAACAAAATCACAATACGTTTTACACCAAATCGCACCAAAACTTACCAAATATGGAACCCAAATCACACTAAATTACACCCAAATCATCTCCAAAGTTTCAGAATTAAAGATCGAATCTTGGGGATTTCTTACTATCTTTACAAACCCCAGCAATGGGTGTATAAATACAGAAGCAATTCATTAGGAATGAGCAGGGATCAACATCCAAAAACAGAGCAGAAAGGCGAGAATGAGAGGGAAAATCAGAGGAGTTTATCAGAGGGAATAACCCAACCAGTAGGCAACAAGGAGCAAAAAAACGGGCATAGGAAAACATCCGAAAATTAGAAGTCTAAGGCAAGAACATAAATTCGAAACCCTTTCGTCTTCTTCGCAATAGATACTTGTTGAAGTATTGGTATACACTACTGATATGCTATTTGTTTTATATGTCTTTAGTGTATTCAGTGTATGGGAGATAGAAGTCCTTAGACTTGAGGTCGATATCACCTTATTTACGGAGCAATGTGTTTTGATCCTGTCCTAAGCTCAAATGCCTTATAGGTTGAGACGCGACTTGTTTTGGGTACATTGCGAAGTAGATTAAAGGTGGTAGTTGAGCCAAGAATAGGATTCATTCCTCGAATGCATCTTCGAGAGAGCACTCGGGTTCTCATAAGACATTAGGTTGACTAAGTCGTTGGCCAACGCAATGGACATGTCTTCGATATGGTTCTGTTGTCAACTAATGTAGATGAGATAGATTGATCAGGCCATTTGGATAGACACTTGACGAATCCTAAGCTTGATTGAGTGTGTCGTGAATAAAAGGATTTTATCTTCCCACATAGAGGTTCGGTTCACATATTTTGTGTAGCTAAACTTTACATATTGAGGTTCGTCTTCAGTATGATCTAGGAGTTAGTGAAGATCCTAATGTAATTGGTGTCAATATGTAGAGTCCTAAAAGGTAAACACAATTCAAATATTTTGTTGATTGAAGTATGTAATTAGGAAGAGATTATATAAATGTTCTGATGATAACCATGACATTAAAATGGAAGAAAATCGGCGGGCGGCGCGACTCATCGATTAAGTGTCGCGCATGCGCATGGAAGAACGCGGCGCCACTTACCAAGGCAGCGGCTCGGCGCGCGTCGGGTCCGAATGACTATTTTACCCCTGGCTGGTTCTCCCTATCAACTGTAAATAGAGGGGCTTCTCATTCCATTTGATATACTTGAAACCTAAGAAGGGTTAATCTCTTCTAACACTCTGAAGAAATTCCTAGCATTTCAAAAGTTAGAAAATTACATCAAAGTTCTTGAGAACTTGCAAATCAAGGGATTTTTGAGTATGCACCCCGGACTACACAAAACTTGAAGATTTCAAATGCTTGGCTGATTTCTTCATAATGTAAGTCTTATTTCGAAGTATTACATTAACTTTGTGTTTTACTTTGCATTACATTATCATACTACAGTATTATCGTTGTTGGGTTTGAAACATAAATTTTCAAATTCCGTTGCGTGTATGAACCCGACGACGAAACCCTTCAGTGGTATCAGAGTCAGGTTTGTTTGTGTGATTTTGTGATGAATATTAATGATAATGTGGGTTAGTATTTGTGTAGATATATTATTTATGTTGTTAAAAGCTTTAAAATCCTTAAATCTTTGAATGCATGGTCTTTGTGCCCAGATCTGTTTATGACAATAATGTTTTTCGACGATAATCATTCCAATGTATAACTCCTCTAAGTTGACATGCGTTATCCAGCCCGGTTGTGGCATGGTGCATCGAAACGAAGAATGAGAAGAAAAATGAAAATGATGGTTGATACTTGATAGACATATTTGTTTTAATGGTGATGGTGTTGCAAGAGATATATCCGAAAATCTGACCCTAAACCAGTTTTAGGAATTCGGAATTTCGGATCTTGCGATTCTGGAGATGAAGAGCCGCGGCTCTGCATGGATTTTAAGGGAAGGGTCGTGGCTCAGTTCATAAGCGCCGCGACTATGACGAATGATCTGAAAGTCGTGGTTGATTCATGAGCGCGTGGCGTTCATCCGTAACTTAAAATTAAATTTCGGAACTTTCTGCCTCAGAAGGGCCGCGGCGCCATCTGTTATGGATGCGGCTCTAATGTCGGTTTTTCAATTTTTTGCTCACTGCCTCGCAGGCGCCGCGACGCCTGGCCCAATGGCCGTGGCTCTTGCGACGGTAATTTTTTTTTTTAAAAAACCAGAATCCGAAACTGAGTTTTAAATTATTGACATTCTGGTTCTGAAGTTTTTAAAATGACAAAGTATGAAAGGATAAGTTTTAATTGAACATATTTAGTCCCTTTTCGGGTAGATCTGTAATTAAAACAAAATTTCTGAAATTGATTTTAAATTCTGGGAATTGCAAGTAGGTCCCTAAAGTTTGAAAATATTCTCTGAGTTTTAAGATTAAATTTTCTGAATTTAATAGGGGTCTGATTGAACTTTTAAATTCTTGAGGGATTAAACTGTAAGTTCTAAAAACTTGCAGAAAATCCGAAAATCAGAATCTTAAAATCGGAAATGTTTTAGGTACTGTTTGAAATAGACATAGATTATAGAGTTTAGACAAATAAACCCATGATTATCATTAATGGTTCATTGTTATATAATGTACATATGTGCTAAGTGTTTTAAATGTGATGCATTTAAATTATTAGCATAGCGTCCGCAATTATTGTCTGGGTAGGCGACGCCCAGTAATTGTTTAAATTCAATTATCGCGATAACTGTCTGGATAGGCGGCATCCAGTACTTGATTTAAACCATCTTATATCATGCCTATTGGGTTTGATGGTTTCTCATCTATATGTGCATAGAAATTGCATGATAGGATGTCATATGATGTATGACATATGATTGTTGATATTGGTTGAAATCTGAAAATGTTCCCCAAACATAAATACAAGTCTAATTAAAATGTGTCGTCCATTATAATTGATAGGGTGCAAAATCCTTTTCGGCGATATGAGTATTTATGCCAAATCATTTGCTCTAAGTCTACGGGGACTCAGACCCTTTCATAGATGTGTTAGAGTAAGAGTAGATGATAAACTTTTGTGGGTATTTACACCAAAGTGTTTGCTTACAAAGGCCAAGTTTACTAGATACTTAAACGTAGTCGTGTAATGGGGTTGACTTGCTTAGACTAATCTTGGCGCCAAAGTGTCAGATAAATCTAAGGATGCATGATTAAAATGAAAGATATTTAATCAAACCAAGAGTTGTAAAATTAGTTTTGCAATTGGTTGAAGACCTACTGAAGTGTGCTATTGAAGTTATCAGCCAAAGCAAACACGGATATAACATATGTTTGGATCTTGACCCACTATAACCTTGAAATAACTTAGGTTCGTATTCTACCATGGGGTCGTAGAAGTATGTAAAATAGTGGGAGCTAATTAAACGAAAGACCATGTTAAATTAGCATGTTATGAATGTGTATTATGAGGATGAATGAATTTTGATTGCATTTTCCCTAGCTATCTATATCTTCAGATCTTCAAAATGTCGACCTTATCCATGAAAATGTTGGTAGAAACAAATAGATTGATTGAACCAAACTACATTGACTGGCTCAGAAATCTTAGGATTGTCCTGAGACAGGAAAAAATAGAATATGTTCTGGACAAAGTGTTCCTCACTGCACCCGCTGAAGGCACCCCGGAGTTTGCCACCTTTGACAAGGATGCCTATCAAAAGCATTATGATGATGCTACTACAACGCAATGTGTGATGTTAACTTCTATGTCACATGAATTACAACGACAACATGAGCACATGGGGCCGAATGAGATGTTACAGCATTTGAAGAGTCTCTATGACTCTCAATCACGAACTATGGAGTATGATCTCCTAATAGAGCTCTTCAAATGTAAACTCGTTGAAGGAGACCACCTGTATCTCATGTCTTTGAAAATGATAGAGTGATAGAAAGGTTGGCCTCGATTGAGATAAAATTCCATGATAGGGTTGCTACCTTTCGTCTTTGCATTCATTGTCTCGTTCATTCGAAAGTTTCATTATTAATTATAATATGAATGGAACAAGGCAAGTTTACCAGAGCTTCACAACATGATAAAGACTTATGAATCTTCAATCTCCAAGGGCAAGCCTGTGCTCATGGTTGGCTCCTCTAGCCATCCCAAACCAAAAGATAAGGGATAGCAGAAGAGGAAGGGCAAAGATATCGCTGCGCCCGCTGCAACCAAGCCCAATGGAGGGTTGAAGAAAAAGAAGCTGCCGACAAATGATGTTTGAAAGAACTGCCATAAGAAAGGGCATTGGGTGAAGGACTTCACGGCTCCGGGAGGAGGTAGAGCACCTGGTGCTGTTGCTCCTGCTGGACAAGGTATGTTTGTAATTGAAGTAAATCTATCTATAAATGATTCTCATTTCTGGGTACTTGATACCGCATGTGGCTCACACATTTGTACGAATGTGTAGGGGCTAGCTGATAGCAGGAAGGTAAGGCCTCGTGAGGTTGACCTGCGCGTCGGAAACAGAGCACGAGTTAATGCTGAGCGTGTGGGAACTTATAGGCTAGATTTACCTTTTGGCAAAGTTTTGTTGTTGTACAATTGTTATTATGTTCCTGCTTTGACAAGGAATATTATTTCCATTCATGTACTAGATACTGAGGGCTTTTCTTCAAACATTACTAATGGAAATATGATTTTGACTTTTGATAATGTTGTGTATGGGATTGCGCCTCTTGTGAATGGATTGTACATTAAAGCGTATCAGGAGATATTCAATGTACAAAATAAAAGAGCTAAAATAAGTAATAAAAATTCTACCTATCTGTGGCATTGTAGACTTGGTCATATCAATCAAACAAGGATAGAAAGGTTGAGGGATCTTGATTACCTCGAACCATTTGACTTACAGTCTTATGGTAACTGTGAATCCTGTTTGAAGGGTAAGATGACCATTAAACCCCTTACTAGAAAGGGGATCCGTGCCAAGGAGGTGCTTGAATTGGTACATACGGATGTATGTGGATCATTTTCGACTCACACTAGAGAGGATTACTCCTACTTAGGGACAGTCTCAGCATTCGCCCTCCTCCGGCTTCGACTGCGAGGGAGTGTTAGAATATATATTATTAATTACTATTAATAATATATATTATTAATTACTATTAATAATATAATTATGTAGAATCATATGTATATGGTAAATAGTATTATGTATTAATGTAAATGATAGAATAGTATTAATATAGGAATATATTATGAGATAGTATAGGAGGATTTTAGGAAAAATTTAATCTTCCTATTAATTGTTACTTGGTGTATATATTATTACCATTTGTGATGAATAAAATTAAAAAAAACATTCCAAACTCTTTCATGAACATACACATGTAAAAACTAATATATATATATATATATATTGAAAAGGATCACTTACGTGAAAAGGATAGAACAGGGATATCAAGTTTTGCAGTAGCCTTTGGATTAAAGATATGACTATGATAAATTGTACCGACATACCTCATCCGGAAAGAAAACGATTTCAATTAGTTAGAGAAGAAGATGATTTCAATTAGTTAGAGAAGAAGATGATTTCAATTAGTTAGAGAAGAAGATGATTTCAATTAGTTAGAGATTCGTGCTAATATCATGTAAATTAATAGCAATATAAGACAAGAAATATTGATAAAGATCTAGAGAGAAGGGATAAGACTTTCTTCTTATTTCAAATATATACAAGTGTCTATTTAAAGGTGAATAACATCCCGATGAAAAATCACCCAAAATGTTATAAATATTAAGTATTCAAATTAATAGGTACATGTAACATACAAAAAATTCATGGAACTTAGTAAATGTATATGAACATCCATTGTGTTCTAATTTGAATCGGAAAAGGAAGTATTAAGATAAATAAGTAATTAGTATTATGTCACCCAATTAGAAGATGACATGTGTATAATTTAAATAGTTTTTTTGTGCTTTTTCCCCTCCACATGGGCGGCTGAACGAAATTTGTGGTCTAAAGTCAAACTTGAATAAAAGATCGTAAATATATTTCTTTAGTTTTATTGCATGTGTCTTAATTTGACTTGACATTAATTTAAGAAAGTAAAAAAAAAAATAACCTGGCTAAAGATGTGTATAGCATACTAAAAATCTTATTTAAATCTTGTAGTCTTAAGAATGTCATATCATTGTTATATGAGAGTGTGTTATTAAGGCTTAAACAGAAAATATGATTAGAAACTTATTAAATATGAAAGATGCATTTGAATTAAATACACTAAAAAGAAAAATGAGACGCATAAATTCAAGTCGAAGAAGTATTTGATATGATTAATATATATATATATATATATATATATATATATATATATATATATATATATATAGATATATATTATTTGTGAATCTGACAAAAAGCATAAGAAATAATAAAAACGAACGTGCAAATTATTTACTGTTCGTTTGGACAATATTTGTTTGAAGTTAAAAGATGAATAATTGAAATAGAAAAAGATTATTTGAATGTTGAAACTATGTTTGAAAAAAGTTAAATTTTATGAGTTAAAATTATTATTTCACCCTAAAATTAACTATATATTGTATATATCACATAATAATATTTAGTAATAGTAGAACTTTTGGGGCCTTAAAATGTATGGGGCCTAAAGCAAGCACTTCCATAATGACGTTGTTCTAATGTTTGTTATATTTTTTTATCATAACTGTAAGATGATATTAATCTCCCTTGGGGAGTCTTTCATTAATATCAAGGTATATATAGAGTACAATATTCATCTCTTATACAATAGGAATCCTAAGCCTATACAAAAAGGAATCCTAGTCTTACTATAATTATATTTACACAATATATGAAAATATTCTAATTATGGGTAGGGAATATATTGTTTCCTATATTTACACGTTTACACACCCCCTCAATCGGAGCGGGAGGAGGCCGAACGCTGAGACTGGATCTGAAGTCAAGAAACAACAGTCTGGGAAGTCCTTTGGTAAATATGTATGCATACTGATAGGATGATGGAACATGTAACACTCGGACATGACCTAGAACAACTTTCTCACGAACAAAGTGTAGGTCTATCTCAATGTGTTTGGTTCGCTGATGCTGAACCGGATTATGAGACAAATAGATGGCAGAGATGTTATCACGATTACCTGATAGATGCACGGCCGAAGGACACGAAGTTCTACGATAAGTTTACGAGCCAAAAATCTCGGCTACTACATTTGCAACGCCTCTGTACTCGGCCTAAACCTTTGAATCTAGATAGGGTAGCTTTGTCGGCGGAAGAAATCAGTTATCCCTGAAAACACAAAAGCCGGAGGTGGAGCGTCGCGTGTTCGGACACCCTGCCCAATCTGCATTCGTATATGATAGCAACCCGTTTGGCGCAGAGGGGTATAGGTGTAAACCATAATCAAGAGTACCCTTAATGTATCGAATGATACGCTTAAGAGTAGTGAAATGAGACTCTGCAGGGTCATGCGTGAATAAGCACACCTTTGAACAACATAAGCTATATGCGGCACAGTAAATGTGAGATCTTGAAGTGCACTGCAGACTCACTATCTGAGTGGGATCGGGGAGCACCATTCATAACACTGAGCTTAGATTTTGAATCGACTGGAGTAGGCATAACTTTGCAATTTACCATCTTAGCCCTGTACACTATCTCCTCTGCATACTTACGCTGACACAAGAACATGTGATTGACAGACCTGGTCATTGATATCCCCAAGAAATAACTCATCTTTTCCAAATCAGTCATTGCAAATTCGGACTTAAGCAAGACAATAATCTCATTTTTCAATCTATTTGAGGAGGCAGTCAGAACAATATCATCCACGTACAGTAATAAGTAAGCAGTATGAAAAATGAAGAGTGATGTATCACTCTTGCTGCATACAAACCCAATCTGCAAGATATATCTGACAAAACGATCATACCACGCACAGAGAGCCTATTTCAGGCCATATAGTGACTTACGGAGATGACACACATAGTGAGGGACTGCTGGATGGGTGAACCCAGACGACTGATGCATGTACACTGTTTCTTCAGGTCCCCATGTAAAAATACATTCTTCACATCAAGTTGATGGATCGGTCAGTGTTTGCCCATGACAATGCTCAAAACTGTGCTAATAGTAGCCGGTTTGACAACCGGACTGAAGGTCTCTCCACAATCAATGCCTCGCTGATTTGTGTCATTAGCCCTGAGCAGGCCTTATACCTCTCAAGATCCCATTGTCTACGAACTTGTGGCGAAAAAGCCACATACGTCTAATTACATTCCTCGCCAGTGCAGGTACTAGATCTCACGTGTGCTGTTTAGTTAAAGCATTGAATTCCTCATACATAGCCGCATTCCAATTAGGGTCTTGTTTGGCCAATTTTTGGTTCTTTGGAAGTGGAGAGTTTGGTTTGGGCAGACAAGTTGAAATGGACTTTGGTTTTGAAGATTCCATGCTTTGAACGAGTATTCATTGGATAAGTAGGGACGGTGGGTAGCGAGTGGTGTGTGCGAGGCGGTGGGTAAAGTCGGATAAGGAGAAGGTGGGGGTGGCCGTCGGAGAGCGCGGCTCTGGATCAGCCGCGCGGCTAGAAGGTTGACAGGCTTTTCTGAAGTTTGGGCGCCGCGCTGTCGGCGGTATTCTTGAAGATTGCTCACTGGAAATCAGGCGTCGCGGATCTGACGACGGAACAGATGACGTGAGCTATTCGAGGATGAGGGGATAGATGGCAGACTCGTCAAGAAATGAGTAGTCCGGTTTTTGGAATTTGGAAGATTCGAAAATGGGAATGTGGTCTCGTCGAATGTGACGTGACGAGATATGTGGATTTGACGAGTTGACAAGTCATAGCATAGATAGCCCCTATGATTTGGCGGGAATCCTTGGAAGATACAAAGAGTAGACCTAGGAGCAAGCTTGTGAGGGGCGGTAGAACTGAGGTTGGGATAACACAGACAACCGAAAATCCGTAAATGATCATAGGAGGGGACTCTATGGTAGAGGATTTTAGTAGGGGTCATATTGTGAAGAGTGCTAGTAGGAAGAATATTTAGAATGTATTCTGACATTTTAGCAGCATATACCCAGAAGGAAGGAGGGATGGAGGCGTGAATCAATAGGGTGCGAATCATATTGTTAATGGTACGTATGATTCTTTCAGCTTTACCATTTTGTGGTGAGGTGTGAAGGTAGGATAAGCGAAAAACCATGCCATTATTTGTACAAAGTCGGTAAAACATAGAGTTATTGAATTCACGACCATTATCGCACTGAAATGATTTTATGCTTTTTCCAAATTGTGTGTGGATAAACTTGCGAAACTCAAGAAATTTGACAAACACTTAGATTTAAATTTAAGAGGATATAACCAAACATAGTGTGAAAAATCATCAAGCAACACAAGATAGTATTTATGACCGAGAGAACTAGAGATAGGAGATGTCCATAAATCGACATGTATAATATCAAAAGGAGCAAGTGTAACACTAGTAGATGAATTAAACGGAAGACGGATATGTTTGCCTAAATAGCAAGAAACACAATTTTGGACAAGTTTTCCATTACAAGCAATGAAATTGTTGCCTTTAAAAAAATTAAAAATTGGAACTCCTGGATGACTAAGCCTATTATGCCAAGTTGAAGAAAAAACAACCGCTAGAGTGACGGGAGAGCATGATCTGGCAGCGGAGGTGGAAGTGAATGGATAGAGATCCCCCGTGCTATTGCATCTCGTAAGAGGTGTCCCCGTATGAAGATCCTTCACAGTAAAACCAAAAGAGTCAAAATCTACGGAGACATAATTTTTACGAGTAAATTGACGGACAAATATGAGGTTCTTAATCATGTGTGGGGAATATATGGTGTTTTTGAGGGAGAAGGGTGGATGAAGAGGTTGTGTGTATGAGGTATCATACCCTTTAACTGCAATGCGTTGTCCACTACCAACTGTAACATATTGAGGAGACTTTAAACTAAACAGTTTAGGAATAGTACCTGCAGATTGGGTGACGTGAGATGTGGCGCCTGAGTCCATGTACCAAGTATTGTCAGGCTGTTGCATGGAGAAGGTGTCGAATGCCTGTCCCAACTCAGTGGGTGTCATGCCGGATTAGGGATGCAAAACCTGACCTTGTATGAAGTGGACCTGCTGCGAGGCTGGAGCGGGGCCCAACAAACCAGGGTAAGAATACGGATTATAGGGTTGCTGGTACTGGAATGTACTCGGTGCCGCGACTCTGAACTGGGGCGCCGCGGCTCTGTACTGGGGTGCCGCGGCTCTGTACTGGGGCGCCGTTGCGCCGTGTGTGAATGCTGAGGAGTCGCGGCCCAGTTGTTCTGCGATCCCTGTTGCTGGTTTTGTTGACCGCGACCCTTGCCACAACCACGACCTCCCCTGCCGCGGCCCCTGCCACCCTTTCCACCGCGTTCCTACTACGGTTGAGAGTTTTCTAGAGGCGTTGGATCTTGAGGGTGCGTTTCGACCGCTAATGCCTTCTGACTGTGCTCATCCTACTTAGCACGTCGAGTCTCTTTGAGCAAAAACTGCGAGCGAGCTTTGTTAAAGCTGGGTAATGGATCTGCCTATTGAATCATGGTGGCCAAAGTATCATTTTCGCCTTTAGGAAGACCAACAATCAATTGTAACACCAATTTGGTGTCAGTAACAGGCTCGTCAACAACAACAAGTTGATCCGTCAGTAGCTTTAACTGTTTGCAGTACTTAGTCACATTGGAAAAGTTTTCAAGACGTGTATTGTTCAATTGCTCCTCTAAATTCGCAGCACGGGTGTGCTTATTGTCCTGAAAAATTTCCTCCAAACGATTCCATAACTCAAGGGCTGTGGCGCCAGATTTCATGATAGTAAGAAGAAGGTCCTGAGAAATACTACCATAAATCCACTGTTTGACGCCGGTGTCTAGACGACGCCAAGTAGACTCATCAACCTCCGGAGGGAGCGGAATGGTGTCATCGATGTGATCAAGCACGTTACAGAGACATGCATGATTACGAAACAATTCAACCCAGGGAGAATACTGACTGTTTTCTTGATCAAGAATAATGGGAATAAAGTTCTTGATGTTTGTAACAGTTAGGGCTGGATGAAAAGATGATGACAACGTGGTGGTGAAATTTGTGGAGGTAGAAGATTCAGAAAGTGTGGAAGATTCAGGGATAGCCATTTAGAGAAAAGAGGAATGAAGAAGAAAACCTAGAATTTGTAGGAGAAATTTGCGTGTCGAGTTACGAGGGGTTCTCGGCGGTAGAAAGAAAGAGTTCTAGGGTTTTGGGTGTTTGACTCTTGATACCATGTAAGATGATATTAATCTTTCTTGGGGAGTCTTTCATTAATATCAAGGTATATATAGAGTACAATATTCATCCCTTATACAATAGGAATCCTAAGCCTATACAAAAGAGGAATCCTAGTCTTACCATAATTATATTTACACAATATATGGAAATATTCTAATTATGGATAGAAAATATATTATTTTCTATATTTACACGTTCACAATAACTATTGCTTGTTAGATTTGAATACATGTTCAGAGTATACTTTGATGACATTTATATCTCACGGTATAATATTGTTTATTGAAAATTTTAAGAAATCCATGTATTTTTATTTATTGAATACTAGTTGGTTATTTATTGAAAGTACTACAAAGTTTGTATTTTTATTTAAATACGTGTATCCTGTTATGTTAAACATTACTAATAATAGGTTTGAACTATAAATATTAATTATAGTATATTTCTACAGAAAGGACCAATTATTTCTGGTTTAAGTGTCCATCATTTTTATTTTCATTCTATCCAAATTGCTTTCAATGACTAACAAGTAGTTAGTCTTCTATCTCTCATAGTATATTTTTTGGAATATTCACGTCAAGGCGGCTCAATAAGACTGATAGCCTAAAGCTAATTTTAATGAGATTCTTTTTTTTTAAAAAAAATAAAAATGTAATCTATAAATTTTATCTCATCATCACATAATCTGAGGTCTTGAGTTCAAGTTCCGGAATAGAAACAAATCTTGGCCTTTGTCGGACCTTACATGATAGACTTTAAATTAATCAAAACTCTAATACAAATAATGAACATCAGGTGAGAAATAAAAGAAATGTGAGGCTCCTAAGACTTTGATTAAGAAAATGGTTATACATGGGTGGAATGTCTATCATTCACCAGAATTTACATGCTATAATGTTCATATATTATCATAAACAAGTCATTTATAGGGTGTGAATTAAAAAGAACAAAGGTATGTAGAAGAATAGAAGGTGTTTTTTTTGTCTATCATTTGTATTTTGAATCTACTATCCTAATTAATAAAGATTAATTCGCGTGTATGACACATTAAAGATGAAAACGCTAGCTAGAATTACTATGATAATAATTAAGAAATTAAACAAAGAAATATTAGTTAGATCCATCACACCTATTATAAGGCTGAAAATTTTGGACCAGCAAATTTGAAGTCTGAAATTACTTATATCCTAAATTTGTCCTTGTTTAGCCTTATCTTGATAATATGATTTTGAAAAACATTAACGTCCTAAATTAAAGTATGAACTATTATTTAAAGCATATATCATTAATGTAGAGATCTAGACTGTCATGAGAGCAGTCAGAGACCGGTGGTGGAAGAGGGAGTGGGACGAACCAGTCGACTTAGTGGTTGAAGACGACGACGATGGTGAAGTCGGTGAAGAAGAGAGAGTAGGTTCTAGAATGAAAGGAAAAATGTTTTATTGAAAGTCAATAATGAATTACAACTCAGTCTTGTATACTTAAGTTTGCTAATGTAACAAAACGTGGCTCTATACACAAAGGCCAGCTATATCTGAGGCCAAGATTCACATGCGAAGATACCAAATATACTTGTACAACTTAACCAATATACTATAATCTTTATACCTTAGTCTTTACACCCCCCCTCAAGCTAGGTTGTATAAAAATGTTCTTCAAGCCTAGCTTGGAAAGCAAAGAAGTATGCTGTTGTCGATTTAACGCCTTTGTTAGTATATCAGCCGGTTGTTCCTTTGTTGATATAAAACGAGCATTGATCAATCCACTTTGAATCTTTTCTCTAATAAAATGACAATCTATCTCTATGTGTTTTGTTCTCTCGTGGAAAACTGGATTTCCAGCTATTTGTATGGCAGACTTGTTGTCTGTGAATACTCCCACTGGCCTAGATATATCAACACTGACTCGTGAAACGACCACATTAGCGGACAACCCATCGCGAAGCCATAGCTCAGTATTACCAACCTGCGAACTCAGTGATATTGTGTCTTGCTTTTGATCTCCGTAGAGGCGGTGATGATCCATACATTGCTAGGTAACGATGGTGATTTCCTAGTGTTGTGACTTCCCCAATCTGCATCACAAAACATTTTTAGCTGAGGAATACAAGTAGCAGAACTGGACATAAAAATATCCATCCCTGGTGTTTGTTTAACATATCTGACTAATCGAAGCCCAGCTTCCATGTGAGAATTCTTTGGTGCTTGCATGAATTGGCTGAGGGAGTTTACTGCAAAGGCGATGTCTGGTCTTGTGGTAGTCAAGTATAACAGCCTCCCAATCAGTCTTCTAGACTGTATGCACAAGGATCACTTAACAGCTTATCAGTACTATGAGATGACTCAGAACTAGCTTCAATAATCTTGCCCAACTCCACTGTAGTAAGTTTCTGATTTGTCTCCATAGGGAAAGCCACTGGTTTGGCTCCTGCCAATCCCATGTCTGATATAAGTTCAAGGGCATACTTCCTTTGATGCATTAGGATGCCCTGTGAATTCCTGGCAAACTCAATCCCCAGAAAGTACTTCAACTCCCCCAAGTCTTTTATCTTGAAGGCTAACTGCAGTGCTTCCTTTGTGGACTGTATGAGGACTGCATCATTCCCAGTTAGTAAGAGGTCATCCACATATACCAACACCACCACAATCTTTTCTTCTTCTTTCCTTGTGAAGAGTGAGTAGTCCCTGTGGCTTTGTGTGAATCCTGATGACAATAAGGCTGTAGTTAATTTTATATTCCATTGCCTAGAAGCTGCTTGACCCATATAAGGATTTCTTTAACTTGCATACATGTGTACTCCTGTGTGTAGTATTGAATCCCTCTGGAACTGCCATGAATACTTCTTCAAATAAATCCCCTTGAAGGAATGCATTGTACACATCCATCTGGTGTATCTTCCAGTGCTTTACTGCTGCTATAGACACCACAGTTCTGACTGTGGTCATCTTGACTACAGGAGAAAATGTCTCCTGGTAATCTATTCCTTCCTTCTGGTTGTATCCCTTGGCTACAAGTCTGGCCTTAAACCTTTCCACCTCCCCTGATGCCTTGTACTTTATCTTGTAGACCCACCTACAACCTATTGCTTTCTTCCCCGAGCGGAACGACCAGTTCCCATGTTCCATTTTTTTCTAGTGCTTGAATTTCAGATTCCATAGCTGCAACCCATCTTGGATCTTTTGCAGTTGTTGAGTACCCTGTTGGCTCAGTGTCTACAGATGCCTGTGCAACAAAGTGTTGATATGCAGCAGACAGACCTGCATAAGTGATATTATCAGAAATTGAATATAAGCAATTATGGGAGCCTTGTGTAGTGATATAGTCCTTGTGCCATATATGAGTGCCCGTATCTCACGATCTTCTTGTTATGCAATTCCCACGATTGTCCTCGTGGTGTTGTCTCATCTGCATCGTTATTTTCTCTGTTTGCACCACTCTGTTGATGTTTAAATCTGCGATGGGACACATGCATGATGACTCTTGTCTGCAAAATTAGTCGTTGATAGGATTCCCATTAGCATGATGGCAGGATTACCTATTATTAGCTCACCATGTAATTGTCCATGGTCTTTTATGTTCAGTGACTCTTCACTCTGCCCATTTTTAAAGGGAAAAGTATCTTCCCTGAATATCACATCTCTACTAACAAAAACAGTCCTGTTTTCTAAGTCATAGAGCTTATACCCCTTTTGTGTAGGTGTATACCCAAGTAGGGCACATCTAACTGCTCTTGGACTAAACTTATCATGTGTGTGGAGTATGGTGGCAAAACATAAACAACCTATAACTCTCAAATGACTAAGTTGTGGTGTTTTGTTGTACAATTTATGGAAAGGAGACTCATTATTTAGAACTGTTGAAGGAATTCTATTTATGATGTATGCTGCAACTTCTATACACATTCCCCAGAATCTGTCTGGCAACCAACCCTGAATCTTAATTGCTCTTGCTATCTCAAGAAGATGCCTATGTTTTCTTTCAACTACCCCATTTTGTTGTGGTGTGTATGGGCAAGAGCTCTCATGTATAATTCCTAGTGTTTGGAAAAGGGCCTTACAGTTTTGGTTAAAAAATTCAGTACCATTGTCTGATCTAATTTTCTGGACTTTAAATTCAAATTGAACAGTTATTTCAGTAAAGAAAATTTTCAGAATAGTAGATACATCAGATTTCTGTCTCATAAAAAACACCCATGTCCATCTAGAGTAGTCATCAACAATGGTCAAAAAATATCTCATCCCATTGAATGTATCAGTTCTATAAGGTCCCCAGACATCTAAGTGCAGTAATTGAAAAAGTTTTATTGATCTACTGGTACTAGTAGGAAATGGGGATCTAATTTGTCTAGCTAGTGGGCAGATATCACACTTATTTAAAACAGAAGTATCATAGTCTTTGAACAAGGAAATCTTCCTCAATACTGTCATGGGAACATGACACAGTCTCTGGTGCCATGTCATTATATCTATATGTTGGGTAGCACTCATACACTTCTTCAACTCCTTCTCCTGGTTTTAAGCATCCAAACACACAGTGTAGAGCTCATCTTTCTCACTACCAATCCCCCTCACCTTCCCAGATGTTAGATCCTGAAAAACACAACATGAGGGAAAGAAAGAGACACTACAGTTCAACTCTTTAGTCACTTTCGACACTGACATTAAGTTAAACTTAAAAGATGGTACACACAGGACATTTTTAAGAAAATCACCTTTTCCAAGTTGATAATCACCAACATGGGAGATTACTTTGAATCTCGCATTGGTAATTAATACCGGTTCATACATTATAACAAGTTATTGTGTAAGTATTTAGATTCACTTATCATGTGATTAGTCGCACCTGAATCTACTATCCATTTCAGTAGTTCTGTTGTATCAGTATTATGCATACCTGCCATATTAGCAATATAAGTTCTGCTCCTGTCCTTCTCTTCCAGCATGTGAAGAATCTGTTGTCTTTGACTTGGAGTGAACTGATCATACATCAAGGTTCCCTTTGTGAGGTGATTCTGTTGTTGTGTCTGTTGTCCTGTGTCTTCAATTTGGCCTGTTACTGCATAGGCCCTTTTTTGCTTTAGACTTAAAATCATCTGGGTAACCAATCAATTGATAGCAACCTTACAAGTGTCTGTCTTGTGGCGGTGGTTACACTTCATCAACTTGAAACAATTCACGATGAAATGCCCTTTCAAATGCTACGATTAGCATTAGGATTATATGGTTTTCTTTGTGTGTAATTTCCTCCATGTCCTCCTCCTTGTTGTTTCCACTCACGGATGTGAATAATCTTTGAAGGTTGATGTGATCGATCATTGATCTGTGGTTCTGAAGAGCTCTTTGACTCTCCTCACGATTAACTAAGGCATATGCCGATTGATTTGGGACTTGTGGCATCATTAGAATTTGGCTCCTTGTGTTGTGATAACTTTCGTTCAGTCCCATTAGGAACTGCAACAACCTTTGATATTGACTGTTATTGATAAACTCCTTGGCCTTGGGACAGCATGACGGTGTAGGTATAATCGAGTCGTACTCATCCCAAAGGTCCTTCAGCCTTGAGTAATATCCTGATATCGACATAGTTCTTTGTCGCAGAGTAAAAATCTCTTTGTGGATCTGAAAGGCTCTAGAACTATTCACCTTGTCGAATCTCTCCTTTAACTCTTCCCAGATGCTGTGGGAATCAGCATTGAATAGCATCCTGTCGTGACTTTTACTGACATTCCCCATCAACCACGACACTACGATGGCATTGCATCTATCTCAGACTCGTGCCACCTCTTCATTATAATGTTCTCTCCTAACCGTTCCATCAATAAACTCTATCTTGTTTTTACCCAGTAGAGCCAACTTCATGGCCCTACTCCACAGCACATAGTTGTCCATTCCATTCAAGACAACTCCAATGGATGAGGAACGGGGCATCAGATAGAATAGGAATAGATGATGGTTATGGTCTATGTTATTCCCTGTATTTGATGTATCTCCGACTTCACTTACTCCCCCATCTCCGACAATTTCTGATATCGCCATGTTCTCAACGAGTTCGGTTACCAAGCGATGATGCGACAAAGGAAGAGCAATACTAACAATAATTTCTAGAATCGACCAAACAGATTGATTTAATTTCTACCTTCTTTTCTTTCTTTATTTTCCAGATTCGTCAACTGTAGTAGTCAGAAATTGTATCCATCCATTAATACTCCTCTTGCGTATGCCGATCTACGGATGCGATTTTCTTGTGTTGATCCTTCGTTCGAATCTTCCTTTACGAACATCCTAGGATCTGCATAGCTTTGATACCATGTAGAGATCTGGTGTCATGAAGCGATCGAGACCGGTGGTGGAAGAGGGAGTGGGACGAACCAGTCGACCTAGTGGTTGAAGACGACGACGATGGTGAAGTCGGTGAAGAAGAGAGAGTAGGTTCTAGAATGAAAGGAAAAATGTTTTATTGAAAGTCAATAATGAATTACAACTCAATCTTGTATACTTAAGTTTGCTAATGTAACAAAACGTGGCCTGCTATACACAAAGGCCCACTATATACAAGGGTCCAGTATTCCTATGCCCAGTATACCAAATATACTTGTACAACTTAACCAATATACTATAATCTTTATACCTATGTCTTTACAACTAATTCTCTGAATCATACGACATGCAATGTTCTAATCTCCTTTGAATTTTCTTCACACATGCCAAACGAAATTTCACAATGTTTAAATTTAATAATTTTGGGTCAAATTTAACAATCAGTGTTTGGTAAGTATCTGATCGAGACGAAAAGTGACTCTTTTGATAAACTTAAAAGAATAAAAATGCTCACTTTTAACAAACTTAAAAGATTAAAATTGTCTAGGTAATACTTGAGGGACTATATTAAACCTACTACCAAAGATAAGAGATCATTTTTATCATTTTCTCTACTAATCACCTTTGAATTTTCTTCTTAACATATGTGAAACTATATATTCCACAATATTTGCTTATAAATACACAACTTATTTCACATTCATAATCACAATAACTTGATTGCTTTTCTCTCCACTAGACCTAAAGCAAAATGGGGTTCTTCAACATCTCATTGTTACTCGTTTATCTCATAGTATTAGCCATATTTCACTCTTGTGACGCCCAAAATTCACCCCAAGACTATCTTGCGGCTCACAATAATGCTCGTGCCCAAGTCGGGGTCGGGCCAATGGCTTGGGATGCCGGCTTAGCATCCCGAGCACAAAACTACGCCAACTCAAGAACGGGTGATTGCAACTTGATTCATTCTGGCGCAGGGAAAACCTTGCTAAGGCGGCGGCGACTTCACAGGGAGGGCCGCTGTGGAGTTGTGGGTGTCGGAGAAACCTAACTACAACTATGGTACCAACCAATGCATTGGCGGGAAACAGTGTGGACACTATACTCAAGTAGTCTGGCGCAACTCAGTCCGACTAGGTTGTGGTCGGGCTCTTTGCAACAATGGGTGGTGGTTCATTTCTTGCAACTATGATCCTGTAGGCAACTGGGTCGGACAACGTCCTTATTAAAGTGGTTACTTACAACATGTATCTAATACTAAATAAATTCTCATATTAGATGTCAAGGAGGTAAAATTGAAGCTTGACAAGTGGGTCGGACTACACGTCTAGCTTAGATATTAAGGGACTAAATGGACGTCTGTAATTATTATTTCCCTTTGGTGTTGCTAGTATGAATAATTTAGCGTACCATACTTTCATGGGTATAGTGGGCTAAAGTTGATAAATAAGTATTGTTGCTTCTTGTTCCCTTTAAACATGAATACATAAAAAGTACTAAGACTTGTAATAATAAACAGTTCAGAGTTTTTAATAAAAGTATGGTCAAAGTGGTACTACAACAAATCGCCTCAAAGAAAGCGACTGATTTATACCAACACGACAAAAAAATGCCCTGGTAGTTAGAACCAATAAAGGGCGACATATAGTCGCCCTTTTTTATTTCACCAAATAGGGCGACTAAAATATATCGCCGTGGTTGAATTCACCAAATAGGCCCGATTTCGATTCTTGGATGAGGTGTATTTATAGTGATTAATATTGCATAACTAGTGGTCTAGTGGCAGAATAGTACATGCCACGGTTCAGACCAGAGTTCGAATCCCAAATGGTGCATTTAATTTTTTCTCTTTTTTGAACCATATCAAAAAGGACGAGTGACGTCGCCCTATTTGATGGATCTCAAAAAGGGTGAGTGTAGTCGTCCTATTTGAACCACACCAAATAAGGCGATATGTCAAATCGTCGCCTTTGGTTAGGACCAAATAGTTACCGTAAAATACCGCAACATGAGACTGACGACCTAGACTTGCAAGTCTTTCCCAAAACAAACAAGTATTAGGGCATAAGTAATTCCAAGCTCAACACTTTACTTTAATATAAACGTAGTCAAATAAATACTTATATCCTAAATTTGTCCTTGTTTAGCCTTATCTTGATAATATGATTTTGAAAAACATTAACGTCCTAAATTAAAGTATGAACTATTATTTAAAGCATACAGTATTAATTCCCTGAATTTTCTTCACACATGCCAAATGAAATTCCACAATGTTTAAATTTAATAATTTTGGCAAAGTTCAAAGCAAAGTTCCTTTTCAAAGGAGCTTTGTACCACATCGGTGGTAGAAATGAAAAATTATGTGTTTATATTAGAAAACACTTCCTCTAGCTCTTAAAGGGTTGAGAAGAGGGACTCCCCTCGCGTCGTCGTCGTCGCTCGGCTCGGATTCGGTCAAATGATCTTTGGACCAAATTTATTTAATTTCAAATCTTCATTTTCTGAAAATATTTTTTTATTTCCACCGGAAAAAGATTAATTGGTAATTAATTTTCGCGGAATGAAAATTAAATTTCCCAAACGTTTTTTTCATTTTCCGAAAAGGCAAAGTGGCCTTTCCGAACAGTCACCAACCTTTCAGAACAATCACCAACCTTTCCGAACAGGCACCTTCGAGGCTATATAAACTGAGGCAATGTCTCATTTTTAATACACTGAAAATAATTTCTTTCATTGAAATTCTGCATTCTCTTTCACAAATAAAACTATCGAGTCTTACTGTGGTTCGTTGCCAACTTTGAGTTCGTCGAAGTCGTCGGCGTTTGAAGTACCGCTACTCCTGCGACAGGTATATCCGTTTTATCCTGAGAGGAAGTAATCCATAAATTCGGGTACAGTGAGGGGATTAAATTTCTTAAGGACACATAGTGAATTCTGTGGTCTCGGATATTTTTCTTACTTTCTGCATTATTCCTTTTTCCAGTTTTTAGTTTTTCCGTTTTCTGATTTTGAACACAGGCGTACTAACAAGCTTAAGGAATTTACAATTATTTATGTGTTCACTTGTTCTTGTTCAATGATTACAGAACATTGTCAGGAAAGAAAAGGAAAAAAATGTGTTTTCCTAGAAAATAAAAAAGGTTTTTTTCCAGAAAGTAAAAATAAAAAGGAAAGAAAACGTGTATGTTTGTTGTTTCGGTATAACGAACTTGTATGTTGTTTGGAGATTAAAAAAATCTTCGGATTTTCTACTCCGGTTGAGATTAAAGTTTTCATAACTTTCTACTCATTTGAGTACTTGATTTGAAGATATAAAAACTTCATCAAGTATACAACATACAATTTACTGCATTTCGTTTCAAGTATTTTGATTCGGTTTGAAGAAATAAAATCTTCACCGTTAAGTATTATATTTGTTGCTATCAAAATTGATTCGGTTTGAAGAAATAAAATCTTCACCGTTTATTAATTTTTTCTGTTGTTTCGTTTGCGACAGAAATGAGAGACATGACTCCAGATATGAATGCTACTGCCACACCAGCCCCCGTGGTTGGTTCTACGAGCAATCTTTGCGTCCTCGATCATCTTGCACCAGGCTCAAACAGAAGCTGGAAAATTCACCGAAATTGATTTCAAAATATAGGCAACAAAAGATGTTCTTTTATTTAACTACTTTAAGCCTCCAAAAGAAAAGTCAAGAAAAAACTCTTCAATTATCTTGTAGATCACAGGAGTTCCACACTCTTCAATTATGTTATACTTCGTATTGAATGTTTGGTTTGTTCCATTAAAAATTACTCCATCTGTTTAAAAAAGATTGACACTTTTTACTTTTGATTTTTTAAGAGTCAAAACTTTTTAACTTTGACCATATGTTAAAACAAAGAATCTATATATTTTTTGAAATAAAATTTATATATTTAAAAACTACATAAAAAGTAATATAAGTCACCATAATTAATAATTTAAAATATTTAAAAGACATATAAAACAATTACGGTCAAAGAACAACTCGTTTGACTCTCAAAAGCGAAAAATATCAATCTTTTTGGTACGGATGGAATAGTATATTATATTCTTAAAATTATATATATTCATCGTTTTTATATAAAGAATATGTTTATTAGTATATACCCAGCATGACTCTCTTTAGCTTTATTTTGATCGGCAAACGAATAGATTTATCAAATATATATGTTATTACATTTTCAACAATTAAAAGATAGCAGCCATGCAATATTGTTTAGATTCTACAGCATGTTATAAATTATTTATAAATTATATAAAAAGTACTACCCGTCATAATAGTTAATAATTTTAAATATTAAAAATAAAAAAAAATCATTAATTTTCACTAAATATATCAACTATTTATCTTCTATTTTAACACTTTTATCTAAACACGTATCTCTTTATTCATAAACACATATCTGCCTGAATATGAGGCAGTTAATTTCTACACAAAGGACCAACTATTTTTTCAGGTTTAAGTGTCCATCAGTTTGTTTTTTTGTTATCATTCTATCATAATTGCTTTCAATGACTAACAAATAGTTAGTCTTCTCTCTCTCTCATAGAATAATATCTCAATATCGGAGGAGTATTCACGGCATGGGAGGCTGATCATTAACACCGGTGCTCTAAAGCCAAATTTAATAACAACAACATAATCACCATGAGGTCTGAGCAGGGTAGAGTGTACACAAGCTTTATCTTCACCTTGATATGTAGAACGGCTGTTTTCGGAAGACTCTCGGCTCAAGACAAAACATAATCACAAGCAGTGCAATCAAAACAAAGAAACACTACAACAAATCGTTTCAAAGAGGGCGACTGATTTATACAAACAAGGGTGACAAAAAAATGCCCTGGTAGTTAGAACTAAAAAGGGCGACATATAGTCGTCCTTTTTAATTTCACCTATTAGGCGACTAAAATATATCGCCGTGGTTGAATTCACCAAAATAGGGAGACACTTAAAGTCGCCCTTTTTAATTTCACCAAATAGGGAGACACATAAAGTCACCATTTTTGAACCACACCAAATAGGGCGACATATTTTCACTCGCCCTCTTTGAGTCCCACAAAAAATGGGATTGGTTAAAATTGAAATTAATCCTCTTAATTAGAATTTAGACAATACTTAATTTTGTGACATCTGTATAAAATTTAGACAAGTAAACAGATTGGAAACAAATTTTAACATTTGACGATTGCAGTTTTCAACTTTATGACACACACACACCTAAGATGCAGCAAGTAACTGGACTAGCTATAAAGTCAAATATTGAGAATGCATTTGGGTCCAAAGTTGAAAAGGGGATCTAAATATTGGGACCAAAGTTACTATATTACAATTCTGGATAACTAATCATAGATTTAGTTATAGCTTGATTTTATTTCAACCAAATTTGAGATAAATTTATTTAGAGATTAATTCCGAAATTAATTATCTCTTAGTTTGGATTTGACTCAACGAGGGTGATTGTATTGTTGTCTCCCTAATTGATAAAATTAAATAGGGAGACACTTAAAGTCGCCCTTTTTAATTTCACCAAATATGGTGACACATAAGGTCGCCCTTTTTGAACCACACCAAATAGGGCGACACATAAAGTCACCCTTTTTGAACAACACCAAATATGGCGACATATTTTCACTCGCCCTCCTTGAGTCCCACAAAAAATGGGATTTGTTAAAGTTGAAATTAATCCTCTTAATTATCATTTATAAGAAAATTTAGGATATCCAATTTTTAGGATATTCGAAATATTCGGATCCCGAAAATTTTGGATATCCGAAATATTCGGATCCGAATACGATCCGAAATTATCCAAAAATTTCGAATATCCGATTTTTCGGATATTCAAAATATTCGGATCTGAATCCAATCAGAAAATTTCGGATATCTGAAATATTCGGATCGAATTCGATCCGAAATTATCCGATTTTTTGGATATCCGAAATATTCGGATCCGAAAATTTCGGATATCTGAAATATTCGGATCAGAATCCTATCCGAAATTATCTGAATATTGCGGATATCTGATTTTTTGGATATCCGGAATATTCGGATCCGAATCCGATCCGAAATTATTTTAAAATTACGGATATCCGATTTTTTGGATATCCGAAATATTCGGATCCGAATCCGATCCAAAATTATTCGAATATTTCGAATATCTGATTTTTTGGATATCAAATATTGGATCCGAATCCGATCCGAAATTATCCGAAAATTACGGATAACTAATTTTTTGGATATTCGAAATATTCGGATCCGAATCCGTTTTTTGGATATTCAAAATATTCGGATCGGATCACCGAATATCCGAAATTTTCATATTTTAAATCATATTTTAATTTATCTTAAAATATTTTAAATCTTATTTTAATTTATCCGAAATACCGTGTAAACAACCCTAACAATATCCAACGAATTGTATTGCAACACATAATTAACTTGAATTAATCTATACTAATATAAATAATAGCAATAATATTACTATGTAAAGTCTTCAAAAAAATTTGCCCTATTATAAATAATAAGTGTAAAAAAAATAGGCATCTTGTTAAAAATTGACTTTAGAAAAGGTCAAAGGATTTATGATTATGGGGAGCATAAATATAACAAGTATTGATGGCTGGTCTGGTGGTAAAATGACACACTTCCACAAAAAATGTCCGACTTCGATTCTTGGTTGGGGTGTATTTGTAGTGATTAATATTGCATAACTAGTGGTCTTGTGGTAGAATAGTACAGTGTCACGGTTCAGACCAGAGTTCGAATCCCAGATGGTGCATTTAAAAAAGGCGAGTGTAGTCGCCCTATTTGGTCCTAACCAAAGGCGGAGACTTGAAAAATAATCCTTGATCTAAGACAACGGACGTAATAAGGCGACTTGAAGGGAGACTAAAAATCGCCCCATTTGATCTAAGGGGCAATATTCCACCCAGAGAGGACGACTATACTCGCCCTCTTTGAAGCGATTTGTTGTAGTGCAAGAGTAAAGAATAAAGAGTAAATAGTAAAGAGTAAAGTAAAGAGAAACGATCAGACTTAGATAAGAAATTAAAGCAGTATAAAGTGTATTCGAACAAAAGGGAGCAGTAGCTAACACAACTAAATAAACTAAACAAAATACACTAAAGAACACATAGTAGCAGAAATCAGACTACATTAGATTATAAAACAATAATGTGTCTATAAGTGTGATAGGCTAATCGGACTCTGATAATAACACTACAACTATCAATATGTAAGCATAAGTAGAGTGCGGCAGTACTACTACTCTTTCTACCTTAATACGTGTCCTCACAACCCACTATCTAAGGTCATGTCCTCGATAAGTTGCACTGCGCCATATCGCCTAATCACATATCCCCAAGACTTCTTCCTACCTCTGCCCTTCAGAACGTCCATAGCCAACCTCTCACACCGCCTTTGGGGCATCTGTGTCTCTTCATCCGCACATGCTCGAATCATCTCAACCTCACTTCTCGCATCTTATCATCCACCGAGGCCACCCTCACTTTCTCCCGGATATTATCATTTTAAATATTATCTCTCCTTGTATGTTCACACATCCATCTCAATATCCTTATCTCCGCAACTTTCATCTTTCATCTTTTATATGCGAAGTCTTGACTTACCCATACAACATAGTCGATCTAACCACCACCCTATAGAACTTGCCTTTAAGTTTTGGTGTCACCTTTTTGTCTCACAAGACTCCAGATGTGAGCCTCAATTTCATCCACCCAGCCCCAATACGATGTGTGACATTGTCATGATTTCTCAATTCCTTGGATAATAGACCTAGGTACTTGAATCTTCCTTTCTTTGGAATGACTGCGTGCAGACTTACCTCCACACTGCCTCGGTAGAACCCATTAGACTCGCAGTGCGTCTCAAACCTCCAGCTTGGTATTCACTCCGCTGCGACTCTCATCAATCAGGAATATGTCGTATGCGAATAACATGCACCATGGTACCTCCTCTTGGATTTATCGCGTCTGCCCATCCATCACCAAGACAAATAGGAATGGGCTAAGAGTTGATCCCTGGTGCAGCACCATCATCACTAGGAAGTGCTCGAGTCTCATACTATCCATACTCTTGTCTTTGATCCATCATACATATCCTTGATCGCAAGTATGCGCCACGGTACCATTCTCTAACCTCTAAATATCTCTAGAGAACCTCCCTAGGGACTTTGTCGTATGCCTTCTCGAAGTCGATGAAAACCATATGTAAGTCTTTCTTCCTCTCTCTATACTGCTCCACCAACCTCCTAATAAGATGGATGGCTTCTGTGGTCAAAAGACTCGGTATGAAACCAAATTGGTTCTCGAAAATAGACGCGCCTCTTCTCACCCCCATCTCCACAACCCTTTCCCACACTTACATTGTGTGGCTTAACAACTTGATACCTTTATAGTTGTTGCAACTCTGAATATCATCTTTGTTCTTATACAAAAGGATCATTGTACTCCATCTCCATTCTTCGGGTATTCTCGTCGTCTTGAAAATGACATTAAACAACTTAGTCAACCACTCCAAACCGTCGTATGCGTGCTCTTCTAAAATTCCACTGATCTCATCAAGCTGGCCGCTTGTCCCTTCGCATCCTGCGAATAACACGTAACCTCTTGACCTCAATCTTCTACAATACCCAAAACCCGTGCCTACGAGAATGCTCGGATCTTCCACCATAATGTCTCCATCTTTTTTTTTCGTTCAAGTTTTTGTGGAAGTAAGACTGCCACCTCCACCTAATATGCGCTTCCTCCACCAGTACTTTACCGTCTTCGTCCTTGATGCACCTCACTTGATCCAAGTCACGGGCCCTCTTCTCCATTGTCTTGGCTAGTCTGTACAACTTTTTATCCCCGACTTTCTTCTCTAATTCCACATACATGCGTTCTAAAGTTACCGTTTTCGCCTCCGTAACCGCTAGTTTTGCCTCATTCCTCGCCATCTTATACAGTTCCCTAATGTGAAGTCTTATTATTATTTTTTTTAAAATGATAAATATGTTTACTTAAAGTATATTTTTCTCTATTTTTTGAGATATAAAGTTACTAATTTTCTTATAAATTATTTAATCTCTTCTGATGAGACATTGTTGATTTTTGGTAATAGAACCTGATTCAAGTAATCGATAACTTGATGTTTCAATATACTTGATGCAATGCTTGAACCAGAGGAAAAATAAAAAGAACAAAACATTAATAGTATAGTTTCAATAGTAAATTTCAGTTCTATTTTCTTATGAAACAATAGTATTCTTTGTTGGAAATTTATTAACGTGAATTAAAGTTAATCCTATTATTTATGACTCGAATAATTAGGGCCCCACTCATTGGAAACATCGTTTCCACACACGTGCACACATTGTACCAAGTATCGTAAATTTCCTTAGTGACACAGATATTGGTACGTAAACAAAATGTTTGAGACATGAAATGATAGACAGTTATTGGCCAAATGACGAGTATTTCACGTTGATAAATGAAGGAAGAAGTGTACACTTGTAAAGATGAAACGAGTCGGAAATCGCCGCGGAGCAGCGAAGGGCCGCGGCGCAGCACATTTGGAGCCGCGACACTAATTGGTGGTTTGGCTACTGGGAAGTTAGGCGCCGAGTGATGCGCGAAAAGATGCACACACTTTAACGCAAGTGCACGTTATCGTGACAAGTAATATAGTCTTGATAAGACCGAATATCGTCCACAAGGATTAAGGTTCAAGTACCAACTATCTATCTTTTGGTATCTATTTGGCAATTGATATTTGATTTTGTGTGTTTATAACTAAGAATTATAAAGACTAATTTAACTAATGAGTTTACTTCAGATGTGATGTGAATAGGGCTTCCATGTCTCCTCAACTATCCGCTTATGTTATTTATTAATGCAATGAATTATGTTCTTCTTCTCTCGTAGAAAGCAGGTTTACGAAATCGTTTTATATTCCCGTTAAGGATATATAAACACTCAACCCCAGTATTGCACCTTACCTATCTTTCGGTGATAAGGATAACTCTATAGGAGGATTAAGCACAAAAACCTAGTTAGCAGTAAATGCACCATGCGTAAAATTAGGGTTGTTAAGCCTCTCATTAACGCTACATAAATAATTGAGGTATTTTCATCCCCAACCCAAATATGTCTACCCAACTTACAACATATTCACAACCTCCTCCTTTCGAAGTTTGATTAGAAATCATATAATGATAATTAGTTGTCAATTAATTACCAAGCATTCAAAGCAATTATTGGATAAATCTCTCAAAGAAGAATAATAACCATAGACATGCATTAATTCATAACATAAGTTTCTAGTGAATCAACATGGAAAGCCCTATAAAAGAATTAGTTTCTAGCCATAGACATGACAAGAACTAATTCAAAGTTCATCATACAAAACTGAAATAAAGAAAAGAAAAGAAAATTACTAAGTTTAAGGTCTCGATCTTCAAAGCAAGAATCCTTGAGTTGTGCGAAAGGGAACCCTTAAAATCTGCCTAGGTTCTCCTTTTATGGTGAAACCGTCTCTAACTTTTCCCTGCAGGCCTGGCCCAGAAAATCGTCAATTAACCTGATTTTCCCGCGTCGGCGCCGGAACTTCTGAGGCACTTCGGGTGATTTGGTGCCGCGGCCATGATTCTGGCATGCGTAGGCGCGCATGGCCTGTAATCTCTGCACCTCTCGATGATTAGGCGCGCGACCTGCTTGGCAGCGAGGCCGCGTGCGGTCGAGTTTTGCCTCGTTCGCCACTTTCTCTGTTTTTAGCTCTGGAACTTCCTCTTTTAGCTCCTTTTCCTCCATTTGGCCATTTTAACCACTTTGACTCAATAGAAAGAAAAACTATCCTAATACGACACTTATTTGTACAAAAGGACAAAAGACTAACTAAAAGCGACTCAAAAGTGTATATAAAATACACCGATCACGCGCCACCAGTGCGAGCCGCGACGCTTCATTGGCGGTCGTGAAGGCGAAAAGTTTATGACTTTTGAGCTGCTTTTGGAGCATTGATCCTCCATTACTTAGCACTTGAATTCAGCCATTATTTGGCTGAGTTATAACCCCTCAATAAGTGCCATTACATGGCTATTGAAGGCCATTACTGGGCTAGTTGGAGGCCATACACTCGTCTGTGAAGGCCTCTTCAAAGTTAATGCTTTGTTTGTAATGTCGTCTATTAATAAAATTAAGTCTTCTTCTTATTTGCTTGAGTCGTCTAATTTATAGCATCATAGATTAGGACATGTAAACTATAAATCTATCCAAAGGTTGGTAAAGTTGGAGTTATTGCAGTCTATCGACGTAAACCCTCAATGTAAGTGTGAGGTGTGCGTAGAGGCAAAACTTTCAAAGAGTCCCTTTAGATCCGTTGAAAGGAAAACCGCTCCTCTAGAACTCATTCACACTGATATATGTGCCTTGAAGTTTGCACAAACTAGAGGGGGGTGTTGACACTCAATTTTGACCCTCTCGTCCAGTCATTAACTATAAAATTACACTAATTTTTTTTCAAAATAATTTTAACAATTTTATAATAATAAAATGCAACAATAAAACATTAATACATGCATAAATAAGCGATTTAATGATGGCACGCATTTCGTAGAGTATTAAGCACTTTTGAGTCACGTCGCGTTCGTTATTTGCCTAAATATTATTCATAATTTAAGCCCTATTCTATTTCCATTAATCCTTAATAATTTTAATAATAATAAATACGTAAATACGTAAATAATTTAATAATGGCGTCGCATAAAGATTACATCCACATTTATTAATACCCAAAGCAATTTCATAATAATTATTGGCAATTTAAACCCCATTAAATTAATTTAATTTAACATCGCAAAGCGTGCATAATAAATAAGATTTTAATAACGACATCGCATTATAAAATATTAAGCACTAATTAAATAGCTGATCGGTGTATTTTATATACACTTTTTGAGTCATTTTTAGTTAGTATTTTACTCATTTTATTTATGTTTAGTATAGTATTAGAATTCGTTTTCCTTTCTTTTGTGTCCACGGTCAAAAATGGAGAAATGACGAAAAGAAGAAAATGAGCTTAATTGAGATGGAATTGCACACAAAAGGGCCAAGAAATAAAGTCTAAGAAGTTAGGAATTATAGAGGAGTTGAGGCGAAGTCGGACGAAAAAGAACGAGGCGAAATCGCGAAACGTCACCGGAGCGCGGCGCTGGCAGCGGCCGCGGCGCCATAGTCTTGAAAGTCGAGAGTTTCTGAATTTGGTAGCGCGACGCGCCGATCTGCGAGCGGCGCGCCGGGAATTATGAAATCTTTGGCCGAATTTGACATGTTTTGAGAATCCTAAAGGATTATTTTTCCTACCTAAAGGATAACTTTTCCTACCTAAAGGATAACTTTTCCTACCTTAAACACCTGACCTCACAGGATTCTAATAACTTTTCCTTTCCTACAAATCCCTAACCATTCACCAAAAGGATTCTTTGGCTATAAATACTCTACATCATTAGAAGCATTATTCATTCTCCATTCCACCATTCACCATTCTACATCCATCCTTCCACCAATCCACCTTGTAAATATTCCACAACACAACCCTTGGATGCTTGGCAGAGACTCGGTCTTAGTAATTTCTTTTCCTTTTCTTTACTTTATTTCAGTTTTATGATGAACTTTGAATTAGTTCTTGTCATATTTATGGCTAGGAACTAATTCTCTTATAAGCTTTCCATGTTGAATTACTAGAAACTTATGTTATAAATTAATGCATGCGTATGGTTATTTTTATTGAGAGATCTATCCAATAATTGAGTTGAATTCTTGGTAATTAATTGACAACTAATTATCACTATATGATTTCTAATCAGTTACGAAAGGGGATTGTGAATATCTTTGTAAGTTGGATAGACATTCTTGGATTGGGGATGAAAATACCTCAATTATTTATGTAAGCGTTGATGAGAGGCTTACCAACCCTAATTTTGCGCATTGTGTGTGAAGTCACTAGGTTTTGTTCTTAATCCTCCTATAAAGTTACCCTTATCACGAAGGTAGGTAAGGAACGATCTTGAGGTTGAATGTTTATATAACCCTAACGGGAGTATAAAGCGATTTTAAACCTGCTTTCTCCAAAGAAGAATACCATAAGTAATGCATTAGTAAGTAGCATAAGCGGATAGTGAGGATACATGAAGCCTATTCTCATCACTCCTGAAGTAAATCTTTATACTCTAAATAGCTTTTATAATTCTTAGTCATAAACAACCAATCAATCATTAATCCACCAAATAGATACTAGAAAATAGATAATTGGTACTTGAACTCTAATCCTACAGGACGATATTCGGTCTTATCTAAGACTATACTACTTGATACGATAACGTGCACTTGCGTTTAAGTGTGTGCATCTTAACGCGCATCAAGTTTTTGGCGCCGTTGCCGGGGATCGAACCCGGGTCACCCGCGTGACAGGCGGGAATACTTACCACTATTTATGGCTAGGAACTAATTCTCTTATAGGGCTTTCCATGTTGAATTACTAGAAACTTATGTTATAAATTAATGCATGCTTATGGTTATTTTTATTGAGAGATCTATCCAATAATTGAGTTGAATTCTTGGTAATTAATTGACAACTAATTATCACTATATGATTTCTAATCAGATTCTGAAAAGGGGGGATTGTGAATATGATGTAAGTTGGATAGACATTCTTGGATTGGGGATGAAAATACCTCAATTATTTATGTAGCGTTGATGAGAGGCTTAACAACCCTAATTTTGCGCATTGTGCGTGACGGTCAACTAGGTTTTTGTTCTTAATCCTCCTATAAAGTTACCACTTATCACGAAAGGTAGGTAAGGAACGATCTTGGGGTTGAGTGTTTATATAACCCTAACGGGAGTATAAAGCGATTTAAAGAAACTGCTTTCTCCAAAGAAGAATACCATAAGTAATGCATTAGTAAGTAGCATAAGCGGATAGTGAGGATACATAGAAGCCTATTCTCATCACTCACTGAAGTAAATCTTTATACTATAAATAGCTTTTATAATTCTTAGTCATAAACAACCAATCAATCATTAATCCACCAAATAGATACTAGAAAATAGATAATTGGTACTTGAACTCTAATCCTAGAGGACGATATTCGGTCTTATCTAAGACTATACTACTTGATACGATAACGTGCACTTGCGTTTAAGTGTGTGCATCTTAACGCGCATCAAGTTTTTGGCGCCGTTCTTGGATTAGGCATAGTTCAATATCAAATTTATCTATTTTTAATTTCTAATTTGGTTTTTTTTTTCTTTAAATTATTTATTTTATTTTCTTTTGAAAAAAAAAAAAAAAAAAGTGTCTTTGTTGGTTTTGATTCATCTCGGGGATCCTTAAGACATGGATTTCTCGTCAATATGATCGAGCTCGACCATAGAAGAAGAGAGGAGGAATTGCGAGAAGTTATACTCGATCTCACGAGGTACGAGCTCGGTTCATGGGCGAAACGAGAATGGCCATGAAGAAGTTGGAAAGCAAATAGCGAGAACTTCGCAATCATATTCAACGGCGAACAACAAATTGCGGGCCAGACCAAACCCAACTATTGAGGAATCGGTGAGATAGTTGGTGTAGAAAAGGAAAGGATAGCGAGATTCAATTATTTACCTTCTTGGATTACGTGGAAATTCTTTTCTTACACCTATTACGGAAGAAACACCACTAGCTATCACGGTGATTCCCAATTAGGAAGCCCATACCATCAGGTACCCACAGAGTTGAGAGATGCGAGAGAAGTTCACGGATTCTACATTATAGAAAGCATAAAAGACAAGCCTACTTGGGGATAATTGTGTTTTTAAGGCTCTTGTTTGAACAAATGGTTGTAGGAAATTGAGGCCTACAACAATAAATTTGCGGATTACAAGCGGTTCGCGAAGGATCAATGGGCACTCGTAAAGGTTAAAGGCGTCGGCTAAAGAGCGTTAAAAACATTGACTTGTTGGGAACCCAATATTTTTAATTATGTTATTTTAATTTACATCTTTATTTTATTCTATTTTGTCTTGAAGCAGTCTCACGGTCTTGGGTTCTTGTTTTGTGTTGTTGGATGCAGGTGGGTGAAAGCTAAAGCAGGAAAAAGGAGCAAAAAAAAGGAGCGATCGTCGAAGCCGGCGCGTAATTTGGAAGAGCCCATACTAGCGTGTGTGGCGCCACTGAATGCATGCGGCGCGAACTTGAGAGCCATATTTACGTGCAAATTCGAATTTTTCATCCTGAACCTCAGTTATGACCAGTGTTGTGTCGATGGTATCCTTTTCTTTTATTTTCTTTGAGTCTTGCACACATTGGGGACAATGTGTGATTTAAGTTAGGGTGTTTTATTTGTGTCTTGTTATGTTTCAATTAAGTCTTTTTTTATTGTTTTGTGTTTATTTTTGAGTCACAAATTTTTTCTTTTTTTCTTTCTTTTTTTCATAATTGGTATCCAAAGATCATGTATCTTTGTAGTTGCTAGAAACACCTAGTGAAGGAAGGTGGAATAATGTAATGGAATTAGAAGCAACTATCTAAACACCTAGGTTAGATATGCCAAAACTCACAAAAATCTGTCATTTGGAGTTTCTTGCTTAAATTGTGCATGCTAAATTATGAAAACCTATGTGTTATGATTGTTTGCTATTTGGCGAAATAGTTAGGATATGCATGTTAGGAGATGACTCGGGCATTTCTTTGATAGCCAATTTTACCACTCTTTTCTACCCAGAACTTTAAAAGTATCACTAGTCGGCCCATTGAGCCTAAAAATTGAAACTTCTTCTTTGACACCTTATATTCCCAGTTGTGCCATAAGTAAAAATGTGAAGTAGTGGAATCAATTGTGTTAAAAAGAGACAAAAAGAGTGAATGAGCTTGTTGCACCCTGATAAAAAGTAATAAGAAAGAAAAGCCTAAGTTTGGGGGTGCTTGTTATTATAATACTCTTCATTCTCCCAAAACAAAAGAGGAAAAGATAGAATTGAAGTGAAGAAAGAACAAAAGAAAAGGGGATCTTTGAAAAGCTAAAGAGCTTATGGTACACAAAAATGAGCCTAAATGCCTATTTTTACCAACCCCTACCTAAGCCTACATTACAACCCTTAAAGTCCTGAAGATCTCTTTTATGCATATCCAGGATTAGTGGAGAATAACAAGTAAGCATGTCATAGGATTTTTGAATTTATATGCATGATTTAGTATATTGACTTCCATTAAGCATGATAAAAATGAGTTTGCGAAATATCTAGCTTAATGTGTTTAGAATGCTGAAATTTCATGCTACATGTTCCTGTATATTATTCTGCTAACATTCATGTTTTTCTAGATAACACTAAATGCAGCAAAAGTGATCAATGTCAGTGAGTCTTTTATTTTTCGTTTCTTGAGTCTTTTATTTCTTTCTTTCTATCTTTGCTCGAGGGCGAGCAAAGGTTAAGTTTGGGGGTATTTGATCGGTGTATTTTATATACACTTTTTGAGTCATTTTTAGTTAGTATTTTACTCATTTTATTTATGTTTAGTATAGTATTAGGGTCGTTTTCCTTTCTTTTGTGTCACAACGGTCAAAAATGGAGAAATGACGAAAAGAAGAGAAAATGAGCTTAATTGAGATGGAATTGCACACAAAAAGGGCCAGAAATAATGTCTAAGAAGTTCGAATTATAGAGGAGTTGAGGCGAAGTCGGACGAAAAAGAACGCGAGGCAATCGCGAAAAAGCGTCACCGACGCGGCGCTGGCGGCCTGCGCGGCGCCATAATCTTGAAAGTCCCGAGATTCTTTGAATTTGTTGTATGGCTGATCTGCGAACGCGGCGTAGGAATTATGAAGTCTTTGGCGAATTTGACATGTTTTGAGAATCATAAAGGGATTATTTTCCTACCTAAAGGGATAACTTTTCCTACCTTAAAACCCTTACCTAAAAGGATTCTAATAACTTTTCCTTTCCTACAAATCCACAACCCTTCACCAAAAGGATTCTTTGGCTATAAATACTCTACATCATTAGAAGAATTATTCATTCTCCATTCCACCATTCACCATTCTACATCCATCCTTCCACCAATCCACCATAAATATTCCACAACCTGACCCTTGGATGCTTGGCAGAGACTCGATCTTAGTAATTTCTTTTCCTTTTCTTTACTTTATTTCGATTTTATGATGAACTTTGAATTAGTTCTTGTCATATTTATGGCTAGGAACTAATTCTCTTATAAGACTTTCCATGTTGAATTACTAGAAACTTATGTTATAAATTAATGCATGCTTATGGTTATTTTTATTGAGAGATCTATCCAATAATTGAGTTGAATTCTTGGTAATTAATTGACAACTAATTATCACTATATGATTTCTAATCAGTTACGAAAAGGGGATTGTGAATATCTTTGTAAGTTGGATAGACATTCTTGGATTGGGGATGAAAATACCTCAATTATTTATGTAGCGTTGATGAGAGGCTTAACAACCTAATTTTTGCGCAATGCGTGACGGTCGACTAGGTTTTGTTCTTAATCCTCATAAAGTTACCACTTATCAGAAGGTAGGTAAGGAACGATCTGAGGTTGAGTGTTTATATAACCCTAACGGGAGTATAAAGCGATTTAAGTAAACTGCTTTCTCCAAAGAAGAATACCATAAGTAATGCATTAGTAAGTAGCATGGCGGATAGTGAAGATACATGAAGCCCTATTCTCATCACTCACGAAGTAAATCTTTATACTCTAAATAACTTTTATAATTCTTAGTCATAAACAACCAATCAATCATTAATCCACCAAATAGATACTAGAAAATAGATAATTGGTACTTGAACCTAATCCTGAGGGCGATATTCGGTCTTATCTAAGACTATACTACTTGATACGATAACTTGCGTTGCGTTTAAGTGTGTCGTCTTAACGCGCATCAATAGCACCCCACATTGTTATCGTAATAATTTAAACCCAAGTTAAAAGAGCACCTAAAGTCATATTATAATAATTTAATAATAATTTAAACCCCCACTTATTTCCCATTAATTAAAACTAATACTTAAAATCTACCCAACTCAAAATAACACTCACAAGCCCTTTATTTTACCCCCATTCCAAACAAACCGGCGGCCCATTTCATGTATAACCCACCAGCCCAATCTCTTATTACCTTCCCATACAAATACATCCTTTAAGAAAACAAAGAACTAAACCAAACGAACCCTAACAAAAGCAATATGCATTTGCATCGCCATGACACCCAACCGAGATTCTCGCCGAAGAATCTGGCGAATCACCTCCCAAAATCAGACCCAACATTGACCATAAAAGCTTACCATAAAATTAAACCAAATTGTACCATAATGCGCCCAAATATCATAACTCACATAACCCAAATGGTACCAAAATCGATGCAAAATCGAGTCAAGACTAGCCAAAACCGAGATATTAACTTACCATAACAAAATCACAATACGTTTTACACCAAATCGCACCAAAACTTACCAAATATGGAACCCAAATCACACTAAATTACACCCAAATCATCTCCAAAGTTTCAGAATTAAAGATCGAATCTTGGGGATTTCTTACTATCTTTACAAACCCCAGCAATGGGTGTATAAATACAGAAGCAATTCATTAGGAATGAGCAGGGATCAACATCCAAAAACAGAGCAGAAAGGCGAGAATGAGAGGGAAAATCAGAGGAGTTTATCAGAGGAATAACTTGACGGTAGGCAAGGAGCAAAAAAACGGGCATAGGAAAACATCCGAAAATTAGAAGTCTAAGGCAAGAACATAAATTCGAAACCCTTTCGTCTTCTTCGCAATAGATACTTGTTGAAGTATTGGTATACACTACTGATATGCTATTTGTTTTATATGTCTTTAGTGTATTCAGTGTATGGGAGATAGAAGTCCTTAGACTTGAGGTCGATATCACCTTATTTACGGAGCAATGTGTTTTGATCCTGTCCTAAGCTCAAATGCCTTATAGGTTGAGACGCGACTTGTTTTGGGTACATTGCGAAGTAGATTAAAGGTGGTAGTTGAGCCAAGAATAGGATTCATTCCTCGAATGCATCTTCGAGAAACCTTCGGGTTCTCATAAGACATTAGGTTGACTAAGTCGTTGGCCAACGCAATGGACATGTCTTCGATATGGTTCTGTTGTCAACTAATGTAGATGAGATAGATTGATCAGGCCATTTGGATAGACACTTGACGAATCCTAAGCTTGATTGAGTGTGTCGTGAATAAAAGGATTTTATCTTCCCACATAGAGGTTCGGTTCACATATTTTGTGTAGCTAAACTTTACATATTGAGGTTCGTCTTCCAGCGCAGTCTAGGAGTTCCGTGAAGATCCTAATGTAATTGGTGTCAATATGTAGAGTCCTAAATGGTAAACACAAGTCAAATATTTTGTTGATTGAAGGATGTAATTAGGAAGAGATTATATAAATGTTCGGTTGATAACCAGGACATTAAAATGGAAGAAAGGCGGCGGCGAGGCGCGACTCCGGTGATTAAGTCGCGGCGCATGCGCATGGAAGAACGCGGCGCCACTTACCAAGGGCACGGCTGCGAGCGCGTCGAAGTCGAATGACTATTTTACCCCTGGCTGGTTCTCCCTATCAACTGTAAATAGAGGGGCTTCTCATTCCATTTGATATACTTGAAACCTAAGAAGGGTTAATCTCTTCTAACACTCTGAAGAAATTCCTAGCATTTCAAAAGTTAGAAAATTACATCAAAGTTCTTGAGAACTTGCAAATCAAGGGATTTTTGAGTATGCACCCCGGACTACACAAAACTTGAAGATTTCAAATGCTTGGCTGATTTCTTCATAATGTAAGTCTTATTTCGAAGTATTACATTAACTTTGTGTTTTACTTTGCATTACATTATCATACTCTGATATTATCGTTGTTGGGTTTGAAACATAAATTTTCAAATTCCGTTGCGTGTATGAACCCGACGACGAAACCCTTCAGTGGTATCAGAGTCAGGTTTGTTTGTGTGATTTTGTGATGAATATTAATGATAATGTGGGTTAGTATTTGTGTAGATATATTATTTATGTTGTTAAAAGCTTTAAAATCCTTAAATCTTTGAATGCATGGTCTTTGTGCGAATCTGTTTATGACAATAATGTTTTTCGACGATAATCATTCCAATGTATAACTCCTCTAAGTTGACATGCGTTATCCAGCCCGGTTGTGGCATGGTGCATCGAAACGAAGAATGAGAAGAAAAATGAAAATGATGGTTGATACTTGATAGACATATTTGTTTTAATGGTGATGGTGTTGCAAGAGATATATCCGAAAATCTGACCCTAAACCAGTTTTAGGAATTCGGAATTTCGGATCTTGCGATTCTGGAGATGAAGAGCCGCGGCTCTGCATGGATTTTAAGGGAAGGGTCGTGGCTCAGTTCATAAGCGCCGCGACTATGACCAGATGATGCAAGAAGGGTCGTGGTTCAGTTCATGAGCGCCGCGGCGTTCATCCAGAAAGCTTAAAATTAAATTTCGGAACTTTCTGCCTCAGAAGGGCCGCGGCGCCATCTGTTATGGATGCGGCTCTAATGTCGGTTTTTCAATTTTTTGCTCACTGCCTCGCAGGCGCCGCGACGCCTGGCCCAATGGCCGTGGCTCTTGCGACGGTAATTTTTTTTTTTAAAAAACCAGAATCCGAAACTGAGTTTTAAATTATTGACATTCTGGTTCTGAAGTTTTTAAAATGACAAAGTATGAAAGGATAAGTTTTAATTGAACATATTTAGTCCCTTTTCGGGTAGATCTGTAATTAAAACAAAATTTCTGAAATTGATTTTAAATTCTGGGAATTGCAAGTAGGTCCCTAAAGTTTGAAAATATTCTCTGAGTTTTAAGATTAAATTTTCTGAATTTAATAGGGGTCTGATTGAACTTTTAAATTCTTGAGGGATTAAACTGTAAGTTCTAAAAACTTGCAAAAAATCCGAAAATCAGAATCTTAAAATCGGAAATGTTTTAGTCTTGTTTGAAATAGACATAGATTATAGAGTTTAGACAAATAAACCCATGATTATCATTAATGGTTCATTGTTATATAATGTACATGTGCTAAGTGTTTTAAATGTGATGCATTTAAATTATTAGCATAGCGTCATAATTATTATGCAGGTAGCGGCGCCCGATGGTAATTGTTTAAATTCAATTATCGCGATAAGCTATGCGGATAGCGGCATCGAAGATTGATTTAAACCATCTTATATCACGCCTATTGGGTTTGATGGTTTCTCATCTATGTGCGTAGAAATTGCATGATAGGATGTCATATGATGTATGACATATGATTGTTGATATTGGTTGAAATCAAAATGTTCCCAAACATAAATACAAGTCTAATTAAAATGTAGTCCATTATAATTGATAGGGTGCAAAATCCTTTTCGGCGATATGAGTATTTATGCCAAATCATTTGCTCTAAGTCTACGGGGACTCAGACCCTTTCATAGATGTGTTAGAGTAAGAGTAGATGATAAACTTTTGTGGGTATTTACACCAAAGTGTTTGCTTACAAAGGCCAAGTTTACTAGATACTTAAACGTAGTCGTGTAATGGGGTTGACTTGCTTAGACTAATCTTGGCGCCAAAGTGTCAGATAAATCTAAGGATGCATGATTAAAATGAAAGATATTTAATCAAACCAAGAGTTGTAAAATTAGTTTTGCAATTGGTTGAAGACCTACTGAAGTGTGCTATTGAAGTTATCAGCCAAAGCAAACACGGATATAACATATGTTTGGATCTTGACCCACTATAACCTTGAAATAACTTAGGTTCGTATTCTACCATGGGGTCGTAGAAGTATGTAAAATAGTGGGAGCTAATTAAACGAAAGACCATGTTAAATTAGCATGTTATGAATGTGTATTATGAGGATGAATGAATTTTGATTGCATTTTCCCTAGCTATCTATATCTTCAGATCTTCAAAATGTCGACCTTATCCATGAAAATGTTGGTAGAAACAAATAGATTGATTGAACCAAACTACATTGACTGGCTCAGAAATCTTAGGATTGTCCTGAGACAGGAAAAAATAGAATATGTTCTGGACAAAGTGTTCCTCACTGCACCCGCTGAAGGCACCCCGGAGTTTGCCACCTTTGACAAGGATGCCTATCAAAAGCATTATGATGATGCTACTACAACGCAATGTGTGATGTTAACTTCTATGTCACATGAATTACAACGACAACATGAGCACATGGGGCCGAATGAGATGTTACAGCATTTGAAGAGTCTCTATGACTCTCAATCACAGACTATGGAGTATGATCTCCTAATAGAGCTCTTCAAATGTAAACTCGTTGAAGGAGACCCTGTATCTCCTCATGTGCTGAAAATGATAGGGCTGATAGAAAGGTTGGCCTCGATTGAGATAAAATTCCATGATAGGGTTGCTACCACCCTCGTCTTGCATTCATTGTCTCGTTCATTCGAAAGTTTCATTATTAATTATAATATGAATGGAACCAAGGCAAGTTTACCAGAGCTTCACAACATGATAAAGACTTATGAATCTTCAATCTCCAAGGGCAAGCCTGTGCTCATGGTTGGCTCCTCTAGCCATCCCAAACCAAAAGATAAGGGATAGCAGAAGAGGAAGGGCAAAGATATCGCTGCGCCCGCTGCAACCAAGCCCAATGGAGGGTTGAAGAAAAAGAAGCTGCCGACAAATGATGTTTGAAAGAACTGCCATAAGAAAGGGCATTGGGTGAAGGACTTCACGGCTCCGGGAGGAGGTAGAGCACCTGGTGCTGTTGCTCCTGCTGGACAAGGTATGTTTGTAATTGAAGTAAATCTATCTATAAATGATTCTCATTTCTGGGTACTTGATACCGCATGTGGCTCACACATTTGTACGAATGTGTAGGGGCTAGCTGATAGCAGGAAGGTAAGGCCTCGTGAGGTTGACCTGCGCGTCGGAAACAGAGCACGAGTTAATGCTGAGCGTGTGGGAACTTATAGGCTAGATTTACCTTTTGGCAAAGTTTTGTTGTTGTACAATTGTTATTATGTTCCTGCTTTGACAAGGAATATTATTTCCATTCATGTACTAGATACTGAGGGCTTTTCTTCAAACATTACTAATGGAAATATGATTTTGACTTTTGATAATGTTGTGTATGGGATTGCGCCTCTTGTGAATGGATTGTACACATTAAACTGTATCCGGGAGATATTCAATGTACAAAATAAAAGAGCTAAAATAAGTAATAGAAATTCTACCTATCTATGACATTGTAGACTTGGTCATATCAATCAAACAAGGATAGAAAGGTTGAGAGATCTTGATTACCTCGAACCATTTGACTTACAGTCTTATGGTAACTGTGAATCTTGTTTGAAGGGTAAGATGACAATTAAACCCCTTACTGGAAAGGGGATCCGTGCCAAGGAGGTGCTTGAGTTGGTACATACGGATGTATGTGGACCATTTTCGACTCACACTAGAGAGGATTACTCCTACTTCGGGACAGTCTCAGCATTCGCCCTCCTCCGGCTTCGACTGCGAGGGAGTGTTAGAATATATATTATTAATTACTATTAATAATATATATTATTAATTACTATTAATAATATAATTATGTAGAATCATATGTATATGGTAAATAGTATTATGTATTAATGTAAATGATAGAATAGTATTAATATAGGAATATATTATGAGATAGTATAGGAGGATTTTAGGAAAAATTTAATCTTCCTATTAATTGTTACTTGGTGTATATATTATTACCATTTGTGATGAATAAAATTAAAAAAAACATTCCAAACTCTTTCATGAACATACACATGTAAAAACTAATATATATATATATATATATTGAAAAGGATCACTTACGTGAAAAGGATAGAACAGGGATATCAAGTTTTGCAGTAGCCTTTGGATTAAAGATATGACTATGATAAATTGTACCGACATACCTCATCCGGAAAGAAAACGATTTCAATTAGTTAGAGAAGAAGATGATTTCAATTAGTTAGAGAAGAAGATGATTTCAATTAGTTAGAGAAGAAGATGATTTCAATTAGTTAGAGATTCGTGCTAATATCATGTAAATTAATAGCAATATAAGACAAGAAATATTGATAAAGATCTAGAGAGAAGGGATAAGACTTTCTTCTTATTTCAAATATATACAAGTGTCTATTTAAAGGTGAATAACATCCCGATGAAAAATCACCCAAAATGTTATAAATATTAAGTATTCAAATTAATAGGTACATGTAACATACAAAAAATTCATGGAACTTAGTAAATGTATATGAACATCCATTGTGTTCTAATTTGAATCGGAAAAGGAAGTATTAAGATAAATAAGTAATTAGTATTATGTCACCCAATTAGAAGATGACATGTGTATAATTTAAATAGTTTTTTTGTGCTTTTTCCCCTCCACATGGTAGTGAACGAAATTTGTGGTCTAAAGTCAAACTTGAATAAAAGATCGTAAATATATTTCTTTAGTTTTATTGCATGTGTCTTAATTTGACTTGACATTAATTTAAGAAAGTAAAAAAAAAAATAACCTGGCTAAAGATGTGTATAGCATACTAAAAATCTTATTTAAATCTTGTAGTCTTAAGAATGTCATATCATTGTTATATGAGAGTGTGTTATTAAGGCTTAAACAGAAAATATGATTAGAAACTTATTAAATATGAAAGATGCATTTGAATTAAATACACTAAAAAGAAAAATGAGACGCATAAATTCAAGTCGAAGAAGTATTTGATATGATTAATATATATATATCTATATATATATATATATATATATATATATATATATCTATATTTTTTGTGAATCGACAAAAGCATAAGAAATAATAAAAACGAACGTGCAAATTATTTACTGTTCGTTTGGACAATATTTGTTTGAAGTTAAAAGATGAATAATTGAAATAGAACAAGATTATTTGAATGTTGAAACTATGTTTGAAAAAAGTTAAATTTTATGAGTTAAAATTATTATTTCACCCTAAAATTAACTATATATTGTATATATCACATAATAATATTTAGTAATAGTAGAACTTTTGGGGCCTTAAAATGTATGGGGCCTAAAGCAAGCACTTCCATAATGACGTTGTTCTAATGTTTGTTATATTTTTTTATCATAACTGTAAGATGATATTAATCTCCCTTGGGGAGTCTTTCATTAATATCAAGGTATATATAGAGTACAATATTCATCTCTTATACAATAGGAATCCTAAGCCTATACAAAAAGGAATCCTAGTCTTACTATAATTATATTTACACAATATATGAAAATATTCTAATTATGGGTAGGGAATATATTGTTTCCTATATTTACACGTTTACACACCCCCTCAATCGGAGCGGGAGGAGGCGAGCAGGAGGCTGGATCTCAAGTCAAGAAACAATGATGCAGGAAGTCCTTTGGTAAATATGTATGCATACTGATAGGATGATGGAACATGTAACACTCGGACATGACCTAGAACAACTTTCTCACGAACAAAGTGTAGGTCTATCTCAATGTGTTTGGTTCGCTGATGCTGAACCGGATTATGAGACAAATAGATGGCAGAGATGTTATCACGATTACCTGATAGATGCACGCGCGAAGGACATCAAGTTCTAACGAAGTTTCGAGCCAAAAATCTCGGCTCATTACATTTGCAACGCTCTGTACTCGGCCTCCTTTGAATCTAGATAGGGTAGCCTGTCGCTTGGCAGACCAAGAAATCAGATTATCCCCTAAGAAAACACAAAAGCCGGAGGTGGAGCGTCGCGTGTTCGGACACCCTGCCCAATCTGCATTCGTATATGATAGCAACCCGTTTGGCGCAGAGGGGTATAGGTGTAAACCATAATCAAGAGTACCCTTAATGTATCGAATGATACGCTTAAGAGTAGTGAAATGAGACTCTCTGGGGTCATGCATGAATAAGCACACCTGCTGAACAACATAAGCTATGTCTGGCCTGGTAAATGTGAGATACTGAAGTGCACCTGCAAGACTCCTATACAGAGTGGGATCAGGACTGGAGCACCATTCATAACACTGAGCTTAGATTTTGAATCGACTGGAGTAGGCATAACTTTGCAATTTACCATCTTAGCCCTGTACACTATCTCCTCTGCATACTTACGCTGACACAAGAACATGTGATTGACAGACCTGGTCATTGATATCCCCAAGAAATAACTCATCTTTTCCAAATCAGTCATTGCAAATTCGGACTTAAGCAAGACAATAATCTCATTTTTCAATCTATTTGAGGAGGCAGTCAGAACAATATCATCCACGTACAGTAATAAGTAAGCAGTATGAAAAATGAAGAGTGATGTATCACTCTTGCTGCATACAAACCCAATCTGCAAGATATATCTGACAAAACGATCATACCACGCACAGAGAGCCTATTTCAGGCCATATAGTGACTTACGGAGATGACACACATAGTGAGGGACTGCTGGATGGGTGAACCTGCACGACGGCGATGCATGTCTGTTTCTTGAGTCCCATGTAAAAATACATTCTTCACATCAAGTTGATGGATCGGTCAGTGTTTGCCCATGACAATGCTCAAAACTGTGCTAATAGTAGCCGGTTTGACAACCGGACTGAAGGTCTCTCCACAATCAATGCCCTCCTGTTGATTTGTGTCATTAGCCACAAGACGGGCCTTATACCTCTCAAGATCCCCATTGTCTCTGAACTTGTGACGAAAAAGCCACATACATCTAATTACATTCACCTCCTCAGGTCTAGGTACTAGATCTCACGTGTGCTGTTTAGTTAAAGCATTGAATTCCTCATACATAGCCGCATTCCAATTAGGGTCTTGTTTGGCCAATTTTTGGTTCTTTGGAAGTGGAGAGTTTGGTTTGGGCAGACAAGTTGAAATGGACTTTGGTTTTGAAGATTCCATGCTTTGAACGAGTATTCATTGGATAAGTAGGGACAGTGGGTGACGGAGTGGTGTCTGAGACGGTGGGTAAAGTCGGATAAGGAGAAGGTGGGGGTGAAGCCGTCGGAGGAGCCGCGGCTCCTGGATCGAGCGCCGCGACGCTAGAAGGTTGACAGGCTTTTCTGAAGTTTGGGCGCCGCGGCGCTGTCGACGGTATTCTTGAAGATTGCTCACTGGAAATCAGGCGTCGCGGATCTGACGACGGAACAGATGACGTGAGCTATTCGAGGATGAGGGGATAGATGGCAGACTCGTCAAGAAATGAGTAGTCCGGTTTTTGGAATTTGGAAGATTCGAAAATGGGAATGTGGTCTCGTCGAATGTGACGTGACGAGATATGTGGATTTGACGAGTTGACAAGTCATAGCATAGATAGCCCCTATGATTTGGCGGGAATCCTTGGAAGATACAAAGAGTAGACCTAGGAGCAAGCTTGTGAGGGGCGGTAGAACTGAGGTTGGGATAACACAGACAACCGAAAATCCGTAAATGATCATAGGAGGGGACTCTATGGTAGAGGATTTTAGTAGGGGTCATATTGTGAAGAGTGCTAGTAGGAAGAATATTTAGAATGTATTCTGACATTTTAGCAGCATATACCCAGAAGGAAGGAGGGATGGAGGCGTGAATCAATAGGGTGCGAATCATATTGTTAATGGTACGTATGATTCTTTCAGCTTTACCATTTTGTGGTGAGGTGTGAAGGTAGGATAAGCGAAAAACCATGCCATTATTTGTACAAAGTCGGTAAAACATAGAGTTATTGAATTCACGACCATTATCGCACTGAAATGATTTTATGCTTTTTCCAAATTGTGTGTGGATAAACTTGCGAAACTCAAGAAATTTGACAAACACTTCCGATTTAAATTTAAGAGGATATAACCAAACATAGTGTGAAAAATCATCAAGCAACACAAGATAGTATTTATGACCGAGAGAACTAGAGATAGGAGATGTCCATAAATCGACATGTATAATATCAAAAGGAGCAAGTGTAACACTAGTAGATGAATTAAACGGAAGACGGATATGTTTGCCTAAATAGCAAGAAACACAATTTTGGACAAGTTTTCCATTACAAGCAATGAAATTGTTGCCTTTAAAAAAATTAAAAATTGGAACTCCTGGATGACTAAGCCTATTATGCCAAGTTGAAGAAAAAACAACCGCTAGAGTGACGGGAGAGCATGATCTGGCAGCGGAGGTGGAAGTGAATGGATAGAGATCCCCCGTGCTATTGCATCTCGTAAGAGGTGTCCCCGTATGAAGATCCTTCACAGTAAAACCAAAAGAGTCAAAATCTACGGAGACATAATTTTTACGAGTAAATTGACGGACAAATATGAGGTTCTTAATCATGTGTGGGGAATATATGGTGTTTTTGAGGGAGAAGGGTGGATGAAGAGGTTGTGTGTATGAGGTATCATACCCTTTAACTGCAATGCGTTGTCCACTACCAACTGTAACATATTGAGGAGACTTTAAACTAAACAGTTTAGGAATAGTACCTGCAGATTGGGTGACGTGAGATGTGGCGCCTGAGTCCATGTACCAAGTATTGTCAGGCTGTTGCATGGAGAAGGTGTCGAATGCCTGTCCCAACTCAGTGGGTGTCATGCCGGATTAGGGATGCAAAACCTGACCTTGTATGAAGTGGACCTGCTGCGAGGCTGGAGCGGGGCCCAACAAACCAGGGTAAGAATACGGATTATAGGGTTGCTGGTACTGGAATGTACTCGGTGCCGCGACTACGAACCGGGCGCCGCGGCTGCATGCTGGTGCCGCGGCTCAGACAGGCGCCGTTGCGCGTGTGTGAATCTTTGAGTCGCGGCCCAGTTGTTCTGCGATCCTCGCTTTGGTTTTGTTGATCGCGACCACGCCAACCACGACCTCCCCTGCCGCGGCCCCTGCCACCCTTTCCACCGCGTTCCTACTACGGTTGAGAGTTTTCTAGAGGCGTTGGATCTTGAGGGTGCGTTTCGACCGCTAATGCCTTCTGACTGTGCTCATCCTACTTAGCACGTCGAGTCTCTTTGAGCAAAAACTGCGAGCGAGCTTTGTTAAAGCTGGGTAATGGATCTGCCTATTGAATCATGGTGGCCAAAGTATCATTTTCGCCTTTAGGAAGACCAACAATCAATTGTAACACCAATTTGGTGTCAGTAACAGGCTCGTCAACAACAACAAGTTGATCGTCGATGCTTTAATCGCTTGCGATGCCAGTCACATTGGAAAAGTTTTCAAGACGTGTATTGTTCAATTGCTCCTCTAAATTCGCAGCACGGGTGTGCTTATTGTCCTGAAAAATTTCCTCCAAACGATTCCATAACTCAAGGGCTGTGGCGCCAGATTTCATGATAGTAAGAAGAAGGTCCTGAGAAATACTACCATAAATCCATCGTTTGGCCCGGTGTCTGCAGCGGCGAAGTAGACTCATCGACCTCGGAGCGGAATGGTGTCCTCGATGTGATCAAGCGCGTTCTGAGAGACATGCGTGATTACGAAACAATTGACCAGGAGAATCTTGTTGCTTTCTTGATCAAAAAGAATGAGAATACAGTTCTTGATGTTTGTAACAGTTAGGGCTGGATGAAAAGATGATGACAACGTGGTGATGGAATTTGTGGAGGTAGAAGATTCAGAAAGTGTGGAAGATTCAGGGATAGCCATTTAGAGAAAAGAGGAATGAAGAAAACCTAGAATTTGTAGGAGAAATGCGTCGAGTTACGAGGGGTTCTCGGCGGTAGAAAGAAAGAGTTCTAGGGTTTTGGGTGTTTGACTCTTGATACCATGTAAGATGATATTAATCTTTCTTGAAGTCTTTCATTAATATCAAGGTATATATAAGTACAATATTCATCCCTTATACAATAGGAATCCTAAGCCTATACAAAAGAGGAATCCTAGTCTTACCATAATTATATTTACACAATATATGGAAATATTAATTATGGATAGAAAATATATTATTTTCTATATTTACACGTTCACAATAACTATTGCTTGTTAGATTTGAATACATGTTCAGAGTATACTTTGATGACATTTATATCTCACGGTATAATATTGTTTATTGAAAATTTTAAGAAATCCATGTATTTTTATTTATTGAATACTAGTTGGTTATTTATTGAAAGTACTACAAAGTTTGTATTTTTATTTAAATACGTGTATCCTGTTATGTTAAACATTACTAATAATAGGTTTGAACTATAAATATTAATTATAGTATATTTCTACAGAAAGGACCAATTATTTCTGGTTTAAGTGTCCATCATTTTTATTTTCATTCTATCCAAATTGCTTTCAATGACTAACAAATAGTTAGTCTTCTCTCTCTCATAGTATATTTTTTGGAATATTCACGTCAAGGCGGCTCAATAAGACCGGTAGCCTAAAGCGAATTTTAATGAGATTTTTTTTTTAAAAAAATGTAACCTATAAATTTTGTCTCATCCTCTCATAATCTGAGGTCTTGAGTTCAAGCTCCGGAATAGAAACAAATCTTGCCCTTTGTCGGATCTTATATAATACGACTTTGAATTAATTGAGGCTCTAATACAGATAATGAACATCGTGTGAGAAATAAAAGAAATGTGGGGCTCTTAAGACTTTGGACCATAAAGCACTTGTTTTAGTTGCTTCACTATCTGGCCGGCCATGATTCACGAGGGTATTGTAGAACATCTGCGAATCCATTTAATGGAAGAATTAAATTCAATTGATTTGGTTCGTCCAATACATACACATTATGGACATTCCACCTTTATGTTCTATAGATTTATATATATATAATTATTGAAAGTGAAAATATTCTACATAATGTGGATATTTCACTCAAAAAATTACTTTCAATTCAAAACGATCGATATGTAGCATCAGAACAAGTATTGATGAGGTTGAGACAAAAATATCCACTTAGAATTTTTAAAGAGAAGACCGAGAACATATGTGATTCAGATGGATAAATGCACTATAAAAGACATTGTTGGCTATGTTTCATGGCGTTTGAATTGCCAACAAATCAAATATATATGAACATAAAGAACCGGGTGGTTTGATTAAGAAAATGGTTATACATGGGTGGAGTGTCTATCATTTACCAGAATTTACATGCTATAATGTTCATATATTACCATAAACAAGTCATTTATAGGGTGTGAATAAAAAAGAACAAAGGTACGTAGAAGAATAGAAGGTGTTTTTTTGTCTATCATTTGTATTTTGAATCTACTATCCTAATTAATAAAGATTAATTCGCGTGTATGACACATTGAAGGAGAAAACGCTAGCTAGAATTACAATGATAATAATCAAGAAATTAAACAAAGAAATATTAGTTAGATCCATCACACCTATTATAAGGCTGAAAACTTTGGACCAGCAAATTTGAAGTCTGAAAATACTTATATCCTAAATTTGTCCTTGTTTAGCCTTATCTTGATAATATGATTTTGAAGAACATTAACGTCCTAAATTAAAGTATGAACTATTATTTAAAGCACATAGTATTAATTCCCTGAATCATACGACATGCAATGTTCTAATCTCCATTGAAAGTCTGTCGGCTTGTCAAATCTCTGTACGGGCCGAAACAGGCCCCGAAGCAATGACATGAGAAATTTGATAGTACTTTACTATCGAAAGGGGTCACCATTAATTAGTGTGATAAATGTGTCTACACGAAAGGAAATGCCGGCTCGTTCGCCATAATATGCCTTTACGTAAACGACATGTTGATCACAGGGAGCAGTCCTGGGTTGATCCTAGAGACTAAGAACATGTTGAAACAATATTTTGACATGAAGGATATGGGTATTGCATCTTAGGGGTCAAAATCTCTAAGACATCTAGCGGATTGGTCTTATCTCAGTTTCACTGCATCGAGGATGTCTTGAGAAAATTTGAGATGTTCGACAGTTAGTCGATAACGTCACCACTGGATATAAATCAAAAGATTGATAAAAATCTTGGTGCGCCTGTATGCCAGGAGCGATATGCGCAGGTGATTGGTAGTTTGATGTACATCACAAACTGCACTCGACCTGATATCGCTTATGCAGTCAACAAGTTGGTTAGGTTCACCCGTAATCCAAGTGATGATCACTGGAAATCGTTGAGTCGGGTACTACGATATCTAAAATACAAGTAGAGCTAGCGTGTATTTTAGGTCATCTTCATTACACTATAAATTGAGGCCTTTGGCTCAATTGGAAGAACACACAAACTTCAGATTTCTGATCTTCCTCTCTAGCTTTGTTTCACACATTCAAAGGCTCTTCTTTTAGTAAACATTTGAGTATCCTTTGCTCACTTATTTGTTGTTGTTTTATCTTGGAAGATAAATTGTCAATCACCGTAAAAGGATATATAGGGGACAATATTATCTTAAGGACAGAGTGAATATCACTCGACTCAGCAAATTTTGTTCTTTGTTTGAACACATCTATCTAAACACATAATTATTTATTCTTAAATTTAACTTCAACACTTAAAAAGTATTTTAAACTCTTGATATTTCAAAGCTACTTAGATTCAGGTAATCAAAGAATGTATACATTTTGATTTCATCTCCCAGAAAAATCACTAAAACAAAGCATGCTTCATTTCCAGTGCCTTAATTTCTTATTCGAAGTTGCCTGGATATGAGGCAGTTAATTTCTACAGAAAGGACCAATTATTTCTGGTTTAAGTGTCCATCATTTTTATTTTCATTCTATCCAAATTGCTTTCAATGACTAACAAGTAGTTAGTCTTCTATCTCTCATAGTATATTTTTTGGAATATTCACGTCAAGGCGGCTCAATAAGACTGATAGCCTAAAGCTAATTTTAATGAGATTATTTAAAAAAAAAAAAAAATGTAATTTATAAATTTTGTCTCATCCTCACATAATCTGAGGTCTTGAGTTCAAGTTCCGGAATAGAAACAAATCTTGCCCTTTGTCGGACCTTATATGATAGACTTTAAATTAATCGAAACTCTAATACACATAATATGAACATCATGTGAGAAATAAAAGAAATGTGAGGCTCCTAAGACTTTGATTAAGAAAATGGTTACACATGGGTGGAATGTCTATCATTCACCAGAATTTACATGCTATAATGTTCATATATTACCATAAACAAGTCATTTATAGGGTGTGAATAAAAAAGAACAAAGGTATGTAGAAGAATAGAAGGTGTTTTTTTTGTCTATCATTTGTATTTTGAATCTACTATCCTAATTAATAAAGATTAATTCGCGTGTATGACACATTGAAGGTGAAAACGCTAGCTAGAATTACAATGATAATAATCAAGAAATTAAACAAAGAAATATTAATTAGATCCATCACACCTATTATAAGGCTGAAAACTTTGGACCAGCAAATTTGAAGTCAGAAAATACTTATATCCTAAATTTGTCCTTGTTTAGCCTTATCTTGATAATATGATTTTGAAAAACATTAATGTCCTAAATTAAAGTATGAACTATTATTTAAAGCATACATCATTAATTCTCTGAATCATACGACATGCAATGTTCTAATCTCCTTTGAATTTTCTTCACACATGTCAAACGAAATTCCACAATGTTTAAATTTAATAATTTTGGGTCAAATTTAACAATCAGTGTTTGGTAAGTATCTGATCGAGACGAAAAGTGACTCTTTTTATAAACTTAAAAGAATAAAAATGTTCACTTTTAACAAACTTAAAAGATTAAAATTGTCTAGGTAATACTAAGGGACTATATTAAACCTACTACCAAAGATAAGAGATCATTTTTATCATTTTCTCTACTAATCACCTTTGAATTTTCTTCTTAACATATGTGAAACTATATATTCCACAATATTTGCTTATAAATACACAACTTATTTCACATTCATAATCACAATAACTTGATTGCTTTTCTCTCCACTAGACCTAAAGCAAAATGGGGTTCTTCAACATCTCATTGTTACTCGTTTATCTCATAGTATTAGCCATATTTCACTCTTGTGACGCCCAAAATTCACCCCAAGACTATCTTGCGGCTCACAATAATGCTCGTGCCCAAGTCGAGGTCGGGCCAATGGCTTGGGATGCCGGCTTAGCATCCCGAGCACAAAACTACGCCAACTCAAGAACGGGTGATTGCAACTTGATTCATTCTGGCGCAGGGGAAAACCTTGCTAAGGGCGGCGGCGACTTCACAGGGAGGGCCGCTGTGGAGTTGTGGGTGTCGGAGAAACCTAACTACAACTATGGTACCAACCAATGCATTGGCGGGAAACAGTGTGGACACTATACTCAAGTAGTCTGGCGCAACTCAGTCCGACTAGGTTGTGGTCGGGCTCTTTGCAACAATGGGTGGTGGTTCATTTCTTGCAACTATGATCCTGTAGGCAACTGGGTCGGACAACGTCCTTATTAAAGTGGTTACTTACAACATGTATCTAATACTAAATAAATTCTCATATTAGATGTCAAGGAGGTAAAATTGAAGCTTGACAAGTGGGTCGGACTACACGTCTAGCTTAGATATTAAGGGACTAAATGGACGTCTGTAATTATTATTTCCCTTTGGTGTTGCTAGTATGAATAATTTAGCGTACCATACTTTCATGGGCTAAAGTTGATAAATAAGTATTGTTGCTTCTTGTTCCCTTTAAACATGAATACATAAAGTTTTCCCAATTTTACCTATGTTCCACTCTATGTGGCGAGATTCGAAGTCCGAGGGTTAAAATACTACCATTTTAGTACAAAGTCAGACATGAATTTTTTAAATTTTCAAAAATAGAATTTACATATTTTAAAAAATACATAAAAAATACTAAGACCTGTAATAATAAACAGTTCAGAGTTTTTAATAAAAGTATGGTCAAAGTGGCACTACAACAAATCGCCTCAAAGAAGGCGACTGATTTATACCAACACGACAAAAAAATGCCCTGGTAGTTAGAACCCAAAAAGGGTGACATATAGTCGCCTTTTTTTATTTCACCAAATAGGGCGACTAAAATATATCGCCGTGGTTGAATTCACCAAATAGGCCCAGTTTCGATTCTTGGATGGGGGTGTATTTATAGTGATTAATATTGCATAACTAGTGGTATAGTGACATAATAATACAGTGTCACGGTTCAGATCAGGGTTCGAATTCCAAATGGTGCATTTAATTTTTTCTCTTTTTTGAACCATATCAAAAAGGGCGAGTGACGTCGCCTTATTTGATGGATCTCAAAAAGGGTGAGTGTAGTCCTCCTATTTGAACCACACCAAATAAGACGATATGTCAAATCGTCGCCTTTGATTAGGACCAAATAGTTACAGTAAAATATCCTAACATGAGACTGACCACCTAGACTTGCAAGTCTTTCCCAAAACAAACAAGTATTAGGGCAAGCCTATAATCATCCTACAAATCAAAACCAGCGAATAAAACTCTTCAATTATGTTATACTTCGTATTGAATGTTTGGTTTGTTCCATTAAAAATTACTCCATCTGTTTAAAAAAGATTGACACTTTTTACTTTTGGTTTTTTAAGAGTCAAAACTTTTTAACTTTGACCATATGTTAAAACAAAGAATCTATATATTTTTTGAAATAAAATTTATATATTTAAAAACTACATAAAAAGTAATATAAGTCACCATAATTAATAATTTAAAATATTTAAAAGACATATAAAACAAATAGTTAGTCTATCATAAAAAGTAATATAAGTCAGTTTGTTTTTTTGTTATCATTCTATCATAATTGCTTTCAATGACTAACAAATAGTTAGTCTTCTCTCTCTCTCTCTCATAGAATAATATCTCAATATCGGAGGAGTATTCACGGCATGGGAGGCTGATCATTAACACCGGTGCTCTAAAGCCAAATTTAATAACAACATAACTAATGTAATTCACACCATGGGGTCTGAGAAGGGTAGAGTGTACACAAGCTTTACCTTAGATAGAGCGACTGTTTTCGGGAGACTCTCGACTCAAGACAAAGCATAATCACAAGCAGTGCAATCAAAACAAAGAAACACTACAACAAATCGTCTCAAAGAGGGCGACTGATTTATACAAACAAGGGTGACAAAAAAATGCCCAGGTAGTTAGAACTAAAAAGGGCGACATATAGTCGTCCTTTTTAATTTCACCTATTAGGCGACTAAAATATATCGTCGTGGTTTAATTCACCAAATAGGGCGACACTTAAAGTCACCCTTTTTAATTTTACCAAATAGGGCGACACATAAAGTCGCCTTTTTTGAACCACACCAAATAGGGCGACATATTTTCACTCGCCCTCTTTGAGTCCCACAAAAAATAGGATTGGTTAAAATTGAAATTAATCCTCTTAATTAGAATTTAGACAATACTTAATTTTGTGACATCTGTATAAAATTTAGACAAGTAAACAGATTGGATATAAATTTTAACATTTGACGATTGCATTTTTCAACTTTTTGACACACACACCTAAGATGCAGCAAGTAACTGGACTAGCTATAAAGTCAAATATTGAGAATGAATTTGGGTCCAAAGTTGAAAAGGGGATCTAAATATTGGGACCAAAGTTACTATATTACAATTCTGGATAACTAATCATAGATTTAGTTATAGCTTGATTTTATTTCAACCAAATTTGAGATAAATTTATTTAGAGATTAATTCCGAAATTAATTATCTCTTAGTTTGGATTTGACACAACGAGGGTGATTGTATTGTTGTCGCCCTAATTGATAAAATTAAATAGGGAGACACTTAAAGTCTCCCTTTTTAATTTCATCAAATAGGGTGACACATAAAGTCGCCATTTTTGAACAACACCAAATATGACGACACATAAAATCACCCTTTTTGAACAACACCAAATATGGCGACATATTTTCACTCGCCCTCCTTGAGTCCCACAAAAAATGAGATTGACTAAAGTTGATATTAATCCTCTTAATTATAATTTATCCGAAAATTTAGGATATCCAAAATATTCGGATCCCGAAAATTTAGGATATCCAAAATATTCGGATCCCGAAAATTTTGGATATCCGAAATATTCAGATCCGAATACGATCCGAAATTATCCGAAAATTTCGAATATCCGATTTTTTGGATATTCAAAATATTCGGATCAGAATCCAATCATAAAATTTCGGATATCCGAAATATTCGGATCAGAATTCGATCCGAAATTATCCGATTTTTTGGATATCCGAAATATTCGGATCCTAAAATTTCGGATATCCTATTTTTTGGATATCCGAAATATTCGGATCAGAATCCTATCCGAAATTATCTAAAAATTGCGGATATCCGATTTTTTGGATATCCGGAATATTCGCATCCGAATCCGATCCGAAATTATTTTAAAATTACGGATATTCGATTTTTTGGATATCCGAAATATTCAGATCCGAATCCGATCCGAAATTATTCGAAAATTTCGAATATCTGATTTTTTGGATATCCGAAATATTCGGATCCGAATCCGATCCGAAATTATCCGAAAATTATGGACAACTGATTTTTTGGATATCCGAAATATTCGAATCCGAATCCGATTTTTTGGATATTCAAAATAGTCGGATCGAATCACCGAATATCCGAAATTTTCATATTTTAAATCATATTTTAATTTATCTTAAAATATTTAAATCTTATTTTAATTTATCCGAAATACCGTGTGAACAACCCTAACAATATCCAACGAATTGTATTGCAACACATAATTAACTTGAATTAATCTATACTAATATAAATAATAGCAATAATATTACTATGTAAAGACTTCTAAAAATGTTGCCCTATTATAAATAATAAGTGTAAAAAAATAGGCATCTTGTTAAAAATTGACTTTAGAACAGGTCAAAGGATTTATGATTATGAAGAGCATAAATATAACAAGTATTGATGGCTGGTCTGGTGGTAAAATGACACACTTCCACAAAAAATGTCCGACTTCGATTCTTGGTTGGGGTGTAATTGTAGTGATTAATATTGCATAACTAGTAGTCTAGTGGTAGAATAGTACAGTGTCACGGTTCAGACCAGAGTTCGAATCCCAGATGGTGCATTTAAAAAAGACGAGTGTAGTCGCCCTATTTGGTCCTAACCAAAGGCGGAGACTTGAAAAATAATTCTTCTTGATCTAAGACAATGGACGTAATAAGGCGACTTGAAAAGAGACTAAAAATCGCCCTATTTGATCTAAGGGGCGATATTCCACCCAGAGAGGGCGACTATACTCGCCCTCTTTGAAGCGATTTGTTGTAGTGCAAGAGTAAAGAATAAAGAGTAAATAGTAAAGAGTAAAGAGTAAAGCAAGAGAAACGACCAGACTTAGATAAGGAATTAAAGCAGTATAAAGTGTATTCGAACAAAAGGGAGCAGTAGCTAACACAACTAAATAAGCTAAACAAAATACACTAAAGAACACATAGTAGCAGAAATCAGACTACATTAGATTATAAAGCAATAATGTGCCTATAAGTGTGATAGGCTAATCGGGCCTACAATAATAACACTACAACTATCGATATGTAAGCGTAAGTAGGAATACGCTCAACTGCCTACCACTCTAATTTGTGTCCTCCACAACCCCCCCCCCCCACTATGTAAGGTCATGTCCTCAGTAAGTTGCACCTGCTTCATATCCCGTCTAATCACATCTCCCCAATACTTCTTCGTCCTACCTCTACGCTTCTTGAACCCGTCCATAGCAAACATCTCACACCTCCGCACTGGGGCATCTGTGTCTCTTCATCTGCACATGCTCGAATCATCTCAACCTCACTTCTCGCATCTTATCATCCACCGAGGCCACCCTCACTTTCTCCCGGATATTATCATTTTAAATATTATCTCTCCTTGTATGTTCACACATCCATCTCAATATCCTTATCTCCGCAACTTTCATCTTTTGTATGTGCGAAGTCTTGACTTCGCCCCATACAACATAGTCGGTCTAACCACCACCCTATAGAACTTGCCTTTAAGTTTTGGTGTCACCTTTTTGTCCCACAAGACTCCAGATGTGAGTCTCAATTTCATCCACCCAGCCCCAATATGATGTGTGACATTGTCATCAATTTCTCAATTCCCTTGGATAATAGACCTAGGTATTGAATCTTCCTTTCTTTGGAATGACCTGCGTACCAAGCCTTACCTCCACACCTGTCTCAGGGTCTCTCCCGTTTACACTCTGAATATTCCGTCATGGTCCTACTCAACCCGAACCCTTTAGACTCCAGAGTCTGTCTCCAAACCTCCAGCTTGGTGTTCACTCCGCTGCGAGTCTCATCAATCAGGAATATGTCGTATGCGAATAACATGCACCATGGTACCTCCTCTTGGATTTATCGCGTCTGCCCGTCCATCACCAAGGTAAATAGGAATGGGCTAAGAGTTGATCCCTGGTGCAGCCCCATCATCACTAGGAAGTGCTCTGAGTCTCCTCATACTATCCATACTCTTGTCTTTGATCCATCATACATATCCTTGATCGCCCTAGTGTACGCCACAGGTACCCCTCTAACCTCTAAATATCTCTAGAGAACCTCCCTAGGGACTTTGTCGTATGCCTTCTCGAAGTCGATGAAAACCATATGTAAGTCTTTCTTCCTCTCTCTATACTGCTCCACCAACCTCCTAATAAGATGGATGGCTTATGTGGTCAAAAGACCCGGTATGAAACCAAACTGGTTCTCGAAAATAGACGCGCCTCTTCTCACCCCCATCTCCACAACCCTTCCCACACTTACATTGTGTGGCTTAACAACTTGATACCTTTATAGTTGTTGCAACTCTGGATATCATCTTTGTTCTTATACAAAAGGATCATTGTACTCCATCTCCATTCTTCGGGCATTCTCATCGTCTTGAAAATGACATTAAACAACTTAGTCAACCACTCCAAACCCGTCATGTATGTGCTCTTCTAAAATTCCACTGGGATCTCATCAAGCACGGTCGCTTGTCCCCTTCGCATCCTGCGAATAACACCCGTAACCTCTTCAACCTCAATGCTTCTACAATACCCAAAACCCCTGTGCCTACTAGAATGCTCCAGATCTTCCAGCATAATGTCTCCATCTATTTTTTCGTTCAAGAGTTTGTGGAAGTAAGACTGCCACCTCCGCCTAATATGCGCTTCCTCCACCAGTACTTTACCGTCTTCGTCCTTGATGCACCTCACTTGATCCAAGTCACGGGCCCTCTTCTCCATTGTCTTGGCTAGTCTGTACAACTTTTTATCCCCGACTTTCTTCTCTAATTCCACATACATGCGTTCGAAAGTCACCATTTTCGCCTCCGTAACCGCTAGTTTTGCCTTCTTCCTCGTCATCTTATACAGTTCCCTAATGTGAAGTCTTATTTTTTTTTTTTTTTTAAATCATAAATATGTTTACTTAAAGTATATTTTTCTAGATTTTTTGAGATATAAAGTTACTAATTTTCTTATAAACTATTTAATCTCTTCTGATGAGACATTATTGATTTTTGGTAATAGAACCTGATTCAAGTAATCGATAACTTGATGTTTCAATATACTTGAAGCAATGCTTGAACCAGAGGAAAAATAAAAAGAACAAAACATTAATAGTATAGTTTCAATAGTAAATTTCAGTTCTATTTTCTTATAGAACAATAGTACTCTTTGTTGGAAATTTATTAACGTGAATTAAAGTTAATCCTATTATTTATGACTCGAACAATTAGGGCCTCGCTCATTGGAAACATCGTTTCCACACACGTGCACACATTGTACCAAGGATCGTAAATTTCCTTAGTGACACAGATATTGGTACGTAAACAAAATTTTTGAGACATGAAATGATAGACGGTTATTGGCCAAATGACGAGTGTTTCACGTTGATAGATGAAGGAAGAAGTGTACACTTGTAAAGATGAAATGAGTCGGAAATCGCCGAGGAGCCGCGAAGGGCCGCGACGCAGCATAGTGGGAGCCGCGACACTAATTGGTGGTTTGACTACTGGAAGTCAGGCGCCGAGGCGCCACCCAGGCAGAGCCGCGACGCTTCACTGGCAGAGGTCGACAGAAGACGAAAAGTTTATGACTTTTGAGCTGCTTTTGGAGAATTGATCCTCCATTACTTAGCACTTGAATTCAGCCATTATTTGGCTGAGTTATAACCCCTCAATAAGTGCCATTACATGGCTATTGAAGGCCATTACTGGGCTAGTTGGAGGCCATTACACTCGTCTGTGAAGGTCTCTTCAAAGTTAATGCTTTGTTTGTAATGTCGTCTATTAATAAAATTAAGTCTTCTTCTTATTTGCTTGATTCGTCTAATTTATGGCATCATAGATTAGGACATGTAAACTATAAATCTATCCAAAGATTGGTAAAGTTGGAGTTATTGCAGTCTATCGACGTAAACCCTCAACGTAAGTGTGAGGTGTGCGTAGAGGCAAAACTTTCAAAGAGTCCCTTTAGATCCGTTGAAAGGAAAACCGCTCCTCTAGAACTCATTCACACCGATATATGTGCCTTGAAGTTTGCACAAACTAGAGGGAGGTGTTGACACTCAATTTTGACCCTCTCGTCCAGTCATTAACTATAAAATTACACTAATTTTTTTTCAAAATAATTTTAACAATTTATAATAATAAAATGCAACAATAAAACATTAATACATGCATAAATAAGCGATTTAATGATGGCACCGCATTTTACGTAGAGTATTAAACATTTTTTAGTCTCACATCCGCATTCGTTATTTGCCTAAATATTATTCATAATTTAAGCCCTATTCTATTTCCATTAATCCTTAATAATTTTAATAATAATAAATACGTAAATACGTAAATAATTTAATAATGGCGTTGCATCAAGATTACATCCACATTTATTAATACCCAAAGCAATTTCATAATAATTATTGGCAATTTAAACCCCATTAAATTAATTTAATTTAACATCGCAAAGCGTGCATAATAAATAAGATTTTAATAACGGCATCGCATTATAAAATATTAAGCACTAATTAAATAGCACCCCGCATTTGTTATCGTAATAATTTAAACCCAAGTTAAAAAAGCACCTAAAGTCATATTAAAATAATTTAATAATAATTTAAACCCCCACTTATTGCCCATTAATTAAAACTAATACTTAAAATCTACCCAACTCAAAATAACACTCACAAGCCCTTTATTTTACCCCAATCCCAAACAAACCCGCGACCCATTTCATGTATAACCCACCAGACCAATCTCTTATTACCTTCCCATCCAAATACATCCTTTAAGAAAACAAAGAACTAAACCAAACGAACCCTAACAAAACGCAGCAGCTGCACCATCGCCGCCAACACCCCAACCGAGATTCTCGCCGGAGAATCTGGCGAATCACCTCCCAAATTCAGACCCAACATTGACCATAAAAGCTTACCATAAAATTAAACCAAATTGTACCATAATCTGCCCAAATTTCATAACTCACCATAACCCAAAATGGTACCAAAATCGAGTCAAGACTAGCCAAAACTGAGATATTAACTTACCATAACAAAATCACAATAAGTTTTACACCAAATCGCACCAAAACTTACCAAATATGGAACCCAAATCGCACTAAATTACACCCAAATCATCTCCAAAGTTTCAGAATCAAAGATCGAATCTTGGGGATTTCTTACTATCTTTACAAACCTCAACAATGGGTGTATAAATACAGAAGCAATTCATTAGGAATGAGCAGGGATCAACATCCAAAAACAGAGCAGAAAGGCGAGAATGAGAGGAAAAATCAGAGGAGATTATCAGAGGGAATAACCCAACCAGTAGGCAACAAGGAGCAAAAAAACGGGCATAGGAAAACATCCGAAAATTAGAAGTCTAAGGCAAGAACATAAATTCGAAACGCTTTCGTCTTCTTCGCAATAAATACTTGTTGAAGTATTGGTATACCCTACTGATATGCTATTTGTTTTATATGTCTTTAGTGTATTCAGTGTATGGGAGATATAAGTCCTTAGACTTGAGGTCGATATCACCTTATTTACGGAGCAATGTGCTTTGATCCTGTCCTAAGCTCAAATGCCTTATAGGTTGAGACGCGACTTGTTTTGGGTACATTGCGAAGTAGATTAAAGGTGGTAGTTGAGCCAAGAATATGATTCATTCCTCGAATGCATCTTCTAGAGAGCACTCGGGTTCTCATAAGACATTAGGTTGACTAAGTCGTTGGCCAACGCAATGGACATGTCTTCGATATGGTTCTGTTGTCAACTAATGTAGATGAGATAAATTGATCAAACCATCTGGATAGACACTTGACGAATCCTAAGCTTGATTGAGTGTGTCGTGAATGAAAGAATTTTATCTTCCCACATAGAGATTCGGTTCACATATTTTGCGTAGCTAAACTCTACATATTGAGGTTCGTCTTCCAGCGCAGTCTAGGAGTTCCGTGAAGATCCTAATGTAATTGGTGTCAATATGTAGAGGCCTAAGAGGGGTTAATATCTTCTAACACTCTGAATAAATTCCTAGCATTTCAAAAGTTAGAAAATTACATCAAAGTTCTTGAGAACTTGCAAATCAATGGATTTTTGAGTATGCACCCCGGACTACACAAAACTTGAAGATTTCAACTGCTTGGCTGATTTCTTCATAATGTAAGTCTTATTTCGAAGTATTACATTAACTTTGTGTTTTACTTTGCATTACATTATCATACTACAGTATTACCGTTGTTGGGTTTGAAACATAAATTTTCAAATTTCGTTGCGCTTATGAATCCGACGACGAAACCCTTCAGTGGTATCAGAGCCAGGTTTGTTTGTGTGATTTTGTGATGAATATTAATGATAATGTGGGTTAGTATTTGTTTAAATCTATTATTTATGTTGTTAAAAGCTTAAAAATCCTTAAATCTTTGAATGCATGGTCCTTGTGCCCAGATTTGTTTATGACAATAATGTTTTTCGACGATAATCATTCCAATGTATAACTCCTCTAAGTTGACATGCGTTATCCAGCCCGGTTGTGGCATGGTGCATCGAAGCGAAGAATGAGAAGAAAAATAGAAATGATGGTTGATACTTGATAGACATATTTGTTTTAATGGTGATGGTGTTGCAAGAGCTATATCCGAAAATCTAACCCTAAACCAGTTTTAGGAATTCAGAATTTTGGATCTTGCGATTCTGGAGATGAAGAGTCGCGGCTCTGCATGGATTTTAAGGGAAGGGTCGCGGCTCAGTTCATGAGCGCCGCGACTCTGACGAATAACGTGAAGAATTCGCGGTTGATTCATGGCCATGCGCGTTCATTCAGAAAGCTTAAAATTAAATTTCGGAACTTTCTGCCTCAGAAGGGCCGCGGCGCCATCTGTTATGGCCGCGACTCTAATGTTGGTTTTTCAATTTTTTGCGCACTGCCTCACAGGTGCCGCGACGCCTGGCCCAATGGCCGTGGCTCTTGCGATGGTAATTTTAAAAAAAAACCAGAATCCGAAACTGAGTTTTAAATTATTGACATTCTGGTTCTGAAGTTTTTAAAATGACAAAGTATGAAAAGATAAGTTTTAATTGAACAGATTTAGTCCCTTTTCGGGTAGATCTGTAATTAAAATAAAGTTTCTGAAATTGATTTTAAATTCTGGGAATTGCAAGCAGGTCCCTAAAGTTTGAAAATATTCTCTGAGTTTTAAGATTGAATTTTCTGAATTTAATAGGGGTCTGATTGAACTTTTAAATTCTTGAGGGATTAAACTGTAAGTTCTAAAAACTTACAGAAAATCCGAAAATCAGAATCTTAAAATCGGAAATGTTTTAGGGACTGTTTGAAATAGACATAGATTATAGAGTTTAGACAAATAAACCCATGATTATCATTAATGGTACATTCGTTATATAATGTACATATGTGCTAAGTGTTTTAAATGTGATGCATTTAAATTATTAGCATAGCGTCCACAATTATTGTCTGGATAGGTGGCGCCCAGTAATTGTTTAAATTCAATGATCGCGATAACTGTCTGGATAGGCGGCATCCAGTACATGATTAAAACTATCTTATATCATGCCTATTGAGTTTGATGGTTTCCCATCTATATGTGCATAGAAATTGCATGATAGGATGTCATATGATGTATGACATATGATTGTTGATATTGGTTGAAATCTGAAAATGTTCCTCAAACATAAATACAAGTCTAATTAAAATGCGCCGTCCATTATAACTGATAGGGTGCAAAATCCTTTTCGGCGATATGAGTATTTATGTCAAATCATTTGCTCTAAGTCTACGGGGACTCAGACCCTTTCATAGATGTGTTAGAGTAAGAGTAGATGATAAACTTTTGTGGGTATTTACACCAAAGCGTTTGCTTACAAAGGCCAAGTTTACTAGATACTTAAACGCAGTCGTGTGATGGGGTTGACTTGCTTAGACTAATCTTGGCCCCAAAGTGTCAGATAAATCTAAGGATGCATGATTAAAATGAAAGATATTTAATCAAACCAAGAGTTGTAAAATTAGTTTTGCAATTGGTTGAAGACCTACTGAAGTGTGCTATTGAAGTTATCAGCCAAAGCAAACACGGATATAGCATATGTTTGGATCTTGGCCCACTATAACCTTGAAATAACTTAGGTTCGTATTCTACCATGGGGTCGTAGAAGTATGTACAATAGTGGGAGCTAATTAAACGAAAGACCATGTTAAATTAGCCTGTTATGAATGTGTATTATGAGGATGAATGAATTTTGATTGCATTTTTCCTATCTATCTATATCTTCAGATCTTCAAAATGTCGACCTTATCCATGAAAATGTTGGTAGAAACAAATAGATTGACTGGATCAAACTACATTGACTGGCTCAGAAATCTTAGGATTGTCCTGAGACAGGAAAAAATAGAATGTGTTCCTCACTGCACCCGCTGAAGGCACCCCGGAATTTGCCACATTTGACAAGGATGCCTAAAGCATTATGATGATGCTACTACAGCGCAATGTGTGATGTTAACTTCTATGTCACATGAATTACAACGGCAACATGAGCACATGGGGCCGAATGAGATGTTACAGCATTTGAAGAGTCTCTATGACTCTCAATCACAGACTATGGAGTATGATCTCCTAATAGAGCTCTTCAAATGTAAACTCGTTGAAGGAGACCCTGTATCTCCTCATGTGCTGAAAATGATAGGGCTGATAGAAAGGTTGGCCTCGATTGAGATAAAATTCCATGATAGGGTTTCTACCACCCTCGTCTTGCATTCACTGTCTCGTTCATTCGAAAGTTCATGTCCTATTAGAACTTCAGTACAATATCAATAAGGTTATCATCACTATATACAACTACTACTACTACGCCTCAATCTCAAACAAATTGGAGCTGGCTACATGAATACATTGTCCATATCGCTCCATTTAATATAATCTCCTATTAGTCACATTATATCCAGAGGGATAAATTGCAAACGAGGAACTTACTCGGAGAACAAAATTCTTGTAGATTTTCGCAAAGTCCATATCTTTTTCATGTTTTTGGTTGCAGCCTGCAAATATAAGAGAAGCCATACTTTTGGAGTTTCCACAACTAAAAAGTTCTGAAAACTGTTAACTTGCATCCCTCCACCCAACAAATTAGGATTGTTTTTATAGAACACTTCCTCATTAGTGCTACTTTACATCACATTAATGAGTACATTCTAATTAACTTATTGTTTCACCAAAACATAAGTTTGGCTCATTAGGCAGATCAGGGCACAGATTTATGGAGCTTAAGCCATTTAAAAGGTTACTAAATATTGACATACAATGCTTTGGAAAATATATAACTTGAATCTTAACCACAGTTTTAAAAGTATCATTTCTAAAATCTTGGAGCTAACAAGTATAAAATAGCTTAAAGACAAGTTAAGTGCATTTAGAAGTATTCACATGCAATTTTTTTTTTTTAAAATTACAATACCAACAGGGGAAAGAGAATTTACCTCCACAATCAATCCATAATTTCTACTTTAGCAACATGATGTTCAAGCAACAGAGCTTCAGAATTGTCCGAATCGTTCAGCTTGCTGGGCGAAGGTCGAATTCGTGGCCCTAGGGTCACGGGTTCGATTCTCACTAGGACATCGCTCTCCGGGGCATATACTTGTGATTAAGCCTGGGCGCTAAAAGCCGCGCGGGCATGCTGCAGTGTGGGTTTGATTCCCTCCGATGTGTCTGTTAGGTCGACCTTGTATCGTTGATCCGTTGGACGCCTTAGACACCGACACGGTGCACATCCCGCGATTTACCTGGTGGTGGGGTGCTGAAGAGCCGGTTCCATCGCCTCCAGGAGTCCAGCACAGGTGCTTGTGTACAGGTGCTAGCGATAGGGAATGAGGTTCCCGATACAGGCCATCAAAAAAAAAAAAAAAAAAAAAAAAAAAACAGAGCTTCAGAATTTCCAGATAACCACTCACCATCCTTCACTAGCACTTCCTCAACAAATCTGTCAACATCAAAATAAGTCAATATCCTGCAACATAGGTGGATTTAATGTCAAATAATAGATATGTAATCAACAGCAGCAGATGCACTAGAATAGTAGATTGTATTCTAAATCTGTATCTGATCATGTCCGGAAAGATCAACACATCCCCATTCGATCTCAGTTCTATCACGCCCTTTACATATTGTTAACTGAGTCTTCAAGAAAAAAAAGTTACAAGATAAATCACTATAGATATTACTGCGACGGTCTTAAATGAAATCATAACCAACTCAATAATTTGCTTAAGAAAGGAACTGGCTGAAACTACCAGAGAGAACAACTGCACAAAAATCAAGTCATGGCCAAGTTATTGGCTTTGAAAGTCTTGTGTGGGTCAAAAATATAGTTTTGCGACTAAACATGTGCAGTTTCAAGAGAAAAAAGAGAAGGATAGCACCCAGAGGATGACGAATTTTTAGGTGGCACACAGAAGGGAACATGAGGAACTGGCTGAATTCAGGTTCAACAATTCAACAGTTGATACAATTATTTAGACAACAAATTACAAGACAACAGATCATGAGATCAAAATAAGATGTTTAAAGCCAAATATACTAAATCGATACAGATTTGATATACTTTGTCGAGAATGCTTAGCCCCTCTTAACAAAGAGAAACTATAAGCTCACAATATATTGACAGTTCTCACAAAGAATGATAGCTCACTTTTAAATGCCAATCAGTAGGTTGAAGAAACAAGAACTAGACCACCACTGCATTTCAAATAAAATTAACAGTTGCGTGATTATCACTTTCAATTATATTGATCAGCAAAGGGAATTGGATCTTTGAGTCAAATAAAGAATCATTCCATAACTCTAAGATTTTTTAGCTAATATTCTTAGTGAAAAATGATATCATTGAAGATTTGACAAGAAAATAACTTATTTATAGTCTGTATCTTATGGAAATTAGGACGACGCAACTAATGGTACCAACCTCAGTCGTCAACTGTGTCTCAGGTCGCCGGAAAATGCTATGGCGGCGGCTAGGGTTTTCAGATTTTTCGATTGAGTGTTGTGGCGTTTTGGTGAGAATCGAACAACGTGGGGGTGTCAAAATGACGGGAAGGAGATGCCGAGTATGATTGTACTAACGCCGAACCTTGAAATCGCCGGAATCGGCCGGAATTTACAAAAAAAACGACCGAAATCGACGGGCTTGCAGTGGGTTTTTCGATCTGAAATTGACAGAGATGTAGGATGAATCGATGGGGTAATTGGTATGGAAATGACGGGCTTGAAGATACGAAGCTATTGGACTAAGTCTCGTCCCCGATGGATGCCGGAATTTGCCGAAAATGGCGAAACTCCGACGGTTTCACTGTTCACTCGGTGAAATCGCTGAAGATGAGAGCATTTCAAATTTTGGGTTTTTTGGGGTTTAAAAATGTGATTTCACTCATGAAGGAAAATTAAAAAAATCAAGGGCTATTGCATTAGCCTTACACAGTCGTTGCATTAGATAGACTAATGCGACGGTCGTGTGTGGGCGTTGCATTAGATGATATAAGCCGTCACATTAGCCTATCTAATGCAATGGCCACAAAATGCCGTTGCATTAGCTATTTTCTTATTTGGTATAACTTGAACCCGTCGCATTAGCCACATCTAATGCGACGGTTGTACATATGACGTTGCATTAGATAGGCATGAGCCGTCGAATTAGGCCAGAAATGTAGTAGTGTAACCACTTCTAATAAACTTAATAACCTCCACACAATGTGTGTTGTTGTTGCAGCTGCACGACTGCTTTGTTGCCGTTGCATTGCTCGACACCACCCCTCCGCAAGCTAGATACTGAAAACAAGTTTTTCACACCTAGCTTGGATATCAAATAACCATGGTATCCCTTTGTTAAGATTTTGGTGAACACATCTGCAGGCTGATCAGCAGTAAGAATATATAGAGTAAAAATTAGTCCTTATTGCACATTTTCTCTGATGAAATGACAATCAATATCAATATGTTTCATACGTTCATGAAACATTGGATTGACAGCTAGCTGGATAACAGGTTTTCTATCACAATGCAGAGAAACAAGTAACTTCAATTGTACATTCAGTTCAGCAAATAGGCCAGAAATCCATACCACATCTGCCACAGCAGAAACAAGACTCCTATATTCAGCTTCTGCTGAGCTTTTGGATATTGTTGGTTGCTTTTTAGACTTTCAAGAAATAAGATAAGAATACCAGATACCATGTGACAAATTTCCTGGTGTTGGGGCAAAATGCCCAATCAGCATCACAATATGCAGTGGTGCGCGAAAAGATGCACACTTTAACGCAAGTGCACGTTATCGTGACAAGTAATATAGTCTTGGTAAGACCGAATATCGTCCACAAGGATTAGTGTTCAAGTACCAATTATCTACCTTTTGGTATCTATTTGGTAACCGATATTTGATTTTGTTGTTTATAACTAACAATTGTAAATACTAATTAACTATGTGTTTACTTCAGTAGTGATGGAAATAGGGCTTCCATGTCTCCTCAACTATCCGCTTATATTACTTATTAATGCAATGAATTATGGTTCTTCTTCTTTTGGAGCTAGCAGGTTTACTAAATCGTTTTATACTCCCGTTAAGGCTATATAAACACTCAACCCCAGTATCGCTCCTTTCTACCTTTTGGTGATAAGGATGACTCTATAGGAGGATTAAGACCAAAAACCTAGTTAACCGTCACGCGCCATGCGTAAAATTAGGTGTTTAAACCTCATTAACGCTTACATAAGTAATTGAGGTATTTTCATCCCCAATCTAAAATATGTCTACCCAACTTACAAAGATATTCACAACCTCCTCCTTTCAAGTTTGATTAGAAATCATATAAATAATGATAATTAGTGATCAATTAATTACCAAGCATTCAAAGCAATTATTGGGTAAATCTCAACAATAAGAAGATAACCATAAACACGCATCAATTCATAATATAAGGTTCAAGTGATTTAACATGGAAAGCCACATAAAGGAATTAGTTCTAGCCATTGACATGTGAGAACTAATTCAATATCCAACACGAAAAGTGAAAGTAAAGAAAGAAAGAAAAGAAAATTACTAAATTAAGGTCTTGATCTTCAATCCAAGAATCTTGTGTTTGTGCGAAAGGAACCTTGAAAAGCGCTAGGGTTCTCCTTTATAGGCTCAAACCGCCTCAACTTTTCCTTCGTTCGACCGCATTTCGTCTAAAAACTCGATTTTCCGCGTCGGCGCCGCGCGCTATCGGCCGCGGCCGGAACCTGCGATGTTTACGATGATTTGGCGCGCGACCAGACTCTGCTGTCAGAAGCGCGCGTACTGCAACTGCGCGCCACCGATATTGGCGTCGGCCACAGTTACATTGCGGGCGGCGCGCGCGTGTCCGTGCCTCGTTCGCCACTTTCTCTGCTTTTAAGCTCTGAAACCTCCACTTTTGCCCTTTTTTCGCTCCTTTTCCGCCATTGGGCCATTTTAACCACTTTGACTCAAAAGAAAGAAAATCTATCCTAATATGACACGTATTTGTACAAAAAGGGACAAAAGACTAACTAAAAATGACTCGAAAAGTGTATATAAAATACACCGATCAAATACCCCCAAACTTAACCTTTGCTCGCCCTCGAGCAAAGATAAAAGAAAGAAATAAAAACTCAAAAAAAAAACAGACTCAACGACATTGATCACTTTTGCTGCATTGGTGTTACTTTAGAAAAACATGAAGATTAGCAAAATAATATGCAGGAACATATAGCATGAAATTTTAGCACACTAAACACATTAAGCTAGATATTTCGCAAATTCATTTTTATCATGCTTAATGGAAGTCACATACTGAATCATGCTTGTAAAATTAAAAAATCCTATGACTTTTTCACTTGCTATTCTCCACTAATCATGGATATGCATCTAAGAGATCTTCAGGACTTTTAAGGGTTGTAATGTAGGCTTAGGTATAGTAGGTAAAAATAGGCATTTAGGCTCATTTTGTGTACCATAAGCTCTTTAGCTTTTCAATTTTCCCCTTTTCTTTTGATTTTCTTTCTTCACTTCAAATCTATCTTTCCCTGTTTTGTTTTGGGAGAGTGAAGTGTATTATAATAACAAGCACCCCCAAACTTAGGCTTTTGCCTATTTCTTATTACTTTTTATTGGGGTGCATCACTTTTGTTCACTCTTTTTGTCTCTTTTTTTTAACACAATTTATTCCAACTATTTCACATGTTTACTTATGGCACAAGTATGGGAATATAGGGTGTTAAAGAAAAAGTTCAATTTTTAGGCTCAATGGGGCTGACTAGGGATATTTTTAAAGTCAGGGATAGAAAAAAGTGGTAAGAATTGGCTAACAAAGAAATGCCTGAGTCATCTCTCCTAACATGCATATCCTAACTATTTCGTCTCAAATAGCAAGCAATCATAACACATAGGTTTTTAATCATTTATCATGCACAATTCAAGCAAGAAACTTCAAATAGACAGATTTTGTGAGTTTTTGACATATCTAACCTAAGTGTTTAGATAGTTGCTTCTAATTCCATTACATTATTCCACCTTACTTCACTAGGTGTTTCTAGTAACTACAGCGTGCATGATCTTTGACAGACAATTATGACTCAAAAGAAAAAAATTTATGACTCAAAAATACTCCAAAACAACAAAAAGACTTAAACATACTATCACAATAAAACACAAATAAGACACCCCCCAAACTTAAATCACGCATTGTCCCCAATGTGTGCAAGATTCAAAGACAATAAAAGAAACAAGACACTTACAGACTTGGTTTAAAATGGTGGTGGTGGCGGTGGATAATGCATCGACCATTTGTTGAACAGGGAACTCATCTCGTCAAACTGCTGGTGCAACTGTTGTTGCTCCTGCCTCAAATCTTGTTGCCCTTGTCTCAACTCTTTGCGTCGCTTGTATCATCGTGTAAATGCTGCATCATCATTCTCTGGTTCTGGAGCAACTGCTCCATCATAGGCACTGGAGGTTCTGATTCTGTGGTTGGTTGGTGGCTAGGCCCTGCCTCATATTGAGCCTCTATTTCAGGCTCATCTTCGTTCATGGCGGCCTCTGCTGCTGCTGCTGGTGGTGCTGCTCTTCTTCTTGCTTTTGGGGGGCTTGGGTCTGGGAAAGAGTGCACTATCCCATATGACACAGGCAGTTGGTTTCTCTCATTAGTGTCAGTGGGTAGGACTGGGACCCCATTCATGTGGCATAAATTAGTGATAAGTGAGCCATGTCCCAATCCACCTGTTGTTACCAACCTGCTGATTTCTTCAATACTTTGCACTATCTCTTTCCCCACATCAATCGTTTTCCCCGTCATGATTCCATATATCAATTTAATCCTATCTTCTGGCACTCTGGTGAAGTGCGTTGATGGGATCAGACGGGCACTGATGAAATATAGCCAACCCTTGGCTGCTTTGTTGAACTGGCACCTGCTCAGTCCTCTTGACCCATTTCTTGCAATATCAAATGCAGCCCCAGGGTAGCTCATTGTGTCTGCAACGGCGTCGATTGATCTTTGGTGGTGCTTCGACCACGGTGCGAAGTAACCGGTCGTCACCCCTTTCTTCAACATCTGCTGTTTTTAGAGACATATTTATCACTCCTGCCGTCACAGACATATATCTTCCCCTTACAAAGCATTTATTTTCCACCATCTCCGGAAAGTTAGCATAGAATTCACGCACCATCGCTGTGTTCATTGGTGTTATCTTTTCCGGGTTTACAAATCTCCTCCACCCCATCATCTCAATCATTGCCCGAATGGGCTCATAGACATCTTCCTCCCCAAGCGACTCCCTCTGATAGTCCATTCCCCTTTCAGGGATTAAGGGTCTGATACTAAGCTTTTTGTATCTTTCATAAGCTTGGTGGCTCACGAACCTAGTATCATCGTATTGCGGGGCTGAGGTGGATGTTGAGGCTCTTCTCTTTCTGGCGGACATGGTTAAATCACTTTTTGCAGCTTACAAACTTAGTATCACAAATATTCCCCAACACAATTATCAGCTACAACACTAACACCCCCAAACTCCAACTCCTGTACTACACAATACCCACACCCTCCTTGTATACACCTCCTCTAAATTTCACAACCACTTTTACAACACCCAACGACTTCAACAATGCAACATTCCTTCAAACTACTACCTCATTTGACTATTGTAAGCTTTCAAGAAAAGATGAAGACTACCTTTTTTACGGTGTTCTTCAAGGTTTTCTTGCTTCTAATGGTGATTTGAGGCACTTTGATGAGGTTTTGTTGGTTGAAATGATTAAGGGTTTAAGGACTTTAAGAGTTTTTGGTTGTGTTTGGGTTTGATTTATGGAAGATTTGTGGGTGAGGTTTGAATTTTCGTGGGTTTTGTTGGAGAAGAAAGGTTAGGTTTTGGTTTGAAATTGGGAAAAATCGGATTTTTGGGCGTTTTATTACTGATTTCGCTTGTGCGCGGCTGATTTTCTGCACTACTGGAATTTCGGCCAGCGGCCTGCTACGGAAGCGCGCGCATAGACTTGGCAATTTTTCTGGATTTTTGGCGCCGCGGCCCTGCTCCTGGGCGCCGCGGCGCTTAAACTTCAGCGCCTTTACGCTCTTTTAGCGCCACCTGCTCCTGGCGCGGCCACGCTTTTTTGGAAATCCTGGTCATTCTTCAGTTTTTCGCCCTTCAATTTATTGGCCTACACCTGTCAATCACAACACAAACACTACCTCCGTGAGACCGTTCTTAATAAAAACTACTATATTAAAAAAAAAAAATCAAAATACCTTGGGTTGCCTCCCAAGTAGCGCTGTCTTTAACGTCTTTTAGCCGGACGCAAGTTCCTTAACTCAATAAGTGTGGGGTGGATTAACCCCACAACCAATCCATTTTCTCCACATTTTTCGTTTTCTTCTTCTTCTTCTCCTCTTAGCATTATCGTCAAGGGAAGGCTCGGGAACACATACCTGCTTTTGTGGAGGTTCGGCATCACATACCTGCTTTTGTGGGCTCAACTCCCTTGGTTTGACTTGTACTGGCTCCCAGGGGGGTTTGATGGTGCTGATTGCAAAGCACCTGCTCATGGTTTGTGGCTCACTGATGTGTTTAAATACTTTAAACACCATTTCTTCCTTCTCCACCCTCAATGTCAGCTCTCATCTTTCTACATCGATCAAGGCTCTCCCTGTCGCCAGGAATGGTCTCCCCAATATGATAGGGATTTCTGCATCCTCTTCCATGTCAAGAATGAGGAAGTCCGCAGGAAAAAAAAAATTTCCTACTTTAACAATCACGTCCTCAATCTTCCCTCTTGGGTGAACCACTGTCCTATCGGCCAGCTGCACGCTCACCGTGGTTGGTTTGGCCTCACCCAACTCCAACCGTTTAAATACCGATAAAGGCATCAGATTTATACTTGCCCCTAAATCGCACAGAGCCCTATTGCATGTCACCCTGCTAACTGTGCAAGGTAGTGTAAAGCTCCCTGGGTCTTTTAGTTTAGGGGGCAACTTCTTCTGCAAGATAGCACTGCACTCCTCCGTTAGTGCTACCATCTCATACTCTGCCAGTTTCTTCTTCTTCCCCAAGATCTCCTTCATGAATTTGAAGTAGGAGGGCATCTGCTCCAACGCCTCTATAAAAGGTATGTTGATATGCAACTTTCTGAATGTCTCCAAAAATTTGGAGAATTGTTTATCAACTGCCTTCCGCTGCAATCTCTGTGGGAATGGGATTTTCTCTGTATACTCCTTCTCTGGAGTTTTCTCTACTACTGGGCGAGCTTCAACCACCTTCTCTTTCTCTATCTCTGCCCGTTGTTCAACCATCGGTGAGGTGATTGCCGCTCAACTGTTTACCAACTTCTCGTATCGCTGACATCGCTTCTTTTGGATTCATCTCTGTGTTGCTTGGTAGTGTACCCTGTTGCCTCCTGTTCGATTGCTTTGCTAACTGACCCACTTGTGTTTCCAAGTTCCTGAACGAGGATCTAGCTTCATGGCGGAGTGCAGGCGTTGGTGAGTGCCAACAAAGCTGCTCTCAGCTCGTCTAGCTTTTCTGGCTGAACAGGTGTATTAAATTGTTGAGAAGGTGAGGCCTGAGTAAATGGCTGCTGATTGTGGTATCTATTTGGTAACCGAATATCGTCCACAAGGATTAGTGTTCAAGTACCAATTATCTACCTTTTGGTATCTATTTGGTAACCGATATTTGATTTTGTTGTTTATAACTAACAATTGTAAATACTAATTAACTATGTGTTTACTTCAGTAGTGATGGAAATAGGGCTTCCATGTCTCCTCAACTATCCGCTTATATTACTTATTAATGCAATGAATTATGGTTCTTCTTCTTTTGGAGCTAGCAGGTTTACTAAATCGTTTTATACTCCCGTTAAGGCTATATAAACACTCAACCCCAGTATCGCTCCTTTCTACCTTTTGGTGATAAGGATGACTCTATAGGAGGATTAAGACCAAAAACCTAGTTAGCGTCACGCGTGCGTAAAATTAGGTGTTTAAACCTCTCATTAACGCTACATAAGTAATTGAGGTATTTTCATCCCCAATCCAAAATATGCCTACCCAACTTACAGCATATTCACAACCTCCTCCTTTCGAAGTTTGATTAGAAATCATATAAATAATGATAATTAGTGATCAATTAATTACCAAGCATTCAAAGCAATTATTGGGTAAATCTCAACAATAAGAAGATAACCATAAACATGCATCAATTCATAATATAAGGTTCAAGTGATTTAACATGGAAAGCCCTATAAAGGAATTAGTTCCTAGCCATTGACATGACAAGAACTAATTCAATATCCAACACGAAAAGTGAAAGTAAAGAAAGAAAGAAAAGAAAATTACTAAATTAAGGTCTTCAATCTTCAATCCAAGAATCTTGTGTTTGTGCAAGAAAGGGAACCCTTGAAAACTGACTAGGGTTCTCCTTTTATAGGCTCAAAACCGCCTCCAACTTTTCCTTCAGGCCTGACCCAGAATTTCGTCTAAAAACCTGATTTTCCCGCGTCGGCGCCGCGCTCGCTGCTCGGTGCGCGGCCGGAACTTCTGCGATGTTTCTGATGATTTGGCGTCGCGCCAGCACTGTTTGTCTACGCGCGCCGCTGACGCCACGGATATTGGGCGCCGCGGCCCTGGTTCTGACTGCAGGAGGCGCCGCGGCGCTGGCCCGTGTCCGTGCCTCGTTCGCCACTTTCTCTGTTTTTAAGCTCTGGAACCTCCACTTTTGCCCTTTTTTCGCTCATTTTCCGCCATTGGGCCATTTTAACCACTTTGACTCAAAAGAAAGAAAATCTATCCTAATATGACACGTATTTGTACAAAAAGGGACAAAAGACTAACTAAAAATGACTCGAAAAGTGTATATAAAATACACCGATCATGCAGACACACTCAAACTCTCCTGCTGGCATAAAAATGCCCAACCCTGGTGCTTGCTTGATGTACCTGACCACCTTATTAGTTGCCATTAGATGAGAGGTTTTAGGTGTTTACATGCACTACTACAGAAAAACGTTTGCATAACGCTTTTTTAAGGCTTGCATAGCGCTTTTAAGCGCTATCTAAGCTTACTACTACCATATCACTTTTCTTAGATAGCGCAAAAAAAGCGCTATGCAAGTTATACTTTTATTTTGAAGATACTAGCTTGCATAACGCTTAAAAAAGCGCTATCCAGGTGTTTTATTTGTTTTTTTTTTACTTTTTATTTATTGTTTTGATACCTATTCCCCCCCCCCCCCCTCCCCCCACTGTTTTTCACCTAATAAATAAAATATTAAAAGGATAACAAAAAGAATACCCATTCAAAATATAATATAATATAATATAATCATTCGCATAAAACATAATAATATATTTAAAATAGTATCTCAATCATTAGTAGCTTACAATCATTAGCTAATAACAATACGACATAGTCAATAATTACATCAAAATACTAACTAATAGCTTCAACCTCCATTGTTTATTTGAGGAATCGATTGTACAAGTAGTCTGCCCACTTAATTCGAAAATTATTCATTTTGCTTGTAGGATAAACTTTGAGTGGTGAACTATGAACAGTGCAAAACATAGATGTTACAAAAACATAGTTAGAATAGAAACGTCCAACAAATAAATATACTTACACAAATAACCTCATACAAATATGGTTGGGTATGAACAATGACCCATATCATTTACTTTTTAAGAAATACCTACTATATGATATGTGCATGATTTTATTGATCTAGGGGTAAACCCGTTGATAACCCAAAATATTGTCATACTGCCAAGTATAAAATGAAGATCGAAATACTTACATAAAGAGGAATACTTGTATCACCCGAACTCAAAATATCCTCAATGAAACAGCAAATATAAAGTGTAGTAGCTGAAATAGCGACAAGAATTAATAAGTAAACTAAAAATAAAACCCGTCTTTTATACATAGAAGGCATTGGAAATCAGACGGAGATTCCTTCATCGGCCAATGTAGTATCTGTTCAAAGTCAGTGTACCAAAAGTGTAGTAATTGTTTTGAATCAGTTTAATAAAAGGGTCAAACCGCCCAAAATCAAAAGAAAATCAATCCAAGAGGCAAGTAAACAACATCATCTCACTGGAAAGCCCAAGAATCGCCGGAGACAGTCCAAGAAAATAGTACAAAACCAGTTAAAGGGAAAAAATGTCAAGACAGTCCCAAAAACGGTGGCAACAATAACCAATGATCATCGAAAAATTTCAGAACGTCGCCAGATACCAACAAATAAAAAAATCAGTCCATCCCTCAAAGCGGGCATCAAATCCGAAAATGAAACCAAACCAAGGTCGCCGAATTTTTAAAAATTCCGGCGAGATACCAAAACAGAAAACCAAATCAGTCAACAACAATATAATCACAACACAGTAGGGTATGCATTTAACAAGAAAGTTAAAATTATATAAAGAGGGAGTGAAGAGAACTTAGCGGTATTTTCCTTTTTTGCGCGGGTTTTAACTTTAGGATGCGCCTCCGGGTATCTGCAAAAGACACTTAGTAAAAGAGTTAGTAAAATGAATAAATACGAGTAAAACCTTCGGATCCATAATAAAACAATAAGAGTTATAATTACGGAAGGCTCAGATCTATATTTTGTAAAGGGACATCTCAAACAAGTCATGGGTGTGTCCTAGTGACTTGTCAGTCAATCTAGTCGCCCCCCAAGCATGTTGGTATCCGATATATGTGAAAAATCCATCAGTGTCATAATTGCCATTTTCCGAAGGAAAGCAAACCGAGGGACAACCTTTCCGGGAGGGTCATGTAGTATCATATTCATATCAGAATAACCAAAACCGAAGGGACGCGACCTCAATTTTCAATTTCATTGGCCCAAGTGTAGTATCATGTTATATCATAGATTATATCCAAAATCGAGCCAAAACCGAAGCAGAGAACCATTTCCCAAAAACATAGTAGTGGACTTCAATAAGCACCAACAAATCAAGTACAACAAATTTATTCAACAAGACAGCGACAAGTATCCACAATTTACCTCAAAATTTATCGAATTACAGTATTTTGATAACAAAATGGGGTGGAGCACCAAAGTGTTTCAAGTGCAGTAGAGCAGCCATTTAGTAGTAATAAGTTGCAGCAATACAACAACCATCTTATCCCAAGAAAGCAACAAGGCAACCACTAAAGTAAGGCCAAATCAGCCTTATAAGCAAATATAATGGGCCAGAAAGTGAAGCAAAACAAGTCATCCAATGCAGTAGTTTGAGCATAACATTTAGCTCAAAGAATACAACAGTGATTTCATTATGGTATAGCCACCCTTTCCCTTAAGATCAACAATCAACTTCCTCATAATAGCATTAATTTTCCCAAGTTCAAACAAGGGTAATTCAGCTGAAAGTTACGCCAAAGACATACCACAAAATGTTGCACTAATCATGTTCAAAGTGTGGCAAAAACATAGCTCAAAGTACAGGATTATTTTGGCTCAAAATGTTGCATCTATTTGTCTTGAAATGCTACAACTATTCGGCCCAGAATGCATCACTTTCTAGCCTTAAAAGGCAGTCAACACTTGACTTGAGATACTACTGTCTCAATATATATTTGGCCTCAAAAAATGCAGTAAATAAATTGGCTTGAATACCAGAGATAAGCTCAGAATATAACAGCAATGCAACATCAATTTTCAGCATTTTATCTCAATATATATAACAACATAATGGCAAAAATGCATCAGTAATCAAAACAAGGCAGCAAACAGGCCTTTCCAAATAAGTATACAAGAGTATAAGACAAACACAACTGAGAAACCCGTGTAGCCAAAAACTATCAAATAAAGAATAGAAGTTATTCTTGAATGGAGCAGGCTATCATGTATAACATCTGTTTTCTTTTAAAGCAAGAAGATGTAGTAACACTTATTGCAGTTAACGACACTAAAAGAAAATAGCCCAGAGCAGGAGTCAATCAAATGTACCAGCACCCAGGATCACAAAATGCAGCGGAGTACAAGATAAGTAGCAACGGTTTACCTCCAAGGATAATGCCTCAGCTCACAAAAGATGACAGCCCAAAAGTATCAACAAAGGGCACCCGTTACTTACCTCCAAGTGCAACAATAGTTAAGCTCAGAATGTAACAACAACTTAGCTAAATATGCAGCAATTCTTGGTCGTAAATGCTGCAACAACATCAATGTAACCACCACAATTTTAAGGGAATATTGGAGCATCTAACTGAAAAGATGAGACAGCAAAGAGGGCTACTACCATCTATTTACGATGCCGCAATAAGATAAAAAAGGTTTCTAGAACCTTAGGCATGACAAGCTATCGGGGAAGCTAAACCGACCTAAAGCTTGCCTTGGCTTTCAGCCGGTAAGGACATGTAATAGAAAAGTTCAGATACACATAAATATAACCCGAAGCATGATTGCAGGTAACAAGTACATGCTTACTATGATAAACAGAATTGCAATTAAACATAAGATGCAGCACTGCAGATAAACATGATTCAAACTACCACAAATACGCATAAAATGCTCATACAAGTATCGTTCAACAACTTAGTAGACAAGGCATGATGCAAGATAACTTAGAAGATTTTATATGCTAATATGGGGCCATTTCGACACTAAACAAGTAAGACAAATATATAATTAATTCAATAAATGCAATTCAAGTATCAGTAGTATATCGAGTCTGACTGCAAGAATGATTAAAGGTGCAGCAATTGATCGCGAACTTCGTATGTAGCCCCACATTCGAATCAGTGAATATCGGGGATGCAAATCGCGACCAGGGGTAAAAAAATCCGAAAATTCGATCTCCAAATCGACCACAAAAAACTGTGAATCGACATGTGAAATTGGTGTGAAATTGGTATGAAATTGAAGAGCAGGGCGAGACGAAGAGAATGAGACTGGTCTCGTCTCCTGGGCCTACCGGAGTTGACCGAAAAGGCCGAATCTCCGGCGGCGTTACTGTGCAGTAGCAAAACGCCTATAATTTGAGAGCATTTGCATTAATTTTGGCTAAGTCCTTCATTATTTTGTAATGTCTTTACAACTTAACTTAGATAGCGCTTCCACAAGCGCTATCTAAGTGGGAATATTAATATTATTATATTAATAAATTACTTAGGTAACACAATTTATAATAGCGCTTTAAATAAGCGCTATGCAAGGAGTACCTTGCATAGCGCTTCGATTAAAATTTCCAAAAAGCGCTATGCAAGTATTTTTTGTTAGATTTTTTTTTAATTTGAAAATTTGAAAAAGCGATATGCAAGCTGTTACTTAGATAGCGCTTCGTAAAAGCGCTATCTAAGCTGCGTTACGCAAGCTGAAATCTGTAGTAGTGATGAATTGGCTCAAACACTGGACAACAAAGGCTATGTCTGGTGTGGTGTTGGTCAAGTATAGAAGTCTACCAATTAATTTTTTATAACTAGCTGGATCATCTAACAAGGGATCACTTATCACATTCCCAATTACATCAGGCACTGCATCATTATTTACCTGCTTATCATAAACAACTGAAGTCAACTTTACATTTAATTCCATTGGTTATCCAACTGTTTTGGCTCCTGTCAATCCCAAATCAGCTATTAGTTCAAGTGCGTACTTCCTCTGGTGCATTACAATGCCACTGCAGCTTCACTACATCAGTCATGCCTTAATCAACTATTGATCCTCTTGCTCCATTTGACTCAGCAAATTGTTAAAGCACACTTCCATTTGTTACATCATCAATATATATTCCTTAGAAATGGGAAAATAATTTATGTTTGTGTCTGAAGTATGTGACTCAACATCACACTGCATGTGCTGCCTTAAAGGAAATATATCTTCATAAAAGGATATATCCCTGCTTACAAAAATAGTCCTGATAGCTAGATCCAATAATTTGTATCCCTTTTGCCTGGAAGCATAACCAAGTAACACTGATTTTGTGGTCCTAGCTTTAAATTTGTCCTTCTTTACTAGATTGGTGTCATAACATAAACATCCTATGACTCTCATATGAGACAAAGCTGGAGCTCTTTTGTAAAAAACATTCATAAGGTGAAACATTTTCTATCATTACAGAAGGAATCCTGTTGATCACATACACAGATGTTTCTACAGAATCTCTTCAAAATCTTGCTGACAAATGACTTTGAAATTTAATGACTCCGGCAATCTCTAATATTTGTTTGTGTCTCCTCTCCTACTCCATTCTATTGTGGAGTATATGGAAAAGAGATTCGATGTACAATTCCAAGCTGGGAAAATAACTCATTAAAATAACTATTAAAAACTTTGAACCGATCTAACACATTTAATAGCTATATTAAACTGAGTTTTGATCAGCGCGCATAGGTTCTTAAGAATAGTAGAAACATCAAATTTAACATGCAGGATAAATACCTAGGTCCATCTGGTGTGATCATCAACAACTATGAGAAAGTATCTCATACCAGTATAAGTAGGGGTCATTCATGGTCCCCATATATCAATATGCAATAATTGAAAAGCCAAATCAGTTCTACTACTGCTAACTGAAAATGGGCACCCTAGTTTGTCTGGCCATGGGATAAAATTCACAATGTTGTATTGTAAAACTAGGCTTATTATTGAAACTATCTATTTTCCTGAGAACACTCATTGGTACATGTCCTAGTCTCTTGTGTCAGAGTTCTGCTTTCAACTCATCTGATGTATACATTGACATGTGTGCACGTGTCTGCATCAGTTCAGGACATATTTCTTTTGACTCCAGCATGTACAATCCATCTACCTCCTTACCAATCTCCTTCACTTCCCAGTGAAGAGATCATGTAGGACAAAGAAGTCAAGAAAGAATCGTGCACTATAATTTAACTCCATTGTCATCTTTGAAACTGAAAGAAGATTAAACTTGAAATTTGGTACACACAACATATGTTTTATAAGATCACTGCATGTCAACCTACAATTCCATATCTGAGTAATTATTGCAGTGTCACCAGTAGGAAATTGAACTTGCGCTGCATTTTTTAACAAATCAACTTTTTCAATCATATTTTTATCACTTACCATGTGATTAGTTGCACCTGAATCAAATATCCAAGTATTATTGCTTTCCTTATTGAATACAGATTTACCTGCCATATGAACTTTAGAAATTATTGTATTGTCACATTATGCACCAGCAGTTGTTGTATTCTGATTCAGAATGGCCATCACCCTCTCAAACTTATCTAGAGTAGATCATTTCAACATAAGATTGAGTTGTTCATGCTGATCTTGGGATAGTTGCATGCAGCTTCCCAAATTCTTCTGATTTGAATACTCCACACATCCACTAGCATTCTGTTATACTGTGCTATGTCCTTCCACATGTGACATCCCTGCCATTGCTGTATTCACCTTTTCTTTCCTATAAAGTCTGAAGGATAGCCTATGAGTCTATAACAGGTATCCCTAACATGCCCATTATTTTTACAGTAATCACAATATATCAATTTATAACATTCTTCTCTAGTATATCCCTCATCTGACAATGCTCGCATAATGCATATGAATTATATGGCTTTTTCTGTCTGTGTTGAGGGGACCTGTTGATCAAAGCTATATTTTTAGTAGTTTTTCCCATAGATGTGTACCCTCCTGTTATGTGTTTCTGACTCTCATCTTGTGCAATAATTCCACAAGCTTGGTTTACACTAGGAATGGGGGACATTAGAAGAATATGACTCATTGCCTGATTATAGCCATCATTTAACCCAATCAGAAACTCCAGCAGTCTCTAATTAGCTAAGTGTTCTATATACTCTCTAGGACTGACACAATCACATGTTGGTGGATGAATGATTTAATAAATTTCATCCCACAGATCCTTCATCTTTGAATAATAGCTACACAGTGGTGAGACTATTTGATTTAGCATTGCAAGCTCATTTTTCAATTGATATACTCTAGATAAGTTGATTTTATCAAATCTCTCCTTTAAATCCTTCCACACTGCATGAGAAGTAGACCTATACAATATCCCACTTAACAGATTTTTATTAATATTTCTCATAATCTACGAAATAACCATTGCATTACATTGATCCCATTACCTCATCTGATCAGGACCACATGTATCTCGCTTAACAGATCAATCAATAAATCTTATTTTATTCTTTGTTAATAAAGTCAATTTTATAGCTCGACTCCATAAGGTGTAATTCTCCATGCCTACTAATTGAATCTCTACATGCATTACACCAATTGTATCTGATGCACTTAGGAACAATGAATGATTATGATCAACTATGTTCGAAGCAGAATTCGAACTCTCAATAGCAACTAACGAAGAAATTTGTGATGTATTCTCCATGAATTCCAAAATCAAATGATCTTACAATAATACAACACCAGAAATTGTCTTACACTACTCACAGAATTGAAAGAAAACAATTCAAAACAGTTCATAAAGACATAAAACGAGTTCAGACCTTCACAATGAATCCCTCGATTTTTCGCTTCAATGTCGACAGAAAATCCCTCGATTCACTTTGCATGTGCTCTGATATCATGATAAATTGCTCGATCTGAACTAATTCTGGATTGCATGTGCAATCCAGATCATACTCGATGCAGAATTGAAGATATCAGAGAGAGGAAGGAAAAATTTTATGGAAGCTTTTCTTGTGTATTTTTTCTCTTATATCTTACAATAAAGATGTAGTTCTATGTTTATACTAATATCTATACATAGCAAAAAAACTCCCTAACCACTTCTAACAAACTTAACAGCCTCTAACAGACTAACAAACTTTACTAACCACTTCTAATAAACTTAACAACTTTCACACAATGTGTGTGAGTGTGTTGTTATTGCAACTGCTCGACTGTTGTGTTGTTGTTGCAGCTGCTCGACAAATTGTTGACAAGAATTGTTGTGATGGTAATCAAGAAATTAAGAAATATCAGTTAGATCCATCACACCTATTCAAAGATTAAACCATAAATATATATAGTCTTGATAACATCATTTTGAAGAAAATGAATGTCCTAAATTAAAGTAGGACTTTTCTTTAGAGCATAGAATATTCCCTAATCATAAGACATGCAATGTACTGAACTCCTTTGAATTTTCTTCACACATGACATGTGAAACAAAATTCCACAATGTTTAAATTTAACAATTTTTAAAGCTTCGATTAAATTTAATAATCATAGTTTGGTAAATATATATTTGATCGAGATAAAAATTGCTTACTTTTGACAAAATTTAAAGGACAAAAAATGCTCACTTTGGCAAACTTAATTACCAAAACTGCTAAGGTACTTCCTAAGGGATTAATTTTGAACTACCACCTAAGATAAGGACCATTTTTGTCATTTTATCTACTAATCACCTTTGAATTTTCATCACACGTGAAACGAAATTTCACAAAGTTTACTTATACAGTAAAACTTCTATAAATTAATAATGTCGGGACCACATAATTTTATTAATTTAAAGAGGTATTAATTAATCGATAAATTAATAATTTATTAATTTAAAGAGATTTTTTCCGATTCAACGAACCTACATTATTCTTCATGAATAAAACATATACATTGTATTGACTAATTGAATGATGTTCATATACAATGTGACTAATTAAATATAATACATTCCCCTAAAAAAACAAAGTCTATTGTAGTACGCAGTACTAGTTAAAACTTAAGGCAAGTTCATGTATGGTAAGGAAATCAACCACTATATAAACAACATCAAATATTTCTAATTAGTCAATCCAAATCAAAACCAACTAACCATGGCTTCACATCTAAAAAGTGTTCAAAAATCAACCATGACAGAACAAATACATAAAGCATTATGTGAGTATAAGAGAGATCACTTCACATGCACTAAAAAAGATTTGCAACATTGGATTGATGAAAATTTTCATTTGAAAGTTAGTCAAGGTACAATATCGAACACACTCAAGCGATCATCTGATTACCTTTCGGCTAACTTAGAAAAGGAAGGGGATACCAAGCGACACAAACCTGCAAAATATCCAGAGATGAAAAAGGTTCTTTATGAGTGGTTTCTCCAATACCAAGAACGTGTAAACATGTTCGGAGAGCTAATTTTGGAGAAGAAAAAAGACACGATAAAACTTCTATACCCTCAACAACCTCCTGAGTCGCACAAATTTTCTCAAGGTTGGCTTGAGAAGTTCAAGCTAAGACATGGTATCAAGTCATTTCGTCGCTTTGGAGAGAGTGATTCTGTTGACATAGAGGACATGGAGAACAAATTGGTGGCTATAAGGAAAAAAATAAACCAGTATTCTATGAAGGATGTTTTTAATATAGATGAAACTGGTTTGTTTTACAGGTTACAAGCTGATCATTCTCTTGCAATTAAACAACTTGAAGGAAGAAAACAAAGCAAAGAAAGGCTTACAATTGTTATTTGTTACAATGAGGATGACTCTAAAAAAATTCCTTTGGGTTATTGGAAAGTACACAAAGCCACGTTGCTTCAAAAATGTCAACATGAACAACTGAATTTTCAATATCATTCCAACACACGAGCATGGATGACGAGTGTGCTTTTTGATGAATATGTTCGTTGGCTGGACCAGAAAATGCATGGTAGAAGAATTTTATTGGTGGTAGATAATTATCCAGCCCATCCAAAAAATATTAAAGGGCTACATAATGTTGACTTGTATTTTCAAAAATCCAACCATGTGATGCAGGGGTAATAAGAACCTTCAAGATGCAATACCGCATGAGATTTTACCGTATGTTATTAGAGGGCTATGAGTTGGGAGAATCTGATCCAAAAAAGATTAATTTTTTAGATGCCATCAATCTTGCAGTCTCAGCTTGGACGATAAATGTTCAGCAAGAGACAATAGCAAATTATTTTCGGCACTGTAAAAATTCGTTCGCAGGATGAAGTAGCCTCAAGGAATTTAAATGAAGGAACTACCGAAGAAGGCATTCATGAACTTGATACGATGATTAATGGCCTTGGGTACCGCAACAAAAAATGGATGTCAATCACCTATTGGATTACCTGTGAAAATGATACATGTTCAGAGGTCCAAAGTTTAAAAGAAATTGTAGCTAGTGTTGTTGAAAATCCTATTGAGGATAAAACTGAAGATATACAATGCCTTTGCAACCAATTACATGGAAGGAAACACTCATAGCGGCAACAACTCTTCACAATTTTTTGTTGCAGTATGAGAACGCAACACCAGAGCTTTTAGATGCAGTAAGGAAAGTTAGAGATGAAATACACCTAGATTTAAATATTAAGAAGAAGCAAACAACAATAGAATCATATTTTACTAAGTTGTCCTAGTTATATTTGTAATTTTATAGAATTATTAATTTATAATATTGAAGGGACCATAAATTTATATAAGAGTCTTCCAGAATATTATTATCTTATTAATTTTTCAAAATTATTAATTTAGATCTTGGGCCCAAGTCAGGACCGAGAAAAAAAATATTATTTAGAGAGGTTATTAATTTATAGAGGTTCTACTGTATATACACTACTTATCTCACATTCATAATCACGACAACTTGATTTTTCTCTCTCCACCAGACCTAAAGCAAAATGTGGTTGTTCATAAAGAAGAATAACTCCTTGATTATTTTCATTAATGTCAAAGGTTTATATACATGATATACAATATTTAATTATGAAAATTAAATCTACATTTTCTAATTCAAGACTACTACATTTTTCTAATACACGACTACTACCATAATTACACATGTACAAGAATTCTAATAATATGGTAAGAGAATATATGTATATACGGTACCAATATACACGACACATATACACATATATTCAATCACACCCCGCAGTCATAATAGACGGTTGTCATACGTTGAGACTGTCCCTAAAATCTTCAAACAGAACCAAGGGAAGACTCTAAGTAAAGATGTCAGCAATTTGGTACCGTGAAGGGACGTGAAATACACATACTTGTCCACGAGCTACCTTTTCGCGAACAAAATGAATATCCATCTCGATATGTTTAGTGCGCTGATGTTGGACAGAATTCTCATAGAGATATACCGCACGAACATTATCGAAGACCAATGTAGTTTTTTTAATAGGAAAGTGAAGCTCTAATAGGAGATTACACAATCAATATTACTCAAACACCACATTGGCTACTCCTCGATACTCGACCTCAGCACTGGATCGTGAATAAAGTAGCCTGGTATTTAGCAGATCAAAAGACCAAGTTATCACCAAGAAACATACAATAACTAAATGTCGAATGTCTGGTGTCTGGACATCCACCCTAATCAGCATTTGTATAAGACACGAGAGTAGATACATATGATGAATATAAGTGCAAATCATAATCAAGAGTGTCCTGAATGTAACACACAATGCGTTTGAGAACGTGCATGTATTCGTTCCTCGGATCATGCATAAATAAACACACATGTTACACTACATAAGTAATATCGGGTCTCCTGAATGTAAGATACTGAAGAGCCCCCGCAAGACTACGATAGTGGGAGGGATCCTCGTAAGGTATGCTAGAATTAACACTCAACTTCGGTTTGGTGTCAACCGGAGTAGGAGATGACTTACAGGATGGCATGTCATCCCGTTCAATAATCTCAGCCGCATACTTTCTCTGGAATAAAAATAGACCACATGTATGATGAATTACAACTATACTAAAAAAATAACTCAAATGCTCCAAGTCTTTTATAGCAAATTCGGAGCTGAGAAGAGACATGATAGACTTGCGCAGTTTATCAGAAGAGACAGTCAATATAATATCATCCACATATAATGTCAGAGAAGTACCATGATGATAGATTAACGTAGAATGATCAGACCTGTTCATTATAACAACATTTCACTATAGCAGCCAAAAACTATCAGGACAAATGACGTTGTAGGTTTGACAAACTCCTACTATTTTCTCATGACATAACTAATTAAAAGTGAAACATAAATGGATTTTAGGTATGGCACCTATGGAATGAAGTGAAGATAATGGAGTTTTCGGATCCGAAGGTGGATGGTACACTTGAAACACCAACATAAGTTGTTATATGCATCCTTGTGGGCTTGCTTTGTGTGCAAGAACATGCAAATTATAGGCCAAATACAACTACAATTGTTTCCATGCTCTGCAATGACACAATTCTTCCTTCGCCTAAGCGACCTGCATTTGGCAGCAAAGACAGAAGCCCTGATGATTCAAAATTTTCACCTTGCTCGAGAAATTCTTTTACTATTTCAAATGTTGAAGGACTTTAAAACTTACCTGTTTGGGACCCTCAATGAGATTATTATCCTTGTCCAAGTTTGATGTTAATTTCTTATAGCATTTTACATTCAAGGATCACATGGATAGAACAATCAAGGTGTATGTATGTTATTTGCTGCTTTCAATTGATATTCATCGGAGTTGATTGACTGTTTATACGGTAATTGATTTGGTGTAAACACCCGGTACGGATAAAGTTTTACTTGATACCACTTAGAGACAAACCAGCAAATACATGGTGACACAAAAAAAACTTAGCTTATTTTAGAGAGCTGATGTATTTGACCAAACTTTTAGAGGGGAAAAGGCTTTTACATTGTACAAACACTCTTTGAAAAATTGAAAAAAATAGTTTCTTCCTAAAAGCACTTGTGAAAGCTTGTCAAATATGAAATGTAGTTTTGTGAGCTACACAATGGATGTACGGAAATAGTATACAACTACTACTAGTACTTTGAAAGAAAAAACAATATGATTACAATAGCAATTAACTTGCAGCCAACAATAAGCTTTTGAGGTCTTGATCTTTTTTACTTGAGTCTTGGATCCTTGTAGCAAGACCTTGATCTTTATAACCTGAAACTAAAGACACTAAATCTGGTAGTGTTACAAGGGCGCTGCTGAGTCGAGTGATAATCACTCTGTCCTTAAGACATAATTGCCTCGTATATATCCTTTTACGATACGGGCAACTATCTCCTAAGATAAAATAACAACTAAACAAATGAGCAAAGAAAACTCAAGTATTTCTCAAAAAGAACCTTTGAGTGTGTGAGAGTATGCTAGAGAGGAAGAAGATCAGAAAAATATAAACTTACAAGTATGAAGGGGTTGTCTACAATTGAGCCAAAACCTCAATTTATAGTTGTGTAAGAATGTCTTCTCAAGTGCTCATGTAATGGTCATGTAATGGCCACTTAATTCACCAAGTAATGCAGCCCAATGAAGGCTGATTTATGGAGGAGAAACTGGCATCTTAATGCCCCAAAACGTCCCCACACTCGGCGAAACTTTTGGAATTCCGATGTACAAACACTGCCTCGTTAGCGCTGCGGCGCCTCAGATCCAGTAGCCAGAAGTACAACCAGCGCCGCAATGTCGTGGCCCTTGAAGTGGTGGCGCCCCGGCTCCGCGGTGACGCCGCATCCCTTTTTTGACACGTTTTGATCTGACACTTCGTACACTTCTTCCTTCATTTACTAACGTGGAACACGTGTCATTTAACCAATGACCGTCTATCATTTTATGTCTCAAACATTTACTCACGTACCAATATCTCTTTCACTAATGAAATTTACGATAATTGGCACTACGTGTGCATGTATGTGGAAACGACATTTTCGACGTGTGAGGCCTCAATTGTTCGAGTCATAAATAATAGGGTTAACTTAATTCCACATTAGTAAATTTCCAACAATCCCCTCTTGAAAGAGATTTCGGCGCACCCACATGGTGCCTTTCTAGAAATATTTCAGCGGATCGATGTTGCATCTGGATAGGTAGACATGGCTTTGAACCTTCTATAGTAGAAGACTTACTTACTGCGCGGCGAACGTGATGTCTTGAACTGTCAATATTTAGTGTAAGCCAAAACAATGGTACCAACACAACAAATTTCCTTACTCTGTTCTTCTTTAAGGTTTTATCCGTTGTGGCCATGGACACGACTTGGATTATTAAGTGCGTTCATTTGAGGCGGCCAATCCTCACATTTAAATAGGTGGTCTCCTACAAGGTATCCTGATATACCCCACTCCAAGAGTGTTAGGAACCATTAAAAGTTTCCCCAAACCTAACCTCAACCATTGAGGATGATTAAAGGTTTTGGAAACTTAACATTTACCCACTCCGCAGATAGCACTTAATGTCTATCACAGGAACGACCTTGGATTCATGTTTTTATGTATAAATCATTATCCGAAGTGCTCTTGCTTCCACCGAAGCGCTCAACTTGAACATTTACGACTTAGTTTTTCCATTGAACCAAATTTTTGGGATCTCCAATCAGTATGGTTGGGTATCCACCGTATCAGTTCGTATTGTTTGGGTTTTAAGCCAATTCCCCTAGACCGGCAGAACTCTTGATCTTTTGGGTAATCCCTTAATTAAAGAGTTCGTTATATTCTTTGATTTAGTAATAAAGGATGTGTCACCCGATTAACTGACATACGATCTTATGTCTGCGACAGATATGTCCAGACGTCGTCATCTGTGCCCTTACAGTGTATAACTGACGAAGGCACGAGTTACTCCCGATAAGGGACATCCTCTAAGAGGTCGTGAAGTTACTCAACTTCTCATCATGTTTTGTACAAAGCGATAAACTCTGATTCCATCATGAATCAGCCGATGCAAATTTACTTAGAGGATTTTCCAAAGACACACCATGTACATCCACTTGTGGCTTTGGTGTTCTTCAAGTCTGATGTCCAGTTTGCATCACTGAGTTCTCCCAGAACCACTGGACATCCAGAATACCATAATCCATAGATAAGTGAATAATTCAGATGTCATCACATCTCAAATAAAGCCTTCTATCGATTATTTCCAGAATCACGAGTGAACCTTAGTTCAACTGATCTTTTTTATAAGCCAATACCAGGTCAGTTGTAGTGTGTAAAATACATTGAACTACATATGACATGCGTCTATCGCTCCTGATATATGGGTGCACCACTATTCCAATCAATTCTATGATTCATATCCATTGATGACTTCAACGAGACTGTCAAAACACCTCACAGATGAGTTTGGTTTAGACCAGTCCGTTAGATGTCTTGGAATTCCCAATTCCTAAGATGTCATCTGTAATACCCATATCATTCATGTTGAAACATCGTTTCAACATACTTTTAGTCTCTAGGATCAACCTAGGACTTCTTTTTGTGATCAACCTATCATCTACGTAAAAGCACATCATGACGAACAAGTCAGAATTACCTTTCATGTAGACACATTTGTCACACTCATCAATGGAGAAACCCTTCGATAGTAGAGTACTATCAAGGTTTTCGTGTCATTGCTTCGTGGCTTGTTTTAGCCCACACAGATATTTGACAAGTCGACAAACTTTCTTCTCTTCCCTTGAACCACATACCCCTCGGGTTGTTCCGTATTACTTTCTTCTTCCACTTTCAGACTTTTGGTTTTTCAACTGTTGACTTTCTAGCTTACGAATCAATGTTTCAGTAGTCAGATTCTTTGTTTCTGTTTTATCTAAAATTTGCAGGACCGAAATGTAAACATTTCAGGGACCAACAATGAAGTTCAGGAAGAAGCCCAATAGTCCACTAAACCAACTCTCTGGTTAGGAAGGCTATCGTAATCATCCATGTCACGCAAGACTGTAATGACACTAGATGTTAAGTTATTCAGAGTGGAGCACATGTCCAAATAGCCGAGGCATTATACTTGTCAGTCGATCCATCTAAATTTGTACTCAATTTGAGTATCCACTTTTACAACTTAGAGGTTCTTTTCCCGGAGGAATATCAACCATCACACAAGTGTGGTTCTATATGATGGAGTTTATTTCTCTCTTTTTAGCTTCTTTCCAAAGCAGCGCTTCTGAGCGCTGGAGATGACAATTATTTGTTAATTTTCCATGGTTCATTTTCAACCATCCAAGCTAGAGGCCTGGAACAAGTCTTTGTCCCCTCTTTTTGCTCTGTCTCAGTTCAACATCTAGATTCCCTGAGTTCTATAGATCTGGAATATTAAGTTCCAGATAGTCAGCAATTTCTGAGTCCTATAGATCTAGAATGTCTAGTTCCATACAATCAGGCACTCGCAGATTATTGTTAACCTTGAGCAATTACTCTTTTTTTATTTCCAAGGAAAGTTATCTTCAAAGAATTCACCGAGATGTGATATGCACTACTGTTATTTGCAGATCCAGTGGATATGCAATCTACAGTCTTAGGTCCAACTTGACCCGCTTTGGTTTTTTTATATCAACAGTTGACACACTACCCCATATCACAATGTTTATAGATGTGATCCTTTCCATGATTTACATGGAGGGTTATCATTATCCTTATGCGGAGTTCTGTTGAGAATCGCATTAGCGGTAAGGATAGCCTTGCCCACATACCTTGGGCGTATGGCTTTGCGCTTGGCTAACACCGTTAGACTGTGGTGAGCAAAGAACAGTCGTTTGATAAATGATGCTTCACATTCTCCCCCTCTATCACTACGATTCCTCAATCCGTAGGCTTTTCAACTTCTGCTTTGAAGCGATCATCCACTTCAACAACTTCATATTTGCTTTTCAACAAACAAAGGATTAAATACATTATATCATCGTCAATGAAGATCACAACGTACTTGCCTCCCCCTCTATTTGTACAAGCGTCGAATCACCCGCGTAGGCGTGACTATGTTATAGAGGAGCGGTGCTTCTTTCTCTATTCCTTTTACGGAATGAAAATGTGTTTTCCTCTTCTTCTACCTCACATTTATTTGAGAGTTTATGTCGAGAGACGAAAAAAATCTCAACTTAGTTAGTTTTGAATGAATTTCTATTTAATGTGTCTTAATCTATGAAGGCATAGATGCACGGATTACAAATATATCATTCATTTGGCTACAGTCTTATTGTACCACTCCTAGTTATTATAGACCTGTTGGACTAGTCTCAAACCAGCTTAACCAACAACGTCCTTGAAACCAAGTTTGGGACATGTATCACCTCTTGTTAGAGTGATCCCATTCCCTTAAGTCCTTTGAGGACAACCTCTTCAACTCATTTTACTTTGGAGGTGGCGTTGCTTCACATGAACAATCTCTTGCCCGTGATTAGGGCGAAACCGGATCATAAGTGATCTATATATCCTGGTCCACTCCAGTTTCCTTGGTAGAATGAGTGTCCAATTCCTGCCTTTCTTTTGTCCTTCAATTCATTTAAAATCTGGAAACTCTTACCCACTCCAGTCGCTCGTAGGCTTCGTATGACTGAGTGTCCAATATCGTCATGTCATGTGACGGATCTGGCCCACTCCAGTCGCCCGTATGCTTTGTATGACTGAGTGTCCACTACTATCCTGTCAAAAGACGGATCTTCTATCGAACACTCTGGTCATCAACTGAAAAACTATGCAGAGGATTGAGATCAGATGATGAAAAAGGGGTAAATGTGAAAGTTGTATTGCGTTGCAGGTATGAATCAGTTAAATTTAAGCGTATTTTATGTTGTGAGGATTCTATTATGAGTTGACTAGTTTTATACTGGTTGTCAGCCTCAACTCTGCTCCTTTATATAAGTTGGATACTGGGAATGCAAGCAAGCTCACACACGTGGAGTTCTACATTTTTTCTTTCTTTTTAGTTTAGGTCTGGATAATTAAGAAACCTATCTTCTCCTTTTTACCAAAAAAGCTAATTTATGTATCGTACGATCATTTGTTACTGAGAGGTTAGAAATATATAACATTAAAAGCAAGACGCGTAGGATGATCGACTCATCAAGTTACCATTGAGACTTATTAGCAAGTGACATGGTTGTGTTTCAGGCCTCCAAATGAGGACGAAATGAAGGTGAAAGGTCCTCTGGTGATCTCATGCAACGAGCTGAAACAAGAAGTCGCCGCAACTTTGAACACAGCTACTAAGCAAATAAACAAAAGCTTTCTCTTTGATAAGGTTGTCTTCTTATAATGTCTCGAAGATTAATCTGTTCTCTACCTTTTTCTTTGCTGCAAAAATTTGTGTATTAACGTGCATTTTAACCCGTTGATGCCACAATATTTGTTAGGTTTGTGATCCATCATCGCAGCAAAATGACTTTTATGATCAGTCTGTGGCTCCTCTTGTTAATGAGGCTCTTGAGGGATATACTTGTACCATTTTTGCTTATGGCCAAACTGGAACAGGAAAAACTTACACAATGGAAGGGGAAGCAGTTAAAGACAAGGTTCTCTCTGATTTTCTCTTCATTTTTTCCCCCTCAAATGTAACTATCATTTCGACAGAGGCATCAGTAGGATGAAGTTTACGGGTTCTGAACTTGCCACCGAATTTGTAGCTCATTTTAGTTACTGGGTTTGTAATTAAATATTTATACATATTTAATGAATTTTTTAATACAAATACGGGGTCTAAGCAAATGTCGTACCTGATATTGTAGCTCCGCCCCTGATTTTGTTGGCTTATCATGTTTTATATCCTTTTTCAATGTTGATGCTTGTAGAATGGGGAGTTTCACAAGAATGCTGGAGTAATCCCTAGAGCAGTCCAGCAAATTTTTGACATTTTGGAGTCACAAAAGACTGAGTACAGTATGAAAGTTGCGTATATAGAGATTTACAATGAGGAAATAACAGATCTTCTTTCCCTGGATGAGGAATCAAAATCGATAGATGAAAAAACAAGAAAGCCATTAGCCCTTATGGAAGACGGAAAAGGTGCAGTTTTCATCCGAGGTCTGGAAGAGGTGACGGTATCAACTGCAGATGAAATATACAAAATTTTGGAGAAAGGCTCCGCGAATAAGCATACAGCTGAGACGCTTCATTCGATATTTTCCATCACCTTACATGTCAAGGAATGTACTCCTGAGGGACTAGAACTGATAAAGTGTGGAAAACTTAATCTTGTTGACCTAGCTGGATCTGAGAACATTTTACGCTCCGGTGCAAAAGAGGTACACTAATGGAACTTCTCCGGTCAATAATCTCCTCAAAAAAATCAGAAAGAAGTTATTTTACCATTTCACTTACGAGTTTAACTTCTATAAAATGCTCTACCAGGTCACCTAAAAAATAATTGTAGGTAGCTAATAATAACAGGACTAGTTACCTGCTATAACCTATAACAAGTTAAGTGACACTGACAGTATAAAGATTGTGGTAATGTCATTTACTTCTCTAAAATCCAGGGAAGAGCAAGGGAGACTGGTGAGATAAATAAGAGCTTGCTTACCTTGGGCAGGGTCATCAATGCTTTGGTTGATCACTCTGGACATGTTCCATACAGGTAGAAATCTCGTTTAATCGTTATATAAACATTCAAATAGATGTTATAATACATAAGCAACCATTGGAAAATAAGTCTTGGGGTATCAGGGATAGCAAGTTGACAAGGTTTCTGAGGGACGTTAGGAGGTAAAACAAAGACATGCATAATTGCCACGATTTCACCATCCATCCAGTGCTTGGAAGAGACTCTCAGTACTCTTGAATATGCTAATCGTGCCAAGCAAATTAAAACAGGCCAGAGGTAGTAAATTTTGTTCTTTGGAAACTTGTTTTTAAATAATTTTAACCAACCATATATTCATCCTCAAGTACTATTTTCAGGTTAACCAGAAGGTGACAAAATCTGCCCTAATCAAAGATTTGTATGTGGAGATGGACCGCCTAAAGCAAGGTTAAAATGTTATACACTTGGAGAATTACTCATCCGTCCCAATCTATGTAACTCTTTCCTTTTTAGTCAGTCCCAAAAAGAATGACATCTTCTCATATTTAGTAACAATTTAACTTCAAACTTATCATTTTAAACTTAATTAAATGATTTGTAGCCACAAAAATTTGTATAGCTTGTTTTAGACCGCAAGTTTCAAAGATCTTTTTTCTCTTAAACTCTGTGTCCAATCAAACACCTTCACACAAATTGGGATGGAGGGAGTAATTAATTTATGTGGTATTATAACTGTAGGCATACTTTTTTGCTCTGTAGAATTACACGCAACGAAGGAGAAGAACCGAATCTACATACCACAAGACCGTTACCTGAGTGAAGAGGCAGCTCAGAAGGTGCTATTAAATTCAATATATCTGGAGTGCTCCTCTTGATCTGTAAAATAGTAACAAAGTTAAATGCTCAAATGCTTTTTTTTCATTTTAGGCGTTAGTGAGAAACTGAAGTTCAAAGAATTTGATTTAGAGTCCAAAAACAAGGTATCTCCTGGTCTATCTTGTAGGTAGCTTATGCAAGTCCTAATTTATTCCAAGATCATTGAGAAGTTACACATTCTGAGCAGAAATTGATAGAGCTTCAGGATCTTTATGATTATCAGCGACAACTGACAGCAGATTTAACCGAACAACTTGAGAGAACTCGGGTAGAATGTTACCTGAACAAGTTACTTCCCACGTCTCTTTTTTTACCAAGATAACCAGATCATGAAAGACAGCTAAACTTTCCAGCCTCTATTTTATGGCAGCGGGAACTTAAGAATGCTGAACAAGCTTTCAATGATCTTGAAACTAAATATACCCGAGCAAAAGAGACTATTCAAGAGAAGGATTATCTAGTAAGCGATCTGATTAAATCTGGTAAGTTAAGCTCTGAGGTGTGTCCCAATCATCAATTGAAATACAAAATCCTACATCATGTACAAAAGAATATGTATGCGTTAACGGCGCATTGGTATATCAAAAAAGTTTATTCTTGAAATTACTGAAAGCTGCATATTTTTACCTCTGGTTATTCAGAAAAGGCAATGACTGATAAAGCACTTGAGCTTCGAGCTGAAGTAGAGAATGTAGAATCAGAGATATCCAGCTTGTTCGCTAAAATTGGTTCGTAGTAGTATTTCTTCTGGTTAACATCAGTTTTTTCTTTGATAAGTTGGCAGCTTCTTCTTCTAACATATGTTTCTTATAAAACAGAGAAAAGCATCAGTAGAGAGGAGAGAAACAGAATACTTGTGCAAAGTTTCCAAAACAAATTAACTCACCAGCTTGAAATTTTAAAGCGAAAAACAGCAGTTTCTGTAACCAAACAAGAGCAGCAATTGAATGTAATATTAGAAGATACACAATCCTTCTTAGCTACTAAAAGACGGGTACAGTGAAATTCTTTTGACATATGGTATTCCGATTATCTGCCACCTGAAAAAGGAACTAATCTCTCTTGAATTTAAGGATAGGCTACGGATGAGTTGAAGACTCAGCTCCAGAAGCTGAAAGACAAGTATAGCTCTGATATCCAGAATTTAGCTGTTCCGGCCCAAGAACTTCATGAAAATTCTCAGTTAGCTTTTAGGAAAGTGAATTCAGAAGTATCAAAGCATTCTTCTTTCTTTATGGATGTACGTAAAGATCCTTCCTTCAATAAGTGTTACTCCCTCCGTTTCAATTTGTTTGTATTACTTTTCTTTTTAGTCTGTCACCTTCTAAATTTAGTAACTCTTTACGCCCAACATCCTACCTAGCATCATATTTAAGACCACAAGATTCAAAGGACATTTTGATACATTATGCACATCTTTAATTTAAGACTACTTTATTTTCTTAAGTGCCCAATCAAACTAAGACAAAAAAATTGAAATGGAGGGAGTATTGTTTTTCCACCCTTTTATCACTCAAATTTTGCCTGCTAAAGCAGCTTGTTGGAAAGATTTCCGCTGATGTTAATGCTATACTCAACGGTCTGCAAGGTAATATTAGGGAACTTGAGGTGAAGATAAATGCTTTTGTGCGACAAGAACAACAGGTACATAAGCATGCTAACAGATTTTCTTTCAGATGCTCTTCGTTTTTGTGCATCTAACTTTGACTATTTTTCTCCATCATCAGTATCAAACAAGAAGATATCAAGAAATTCAAATAACCTCTGAAGTTCTCTTCAACTTTTTTAAGACCTTAAATACATATATTTCAAAATTGAGACTAATGGACGAAAAATCACAATCAATTAATGATCAGCAATTCTGCACCCTTGAAGAGAAGTTTGAGATACTTATTTATTGTTCTGGATCCTCCTTAGAAATGACGATATCGATCTTGATTTCTTTCACCCTTTGAGTTACTTCCGTAGGAGCTGGCTGCAAGTGAAGAACGGAAACTGATAAAAAAAGTTGCAGAACTTGTATCAGCTTCTAATACTAAGAAGAAAAGGCTGGTATGTGCTTCGTCATTGCAACTTCTACATACCTTTTACGGTATTAAAAGTTAAACTAAATAATAACAGCTTGCAAATGGTATGCTGTAAGGGTTTATATTGTGAATGGAACACACACCAGTATCAAAGCCTTTCATGAATTTTCTTATTCGTAACAGCATAATAACTTAAGACCATCTGTTTCAGGCAGAATATATCAAACACTTCTGTTTTTCCTTTTCTTTAGGTTCAAACAGCAGTTGATGGCCTTAGAGATTGCTCTAGTATCAAAACCAGAAATCCAAACGCTGAGTTCTCAAACATACAAGGTTGTGCTAATTCTGCATATGATGAATGGACAAGCTACATTGGAAGTACAGAATGTTGGACAACACACCACGTGAAAAACGTAATTACTTTATTATTTGTAAAAGTAATTACACCAAGATTTGAACACTATAACTTGACCACTTTGACACTTTATGGATACACACTTAGGGACAATTAGCTTACAATTTTTTTTTTGGTTGATTACAAATGACTAAGGTCACCCCTATTTATTCTTGTGTAGGGATGATTCTAGACATGGTCCTAAAAAGATCTAGACAATTCTATCCTTTTCTACAAATATCTAAGGCTCTAGAACATCTACACATTTCTTACAAGAATCTAGAGTCTTCTAGACATATCTCTAAGTTAAGTATCCAAGACAAGACAGTCTAGAACCTTCCGTTCTAGAGATCTTCTTTTAATTCTCTAGAACTACTTGAACATTCTAGATTGATTATCTAACTTAATCTAGAATGTTCTACTAATGAGAGAGGCGGTGGTGATTTTTAACTCCCCCTCAACACCGACTCTTCATACTGAGTTGTTCTCTGAGTTTCTGAAATCTTGAAGTGTTAAGTGCTTTTGTGAACAAGTCTGCTATCTGATCTTCAGTCTTCGCTTGGTGCATCTCTAACTCTTCTTGTAGTACTTTCTCTCTAAGAAAATGGTAATGCACCTCCACATGCTTTGTTCGAGCATGAAACACTGGATTTCTGCTAATCGAATAGCAGACTGTTATCACAATAGAGTGGCACCGCATAATCTGTAAGTTGGTGTAGGTCCTTCATCAGTTGCATTAACCACGTGCACTCTTGAGCTGCCATTGCCGTTGCTCTATATTCTGCTTCTGTGGTTGACAAGGACACTGTTGATTGCCTTTTGCTACACCAAGATACTACTCCAGATCCAAGCATGAATACATATCCAGTTGTTGATCGACGAGTATCATGATCTCCAGCATAATCAGCATCGCAGTATCCAACTATCTTTACCTCATCACCTTTCTTATAAAAGAGACCATAGTTAATAGTACTTTGACGTACCTCAACATTCGTCGCACTGCTTCCAAATGAGGCTTCTTTGGTTGTTGCATATATCGGCTTACTACCCCTACTGCATATGAGATATCTGGTCGAGTTAGTGTAAGTTAGATTAGACTACCTACCAGTTGTCGATACATTGCTTCGTCTTGCAAGTCCTTCCCTTTATGAGCGCATAACTTGGCATTAGCTTCCATAGGTGTTGAGATGGGCTTGCACTCGAGCATTCCAAACTTTCGTAGCAAGTCTTTCGCATACTTTTGTTGGCAGAGAAATAGACCTTCCTTAGTTCGATCAACTTCTAATCCAAGAAAGTGTTTTAATTCTCCAAGCTCCTTCATTTGAAAGCGAACTGACAGATTCTCATTTGTTTGACATATTTCTGCTTCATCATCACCAGTGATAATGAGGTCGTCGACATATATTAGAACAACTGCGATCTTTGATTCCTTCACTTTGATGATGATGCTCTCCACTAAGAACTCAACAATCTTGCCATACCATGCTCTTGGAGCCTGCTTCAATCCATAGAGCGCCTTCTTCAGTTTGCAAACATAATCATGATGCTCTTTATCCTCAAATCCTCTTGGTTGGATCATGTATATTTCTCGATCCAACTCTCCATGTAGAAAGGCATTTTTCACGTCCATTTGCCACAGTCTCCAGTCTTTACTTGCTGCAAGTGCTAGCAGGCTGTTGTAATCTTAGCAACTGGGCTAAATGTCTCATCATAATCTAGCCCATACTGTTGAGAGAATCCTCGAGCTACTAACCGAGCCTTGTATCTTTCAATTGATCCATCAGGATGAGTTTTTACCTTGTAAACCCATTTGCAAGAAATGGGTTTTACTTCCTTTGGCTTTGGTACTAGCTCCTATGTTTGATTCTTCTCTAGAGCACTTATCTCCTCTTTCATAGCTTCAAGCCACTTGATGTTCTGGGACACCTCTTCATATGTCTCTGGTCCTCTAAAATTTTCTTATTCAGCTATAGCAGCATTGGCATACTTGGGATTTGACTTTCGAACTCTTGTCTCCGAGCATGTGGGCTTACTCCTTCTGGTTGACGGTCTTCTACTCTTTGATGCATACCTGTTTGCCACGGATTCTGTGTTACCTCGTCCTCGGTATTTTCTTCCTCACTTTAATCTTCATTTTCCTTTTCTGGACTTGGATGTACTTCAACAATTTTCTCCCCCATCTTCTTTTGCAAATTGTCTTCTATTTCCTTGGAATCTGGTAACTCTTCCTTTTGAGGTGACCACCATGATGCTGCCTCATCGAATACCACGTTTCTTGATGTATAACACTTTCCAGTTGTTGGGTCGCAGCATTTCCATCCTTTCCTTTGGCTGCCGTATCCCACAAAGATACATCGTGTCGCCTTTTTATCAAATTTGCTACGTAGATGACTTGGCACAAACACGTAGCACACACAGCCAAATACTCGAAAGTGATTTACTGTAGGTTTGCTACCCCACAGTTTTTCAAAGGGTGAAACGAATCCTAACTTTGCTTGAGGAAGTCTATTGATGACATGAGCTGCTGTGTTCATACCTTCTGCCCAAAATCTTCCTGGAACATTCTTCGAATGTAGCATGCTTCGACATATCTCTGCAAGGTGCCGATTCTTCCTCTCAGCTACTCCATTCTGTTGTGGCGTATTTGCGCATGTAAATTGATGGCGTATGCGGCATTCTCGTAGGTACTGAGAGAACTCATCTGATGTATATTCACCACCATTGTCTGTTTGGAGGCATTTGATTTTCTTGCCGAGTTCTCCTTCCGCTATTTCCTTGAACTCTTTAAATTTTGAAAATGTTTCAGATTTTTCTTTTAGAAAGAAAACCCATACGTACCGTGAGAAGTCGTCAATGAACGTAACCATGTATTGCATGCCACTGATTGATGATTGCTTGACTCGCCCGAATACGTCAGAGTGGACCAGCTCTAATGGTGCTTTGGCTTTGAAAGTTGAGTCTTCATACGGTAACTGATGCGCCTTACCGTATTGGCAGCCTGCACAAACGGTCTCTGTTCTGACCTCGAGTTGAGGAAGACCCTTCAACATAGATTTATTCATCATCACCTTGAGTTTGTGATAGCTTACATGTCCAAGTCTTGCATGCCACAAATCAGTTGTTTCGTTCTTTCGAGTCTTGTTTACATAGGCTGACTCTGCTGACATTACGTAGACAGACTCTAAGCGTCGTCCTCTCATTATCGGTGTTCCAGAGATTTCAAGATCTTGATAGATCTTGACATCTTGAGGTCCGAATACGACATGGTGGCCTGATGCTGTAAATTGTGCCACTGATAGTAAGTTTTTCTTCATCCCAGGTACATGGTAGACATCCTGTAGTGAAACCTCTTTTCGCTGAATCTCGGCATGATTGTTGTTTCTCCGGTGTGAGCGATCGGTAGTCTTGAGTTGTTGGCTGTCACCACCACACGACCACCTTTGTACTTGGTCATGTTCTGTAACTTCTCTTTATCTCCTGTCATATGATTTGAGCAGCCAGAGTCAACTATCCAATCACTGTTGTAGTCGATTATTTCAGGAACAATAACTTTCAGAGCTAATTCTTCTTCCTCCACAGCAAAAGAGGCTTCGGCGTTCCACTCTTCATCGCTTGTCTTTCCTGCATTTGACGTGGCTGCATTGCTTTCTGCAGTGTTCTTCTTGAACCAACAACTTTTAGCTATATGGCCCTTCTTCCCACAGTCATAGCATTTTCCATCAAACTTATTGTTATTCTTTGACCGACCACCCCAGTTGTCTTTCTTTTGAGCTCCCCCTGTTTGGGAGCTTCCATGATGATTATCCTTGTCATCATGTTTTCTAGAATTTCTACTAGCATTTGGTCGGAATCGACCTTTCTTATCACCGCTATAGATTGCTCCTTCGTCACTTTTTAATGAGACTCCAGATATTTACTTAGCCAACGCTTCTTGATCAGCTAGCAAGTTTTCTAATTCAACAAGAGATGGTTGGCTTGGCCAACCTTGTATTGCGGCAATAAAACTCCTATATTTTGGCCTTAATCCATGAATAATAATCCTTCTAATTCTAGTGTCTGACATGCCAGCAGCAGAGTCTAATGCAGAAATTTCGCGACAAAGAGATTTTACCTTGGTAAAGTATTGGTTGATCGTCATGTCGCGTTGTCCGATAGAAAGAAGCTCATTCTCCAGAAGCTGCAGTCTCGTATCATTCTTCTTGGTGAACAATGTTGCGAAAGTATCCCACGCTTCCTTCGGTGTCTTAGCCGGCCTGATGTGCTCCAACATTTCATCTTCAACTGTGGTCCGAATCGCAAACATGGCTTTGCCAGCTCTAATCTTCCATTTCTTCAGAGCGGATGCATCTTCTGTGTGACCTCATTACCACCAACGATCTCCCACAAATCTTGGCCTTGGAGATATCCTCCATATGCATCGACCACGTGCTGTAATTTTGATTGTTAAGTTTCTTGATTCCACCGACCACTTGAAGGTCACTCATCGTGTCTTGGCTAAAGTTTTATTTCTTTTACCAAGAAAGCTTGATTTCGACAATAAGCTCTGTAGTACTAAACCACACACGAACACTCTAAGAAACTCAACAAATGACTCTTTGGTATAAACCGACTTGGCTTTGATACCACTTGTTGGACAACACAACCAGTGAAAAACGTAATTACTTTATTATTTGTAAAAATAATTACACCAAGATTTGAACATTATAACTTGATCACTTGGACACTTTTTGGATACACACTTAGGGACACTTTAGCTTACAATTTTTTTTTTGGTTGATTACAAATGACTAAGGTCACCCCTATTTATACTTGTGTAGGGATGATTCTAGACATGGTCCTAAATAGATCTAGACAATTCTATCCTTTTCTACAAGTATCTAAGGCTCTAGAACATCTACACATTTCTTACAAAAATCTAGAGTCTTCTAGACATATCTTAAGTTAAGTATCCAAGACATTCTAGAACCCTCCAGCCTAGAGATCTTCTTTTAATTCTCTAGAACTACTTGAACATTTTAGATTGATTATCTAACTTAATCTAGAATGTTCTACTAATGAGAGAGGCGGTGGTGATTTTTAACACAGAAGCCCACCATATCGAGGATTCAACTAGATTGGAATTTTGGAAGAGTAGCCTAGCAGGAAACATTGATTGCTGGTTGAGTTGGTTCCCGGTGATATACATTTATAGAGATTGTATTATGTTTTTGGATGTATCCTTTAATAAAGCTACCATATTTTTCATCTTGAATTTCAGCTTGGCAGACTCAGAGGGGGTCGAAGATAGATGGAGAAATGCCCAAGAATTGCTTCTTTGCCAAGAAACAAAAACTATCAACTCAATTGATTGCATTATGAAGTGAGATATCATTTCAGCTGAATCCATTATTAGCTGAGGCTTTTTTTTTCATTTTTACCTCAATAACTTCAGGAGCGTAATGGAATCTAATGGAAAGATCAGCACTAAGATTTCCTCTACAGTGACTTCCATACTAGAAGAAACAGCTATTTCCAGGAGGAATCTTATTTCTGCTATAGAAAGTATGTTGCCTGTGAATAAATAGCAGTTTTTCTTCCCGTGATATAGCAAGAAAACATTCTCGAGTCTTATTGCCACAGACTCATACAGTTGAAATTGCTGCAGGTTTGCAGAAACTTGATCGTAATGAATGTGAGAAGATTTATTCAATTATTCATCCTTGTGTTGAGGATATGAAACAAATGAAAGACAGTCATTCCTCTGGAGTATCAGAGATTGCAGAAACAAATTTAAGAATTCCTTTTTCTTAGCCCTCTCCTACTCTTTACCGACCATGTAGTATCATACTGGAAAAATGTTTATCGGGGATGACCCTTAAAAGAGGCCCAAAGACTCATTTTTTCTGGAATCTTACGCAGTAATCACTTTCTTAGAGCATGGTTCAAAGCTTCACTTAAAGTTTAGTGAACTTCCATACCACAACAATTAACTGTGATTCTAAATAAAAAAAAAGAAATCAGCTTTGATTTCTATGCCTCCAGAAATCTAGGTGCTGCATCTCTTACCAGATATAATAATGAGGTGGTCATCTGGGATTGAGAATATGGTTATCAGTTATCACAGGCTTCCCTTGATATTTTTCCACTACGCATGAATAGCAGATTTCCAACCACCGAGAGCTGCATATGAGAAAGCCCTGTCAGGCATCGAGTACCTCAGACCTGCTTTTCTGCAGATATAAGCTTACTTCCTCACTACAAGGGAGCTAATGCTCGTGAATCTTTTAATCTGCCGCTTTAGTTGGTACACTTCATCAATTCCTCAGGTGGTCTAAGAAGATTACAAGTTTAAGGGAAGTGTCTCTTGGCCTTTTTTTCAGCCGCTAAACAGAGAAATCAACAAATTTGAGTTTATGAACTTAGAAATGCAATAATACGCGACGTCGACCATGACGCAGTAATGGGTATCGATCACAAGGCCGTTTTTCATGGGCCTGGTGATTTTCAGGCCGACCAGATTTTAGAAAATATGTGCTAATACCCACCGAAAGTGTAAAAAATCACGAATTTGAGTTTTTCGCTTAGAAATTGAATAATAAGCGACGTCAGCCATGATGAAGTATCGATCACCAGCTTGTTTGTGATGGGCCGCGTGAATTTTAGGCCAATTAGAGACCATCGAACGGATTCTAGAAAATTTGTGCTAATACCCACCGAAAGTGCAAAAAATCACGAATTTGAGTTTCTGCGTTTAGAAAATGAATAATAAGCCATAACGAAGTTATGGGTGTCGATCACCAACTTGTTTGTGATGGACTGGGTGAATTTTAGGCCAATCAGAGGCTGTCGACTCGATTCTAGAAAATTTGTGTGTTAATACCAACCGAAAATGCAAAAAATCAGGAATTTGAATTTCTGCGCTTAGAAATTGAATAATAAGCGACATCGTCCATGACGAAGTGATAGGTGTCGATCACAAGCCTGTTTTTTCATTGACCAAGTGAATTTCAAGCCAATTAGAGACAATCGACCGGATTCTAGAAAATATGTGTGCTAATACCCATCGAAATTGTAAAAAATCGTGAATTTGAGTTTCTGGGCTTAGAAATGCAATAATACGCGACGTCGACCATGACGAAGTAATGGATGTCGATCACAAGTCTGTTTTTCATGGCACAACTGAATTTCAGGCCAATCAGAGACAATCGGCCGGGTTAGAGAAAATTTGTGTGTTAATACCCATCGAAAGTGCAAAAAATCATAAATTTGAGTTTCTAGGCTTAGAAATGCAACAATCCGCGACGTCGTCCATGACAAAGTTATGGGTGTCGATCACCAGCTTGTTTGTGATGGACCGCGTGAATTTTAGGCCAATTAGAGACCGTCGAACGGATTGTAGAAAATTTGTGCTATTACTTTGTAATGACCGACGTCGCTTATTATTCAATTTCTAAGCGCAGAAACTCAAATTCGTGATTTATACACTTTCGATGGGTATTAGCACATATTTTCTAGAATTCGGTCGACGGTCTCTAATTGGCCTGAAAATCACCATGTCCATGAAAAACATGCTTTTGATCGACACTCATTACTTTGTCATGACCGACTTCGCGTATTACTGCATTTCTAAGCCCAGCAACTCAAATTCATGAATTTTTGCCCAAACCCCGCTCGTAAATTACACTGAGTATGTTATTGAATTCGTAAAAAATACAATAATCTAGCGAACTGAAATATCTTGACACTGACGATAATCTAGCGAACTGAAATATCTTAACACTGACGATCAAAATGGAAATAATCTAAACTGTAAAAATGGGGTTGTGAAAACAAATAATGCAAGTGTCGAACAATAGGTGAAATAGCCGAAGGTTGCACCTTAGATGACGAAAGAAAGAACAATAGATAAAAGTAATCAACTGTGAAAAAATAGAATAAATTAGCCCTTTGTTTGAAATTTGATTCTAAATATACCGGTATATATTAACACTAGATATCTATGTTTATATTCAAGATTTGTCCTACTTCTGTCGGAAAGTTTAAGTATACCTAAAGTGAGAAAAGCTAACCCTAGCAAAGAGTGAAGTCAAAAAAGGAAGGACAAATGCAAAGAAAATGATCATGTCACAAATCTAACCACAAGTTTCAAGAATCTTTTTTACTATTAACCGAAAAGAAAGCAAATTAGTATCCTTTCTTCTTTATCGTCAATGGACTCCTGATATATACGAAGGCACATGCGGTTCAATCGAGGAATTCCTATTTCTCTATTTATTTTTGAGATGTTTGAATTTTTCAAAATTTCATGGATATGCATAAGAGAAACACTATTTTTACTCGGACTAAGACATAACATTTTACTTGTTCAAATTACAATTGAAGTGAAATTAGGTTAGAAATAACAAATCTCTTTATGATAAACATATATGTTATTATGAGTAATTCTTATAAAGAATCACACTAATAACATATATAATACATGAATTCTCGATATAGATGCTGCTCAAAATCTAAACACGAGACGAGACAATCAAGTAAGGAAACTCCCACATAAGTGTTTTTTCTTCAAAAAGGATTTATACATTAGAGCAAATAAAATGGGTTTTGTTAAATGTAATAATTTAGAATAATATTGTAATTAAATGATGAATAATCTTCATTAGTATAGAATCATTTCTCTAAGGTAAGTAGTACAATTTATATTAGGATAGATTTGATTGATAAGGAGAAGATTAAGGCTATTAATCTTCTCTCCATATTTGTATATATTGATATCTTTTGTAAATGGAAAAAGGGAGGAAGATCTCTAATTCTATCATGGTATCAAGAGCTTAAGGAAAAAGATCAATCTTCTATTCCTAGTACAATTTTTTTTCGGCCACCCTATTCCTCCACAAACCATAGCCGAAAATTTTATCATCTTCCAACAATTATTTTTTTTACTTTTCCTGAATTTTGTTGTGTTTGTTTTCTTTGTTTCTCCATTGCTCGTCTATCCAACCAATCTCAACATGTCTGAATCCAAATCATTATATCATCCCGTTCTCATCGTCTCTAATATCAAAATACATGTTCCTATAACATTAGAAATGGAGAATGTACATTATGCTTCATGGCCGGAACTTCTCAAAATTTATTTCCGTTCTCACCGGATTTTTCACCATATTATCCTTCCGGAAAAAGGCAAAGAAAAGGTTTTGAAAACGGATGAAGACAAATAATTGTGAGATACCCTCTCCACTGTTCTTGGTTGGATATATGCAACGATTTAAACTGATTTGTTACACACGATCATGAAATCGGATTCTAAGGCTATTGATGCTTGGAATAACTTACGGGACGTTTTTTATGATAATCAAAACTCTTGTGTTGTTGCTTTGGAACAATAATTCTCCAATGTTGATATGGAGGCTTTTCCTAATGTTTCCGCCTATTGCCAACGACTCAAAGTGTTGGCTGATCAATTGAAAAATGTTGGTTCCCCCGTCACCAACAACCGTTTAGTTCTGCAACTTGTTGCTTGATTGACTGAGGCATATAGTGGGGTTGCAACACTTATCCGTCAAAGTGACCCACTTCCCTTATTTTACCAAGCAAGGTCCATGTTGATTCTTGAAGAACAAGGCTTCTCTAAAAAGTTGGCTACCGCAAATGACTCGGTGTTAATTGTCACCAATGATGGTAATAATTTTGCAACTTCACAAAATAATTGTGGACAAAGAGGGTGTAATGGTAATAAAAAAAGGTGGAAATCACAACAAAAATGGTGGCCACACGAATTCCGACGGCAGTGGGGGTTCCAGTGGCGGCGGAAATGGTCAGCATCGACAATAGCAGTCCAGATCAAACTGGACCTGGCCACAGTGGAACTGGGCTGGGCCACCATGCCCTTACCCATTTATCAACTGGGCCAGACACATTCCGCCATCCGCTGGCCCAGGATATTATCAGCCACCACATGTTCTAACCTCACTGGTTTTGCAGGTTATGTTCAGCCCACTGCTCGGCCGAATTTATCCAAGCCCAACAGTGAGGTTGGATTCCCACATACTCCCACAGGCGGGGGCAGTCCACTCTTTTGGGCCAATACCAACGTGGCAGGAGTTCAGCAATGGGCCAACCCACAGACATTGAATCTTCCATGCACACACTCGAGCTTAATCCATCGGACGCAAATTAGTATATGGACTGAGGTGCAATGTCTCATATGACGTCCTCCCAAGGTAACCTTACGTCCTATTTTAATTTGAGCACATCAAATGGTATAACCGTCGGAAATGGCCATTCTATTCCAATTAAAGGTTATGGTTCTACTAAATTATCCAAATCCTCTATTAGCCTTGAAAAATGTTATTCATGATCCACAATTAATTAAAATCTTGATCTATGTTCGAAAGTTTACCACTGATAACTAGGGCTGTCCAACGGGGCGGGGCTACCCAACCCAACCGACCACCACCCGAACCACTTTGACCCGTCAGAGATCGAATACCGATATTCGATGTCGGTTTGACGGTCCAAATGTTCCGAGCCCGACCGCGTTTGCCAACCGTCAGACAATGGCTATTTCACAATTTGGTTGTTGTGCAACGGCCCAATTTCACCCCCTCCCCAACCCTCCTACCCCCATAATATTTATTTTTAACCCCTAAGTTATTATATTTACACTTTAACCCAAAATTTCAACTATAAATACCTCATTTTCTTTTCATCTTTCTCACAAATCTTCCTACAATCTCTCTAATAACCTCTCAATCTATCTTTCATTTTCTCTACATTGTCTACTAAATATTCAATTTTATTTATTCATTTGGGAGTAAAGTTGGCAACTAGGTTGAGGACCATCCATCGAGCAAAGTTTCAATTCTCAACCTCTCGATTGCACGTCGGCGTTTGGTACATTCGTTCCTTCATCAAATTATTGTTATTTCTTTACTTTAATTAGCGCACTTAATTTCATTATCTTTAATTATTTATTTGCATAATTATAATTGAAGGATTTAAACGTATGATTACGGGTAAGTGTACTTCTACTAGTAGGGATAAAAAGGGTAAGGGTACTTCTTCTAGTCATCCTATTCCTCCTAGACATGATGATTTTATTGATACTAGATTATTTCATGAAGTACCATTAGATTTAGACGAGGACCAATTTTCTGGAACTCAACAAGATTTTAATTTAGAAGATAATCTAGATGACACACTCACTGACACGCCTACTAGTGCACCTCAAACTGAACCGCCTCATATTCCCCCTAGTATGAGACGAGACTCACCACAACGAAAATTAAAATCAGATGTATGGGCTTTTTTTTTATAGGGACGTAGAAACTCAAGTAGTTAGATGCCAAATTTGTAAAAATATTTATAAATTAAAAATGAAAAAAGGTCAGAGCGGGTCTGGAGGTTTAACTACACATTTGTTAAGATTTCACAAATCTAGGTGGGAGAAATACCTGGCTAAAAAGGCGGGTGCGTGTTCGCGATATTTTTGTGCCTACGCAAGTGTACGTATCGCTATGTAGTAATAAATCTTGGTAAGACCAAGTATCGTCCACAGAGACTGGTTTATCAAGTACTGAATATCTAAACTTTGGTTTCTATTTGGTAATCGTTAATGTGGTTAGATTTTTAAACTAAGAATTAAAACTAAACAAAGTGCATGAAATAACTAATGATGATACTTTGGGTTTTTGACATTTATGAAGGAAATTAGGATTTCCAATCTCCTTAACTATCCACTATTTTACTTGTTAATGCAAGACTAATGATCCTTCTTCTTATTCAGAGAGCAGGTTTGTTGACACCCAATTTTGACCCTCCCGTCCAGTCATTAGCTATGAAATTAGACTATTTTTGTAAAATAATTTTTTATGATTTTTTATAATAAAATGCAGCGATAAAACATAAATACAGGCATAAATAAACAATTTAATAATAACACCGCATTTTACGTAGAGCATTAAGTACTTAGAGTCCCACGTCCGCATTAATTAATTTTAAGCTTTAAACAATTCTTAAATATCATACTTGCATTTAGCATTTAAATAATTTAATCTAAACTAAATTCAATTTTAATTTAACTTCGCAATAATGCACAATAATAAGATTTTAAATAATAGCGCCGCATTCTAAAGTATTAAGCATTAATTAAATAGCACGTCCGTCTTTATTTCTTTATAATAATTTAAACTCAAGCACTAATTAAATAGCATACCCGCATTTATAACAATTAGATTAATAAAACACCTAGATAATTTAATCACAGTTATTAATTTAATTTACCACTGATTAATTAAATAATACACTTAAAACTCTACCCCTAATTAAAATAGCTTACCACTAATTAAATACCTAATAATTAATTAACAACACACCTAAACTAATTAATAACTAACTACCCACCATTTTTGCCTAGCCCACTACCCACTTCATCCACGAATTCGCCCATTTCTTTATTTCCCTTTCACCAAAGACCCTCCGCCATTATTACTCAAATTTCATTACACTCATTTCCCCTTTACCTTCTCGTCCATAATCCACAAGAAAGAAAAAGACCCAACATTTCTTACTCATCCTCTCCTCTAACGAAACCCTAAACCTAAAAATCGATCGCCGCACCTCGTCCCAACACCCATGCCGGTATTCTCGCCGGAGAATCCGGCGAATCAGCTACCATATCAACACCCTGTCCTTACCATTCGCAACCAAGATCTCTCTTTAACACCTCAATCATTTTCTTACCAAATCTCGTCAAATCGCACTAAATCAGCACCCTAAATCGCGGTACCAATAACTTACCAACTCAGAACCCAAAATGATGGTTATAAATACAAATCGATACACATGCAAGAAAGGGGGGTCATATGGGTGCACAAACGAGAGCACAGACGGCAGAGCTCGACTGAGGGATTCAGAAATCGATCGTCCAGAGCTCGAGAGAGAGGAGGATACCCACATCATCGATTTGACACCCTCCCTTAGCAACAGTTAAGAGCACAATACGACAGAGCGCAGTAAGGAAAGCATCGGGGAGTTAGGGTCTCAGCACTCAGAGAATTAGCATCGCAAGAACAGGAACTCCGAAACCCTTTCTTTCCATATCAGTCAAGAAGCCAGAAAACAAACTTTGCCCTTTCATTCGCATCGCAAAACCAAAACCCGTCGAGTGGACCGACGACTTGATACGCTGCCCCGGGTCGCTGCCCGGAGAAGGTAAATTCATCACCCTTACTTTTTTTTTATTTCGTTCGGCTATTCGTGTGTGTGTATGATACGCATTTGATATGACTGATTAGGCCTATACTAAGCGATATTGATGTTTGTTATGTGTGCTGAGTCGACTGAGAAAGTTGTTCAGTTAGTATAGATTTCTACTAAAATTCGTGAATGTAATTGTAAACATGCTCAATCTGTATTAGCATCCTTTGAATGACTGAATGAATCGTCTACTGTTTGGAGTCTAGTTGGAATTATTTGGATCATGTTAAATCTGCTTCCGAGGTGCTATATGTGCAACTTATGTTCTATGTATCTGAAGTACCATCTTCAGCTGATGTCGTCTAAAGATCTGTATTTTTTGTAAGCCTGACCTATAAGTATCCCTTAGATCCAGTTTCTTTCAGCAGTGTGCTTTGGTTTGATAAATTGATTCATGTAATATAGCTCTTCTAAGAATTGGTGGAATGATCGCGTCTAAAAATCTTTTCCTTCATACTTTGGTCATTGTTGACCTGTAATTTGTTCACTCAAGTGCTCTCAGGTTAGTCCAGATGTATAGTATGCTTGCCTTGTCTGTGTCAGGTGTCAAAAATGCCCTTATAAGATCTCCCATTTATCATATACCTTGGTCCTTATCTGTTGAATTACACTTGTTGAATCTTATTATGCTTGCAGTTAGAGTTGGATGTGCTGAGTCTATTTAAAATATTATTTAGAACGACTTATTTTGATCATTTACTGCCTGATGTAAGTTGCCTAGAAGCTGTCTCAATCTCAGTCTAATTACGCTTTCCACTCCCCAGCAACTCCATAAATCTAATGCAGTCATTGGACTGCCCCTGTACACATACTGTTTGTTGTGTTACATATCTGTCTTCTCTGTATTCTGCCTCCCCGAAAATCTGAAACTTTCACATTTAGGCTTGTCTTGTGTTTCTCTGCACTCTGTTGGTATCTAAGGCCTAATGCAGTCCGCCTCCCGATAATTACTACGATTGAGCCGATATTTGTTTCCTCTGCTTGCTTTATCGCTTGCCTTCTGCCCCGCATAAATCCTCGAGCCCCACCGCTTCTTTTCCTTTCCTTTTTCAGAGGTTGCCTTAGGCCTTATTTTGCATTCTTGCCTAATTGTTTGCCTCCAGGGCCCAATGACTATATTGGACTGCTTTTCTTTATGCCTCTGTCTATATTGGACATAGCATGAAGTAATTTGATCATCCTTTCTTTAGTCTGCCTATTGCCAAATAAAGTGCAGTCCACATGTGTTGATCTTTTATGCCCAATACTTATTATGATCGATAAAATTGGAGCTACCTGCTGGTTCCCCTGCTTAAAATTTAAATATGTTAAGATGCTCTCATTTTCCTTCTAAAATAACTGAACATGAGAATACTGGAATTCTGTCTTTCATTTTATAACTATCCTGTATCTAATCCATCAAGAGTACATATACATATTTCTAACACACATACATTATACACAAGAGCATAATACTACAGCAGGTTTTTTCAAGCATTCTGTGTGTATTTGTGGGTCTGTTTTCTATATTACAACTCCCATATGTGTGTGCTGATTGGCCTTGATTATTGGGTTCGTTGAGGCCCACTGCTTGTCCACACAGTTTCTTATATCTTGCAGCCCATTAATTCAAAATTGTTATGGGCCCAACTGTTATTCCAAATTGCTGGAGCAAAAATGATTCAAATATGTCAAATACTTGCTTATTATTTAATAAAATTTTGAACGTGTACTAATCCTTATGTTTCTTTATTTTGCATGACACGCACCAGAGCAAAAATGAAGAGTCTCACAGCGAGACTCATCACGAGCTATTTCAAACGGCAACCCGCGTCTATGTGCATCCGCATTCGCGTTCCCGCTTCGGGAATTCCTAGAAAAAACAAATTGGACGTCGTCATCTGTCGTAAAGAGCATTCTTAAATCCCATCCTCTCTCTTTACTTGCTATTCATTTATTTATTTGTTTGTTGTAATTTAATTACTCTATTTCTGTAATATTTAGGATATCTAGAACAATTAAGCCTTTAAACATAGAGGTGGGGAAGGTAATTCATGATTAGAAATGCACTTCTACTTTATTTGTCTTTTAGATTGTCATGCATGTCTAAATTTTGCCAAATAATCTAACTTGCATTATAAAACCAACAGTTTGTTAAATCCATAAACAAATTTTCTCCTAAACTCTCAAAAAATCATCTTAAGCATTTTTCATATAATATTATACGCAGGTTAAACAAAATTAATTTAGCTAGCAGTATACATAACTAGTCCGTAAATAACCTTTGCATGAACACATAATTAGTCCATAAAGCACCTCTTAGCATTTTATAGCATTTCTAGCCCCTTTAGCACTTTTAAGCATCCTAGTAATCCCTAGCATTTTTAGCACTACTTCTAGCATTTAGCATTTTAACACCCTTTACCAGTCCTTTAGCATTTAGCACCTTTTTAGCACTTTTAATATGTTAGCACTTTTAAAACACACCTTTAACATTTTAACATTCTTTTAGCATTTATTTTATTTTTCTAACATTTTATTTAAGCATGAGCCTTTAAACATTTTAACCTTTTAAGCACTTCTAATCGCCCCTTGACATTTAGCACCTTTAACACATTTTGTCCTTAACATTTTAGCACCTCCTAGCATTCTGTTGTACTTTAGCATATAGCACCTTTTGCCCTTTTAATACTTTAAGCACCTTTTAAACATTTTAACATTTTAGCATTTTTATTAAGCAGGAGGAGCTTTTATTTTGCACTTTTAAACATAATAATTACCCTAGGTTTGGCAGGACAACCGCAAGTTAGCGGATCTTAGAGGGTGCCTAACCCCTTCCCTCTAGATTAATAAAGAACTCTTACCCAGAATCTCATTAAGTTAGCAGACCATTAAAATGGAGTTAATGTTTACTTAAAACTAGTTAACATTTAGGTGTCCTAATTCACCCAAACTAATTAGGTGGCGACTCCGCGAACCCTTAGCATTCTAGCAACCCTTTAGCATTTTAAGCACCTCTTTAGCATTTTACACTTTTAGCACCCTTTACTTTTAAAATTAATCCCTTAGCACCCTTTTAATATTTAAGCACCCTAGCACTACTTTGTTTACATTTAACATCTTTATATTCTAGCACACTTTAGGCACCTTTAAATATCTAGCATTCTTTTTTGCACTTTAGCATTTATTATTCATTTTCTAACTTGCATTTTAAGCAGGAGATTCGCTCATAGAAAATGTCGCGGTCGAAAAAGGGCGCGACAAGGTTAACTAAGATGTTCCATATTCCGGTTAGGACATATAAAAACTCAACCTTATGCAAAAATCTTCTATATTTTTATGATAGATTTTACCACACATGAGGATTAAGAACAATAACCTTAAACACTATACAAGTATCGGGTACTTTCGTTCGCGATTTTAACCTATGTCTATTCAACTATAGTATATTCAAATCTCCTTTTTCAGATCTCGATTCGAAATCATATAAGTTATGACAATTAGTGATCAGTTAATTATCATACAATCATAACAAATTAAATACATCTTAAATAGATGAAGAAGAAATCACTAACAATGCATTAACTTATGAAAAGAGTTTCAAGTTGATTCGATGAAAAACCGTAATAAAGAAATTAGCTCCTAGACATTGTCATGCTAAGAACCAATTTACAAATATCCAACATAAACTGAAAATAAAGTAAAGGAAAGAAAAGAACTTGAATAAAAGTCTCTAATCTTGTTCTGTCTCTGTTACTAGCCTCCAAAAGTACCCTCTTCGTAGAATAATCCCTATGTCTTATATCAAGCTAAACCCCGTTCTGAACCATTGTACCCTTGCAAAAATTGACCTTTTTCTGAAATTGTGCGCGTAGACGCCGCGACTCTAATTCGGGAAAAATTCACTGGAGCTCACTAGAAATCTGCACCGCGGCGCTTGCAACAGTAATTCTCTTCCTAAGCTCTCTGGAATTATGCTCCTCAACTCTTCATTCTTCGTCCGCGGCTCAGCAGCGCCGCGACCCTTCATCTCTTGCGTCGCGGAGCTCCACCTCTTTTGTCCGGATTTCGTCAGATTTCTTTCATGTTTCCCGAGACTTATTAGGTTGATTGCTTGGGTTTTGCTTGTGCACTTTCATCCTCAATATCAGCTCATTTTTTTCTTAAATTCGCCATTTACCACCTAAATCGCTTATGACCTGAAAACATAAAACAAGCCGCATAATATTGTACAAAACATCTAAAAATACATAAAAGACATCCTAAAACAGACTCTAAAATAGTCCTAAAATGGACTTAACAGCGCGTCAATGCCCTCTCAGTAGGGACAAGGTTCATATACTGTCCTGGACCATGTATAGGGTCAAATTGACCCTATGACGGGGGGAATTGTAGGCCCTAAATACGATAAAAATAAAGATAGGGAAGCACTATCAAAATTAGTTGCAGTGGAGGGTTTGCCTTTTTCATTTCCTTCCTCTCTTGATTTTATTCATTATATAAGAGAAATGTACAATCCTGCTTTTAACGGTTTTCCTAGATCAGCTGTTAGGAGAGATGTTTTTAAATTTGCACACGAATATCACAATATTTATGTTATTTATTATATCATTTTTCTGGAAAAGTATCTATCAGATCTGATATAGGTCGTAGTACTAACGGTCATGAGTATTTAACGATAACATGTCATTGGGTAGATTATAAATGATCTATGCAAAAACGTATTTTAACGTATAAATATATAGATAGTAGGCACACTGGTATTTTTATTTCAGATAATATTTTTTCAGTTTGCGATTATTATGGCATAACTGATAAAATCATGACTATTATATTAGATAACACTTCTTCTAATATTTCTGTTATTAGAGTATTAAAAAATATTTTAACTCCATCTTTTCCAGATCATTTTCATATAAAATGTGCATGTCATATTTATAACTTAGTTGTAAAGGATGAACTATCACTTTTTGCAGACATTCTTGAAAAAATACAATTTGGTATAAACTATATTTTTAAAAGTAATAGAATACAATGAATAAAAGATTATAAAAAAAACTTGTCACGATTGTCAACTACCTTACAGAAAAATTCTCGAAGAAATATGTACTAGGTGAAATTCTTTATACGAGCAACTACGTGTTGCTTATGAGTATTGAAGACCTATAACTTTATTTTTTAACGCTCATAATCAAAATCTTACTGATATGATTGTAGATTCCGATTGAGATTCAATTTTAGAACTTATTACATTTTTAGAGAATTTTTTTCTAGCTACTAAACAATTTTTCAGTATTTATTATCCTATTATTTCATCAATATTATTTTACATAGCTCTAATATTTTTATTACCTAGTGAATATATGGAAAACCCAGTTTATAAGGCACCTATTAAAAAATGTTTCTAAAAATGAAAAAATATTTTATTTCTATTCCCTCAATTTATATTATTAGTGTTGTATTAAACCCGTCTATTAAAATAGACGGTTGTAAAGCACTTACTAATACTATTTATGATTGCATAGATAAACTTCCACCTCCATCTCCCAAAAATCCAAATGACTCACCACCTATTGAAAAAACTAGAGAAGAAGTGTTGTCTAGCATACGAGATGAATGTGAAAAAGTATATACGCATTACCAACAAGAAAGTGCAAGCAATCAACCGACTTCCATGCCGTCTTCTTCTTCTTCAACACAACCTCAAAAACAACATGTTGTTTCTGCTAGTATTGAAAGCCTAAGACATAGAATATTTAGTGGTAACATTTCTAACCAAGTTAGCTAGTTTGATGTTTTTGTTTTGCAGGGTGTTCTATCCTACGAAGCAATTGTCAATGAAGAGGGACGTGAAGACTTGCTAAAATACTGGAGGAAGGATGAGAAGACATTTCCAACACTATCTAGATGGCCCGAGATGTGTTGAACGTTCAAGCGTCATCAACAGCGTCTGAAAGTGTTTTTTCGGCCGGCAGATATCAAATAGGAGAGCACAGACACTCATTAGCGGGAGACATCTTGGAGATTGCAGTATTATTCAGAGATTGGATACGAGCGGAGCGGACAAGGTGCGGTCAACCGGAGATCAACGAAGAAGAAGACTACAACTACAACGAAATCTTATCCGACGGAGGTGGAAGCGACGTCGACCAATTTGACCAACAAATACCGATTCCAACCGAAGAACCACAAGAAATTATAGAGAAACTAGAAAATGTGTTTCTTAAAATGTAATTCTTTTAATTTGTAATTTTATTATGTTATTGATTTGCAACTTTCAATATCACGAAGTTGCAATTTTAAAATTGTATTACCCAAAACAAATCATACTTCTATTAAATAATATAAGCGGCACAAAAACAGTCTTGGAATATTTTTATTAAACTATCTTGTTGTGTGTGTGTGTTATTTATTTAATTTAAGGGCAAAAAACAAAATGACCTAACCCCGACACCTCAGGATCGGGACGGCGACAGACCTCTCCAGCCCCGCCAAACCCCGACCCCGCCCTACCCCTAGTACCGCCGGAACTCGACCCCGCCAGCCCCACTCCACCACACCCGACCCCGCCCCGTTGGCCACCCATACTGATAACTGGGTTACTTTAGCTTTTGATCCCTTTGGTTTCTCCGTGTATGATTTTCAGACAGGGGCACGACTAATGAGATGTGATAGTCAATGAGAGCTTTATCCAGTTACTTCACTCCTCCCATACAAGAAATATTTTAATTTTGCTATTTTTAATTCAAATTTGTGGCATGAACGTTTGGGAAATCCGGGAGAGTGTTTTGAACTCCATCAAACACAATAACTCTATCTCCTGTACTCGAACTTTTAATAAGTGTATGTCTTGTCCTTTGGGTAAACATATTCAATTACCATTTTGTTACACCCCATAATTCCAGGACATGTATAAGAGAATGGACGCGAGAACACAAGACTTGAAAAAGGGTACGAAAGGAAGAATTGTTTTTCCGACGGAAAATCTTCCGAACGTCGGAAAGGAAAAATGTTTGTTGATGAGAATTAGATTCTCAAAATGCATTATTTGAGGAATATATAATGTATTATCATTATGGAAATTTATTTTTACGGATTTGGTCACGTAGGGCTCACCCGAGAAATTTTACGTTTTGTGGGGCCCACGAGGGTTACGAAATTTTATGGACGAATGGGAGGCGACACGTGTCACCCCCCCCCCCCCCCCACATGGTCTTGGACGAAATTGGGCATGGGTATTATGGTCATTGACCAAGGTAGATGATCAAGTCTTGCGAGCTTGAGATAATTGACAAAGTTAACTTGCCACTTGTATAGATACCTAGGTATTCTTCATCCTAGCCACACACATGTTGTAATCTTGACCCTCCATTGTGTTATATATACACACTAGTAGCAAGACCAAGTTTTCAACACTTAGAAAAAATTAGAAAACTTTGTGCTAGTGAGGAGTGCTCTCGGCTTTGTGAGGGTTTCCACACAAAAAAAATTCAATTGTTGTCCAATATTCACAAGACTTTAACCCAAGGTTCCTAGGGGTATTGTAAGGATATCTCAATAGAAAGATCCCGGAAAAATGACGTTTTCACGTTAGTCGCAAGGCGAAAACCTAAGGTGTTCTTCAACTTTGAAGATGGAACTTGAAGAGGAGTTCTTCATGAGCTTCTAAGGAGTGTTTGGAGCGGATTGGAACATAAGAAGAGGAGCTAAAAGTTGCTAAGGATCGACTTTTACGCTTGGACATTATTAGGGCTATTGAGGTAAAAATCTTCATGTTCTTAATGTAATTGAAGATTACATGTTATAGTAGTTAAGAAATGAGCATGTGGTATATATATTGAAGTTTGAAAAGATTTGGATCATGTCGACATGTTAAAACCGAAAAAATGGACAAGTTAGCCATTAATGTTGTAATTAATTTAGACGGTAGTTACAATCGTCACATGTTAAGGAAGAAAGGATTTATAGTTGTTCTAATTGTTATTATGTATATAACATATTGGAATAACAACTTGGATTGAAAAAGGAATTGAAAGGAAATTGATAATTGTTGTGACATTGTAGCCGAATAGGGCTTGGAATTATTGGACAGTTTTATATTATTGTGGGGCAGAATTTTACACGTCCTATTAGGCGTGTAATCCCCTTTGTATTGCTGAATTGTTGGGCCTTAAATGTGGCGTTTGGTTATTGATTTTCGGGCCTTGAAAAAGGTGGAAAAGTACGTAGAAACAAAGGAAGTGTTGTTGATCGGTGTATTTTATATACACCTTTTGAGTCTGTTTTAGTTAGTCTTTTGTCCCATTTTGCACATATAAGTGTCGTATTAGGATAGTTTTTCTTTCTATTGAGTCAAAGTGGTTGAAATGGCCAAATGGCGGAAAAGGAGCAAAAAGAGGAGATGCCAGAGCTGAAAACAGAGAAAGTGGCAAACGAGGCTGAAATCCAGACCTGCGCCGCGGCGCCTCCTGCATCGAAGCGGGCCGCGCGCTATTATTCGAGAAGTCGCAGAAGATCCAGCGGGCGCCTCGTGAGACCAGAAAGCAGGCCGCGCGCTAAACATCCGAGAAGCCACAGAGTTGCAGTGCCGCGCTCGCATGCCAGATATCGGCCGCGCGCCAAAACACCCGGTATTGCGAACTTTAGCCGCAGTACCGACAGCAGGCCGCGCGCCGACGCTGAAAAAATTAGGTCTTTTGACGGATTGTTGGGTCAGCCCGAAGGAAAAGAAGGAGGCGTTTTAAAACTATATAATGAGAACCCTAGGCGCTTTGAGGGTTCCTTTCGCACAACTCAAGATTCTTGACTTGGAGTTTGGATACCATTAGCTTAGTAATTTCTTTTTCCTTTCCTTTATTTATTTCAGTTTTTGCATGATGAACTTTGAATTAGTTCTTGTCATATTCATGGCTAGGAACTAATTCTCTTATAGCTTTCTATGTTGAATTCTTGAACCTTATGTTATATAGTATTGCATGCTTATGGTTATTATTCTTATTGAGAGATCTATCCAATAATTGAGTTGAATTCTTGGTAGCTAATTGACAACTAGTTATCACTATATGATTTCTAATCAGATTCTGAAAATGAGGGATTGTGAATATGCTGTAAGTTGGGTAGATACCTTGAATTGGGGATGAAAATACCGCAATTAGATTTGTAGCGTTGATGAGAGGCTTAACAACCCTAATTTTGCGCATTGTGCGTGACGGCAACTAGGTTTTTGTGCTTAATCCTCCTATAGCGTTACCCTTTATCAGCAAAAGTTAGGTAAGGAACAATACTGGGTTGAGTGTTTATATAACCCTAACGGGAGTATAAAACGATTTAGTAAACCTGCTTTCTCCAAAAGAATAATACCATAAGTAATGCATGAGTAAGTAACAAAAGCGGATAATAAGGATACATATAAGCCCTATGCTCATCACATCCAAGTAATTCTTTATATTTACTTATCTTTAATAATTCTTAGTTATAAACAACCAATCAAATATTAATTCGCCAAATAGATACTAGAAAATAGATAACTGGTACTTGAACCCTAATCCTAGAGGACGATATTCGGTCTTATCTAAGACTATACTACTTGATACGATAACGTGCACTTGCGTTTAAAAGTGTGTGCATATTACGCGCATCAAGTCTTTGGCGCCGTTGCCGGGGATTAGGCATAGTTCAATATCAAATTTATCTATTTTTAATTTCTAATTTGGTTTTTATTTTTGTTTCTTTGAATTATTTATTTTATTTTTCTTATTGAAAAAAAAAAAAAAAAAAACAAACAAACAAACAAGTGTGCCGTGATTCGTTGTTGGTTTTGATGCATCTCAGGGATCCTGAAGATATGGATTACTACTGTCAATATGATCGAGCTCCAACCATAGAGGAAGAGAGGGAGGAATTACGAGAAACTCTACTCAGTCTCACGAGGTCCCAAGCTCAGTTCATGGACGAAATGAGGTTGGGTATAAAGAAGTTGGAAACGCAAATAGCAGAACTCGCGATCATATTCAACAGCGAACAGCAAGTTGAGGAGCCTGAATCACACCCAACTATTGAGGAATTTGGTGAGATAGTTGGTGTAGAGAAGGAAAAGATTGCAGAAATCCAATTATTCACCTTCTTGGATTCTGTGGAAATTCTTTTTCATGCACCTATCACAGAAGAAACACCATTAGCTATCACAAATGATTCCCAATTAGGAAGCCCATACCATCAAGGGTACCCCCTAGAGTTGAGAGATGTAGAGAAGTTCACGGATTCCTACATTATAGAAAGCATAAAAGACAAGCCTACTTGGGGGATAATTGTATATGTAAGGCCCTTGTTTGAAGCAATTGTTGTAGTTGAAGTGAGACCTGCAACAATAACTCTGCGGATTGCAAGCGAGCGAGAAGGATCCAATGGGCACTCGTAAAGGTTAAAGGCCCGCTAAAAGACGTTAAAGACACATTGTTGGGAGGCAACCCAATATTTTTAATTATGTTATTTTAATTCCTGTCTTTATTTTATTTTATTTTGTCTTGAACAGTCTCACGGTCTTGGGTTCTTGTTTTGTGTTGTTGGATGACAGGTGGACTGAAAGCTAAAACCGAGGAAAAAGGAGCAAAAACGCTGGAAAAAAAAAGGAAAAGCAGTCGTCAGCGCCGCGGCGCCAGAATCAGGGCCGCGGCGCCGGAACTCCAGAGGGCCACAGTACTAGCAGCACATGACCCGTGTCAGCGCACGAACTCAGAGAGTCATATTTCCGTGCAAATTCCAGAATTTTTCCTCCTAGACCTCCATTATGACCGCGGTGTTGTGTCAGTAAGTTGTCCATTTTTCATTTTTTTTAGTATTGCACACATTGGGGACAATGTGTGATTTAAGTTTGGGGGTGTTTTATTTGTGTCTTGTTATGTTTCAGTTAAGTTTTTTTTTGTTTTTTTTGGGTTTATTTTTGAGTCACAATTTTTTTTTTTTTTTCTTCTCTTTTGAGTCATAATTGCCTGTCAAAGATCATGTATGCTGTAGTTGCTAGAAACACCTAGTGAAGGAAGGTGGAATAATGTAATGGAATTAGAAGCAACTATCTAAACATCTAGGTTAGATATGCCAAAAACTCACAAAATCTGTCTATTTGGAGTTTCTTGCTTAAATTGTGCATGCTAAATAATGAAAACCTATGTGTTATGATTGCTTGCTATTTGAGGCGAAATAGTTAGGATATGCATGATAGGGAGATGACTCAGGCATTTCTTTGATAGCCAATTCTTACCACTCTTTTCTATCCCGGACTTTAAATATATCCCTAGTTAGCCCCATTGAGCCTAAAAATTGAAACTTCTTCTTTGACACCCCATATTCCCACAAATTGTGCCATAAGTAAAAATATGAAATAGTGGAGTACATTGTGTTAAAAAAAAGAGACGAAAAGAGTGAATAAGTTTGATGCACCCCAATGAAAAAGTAATAAGACAGAGGCAAAAGCCTAAGTTTGGGGGTGCTTGTTATTATAATACACTTCACTCTCCCAAAACAAAAGAGGGGAAAGATAGAATTGAAGTGAGGAAAGAATCAAGAGAAAAAGGGAAAAATTGAAAAGCTAAAAAGCTTATGGTACACAAAAATGAGCCTAAATGCCTATTTTTACCAACCCCTACCTAAGCCTACATTACAACCCTTAAAGTCCTGAAGATCTCTTTTATGCATATCCAGAATTAGTGGAGAATAGCAAGTAAACATGTCATAGGATTTTTGAATTTATATGCATGATTTAGTATATTGACTTCCATTAAGCATGATAAATATGAGTTTGCGAAATATCTAGCTTAATGTGTTTAATGTGCTAAAATTTCATGTTATATGTTCTGCATATTATTCTCGCTAATCTTCATGTTTTTCTAAGTAACACCAATGCAAAGAAAGTGATCAATGTCATTAGTCTGTTTATTTTCCTATTTCTTGAGTCTTTTATTTCTTTCTTTTATCTTTGCTCGAGGCTAACAAAGGTTAAGTTTGGGGTATTTGATCTGTATTTTATATACACTTTTTGAGTCATTTTTAGTTAGTATTTTACTCATTTCATTTATGTTTAGTACAAGATTAGGTCGTTTTCCTTTCTTTTGTGTCACAAATGTCAAAAATGGAGAAATGACGAAAAGGAGATGAAATGAGCATAAAAGAGATGAAATTGCATACAAAGGGCCAAGAAATGAAGTCTAAGAAGTTCCGAATTATAGAGAAAATCGACGAAGTCCGACGAGAAAGACGCATTTAAACGGAAATTCGCCGTAAATGTCAGCCAGCGCTACGGGAAGTAGCCGCGCGCCAAAGTGCTGAAAGTCCCGAAGAGTTGCTGAATTTCAGCGCCATGGCGCTGATCACAGGCGCCGACGCGGGAATTGTGAAGTGCTGGGCCGAATTTGACATGTTTCAGAATCCTAAAGGGATAACTTTTCCTTCCTAAAGGGATAACTTTTCCTACCTAAAGAGAAACCTTTTCCTACCTAAAAACCCTTACCTAAAAGGATTCTAATAACTTTTCCTACCTACACAAATCCTTAACCCTTCACCTAAAGGATTCTTGCTCTATAAATAGTCTCTACACCCTTAGAAGAATTCATTCTCCATTCTACCATTCACCATTCTACATCCATCCTTCCACCAATCCACCTTGTAAATATTCCACAACACAACCCTTGGATGCTTGGCTTGGAGACTCATTCTTAGTAATTTTCTTTTCTTTTTCTTTTCTTTTTCTTTTCTTTATTTCAGTTTTTATGATGAACTTTGAATTAGTTCTTGTCATATTCATGGCTAGGAACTAATTCTCTTATAGGGCTTTCTATGTTGAATTTCTTGAATCTTATGTTATAAATTAATGCATGCTTATGGTTATTATTCTTATTGAGAGATCTATCCAATAATTGAGTTGAATTCTTGGTAGCTAATTGACAACTAGTTATCACTATATGATTTCTAATCAGATTCTGAAAAGGGGGGATTGTGAATATCCGTAAGTTGGCAGATACCTTGAATTGGGGATGAAAATACCTCAATTAGATTTAAGCGTTGATGAGAGGCTTAACAACCCTAATTTTGCGCATTCGCGTGACGGCCAACTAGGTTTTTGTGCTTAATCCTCCTATAGCGTTACCCTTTATCAAAAAGTTAGGTAAGGAACAATACTGGGGTTGAGTGTTTATATAACCCTAACGGGAGTATAAAACGATTTCGTAAACCTGCTTTCTCCAAAAGAAGAATACCATAAGTAATGCATTAGTAAGTAACATAAGCGGATAGTAAGGATACATAGAAGCCCTATTCTCATCACATCTGAAGTAATTCTTTATATTTACTTATCTTTAATAATTCTTAGTTATAAACAACCAATCAAATATTAATTCGCCAAATAGATACTAGAAAATAGATAACTGGTACTTGAACCCTAATCCTAGAGGACGATATTCGGTCTTATCTAAGACTATACTACTTGATACGATAACGTGCACTTGCGTTTAAAGTGTGTGCATATTGCGCGCATCAAGTTTTTGGCGCCGTTGCCGGGGATTAGGCATTAGTTCAATATCAAATTTATCTATTTTTAATTTCTAATTTGGTTTTATGTATAGTTTTTTTTTTAATTTTGTTTATTTTATGTATTTATTGTGTGAAAACAAGGGTGCCGTGATTCTTTGTTGGTTTTGATGCATCTCAGGGATCCTGAAGATATGGATTACTACTGTCAATATGATCGAGTTCCAGCCATAGAGGAAGAGAGGGAGGAATTACGAGAAACTCTACTCAGTCTCACGAGGTCCCAAGCTCGATTCATGGACGAAATGAGGTTGGGTATAAAGAAGTTGGAAACGCAAATAGCGTAACTCGCGATCATATTCAACAAATAACAGCAAGTTGAGGAGCCCGAATCACACCCAACTATTGAGGAATTTGGTGAGATAGCCGTGTAGAGAAGGAAAAGATTGCGTAAATCCAATTATTCACCTTCTTGATTCTCGTGGAAATTCTTTTCATGCACCTATCACGTAAGAAACACCACTAGCTATCACGAATGACTCCCAATTAGGAATTGCATACCATCAAGGGCAACCCCTGAGTCAAGAGATGTAGAGAATTTCACGGTTTCCTACAAAATAAGAAGCCTAAAAGACAAACTCATCTTGTGTGCTTGAGGATACTTGTATGTTTAAGGCCCTGTTTGAACAAATAGTTATAGGAAATTGAGACCTATAGCAATAAACTGTGGATTGCAAGGCCGCGTAAGTATCCAATGGGCACTCGTAAAGGTTAATTGCGTCCGCTAAAAGACGTAAAAGACATTGTTGGGAGGCAACCCAACGCTTTCAATTATGTTATTTTAATTTCATCTTTAGTTTATTTTATTTTGTCTAGAACAATCTCACGGCCATGGGTCTTGTGTTTGAGCTGTGATTGATAGGTACAGGAATGAATCAAGGCGAAAAATCAAAGAAAGTCGATTTCAGAAGCCGTAGCGCCATGCGTAGTTAGGCTGGGCGCCAAAAGAGTCAACAGCGCAGAATTTAGGCCGCGCGCCAGAGCAGTGGCCGCGGTAGAATTCGAAAGTTTGCAGAATTTAGCCGCAGCCGCCAGAGCAGGCCGCGCCGTAAAGTCCCGGCGAGCGCAGATGTTTAGCCGCGCGCTAAAGCGGCTGCACGCCGGCGGGAATCCAGAAATTTAAAACGCCTAAAACTGCACTCGCCCCTCAAAGAAGACGAGAGCACCACCACCAAGAGCAGCAGCAGCAGAGGCCGCCATGGATGAAGATGAGCACAAAGGGGCTCACATGAGGCAGACCCGACCACCGCCAACCACAAGAGCATAACCTTCATAGCCCACCAAGCGGCAATTCTACCAACACCATAAGGAGATGATGCAGACCTTGCAAACAGTAATACAAGGACAGCAAGAAACAAGGCAACAAATCGACGAGCTGAGTGCCTTGTTCAACCAATGGTCGATGCATTATCCACCGCCACCACCACCATTTTAACCAAAGTTTGTAAGTGTCTTATTTTCTTTATCGTTTGACTCTACACACATTGGGGACAATGTGTGATTTAAGTTTGGGGGTGTGTTTTTGTGTTTTAGTTTTTATTTGTGTGTCATGTTATGTTTTATTTAAAAAAAATTTATTTGTTTTATGTTTATTTTGAGTCACCAAAATTTTTTCTTTCTTGAATCATAATTGCCTGTCAAAGATCATGTATGCTGTAGTTGCTAGAAACACCTAGTGAAGTAATGTGGAATAATGTAAAGGAATCAAGCAACTAATCTAAACACTTAGGTTAGATATGCCAAAAGCTCACAGTAACTGCCTATTGGAGTTTCTTGCTTGAGTTATGCATGCTAAATGATAAATGCTTATGTGTTATGAGTGCTTGCTATTTGAGGCGAAATAGTTAGGATACGCATGTTAGGAGATGACTGTGCATTTCTTTGATAGCCAATTCTTACCATTCTTTTCTATCCCGCACTTTAAAAATATCCCTAGTCACCCATTGAGCCTAAATTTGAAACTTCTTCTTGACACCCCATATTCCCACAAAATTGTGCCATAAGTGAAAATATGAAATAGGAGTACATTGTGTTAAAAGAAGAAACAAAAAGAGTGAACAAGTTTGATGCACCCTAATGGAAAAGTAATAAGAAAGAGGCAAAAGACTAAGTTTGGGGTGCCTATTTGTATAATACATTTCACTCTCCCAAAACAAAAGAGGAAGGATAGAATTGAAGTGAAGGAAAGAATCAAAAGAAAAAGGGAAAATTGAAAAGCCAAAGAGCTTATGGTACGAAAAATGAGCCTAAATGCCTATCTTTACCAACCCCTACCTAAGCCTACATTACAACCTCAAAGTCCTCAAGATCTCTTTATGCATATCCGAATTAGTGGAGAATAGCAAGTAAGCATGCCATAGGAATTCTTGAATTTATATGCATGATTTAGTATATTGACATCCATTTAAGCATGATAAGTATGAGTTTATAAATATCTAGCTCAATGTGTTGAAATTCCATGCTATATGTTCCTCAGATATTATTCTCGCTAACCTTCATGTTTTTCTAGTTAACATCTATGCAAAGAAAAGTGATTAATGACAGGAGTCCTTTATTTTTCATTCTTTGAGTCTTTTATTGTATTTCTTTCTATCTTTGCTCGAGGCAGCAAAGGTTAAGTTGGTATTTGATCGGTGTATTTTATATACACCTTTCGAGTCCTGCTTTAGTTAGTCTTTTGTCCCATTTTGCACATATAAGTGTCGATTAGGATAGTTTTTCTTTCTATTGAGTCAAAGTGGTTAAAATGGCCAAATGGCGGAAAAGGAGCAAAAAGAGGAGATGCCAGAGCTTGAAACAGAGAAAGTGGCAAACGAGGTGAAATCAGACTGCACGCGCGCCTCCTGCAATCGAGTAGCGCGCGCTATTATTCAGAAGTCGCGAAGATCCAGCACGCGCGCCTCGAGACTGTAAATGGCGCGGCGCTAAACATACGAGAAGCCACAGAGTTGCAGCTGCCGCGCGCCTCGCATGACAGCAGATATCGAGCCGCGCCAAAACACCCGTAGCGCAGAACTTTAGCCGCGCGCCGACACAGGCGGCGCGCCGACGCTGAAAAATTAGGTCTTTGACTGATTTTTGGGCCAGCCCGAAGGAAAAGAAGGGAGGCGTTTTAAAACTATATAGGAGAACCCTAGGCGCTTTGAGGTTCCTTTCGTGCACACCTCACGATTCTTGACTTGGAGTTTGGATACCCTGAGCTTAGTAATTTCTTTTTCCTTTCCTTTATTTATTTCACTTTTTGCATGATGAACTTTGAATTAGTTCTTGTCATATTCATGGCTAGGAACTAATTCTCTTATAAGGCTTTCTATGTTGAATTCTTGAACCTTATGTTATAAAGTAATGCATGCTTATGGTTATTATTCTTATTGAGAGATCTATCCAATAATTGAGTTGAATTCTTGGTAGCTAATTGACAACTAGTTATCACTATATGATTTCTAATCGATTCTAAAAGGAGGATTGTGAATACTTTGTAAGTTGGGTAGACGGTCTTGAATTGGGGATGAAAATACCTCAATTAGATTTGTAGCGTTGATGAGAGGCTTAACAACCCTAATTTTGCGCATCAGGCGTTTGGCCAACTAGGTTTTTGTGCTTAATCCTCCTATAGAGTTACCCTTATCAGCGAAAGTTAGGTAAGGAACAATACGGGGGTTGAGTGTTTATATAACCCTCACCGGAGTATAAAACGATTTCAGAACCTGCTTTCTCCAAAAGAAGAATACCATAAGTAATGCATTAGTAAGTAACATAAGCGGATAGTAAGGATACATAGAAGCCCTATTCTCATCACACCTGAAGTAAGTCTTTACATTTAAATAGCTTTTGAAATTCTTAGTTATAAACAACCAATCAAATATTAATTCGCCAAATAGATACTAGAAAATAGATCACTGGTACTTGAACCCTAATCCTAGAGGACGATATTCGGTCTTATCTAAGACTATACTACTTGATACGATAACGTGCACTTGCGTTTAAAGTGTGTGCATATTGCGCGCATCAGTTGTCCGATTTTCCGTAGAATTTGGTGACTTTACACTTAGAATATTCTACGTTTGAAGCTAGAGGTTAATAGACGTATTATGGCCATTATAGGTTGAAGTACTAAGTATAGCGTATTCTACTTGAAGGATGGAATAGCTATCAAGGTTGAAGTACTTTGGAGCATTTTGCTACTTGTCGATAATCGTCGCAAGGTATGTGAACCTCTTCCTTCTTTTGGCATGATTCTATGTATGGAATATACAAGTGGTGTTATTTCATGATTCCTTCCACTCTTAGAAGTTAAGAGGTATGTATGTTGATTTACTCTATGTAAAAGTTACGTCTAAGTTATCCTAAGTTCTTATCAAGTCTTATGGAGGATGTTGGTAAGAGTCGTTAGGAAGTATTTGGAGTCGAGTTGACTTTGCTAAGTTACTGCATGAATGAGAATAAGTATCGAACAAGCCATTGCAGCGTTAATAAAAGAAAATGTATCGGCAATCAATTAAATTAAAATGAGTAGAATTCTCCATCTGCATAGAAGCTAAGATAAGACAAAATTGTATTACATTTTCTAGATCATGGCTGCTTTAATAAGATTGTTATAAACAAATATAACTTATTCACAACGCACAAAAGTATATGTTACTTAATTTAAAGAGTTTACGTTATGAAGTTTTAAGACTATGAACCTTAAATTCTTAAAAGGTTAAGAGACTTTATTTTTTCAAGTTATGGGACTTGATTCTTAAAGGAATGAATGACTTGATTTAAAAGTATAGAATACTTGATTTGGAAAGTATTGATTTCTTGATATTCTAAAGATAAGAGACTTGATTTCTAAAGTTAAGAAACTTGATTTCTAAAGTTAAGAAACTTGATTTCTAAAGATAAGAGACTTGAAGTATTTTGAAAGCTATGTAACTTGATTTGAAAGTATATGTCTCTTGGTTATAAAAAGAATGAATTTGTCTAAGACATAAAGAGTTATAACGACTTTATGGGAAGTTGGTTATAACAACTTTATGGAAGGTTAAAAGAATGGTTTTCTCTAGTAATGTAAACCAAGAAATAACTTGAAATAAAGAAGGGCAATTCGATTTAACGGTATCAATTGCTTAAAGTTCTAAAGTAAGGGTCACTTGAATTTAGAATCCTAGAAATGTATTTCGAAAAATATAGTGACTTGTTTGAAATGTAGACATGCATTGATACTACGGGTGTTAGTATCTTGCGGTTTTATATGAAAATGAATCTTTTGAAAGGAATGGAAGTACATAGTACCTTGGGTTAAATTCCCGGATTTTATAATGACATGTTAGTGCCTTAAGTAAACTAAAATGAGAGTGTATATAAATAGGGTTAATAAGAGGTTAGGGGATTTCTTAACTTGCTTATGTTATGTATGATAAGCCGGTAGTGCTTATGTTATGTATGATAAGTCGGTAGTGCTTATGTTATGTATGATAGCCGGTTGAGCTAGGTTATGTAATTCTTACGGGGTAAACCCCCGGGCTACTACTTATTCCATGGATTTGCTACCCATGATGCGAGTGCGGCGTTTGTACTCATTGCGGGCCCACCGGGCCCATGCTGGTGAAATAGTCCCATGCGAGGCGGATGACCTCATTGCGGGTCCACATGACCTATGCGGGTGAAATAGTCCCAGGAGTAGGATTGCCAAATGATACTATGGGCAGGTGGCCCTAAGTTGATCATAAGCTTCCTATTTTTATGCAATATACCTTTATGGGCAGACTTATGTGACTTTATCGCCTCCCAGATTGGGCCGGGCAGTATACCTTTATGGGCAGACTTATGTGACTTTATCGCGTCCCAGAATGGGTCGGGCGGTATACTTTCATGGGAAGACTTTTGTATGACTTCGCCGTGTCCCGCAAATGGGTCGGGTTACGTTATTACGTATGGATAATCAAAGTGAACTCCAAAATAAGGCGTCCCTCCATAAAGAGTCGGATTATGTTATGCAAGGTAAGTAAGTTATATGGTAATGAACTTGATGATTTTTCCTAAGTATGTACGTAAGAATTTGACTATAACTCTTATTGAAAAATGGGAAAAGATAAGAATGTGCAATTAAGTTCATGAGTTGTAATGGCATGGTAGGATCTGGTATTTACTTTTTATACTTGCCCTCGCTATTCTTTGTACGCTTATGATATGTTTATCGCATCCTTATTTCTGCTCCATATTCGGCACTGTAATCGACTTCTTCGGGGCCGCTCATGTCCGCAGTTTAGGTACACAACATGGGTCCGCGCTTAGGATCCTGGTTCAAGCTTTGAGATGACTCCAATGTTCCGAGCTTGTCATAATGGCTATGTATGTTCATGGCACGCGGGGCCTTGTCCGCCATAGTATTTGTCCAAAATCTTAGAGGTCCGTATTCATACGCCGGATCGCTAGAGTTGTAATTACATTATTGAATAGTGTAGAATTTTCGAGTGATTTATATTACGGCACTTTATCGCTTTGCCTTTGTTTTTAAAAAAATGTGTTACTTATCTTCTCGCGTTATTTTGTATCAGATGAATAGAAGGGTGCCTGTGTAGGGCACCGCCGCCCTGGCCGGGTCGTGACACGTTTGAGTCCTCCTATAATTGCACATTTATGTCATTTGACACTATCCATTGTGATATTTGAACATCCCCCGTTTTGAGCTCCTTATGACATAGATATTACTTGCTTGTTTTAGATGATTACTCTAATTTCTTGTGGACATTTTCCCTATCGAAAAAATCACAAGTGTTTTCAACCTTCTTCATATTTAGAGCATTCGTCCAAAAATGATTTGAAAGGGATATAAAAAATATCCAATGTGATAATGGGCGGGAGTTTGATAATAGACAATTTTTGCAAAACAAACGGTTTGAATTTCAATTTTCATGTCCTCACGCCTCTTCCCAAAATGAAAAAATGTAACGTAAAATTTGAACCATAAATAATAAACACTCCCCCACAGTAAAAGCTGGAGGACGACGGATGTTGAGACTGTCCTGAAAATCTTCAAATAAAATCAGTGAAAGCCCTTTCGTGAAGATATCAACTATTTGATGACGTGTCGGAACATGTAACACCCGCACGTGTCCGCGAGCCACATTCTCACGAACAAAATGAATATCTAACTCAATATGCTTTGTGCACTTATGATTGACTGGATTTCCCGAGAGATAGATTGCACTAATGTTGTCACAGTAGACTAGTGTAGCCTTTGTCATTGGACAATGAAGCTCAAGTAACAGGTTATGAATCCAACATGATTCGTATACTACATTGGCTACAACACGATATTCTGCCTCAGCACTGGAACGAGATACCGTTGGTTGCCGTTTGGACGACTAGGAGATCATATTATCGCCAAGAAATACACAATATCCTGACGTGAAGCATCGGGTATCCGGACAGTCTGCCCGATCTGTATCTGTATATGAGACCAATTTGGATCCAGGAGAGGAATATTAGTGTAAGTCATACTCTAGCGTGCCCTTGATATATCGCACAGTACATTTGAGAGCATGCATATGTTCCTCCATAGGATTGTACATAAATAGACAGACCTGATGCACTGTATATGAGATATCCGGCCTGGTGAATGTCAGGTATTGAAGTATTTATGCATAAAGAGACAGACATGCTGCACTTCATATGAGATATCCGGCATGGTGAATGTCAGGTATTGAAGTGCCCCCACCAAGCTCCTGTAAATGGTGGGATCTGCAAATGGTTTACCAGATACATCACTCATCTTGGATTTAGTGTCTACCGGAGTGGCCGACGGTTTACAGGAAGACATACCAGCTCATTCTACAATTTCTGCAACATATTTCTTTTGTGATAAAAACAAACCACCTGAATGACGTGTCACAGCAATCCCGAGAAAATAATGAAGATTACCGAGATCCTTCATAGCTAACTTCGAACCGAGTTGTGACATGATAAACTAATGAAGAGCATCTGATGAGGTGGTTAGTATGATATCGTCCACATATAAACGGAAATAGGCAATATTATTACCCTGATGGTAAATGAATAAAGAATGATCCGACCGGCTATTGAAAACCCCATTTTTGATAGAAACTCTGCAAATCGTTTGTACCAGGCTCGAGGCGCATGCTTCAAGCTATATAAGGATTTTTTGAGTAAGCACACATGGTATGGAAATTTGTGGTAACTGTAGCCTAAAGGCTGATGCATATATATTGTTTCATGGAGATGCCCATAGAGAAATACATTTTTGACATCCAACTGACGAAGGGATCATCCTTCGGAAAGAGTCAAACTGAGTATCGTCCTGATAGTAGCTGGTTTCACCACTGGGCTAAATGTCTCCCCACAGTCCACGTCAACTGTGTTTTGCCATCACCTACAAGACGAGTTTTATGCCGCATAAATGTGCCATCAGATTTTTTTTTTGTGATTGAAAATTCACATAGATCGAATAATATTAGCATTAGATGGATGAGGTACTAACTCTCACATCCTATTTTTAATTAGAACATGGTATTCGTCATCCATAGCAATGGTGATTTCGTGACATGGGTGTGCATTTTTGTTGGGCTTGAGTATTCCATGTTGGCTTCGGGTGACAGGGCGATGGACATTGGTTTGCGAATCAGCTGGACAGAGGGGACACGGTATCGGGTCAATTTTTTCCACCAAGAACGTTTTCTAAAACTCTTTGACCCCCGAATTTGGAGTCTTAAAAGCGACTTACTTCCATTTATATATGTAATTGTTGAGATCAGGCCTAAGTTTATAGTCTCGTTGCTTCAGCACTTAAAGTTAAGTAATTGATTATTCTTAATCGACAAAAGTGAAATGAGAATAGGCCTTAACAAAAGTTCAATTCGAATAGCTTTTTTTTTCACCAAATCCAGAAGGGAAGGGCAAGAGTAAAAAGAGAGTAAGTAGGGCGAGCGCCGCCGGTTTTTCGACCAGATCCCCCTAAAAACCGTACGTGCGGGTCTCCCAGATCTTTGCTACTTTTGAGAGTAAATGAAAAAGCAAGGTTTTTTGGGTACTGGGCTCGCCTATTATGAAAAGCTCCTTCGTTTTGGGGTTTTGAAGGCATACGAAATAGGATCTTGCTTTATACCCCATTCTGGAAAAGGAGCTGAAGAGGAACTTCCTGCCCATGTCACTGGCACGTGGGTGATTTTCAGGGAAATGGAAAGATGGGCCAGAGATAAGTGGCCCAAGAAGGAGAGGTGAGACAGCTGAAGTCGATGGGCCAGTAACTGGGTTATGGGTCATTGTGGGGGGCTGGAGTTTGGTCTGAGAGTTAGAGAATCATCCTGGGCCGCTGGTCCAGTGGCCGAATGAGGGGCCAATAAGGATGGACTGGAACTAGTGACCAGTTGTTGGGACAAGGCCGGGGAAAAATATGAGTGTATCCCGGTATCCAGAAACTCGTATGTGTGAGATCGTGACTCATGAATTTTCTGAACGGGAATTGAGATTCATCAAAGAGAACATGACGGCTAATAAACATCCTATTAGAGGATAAGTCATAACATTTGTATCCCCGATGATGTGATCCCAAAAAAGGTACATGGAGTAGACCTCAGTTGTAGTTTGTGGATGGTGGTAGATGGGAATAGTGGATAACACAAACAGTCAAAAATCCGTAAATGAGAATATGAAGGTTCTCAGAGGTAAATCAATTTAAGGGGTGTTTGGTTGGGCGTATTTTTGTTGGGTAGGATATTTAACAAATAAGTAGTCACTTGAAGTGCATGATGCCAAAAATTAGGGATAGAGAGGCATAAGCAAGGGATGTCCTAACAAAGTAATAATTTAGAATAATATTGTAATTAAATGATGAATAATCTTCATTAGTATAGAATCATTTCTGTAAGGTAAGTAGTACAATTTATATTAGGATAGATTTGATTGATAAGAAGAAGATTAAGACTACTAATCTTCTCTCCATATTTGTATATATTGATACCTTTTGTAAATGGTAAAGGGGAGGAAGATCTCTAATTCTACCAGTTTTCTACCTAATAATCTAGAAATCAATTTAGTGCATAATATTAAGTTTTGAAGATAAGTTTTTTTCCAACATACATGTGCAGGAACCATTTGCTCGTATATATCATTCAACTAACTCCGACTCGTATGGAATTGTGTGAATCGTCTTGTTTAAAGTTTAAACTATTAAATTTTTTGAAGTGATAGGAACATTTTATTGATTTATTAATTTGATATTATAATATGAAGCTGACATGCGAGCCTAATTTTGTGGGGTGAAAATCATCTTTTTCCTTTTAATATACTCCATTCGGATCAAAAAGAGTGTTCACTTAGCTATTTGAACACTCCTTAAGAAAATACTAACTTCTAGACAAAAATAAGTAATTTGACTAAAATACCTCTAATTAAATAAGTTTTGAGATTTGATCACCTAACACTTAATAAGGACAAATCTGAAAAATAAGATTAATTCTTTTTTGATTTAGTAGGTGAACATATTTTACTCAAAAAGTAAAGGTTAAGTAGACATTATTTTTTATTCGGATGGAGTAATTAAATATCATTCTCAACTTATATGGTTTCAAATTTCATCAATAAGACAACTACTTTAAATGTTTGAATTTATAAAAGTAGGAAGAGAATTTGTAAATGTTGCATTAATGAGATGTTAAAGTCTACTGGCAGTGCATCTTTAATGTGAGGTTAATAGAAAGTAAGGTTGTACAGCCGGTCGGGCCCGATTCCGACCCGGCTCCGCCCCGCCTCGATCACTGTAAAAAAAATTATGGTATTGGGCTCGAAACCGAAATGGGACCTGGGCTCGTCCCGTCTGGGCCTATCCCGTCCCGACCCCGTCTCGATCCCCCCTTTGCAAAACTAATCGTTGCAACAACATTCAAATTTAAATTTTGGCCCGTTGTGCAACGGCTCCAACGATCATTTTTTGTCCCCCACCCCATAAACCCCCCTACCTTCTTAATATTTATTTTTAACTCCTAAGTTAATATATTTACACTTTAACCCAATTTCTCAACTATAAATACTTTATTTTCTCTTCATTTTATCTCACAAATCTTCCTACAATCTCTCAATCTATCTCTCTACATTGCCTACTAAATATTTTATTTTATTTGCTCATTTGTATAATTGTATCAAAGTTCAAAAATTGAGACTGAAGTTGACAACTAGCTTGAGGATCATCCATCGAGCAAAGTTTTAATTTTCAACCTCGATTACACATCGACGTTACGTCAGCGTTTGTTACCTTCGTTCCTTCTTTAAATTATTATTGTTACTTTATTTTAATTATCACACTTAATTTCATTATTTTTAATTATTTATTTGCATAGTTAAAATGAAAGGATTTAGACGTACGATTATGGGTAAGGAAGGGTAAGGGTGCTTCAAATTAAAAAATATTTTTTTCTATTCCCACTATTTATATTATTGGTGTTGTATTAAATCCGACTATTGAAATAGACAGTTGTAAAGCACGTATTGAAACGATTTATGATTGTATAGCAGTACTTTCACCTCCAACTCCAAAAACCCCCAAATGAACAACCACCTAAGGAACCAACTAAAGAAGAAGTTTTGTCTACCATACACGATGAATGCAAAAAAGTATATATGCATTACCAACAAGAAAGTGTTAGCAACCAACCGACTTCTATACCATCTTCTTCTTCTTCAATGCAACCTTGTAAAAGATATGTTGTTTCTGCGGCTAGTATTGAAAGCCTTAGAAATAGAATGTTTAGTGGTTCCACTGCTAATCAAGTTAGCGAGTTTGATGTTTTTGTTTTGGCAGGGTGTTATACCGTACCAAGTAGTTCTCAATGAAGAAGGACGTGAAAACTTGCTTAAATACTGGAGGAAAAATAAGAAGACATTTCCGATACTAGCAAAGATGGCCCAAGATGTGTTGAACATTCAAGTGTCATCAACAGCGTCTGAACGCGCTTTTTCTGCCGAAAGATTTCAAATAGGAGAGCACAGACACTCATTAGCGTGATACAACTTGGAGATTACAACTCTATTTAGATATTGGATACGAGCAGAGCGTAGAAGGTGCGGTCAACCAGAGATCAACGAAGAAGACGACGAAAACTACAATGAAATCTTGTCCGAGGGAACTGGAAGCGGCGTCGACCAAGTTGACCAACAACTTCCAATTCCAACGAAGAACCACAAGACATTGTGAAGAAATTATAAAAGGTGTTTTTAACTATGTAATTTTTTTAATTGCAACTTTACTATGTCATTTGCAACTTTTGAACAAAACCACAAAGTTGCAATTTTGAAATTTTATTACACAAAAATCATATTTCTATTAAATAATATAAGAGGCACAAAAATAACATTGAATGTTTTTATTACACTATCTTGTTCAATTATTTAAGTGTTTATATTCACAACTTTTTTGAAATTAAGTGTCTAAAAAAAAGAAAAATCCCAATCCCGAACCGACCCTCCCTCCCTCCCCCCGCTCCGCCAACACCGGTCCCCTTTTCAGGCGGGATGGGACACCGGCCTGTCCTGGCCCGCCAGTCCCGCCAGAGGACCGGTCCTGACCCTTTCCAGCCCCGCCGGGTCCCGTCCCGACCCCGGTCCTGTCCCTTGGACATCCTTAATAGAAAGAGACAATTTAGTGTGGGGCAGCTGATTTCTAGAGGTTTCCTTTTTCTAAACAGTAATGATTTCAAACTGCATATTTCTTCCTTTTTTAATAAGCAGAATTTTGCACCTCAAACAGGTTTTTAGAAAAGAAAATTCAAGTTTTCTAACTACTTTTTGTGTCCTAATTTATGTGCAATATTTTTTAAAAATTAAATATAATTTTTTTTATTGTTAATGAGATGATTTATAGCAAAGACAGCTCGGTATACAAAATATGTTGCGTTAGCAGCGTTCGAAGAAGGACCCAAAGGGTGTGATGTAGACAATCTATCTCAGTGTAAGCATTAGACCTGTCCAAAGCTCGGGCCGGACCAGGGTCGGGTGACTTTTTTTTCGTGCTTGCCCGATCCTGATCCTATTTTTTTAGATTTCCCGACGTCGGCCCTGACCCGCCCTACAAAACAAAAACAAAAAGGAAATTTTGGACTGGTCGGGGCCCGACAGTTTTTTTTTTTTTAAAATTGAATTTTCAATACTGAAATTGACATTCTATTACCACAAAATTTGGACGTTAAAATCTATTGTATATCGTGAGATCTCAGCTAAATAAAAGGGAAAATTAGAAACCGTCTCGAAAAAATACGCGAAATCAAAAAAAAATTGGGTAAAACAAACATCCGAGCGCAGAGTTATGACCATTTAAAGTTGCGTCAATTTAAAACTACTTTCTCTCCCTATATTATGCTTCACATTAAAAGATAAAGTCTACATCACATATATTCTTAAAACATGTAAATATTAAGACAGGAAAACAAATATAAATTATATTAAAAAAAATTAAGTGGCGGGTCGACGTCGGGTCGAAGGTTTGGCCGGGAGGGTAAAAAATTATGACCCTGGCCCGACCCTACATAAGATTGGTTCCCCGCTTTTTCGGGTCAGATGACTCACGGGTTAGAAATATACTCGACTCGCCCCGATTTTCCGGCCTGCCTGCCGATCAGTCCCCGACCACGGATGTGTCTAGTAAGCATTAGTGACTGCTTTCACAGTTCGAATTCGTGATCTATATGACTCACAGAGACCATTTTATCATTGCTTCAAAGCTCTCCTTCAAAGATTATTTATAATCGCGCAATATTTTTAATTTATTTTAGATCACAAATTCTAAAAAAAAATCTTAAACTTCGTATCGATTTAAACACGTCACATAAATTGAGTAGGGGATAGTTCTAATAAATAAATCCCTTAGCCTTTTCTCATTTCTCACTGACATGGGACCATCTTTCTCAAAGTCAGTGATTCTACCAAACTCGTAACTTGGATGGTGGCTCTTCCACTAGAGTTACACATTTGACAGCTCGGCCAAAATTACTTATAACCGCTAACCAATATACATATATGATACCCTAATTATACATATACTATACATTTGGGCAGGTAATTAAGTTAATTTCCCAATCTTTTTTCCATTTGGAGTAACATGGTGCAATTCTTTGAAAAATTACAGATGATTGAGCTAGAGACTAAGTTGAGAAAAGAGACTAAATCAAGGAACAAAGCTGAGAAGAAGCTTAAATTCCTGAAAAAGAAGCTTGAATTCAAGAATATATCTTATAATATTTCATATGAAATATCAGAACATTTAAGCTTGTTAAAGAGTGAAATTTCATCAAATAAAGTTCAATATTCACAAGACACAGAGTGTCAAGAATCTATTGGGAGTACAAAATCCAGATATGAAAATGTGGAAAACAATTGTTCAGAGGACATTGAAAAAGATGCTTCACAAATGAGTACTTCTGAGATTTTTTCAGCAAAATCAAGTGAATTTGTATTCTCAAAGTCAGATGACAATAGGTATGTTTTCATTATTTTTACTTATAGGTATGTTTTTGTTAAAGTATATTGGGCCATTCGGTAGTACAGCCCAGCCGTGGGATTCTTTTCCCTTTCCTTTGTATATTTAGTGAATATTAGACTTAGATTTGTACCTTAATTAGTAGTGTAATATTACCATAATTGTAAAGTTAGTATTCTTATAGAATAGAGATTCCTAGGTAGAATAAGAAGAAGATCTTCCTTGTAACTTGTATATATATGTCTTTCATTAATAAGAATAATCAAGGGATTATTTCTTTCATAGTATCAAGAGTTTAGATTCTCTTTTACCTTGCTTCCGCTCTTCAAAATTTCCTCTTTATTCTATTCGAAATTTCGCCCTAAAGTCTCAATTTTTTTGTGTTCTTCCTCTTTCACAAAAACCGAGTATCTTCTCTTCCAAAATCTTTTCTCACTAATTCCCGTATCTGAATCTTATTGTTCTATTCCATATGGCTGATAAGAACACTTTTCACCCTGCCCTCGCAGTTTCTAATATCAAGAGCGTTCTTCATATCGTTCTTGACCTAGAAAACGTTCAATATGGGACGTGGACGGAATTATTTAAGATTTATGCTTTGGCACATAAAGTCCTCCACCACATCATTCCTCCAACTCCTCCAAAGGGGTTGATGCGGTGTCTACTTCTACGACGGTTGTGCCCACTAAAGAAGCAGATCCGGAATTTTGGGTCATGCTTAATGCTAAGGTTCTTCAGTAGATTTATGTCACTATCTCCTTGGATCTTTTACAGACGATTATGGAACCCAACTCCACAGCTATGGAAGTGTGGGATCGATTGGGAGACATATTCCAAGATAACAATCATTCTCGAATTGTTATCCTTGAGCAGGATTTTTCTCAGGTTTCTATGGCGAATTTTCCAAACGTTTCTTCGTATTGAAAGCGCCCCAAGGACTTGGCAGACCAACTCAACAACGTGGGTTCTCCTATTTCTAATAGTCGTCTAGTTCTTCAGATGGTTGTAGTCCTGTTAAAGGCCGTGTTGCTTCAGTTATTCGACAGAGTAACCCCTTGCCAGAATTTTATCAAGTCTGTTCTATGCTTACTTTGGAAGAAGTCGGATTAGCTAAGAAAGTGGCGATTGGGGCCAACTCTGTCATCATGATGACAGCTTCCAATTTTACTCCTTCAAATCCAGCTAACGTGACCCAAAATCACAACAACGAAGGTGGTAAGAAGGGCCAAAATCGAAAAAATAATGGCAAAAATTGTGGCGTCAGAATAACGGGGCAACCGCCAAGAAGAAGAAGAAGATCGAGCCCACAGGCCCTCGACATGGGTCCCAAAGACCTTACAGCGACGCGACTCACCCTTACAGCCGGCGCAGCCTTACAAAGACCACGGCGCCAAGATCACCGCAAGCACCGCGTCCAACGCCTTCCGTGTCGAATCCGTGTTTCATATCAGGGTATGGGCAGCCCCAGCAGTACAAAATACTTGGGCCTCGCCCCCATCAGGCCCACCACGCAGTGGAGTCCACCCAAACCGACATTGAAGCAGCGATGCATACGTTTGGCTCAACCGGACCCTAATTGGTACATGGACACCGGCGCCACTACCCATATGACATCCGATCTAGGTACTCTCTCGTCTTATTCCAATTTGAGCACTAATCGTGGTATAACTGTTGGTAATGGCAATTCTATTTCAATTAAGGGTTATGGTCATAAAACTTTATCCCCACCTCATCCACTACTTGTCCTGAAACATACCCTTCATGCCCTAAAATTGATTAAAAATTTGGTATATGTCCGTAAATTCACCACTGATAATTGGGTTTCTATTAATTTTGATCCATTTGGGTTTTCTGTGAAGGATTTTAAAACGGGGAGTCATCTCATGAGGTGTGATAGTAGGGGGGATATTTATTCAATCACACCGAGTCTCAGCATCTCGCGTCAAGCTATGTCATCCACTTTTGCAGCTCTTGCTCCTTCCTTGTGGCATGCTCGTCTAGGTTATCCGGGGTCGTCTATTTTATCTTCTTTAGATAGACATAAGTTTATTTGTTGTAATGGTACGCGTAGTAATTGTCACGCCCCTTTTTGACCGCGACATTATAAAACTCCTGCTTAGAAACGTTAGAAAAAATAAAAAAATAAAAGTGCTAAAATGCTAAAGGGTGCTAAATGCTAAAAGTGCTAAAAGGGTTCGCGGAGTCACCACCTAATTAGTTTGAGTGAATTAGGACAACTAAATGTTAACTAGGTTAAAGTCAACATTAACTCCATTTTTATGGTCTGCGAAACTAGTGTGAGATTCTGGGTAAGGGTTCTTTATTAATCTAGAGGGAAGGGATTAGGCACCTTCTAAGATCCACTAACTTGCGGTTGTCCTGCCAAACCTAGGTTGATTATTATGCTAAGAAAAGACATGTTTAAAAGCATTCAAGTAAAAGAAATTTGAAGGTATAAGATATATTCTTTAAAAAACTTGCACGATTTGTGTATAAAAGACAAAGTTAGTTTAAAAAAAAAATATGCAATTAAGATACCTAAATAATATACATGTTATATATAATAAGAGTAATAATGCAAAATCTATTATGACAAAATGTTTACTTATGAGATAAGATGTAAAATGGCTATCATGCTAACAACCTATGATTTAAATAATTTTTCTTACGTGAACGCTAATAAGGATTTATAGCAAAATGGGTTTCTCATATTGAAATAATATATTAGCTATCTAAATAATTATGCCAGTGAAAATTATTAAATGGTCTCCTATAACTTAAGAGGGGGAAGCTATCTTCTAATTTATTGCTTCAATATTTAACTACTCCAAGTGTCTTACTAGTAGCGTAATGTAGACAATTATATTACAATAAATGAATGGGGCGGGGCAGGAATAAATAAAAGGACTCGAAAGCATGGCAGTGGCATTCCGCCTGTGGTTTGGAATTTTTTGACGCGAATAGAAGGTGCACACAATTGCAGGTGAATATAGATGCAAATCTTCCGTTGATGGAAGGCGCGATGAGTCTCGCAGTGAAACTCTTCATTCGGCTCTGGTGCATTTCATGTAAAAAATAAGAAAATGATAAGGATTAGTATTCGTCCCAAAAATAAGAAACAAGCACTTGGCATAAGAATTAGCACATGTGATTTATGCTTAAATATGTATGCATGATTGAATTGCGGAATCTGCAAGTAGCAAAATAGACGAAAGCAAATCCAAGGAAGGATGAGCCCAGATATACATACATATGGGACAGGGTGCAGGACAATGTGCAGTGTTGACACACAATTTTGACCCTCTCGTCTAGTCATTAACTACAAAATTACATTAAATTTGCACAATAATTTTATCTTAGCAATTTTATAAATAAAATGCGACAATAAAACGTTAATACATGCATAAATAAGCAATTTAATAATGGCACCGCATTTCACGTAGATTATTAGGCACACCTTGAGTCTCACGTCCGCACTCGGCATTTTAATAACAAACAATTTTATTAAAACTCAAACAAGTCTTAATGATAAATAAGTAAATAAATACATAAAATAAATAATTTAACAACGACGTCGTGTTAAATAGCATATTCGCATTTCATTAATACGCAAGGCAATTTCATTAATATTATTTGCAATTTAAATTAATTTTAATCTAATACATGTGTTTTAATAATAGCGCTGCATTCATAAAATATTAAGCATTAATTAAATATCGCGTCCGTCTTTATTTTTTAAACTCAAACTTAAATTAATAAAGCACCTAAATAATTTAATCACAAATTAAATAATTTACCACTAATTAAATAAATAATACACCTAAAATTAAAACACCTAAAAAATTAAATACCTAAAACTAATACCCAATAATAATACCACCAGCCCACCACTTTAAAACGCAGCCCAACCACCTGAAAGCCCAACCACCTGAAAGCCCAACCACCCGAAAGCCCAACAATCCGCAGCCCACTCTCTTCCCTTCAGCCCTTATTTCTCCCCCCCCCCCCATGCCGAAAAGCCTACCTAGATAGGGATAGACCACCCAACCTGTGAACCAAAGCCAACAGCCCTTAGAAAAGATAAACCTAAGAACCTAACCCTAGCAATGGTCGCACCTCTCCCTCGCACTCCCATCGCCCATGCCGGGATTCTCGCCTGAGAATCCGGCGAATCGAACCCAAATCTCACAAAATCGCATCCCAATAAACACAAAACAGTAACAAATCGACCCCGAAATGGCAACAAATCCCTAACCAAATCGCACCTAATCAAATTTAGAATCGTCCAAAAGGAATACCAAATCAGTATCAAATATCGTCCAAAATCAGCCTTAAGACTTACCCTAAAATGGAACCCAATTGGAGGCTATAAGTTGAACATTTTTTACACATGCAAAGGCATCGACAGGCATCGGGAGTTAGCGGCTCAGCACCCAAACAATTAGCATCGCAAGAACAGGAATTTCGAAACCCCTTTCTTTCAATATCAGTCAAGAAATCAGCAAACAAACTTTGCCTTTTTTATTCGCATCACAAAACCAAAACCCGAGCGGATCGACGACTTGATACGCTGCCTCGGTTCGCTGTCCGGAGAAGGTAAATTCATCACCATTCTAGTCTTAAGTTTTCATTCGATACTGATGAGCAATATGAGTCAGGTATGATCGCTAAGTATATTAGATTGGTTGTTGAATCTGTTTAGTTAATATTAGTTGCTGGTGATGATCGAGACAGTGATTGTTAATATGTGCTAGTAGTAGTTGTCATACGATGGGATTGAGAATGTGTTTAGATCTGTTAAGAAGCATGTCTTGTGATAGCACTAATCTCGACTAAAAAGAGGTTCTGAATACTTACTAATCACATTAGAACTAGGTAGTATCGAATCGCGCCTCGTGTGCGTGGACTTTATAAACTAATAAGCTTATCTGTATGTCCATTTTAAGTTTATCAGAAAAAAGGAGCATGAACAAGTTAATATCAAGCCCGCTGCCCAATGCTGGGTATACCATGAATGCTCTTAATCTCTTGTGCATGTCTAAAGTGATATCAGAATCGTATGTCTCATAGGTATATCAGGGGGTGCATACACATATATTGGGTTATTGCTCATGTTTATGGTATATGCAAAACTGTTCTGGTCCATATATAAAATCTGAAATTTGCATTTGGGGGTCATTTTACATCTTCTTTGGCATATTCTGCGTGGCCTTTTACTCTTACTCTTGCAGTGAAAGAAGTTAAAAGATAACAGATTGGGCCTGAGTCGTTTAAGTCCAGCCTTTAAATTAAAAATTATTTGAATTTATTTACACTCAAGGCCCAATACTGGAGATAATCGTGTTCTTTACCTTTTTTGCTGAAATTGACAGTTATTTAGATTTTGTATAACTGAGTAGTAATCGAATTGTGGAGGTGTGTTTGAGTTTAACGTGATTATTCTTGACTTGATTATATGCTAAGCTATTTTGTATATTTGCTTAAGTTCGTATGGCTATGTCTTTTTTATTTGCATTACTAATAAAGTTTGGATGCATACTAATTTTTATCTTTCCTCTTCCTTGTTTACATGAAATGCATTGGAGCCAAATGAAGAGTCTCACGGCAAGACTCATCACGAGCTCTTATCAAATGGAGACCCGCATCTATGTGTATCCCGTGATCCGCCCGCATCGTAAATTTCTCAAGCTACAAGTCGAGGATACTCACTCCCGAGTCATTTTATTAATTCCTCCCCTACCCCCATTCATTAGTTGTAAATTAACTATCCAACTTTATACTAATACTAGCATACTTAGAATAGTTTAAGCTTTGGATCACCATTAGAAAATAACTTAGACATTAGAATTTTATTCCCTCTTAAATCAATTATTTAGGCTTGTCATGCATTATCTAATAGGTATAATAAATCACTTAATAATCTTCGCCCGCCTAATTACTCAGGTAGCCAGAATATTAGTTGTTGCAAGACTCTTAACTCACTTTCTTATAAACTCTACTATTGCACACAGTATTTTAAAAAAATTATACTTTTATCACCTCTTGCCTAATGAACGCTTTTACATGTTAGGCATGTTTTTTATAAATGCATACTTTGCCATAACTAATTTTGCATTACTACCCTTTATATTATGCTATGCAATATAAACATCTTATTTAAATATTTTACGAACGAATACGTTCCTTCAAAGTTAACCTTATTTTAAAACAAACATTATGATTTTCTTTTATCATCAAAAAATGTATTTTTCTCTTAGGGATATTTACAACATCTTTTACTTAAATATTCTTAACATACATTTCCTAGCATAAATAATTAACCCTAGGTTTGAACGGACAACCGCAAGTTAGCGGATCCTTTAGGATGCCTAACCCCTTCCCTTTAGGATAATAAAGAACCCTTGCCCAGTATCTCATTTATTTTACAGACCATTAAAATGGAGTTAATGTTTACTTTAAACTAGTTAACATTTAGGTGTCCTAATTCACCCAAATTAATTAGGTGGCGACTCCGCGAACCCTTTAGCATTTAGCACCTTTTAGCATTCTTTTTGCACTTTTAGCATTTTATTATTTATTTTCTAACATTTCTAAGCAGGAGTTTTAAATGAATGTCGCGGTCGAAAGAGGGCGTGACCGAAATGGCGACTCCGCTGGGGATTTAAGGCTCTTAACCACAACAGACCTAGGGTTATTATTTGGCATTATTTTTGCATTTAATTTTTATGTACTGTATTTTGTTTATTTGCTTTAATTGCTATGTGCTTTACTGCTTTCCTTAAACTGGCATTCCGCTCATATTTCTTCCACTCTGGAAAATTCACACTATCACACACCACATGTGAGGTGCGCTTGGTGTATCAGCAAAATTCTTTCTTCAAAACCCAAGTTTAGGAGAGTTGGTAATATACGTGGAGTGTCCGGTCTAACCGGTGGCCGCGTAGCCTTCTCACTCGAGTTGTCCGCCGGGAACTCAAGGCCTAGTAAAGACAAATCTTAGAAACTCAGGATAGAGCTATACCACCCTTTATTTTAAGGCATGCATGCATTTACCTTAGGTGGGTCGGTCTTTGGTATCGACACCACAATTAGGAAAAAACACCAAACTTGTCGACGGGTTTCTCAACCCAACGACCAACCAGCATATTATGTGTAGCGTGGCAATGATAGACAAATCCAAACCTAAATTGGAAAAGTGCACCGTCATTTGGTCGCCATTTCCAACGAAAGCCTTACAGTTGGACGGCTTGGACAAATCCATCATAACCTCGCATATGTGACGTTTAGGCCTACCTCTGACATGAAAGAGATCCCAAACATGTTAGAGCACGCGCTTGATTTGCAATTTGCTTATTATTATATATTGCCTGCAATTCTTTGCATATCATACTAACTTGGTTTGCTTCATTTGTTAGAGGGTTATTTTTGCCTAGCTTATCCCCAAAAGGTTGATTCGCGTTGACTGGTAGTAGCACAATCATTCAATGACTAATCCAGAGGCACCAGAATGAAACAACTTAGGACTCGTCCCTGTCCCCGTAGAAGATGCAGAGGCGTTAGAAAGGAGAAACACCAATGATCAACACCTCGCCAAACTATTGCAGCAAATGGAAGTCATGCAAGCCGAAATAGAAAGGCTCCGAAATATCACAAACCTGTCTATTAGCTTGAATGCACCACTCCCAGAGCAAAGGACAAATGCAATCGTGTCACAAGCCCTTGAGCCTCCACTTCCCCAAAGCTCCCCCCAAAGGCCGCAACATACCAGCTCACACCAAAACGTCGCTCCCCCGGACAATTTGCAAACCGACCTCCAAAATGATCCGTTTACTACATACACATCTCAACCTCCACCTACTTATATCTCCCCACTCAACCCAAATTGCCAAGCCACCCAATACGAAAGCATTTATGACACATCACTAGTCAAATGGGCATTAGCACATCCGATCGAAAGCCAACCATTTATCAGGCATGTACCCTCTCAATGCAGATCAATACAAGGAAGTGGAGCGCAGACTCGCCAGAGCGCATTTAAAATGTGGCAAAAGAAATCAGAGCTTGAAATAGGCATTCAAAAGCATTCAGACAATGGGGGAAGGTTTAGAATATGAAAACTTATGTACGCACTCGACGCCGAATTACTCGGGTACAAGGTGCCCAAATTTGACATGTTCGATGGAAAGGGGAATCCTCGAGCTCATCTAAGGTCATATTGCGATAAACTGATTGGAGTTGGGAAAAATCAAGCAATCATCATGAAATTATTCATCAGGAGTCTAACCGGTGAGGCGCTAGACTAGTACACATGCCAAGACCCTCGAAAATGGGACGGTTGGAATGCCATGGCACAAGATTTCATGGATAGATTCAGATTCAACACCGACATCGCATCGTATAGATTTTATCTTATGAAACTCTAAAAGAAATCCACGTAAACTTTCGTGAATACGCTCGAGCGTGGCGGTCAGAAGCAGCAAAGGTCCAACCTCCAATGGCAGAGAGCGAAATGACCACCTTGTTCGTGCAATCGTTAAAAGACGCGACGTATTATGAAAGGATGATCAGTGTAATTGGGCGAAGTTTTGCAGAAGTCGTGAGAATGGGCGACTTCGTGGAAGAAGGCATTAAAACGGGCAGGATCACAAACTTTACAAATTTCTACAAGCAACTAGCGAGAAATGCAATGATTCTATAGAGGTACCTCACGTAGAGAAGAGATGCATCACCCTCTCACATGGTCATTCAGAACATAGCCGTAACAACTTCCAGCAGTATCGAGCCCACCGCCTTCTTACTATAACCAAAACACTCAAAACCGCAGTCATATTATCGAATCAAGGCCACCCCATATCCTGTTTACCATACCCAACCAGCATATCCAAAATACTCACCACAATCACGAACCCGCACACCAAACGGACCCAAACCCCGCATAGATGCTGAGAGAAAGCCAACCAGAACTTATACACCTTTAGCCGAACTCATAGCCCAAGTGTATGAGAAGCTGAAAGCCGCAGGAATACTCCAGCCAATTTCCAGAAATACCCCTAGGCCTACTTCCCGAGGGCACGATAGAACCAAACATTGCGCATACCACTCTGGTGCCGAGGGACACGACATCGACAATTGATATACACTCAAGGACAAAATAGAGGAGTTAATCGAAGAGGGAGTCATTCAGCTGAAAGATGCTTCTTTCAACGCAAACAATAACCTTTTTCCGGGTTATGAAGATGCCCATGTGAACATGATAGCTAAAAATGAAGAAGACAGTATGGAAGGGACTATTACGCCAGCCCGAAAAGGGAAGAAAGTTGAGTCATCGACCAACCGTCAGAGAAAAGGAGGTGCTCCTTGCCGGAGATTGTTTAACCATTGAATAAGTCGTTTGTATAGTTGTGTGCTGCAAGAGATGATCCTGCTAGAGACTCAGCCATTGAAGACACAAAGCAAGAAGAAGTGGACTCATGCCCCTGCCTTGGCCCGCCGAGTCCTGAAATAGTTAGTTTAATATATTTTTCCCTTTATATGTAATAAAATGGGACTACGTTTGACCTGATTCCCTTGGTGGATATGTAGGGGGCAGTTTCGGCTTCGGTCCCACCTTTAGAAATTTTAATTTCACCCAATTTCGCTTGTAATGAACTACGTCATGACCTGATTCCCTCATGGGGATACGTAGGCGGCCTAAATCGTCTTCGATCACACCATTAGGAAGCCTTCCCTTATTTTGAAAATAACGAAAATACACATAATATACAAAACAACCCCATTGAGACCCAATTTAGGCCAAACGCCCTTTGCATATTCAGAACTGGGACAAGGTAGGAAACCAGACAGGGGTTATGAGTCCAAACAAGGCAGACGTCCGAGCATCAAGAGTCAAAAATACAAGGTCAACGCGAATCAACTGCCCCCCCCCCCCCCAAACTCACAATTTTTTCTTTGAGCGCAGGTCCTTCATATTAGCAGAAGACACAACAAAATTTCTTCATATAAGGTATGTAAAATACAAAGAAAATCGTAAAGAAGCGCATGTGACATCAACAATCAAAGTTCAAATCCCGCAACAAAGTCTAGCGATCACCAGTGCCTGAGTCAAATCAGATCCCACGCAAAGGCACAAACGCACAACAAAAGACATCATGACAATCCATACGACATTCGCAACAGCCCACATATCATACAGGGACGACATCCCTACTCACATAATCACATTTCTCATATATTTATCATTCTGTTTTAACAGTCATACACTAACTTTTTCTCAAGCTTAGCTTGCAGGAGCATTTATTCTACAGGAGCAGCAGCAACACGTCCAGGCAACGACGTCATCAACATCACGTCCACGCAACGACGTCATCAGCATTATGTCTACGCAATAACGCCAGCAGCACTACGTCTACGCAACGACGCCAGCAGCAATACGTCCAAGCAACGACGTCATCAGCACTACGTCTATGCAATGACGCCCTCAACATCAAGTCCGAAAACGACGCCCATCCGAAAACGACGCCGAGTCCGAAAACGACGCTAAGTCCGAAAACGACGCCATTCAAAACGACGAGTCCAAAATGACGCTGAAGTCCAAAACGACGCTAAGTTCAAAATGACGCTAAGTCCGAAAATGACGCTAAGTCCGAAAACGACGCCCGTCCGAAAACGACGCCGAGTCCGAAAAAGACGCTGTCCGAAAATGACGCCCGTCCGAAAAAGACGCCCGTCCGAAAATGACGCCGAGTCCGAAAACGATGCTAAGTCCGAAAAAGACATCGAAGTCCGAAAACGACGCCGAGTCCGAAAACGACGCTAAGTCCGAAAACGATGATAAGTCTGAAAACAACGCCGAGCCCGAATACGACGCTGAGTCCAAAAACGACGCTAAGCCCGAAAATGACGCCCGTCTGAAAACGACGCCAAGTCCGAAAACGACGCCAAGTCCGAAAATGACGCCGAGTCCGAAAGTGACGCTAGGTCCGAAAACGACGCTAAGTTCGAAAAACGACGCCAAGTCCGAAAACGACGCAAAGTCTGAAACGACGTCCGTACGAAAACGATGTCATCAGCATACCACATCTACGCAAGAACGATTTCTCTACTCTCAAAATTCATGCTTTATTATTCTGTCTTAGCAGTTATGCACTAATTCTTTTTGAGCTTTAGTCTACAGGGGCAGTTGCAGCAAAGACAACATATCCGCATTCACAATCGCAACACGATCTTGCAAGGGCGAAATCACAGCATTTGCAGCAGGCATCACATTTTTACAGGATAGCATTTTCTACTCATTAATTCATGCGTTATCATTTTGACGTAACAGTTATGCACTAACCGTTTGCTTAAGTCTTAGCATGCAGGAGCAGGAGCACAACGTGGATTTTCTCTTACAGCGAACCGGGGCAATTTGTTGGGGGTCAACCTTCCCAACAAATGGCAGAAGCGACCTCGAGCGTCGGTCCACTCACTCCACATCACCATAAACCCAGCATCATAAGTCGATACTGGTACACCTCAGGTTCAAGCCAGTTATTTTTATTTTTTATTTTATCACCACAGCCCAGTTTCGTCATAACTCGACACTGGGACAAATTGTGAGTCCGCGTTAGTCCGCCTTGGTATTTGACCATGGTAGCCCAGTGTCGTCGTAACTCGACACTGGGACAAATTTTGAATTTCGCGTCAGCCTTGTATTAATCGCCCAATATTTTCTGAGGATCGAGACAAAATTGGCTATAAGTCAACGTCTTTGTCCGAAGACTCTTCCATCATCTCCATACAAAGAGGGACAAGTTGTTGACACCCAATTTTGACCCTCTCGTCCAGTCATTAACTACAAAATTACATTAAATTTGTACAATAATTTTATCTTAGCAATTTTATAAATAAAATGCGACAATAAAACGTTAATACATGCATAAATAAGCAATTTAATAATGGCACCGCATTTCACGTAGATTATTAGGCACACCTTGAGTCTCACGTCCGCACTCGGCATTTTAATAACAAACAATTTTATTAAAACTCAAACAAGTCTTAATGATTAATAAGTAAATAAATACATAAAATAAATAATTTAACAACGACGTCGTGTTAAATAGCATATTCACATTTCATTAATACGCAAGGCAATTTCATTAATATTATTTGCAATTTAAATTAATTTCAATCTAATACATGCGTTTTAATAATAGCGCCGCATTCATAAAATATTAAGCATTAATTAAATATCACGCCCGTCTTTATTTTTTAAACTCAAACTTAAATTAATAAAGCACCTAAATAATTTAATCACAAATTAAATAATTTACCACTAATTAAATAAATAATACACCTAAAATTAAAACACCTAAAAAATTAAATACCTAAAACTAATACCCAATAATAATACCACCAGCCCACCACTTTAAAACGCAGCCCAACCACCTGAAATCCCAACAATCCGCAGCCCACTCTCTTCCCTTCAGCCCTTATTCCCCCCACCCCCACCCCCATCGCCAACAACCCTTAGAAAAGAAAAACCTAAGAACCTAACCCTAGCAATGGTCGCACCTCTCCCTCGCACTCCCATCGCCCATGCTGGGATTCTCACATGAGAATCCGGCGAATCGAACCCAAATCTCACAAAATTGCATCCCAATAAACACAAAACAGTAGCAAATCGACCCCGAAATGGCAACAAATCCCTAACCAAATCGCACCCAGAATCAGCCCATAGAATCGTCCAAAAGGAATACCAAATCAGTATCAAATATCGTCCAAAATCATCCTTAAGACTTACCCTAAAATGGAACCCAATTGGAGGCTATAAGTTGAGCATTTTTTACACATGCAAAGGCATCGACAGGCATCGGGAGTTAGCGGCTCAGCACCCAGACAATTAGCATCGCAAGAACAAGAATTTCGAAACCCTTTCTTTCAATATCAGTCAAGAAATCAGCAAACAAACTTGGCCCTTTTTATTCGCATCACAAAACCAAAACCCGAGCGGATCGACGACTTGATACGCTGTCTCGGTTCGCTGTCCGGAGAAGGTAAATTCATCACCATTCTAGTCTTTAGTTTCATTCGATACTGATGAGCAATATGAGTTGTGTATGACTGCTTAAGTATATTAGATTGGTTGTTGAATCTGTTTAGTTAATATTAGTTGCTGGTGATGATCGAGACAGTGATTGTTAATATGTGCTAGTAGTAGTTGTCATACGATGGGATTGAGAATGTGTTTAGATCTGTTAAGAAGCATGTCTTGTGATAGCACTAATCTCGACTAAAAAGAGGTTCTGCATACTTACTAATCACATTAGAACTAGGTAGTATCGAATCGTGCCCTGGTGTGTTGCAGACTCTTTATAAACTAATAAGCTTATCTGTATGTCCATTTTAAGTTTACTGTAAAAAAAAATGAGCATGAACAAGTTAATATCAAGCTTGTCGTCTGAATGCTGGGTATACCATGAATGCTCTTAATCTCTTGTGCATGTCTAAAGTGATATCAGAATAGTATGTCTCATAGGTATATCAGGGGGTGCATACACATATATTGGGTTATTTCTCATGTTTATGGTATATGCAAAACTGTTCTGGTCCATATATAAAATCTGAAATTTGCATTTGGGGGTCATTTTACATCTTCTTTGGCATATTCTGCGTGGCCTTTTACTCTTACTCTTGCAGTGAAAGAAGTTAAAAGATAACAGATTGGTCCTGAGTCGTTTAAGTCCAGCCTTTAAATTAAAAATTATTTGAATTTATTTACACTCAAGGCCCAATACTGGAGATAATCGTGTTCTTTACCTTTTTGCTGAAATTGACAGTTATTTAGATTTTGTATAACTGAGTAGTAATCGAATTGTGGAGGTGTGTTTGAGTTTAACGTGATTATGCTTGACTTGATTATATGCTAAGCTATTTTGTATATTTGCTTAAGTTCGTATGGCTATGTCATTTTTATTTGCATTACTAATAAAGTTTGGATGCATACTAATCTTTATCATTCCTCTTCCTTGTTTACATGAAATGCATCAGAGCCAAATGAAGAGTCTCACGGCAAGACTCATCATGAGCTCTTATCAAATGGAGACCCGCATCTATGTGTATCCCGCATCCGCGTCCGCATCAGGAATTTCCGAAGCTACTGGTGAGGATACCGCTACCTCGAGTCATTTTATTAATTCCTCCCCTACCCCCATTCATTAGTTGTAAATTAACTATCCAACTTTATACTAATACTAGCATACTTAGAATAGTTTAAGCTTTGGATCACCATTAGAAAATAACTTAGACATTAGAATTTTATTCCCTCTTAAATCAATTATTTAGGCTTGTCATGCATTATCTAATAGGTATAATAAATCACTTAATAATCTTCGCCCGCCTAATTACTCAGGTAGCCAGAATATTAGTTGTTGCAAGACTCTTAACTCACTTTCTTATAAACTCTACTATTGCACACAATATTTTAAAAAAATTATACTTTTATCACCTCTTGCCTAATGACCGCTTTTACATGTTAGGCATGTTTTTTATAAATGCATACTTTGCCATAACTAGTTTTGCATTACTACCCTTTATATTATGCTATGCAATATAAACATCTTATTTAAATATTTTACGAACGAATACGTTCCTTCAAAGTTAACCTTATTTTAAAACAAACATTATGATTTTCTTTTATCATCAAAAAATGTATTTTTCTCTTAGGGATATTTACAACATCTTTTACTTAAATATTTTTAACATACATTTCCTAGCATAAATAATTAACCCTAGGTTTGAACGGACAACCGCAAGTTAGCAGATCCTTTAGGGTGCCTAACCCATCCCTTTAGGATAATAAAGAACCCTTGCCCAGAATCTCATTAATTTTACAGACCATTAAAATTGAGTTAATATTTACTTTAAACTAGTTAACATTTAGGTGTCCTAATTCACCTAAATTAATTAGGTGGCGACTCCGTGAACCCTTTAGCATTTAGCACCTTTTAGCATTCTTTTTGCACTTTTAGCATTTTATTATTTATTTTCTAACATTTCTAAGCAGGCGTTTTAAATGAATGTCGCGGTCGAAAGAGGGTGTGACATGCAGGAAAGGAGAAGTAAATTGCAAGATCAGCAAGTAAAAAAATAAATAAAGGCAAGTCGGAGGGCGGGACGAACTTAATAGTAACAACAACACACAACAACAATACCAAAACAGCAGCAGAAGTAACAATAACAGAACAGTAGTAGCAAAACTAATGTTAACCAACTATTTTTATGGCTTAGGAGACTTTCTAGGTGTGCAGTTTTAAGAATGCAAGTGGGAGCACTTGAAGAATACCATTTCATCTGTGTATGGCCTCTTAAGTCACACATCGCATTTATGCTATATTTAACCATGAAAATATTTCCGGACAAAGCACGACTATATTTGAGATGGTTATTGAAGTCTAGACAACCTTCAATTTAAACTAACACACATTCAAAATAGGTTTAAATCCTACCATTTAGGACACTATGTCATCTCAAACTATTCTTAATATGTTTACAAGTGATCTATAGGTATTGAGCCAGTAACGTCAAGCATTTACCAATCAGATAACCAACTGATCGACACTCTAACAGTGTCTGATCTACTGAGTGTCCACTTAGTGAATACAAAGAAATACAACTTAAAGCATTAGTTACATGTAACTTAGCTAAACCTATACAGTATCAATTCAACAGTCATAAACAACTTCTAAATTTTAATTAAACATTTACACTAACCAAGTGGATGGTTATAAATTAAACAAGACACAGCTAACGGCCAGGGGTTCAAACGATCTTCAACATGTATTAAACCTGCTTGAATGCTAAACTAACAGATCTAAAACTGGAACTAAAACTTAAACTAAATGCTTTTAACACATAATTAATCCACAAGAAACACACAACAGAATAAAGAGTATAACTGAAATGAAATGAATTTACCTTCTCCGGACAATAAACCGAGGCAGTGTATCAAGTCGTCGATCCGCTCGAAGGATTTATTGCGACGCTATTGAAAGGGACGAGATTGCAGTATTTTCTGACTGGTGGTTTGCGAGAGATTCTGTTATTGCTTCTTAAACTCTAATTTTCGGATGCTTTTTCGCCAATTTTTGGATTATTAACTGGTGCTAAAAGATTCTTACCGAGGTTGAAGGCTATGAGAAACTAGCGTTTTAGGGGTTCTGCTTGTGTGGAGCCATTAGCTAATGCTCCAGGATGTTAAGACTGATTTTCAATACCTGCTGATTGCTCTCTTTTCTGGATGGGTTATTCGCTGTCCAATCCCCGCTTTGCATGTGTATATTGAATGGTTTATATAGCCCTAATTCGGGTTCCAATGTTGGTAAGTATTTATGGTGCGATTTTGGCTGAATTTTAGCACTGATTTTGATGTAAAAACTTGTTGTAAGTTTGTTATGGTAAGCCAATATTTCGATTTTGGAAAGATTTGGGCGGTATTTGGAACGATTTGGTTATGGATTGATTTGGTTCTGTGATTCTTTTCAAATGTGGTGCTTTATGGTACTGGTAGGGAAAGGTCGCCGGATTCTCAGGCGAGAATCTCGGCTGGGGAAGGTGGCGTGAGGGCAAGACGCGGCTAGGGTTCCTTTTTTTCTTTTTTTTTTGTTTGGACGATGGGACCTGGGGGGGAGATAAAGGTTGAGGACAGTTGGGTCGGGTCAACGGGTTTGGGATTTGGGTGGTGGGCCGGGCGAATTTAGGTTGGGCTGATGGTATTAGGTATTTGCTTTAGGTACTTTATTAATTAGTAGGGTTTTAAGTGTGTTATTAAGTTAGTGGGGTTTAAATTATTTATGACATTATTAAAATGCTAAATACGGATATGATATTTAAGGATTGTTTAATGCTTTTATAAATGCTACGCTATTATTTAAAATCTCATTTATTTAAATTATCTTAATATGACTTTAGGTGCTTTATTAATTTTAGCTTGGGTTTAAATTATTACAATAATTATGGAATTGCTTTGCGTATTAATAAATGCGACTATGTTATTTGACGCGACGTCATTGCTAAATTATTTATTTATTTACATATTTATTATTATTAAAATTATTAAGAATTAATGGAAATAGAATAGGGCTTAAAATTAATAAATGTGGGCGCGAGACTCAAAAAATGCTTAATGATCTACGTAAGATGCGGTGCCATTATTAAATCGTTTATTTGTGCCTGTATTAATGTTTTATTGTTGCATTTTATTATTATAAAATTGTTAAACTTATTTTGAAAAATTTAATGTAATTTTATAGTTAATGACTGGACGAGAGGGTCAAAATTGGGTGTCAACAGTACTCTACTTTTTCAATCCTATGCTTTGGGAAAAATTATTAAATTACCATTTGTAGCTTCGAATTCTAATACTTCAATGCAATTTGAAACTATTCATAGTGATTTATGTACATCTCCGGTTCTCAGTTCTACGGGTCATCATTATTATGTTATATTCTTAGATGACTATTCTAAATGTTTATGGACGTTTCCAATTGCGAAAAAATCTCAAGTTTTTTCCATTTTCATAAAATTTAGAGCTTTCATAAGAACACAATTCGAACGAGAAATCAAAAACATCCAATGTGATAATGGCAATGAGTATGACAATGTGAAATTTAGGGAGTTTTGTGCTCAAAATGGGATAAATTTTCATTTTTCTTGTCCTCATACGTTTTCACAAAATGGGAAAGCTGAGCGAAAAATTTGTACCATTAATAATATTGTCCACACTTTATTGGTTCATTCTTTCGTTCCTCCATTATTTTGGCATCATGCACTACAAATGGCTACCGATCTCCTAAATATTCTTCCCTCTAAAGGTTTTACATATCCATCACCTCTCAAAGTGTTATACAATAAGACTCCGTCATATTCTCATCTTAGGGTTTTCGGATGCTTATGTTATCCACTATTTCCATCCACTAAGATCAATAAACTTCAGGCACGTTCTACTCCTTGTTTATTTTTGGGTTTTCCGTCAAATCACCGTGGTTATAAATGCTTTGATTTATCCTCTAAACGAATCATCATTAGTCGTCATGTTCTCTTTGATGAATTTCAATTTCCCTTTTCTAAAGTAGAAACACCCGTGCCTAGTACTTATGATTTTTTGGATGAGGATGTCTCCCCCTATGTTCTTCGTCATTTTTCCGATTTGTCCGAAAAAATGCCATCAGCGCTACGGCCCTGCACAGATAGCGCCGCGGTGCCTCCGACGGTACTTCCAGAAATTCCCGAAAATTCCCAAAATTCACTCAATCCAGCCCAGAGCCATGGTCCAGTCACTCGCAGTCAACGGAGTATTTTTAAACTAAAGAGACATTTTAATTTGAATTCTAATGTTCTTAAATATCTCTTACCCCGTAATCATGTTTCTGCCTTAAATGACCCTAATTGAAAAATTGCCATGACCGAGGAATATAATGCTCTTATTGATAATAAGAAGTGGGAGTTGGTACCCCGTCCTTCTGGTGTTAATATTATTCGGTCTATGTGAATTTTTGTTCATAAAGAAAATTATGATGGTTCATTTGCAAGACATAAGGCTAGACTTGTAGGTGATGGTAAGACTCAACATGTTGGTGTGGATTGTGGTGAGACATTTAGCCCGGTGATCAAGTCGGCTACCATTTGCACAGTGCTCAGCTTGACTCTTTCAAAATCATGACCCATTCATCAGCTAGATGTGAAGAATGCTTTCCTACATGGTGATCTTCAGGAGATAGTGTATATGCATCAGCCTTTGGGGTTTAGGGATACTAGATATCCTTATCATGTCTGTCTATTGAAGAAGTCCTTATATGGACTTAAGTCGTCTCCACGGGCTTGGTATAAGAGGTTTGCTGATTTTGTTTCGACTATGAGTTTTTCTCACAGCAGGTCTGATAATTCATTGTTCATATATCGTCGGGGTTCTTCCATGGCTTATATATTGTTATATGTGGATGATATTATTTTGACTTCCTCTTCTGATGTTTTGAGAAAGTCTATTATGACAATGCTCAGTTCTGAGTTTGTCATGAAAGACTTGGGCCCCTTGAGCTATTTTTTGGGAATCGCAGTCACTCGTCATGCAGGTGGATTGTTCTTAACACAGAGGAAGTATGCAACAGAGATCATTGAGAGGGCTGGGATGTCATCCTGTAAGTCCACTTCTACTCCAGTTGATACTAAACCCAAGTTGGGTGCTGCAGCTGGCTCTGCGTATGAAGATCTGACCCGCTATCGTAGTCTTGCAGGCGCCCTTCAGTATCTTACGTTCTCGCGACCAGGCATTACATATGCAGTCCATGAGGTGTGTTTGTTTATGCATGATCCCAGAGTTGAACATATGAATGCGCTCAAACGCATCTGTAGGTACATTCAGGGAACACTTGATTATGGTTTGCATTTGTACCCTTCGTCGACGTCTACACTTGTCTCATATACAGATGTTGATTGGGGTGGTTGTCCTGACACCAGACGGTCTACGTCTGGCTATTGTATGTTTTTGGATAATAACTTGGTCTCATGGTCTACCAAGCGGCAATCTACGCTTTCACGTTCAAGTGCAGAGGCCGAGTATCGAGGGGTAGCCAATGTGGTTTTCGAGTCATGTTGGTTACGAAATCTACTTTTAGAGCTTCATTGTCCTATTGAAAAAGCTACATTGATATATTGTGATAATATAAGTGTCATCTACCTTTCTGGTAATCCAGTTCAGCACCAGCGTACTAAACACATAGAGATGGATATTCACTTTGTTCGAGAGAAGGTAGCCAAAGGACAAGTACGCGTCTACAATGTTCCTTCAAGATATCAGATTGCAGACATCTTTACAAAGGGTCTTACCTCGGTCCTTTTTGAATATTTTAGAGACAGTCTCAACGTACGAAGACCGCCCGCTATGACTGCGGGGGTGTGTTAAAGTATATTGGGTCATTCGGTAGTGCAGCCCAGGCCCAGCTAGCGCTGCACAAAAGGTTAAAATCGGACCGTTCCAGACCGGACCGAGGATCGAAAAGTCAGAACATTAGGACCGAAGACCGGACCGAATTTATCGGTCCGGTCCAGGTCATTTTCGGTCCCGTCCGGTTAGTTCGACTGAATGGACCGAATTATTATAATTCTATTTTTATTGTAACACCCCACAATCGCCTCCCTCCACGGCCCGGCCACTCACCGATCACCCGATACCCCGGCGATCGGACGATTGACATATCAAATATAGGTTGTAAATTAGTGAAACTTTAAATGGTCATAACTTTGCGCTTGAACGTCCGTTTGATCTAAATTTTTTTTATTTCGCGTATTTTTTCGAGACGAAGCCGGGCCAAAATGCCACAGGTAGTTTGAAAACACCAATTTCTCCAAAAACGTCCTTCTTGGCAATCAATTTCACTTTTTCCCCAAATTCTTACGTTTTTCCCTTTTCAAAGCTAAATATCTCGTGATATACAATAGATTTCAACGTTCAAATTCCGTGGTAATGTGTCCGAGAATGTCAATTTTAGTATTGGAAATTCAATTTAAAAAAAAAACGGGCCCGGAACCCGTTTTTTAAATATATATTAGAATTATATATATTAGGAATTATATATTAGGAATTATATATTAGGAATTATATAATATAATACATATTTAAAATTCGGTCCGAACCTGGACTGGACCGAAAAATATATTTCAAAGGATCGAAATTACCGGTCCGGTCCATTTTTCGGTCCGGACCAACTTTTGTGCAGCCCTAAGCCCAGCAGCCCAGGCGTGGACCCTTTTTCCTTTCTCTTTTCTTTGTATATTTGGTAAATATTAGACTTAGGTTTATACCTTAATTAGTAGTGTAATATTATCATAATTGTAAAGTTAGTATTCTTATAAAATAAAGATTCCTAGGTAGAATAGGAAGAGAATCTTCCTTGTAACTTGTATATATATGTCTTTCATTAATAAGAATAATCAAGAGATTATTTCTTTCCGTTTTCATTATTTTTACTTTTGATGAACGGTTAGTTATCTTTTAGACAGAGGTAAAAAAAAGTTATCTTTTAGATGAATTTTAGTTTTAAAATTATTTTACACTCTTAGGGGTTGTTTGATTCAAAATCATATTATCTTGGGATTAAACCAAGATTATATATTCCGTGTTCTATATAGGATAGATAATCCCATGATTATGGTATGCAATTTATCCTAGTTTTAGCTAATATTTTTTACCAAACATATGATATGATAGATTTCATCTCAAAATTTATACTGGAATAACCCCCTTAATCCCTTCAATCAAACGTCCCCTTGGTTTATAGAAGTTAAACTCATACTCAATTTGCAGATAAAAGATTAAGTTTTCTCTTGTAAGGTCTTTTTTTTCATGTGAAACAATCAAAATCTCATAACATTATTGCTATTATGATTCTTGTTTGAAATCTTCAGTTGAGGAGGAAAAGAAAAATGGAGGAAATCAAGTGGATTTTCAAGAGGACAATGTGGATAATTCATTGGCATTAGTTCCTATGGATCTACCAAAGACAAAGCAAACTATTGATCCAATTGTTCTAGATGCTACTGTAAGAGAAGTTCTTGATGCACTGAGGCATGCTAAAGAGAAAATTCACACTCAAATGCAAAGAAGGCAAATGATTAAAGCTAGTTAAGCTCTATGCATGATTTTTTAATACAAATATAAGGTTTGGATCAAAGCTTCTGTGTTTGCCGAATTCATAACCACATTGCTAGCTCCACCCCTAATGGTATGTTACTCGGACTTTTCAAAAATACTATCGGGTGTGTCTCGGATACTCCAAAGTCCAAATCTATGTTTTTTCAGAGAATTCAATGAAGATACAATAATATTTTTTAAGGATCCGAGCAATATTGATTAAGCTTAAGTAGCCATTAATTCATTTGCTTTGTAGGTGTCATATGACATAATGTGGCTCATGCCCCACCAAAGCTTCTTTTTCTGTTCTTTTGGCAGGTTGAATCATATGCAGAATTGATTAGGTAAAGGATGGGGTCATGGGCCAAATTGGGTAGGCAAATATTGGGGGACATAAATAGAGGGATAGGACCAGTGCTACACATAACCGGTTCGACAAAACTGACTGCCTCTAGCTAAGCTATATATATGTAAAAAAGTTTAATTATATAAAGAGCAGAATTTACTGACTCTTTATTTTATTTTTCTAATTATGTTTTTAAAACTTCACTGACTTGAAATTATAGAATCGCTATTGTTAGGCATTAGGTGTTGAAGTATTGATATACATCATATACATATCATACACATATAGTTTATTGAAAGTTGTTAGAAGTTAGTTAGAGGGTTATTAACCATCTGTTATGAGTAATTAGTAGTGATAAGTTTGTGCTAAGTACTCTTGTATAAATAAGCACCTTGGGTGCATTACATGAATAAGAAAACGTGATAAGCTTCCACAAAAAAAAAAGCTTCTCTCTTATTCTCTTCCTATGCTTTACAAATTTCTCTTCTTCTTCGATCAATACAGTTCTGGACCTTGTCCAGAACAATCATGTAAGCTCGGATTACAAGTTCTCTAACATGGTATCAAAGCCGAGTGCGGTATAGATCGATCCAATCGCAGTGAGGAATTGGAAAATTCAAAAATCGCTGAAAATTAAAGCGCATCACATATCTCTGTTTTCTTCTCAGTTTGGAATCGATCCGAAATTTAACATCCATCGCGCGATTGAGAACGAAGGGAGAGATCGAGGAATTGAAGGAGTCGAGAAATCGAATCGAGGAACTCAACATGCGTTGAAGATCTGTGAACTGGTTAGCACTAAAATTGAGGTAATCTCTGTAGAATATCGATCGATTCTGTTGCGAGTAACACAGAATCGAAGATCGATTCATCCTATTTGATTAACTGTTTTTTATTATCGCATTTGTCGATCTAGTCGTATGGAGATTTATCGTTTTCTGCTGGAAATTCAATTTCATTTTTGTACTGGTTCTGTGTTGGTGAATCGATTTTGTATTGTTAAAGTTGAATTCATGTTGTGAATTGGATGCATTGATGTGGTAGTGATAAATGTTGGTGAATTTGCACTGTGTTGGTGGAAATACATTTGTTACAACAAATGTTGTTGACTTATTTAGTCTTTGGTGTTGATCAGTGCTGCACTGTCATTGTTACTCTGCACTAACCGTTGTTGCAGTGAAAAGGTCTTTGGTAGGGCACCTGAAGCTATATAAAACTCACAGAAGGAAATTCCTATGAGAAAAATGGAGATTAAACGACTTAAAGATGAATTGTTTGGTAGTGTTTTGGATAAGGATGATGTTGAAATCTTTATCTGACCTAAGTGGTGACAAATATGATCACCAGGAAGTAAGAAGTAGATTAGTGGAACTCCAGTTCAAAGGCACTGTGGTTCTGCTTTTTTCCGCAGATTGGCAAATTGGTATTATCGACTGAAGAACATAAGTATCTGATTGTCGATTTTCTAGTACGCACTTTTGCTCTTATAGGAGATACTGAGAGTTGCATACTCAATAGATTGATTGAAGGATCGAGGAGTTCTTAGCGACAAATAGACTGAGAACTGAGGGATACTTCGTCGGAAACAATATGAATTGAGTTGAAGCTCGATTCAAAGAGTTATTCACAGGTCGATCAAGTGTTAGATTGTCTGTTTTTATATGTGTAGCTCAGGATAGGAGAATCGAGGAATTTTTAGCCGGATTTGGACTAGAAATTGAGGGAGACTCCGCTGCATATCTGAGCTTATCATAATAGCTTGCGTTATGAGAATCGAGGGATTCTCTAGTTCGAATGAGACTAGAGAATGAGGGGTTCTTGCCGTCATTTTTGCATAAGGAGAATCGAGGGATTCTCTAGTCTGAATGAGACTAGAGAACGAGGGGTTTTTCGTTGTTGTTGTGGGAGTTGAATCTCCTGCTTGAAAATGTTAATGCTGAAGATGAATTTTTCTGTTCAGTTGGATGGGATTGTTGGAGCTGCAGGTGTTGTTGTATTTGATGCTACTACTGCATCCTTAGGTGCAGCAGGTGTTGCTGCTGCTGATATTTGGTACTGCAGGAGCTGCTGTTGTTGCTTTTGAAAATGAAAGAAAAACTGAAATCTGAGTTGATGGCCATGTGCTGAAGGCTGAAGCTCTATATATATTGTCTTGTTTGAAAAATCATAGTTAACTACTAGGACCAAATTTTGCTAGCTGCTCATGGTGATATTCTTGGTCTTTGCTTCTACCTATTATTCTTCTTTGGTGTGGTATTTGAGTCTGCATTGTGTGGATCATCTTGATGTTGTTATGGTAGCTACTGATGTTGATAATGCTGTTGGGATCACTATTACTGCTAGTGTTTGTGATAGTGTTAGAGTTGGAGTTATTGCTAAACTTGCTGATGTGGTTTTGGCCACAAATACTGAATTTGCTTGCTGCATGCTTATTCAAGAAATGTAGTTCTTGAATGAGCTGAAAGTTATTCAACAAGATAATGAACATTACTGGTAGTGTAGCAATCACTGAAAATGCAGGAGCAGTTTCAGTGCTTTTAAGATATGGAGCAGTAGCAGCTATTCTTTCAGGAAAGTATTGTTTCTCTGTTTTGTCTAAACCTTACAGCTAGAGCATCCAATTGCCTATATCAAATGAGAATAGTGGACTCTACACTGGAGATGGAGGAGGGCCAGGATGTAACAATGAATTGGTTGTGTTCTATGAAAATGGACCTTTCAAAATTGCAGACATATTGGAAGACTAGTATAGCACAGGACTAGCATAACAAATTCCTGAAAAGCCACATCATGGAGAAAGAAATGCAAGACCAAATTCTGCAATGAGTGACCATCTCGGCAGAAGCTCGTTGCAGCCACAATGTTGGTGTCAAGTCAACAAGTTCCCCTTTGTATAAAGTTGAAGCAACTGGTGTTGGTTCTGGGGATATCATCAGAGTTTGACATTTGATGTTGGAGTTCCAAGGGAAGCTTTTCTAGGACTACACCATCCAACGTCGATGGAATAAGGTTTAATTGTCTTGCACTGCCAAGGCTGAATGTTTTGCTATTATCTCCAAGCTAGGACTGGAACCTCTGTTTTCAGTGCCTAGCTTGAGGGGGGATGTTGAAGTATTGATATACATTATATACATATAGTTTATTGAAGGTTGTTAGAAGTTAGTTAGAGGGTTATTAACATTCTGTTAGGAGTAATTAGTTGTGTTAAGTTTGTGCTAAGTACTCTTGTATAAATAAGCACCTTGGGTGCATTACATGAATAAGAAAACGTAATAAGCTTCCACACAAAAAAAGAGCTTCTCTCTCTTATTCTCTTCCTCTGCTTTACAAATTTCTCTTCTTCTTCGATCAATACAGTTCTGGACCTTGTCCAAAACAAGCATGTAAACTCGGATTACAAGTTCTAACATTAGGGAGGGATGATTTTGTATCCCTTGATTGTCAGGCATATTGCTAACTGGAGCGGAGCTAGCGTGTTGGTTACAAATACAACGAAAATCAATAACTTTGTTCATTCCAAACTTTGAATTTTTTTTCGAGAAATTCATTGAATATTTGCATATTATTAATTTGAACCCAATAACTTAAACGAACTCGAATTTCGAATCCATAAACTTCAAATCACCGCTCCAACTCTCATTGCTAAGTGTATGTTTCAAGAATGTTGAGGGTGGTACGGTAGTGTTGTTATATTGTACAAAAAGTTCTATAGGTTAATTAAGCATTTGAGTTGGACTGCTTTGTTGTTAATATAATAAATTTGAATTTGAATTGGTTGCTGCATTTCAAATTTTCAGTTTGGTGTACTTGTTTTTCTTATAAATAAAGGTTGACAGCTGCCATGTGATAATAAGGAAATAGATGATCAATTTCCTTTCTAGTACGACTAGCCAAAAAAATAGTGTTGTTTAAAAGTTAGCAGTGTACAAACACACACATTTAAAAGCTGTACTAGGAATTAATAATTTAGTACACTGGCAAGGGGTAAGCTTGAGATATTTTGTTGTGAATCTTCCTGCATCTGATTCTGCTGGTCCCATGATCCCCAAAGTATTTGATCTGCTTGATCCTCCAGGAGAAGGGCTCCCACTGATTCCTGCCTTTGAATAACTCTGGGGTTGCCTCCAGAATTAGGCTTCTGTCATTGCTAGTTGTCGTTTCCGACCGACTCCTCTTTCCTGTCGACCAAAATGATTTATTTCGGGTCAGTTTCAATGTCTCCCTATACCGCGGCCACTCTCCAGGGCATCGGGAATTTCACCACCTGATAGAAAGTAGATCGGATTGCCTTCATGGCGTGCAACCATAGCCTCCCAATTACCAAATTATAAGGTATTCCCCCTTCAAGGACAATCGAATAAGGCTTTCATCGACACCTCTTGCACATGGGTTTCCAGCTCGATCGGCCCACGGGTTGCTTCGCTAGACAGGTTGAAACCACTCAATACTTTCACTATCGGAGTCATTTTCCCGGTTATCTACGTTTCCTTTATCACACGAAGTTGCACAATATTTATGGTGTTGCCTGCGTCAATGAGTGCACGCTTAATGTTAAATTAAAATATTTGAATAGAAATTACCAAAGCATCGGCGTTCGAGCTCTCGTTGCTTTCTTTTTCCATATTGCTGAAGATGATGGAATCTTCGGGCTCATCTCTCATCCTTTCTCTAGATGATGGCCCCTCGTGTGGTTGCTTCTGAGATACTGCTCCCACCATCACTTATTCGGTGATCATGTTGATCGTTCCCTGCTGAGCCGAGCATTCCCGAAAGTCCCAGTCTATTTTCCTGGTACTTATACTAGCTACTGATCGGTGTATTTTATATACACTTTTTGAGTCGTTTTTAGTTAGTCTTTTGTCCCTTTTTGTACAAATATGTGTCGTATTAGGATAGATTTTCTTTCTTTTGAGTCAAAGTGGTCAAAATGGCCCAATGGTGGAAAATGAGCGAAAAGAGGGCAAAAGTGGAGGTTCCAGAGCTTAAAAGCAGAGAAAGTGGCGAACCAGGCACGGGCCAGCGCCGCGGCGCCTCCTGCCAGCAGTCGAGCGCCCGGCGCCCAATATCGTAAGGTCGCGAGTTGCAGCGCGCGCTCTGACAAACAGTGCGAGGGCGGCGTAAATCACGAAGCAGCGAAGTTCCGGCGCGCGCCACGCTGAAAAATCGAGTTTTAGGCGTTTTAGGCGGGCTGAAGGAAAAGTTGGAGGCGGTTTTGAGCCTATAAAAGGAGAACCCTGGGCAGTTTTCAAGAGTTCCCTTTATTGCACAAACACAAGATTTCTTGAAGTTGAAGATTGGAGACCTTAACTTAGTAATTTTCTTTTCTTTTCTTTACTTTACTTTCAGTTTTTATGTTGGATATTGAATTAGTTCTTGTCATGTCAATGGCTAGGAACTAATTCTATTATAAACTTTCCATGTCAAATCACTTGAAACTTATGTTATGAGTTAATGCATGTTTATGGTTTTCTTCTTATTGTTGAGATTTACCCAATAATTGCTTTGAATGCTTGGTAATTAATTGATCACTAATTATCATTACTTATATGATTTCTAATCAAACCTCGAAAGGAGGAGGTTGTGACTATGCTGTAAGTTGGGTAGACATATTTTGGATTGGGGATGAAAATACCTCAATTACTTGTGTAGCGTTAATGAGAGGTTTAAACACCTAATTTCACGCATGGCGCGTGACGATTAACTAGGTTTTTGGTCTTAATCCTCCTATAGAGTCATCCTTATCACCGAAAGGTAGAAAGGAGCGCTACTGGGGTTGAGTGTTTATATAGCCTTAACGAGTATAAAAGCGATTTAGTAACCTGCTAGCTCCAAAAGAAGAAGAACCATAATTCATTGCATTAATAAGTAACATAAGCGGATAGTTGAGGAGACTTGGAAGCCCTATTTCCATCACTACTGAAGTAAACACTTAGTTAATTAGTATTTATAATTGTTAGTTATAATCAACAAAATCAAATATCGGTTACCAAATAGATAACAAAAGATAGATAATTGGTACTTGAACACTAATCCTTGTGGATGATATTCGGTCTTACCTAGACTATATTACTTGTCACGATAACGTGCACTTGCGTTAAAGTGTGTGCATCTTTTCGCGCATCAAGTTTTTGGCGTTAATTGGATTAGGCATAGTTCAATATCAATTTTATCTATTTTTAATTTCTAATTTGGTTTTTATTTTTGTTTTATTATTTTTCTTTAAATTATTTATTTTATTTTTTTGTGAAAACAAGTGTGCCGTGATTCGTTGTTGGTTTTGATTCATCTCAGGGATCCTGAAGACATGGATTTCTACTGTCAATTTGATAAAGCTTCAACCATAGAGGAAGAGAGGGAGGAGTTACGAGAAGCCATACTCAGTTTCACTAGGTATCAAAATCAGTTCATGGACGAAACGAGAATGGCCATGAAGAAGTTGGAAACGCAAATAGGAGAACTCGCGATCATGTTGAGCAATGAACGCAAGAAAAGCAATCTGCACTGGGAAGGCAATATGAAAGAACAATGTCGCGATTGACACGAAGAATGCGAATCGGGGAGATAGAAAGTTCGCGGCCAGCCAGCGCGGCGCCGATGGCGAGGCGCGGCGCCAAGATTCTGAGGCAGGCGGGGAGTTTGGCGCGCGGCGGACGGCGGGGAAGCGCGGCGCCCGAGCCAAGCGAAAAGTTGGTAGAAGGCGTAGTGAAGCGCCCGGTGAAGATACCATATCCCGGAGGTTAAAAACATGTGCTCTTGACAAGCAATTCTCTAAATTTGTGGAAATTCTCAAACAATTGCAACTCAATATTCCGTTCTTTGAAGCATTAGAGCGGATCTTGAGAGCTACGTAAAGTTCATGAAGGATATTCTTAGCAAAAAGAGGAGGATAGAGGACTACGAAACAGTGGTGTTGACTGAGGAATGTAGTGCCATCCTACAGAGAAAACTACCTCAGAAATTACAAGATCAAGGGAGTTTCACCATCCCATGCACTATTGGGAAGTTTGAATGTCAGAAAGCATTGTGCGATTTGAGGCGAGCATAAATCGATGCCTTATCTAGTTTCTGCAAGCGGGAATGGGAGAAGTCTAATCTACAAACATCACTTTGCAGTTAGCTGACCGCTCCATAGTTCATCCTAGAGGAGTCATCGAAGATATATTAGTGAAGGTGGACAAGTTCATCTTTCCCGCTGACTTCGTTATCTTAGACATAAAAGATAACGACGGAATCCCCATCATACTTGGCGGACCGCTTCTTAGCCACGAGCAGGCTCATTGATGTTCAAAAAGGGAGTTGAAGCTTGGGTAGATGAAGAAGAGGTGATTTTCAATGTTTTTGAGCGTGACTTGTCCGGATGCCAATGATAAGCTGCTCGACCATTGATCTTATCGAAGATGCGATGTCGATCAAGGAGTTCGGACATGATGATACGGCTTGAAGAAATCTTGACCAAATGGGATGATGATAGTAGAAGCGATCAGTGCGATAGAGTATGCAAACCGGATGAATGTTTATGAGAAATGGGATAAGAGGAAGTATGAAGAGCTTGGCGGATGCGTAAAGATCATTACCATCCAGAGAAGGCTCTAGAGTTAGAGTTAAAAATCCTACCCAATCATTTACAATACCAATACCTAGGTGAAGAAAACCTTACGGTGATCATTTCACGCCACCTATCCACCGGAGATTGATAAAGCGCTAAAATCTTGAGGATCACAAGCGTGCCATTGGATGGACATTAGCGGACATAAAAGGGATAAGTCCGTCAGCGGTAATGCATAAGATCCGTCTAGATGAGGAGAAGCGGACCATCCATCGAGGCCCAAGCGACTAAACCCAAACATGAAAGAGGTAGTCGAAGGAAATCACGAAATGGCTCGATCACGGGAGTAATTTACCTATATCGGCGACGCGTGAGTGAGTCCAGTACAAGTGGTGCCCAAAAAGGGTGGAATAACAGTGGTGACCAACGAAATGAACGAACTCATTCCTTCTAGAACAGTTACTGGATGGAGAATCTGCATTGACTATCGCAAGTTGAACAAGGCAACCAGAAAAGACCACTTCTCGTTGCCATTTATAGATCAAATGTTGGATAGACTTGCAGGGCACAACTACTACTGTTTTTTGGATGGGTACTCAGGGTATCACCAGATTGCAATAGCGCCAGAAGATCAGGAAAAGACAACTTTCACTTGTCCTTTTGGTACATTTGCATTCAGAAGGATGTCATTTGGACTCTGCAATGCACCTGCAACCTTTCAGAGGTGTATGATGGTAATTTTCTCATACATGGTAGAGAGGACCATAGAGATCTTTATGGATGATTTTTCGGTCTTTGGAGCATCATTCGATGAATGTTTGAGGCACTTAGAAGCAGTGTTAAGCCGGTGTGAAGAATCTAACCTTGTGCTAATGTGAAATCCGGAAAAAAATAAAATAATATATAGTTGTGGTTGAGTTAATAAAAATATATATATATAAGAAAACAATGAATAAATTGCATGGGATAGAGTTAGTGTTAAAGTTGGATAAATAAATAGATAAAATGAAAATAAGAAAACAAAAAAAAAACAAAAGGAAAAAAAAAAAAAACATGCAGCATTTGCACGTCCTTTACTCCTTTGCTTCCCCCCTTCCCCCCCTTTTCATTTCCCCTCCAACTCTTGTCATTTCACCTCCCATATGTTATAGAAAACTCTCCACTTATACATTGTATTTACACACAAACAAAGTACATAACATAAAGGTTAGAAAATCAGAAAAAAACAAGTGAAAAGAAGAGGAAAAAATACCAAGATGGCAAGAAGAACAAGAATCAAAATACTAGAGTAAGGATAATTTTAGCAACCACACAACAATAATCTTCACACTTACAAGGTGAGTTTTCTCACTCAGAAATTCTTGGTAACATCCTTTATTTTAAGTTCAATACATGTTAGAATAAGAATTGAGTGTTGAAAAGAAATATTGAACTTTTGATTGTTTAGACAACTAGTTGCGTCATGAACTTTACGAACTGTTCTCACTGAGTTATAATTGTTATAATTTGATGAAATTCGGAAGAGTGGTACACCTCTCTATTATGATCATATAGAACCACAAATGAGGTAAAATGGACATAGGGTTTGAAAGTTATCATAGTTCAAACTTCCTGCCTTAGATTTGGCCGAAATTCGAAAAGGCATAATTACAGACTGTTTTTATTGAGTTTTACTTATTAGAATTATATGAAAATTTACATGGTTGTAAATATCTCTGTTACGGACAGATATAGATAAAGATTAATTAAAACGGACTTACGAGTTGAGAGTTATTGTAGTTTGAAGTTGCTGCCTCGGATTCATCGGAATCCAGAAGGGCAGGACGTTGAAACGTAAAACTGTACTAATCCGTGGGTAATATGAAAATTGTTGTTAAATGAAAGTTCTAGATATCTCTGTTGTGGACATTGTTAGACCTTACGGGGGTCTATCCGACTTACGGATTGAGAGTTATCGCTGTTTAAAGTTTCTGCCTCGGATCTATCGAGATCCAGGAAGGGCAGCGAATAAAAGTGTAAAACTGTACCAAATGGTACAGAATATGAAAGGATGGTTCACATGGAGACGTGTAGCTCTCTGTTCTTGTCGTTTTGAGATTTTATGGGGCTTGAACGGGTTTACAGATCAGGAGTTATGACTATTCTAAGATTGGGTTCTGTTTAATAAAAATTCTGCCGAAATAAATCTCATATGGCTGTTTTGAGGATAAATTTGTGTTAGTTACCCAAAGTAGTTTTAAATGAAATTTGGTACAGTGAAAGATCCCCGTCTTACCTTAATTTCCGCTTGAGAAACACCTTAGTTGGAGTTATGGTTAAAAAGTTATAATCGTTACAAGTATGAATGACAGAATGTTGGAAAAGAGAATATTATTTATTCAATCTTCTGAAAAATATGAAAAGTGAATACGTGTTCACATAAATATATAAATATAAACATAATGGATCGGGTTGCACGCCGCAACAAAACGTAAAGTGAATACGTGTTCACAAATACGTAAACATAATGGATCGGGTTGCACGCGCAACAAAGCGTAAAGTGAATACGCGTTCACAAATACGTAAACATAATGGATCGGGTTGCGCGCAACAAAGCGTAAAGTGAATACGAGTTCACAAATACGTAAATATAATGGGTCGGGTTGCACGCCGCAACAAAGCGTAAAGTGAATACGCGTTCACAAATACATAAATATAATGGGTGGGTTGCGCGCAACAAAGCGTAAAGTGAATACGGCGTTCACGAATACGTAAACATAATGGGTCGGGTTGCGCGCAACAAAGCGTAAAGTGAATCTGGCGTTCACAAATACGTAAATATAATGGGTCGGGTTGCACGCCGCAACAAAACGTAAAGTGAATACGCGCTCACGAATACGTAAACATAATGAATCGGGTTGCACGCCGCAACAAAACGTAAAGTGAATACGTGTTCACAAATACGTAAATATAATGGATCGGGTTGCACGCCGCAACAAATATGAAAGATGAATACATGTTCACCTTTATATAAATATGAAAAGTGAATACGCGTTCACAAATATATAAATGTAATAAACATGTGGAAATGCAGGAGAATGTCTTAACGTATAATACGAGATAAAATGAAGTGTTAGTTAAACCGAGAATTTCCTATGAGGAGTTGTTGCATATTTAAAAATGTTGTAACCTGATATGTTTTGCAATATGCTTATTACGTTATAATGTGATTGCGCTTGGAATATTGTGGTATTACTTTGATTTGTAGGGTAAGGTTCTCACCATTGGATGGTAGAGTGACTCTTTATTAACATGTTTCAGAAAGCGTGATAGAGGAAAGGCTCCACGCCAAGGCTAGCGATCGTCCATGACCTCTTGTCATACCAAGTCCATTGTTTGGGCTTGGTACTCGTCGAGTTCGAATGTCGGTTCAATGTCTCGAAATGCGTGTGGAATGGTCTCCCTTCCAACTTAGAATAATATTTGTCAGTATGTCTATGTAGAAACAATATTTGCACGAGCATGGGCTCGCATTATATTTTTAATGAAGTCATAAACAAATTTCTTTATTGTTATTTTATTAATAGCTCCGTATTTGAATATAAGTTTAAATTTCTAAATAAAGAGAATTAAATGGTGCTCACGGTGGAAAATAATTGTCAGTGCCATCACGCCTAACTAAAGACTTAGGAAAAGTCGGGCGTGACAAGTTATATCAAAGCTAAACCAGTTAGGAGATTCTAGGAAGTTTCTTGAGTCGGGTGTTTGAGCGGTTAGTTATTGCGGACGGTGTGCGCGCTTAGTAATAAGTAAACGGAATAACATCCTAAAGTTTCACTTCTTTCATACTCTTCTCGTGCCTATCTTGAGTCTTTTCAAAGACTTGATTCTCGTACTACCTCCTTCAAAGGATTGTGGAAGGGAGTGTACAACGATAAAATAACCAGATGTGACTGCACCACCGACCGAAAAGGTAGGAAAGGTACCAGATAGACTATGAGGCAAATTTTGTGAGAAGAAGGGAACATATCTATACAGGGAAGTACTACAAGTCTAACCCAATAGTATTTCTCGATGAGGTAGAAAATCTACTGTTTACACGAGGATGTGTGGAGACGCATGACGTCAATTTGGTAATCGCACGGTTAGTGGACGACACACGGGTGTGGTGGATAAATTTTAGAAGAAATCGTCCCCTGATGTCACCACCAATGACTTGGGGAGGATTCAGAGCGGCATCCATTGAGAAATTTATGCCTAATACGCGCAAGGATGCGCTCAGACGGGAGTTTGAATAATTGAAGCAAGGTGACCGCAGTGTACAAGAATATGATACACAGTTCGTGAGGTTATCGGCATCTGACACACATGTCGTCCTACGAAATGGATAGAGTCAAGCGATTTGTAGAGGTTTAAACCGAACATAGCGAAGAAGGTGGTGGTGTTAGCCAACGATCGAACTTATCTTGATTGTCGATATGGCTTTGAGGTAGAAGGTTTCGCTAAAGTAAAAAGAGAATATTCGCGAGAAGAGATTTGGACGTCGAGTCATTTAACGAGTCAAAATCGAGCGGGGAGTTTAGTAAGGGATCTTGGCCAGAACCAATCAATGGGCGATCTTATTTCAATCCTAAGAGCGCAGTTAGTCTAATTACCAAGGTAGCAAGGACAAAGCCACCAACCCTAACACAGGAGGTGACAAACCGATTTGTAAGATTTGTCAAAGGAAACACAATGGAGAATGTCGGCTCTTACCGAAGACATGTTATAACTGTGGAGAGTCAGGCCACTATGCCGTGGATTGCGAAGAGGACCCAAACTCAATCTATTCGGGAGGTCGAAGCAACCACAATCGCCTCTGGGAAATCGGAAACCAACCCCCCGAGTCGGGAGGTCAACAACCCAACAATTTAATCGGCTCTACGCTTTGCCCGGAGGAATGGCGAAGCATCTAATGCGGTGGTCACGGGTATTTTGCTAGTCTCGAGTATTCTGCATTTGTATTATACGATCCGCTCTACATTTACATATGTGTCAATGGGCTTTGCTAAGAATTTACACGTAGAACCTTCTTATTTAAGTGAACCTTTTGAGGTTATGACACGATCTGACGCCTCGGTCGGGTGGTAAATAATTTCCCATTAGAAGTGAATGGCGGGGAACAATGGTGAACCTAGTACTACTTGATATGGTAGACTTGACGTCATTTTGGAGTGCGGATTGGTTGTCGGCATGTTATGCCATGTTAGATTTTCGTGAAAGATAGTGAAATTAACTTTTCCCGAGAACCGAGAAGTTGTTATAAGGGTAGGGTTGGAATATCCTCAGTCGGTTTATTTCCTACCTTGGGGCTCAAAGGTTATTGAGAAGTCACGAGTGGAGTATGCGTGTCGCTAATATAGTGGATACCCAAAGGAATCCCAGGATGAATGATGTTCTATTGTTCAAATTTTCTGAGGTTTTCCTGAAGATCTTCGGGCCTTCTCCTGATAGAGAAGTGGAGTTTGTTATAGAGTTAATTCGGTTCTGAGGACCCATTTCTATTCCTCCATATCGAATGGCCCACTGAATTGAGGGAGCTAAAAGAACAATTGAAGGATCTTCTGGATAAAGGCTTTATAAGGTCTAGTGTTTCCCCTTGGGGTGCACCAGTCCTGTTTGTGAAGAAGAAAGATGGATCGCTCAGAATGTGCATCGATTATCGGCAGCTCAATAAGGTCACGATCAAGAACTGATACCCATTATCAAGAATCGATGATCTTTTTGACCAACTTCAGGGAGCTAGCTATTTTTCCAAGATTGATCTCCGTTCGGTATCACCGGTGAAAATAAATCCAGTTGATCTCGTTAGAACGTCGGCCATTATGAGTTCTTGGTCATGTCTTTTGGGTTAACGATGCCCAGACTTTATGGATTTAATGAACAGAATCTTCAAACCATTCCTAGATTTGTTCGTGATTGTGTTCATAGATGATATCCTAATCTGATAAGAGTGTTGAAGAACATGAAGAAGCGTCGAGGTAGTGCTTCAAGTCTTGAAACAGGAGAAACTATATGCTAAATTTTCAAAGTGTGATTTTTGGTTGGAAAAGGTAGCCTTTTTGGGCATGTTGTGTCAAGGATGGAATTATGGTAGACCCAGGAAGATAGAAGCGATGAAGCGGCCAAACCGACCACTCAAGCGAGAGGTTAGAAGTTTCTTGGGTTTGGCTGGGTATTATAGAAGATTCGTAAAAGGTTTTTCTAGTCTTGCTGCTCCTTTGACCCGGTTGACTCAAAAAGCGGTTAAGTACCAGTGGTCAGAAGCATGTGAGGCAAGTTTTCAGAAACTAAAGGAATTGTTGACTAATGCACCAGTCTTAACTGTAACACCCCATTTTAACCGGAGTCGAAACGGGATTACTGCTACATGGTTGGATTCCTAAATTTATTTTAAGGAGTCGCCACCTAATTATTTAAGTGAATTAGGACACTTAGTTTATTGCAATAAAAATACTGCAATTGACTTCCATTTAATGGTCTGCGAAATTAGTGAGATTCTGGATCAGGGTTCTTTATTATCCTAAAGGGAAGGGGTTAGGCATCCTTTAAGATCCGCTAACTTGCGGTTGTTCGTTCAAACCTAGGTTAATTATTTATTGCTCTTTTTATTCTACCTATTCTAAGCATTTTACATAATTTGCAATTAAAATAAAATACAATGCAAAATAATAAAACATGAAATTAAATACGACATAAAATAAACTCCGGGGCATTCTTTTTGAAATGCATCTCCGGATACCTGCATAAACACTTAGTAAAAGTATTAGTAATAGAATACATAAATTTTAAAATAATAGCAAAAATTAACAAACAAAGCAAATAAATCCGTCTTTTGTACAGGGGAGGCCTTGGAAATCAGACGGGGATTCCTTCATCGGCCAATATTATTAAAAGCAATAAAAATAAATAAAACTTTCGAATCCGCATCAAAACAATAATAGTTTTAAACACGGAGGGCTCAGATATGTAAAAATATAAAGTAAGACAGCCTAAACAAGTGCAGCTGCGAGAATTCGCCTTGCCAAGCACATGTTGGTTATCCGGTGTAAGTGGAAGAAATCATCATTGCCCAGAAAGCTTCATTTATTTTATTTTCCGTCTTTGCAACTGTGGAGGCCTCAAAAATCGACGGATAACTTTTTCATCGGCCATAGTGTGGTATCATATCCAAAATCAGTTTAATACCCAAAGTGTAATATCCTGTTCAAAATCAGTTTAATACCAAAGTGTAGTAGCATGTTCACAATCAGTTTAATACCAAATAAAGGTGGGCAAAATCATCACAATCAGCCCAACACAGTCAAAATCAGTCCGACAACAGCGAAATAACAAGCAGTAACCAACAAAATCACCGGATCATGACTCTCAGCCCAAAAACAACACAAAACAGTAGAGGTTCACCATAAAAAACACCATTAACAGGAGGCTCGAACATTGCGGCGAACCCAAAGTAGTCCAAAATCGGATAAAGAGGGCGAAAAATGAAAAATCGATCGAGAACAAGCGATGAACGTAGCATTAGTGATCGATCCAACGGAGTTTCGACTCGTGAACAATAAGCAATAGAAAATGGGCAAGCGATTCAAAATGCGGCGATGCGATGCGAAGTTGACGGAGTTTGAAAACTCCGGCCAGTAACCAAAGTCAACAAAAATCAGTCCAACGAAGTCAACAAAAAAAATCCAAAAGATAATGATAATACCAACGAAGGTCGCCGGAGTTTTTAAAAACTCCGGCCATATACCAAAAGTGCAAAAGATCAATCCATACCGAAACCAACAACCGGGAGGCGGCGTCGCCTCGTCGTGAATCTTGGGCGGCGCCACCGTGTAAAGGGTTCAGTGAGGCTTGAGACAATGGGGTTTGAGCAGTGATGGGTGCAAACAGTGACGGTGGCCGACGGGAATGGCATGGGTGGTGGTGGTCGACGGGTGTGAGGGTGTGGACAGTGATGGTGTATGCGGCTGGTGGGGTTCGATGGGGGGGTTCACCGGATAGTGGTGGTTCGTCGGTCGTCGACGGGAGAGTGGGGTAGCGGCGGCGAGGAAGAAGAGAGTGAGAGAAAGTGGGGTGGGCTGATGTGGAGGGTGTTCGCCGGAGCTCCAAGGGCGGCGGCGACGGGAATGGAGGAGAAGGGATGAGAGATAGAGGCGAGAAGTGAGAGAGGGTGTGAATTGTCGGTGCCTTGTGGGGTGATGTTAAGGAAATGTTTTGTTTTTATAGGGTGTGTTAGGGTTTGGTATTTGGGAGGGAAAAATGAAAAGTGGGGTATTATTTTTGGGGGGAAAAGGAAAAGTGGTATTTGATTTTAGGGGGGAAAAATAAAAGAGGTTGTTTGGATGATATTAAAAATAGTGTTGGCTTGGACTGATTCAAATTGTGTCTTGGACTGGACTGGTTTGACAAAAATGGAATGCTGGTTAATTATTTAACAGAAAAATTATTTAAAAAGATGTAAAATTATAAAAATGCAAATGTCGACGCAATAATACTAAAATGCAATATTTAAAACATGTTTAATGCCTGATTAAAAGTAAAAAATGGGATGTCAACTAATTATTTAAAAAGATGCAAATATTATTAAAATAAAACGACGGTGTAACAATAATAAAAACAAAATATTAACAAAGACATAATGCTTAATTTAACATAAAAAGATAAAAAATGCAAAAAATGCTGATAAAAATGCGATGTGATAAAATACTTAAAATTGCAACAAATATACAAAAAACGGGTCAAAATTGACTGTCAACAGCATGTCCCTCTTTGTACGGAGATGATGGAAGAGTCTTCGGACAAAGATGTTGACTTGTAGCCAATTTTGTCCTGTTTTATAAACTATAAACTCAAAAAATAGGGATGGTGCAGATCCAAAAAATGTCCCAGTGTCAAATCATGATGACACTGGGTCGTTGTGATGCAAAAATTAAAAAGCAAAGCTGACGCTGATTAAAAATGTCCCAGTGTCGAAGTATGATTGACACTGGGTTGCAGGTGATGTGGTGCTGAAAAAGACAAGGTTATTGTAGATGTTGATGGCGTCATTGCATAGACGCGATGCAGATGCTCGTCGTTGCATGGACGAAACATGAATGAAGCCGTTGCATAGGCTTAAATGAAATGGCGTCGTTTTCGGACGCGATGCAGATGCTCGTCGTTGCATGGACGAAACATAAATGAAGCCGTTGCATAGGCTTAAAATAAAATGGCGTCGTTTTCGGACCTTGTCACGAATGCTTCGTCGTTGCATGCGTAAACGAAACATGAATGAAACCGTTGCATAGGCTTAAAATGAAATGGCGTCGTTGCATAGACGCGATCTGAATGCTCGTCGTTGCATGGGACGAAACATAAATGAAATCGTTGCGTAGGCTTAAATGTAAAGAAGCGTCGTTGCATGGGCGCGTCACGGATGCTCGTCGTTGCATAGACGAAACATGAATGAAGCCGTTGCATAGGCTTAAAATGAAAAGGCGTCGTTGCATGGACGCGGCTGTTGCATAGGCTTAAAATAAAATGGCGTCGTTTTCGGACGCAATGCAGATGCTCGTCGTTGCATAGACGAAACATGAATGAAGCTGTTGCATAGGCTTAAAATGAAATGGCGTCGTTGCATAGACGCGATCACGAATGCTCGTCGTTATGGGCCGAAACATAAATGAAACCGTTGCATAGGCTCAAATGTAAAAGAAGCGTCGTTGCATGGGCGCGATGCGAATGTTAAATCGTTGCGTAAACGAAACATGAATAAAGCGTTGCATAGGCTTAAAATGAAAAAGCGTCGTTGCATGGGCCAGCGATCACGGATCTTCGTCGTTGCATAAACGAAACATGAATAAGCGTTGCATAGGCTTAAAATGAAAAGCGTCGTTGCATGGGCGCGATCACGGTGCTCGTCGTTGCATAGACGAAACATGAATGAAGCCGTTGCATAGGCTTAAAAATAAAGAAGCGTCGTTGCATGGGCGCGATCTGCGGTCTTTCGTCGTTGCATAAACGAAACATGAATGAAGCCGTTGCATAGGCTTAAAATGAAAAGCGTCGTTGCATGGGCGCGATCACGGTCTTCGTCGTTGCGTGGGCGAAACATGAATGAAGTCGTTGCATGGGCTTAAATGAAATAAGCGTCGTTTTGGACGCGATCACGGTCTTCGTCGTTGCATAGACGAAACATGAATGAAGCGTTGCATGGGCTTAAAAATAAAGAAGCGTCGTTGCATGGGCGCGATGCGGTCTTCGTCGTTGCATAAACGAAACATGAATGAAGCCGTTGCATAGGCTTAAAATGAAAAGCGTCGCTAAATGGGCCTTGTCACGGATGTTAAATCGTTGCATGGGCGAAACATGAATGAAAGCGTTGCATAGGCTTAAATGAAAAGCGTCGTTGCATGGGCGCGATCACGGTCTTCGTCGTTGCGTAAACGAAACATGAATAAGCGTTGCATGGGCTTTTAAAATGAAAAGGCGTCGTTGCATGGGCGCGATCAGATGCTCGTCGTTGCATGGACAAAACATGAATGAAGGCATTGCATAGGCTAAAAAAAAATGAAAAGGCGTCGTTGCATGGGCGCGTCTGGTCTTTCGTCGTTGCATGGGCGAAACATGAATGAAAGCGTTGCATAGGCTAAAAATGAAAAGCGTCGTTGCGTGGGACGCGATCACGGATGCTCGTCGTTGCATTGACGAAACATGTATGAAGCCGTTGCATGGGCTTTTAAAATGAAAAAGCGTCGTTGCGTAGGCAGCGATCTGGATGCTCGTCGTTGCATAGACGAAACATGAATAAGCGTTGCATGAGCTTTTAAAATGAAAAGCGTCGTTGCATGGGCCGCGATCACGGATGCTCGTCGTTGCATGGGACGAAACATGAATGAAGCGTTGCATAGGCTAAAAAAATGAAAAGCGTCGTTGCGTGGGCGCGATCTGAGATGTTCGTCGTTGCATGGACGAAACATGAATGAAGCCGTTGTATAGGCTAAAAAAATGAAATGACGTCGTTTTCGGACGCAATACAGATGCTCGTCGTTGCATAGACGAAACATGAATGAAGCCGTTGCATAGGCTTAAAATGAAATGCATGGGTTTAGGGGCGTACACCTTTGTGGCGCGTGCAGGTTGAGATAAGCGTCATTGCATAGGCGTTGTGCATTTGTGACCGCGTGGGTTTATTGTTGTGTTTACGCCTTTCGATATGAAGATCCTGCACTCAAAGAAAACTTGTGAGTTTTAGGAAATGAGTGGTTGATTAGCGTCGGTCTGTAGCATTGGCTCTTGTGGCTTGCATTCTTAGTTTTGCTGAAGACCTAGTTGGCTTTGTTTTCCTGTCTATTGCCATTTTCTTGCTGAATTCTTTAAATGTCGGTTTACGTAATGAAGATGTTGAATAGGTAAGGTTGCATCTTGGCCTATCAAGCGTCAGTAAGCATTTTTATTTTTATAATGAATGAAAAGCTAATGCGAGAATATGGACAATGTACAATTGAGTAGATGAGAATGCAACCCAGAAAATATGTAGGTAGTAATGGATGCCAAATATATGAGGATGCTAAACTCTCAATGGACAAAATCGAGTCGTAATGCGTAAACAAGGAAGAAATATTTCTAACGGTGTATTTGAAGCCGATGTGGTACCTACGTATCCGTAGAAGTCGGTCAAGCGTAGTTCATCTTTGCAAAAATAAGATTTTTATGATTTTAAAATAATCTTTGGACGAAGCGATATGGCGCTCGTATCCGTAGAGAATCAGTCAAAACGTAGTTAAGTGATGCAAAATGATTTTTATGTAATATGCATTTTGTTGTTTTTTTACGAAAAAATGGAAAGCGACATTACGTTCGACTCGATTGATACCAACAATTAGTATTGTGCATAAGGATGTTCTTTTATTGTTTTCAGTCTAGCAAAGTTTGACTGCGGTGTAATTCACGATTTGAGATAGTACCTCAAACATACACGAGTGTCGACACACTTGCTTGCATCGAGTTCGAACTAAACGTAATCTCATGTTTCAAATGCCTCACTGAAAGAAGGTCCCATCTTACACATATATTCCAGTATTTTGAATTTCGGGACGTTGAGAGAATTGCGCTCACACTCAAAAAGATGTTCAATGCATGCAATTGTGATACCATATGCTTGGCCGTCATGTAAGTATCCACTAATGTGAGAACCCTCAGTATAAGATCATGTAGGGCTTGTCACGGACTTGTAATGTAGGCTTGGTGGAAGGAATGGATATCATTTGGGTAAAAGTGACTAATCATTCCTCGAGAGTTGGACTACGTCCATGCTTGATATTTGTGTGTTTTAATGCTGACTTGCTTTCTTTTTGTCCCAGTTTTTCTTTATTGACTTCTTTTGAATCTTTCATTTGGAGCCCCCTTTTTTTTTTCTCGGGGTTATGTATTCCCCTTTTTTTTTTTTTAACGGGGCTTTTGATTTCCTCTTTATGTGAAGTCGTCTCTGCTTTCATTCTTTGATACTTTGACAATTTTTGTCTTTGCAAACTTCAACTAGAATTTTGTCAGCCACTTGCACATTTCTAAAGCACTCGAGAAGGTCGGGCCAAGAGAGGGATAGTGCGTACGCACTCAGAAAGGTTATAGGTGTAATATGCGGTTGTCGAAAAATAGGTTTTAGGCTCAAAGGGGTGTACTAGGGATAATGTTATTTGGTAGGCTGAAAAGGCTCAACGGGTCAAAGAAAGCCTACGATCATTTCCCACACCGAGTGTTACTCAGGATTTCGCCTCAACAAACATTCAGGCCAAGTTCTAGATCACAATGCAATGCAATTGAACTTATTCAAACACTACCACCTGATGCATATGAAGCGATGAGGTCGGTTTCATTCTTATCTTGAAACATGCAAGACAATGTCATCTGCGGGTATGAATAAGAGGTACCAAAAGAATCTATGGTTTCTGTGAAGTCAAACCATCGATTATCACTTGTTTTTTTATTTATGCACATTTGTAAGCGTGTTGGTATTAACAAAGTCAAACAATAATACTTACAAAATGTTTTTGTATTTTTGAATAACATTTTTTTGTATTTTTGAAGAAAATATACATTTTTTTTTTTGAATAAAGTGTGCGAACGAATAGAAGTGCCACGTATCCCGTAGGGAATCAGTCTGTGCGTAGTTCGTTCAAATATGTTATAAAATGTATGCTTGAAAAGAATTTATCAATGAAAGGATGACAATGTAAAGCTATACAAAAGAAAATGATTATCATTGTGGATGAATGCTAAGTAAAATGAATGCGAAAACATGATGAATGAGATGCGTGAGTGAGAAAAAATATGTTTATTATTTTTTTGTTTTTATTTTTATGGTGTCGAACCCAAAATTAGTTGCCTACGTATCACAGTGTGGTGAGAATCGGACACGCGTAGTTCGAATAATTCTGTTGTAAAATGCATGATATCGAAAACTATGTAATTAACGCTAAACATATTAATTTAATTTGCAAATATGAATAAAAATACAAAGTATAAAAGAATTGAGAGCGATGTCTCGTTGAATGCAGTATAAACCGACTTCTATTAGTCAACATAATTCTCGGTCCTTGTGATGACTTTTTTGTTTTCTTTTTGAGCCTCGACTATTCGCGATTGTTTTCCTGCAAAAATATGAGAAATAGGTGAGTAGGAAAGTTACAAAATAATAAAATGAAGGGATGTGACAATATAGTCAGAGACTCCCCTGATTGGTTCGACCGGACTGGTAGTTGGTGTTTCACAAAGTCCAAGCCGCGCTATTCAAGTGTGATTTCTGTGATAGGAGTCTGATTGAAATGTAATGACAAAAGTACAAAAATGCAAATGTCCGAGCCCGGAATCACAAAAGAGTAATTATTGCATTAAATAATATGTACAGGGTTGCTAGCGACAACAATATTAAACAAAAAAAAAAAAAAAAAAAAAAAAAAAAAAACATGCAAAACAAGCGCGTGCCCTAATATGCTTGGGACCTCCCTTATGCCAGAGGTGAGCCTAAACGCCAAATACGCGAGATTATGATAAATAAGTCCAAGCCGTTAAACTACAATATTTTGTTGGAAATGGCGACCAAATGACGGTGCACTTTTTCCAATTTCGACGTGTCATGACCAGGCTTGGATCCGTCTATCATTATCACGCTACACATATATGTCAATGGGTCGTTGGGTTGTGGAACCCGTCGACAAATTTGGTGGATTTCTAATTGTGGCGTTAATACCAAGGATTAACCCACCTAAGGTTTATGCATGCATGACTTAATATAAAAGGTGTTATAGCTCTATCCTAATTTTGGTAAGATTTGGATGACTAGACCTGATGGTTCCGGCGGACTACTCGAGTGAGAAGGCTATGCGGCCACCGGATGGTCCGGCTGCTCCGCGCCTTTGCCAACTCTCCTAAAATTGGGTAATTGAAAGAAATTTTGCGGGTGCGTACAACACACCTCGCGTGTAGTGTGTGATAGTGTTAATTTTCCAGAACGGAGGAAATATGAGCGGAATGTCAATTTAAGGAAAGCAATAAAATAATGTAGCAATTAAAGTAGTTAATCACAAAATAAAAGTAAACAATATAAAATATTTACAACAAACATGAAAGCAAAATAAAGTGCAATATTTAATTAACCTGAATTTGCTATGATCAAGAACTTGATATCCCCAGCGGAGTCGCCATGCTGTAACACCCCATTTTAACCGGAGTCGAAACGGGATTACTGCTACATGGTTGGATTCCTAAATTTATTTTAAGGAGTCGCCACCTAATTATTTAAGTGAATTAGGACACTTAGTTTATTGCAATAAAAATACTGCAATTGACTTCCATTTAATGGTCTGCGAAATTAGTGAGATTCTGGATCAGGGTTCTTTATTATCCTAAAGGGAAGGGGTTAGGCATCCTTTAAGATCCGCTAACTTGCGGTTGTTCGTTCAAACCTAGGTTAATTATTTATTGCTTTTTTTATTCTACCTATTCTAAGCATTTTACATAATTTGCAATTAAAATAAAATACAATGCAAAATAATAAAACATGAAATTAAATACGACATAAAATAAACTCCGGGGCATTCTTTTTGAAATGCATCTCCGGATACCTTCATAAACACTTAGTAAAAATATTAGTAATAGAATACATAAATTTTAAAATAATAGCAAAAATTAACAAACAAAGCAAATAAATCTGTCTTTTGTACAGGGGAGGCCTTGGAAATCAGACGGGGATTCCTTCATCGGCCAATATTATTAAAAGCAATAAAAATAAATAAAACCTTCGAATCCGCATCAAAACAATAATAGTTTTAAACACGGAGGGCTCAGATATGTAAAAATATAAAGTAAGACAGCCTAAACAAGTGCAGCTGCGAGAATTCGCCTTGCCAATCACATGTTGGTTATCCGGTGTAAGTGGAAGAAATCATCATTGCCCAGAAAGCTTCATTTATTTTATTTTCCGTCTTTGCAACTGTGGAGGCCTCAAAAATCGACGGATAACTTTTTCATCGGCCATAGTGTGGTATCATATCCAAAATCAGTTTAATACCCAAAGTGTAATATCCTGTTCAAAATCAGTTTAATACCAAAGTGTAGTAGCATGTTCACAATCAGTTTAATACCAAATAAAGGTGGGCAAAATCATCACAATCATCCCAACACAGTCAAAATCAGTCCGACAACAGCGAAATAACAAGCAGTAACCAACAAAATCACCGGATCATGACTCTCAGCCCAAAAACAACACAAAGCAATAGAGGTTCACCATAAAAAACACCATTAACACCGGGAGGCTCAGAACATTGCCCGAGCGAACCCAAAGTAGTCCAAAATCAGATAAAGAGGGCCAAAAAATGAAAAAATCAGTCAGAACAAACAGTAAACCGTAGCATTAGTGATCAGTCAACCGCCGGAGTTTCGACTCCGGCAACAAGACAAAGCAATAGAAAATGGGCAAACAGTTCAAAATGCACGGCGATGCCAATGCGAAGTTGCCGGAGTTTGAAAACTCCGGCCAGTAACCAAAGTCAACAAAAATCAGTCCAACGAAGTCAACAAAAAAAATCCAAAAGATAATGATAATACCAACGAAGGTCGCCGGAGTTTTTAAAAACTCCGGCCATATACCAAAAGTGCAAAAGATCAATCCATACCGAAACCAACAACCAGGAGGGCGGCGGCGTCGCCTCGTCAGCAAGATGCCGGAGCGACGCCACCATGTAAAGGGTTCAAAGGTGAGGCTTGAGACAGTGGGGTTTGAGCAGTGATGGGTGCAAACAGTGACGGTGGCCGACGGGAATGGCATGGGTGGTGGTGGTCGACGGGTGTGAGGGTGTGGACAGTGATGGTGTATGCGGCTGGTGGGGTTCGATGGGGGGGTTCGCCGGATAGTGGTGGTTCGTCGGTCGTCGACGGGAGAGTGGGGTGACGGCGGGAAGGCAGGGAAGAAGAGAGTGAGAGAAAGTGGGGTGGGCTGATGTGGAGGGTGTTCGCCGGAGCTTGGAGCTCCGTGAAGAAGCGGCGGGAATGGAGGAGAAGGGATGAGAGAGAGAGACGAGGGCTGAGAGGGGGGGGTGTGAAGTGTGCGGCTGCCTTGTGGGCTGATGTTAAGGGAAATGTTTTGTTTTTATAGGGTGTGTTAGGGTTTGGTATTTGGGAGGGAAAAATGAAAAGTGGGGTATTGTTTTTGGGGGGAAAAGGAAAAGTGGTATTTGATTTTAGGGGGGAAAAATAAAAGAGGTTGTTTGGATGATATTAAAAATAGTGTTGGCTTGGACTGATTCAAATTGTGTCTTGGACTGGACTGGTTTGACAAAAATGGAATGCTGGTTAATTATTTAACAGAAAAATTATTTAAAAAGATGTAAAATTATAAAAATGCAAATGTCGACGCAATAATACTAAAATGCAATATTTAAAACATGTTTAATGCCTGATTAAAAGTAAAAAATGGGATGTCAACTAATTATTTAAAAAGATGCAAATATTATTAAAATAAAACGACGGTGTAACAATAATAAAAACAAAATATTAACAAAGACATAATGCTTAATTTAACATAAAAAGATAAAAAATGCAAAAATGCTGATAAAAAATGCGATGTGATAAAATACTTAAAATTGCAACAAATATACAAAAAACGGGTCAAAATTGACTGTCAACATTAACCTTACCATCCGGACAGGAAGGGTTCACAGTCTATTGCGATGCCTCTAGAGTTAGGTTAGGATGTGTCTTGATGCAGTTTGGAAAGGTTATTGCGTATGCATCTAGACAATTGAAGATACATGAGAAGAATTACCCAACTCATGACTTGGAATTAGCTGCGGTGGTGTTTGCCTTACAAATATGGAGACATTATTTGTATGGTGTGCATGTGGATATATTTACAGATCATAAGAGTTTGCAGTACATAACCACGCAGAAGGATTTGAATCTCCGACAAAGAAGATGGTTAGAGTTGCTTAAGGATTATGACCTTAGTATTCTTTACCATCTCACAGGAAAGCAACGTGGTGGTGGCGCTCGATAGGAGCTCAATGGGCAGCTTGGCCCATTTGGCAATACAAAGAGGTATTGTTCGTGAGGTACAAAGATTGGGAAACCTCGGGGTTAGCTTAGCGAGATCGGTGAAGGTAGGGTGGTGGTACATGATACCTCGCGATGCCTTAGCTTCGAAATAAAAGAAAGTCGGTTTGAGGATACGAGTTTGTTGGATTTGGAGAGGATCAACGAGGAAAACCTTCCTGATTTACATTGGGAGATAATGACGGAACCCTTCGGTATAAGGGTAGGTTATGTGTTCCTAAGGTAAAGGATGTCGCGCCCTTTTCCGGCCGCGGCATTCTAAATTTAAATAGCGAACCCTGCTTAATAAAATGCAAAAGTTAGAAAAATAAATAATAAATGCTAAATTGCAAAAAGTGTTAAATGTTTTAACAAGGTGCAAAAAGTGCAAAAGAGGCTAAAATGTTAACAGAGTAAAGGGTTGCTAGAATGCTAAGGGTTCGCGGAGTCGCCACCTAATTAATTGGGGTGAATTAGGACACCTAAATGTTTAACTAGTTTAAAGTAAAAAACATTAACTCCATTTGTAGTGCTAAGCTTAGTGAGATTAGGTAAGGGTTCTTTATTAATCTAGAGGAAGGGTTAGGCACCTCTAAGATCCGCTAACTGCGGTTGTCTGCCAAACCTAGGGTAATTACTATGTTTTAAAAATGCAAAGTAAAAGCTCTTCACCTTAACAAAATGCTAAAAAATGTTAAAATGTTTAAAAGGTTAAAAGGTTAAAAGCGCAAAAGTGCTAGAATATTAAAATGCTAAAGTACTAACAGGAATGCTAAGTTTTAAAGAAGATGCTAAAAGTGTTAAAAATGCTTGAAAGCTTAAAAGATGCTAAAGGTGCAAGATGCTATTTACTATTTATTTAGTGACGTTTCTTTTCTAAACTCCTGTTTGCTTAATAAGCGGGTTAGAAAATAATAAAATAAAACTAAAATGTTAAACGTTTGAAAGACTTGAAGATTTTAAGATGCCAAGGGGTGCTTAAAAGGTGCTAGAAATGCTAAGATGCTAAAGGTGCTTTATGGGCCAAAGATTTATCTGCGATTAAAGAAGGGGCGTTAGTTTTAGATATGCGATTTTAATAATTCGGCAAAGAATTAGATATGAAACGACAAACCTAAAATAGATAATTAGAAGTGCCTTGCCGATTTTAAACTATCCGCCCATTTATTTATTTCGACAATAATTGTTCTATGTCTCTTATTATTACAAAATAAATAGAATTGCGAATAAACAAATAAAGGCATAATTAGGCAATTAATTTTAGAGAGTAAGAGGATTCGAGACGGATGACCACGACATCTTGTCTATTTGTTTTTCTAAGAGTTCTTTGAAGATGGAACTCGATGGATGCAGTGAGTTGCCATTTGAAATGGCTTGCGATGAGTCTCGTAGTGAGACTCTTTATTTTTCTTTCGGTCGTGCCATGTAAATAAAGAAAAGATAAGGATTAGTACATGCCCAAATTTATTTAAATAGCGAGCAAACATTTAATGCAAAGTTTATGTATAATCACATGCGGATATAGGGACCACGGATGGCAAAATAATGGACAAGTACCAGACAATGCAAATCAGCTTCTAATACATATAGTTCAGCATTTCGGTCTACTATTATAGAAAAACAGACAACGTAAACCAGCTACTGGTACCAATTTTGTCACACAGCACCAAGCACATTCAACTAAATAATTTATTATACATAGTCATAATACACTCAGTTGTTACGAGAGCGGGAAGAAGCGATTGGTCGATAGCCTATGAAGACCCATTTAACAACATTCATATTCGTCTATATATATATATATATACACATATATGGACCTATTTTAACTTATGAAGAGGTATACAGGGACTCATACACATGATATTCAAAAGTATATGTAATATGCCTGGAATGTATATATGTACATATATGCAACTTGCGTATACAAACACTTGTACTCTTAGACTTATACACTTGGCATATTCCAGGGTACATCATTTTGGGCAAAAGATGGGAGAAGGTAGCAAACCAGTTATAATTTTATATCAGTCGTATGCTTCAGGACATCCATCATGTCTAATAATCGGGAACAGATCTAGTCCCAATTAGGTATGAGGTAATTGCCTATTTTAACACTCCCACATATATGGAATGAGAACACTAATTCATTCATTTTTCTTTGTTGTATAAAAGGTGAAATGACAAACATGCTGACTACACTTTATTTGGCAATAGGCAAACTAAGGAAGATGATCAAATTACTTCATTAATATAGGCAGAAACAGAAAGCAAACAGTAAAGCGAACAGGGGCAAGAATGCGAAATAAGGCCTAAGGCAACTCTGAGAAGGAAAAGAAAGAGAAGCGTTGGCTCGGGGCATAGCAAGCAAGTAAGGCAAAGCAGGGAAATAGGCGGTTGACAATATTCCTATTCTTTCTTAGACATGCATTTAATCTAAGTGTGTTAGGCTTGCATCTCATGGAGAACATAGCATCTGATCCATTTCAATAGATGCCTTAGGCAACTAAGGATGCTGGACAGCGACAACATAGTCAGACTGAGACCCGGCCATATGCTTAACCATTTATAAGAAATAACCAAGTTTACATAGGTGAATTCAGAGGCCAAGACAAAATAACACATACTCTTAGTAAGCGGTTTAGGCATGGATTTCACTGGACCAGAATTAAAGACACTTTTATTATTAAGTGAGACATCTGGTATTTACTGGACTAGTTACGTGACTTCAAGCAAGATGAATATGATCATACAATACACGTATAACACTCCTCATAATATTTACTATACATACACACATGTTAAGAAAGCGATCGTAGAATTTAAGGGTGAATCTATCCTTCGCAAAAAAAATAGATATGCGAATTATCAATAATTTATTTTAATCCCTTTGAGAAAGAGGAGACTGCTCCATTTTACTTGACATGATCTCTAAGATGTGCACAAGAAAAACAAAGTATGGTCAGCCCTCAGTTAAGATGAACGACAATACACCCGATTAATCGTCAATCGATTTGTATATCATTCTCACTAAGCAAATATTTTAAGAGCGACATACACATCACATAGGACTAAACACAAACATGACAAAGAATGTTTCAACCTTAACAATTACCTAACCATGCTAATAAATTTAATCTACTTAGTTACTTATGAGCACCTCCACACATATGATTAACCACGACATAAATAAACAGACCACCGTGCATAAATCGAATGGAAAATCAAGAAGCGATGAATGTACCTTCTCGGACAGCGGCGCAGCGTATCAAGTCGTCGGAGCCACTCGGCGGGTTTTGGGCTTTGCGATGCGAAAGCAGAGGAAGGTTTTGCTTCGATTCCACTGGTTGTGTTTATTGCGTGCTCTGGTTTCGATGCTATCTATGCTAGCGAGGCCCCGAGTCGATCTGAGCTCTCTCTTATATGCTATGGGTACCTCTCTGCGACCTCTGTCGATGCTCTCTCGATTCTTTGTTGGACTCTATGAGCCTGCTGCTGTCGTGTTGTGCTCTGTCGTCTTTGTGCTCTTACTTCTTTGCTATGCTATCTCCTCTATGTTCTATAACATTCGAGTGAGTTTTTTTTTCCCCCAAGGTGCTCCCCTTGCATGTGCTTATATAGCCTATTTGGGGTTCCAAGTTAGGTAAGTAATAAAGGCTAAGATTGGGCTAAGATTTACGTCTTGATTCTTGTGAAATTTGTCTTTGATTTGGCGATTTTGTATATGATTACGTGTTCGATAAGGCAACGATTTGAAAAGATTTTGTGAGAAATGATTGAGAATTCGGGTGATGGATATGGTAAGGATATATTCTGGTTTATGGTAGGGAAGGCGAAAGGAAGGCGAGATTTAGGGCGTGTGGGTGAGGAGGCGTGCGATTTCTAATCCTAGGTTTAGGTTTTAGGTTAACGTTCTTTTTGGGAGAGGCAGGCGTCTGCATGTATAAGGAAGTGAAGAAATTTGGTAGCATTGGGCCAAGCGATAAGGGAAAATGAGTGGGTAGGCGGCGGGTATTGGGTGTGAAATGCGGTCGCGAGCATTGGCCCAAAGGCTGGGGTAGAATTAGGTTAAGTGTTAGTTAGGTATTAATTTTAGGCTTTTAATTAATTAGCTAGTTAATTCTAGGTAAGTGTATTATTAACAAATGTGATTAAATTAATTAGGTGCTTTATTTTAATTATCTAGGTGCTACATTAGTCTAATTATTTAGGTGCTAAATTAGTCTAATTGTTATAATAAATGAATGCGGCGTGCTATTTAATTAATGCTTAATGCTCTAGAATGCGGCGCTATTATTTAGAATCTTATTATTGTGCATTATTGCGAAGTTAAATTAAAATTAAAACTGAGACTAGATTAAATTATTTAAATGCTAAATGCGAGTATGATATTTAAGAATCGTTTAAAGCTTTATAAATGCGGCGCTATTAAAATGCATGTATTAGATTTAAAATTGATTTTAAAGTTACCGATGATTACTAATAAATGCGGCTATGCTACCTGACACGACGTTATCGCTAAATTATTTATTTTATGCATTTATTAATTATTTAAGAATTACGACAAAGCTTAAAGTTAATAGGTGCGGGCGCGGGACTCTAAATGCTTAAAACTCTACGTAAGACGCGATGTCGTTATTAAATTAATTATTTATGCCTGTATTTAATGTTTTATTGTTGTATTTTATTATAGAAATCCTAAAAATTATTTTTACAAAATTAGTGTAATTTTATAGTTAATGGCTGGACGGGAGGGTCAAAATTGGGTGTCAACAGATGTCCCTCTTTGTATGGAGATGATGGAAGAATCTTCGGACAAAGACGTTGACTCATAGCCAATTTTGTCTCGATCTTGAAGTGCGAAATCTTTGGCGGTAGACAAAGGTGACACAAAATCAAAAGCGTCGGTGTCGAGTTATGGCGACTGGGATACCATGGTCTAAACACGAGCGAGCTAACGTGGACTTAAAAGCGTCCCGATGTCGAGTTATGGCGACAACTGAGCTACCGTGGTCAAAACACGAGCGGGCTAATGCGGGCTTAAAGATGTCGATGTCGAGTTATGATGACAACTGGGCTATGTCTAAAAAGTAAAAGAATATAAGCGGCTTGAACACAGGGTGTCTTGCTATGGCTTGTGGTCTTTGGGTTCTATGGTGATGTGGGCGAGTGGGCCAAGCGGCAGGCGGCTACGCGATCGTTGGGAAGGTTGGCCCGGCAGTTGCCGGTTATTTGTAAGAGAAAATCCACGTTGTGCTCCTGCTCTGCGTCTTAAGACTTAAACAAGCGGTTAGTGCATAAGCTGTTAAGGCAAAAAATGATGATGTATAATTTTAAAGTAATGCAAGTGAGTAGAAAAGGTTATCCTGCAAAAATAGGATGCTGCTTTGTGTTGATGCAATCTTTGCAAATCTTTGTGATTTCGCCGCACTTGCGGACGTATTTGCGATTGTGAATGCGGATCGTTGTCACTTGCATGATTGCCCACTGTAGACTAAAGCTCGAAAGAGTTAGTGCATAAGCGCTAAGGCAGAATAATATATGAGAAAAAATGCAATTATGAGAATAGAGAAATTGTCCTGCGTAGATGTGATATCTTTGACTTGTAAATGCGTTTTGGACTTGTAAATGCGTTTTCGGACTAAATCGTCGTTTTGGACTCGTTATCGTTTGGACTTGGCGTCGTTTTCGGACTGGCGTCGTTTTGGACTTATCGTCGTTTTGGACTTGGCGTCGTTTTGGACTTGGCGTCGTTTGGACTTGGCGTCGTTTTCGGACTTGTACGTCGTTTTGGACTTGGCGTCGTTTGGACTTGGCGTCGTTTTGGACTTGGCGTCGTTTGGACTTAGCGTCGTTTTGGACTTGGCGTCGTTTTGGACTTGGCGTCGTTTTGGACTTATTCTGCTTGCTCGCAGACTAAAGCTCAAAGAAGAGTTAGTGCATAAGCTTCTAAAACGAATAATAAAGCATGAATGATAAAAATGCAATTTTGAAACAGAGAAAATCTTCCGTGTAGATGTAATATCTTGATGGTGGCGTCGTTTCGGACTTCTTTGTCTTGATAACGTCGTTACTGGGCGATATTCTTCTTGGCGTCGTTACTGGACTCATTTGTCTTGATAACGTCGTTACTGGGCGATGTTCTTCTTGGCGTCGTTGCGTGGACTTCTTGATCACGTCGTTATGCGGGCGATGTTCTTCTTTGGCGTCGTTGCGTAGACTTGTTGTCTTGATAACGTCGTTGCACTGGGCGTATTCTTCTTGGCGTCGTTGCATGGACTTGTTGATTACGTCGTTATGCGGGCGATGTTCTTTCTTTGGCGTCGTTGCGTAGACTTCTTTGTCTTGATAACGTCGTTACTGGGCGATATTCTTTCTTGGCGTCGTTGCGTAGACTTCTTTGTCTGCGAATGCGTCGTTATGCGGGCGTATTCTTCTTTGGCGTCGTTGCGTGGACTTGCTGATCACGTCGTTGTCTGGACGTTGTTGTTGGCGTCGTTGCGTGGACTTCTTTGTCTTGATAACGTCGTTACTGGGCGTATTCTTTGTTGGCGTCGTTCGTAGACTTCTTTGTCTTGATCGCGTCGTTATGCGGGCGTATTCTTCTTTGGCGTCGTTGCGTGGACTTCTTGATCCGCGTCGTTATGCGGGCGTTGTTGTTGGCGTCGTTGCGTGGACTTCTTTGTCTTGATAACGTCGTTACTGGGCGTATTCTTTGTTGGCGTCGTTGCGTAGACTTCTTTGTCTTGATAACGTCATTGCACTGGGCGTGTTCTTTGCTCGCATGTAGAATAAATGCTCCTGAAGCTAAGCTTGAGAAAACGTTAGTGTATACCTGTTTAAACAAAATGATAAATATATATGAGAAGTGCAATTTTATGGATAGAGATGTCGTCACGATATGCGGCGAATCGAGATGTTGCCACTTGCTGCTGCGGTAGCGGTGTTATGATGCCTTTGTTGTGTGCGATCTGCTGGTTGCAAGTTTGACTTTATGCAGAGGTGATGCGCTAGGTTTTGTTGCGGAACTTTGAATTTATTTGCGATTGTTGATGCCACTCTGCTGCTGCTTTGCCGATCACGGACTTTGAATGTTGAGATTTTTCTTTTTGTCATATCTTCTGCCTCTGCTGTTTCTTCTTGCGAAGAAACTTCTTGCCGTATTTTACCTTGGCTATTGCATTTCTTTATACATTAATATGAAGAGACCTGCGCTCAAAGAAAATTTTGTGAGTTTTTTGGGGGGGGTCGATTCACATTTGACTTTGTTGCCTTGATATCTGCGTGCCTGGCTTGTTTGGACTTACTGACCTATGCAGTTTCCTACTGCTTGTCCCGATTACGAAAAGGGTGTATGCGGCTAAAATGGGTCTCGATGTAGTTGCTTGTAGGCTATGTGTATTCTTGTCATTTTCAAAGCAAAGGAAAGTTTCTAATGGTGTGGCCAGAAGCCGATTTAGGCGCTACGTATCCCGTGAGAATCGGTCGAGCGTAGTTCATTCTGGCGAATATTGGGAAAATTAAAATTTCTAGATGTGGGGCCAGAAGTAGGCGGCGCTGCGTATCATTCACGGGAATCGGTCGAGCGTAGTTCATTCTACAATAAGCGAAGAAAACATTATTAAAGCTTAAATATGAGTTTATAAATTATTACGCTAAAATAAATTGTTTTCCTATCCAGCTCTGGCGGACCAAGACAAAGTGCAAATCAGCAATCGCCTTGCACTCTGCGTCATGGTGTTTGGGTCTTCGTGCTCTGCTGTCGATATCTCCTTCTTTTGGCTGCGTGGTGTATGCCTTGGATAAATAAGCGATTCGGCGGGCGGGTTACAGCGAGGAACACCTCTTCCTTTGGGGTTCATCGTACTCGTTAGGGTAAGCCTCACTCCGCTGAATGACTCCTCGCGATCGACTCCCTTACTTTGTCTACAGTGTATAACGCTTCCCGTATCGTGTCAGATGGCTCGGAATGGTATGACTTTTGTTCTCATCATGAGCTTTGGACTTGGGATTGGACCGTTCGCGGGATTGGGTGGAGTATCCTGCAAACCTCGACCTCTCGTACAAGCTGCGGCGAGGCTCGGCTAAATGGGTGTATATTTTGGTTGGCCTTTACGTGGTATTTAGGCGGGGTATGAAGATGTTTGGTGGGCGGGCTTTTGGTGTGGCGTATACGTATGGGTATCATGAGGTTGCCGTATGCGTTGTGATAAAGGGTTTGTGGTGGCCTTTGGTTTGTGTTTAGGTGGATCGTTAGGCGTTCGGTTTTGTGTGGAATATATGGGTGCATTGTATATTGGCTGAATGGGATATGTAATGTAGTCTTAGTAATAATTTGGAGGTTTTTGGTATTTTGGTTATTTGCGATGTGAGTGCTCTGGTGAGGTTCTTGAGCCTTTTGATTTGGCTGCGGGGTTGCCATTTCTTTGTGGTAATTGTGCGGTGCTCGGCCGGATCTATCTTTGCCTTTCTCTTACGAGACCACTGCTTTGCCTATAGGAACGAGGCGAGTTCAGGCTCGTTCCTTCGGATGCGTGCCTTTGATCTTGTAAAGTATTGATGCTCTGCCGTTGCTAAGTCAAATCTGAACCGACCTTTTGGGAGGATGATAAATCTTTCTAAAAATGCAACAAGCGGTGTTAGCATAAAGCACATAATTTGCAAGTATGTAGCGAATATATATTGCATATAGCACATGACGTTTCCTAATATGCGAGGGACCTCTTTATGCGGTAAGCCTAAGCGCGGATATGCGAGATTATGATAAATTTGTCCAAGCAGCCCAAGCGTAATGTTTTCGTTGGAAATGGCGACCAAATAATGATGCACTTTTCCCAATTTCAGCATGCCATGATTGGGTTTGGATTTGTCTATCATTGTCACGCCACACATAATATGCGGTTAGTCGTTGGGTTGAAAACGTCGACAAATTTAGTGTCTTCTAATTGTGGTGTCGATGCGAGGCCAGGCCACACGAGGTAAATGTATGCATGCCCTAAAATAAGGGTGGTATAGCTCTATCTTAAGTTTCTAAGAATTGGCTTTACGGGCCTTGAGTTCTGGCGGACAACTCAGTGAAGGCTGTGACGGCCCGGTTAGGCAAGGGCACTCACGTATATTACCGACTCTCACAAATTTGGATTTTGAAGAAAGAATTTTCTTTGATGCACCAGCGCACCTCGCATGTAGTGTGTGTTTGTGTGAATTTTCAGTGGAAGAAATATGAGCGGAATGCGGTTTAAGGAAGCGATAAAGCGGTAGCAATTTAAAATAAACAAAACAAAATCGACACACAAAATTAAATGCAAAAGTACTTGCCAAATAATTATCCTAGGTTTGTTGTGGTTAAGAACCTAAATTCCCAGTAGTCGCCATTTACATCGGCCCTTTTCGTAGCGGCATTCTAAATTAAATAGCGAACCTGCAATAAAATGCAAAAGTTAGAAAAATAAATAATAAATGCTAAATTGCAAAAAGTGTTAAATGTTTTAACAAGGTGCAAAAAGTGCAAAAGAGGCTAAAATGTTAGCAGTAAAGGGTTGCTAGAATGCTAAGGGTTCGCGGAGTCGCCACCTAATTAATTGGGGTGAATTAGGACACCTAAATGTTTAACTAGTTTAAAGTAAAAAAACATTAACTCCATTTTCTGGTCTGCTAAGCTTAGTGAGATTAGGTAAGGGTTAACTTTATTAATCTAGAGGGAAGGGTTAGGCACCTCACAGATCGCTAACTTGCGGTTGTCCTGCCAAACCTAGGGTAATTACTATGTTTTAAAAATGCAAAGTAAAAGCTCTTCCTGCTTAACAAAATGCTAAAAAATGTTAAAATGTTTAAAAGGTTAAAAGGTTAAAAGCGCAAAAGTGCTAGAATATTAAAATGCTAAAGTACTAACAGGAATGCTAAGTTTTAAAGAAGATGCTAAAAGTGTTAAAAATGCTTGAAAGCTTAAAAGATGCTAAAGGTGCAAGATGCTATTTATACTATTTAGTGACGTTTCTTTTCTAAACTCCTTTGCTTAATAAGCGGGTTAGAAAATAATAAAATAAAACTAAAATGTTAAGCGTTTGAAAGACTTGAAGATTTTAAGATGCGAGGTGCTTAAAGGTGCTAGAAATGCTAAGATGCTAAAGGTGCTTTATGGGCCAAAGATTTATCTGCAATTAAAGAAGGGCGTTAGTTTTAGATATGCGATTTTAATAATTCGGGCAAAGAATTAGATATGAAACGACAAACCTAAAATAGATAATTAGAAGTGCCTTGCGATTTTAAACTATCAGCCCGTTTATTTATTTCGACAATAATTGTTCTATGTCTCTTATTATTACAAAATAAATAGAATTGCGAATAAACAAATAAAGGCATAATTAGGCAATTAATTTTAGAGAGTAAGAGGATTAGAGACGGATGACCACGACATCTTGTCTATTTGTTTTCTAAGGATTCTTTGAAGATGGAACTCGATGGATGCAGTCTTGAGTTGCCATTTGAAATGGCTTGCGATGAAGTCTCGTAGTGAGACTCTTTATTTTTCTCGGTGCGTGCCATGTAAATAAAGAAAAGATAAGGATTAGTACATGCCCAAATTTATTTAAATAGCGAGCAAACATTTAATGCAAAGTTTATGTATAATCCTGCTTGAGATATAGGGACCACCAGATGGCAAAATAATGGACAAGTACACAGACAATGCAAATCAGCTTCTAATACATATAGTTCAGCATTTCGGTCTACTATTATAGAAAAACAGACAACGTAAACCAGCTACTGGTACCAATTTTGTCACACAGCACCAAGCACATTCAACTAAATAATTTATTATACATAGTCATAATACACTCAGTTGTTACGAGGAAACGGGAAGAAGCGATTGGTCGATAGCCTATGAAGACCCGTTTAACAACATTCATATTCGTCTATATATATATATATACACGCGTATATGGACCTATTTTAACTTATGCGGTATCTGAGGACTACATTACATGATATTCAAAAGTATATGTAATATGCGGAATGTATATATGTACATATATGCGACTTGCGTATCTACAAACACTTGTACTCTTAGACTTATACACTTGGCATATTCGAGTACATCATTTTGGGCAAAAGATGGGAGAAGGTAGCAAACCGATTATAATTTTATATCGATCGTATGCTTGAGGACATCCATCGTGTCTAATAATCGGGAGCAGATCTAGTCCCCAATTAGGTATGAGGTAATTGCCTATTTTAACACTCCAGCGTATATGGAATGAGAACACTAATTCATTCATTTTCTTTGTTGTATAAAAGGTGAAATGACAAACATCTTGACTACACTTTGTTGGCAATAGGCAAACTAAGGAAGATGATCAAATTACTTCATTAATATGGCGAAGCAGAAAGCAAGCGATGCGAGCAGGCGAGAATGCGAAATAAGGCCTAAGGCAACTCTGAGAAAGGAAAGAAAGAAAGCGATGGCTCGGGGCATAGCAAGCGATAAGGCAAAGCAGGGAAATAAGCGGTTGACAATATTCCACTATTCTTTCTTAGACATGCATTTAATCTAAGTGTGTTAGGCTTGTACATCTCATGGAGAACATAGCGTGCGATCCGTTTCAATAGATGCCTTAGGCAACTAAGGATCTTTGGGCAGCGACAACATAGTCGAGGCGAGACGACCATATGCTTAACCATTTATAAGAAATAACCAAGTTTACATAGGTGAATTCGGAGGCGAGACAAAATAACACATACTCTTCTTAGTAAGCGGTTTAGGCATGGATTTCCTTTGGACGGAATTAAAGACAACTTTTATTATTAAGTGAGACATCGGTATTTCTTGGACTAGTTCGTGACTTCAAGCAAGATGAATATGATCATACAATACCGTATAACACTCGCCATAATATTTACTATACATACGCGTATTAAGAAAGCGATCGGTAGATTTAAGGGTGAATCTATCCCGCCAAAAAAAATAGATATCACGAATTATCAATAATTTATTTTAATCCCTTTGAAAGAGGAAAGCTCCATTTTACTTGACATGATCTCTAAGATGTGCACAAGAAAAACAAAGTATGGTCGACCTCGGTTAAGATGAGCGACAATACACGTTAATCGTCAATCGATTTGTATATCATTCTCACTAAGCAAATATTTTAAGAAGCGACATACACATCACGTAGGACTAAACACAAACATGACAAAGAATGTTTCAACCTTAACAATTACCTAACCATGCTAATAAATTTAATCTACTTAGTTACTTATGGCACCTCACACATATGATTAACCACGACGTAAATAAGCGGACCACCAGGCATAAATCGAATGGAAAATCAAGAAGCGATGAATGTACCTTCTCGGACAGCGAGCCGGGGCAGCGTATCAAGTCGTCGGAGCCACTCGACGGGTTTTGGGCTTTGCGATGCGAAACAGAGGGGAAGGTTTTGCTTGCTGATTCCCTGGTTGTGTTTATTACTGTGCTCTGGTTTCGATGCTATCTATGCTAGCCAGCCCCCAGTCGATCTGAGCTCTCTCTTATATGCTATGGGTACCTCTCTGCGACCTCTGTCGATGCTCTCTCTCGATTCTTTGTTGGACTCTATGAGCCTGCTCTGTCGTGTTGTGCTCTGTCGTCTTTGTGCTCTTACTTCTTGCTATGCTATCTCCTCATGTTACATAACATTGAGTGAGTTTTTTTCCCACGAGTGCTCCCCCTTGCATGTGCTTATATAGCCTATTTGGGGTTCCAAGTTAGGTAAGTAATAAAGGCTAAGATTGGGCTAAGATTTACGTCTTGATTCTTGTGAAATTTGTCTTTGATTTAGGCGATTTTGTATATGATTACGTGTTCGATAAGGCAACGATTTGAAAAGATTTTGTGAGAAATGATTGAGAATTCGGGTGATGGATATGGTAAGGATATATTACAGTTTATGGTAGGGAAGGCGAAAGGAAGGCGAGATTTAGGGCGTGTGGGTGAGGGAGGCGGCTGCTGATTTCTAATCCTAGGTTTAGGTTTTAGGTTAACGTTCTTTATTTGGGAGAGACGAAGGCGTCTGCATGTATAAGGAAGTGAAGGGCTGGGCGCATTGGGCCAGCGATGAGGAAAATGAGTGGGTAGGCGTGGGTATTGGGTGTGAAATTTGCGGTGTGAGCATTGGCCAATTTGGGGTAGAATTAGGTTAAGTGTTAGTTAGGTATTAATTTTAGGCTTTTAATTAATTAGCTAGTTAATTCTAGGTAAGTGTATTATTAACAAATGTGATTAAATTAATTAGGTGCTTTATTTTAATTATCTAGGTGCTACATTAGTCTAATTATTTAGGTGCTAAATTAGTCTAATTGTTATAATAAATGAATGCGGGCGTGCTATTTAATTAATGCTTAATGCTCTAGAATGCGGCGCTATTATTTAGAATCTTATTATTGTGCATTATTGCGAAGTTAAATTAAAATTAAAACTGAGACTAGATTAAATTATTTAAATGCTAAATCACGAGTATGATATTTAAGAATCGTTTAAAGCTTTATAAATGCGCTATTAAAATGCATGTATTAGATTTAAAATTGATTTTAAAGTTACCGATGATTACTAATAAATGCGGCTATGCTACGACACGACGTTATCGCTAAATTATTTATTTTATGCATTTATTAATTATTTAAAATTACGACAAAGCTTAAAGTTAATAGGTGCGGTAGCGGGACTCTAAATGCTTAAAACTCTAAGTAAGCCGCGATGTCGTTATTAAATTAATTATTTATGCATGTATTTAATGTTTTCTTGTTGTATTTTATTATAGAAATCCTAAAAAATTATTTTTAAAAACTTAGTGTAATTTTATAGTTAATGGGTACAGACGGGAGGGTCAAAATTGGGTGTCAGCGGATGTCCTGCTTTGTATGGAGATGATGGAAGAATCTTGGACAAAGCGTTGACTCATGTGATTTTGTCTCGATCTTGAGTGCGAAATCTTTGGCGGTAGACAAAGTGACCAAAATCAAAAGCGTCGATGTCGAGTTATGGCGACCTTTGGGATACCGTCATCTAAACACGGCGAGCTAACGTGGACTTAAAGCGTCCCGATGTCGAGTTATGGCGACAACTGAGCTACCGTGGTCAAAACACCAAAGCGGGCTAATGCGGGCTTAAAGATGTCGATGTCGAGTTATGATGACAACTGGGCTATAATCTAAAAGTAAAAGAATATAAGCGGCGAACACAGGGTGTCTTGCTATGGCTTGTGGTCTTTGGGTTACATGGTGATGTGGAAGCGAGTGGGCCAAGCGGCAGGCGCTACGCGTCGTTGGGAAGGTTGGCCCGACAGTTGCCGGTTATTGTAAGAAAATCCACGTTGTGCTCCTGCTCCTGCGTGCTAAGACTTAAACAAACGGTTAGTGCATAACTGTTAAGGCAAAAAATGATGATGTATAATTTTAAAAGTAATGCAATGTGAGTAGAAAAGGTTATCTGCGAAAATAGGATACTGCTTGTGTTGATGCAATCTGCAAATCTTTGTGATTTCGCCGCACTTGCGGACGTATTTGCGATTGTGAATGCGGATCGTTGTCCTTTGCGCGATTGCCCACTGTAGACTAAAGCTCGAAAGAGTTAGTGCATAAGCGCTAAGACGAGAATAATATATGAGAAAAAATGCAATTATGAGAATAGAAATTGTCCTGCGTAGATGTGATATCTTTGACTTGTAAATGCGTTTTGGACTTGTAAATCGTCGTTTTGGACTAAATCGTCGTTTCGGACTCGTTATCGTTTTGGACTTGGCGTCGTTTTGGACTGGCGTCGTTTTGGACTTATCGTCGTTTTGGACTTGGCGTCGTTTGGACTTGGCGTCGTTTTGGACTTGGCGTCGTTTTGGACTTGGCGTCGTTTTGGACTTGGCGTCGTTTTCGGACTTGGCGTCGTTTCGGACTTGGCGTCGTTTTGGACTTGGCGTCGTTTTGGACTTGGCGTCGTTTTGGACTTGGCGTCGTTTTGGACTTATTCTTTGCTGCTCATGTAGACTAAAGCTCAAAGAAGAGTTAGTGCATGCTTCTTAAGACGAGAATAATAAAGCATGAATGATAAAAATGCAATTTTGAGAGCGAGAGAAAATCTTCCGTGTAGATGTAATATCTTGATGGTGGCGTCGTTTTGGACTTCTTTGTCTTGCGATAACGTCGTTACTGGGCGATATTCTTCTTGGCGTCGTTACTGGACTCATTGTCTTGATAACGTCGTTACTGGGCGATATTCTTCTTTGGCGTCGTTGCGTGGACTTCTTGATCACGTCGTTATGCGGGCGATGTTCTTCTTTGGCGTCGTTGCGTAGACTTGTTGTCTTGATAACGTCGTTACTGGGCGTATTCTTCTTGGCGTCGTTGCATGGACTTGTTGATTACGTCGTTATGCGGGCGTGTTCTTCTTTGGCGTCGTTCGCGTAGACTTCTTTGTCTTGATAACGTCGTTACTGGGCGATGTTCTTCTTTGGCGTCGTTGCGTGAACTTCTTTGTCTGCGATAACGTCGTTATGCGGGCGTATTCTTCTTGGCGTCGTTGCGTGGACTTCGCGATCGCGTCGTTATGCGGGCGTTGTTGTTGGCGTCGTTGCGTGGACTTCTTTGTCTTGTCGCGTCGTTACTGGGCGTATTCTTTGTTGGCGTCGTTGCGTAGACTTCTTTGTCTTGTCGCGTCGTTATGCGGGCGTATTCTTCTTTGGCGTCGTTGCGTGGACTTCTGATCGCGTCGTTATGCGGGCGTTGTTGTTGGCGTCGTTGCGTGGACTTCTTTGTCTTGATAACGTCGTTACTGGGCGTATTCTTTGTTGGCGTCGTTCGTAGACTTCTTTGTCTTGATAACGTCATTACTGGGCGTGTTCTTTGCTCGCAGTAGAATAAATGCTCCTGCTAAGCTTGAGAAAAGCGTTAGTGTATACTGTTTAAACAAAATGATAAATATATATGAGAAGTGCAATTTTATGGATAGAGATGTAAGTCACGATATGCACGGCGAATCGAGATGTTGCCGCTGTTGCAATGGTGTTATGATGCCTTTGTTGTGTGCGATCTTTGGTTGCAAGTTTGACTTTATGCAGGGTGATCGCTAGGTTTTGTTGCGGAACTTTGAATTTATTTCTTGATTGTTGATGCCACTCTCTGCTGCTGCTTACGATCACGGACTTTGAATTTTGAGATTTTCTTTTTGTCATATCTTACGCCTCTGCTTTGTTTTTCTTGCGAAGAAACTTCTTGCCGTATTTTACCTTGGCTATTGCATTTCTTTATACATTAATATGAAGAGACTGCGCTCAAAGAAAATTTTGTGAGTTTTTGGGAAGTCGATTCACGTTGACTTTCTTTGCCTTGATATCTGCGTGCACAGCTTGTTTGGACTTGCAACCCCTATGCAGTTTCTACCTTGTCCCGATTACGAAAAGGGTGTCGGCCTAAAATGGGTCTCGATGTAGTTGCTTGTAGGCTATGTGTATTCTTGTCATTTTCAAAGCAAAGGAAAGTTTCCTAATGGTGTGGCCAAGCGATTTAGGCGCTACGTATCCCAGTGGGAATCGGTCGAGCGTAGTTCATTACAAGCGAATATTGGGAAAATTAAAATTTCTAGATGTGGGGCCGAGGCGGCGCTCGTATCATTCTGGGAATCAGTCGAGCGTAGTTCATTCAAGCAAAGCGAAGAAAACATTATTAAAGCTTAAATATGAGTTTATAAATTATTACGCTAAAATAAATTGTTTTCTATCCAGGCTCTGGCGGACCAAGACAAGGTGCAAATCCAACCAATACGCCTTGCTCTGCATCATGGTGTTTGGGTCTTCGTGCTCTGCTGTCGATATCTCCTTCTTTTGGCTTCTGCGTGGTGTATGCCTTGGATAAATAAGCGGATTGAGCGAGGCGGGTTACAGCGAGGAACACTCTCTTCCTTTGGGGTTCATCGTACTCGTTAGGGTAAGCCTCACTCGCTGAATGACTCCTCGCCCGATCAGCTCCCTTACTTTGTCTCTGAGTGTATAACACCTTCCCATGTCGTGTCCGATGGCTCCGGAATGGTATGCACAACTTTTGTTCTCATCATGAGCTTTGGACTTGGGATTGGGCACGTTCCTTGGGATTGGCTGGAGTATCCCTGCAAACCTCAACCTCTCGTACAACTGCGACAGAGGCTCGGCTAAATGGGTGTATATTTTGGTTGGCCTTTCTGTGGTATTTAGGCGGGGTATGAAGATGTTTGGTGGGCGGGCTTTTGGCTGTGGCGTATACACATATGGGTATCGCAAAGGGTTGCCATATGCATTGTGATAAGGGGTTTGTGGTGGCCTTTGGTTTGTGTTTAGCTGGAGTACGTTAGGCATTCGGTTTTGTGTGGAATATATGGGTGCATTGTATATTGGCTGAATGGGATATGTAGTAAGCGGGTACTGGTAATAATTTGGAGGTTTTTGACTGTTTTGGTTATTTGCGATGTGAGTGCTCTGGTGAGGTTCTTGAGCCTTTTGATTTCGGCCTGCAGGGTTGCCATTTGCTGTGGTAATTGTGCGAGCTGCTCGACCGGATCTATGCTGCCTTTCTCTTCTGAGACCCCTGCTTTGCCTATAGGAACCAAGACAGGTTCCGACTCGTTCCGCTCAGATGCCCGTGCCTTTGATCTTGTAAAGTATTGATGCTCTGCCATTGCTAAGTCAAATACGAACCGACCTTTTGGGGAGGATGATAAATCTTTCTAAAAATGCAACAAACGGTGTTAGCATAAAGCACATAATTTGCAAGTATGTAGCAGATATATATTGCATATAGCACGCAACGTTTCCTAATATGCAGGGGGGACCTCTTTATGCCAGAGGTAAGCCTAAACGCCAGATATGCGAGATTATGATAAATTTGTCCAAGCCGCCCAACTGTAATGTTTTCGTTGGAAATGGCGACCAAATGACGGTGCACTTTTCCCAATTTCAGCATGCCATGATTGGGTTTGGATTTGTCTATCATTGTCACGCCACACATAATATGCCGGTTGGTCGTTGGGTTGAGAAACCCGTCGACAAATTTGGTGTCTTCCTAATTGTGGTGTCGATGCGAGGCCAGACCCACGAGGTAAATGTATGCATGCCCTAAAATAAAGGGTGGTATAGCTCTATCTTAAGTTTCTAAGAATTGGCTTTACGGGCCTTGAGTTCAGGCGGACAACTCAGTGAAGGCTACTGCGGCCACCGGTTAGGCAAGGCACTCCACGTATATTACAGACTCTCTAAATTTGGATTTTGAAGAAAGAATTTTCTTTGATGCACCAGTAGCACCTCGCATGTAGTGTGTGTTTGTGTGAATTTTCAGTGGAAGAAATATGAGCGGAATGCGGTTTAAGGAAGCGATAGCGGTAGCAATTTAAAATAAACAAAACAAAATCTGACACACAAAAATTAAATGCAAAAGTACTTGCCAAATAATTATCCTAGGTTTGTTGTGGTTAAGAACCTAAATTCCCAGTAGTCGCCATTTACATGGCCCTTTTCGTGCGGCATTCTAAATTAAATAGCGAACCTGCAATAAAATGCAAAAGTTAGAAAAATAAATAATAAATGCTAAATTGCAAAAAGTGTTAAATGTTTTAACAAGGTGCAAAAAGTGCAAAAGAGGCTAAAATGTTATGAGTAAAGGGTTGCTAGAATGCTAAGGGTTGAGTCGCCACCTCATTAATTGGGGTGAATTAGGACACCTAAATTTATAACTAGTTTAAAGAAAAAACATTAACTCCATTTTGTAGTGCTAAGCTTAGTGAGATTAGGTAAGGGTTCTTTATTAATCTAGAGGAAGGGGTTAGGCACCATAAGATCCGCTAACTTGCGGTTGTCCTGCCAAACCTAGGGTAATTACTATGTTTTAAAAATGCAAAGTAAAAGCTCTTCCTGCTTAACAAAATGCTAAAAAATGTTAAAATGTTTAAAAGGTTAAAAGGTTAAAAGCGCAAAAGTGCTAGAATATTAAAATGCTAAAGTACTAACAGGAATGCTAAGTTTTAAAGAAGATGCTAAAAGTGTTAAAAATGCTTGAAAGCTTAAAAGATGCTAAAGGTGCAAGATGCTATTTATACTATTTAGTGCGACGTTTCTTTTCTAAACTCCTGCTGCTTAATAAACGGGTTAGAAAATAATAAAATAAAACTAAAATGTTAAACGTTTGAAAGACTTGAAGATTTTAAGATGCGAGTGCTTAAAAGGTGCTAGAAATGCTAAGATGCTAAAGGTGCTTTATGGGCCAAAGATTTATCTGCGCAATTAAAGAAGGGAGGCGTTAGTTTTAGATATGCGATTTTAATAATTCAGGCAAAGAATTAGATATGAAACGACAAACCTAAAATAGATAATTAGAAGTGCCTTGCCGATTTTAAACTATCCGCCCCATTTATTTATTTCGACAATAATTGTTCTATGTCTCTTATTATTACAAAATAAATAGAATTGCGAATAAACAAATAAAGGCATAATTAGGCAATTAATTTTAGAGAGTAAGAGGATTCGAGACGGATGACCACGACATCTTGTCTATTTGTTTTTCTAAGAGTTCTTTGAAGATGGAACTCGATGGATGCAGTCGGTTGCCATTTGAAATGGCTTGCGATGAGTCTCGTAGTGAGACTCTTTATTTTTCTTTCGGTCGTGCCATGTAAATAAAGAAAAGATAAGGATTAGTACATGCCCAAATTTATTTAAATAGCGAGCAAACATTTAATGCAAAGTTTATGTATAATCCTGCGGATATAGGGACCACGGATGGCAAAATAATGGACAAGTACCGAACAATGCAAATCGACTTCTAATACATATAGTTCAGCATTTCGGTCTACTATTATAGAAAAACAGACAACGTAAACCAGCTACTGGTACCAATTTTGTCACACAGCACCAAGCACATTCAACTAAATAATTTATTATACATAGTCATAATACACTCAGTTGTTCTGAGAACAGGAAGAGGCAGATTGGTCCAATAGCCTATGAAGACCCATTTAACAACATTCATATTCGTCTATATATATATATATATACACACATATATGGACCTATTTTAACTTATGCAGCGGTATACAGGGACTCATACACATGATATTCAAAAGTATATGTAATATGCCTGGAATGTATATATGTACATATATGCAACTTGCGTATACAAACACTTGTACTCTTAGACTTATACACTTGGCATATTCCAGGGTACATCATTTTGGGCAAAAGATGGGAGAAGGTAGCAAACCAGTTATAATTTTATATCAGTCGTATGCTTCAGGACATCCATCATGTCTAATAATCGGGAACAGATCTAGTCCCAAATTAGGTATGAGGTAATTGCCTATTTTAACACTCCAGCGTATATGGAATGAGAACACTAATTCATTCATTTTTCTTTGTTGTATAAAAGGTGAAATGACAAACATGCTGACTACACTTTATTTGGCAATAGGCAAACTAAGGAAGATGATCAAATTACTTCATTAATATAGGCAGAAACAGAAAGCAAACAGTAAAGCGAACAGGGGCAAGAATGCGAAATAAGGCCTAAGGCAACCTACAAGGAAAGGGAAAAGAAAGAAAGCGATGGCTCGGGGCATAGCAAGCGGTAAGGCAAAGCAGGAAATAGGCGGTTGACAATATTCCCTATTCTTTCTTAGACATGCATTTAATCTAAGTGTGTTAGGCTTGTACATCTCATGGAGAACATAGCATGCAGTCCATTTCAATAGATGCCTTAGGCAACTAAGGATGCTGGACAGCGACAACATAGTCAGACTGAGACCCGGCCATATGCTTAACCATTTATAAGAAATAACCAAGTTTACATAGGTGAATTCAGAGGCCAAGACAAAATAACACATACTCTTAGTAAGCGGTTTAGGCATGGATTTCACTGGACCAGAATTAAAGACACTTTTATTATTAAGTGAGACATCTGGTATTTACTGGACTAGTTACGTGACTTCAAGCAAGATGAATATGATCATACAATACACGTATAACACTCCTCATAATATTTACTATACATACACACGTATTAAGAAAAGCGATCGGTGAATTTAAGGGTGAATCTATCCTTACAAAAAAAAATAGATATCACGAATTATCAATAATTTATTTTAATCCCTTTGAGAAAGAGGAAGCGCTCCATTTTACTTGACATGATCTCTAAGATGTGCACTGAAAAACAAAGTATGGTCACCTCGGTTAAGATGAGCGACAATACACGGATTAATCGTCAATCGATTTGTATATCATTCTCACTAAGCAAATATTTTAAGAGCGACATACACATCACATAGGACTAAACACAAACATGACAAAGAATGTTTCAACCTTAACAATTACCTAACCATGCTAATAAATTTAATCTACTTAGTTACTTATGAGCACCTCAACACATATGATTAACCACGACATAAATAAACAGACCACCGCATAAATCGAATGGAAAATCAAGAGCGATGAATGTACCTTCTCGGACAGAGCGGGGCAGCGTATCAAGTCGTCGAGCCACTCGACGGGTTTTGGGCTTTGCGATGCGAAAGCAGAGGAAGGTTTTGCTTGCGATTCCACTGGTTGTGTTTATTCTTCGTGCTCTGGTTCGATGCTATCTATGCTGACTGAGCCCCCCCAGAATTCGATCCTGAGCTCTCTCTTATATGCTATGGGTACCTCTCTGCGACCTCTGTCGATGCTCTCTCGATTCTTTGTTGGACTCCTATGAGCCACTCTGTCGTGTTGTGCTCTGTCGTGCTGTGCTCTTAACTGCTGCTATGCTATCTCCCTCTATGTTCTATAACATTCGAGTGAGTTTTTTTTTTTTTTACCCCCCCAGGTGCTCCCCCTTGCATGTGCTTATATAGCCCTATTTGGGGTTCCAAGTTAGGTAAGTAATAAAGGCTAAGATTGGGCTAAGATTTCGTACTGATTCTTGACGAAATTTGTGCTGATTTGGGCGATTTTTGTGTATGATTCTGTGTTCGATAAGGCAACGATTTGAAAAGATTTTGTGAGGAAATGATTGAGGAATTCGGGTGATGGATATGGTAAGGATATATTCTGGTTTATGGTAGGGGAAGACGCGAAAGGAAGGCGAGATTTAGGGCGTGTGGGTGAGGGAGGCGGCTGCTGATTTCTAATCCTAGGTTTAGGTTTTAGGTTAACGTTCTTTTTTTGGGAGAGACGAAGGCGTCTGCATGTATAAGGAAGTGAAGAAATTTGGTAGCGTTGGGCGATAAGGGAAAATGAGTGGTAGGCGGCGGGTATTGGGTGTGAAATTTGGTCGCGAGCATTGGCCCAAAGGCTGGGGTAGAATTAGGTTAAGTGTTAGTTAGGTATTAATTTTAGGCTTTTAATTAATTAGCTAGTTAATTCTAGGTAAGTGTATTATTAACAAATGTGATTAAATTAATTAGGTGCTTTATTTTAATTATCTAGGTGCTACATTAGTCTAATTATTTAGGTGCTAAATTAGTCTAATTGTTATAATAAATGAATGCGGGCGTGCTATTTAATTAATGCTTAATGCTCTAGAATGCGGCGCTATTATTTAGAATCTTATTATTGTGCATTATTGCGAAGTTAAATTAAAATTAAAACTGAGACTAGATTAAATTATTTAAATGCTAAATGCGAGTATGATATTTAAGAATCGTTTAAAGCTTTATAAATGCGGCGCTATTAAAATGCATGTATTAGATTTAAAATTGATTTTAAAGTTACCGATGATTACTAATAAATGCGGCTATGCTACCTGACACGACGTTATCGCTAAATTATTTATTTTATGCATTTATTAATTATTTAAGAATTACGACAAAGCTTAAAGTTAATAGGTGCGGGCGCGGGACTCTAAATGCTTAAAACTCTACGTAAGACGCGATGTCGTTATTAAATTAATTATTTATGCCTGTATTTAATGTTTTATTGTTGTATTTTATTATAGAAATCCTAAAAATTATTTTTACAAAATTAGTGTAATTTTATAGTTAATGGCTGGACGGGAGGGTCAAAATTGGGTGTCAACAAAGGATCTAAGGAGGAAGATCTTAGATGAGGGTCACAACACAAGATATTCCATTCATCCAGGATCAAAAAGAAATGTATCAGGACCTCAAGGCAAATTACTGGTGGGACGGGATGAAGAAAGACGTTGCGGAGTTTGTCGGGAGGTGTATTATATGTCAGCAGGTGAAAGCTGAACATCAAAAACCTGGCGGATTACTTCAGGACATTGGAGTCCCCATGTGGAAATGGGAGACGATTCATATGGATTTAAATGGCTGCAGAAAACTCGAGAAGGGTATGATTCTATTTGGGTGATTGTTGATCGACTTACAAAGTCATTCCATTTCTTACCGGTCAAGACTACGTATCGCGCGCAGTACCTGCATTTATTTGAAGGAGATTGTGCGGTTACAGGATTCCCTTACAAATTATTTGGATAGGGTTCCCAGTTCACCTCACACTTTTGGCAAAGTTTCAGCGAGGTCTCGGGACAAAAGTTAAGTTAAGCACGACTTTCCACCCATGAAGCGGATGGCGGTGGCGAACAATTCAAACACTTGAAGGCATGTTGCGATCTTGTGTGTTAGATTTTAAGGAAGCTGGTTGGACCGTATGTCTAATTGAGTTACTTTACAACAATAGTTTTCACTCTAGCATACAAATGGCCGTTTGAAGCATTATATGGGCGAAAATGTAGGTCTCCACTTGGATGGTTTGAGGTGGGTGAGACGCCTTATTCGGACACAAGTCATTCAGAAACAAATGATAAAGTCTGAGATGATTCGGGAGCGGATCAAAGCAGCTCATATCGTCATAAGTCTATGTGGATCATCGGAAAAGAGATCTTGAATTCGAGAGGGGAGAAAGTATTTTTAAAGTGTCCCCGATGAAGGGAGTGATGCGTTTTGGTAAGAAAGGAAATTGAGCCCGAGGTTTATTGGGTCATATGAGATCTTGCGAAGAGTTGAGAATGTGGCTTCTGAATTAGCACTTCCACAGAATTTGAGCGGTGCATCCGGTATTTCATGTGTCAATGTTACGAAAATACTTGCACGATCCAAGTCACGTCATCCTTCCCCAGGAGATAATTCTTAATAAGGAGCTTCAATATGAAGAAGTTCCGGTGGAAATACTTGATAGGAAGGTTAAGCGCCTTAGAAATAATGATATTGCTTCCGTGAAGGTCCTATGGAGGAATCACTCCACAGAGGAAGCCACCTGGGAAGCTGAAGATGCGATGAAAGTCAAATATTCATTCCTATTTAACTAAGGTAATAAAAAAAAAGTGTTACATAGTACTTCATGTGTGTGTCATTTGCGTGTCTATATGCATGTGTTACAACCTTATTCTCATTCGATGACGAATGCTTCTTAAGGAAGAGAGAATGTGAAGCCCCAAATTAGTGTTACAATAACAATAAACATTATTGTGTCTATGAGGGGTATAGTCTATTCTATAATATACTCTTCTTCTATCACAGAAATAGCTAAATCTGATTATGTTACGGCCTTATTCACATTCGAGGACGAATGTTGCTTAAGGAGGAGAGAATGTGAAATCCGGAAAAAAATAAAATAATATATAGTTGTGGTTGAGTTAATAAAAATATATATATATATAAGAAAACAATGAATAAATTGCATGAGATAGAGTTAGTGTTAAAGTTGGATAAATAAATAGATAAAATGAAAATAAGAAAAAAAAAAAAAAAGGAAAAAAAAAAAACATGCAGCATTGCTGCACGTCCTTTACTCCTTTGCTTCCCCCTTCCCCCCTTTTCATTTCCCCTCCAACTCTTGTCATTTCACCTCCCATATGTTATAGAAAACTCTCCACTTATACATTGTATTTACACACAAACAAAGTACATAACATAAAGGTTAGAAAATCAGAAAAAAACAAGTGAAAAGAAGAGGAAAAAATACCAAGAGGGCAAGAAGAACAAGAATCAAAATACTAGAGTAAGGATAATTTTAGCAACCACACAACAATAATCTTCACACTTACAAGGTGAGTTTTCTCACTCAGAAATTATTGGTAACATCCTTTATTTTAAGTTCAATACATGTTAGAATAAGAATTGAGTGTTGAAAAGAAATATTGAACTTTTGATTGTTTAGACAACTAGTTGTGTCATGAACTTTACGAACTGTTCTCACTGAGTTATAATTGTTATAATTTGATGAAATTCGGAAGAGTGGTACACCTCTCTATTATGATCATATAGAACCAAAAATGAGGTAAAATGGACATAGGGTTTGAAAGTTATCATAGTTCAAACTTCCTGCCTTAGATTTGGCCGAAATTCGGAAAGGCATAATTATGGACTGTTTTTATTGAGTTTTACTTATTAGAATTATATGAAAATTTACATGGTTGTAAATCTCTCTGTTATGGACAGATATAGATAAAGATTTATTAAAACGGACTTACGAGTTGAGAGTTATTGTAGTTTTAAGTTGCTGCCTCGGATTCATCGGAATCCATAAGGGCAGGACGTTGAAACGTAAAACTGTACTAATCCGTGGGGAATATGAAAATTGTTGTTAAACGAAAGTTCTAGATCTCTCTGTTTTGGACATTTTTAGACCTTAAGGGGGTCTATCCGACTTACGGATTGAGAGTTATCGCTGTTTAAAGTTTCTGCCTCGGATCTATCGAGATACAGGAAGGGCAGCGAATAAAAGTGTAAAACTGTACCAAATGGTAAATAATATGAAAGGATGGTTCACATGGAGACGTGTAGCTCTCTGTTCTTGTCGTTTTGAGATTTTATGGGGCTTGAACGGGTTTACAGATCAGGAGTTATGACTATTCTAAGATTGGGTTCCGTTTAATAAAAATTCTGCCGAAACAAATCTCATATGGCTGTTTTGAGGATAAATTTGTGTTAGTTACCCAAAGTAGTTTTAAATGAAATTTGGTACAGTGAAAGATCCCCGTCTTACCTTAATTTTCGCTTGAGAAACACCTTAGTTGGAGTTATGGTTAAAAAGTTATAATCGTTACAAGTATGAATGACAGAATGTTGGAAAAGAGAATATTATTTATTCAATCTTCTGAAAAATATGAAAAGTGAATACGTGTTCACATAAATATATAAATATAAACATAATGGATCGGGTTGCGCGCAACAAAGCGTAAAGTGAATACGTGTTCACAAATACGTAAATATAATGGATCGGGTTGCACCGCAACAAAGCGTAAAGTGAATACGGCGTTCACAAATACGTAAACATAATGGATCGGGTTGCGCGCAACAAAGCGTAAAGTGAATACATGTTCACAAATACGTAAATATAATGGGTCGGGTTGCGCGCAACAAAGCGTAAAGTGAATCTGCGTTCACAAATACGTAAATATAATGGGTGGGTTGCGCGCAACAAAGCGTAAAGTGAATACGGCGTTCACGAATACGTAAACATAATGGGTCGGGTTGCGCGCCGCAACAAAATGTAAAGTGAATCGCGTTCACAAATACGTAAATATAATGGGTCGGGTTGCACGCGCAACAAAGCGTAAAGTGAATACGGCGTTCACGAATACGTAAACATAATGGATCGGGTTGCGCGCAACAAAGCGTAAAGTGAATACGTGTTCACAAATACGTAAATATAATGGATCGGGTTGCGCGCAACAAATATGAAAGATGAATACATGTTCACCTTTATATAAATATGAAAAGTGAATACGCGTTCACAAATATATAAATGTAATAAACATGTGGAAATGCAGGGGAATGTCTTAACGTATAATACGAGATAAAATGAAGTGTTAGTTAAACCGAGAATTTCCTATGAGGAGTTGTTGCATATTTAAAAATGTTGTAACCTGATATGTTTTGCAATATGCTTATTACGTTATAATGTGATTGCGCTTGGAATATTGTGGTATTACTTTGATTTGTAGGGTAAGGTTCTCACTCAGCCCCAGATGGTAGGGCTGACTCTTTATTTAACATATTTCAGGAAAGCGTGATAGAGGAAAGGCTTCACGCCAAGGCTAGCGATCGTCCATGACCTCTTGTCATACCAAGTCCATTGTTTGGGCTTGGTACTCGTCGAGTTCGAATGTCGGTTCAATGTCTCGAAATGCGGGTGTGGAATGGTCTCCCTTCCAACTTAGAATAATATTTGTCAGTATGTCTATGTAGAAACAATATTTGCACGAGCATGGGCTCGCGTTATATTTTTAATGAAGTCATAAACAAATTTCTTTATTGTTATTTTATTAATAGCTCCGTATTTGAATATAAGTTTAAATTTCTAAATAAAGAGAATTAAATGGTGCTCCTGGTGGAAAATAATTGTCAGTGTCATCATACCTAACTAAAGACTTAGGAAAAGTCGGGCGTGGCATTAAAGCAGGAGAAGTGTCATTTCATGGTAGAAGGATTGTTGCAGGACACAAAATATCGAACCAAGGCATTGAGGTAGACAAAGCAAAGATTTCAATAATCGAAAATCTCCCACCTCCAGTATCAACAAAAGGGGTCAGAAGTTTCCTTGGGCATGCAGGTTTCTATAGAAGATTCATCAAGGATTTTTCAAAGGTTTCAAAACCTCTTTCCACATTGCTAATGACGGGGGTTGCCTTCGACTTCAATAAGGAATGCTTATCCGCTTTTCAGACGCTCAAGGAGAGGCTTATTTCAGCACTCATAGTCATCGCACCAAATTGGGAGCTCCCATTTGAACTAATGTGCGATGCAAGAGATTATGCAGTAGGAGCAGTGCTTGGACAGAGAATCGACAAGGTATTTAGATCCATTTACTATGCTAGTAAAACTCTAAATGACGCACAGTTAAATTACGCGACTGCCGAAAAGGAACTACTAGCAATAGTATATGCATTTGAGAAATTCAGGCCATACTTGATTGGAAATAAGGTGATAGTATACACTGACCACTCTGCCCTAAAGTACTTGATGACAAAGAAGGATGCAAAACCTCGCCTCATTCGATGGGTCTTGCTACTACAAGAATTCGACGTGGAAATTCGTGACAAGAAAGGGACAGAGAATTGATTCTGGAACCACTTGTCAAGACCGGAGAACACGAGCGAGAACACGAGGATGTGCAAATAAATGATCATTTTCGCACGAACAACTGTTTCAAGTAAGTATGAATTTTAATTTACCTTGGTACGCTGATTTTGTTAACTTTCTTGCAGCTAAGGTAATACCCCCGGAATTGACAAGACAGCAAGTGAAGAGGTTTTACTCTGAAGTAAAGCACTACTATTGGGAGGAGCCTATGTTATACAAACACTGTACCGATCAAGTCATCAGGCGATGTATACCAGAGGAGGAGATGCACCAGGTTCTCACTCATTGCCACACCCTATCATGTGGTGGAAACTTTGGGGCATCAAGAACAGCGACAAAGGTACTACAAAGCGGATTCTATTGGCCAACACTTTTTAAGGATGCCCATGCCTTTGTGAAGAGATGTGATAGTTGTCAGAGAACAGGGAATATTTCAAGACGAAACGAAATGCCTTCGCAAGGGATATTGGAAGTGAAACTATTTGATGTGTGGGGAATCGATTTCATGGGACCATTCCCGCCATCCTTTGGAAATCAATATATCCTTCTGGCAGTGGACTATGTGTCCAAATGGGTAGAAGCAGTAGCCACAAAAGAAAACGACAGTAAGACTGTTCAAAAATTCCTTCAAAAGAATATTTTCACAAGGTTCGGCACTCCGAGAGCCATCATCAGTGACGAAGGAAGTCACTTTTGCAACAAGCAGCTGAATTCATTGCTTTCCCGATATGGAATCTACCACCACACCACAACTGCCTACCACCCTCAAGCGAATGGGCAAGCAGAAGTGTCAAATAGGGAAGTGAAGAGCATATTGGAAAAGACGGTGAACGGCTCAAGGAATGACTGGTCTATCAAACTGGATGACGCATTGTGGGCATACCGAACAGCATTCAAAACACCAATTGGTATGTCACCATATAAGTTAGTTTTTGGTAAAGCATGTCATTTGCGATGGGAGTTGGAACAGGCGTATTGGGCAATGAAGAAGTTAAACATGGGCCTTGAGCATCGGGCGGAGGAGGCTACTACACTAAGCGAGTTAGATGAATTGAGCACAATGCCTATGAGAATGCAAAGATCTACAAGAGCGAGCGAAAGTATGACCACGACGAGGTTGATCGAAAGACTTCCAAGAAGGACAACAAGTGCTTTTATTCAACTCAAGGTTGAAATTATTTCGAGCAAGTTAAAATCACGTTGGGCGAGGACCATACGGTGGTAAGAGTATTCCCGTATAGTGCAATTGAAATAAAAGGGAGAGAGGAGTTTCCCAAGGTAAGCGGACAGAGGTTAAAACTCTATCGATCAATGAAATGGAATACATGAACTTAGTAACCTCTCACACCCTAGAATAATAAGGAACTTGCGTCAGGCTAAAAAGACGTTAAAAACGGCTACTTGGAGGCAACCCAAGGTATTTGATTTATTTATTTTAATGCAATTAGTCTTTATTTAGAACAGTCTCACGGAGGTAGTGTTTGTGTTGTGTTGACAGGTGTAAGCTAAGAACTTAGAAAGCGGCGAAGAAGCCAAGATTTTCGAAAATCGCGAGCGCGCGGTGCCGGAGCGAGGCCACGGCTCGAAAATTGAAGAAACGCAGAATTTGGTGCGCGCGGCTAATTCTGGTCGCGGCGCCACAACGGAAAAATCTGAATTTTGAAAGACGTCCTAATCCGAAGGCCCTGTCGCCAAATCAAAAATCCAGAGCTCTCCTCCCCTCACGGAATCCAAAGCACTATCCACCGCCACCGCCACCATTTTTAACCAAGTCTGTAAGTGTCTTTTCTTTTATTGTCTTTGAGTCTTGCACACATTGGGGACAATGTGTGATTTAAGTTTGGGGGGTGTCTTATTTGTGTCTCATTGTTATAGTATGTTTAAGTCTTTTTGTTGTTTTTATGTATTTTTGAGTCACAAAAATTTTTCTTTTTTGAGTCATAATTGTCTGTCAAAGATCATGCATGTTGTAGTTACTAGAAACACCTAGTGAAGTAAGGTGGAATAATATAACGGAATTAGAGCAACTATCTAAACACTTAGGTTAGACATGCCAAAAACTCACAAAATCTGTCTATTTGGAGTTTCTTGCTTGAATTGTGCATGCTAAATGATGAAAACCTATGTGTTATGATTGCTTGCTATTTGAGGCGAAATAGTTAGGATATGCATGTTTAGGGAGATGACTCAGGCATTTCTTTGTTAGCCAATTCTTACCACTCTTTTCTATCCCTGACATTAAAAATATCCCTAGTCAGCCCCATTGAGCCTAAAAATGAACTTTTTCTTTGACATCCTATATTTCCATAATTGTGCCATAAGTAAACATGTGAAATAGTTGGAATAGAGTGTGTTAAAAAAGAGACAAAAAGAGCAAAAAAAATTGATGCACCCCAACTAAAAAGTAATAAGAAATAGGCAAAAGCCTAAGTTTGGGAGTGCTTGCTATTATGATATACTTCACGCTCTCAAAACAAAAGAGGGGAAAGATAGATTTGAAGTGAAGGAAAGAATCAAAAGAAAAGAGAAACACTGAAAAGCTAAAGAGCTTATGGTACACAAAAATGAGCCTAAATGCCTATTTTTACCTACCCATACCTAAGCCTACATTACAACCCCTAAAAGTCCTGAAGATCTCTTAGATGCATATCCATGATTAGTGGAGAATAGCAAGTAAAAATGCCATAAGATTTTTGAAATTAACATGCATGATTCAGTATTGTGACTTCCATTAAGCATGATAAAAATGAGTTTGCGAAATATCTAGCTTAATGTGTTTAGAGTGCTAAAATTTCATGCTATATGTTCCTGCATATTATTCTGCTAATCTTCATGTTTTTCTAAGTAATACCAATGCAGCAAAGTGATCAATGTCATTGAGTCTGTTTATTTTTCCTTTTCCTTGAGTCTTTATTTCTTTCTTTTTATCTTTGCTCGAGGGCGAGCAAAGGTTAAGTTTGGGGGTATTTGATCGGTGTATTTTATATACACTTTTTGAGTCGTTTTTAGTTAGTCTTTTGTCCCTTTTTGTACAAATACGTGTCGTATTAGGATAGATTTTCTTTCTTTTGAGTCAAAGTGGTCAAAATGGCCCAATGGCGGAAAAGGAGCGAAAAGAGGGCAAAAGTGGAGGTTCCAGAGCTTAAAAGCAGAGAAAGTGGCGAACCAGGCACGGACGGGCGGCCAGCGCGGCCTCACGCCAACAGTCCAGCGCCCGGCGCCCGATATCGAGGTCGCGAAGTTGCGGCGCGGCTGCAAACAGCGAGTGCGGGGCGCGGCGCCAAATCACGAGCAATGATTCCGGCGCCGCGCGCAGCGAAAAATCGAGTTTTAGGCGTTTTTGGGCGGGCACGAAGGAAAAGTTGGAGGCGGTTTTGAGCCTATAAAAGGAGAACTCTGGCAGTTTTCAAGAGTTCCCTTTATTGCACAAACACAAGATTTCTTGAAGTTGAAGATTGGAGACCTTAACTTAGTAATTTTCTTTTCTTTTCTTTACTTTACTTTTAGTTTTTATGTTGGATATTGAATTAGTTCTTGTCATGTCAATGGCTAGGAACTAATTCTATTATAGGGCTTTCCATGTCAAATCACTTGAAACTTATGTTATGAGTTAATGCATGTTTATGGTTTTCTTCTTATTGTTGAGATTTACCCAATAATTGTTTTGAATGCTTGGTAATTAATTGATCACTAATTATCATTACTTATATGATTTCTAATCAAACTTCGAAAGGAGGAGGTTGTGACTATGCTGTAAGTTGGGTAGACATATTTTGGATTGGGGATGAAAATACCTCAATTACTTGTGTAGCATTAATGAGAGGTTTAAACACCTAATTTCACGCATGGCGCGTGACGATTAACTAGATTTTTGGTCTTAATCCTCCTATAGAGTCATCCTTATCACCGTAAGGTAGAAAGGAGCGCTACTGGGGTTGAGTGTTTATATAGCCTTAACGGGAGTATAAAACGATTTAGTAAACCTGTTAGCTCCAAAAGAAGAAGAACCATAATTCATTGCATTAATAAGTAACATAAGCGGATAGTTGAGGAGACTTGGAAGCCTTATTTCCATCACTATTGAAGTAAACACTTAGTTAATTAGTATTTATAATTGTTAGTTATAATCAACAAAATCAAATATCGGTTACCAAATAGATAACAAAAGATAGATAATTGGTACTTGAACACTAATCCTTGTGGACGATATTCGGTCTTACCTAGACTATATTACTTGTCACGATAACGTGCACTTGCGTTAAAGTGTGTGCATCTTTTCGCGCATCAGCTACTAAAGAACTCCTTCAAATGCCCTCTCATCAGCAAATTTGTTGCTATGTACCTTAGGTGCTTGCAGTCTTCCGTTGAATGACCCATGATCCCATGGAACTCACACCAAAGATCAATGTATGTGCCCCGCTTGTTTAGGTTGGACCGAACTACTATTGGGAATCGGGCTTCTTTCATATTCTTCATAGACATGACTAGATCCATGACCTATACATTAAAGTTGTAGGAGGCCACCTCGGCGGCCCTGAGTCGTTTGCGGACTTCCTTTTCTCTTCTGGATTGACCTTGATAATACCTTTTCTTATTCGATCGACCTTCATGCCTAGGGGATGATCGAGTTGAATAAGGTTTGTACCGCCCTCTCGGGTCTTTTTGCTTGTATGGGGGACATTGCGAGATATCCTATGTTTCCCCCTCCGATTACGACCCCATGATCAGCCTATATCCTTATTTTGGTGGTGTACATGTTATTTACTTCATTTTATGACTTGACCGGGAACTCCTTCAATCTTTCTTTTAATTTTCTCAAAGTGTCCGAACTATTTGCATTCAAGTCGTGAGTGAACGTTATGGCAGCCATATCTTCAGAAATCGCATGCAACATCATCCTCTCCCACTGGAAGCACTCCACAAAGTTGCGGAGTAACTCATCCTTGATTTAATTTACGGTGAAGATATCCTCCTTGTAGGTCTCAACCCTTCGGAGCCTTAATAAATACATCAAAAGCAGCAAAAGAATCAATAAAATTTTCAGGTAAGAGAGTATACCAAGAAAGTGCTCCCTTTGTGAGCATTTGGCTGAACTTTTTCAGCATGATGGATTCGATTTGGTGCTGTTGTAGGTCATGTATGGTTATTGCGGCTTTGAAACTCACGATGTGTTCTTCCGGGTTTGTTGTGTCATCATACTTGGGTATGTCGAGCATATGGAAATTCTTCGGGATGGGCTCCGGAGAAGTTTCTTCCTTATAGGTTATCTTTTTGTACTTCCTCACTCCAACCCCCTTTATCATCGGGGCCCCTGGTATCTGGCTCATCCGCTAATGGACCTCTTTTTCTAGCGATGTGCCATCTCTCTAGGTGTGTCTCCGACATTTCCAACTTTGCTTCTGCGTTTGTTGCGGATGCATCATGCGCTCATGTGTATTCCGCGTCGTCTACTGGTGATTATCCGGCATTTCCCCAGATAAAGAGTTCAAAAACTTTTCCATGTGTTCCATTATGGCGCTGCTCACTGCCAAGGTTGTGGCTAGCGCAACTTCCGAGGGCGTGCTCTCTTCTTTGAACATCCCCTCCACTTTAGAGTGCGGACATCTTTTTATTTTCTTAGGGTACCGCTCCTTGAGTCGCGCCTCACGACTCTCCGCTAAATGGACATCTTCATCAACAGATTCGTTTGCTTTCGGGGAGCTGTTGTTTCCTCTAGTTTCGTCCATGATGTTTTAGATTTATCTGCCAGGTCTTGATGCTTGGTGGGCACATGTTTCTCTCCAAGTTCCTTTGATCTGTGAGCCATACTTTCTTCACTTAACATGTTCCAAGTGTAGCGCTTTTTATTTAGGGTTTTTAGACAAATGTCTATCCTCACAGACGGCGTCAAACAATTTTCCGGTAAAATTGATTTTAACCAAAAATACAGTTAGAGATTTGTGTAAGGGTTTAAAGACAAGTAGGTCGTATTCGATCCGGAGACCCTATTAAACGAGTCAGGAATGGCTAATTAGATTACGGGTGTGTGAGAATAATGGGCAAGTGAAATACAATAATAAGCAAGTAAAACGAATCAACAAGGTAGATCTAGAAATATTACGAATAAAGCAAGAGCCGAAGCTAAGAATGGTGTATTAGCTTGAGAGAGATCTTGGTTACAAGTGTGAGCTTAAAGAGAATACAATGTGTTTTTCTTCTCTTCTAAGTCTTGCATTTATAAGATAAAATTTAGATTATTATGACCCCAGAAAGTTGTGACGACGTGAGCCTAATGATGTCACCGTGCCCGCGTGCTGCTTCACTCTAATATAGGGAGGCTGGTGTGACGGGAGTTGTTGGCAGTGGAGGATAAATGTGAAGACCCATTGGGGTTTCCGGTACCATGAAACTTCTCGGATACGCTTAACGTCTCCGGATGCATGTATATCCAATACAACTTCATCGACTAGTTCTACATCAATCCCCTCTCTCGTTAGATAATTATCGACGCGATAATAAAAGAAACTCTCTCGAAAGTCAATTTCCACATCATTATAGTGGAACTTATCTAAAAAAGCTCACTAGCTACGAAACTCTCTTTTCTTGTTTTTGCAAAATGTTCTACTAGAATTAGGTTTAACATCCTTTTGTGACTTCTCGATCCACGTCTCGTGACAAATTACACTATAAGAAGATCACAAAATGCAATTTGAAAAAGGAAAAAAAAGGTAAAAACAAGTTGGTCAACTGGTGAATTTCCGTAGAGGTAAGGAGCATTTTCATCAATTGAATTTGGACATAAACAAGAGTGTATCTTCCTCTTGGTACAATATGTGCTGTGTTTTACAGATCCAATGAATGTTATCCATTTGCAGAAACATGTCACCATCACTGATCTCTCTTTTTTCCATCTTTGTTCTGGTCCCAATTATATTTACCATTTTACTTATAGTGATTTCAATTCACCTCACTCTTCCAATTTGTTACTACATGACAATTTTAGTAACTAGGTTAGGGAATTAGATTTGGTCAAATGAGAGATTTATGGACAAATTAGGGCAAAGACCATAGGCACTGTTGCCCCGGACTTTGATCTAATGGTAAAAGTGTAACACGTAATGTATGAGCTAAGTATATGTCACGGGTTCGAGTCTTACAACTGATAAAAGTTTGATATTTAATTGAAAAAGAGTGGAACCAAAAACTTATTATCCAACAAATTTCGAATCGTATACCGTATCCCTTAGATTCTTGATTAAATAAGGACCATATATATGCGCTTATACGTTTGAAGAGGTATCACATTAACCTTCACAAATAAATGTATTAGATGAATTGAGATCTGTATGTTAAAGTATCATGGAAGAAGTATTAATATGATATCTTTAATCCATATTTACACGGTTTCAATTGTTGTGAAATCATGCTGAGTTTCAAAGTTTCCCTTATGCTTTTTATGAAGTGCTTAAAGACTTGTTTTATGTTTTAAAGTGAAGAATGTCATGATGAGTTTAGATCATAAGTTAAAGTTAAAGCTTTGGATCCAAAGTGAATTTTTTATTGGGATAGAAAAAAATCAGGGCGTCATACGAAAGCTGATAAGTGATAATTGCAAACCTTTAAATAATGATAAATCAAACACAAAGAAAAACTATACTAAAGACGCATAATATTTTGATATGATTTGGTCAATTGACCTACATATAAAAAAAATATAAAAGAAATCTTAAAGACTATTGAGATAAAATCTCCCAATAAACAAGACTCTATAACGACTATATTGTGGATGTTATTGTGTTGTGTATGAAAATAAATGATCATCTATTTATAGAAGTCCAAAACTTTTCTCCTAAAAAAGAATAGATACGGTAGAAAACTTTTTTCACAAAGAAAACCTTTTCCATCAAGATTTTTTTTTTTTAATAAAAGACAATTATGATAAAATTCAAATAAGATAGAAAATTCAGACAAATCGTAGCCAATAGGCATAATTTGTTTCATCAAGAATTGAAAGTCTACCAATATTTTGGATAGTTGAGTCCATAACCATTAGAAACATGACCAAACACTTATTGTGTTAAGTGTTGGCTCTGATACCACTTGTTAGGACCGAAGATACGGATAAACAATTAATAGTAGGAAAACTAAAGATTCAAATGTTTGAAAAGCTAAACAGTTTCTTATGTTGTCTTCAGTGTTGTGTCAAAGCTTGAGGCAACACCCGATAAAACAATAATAAATCTTAAAGAGTAAATACAACGAAAAAAATAAAAGACACAAGGTTTATAATTTCAAGGGTATTTATTAATATAGTTCTTGATTGTCAATGACCGAAGAATTGTATATACTATATGCAATTACAAATGAATTTCTTTTTACAATTTGTAGAAATAGAATAAAAAGAAATTACACAAAATGAAGTCGCATATAACTTCAGCCTAAAGACAAAACATCCATAAGGAAACATACAACATCTTCATTATAATTGCTTCAACAATGAGCTTAATCTAGAATCTGGGCAGCAATCGTAATGTGAGACTATATGTTGTTATACTACTTTAGGCAGTGGTGTTTGATCCAGTTTCTGAAGTGAATTCTCGAGAGCTCCCTTGGTTATTCTTTTCTTTGCAATCTGGATACCGATACAATGAAGTTCCTCCTCTATTTATAGTGTGAAACTTCCTTGAAATTCTCACTGGTTGGTTGCGGAAGTTGAGAGAAAATAGGCAGCAACTTGGACCGATCAGCCTCCATGAAATCCTCAACTATATTGACTTGGTCTTCACGTTTCTTTCCTTCCAAGCTTGACTTCTTCTTTTCTCACGTTTTAAATACGGCTTCCTGGTTAGCTTCATTTTTACCTCACAGTAACAATCATTGTTTTGGCCGGAAGAATAGGCAAAATCGTCTATAGAGATGTTGTATGTGATGTTGTCAAAACACTGCAGACAACATTCTTATATTCATAAGTGATGTTGTCCTGACTAATTAGCCGTGTTGTCACAGCACTCATCCAACATCAACAGTTATAATCTACTTTTAAAGTATGTGATTTGTGTTGGGATCGAAATAATTCAGCGCGTCATGCCGAAGCTATAAAAAATAAACCTTTTACGACGAAAATAAAGAGAAATTATAAAAGACTCATAATATGATAAATTGGTTTGGTCAATCGACTACGTATGAAAAACTAATATAATGAAAGCATAAAAATGATTGAGAGAAGAATCTCCCTCTAAACAAGGCTCTCTAAATGACTATATTGTGGATCTATTGTGTTTTGTACGAGAAAAAAATCTTCTATTTATAGAAGTCCAAAATTTCTACTCCAAAAAAATAATTGTAGAGTCCTTTTCTGCAAAGAAGCTTTTTCACCATTTTTTTTTTTTTGAAATAAGACATAATTATGATAAAATTCAAATAAGATAGAAATTCAGGGAAAACCCTAACAATTTGTATGGCATGTTAGATTTTGAATAAAATAAAATAGGAAAAAGGTTCGCTCGATTAAATTAAGACATTTAAGTGTCGGTCATGAGATAATGACATACTTGGGAGCAAAAGGCGAAATCCCTCGCCCACAGGGCCCCCACCCTTCCGACCCGACAGAGATTGGTGGAGGAAGGTAAATCATGGTACTCAGCGGCCCATTAGGTGGGAGGCACAGTGTCTGCAGTGCCGCGAGTCATTCCTCACAAAGGAGAAATGAACTCTCATCGCTGTGGCTCGAACTGCGCTTTCAGGGAAATCATCGCACTGCGAAGCTACACCCATGCGTGTACATACTTGGTTTAAATCAAAATCACTCAGCAGGTATTGTACACTCAATATGAGTTAGTTGGTTTGACTTTTCATTTTCTTTATTTACTTTAGTTTGCTCTCTTTATGTCTCACATGTCTACATTATTGCTAAGGTGACATAACAAAAATGCCCATAAGAATTCGTTAAGCTAGGCTTATTTTTCATGTCCATCAATTATATATGTAGTTGGTCTTACTCTATGTTCCAAAAAATCAAAGATTGTTAAATTAGTGCAAGTCCAATCAAACTAATTCCTACATTAAATGCATTGAGATATATATATTTTTTTTTTTTATATCCAGGTTCCCCACTTAAGTCAGATTAGTCCCTCAACACTACTACCAGTAAATCGCGGGATATGCTCCAATAACTAGCGTTTGAGAACGGACAACTGATAACACCTATAAAGATCAACTTCAGAAGAGAGCAAAATGCTTATCTTATATAATAATGTACGGTGACGACTTTATGTTTCTTTTGTTTTCTTCCGTTTAATTCTTCTGGGATTTAAGCAACTTATATACTCATTTATTTTAATTTCGTGTTTTAAACAATGTCATATTCTATATTTAGTGATTCTTTAATTTCAATATCTCACATAACATGTGTAAGATTACAAAGTGCAAAAAATATTTTAATACATTATACACATTTAAATTTAACATCACAAAGTTTAAAAATTCTCTTACTTTCTTAAACTATATGCCCAATTACATATAACTAAAGGGAGCTGACTGAAGACCAAAGCAATCTCCTTTCTATGGGGAGTTAGATCAGGCCAACGGTCCTGCTCCGCTTTATACTAATTTTTTTTTATGGATAAATCACTGAACTATGCGCCTATCTTCCTCCTGACATTTATTATGCTATCACTGCTTGTCAATTTGAATTGCATCTCCTAATAATGAGTAGGTAGTTCGATCGTTTTGATTTTGATTCATACTCGAAAATGGGATTATCAACTATACTTTCAACGATGCAAGTCGAGCCGAGTCTCAATTTAAATAGATGAACGGACCCAAAAGTCCATAAATGATTGCAATTGTGTAAAATTATTTATATCTCTCGTACATATATAACAAACTATCTCCTGATGGAAAGCAAATAATTTATCTTGTACCTTCATGAACTCTAGAGTAGAATATAGTTTATTAAAGGAAAGAAAGGGGGGAAGCACGTAGATGAAGAAATGCATTTTCTTCACAATGAACAATAATAATGTCTCATCTTCTTTTTGTAAATATTCAAATCAGTGTGTGGTGTTTCTCTATTCGTTTTGGTGGAAAACACATGTCCAGTGACAAAGATAACATTGTTTCTCTTTCTGCAAAATGGGATTGTGGTTAGAAAATTAATTCTGTAAAAAATATAAGAAACAGATTGGGGAACATTGTCAATAAAATTTCTTTTGGTTTGCACAATCATAACTCCTAGCAGACAGTTCTGTTCTTTAAATATGTTTCTTTTTTACTTTAAGAATCTGAAAAAAGGAACAAAATGCAACCTTCTGGATAGAAATTAATCTTGTTCAAGATATGTTTTGAAAAGATAAAATAAAATATATATAATATACACAAAAAACTTTGGGTGGTGTGGATTTGTCTTTGGTGTTTCTAGTAGGGGTGGCAATGGGGCACGTCAGAGCGGGTTAGGGCAGGGTAAGCCTTGACCTGCTAAGATCTTAATCTGCTCTGTCCTGCTCCGTTTAGCATTTTTTAGAAATTTGTTTTGCCCTGCCCCGTTAAGCCATGCCTTGCCCAACCCCGTTTATGTTATTTTTCATTTTTCACTTTCAATTTGGTATTTATTTTGTTAACTTCTTTTATTTATTTATTTAAGAATGGATGAACAATCAGTCTATTGTAATAGTTTCTTAATATCGAATGAATTGAGTTTATTTTTTAAATGATATTCATTTTTTTCAACCTTTCGCACTTCCCACTTGTAAGGGTTACAACTCTCAAACCGTAACCCCAAATAAGGTATTTCTTACGCCGAGCTGAAGGTAACACGAAGACCTAACACTATCCCAAGTTTACTCTTGAAATACTTAGTGTAACTAGTACAATTCACGCAAGAACAACCCTATAAAAACTGTCTCGCCATAATTTTTATGAAAGAAGACACAATCTTAAAACAATCATAACTTCTTATCCGTAAGTCTGATTAATCCCCATAAAGTATCAAACTATCGAGAACAGAGAAAACAAGAACTTCTACTCAGCACAAACTTTCATATTCTTTACCGATTTGTACAATTTTTATGTTATACATTCTGACCTTCCAGATTTCGATTGATCCGAGGCAGAAACTTTAAACAGTGATAACTTTCAAACCGTAAGTAGGATTAATCCCCGTAAAGTCTCAATATGACCGTAACATAAAAATGTACAAATCTATAAAATTTTATCCAATTCTAACAAGTACAACCCAGCGTAACATATTATTTTCACAAAGATACCTTTTCCCTATTAATTGTCCTGTCCTATTTAGAATTTTCTAAATTATTTTTGACATGTCCCGCCCTGCCCTGTCCCGTTTACTCATTGCCCTACCCTGCCCCGTTATGTTTGACATGTCCTACCCCGCCATGCCCTGTCCCATTTGCCATCTCTAGTTTCTAGTGAGTTGTGTTGGGCGTGTGAACAAAGTTCCCATAAAAAGAAGAGAAGAAAGTGAAGCTACTTATCAGGTGTTGGATATACACTAAATAGTTTGAGGTCTTTAGATGAAAATTGTGTGGGGTTGGATCAAAGCGAATAATATCACACCATATTAAGAATATATTTGGACTAGTTTAGCCCAACAACTGATATCAACACCAAAGGTTCGGCGCAGAGATAGAGGAGGTGATAGTGTAGGGCATGACTTAGTGTCGTTGCTCATCTACGGGCCAGTTTGTAGCTTATCTGTAATTTTGAAGACGCATATACAAAAATAAAAGTCAATAAGTTTGGTGGCCATAAATACTGATGTGGGTGACACACAGTTAATTTCTAAGTTAGCCCATAAATAATAATGGGTCAAGTGGAACTTAATTTAAGAGAAAATTATTGCGTATGTATATGAATAAAGTTTCACATAAAAAATTGAAAAGAAAAAACTCTTAAATACTCTTAAACCTTAATAGTATGAGTCCTTCAGTGAAAATTGTAGAGGTTTTGCCAAGGCGAAAATTATATATCATATTAAGGATATCTTTAATTGCGTTAGTCTAACAATTGTCAAACTCAATTCCTACCATTTGATAATTGATGAAATCATTTGTGAGTGGTAATGTGTAAAACGGGAAAATAACAACAATAACTATTTGTTAGAAATTTGGAAATGATCAAATATGAGGGCTTGCTGAGTCGACCAAATTCTTGATCTATCCTTAAGATAATATTGCCCTATATATCTTTTCAACGGTGGTAATGACAACTTATCTCCCAAGATAAAACAGCAATCAAACAAATGAGCAAAGGAAACTCAAGTGTTTGCTTTGGAAGAAAGATCTTTGAGTGTTTGTGATTGCAAGAGAGGGAGAATATTTTCAGAAATGTATTGTATCAAGTGTGTTTTGCAAATAAGCCAAAGGCCTCATTTTATAGTGTTGAGAAGAAGATCCTCCAACTAGCCAATTTATGACTTTGAATGACCAAGTAATGGCCATTAGTATGGAGTTACAATTTAGCCAAGTAATGGCTGAATTCAAGAGCAAAATAATGAGGAGTTAATCCTCCAAAGTCACTCAACGTCGGTTTATTTTTCTCCAACGGATCGAAACGATCCGCGCGCACTGCGAGGCGCCGCGGCTCCAAAACTTCAAAAGCACAGCGTTGCGGCCCTGCAGAGTGGCGCCGTGGCGCCGAAACTTCAGAGACTTGGCGATGCGGCCCTGCATGAAGGCGCAGCGGCGATTCATGACTCGTTTCATCTTTTAACACATTGCACACTTCTTCCTTCATTTATCAACGTGAAACCAACGTCATTTGGTCAATAACCGTCTATTACCTTACGTCTCACACAATTCGTATACGTACCAATATCTCTTCCATTTAAGGAAATTATGATCCTTGACATTGTATGTACACGTGTGTAGAAATAACGTTTCCGACGTGTAGGGCTCCTAATTGTTTGATTCATAATTAAATAAAATTAACTATATTTTACGTTTAATAAATATTTTCAACATCATTTATTATAGATCTAGATATACATATGTATAAATGTTTTGAACTCATATATATACTAAGAAAATTTCTTGCTTTTTGTTCTACCAATATATATATTATATTCATACGCACAATCTACTATGATTAACTAGGTTAAAAGGTACCTTTAACCAATAATATTTGGCCATAAAACAATGATGATGTTTCATAAACAACTTCCACGTTGTTTCAAACACAAGTCCTAATCACTTTTGTGAACTAGTCAATCATGTTTGTTTTTTTGTTTTCAAGAATCTCAACAAAGTAATTTTCACCAAAATAGGACCATAGAAGTACTTTTCATCACAAACAAAACAAGCATATATAATAAGATATATATCACATTCACGAAAAGCTAGCACATGTCCCCTTTAATTTAACCATAAACCAAACTTATTTGTCTGCACTTTTTTTTTATATAATGTTACCAATAAAATAGTGTGCCTTCATGCTGATAATTTATATTACTCTAAGATCGTGTAGGAACCTATAAACTTCGAATTCTGACCATTAGCTATGCATTTAATTTTGTGCCAATTAAATTCACTTGTCTACTCATCCATGTAATAAAATACAAAAGCACACAATACTTTCTTAGACAGATGTGTCGCTATTGTCTGTTTCATGACGACACAATATCCATGAGTAAAATTTTTTGTATGTATATAACATACATTTTCTTAGAATATATAGGTGGTAGAAAAACTAGGCTCTAGCATTAACATCATTTGTGTTGGAATACTCTTACGTTACACTACTAAAATTGGAACACGTACCTTATTTGGTTGGGTTAGACATATGAAACGTATGGTCAAACTGATTAATCTTTATCTGAGCGCAAGCCAGGTTAGTGCTTGAAGGCGAGAGGTATCACTCGTTGGGTGGTGTGGAAGGCAGTCACAAGTTCGAAACCCTGAATAACGTCTGCGCCCGCCTCTTGGGGAGCACACACTGGCTTGCCAAGTGTGGTTTAACTGGCTGACGTGGTTTGCGTGCTATTGCGTCGATCTGGTTTACCACTTTCGAAGAAGCGTGCCGCGGGTTCATAGTCAAAAAAACTGATTAATCTTTTTTTTGTTTGTTTAGGGGGTGATAAATGTTAATTACAATCTTGTACGCACAAAAATGGATCAATATATTTCATGAATAATTGACCAATAGTGTGAGCATTACAATTGATGTATGGAATAGTATACAACTATCACTAGTGCTTAGAAAGGATAATCATTTACAATTTCAATATAATAGACTTGAAGCCTAACATCAGTTGTCACGACATCAACAAGTGATGATGATCTTCATCTTCGGTCTTTGATCCTTCCTTGAAGTCTTGAGATGTTGGTTGAAACTGCAATAAACCCTTTGAGAACAACAACAACAATATGTTTAGAATCTGAAAATATAACAAGATCATTGGCTTGCTGAGTCGATTGAATTCTCAATCTATCCTTAAGATAATATTGCCCCGTATATTTTTTCAACGGTGTAATGACAACTTATCTCCCAAGATAAAACAACAATCAAATAAATTAGCAAGGGGAGCTCAAGTGTTTGCTAGAATAGAAGGATCTTTGAGTGTGTAAGATTGCAAGAAAGAAAGAGATTTCATCAAATCTGAAATCATCCAAGTGTAGAGAGTATTTCTCTTGTGTTTGTTCTTTTGTATATGTTGTTTTTCTCTCAAATCTGAAACAAGGATTGATTATATAATGTTTAAGGATGATGAGAGGTGTTAATGGGTGTTAAGATGGTTGTTAATGGCCACCATAAAGGCCATAAACGTTATGACATAAGTGTCAAACGTCTTAGCAAGTAATGGCCATCAAACTGATTTATTACCGTTGCCTGGGAACTCACTGGACACACAACACCGCGGTTCAAATCATTAAGCACCGCGGTGCTTGCCTTCCAGAAACTCCAGGACCGAACTGTAATTAATTAAAGTTCTGGGGTCCAAAAGATAATATATCAGTAGAAGCCCAACAGCCCAACCCGGACCGGGAGAGTGGTGGTGGCGCGCGTGTGGGCCTAGTCTCGAACCCAAGCACATCTAGGTCCTCCCTTCTTCAAACACATGGGTTACCCCTTGGGGTCCCAATCTCTTATTCAATTTAGAGACTTATAATATGAATAATTCTTCATTTTCCTACCGATGTGGTAGATTTGTCACACACCACTCTTCCATGTCTCAAACACCTTACTTCGCGGACCAATATCTCTTCCATTTCTCAATGGAATTTGACGATTCTTGGCCCTACGGTCATCTACTCACTTAGTAGATTATGCACATGTGAAGAACCAGAGTCTCCAACATGTAGAACCATGATGTTTAAGCAATTGAAGATGGGTGGACCCAACCTCCACAAAAGACAAATTTCCAACAATCCCCTCTTGGAAGAGATTTTGGTGCACACATATGGTGCTTTCTTTCAGCAATCGTTTTGGCGGATCAATGTTGCATCTGGAGAGGTAGCCGGAGCTTTGAACCTTCCATAGTAGAATACCATTGGACATATTTACTGCGCGGTGAACGTGATATCTTGAACCGTCAGTGTTTATTATATGTCAAGAAAATAGTATCAACACAACACCTTTCCTACTCAATCCTTCTTTATGTTTTGTCCATCGTGGGTCGTGGACACCCTTGGATTTCGTAAGTGCATTTATTTGAGGCGGTATGTCCTCGCACTTAAATAGGTGGTCTCCTACAAGGTATCCTGTAATACCTAGCTTCACAAGCATTAGGAACCATTACAAGTTTCCCCAATCTAATATCAATTGTTGAGGATCATTAATGATTTGGAAACTTATCATTTACCCCTCTACAGGTAGCACTTTTTGTCTATCACGAAATGGCCTTGGATTATGTTTCTTAAGAAACCATTATCCAAAGTGCTCTTGCTTTCATCGAAGCGCTCAACTAAACCTTTACAGTTTAGTTTTCCCATTGAACCTTATTCCTGGGCTCTCCAGTCTGTAAGGTTGGGTGTCCACTATATCAGTTTGTATTGATTGGGTTTTAAGTCAATTCCCCTAGACAGGCAGACATCTTGATCTGTGGGTAACCCTTTACCTCTAAAGGGTCTGTTATATCCTTTGATTTGTAATCAAGGATGTGTCACCCGATCAACTTCCATACGGTCTTATGTCTGCGACATGTAAGTCCAGACACCGTCATTCGTGCTCTCACAGTGTCAAACTAGAGCAGGCACGAGTTACTCCCAAGAAGGGACATCCTCTAAGCGGTCGTGAAGTTACTCAACTTCTTGTCATGCTTTGTGCAAAGCCATGACCTCCTATTCCATCATGAATCGTCCGATATAAGATTTGCTTAGAGAAATTTCCTAAGACACACCATGCACATTGGTGTTTTTCAGGTCTTATGTCCAGTTTGCATCATGTTGTTCTCCCAGAACCACTGGACATCCAGAATATCATAGATAAGCGAATAATTCAGATGTCGTCACATCTAATTTAACACATTCTATTGATTATTTTCAGAAGCACTAGTGAACCTTAGTTCAACTGGACTTCTTTTATGAACCGATATCAGGTCATTTGCAGTGTGACCTGAGCATATCCCTCATGGCATATGGGTGCACCATGATTCCAATCAGCTCTATGATTTAAATTCATTGGTGACTTCAACGAGACTGTCAAGCTCCTCACAGAGGAGTTTGGAATCAGACCAGCTCGTTAGATGTCTTAGGGATTCCAACTCTTAAGATGTCATCTGTAATACCCATATCCTTTCATGTTGAAACATACATTTTAGGAGATACCATTCGATAGTAGAGTACGATCAAATGTTTAGTGCCAATATTTTGTGCTTGTTTCAGTTCACACATAAATTTGACAAGCCGACAGACTTTCTTCTCTTTCCTGGAACCTCAAACCCCTTGGGTTGTTCCGTATTACTTACTTCTTCCTCTTTCAGAATTTTTGGTTTTCCAACTGTTGGCTTTCTAACTTCAGAGTCAATGTTTCTGTTGTCAGATTCATTGTTTCTGTTTTATCTGAAACTTCCAGGATCAAAATGTAGATATTTTCGGGACCATAAGGAATTTCAGTAAGAAGCTCAACAGTCCTCAAACCTAACTCTCCGGTTAGGAAGATTGTCTCAACATCCATGTCACGTATGACTGCGGTGGCCCTGGATGTTAAGCTATTCACATAGGAACACATGTCCTGGTAGCCGAGGCCTTATACTTGTCAATAGATTCATTTAATGTATACTCAACTCGAGTATCCACTGTTACAACCCAAAAGTTCTTTTCCCGGAGGAAGATCAACCATAACATAAATATGGTTCTATCTGACAGATCTATTTCTCTGTTTTTAGCTTCTTTCCAAAGCGATGTTTTCGGAGTTGACAATTATTTATTAATTGTCCATGGTACATTTCAACTATACAAGCTAGAAGGCCTGGAATAATTCTTTGTCCCCCCTCTTTTGCTCCGGTTTGGTTCAACATCTAGAATCTCTGAGTTTTGTAGATCTGGAACATTAAGTTCCGGATAGTCAACAACTTCCGAGTCCTGTAGATTCGGAACGTCTAGTTTCGTACAATCAGGCCCTTGCGGGTTCTTGTTAACCTTGAGCAATTACTTCTTTTTCCTTTTCAATGAAAGATAACTTCAAAGAATTCAGCATTCTTCGACACCAAGATGCAACACGCACTACTGTTATTTGCAGATCCAGTGGATATGCACTCTACAGTCTTAGGTCCAAATCGACCTGTTTTGGCTTAGGTGTTTCAACCCTTTGCCACACTATCCCATATCACAACATATGTACATGAGATTCTTTCCATGTTTCACATGGAGGGTTATCCTTATCCTTAGGCGGAGTTCTATTAAGAATCGCCTTGCCCCATATGTCTTGGACGTACGGATCTGCGCTTGGCTAACACCGTTAGTCTGAGGTGAGTAAGAAACAATCATTTTATAAATGATGATTCGCGTTCTCCCCCTCTATCACTATGAATTTCTCAATCCGTAGAATTTCCACCTTCTGTTTCCAGCGCGGCCACGCTCGAGCGCGCGGTGCCTAAATTCCGATAGCTCTTTGGAACATGGGCGACATTTAGAGTCGCAGTCCTTCGGGGAGGCACCGCGGTGCTTAAGTTCCAGTAACTGATCGGATCAGAACGCCATTTCCGGAACTCACCGGAACCGTAGCGTCGATTTCGTGATCCAATCCCATCGTAGGCACCGCGGTTCCGCCGGTTGCGCCGCGGTTCTTCACGGCTCCACGATGATTTCCGGCTCATTTCATATTTGTTCTTACAACAAAGGATACAATACGTTATATCATCATCAATTAAGATCACAACGTACTTGTTTCCCCCCTCTATTTGTACAAACTTTAAATCACCCAAGTAGGTGTTACTAAGTTATAGAGGAGCGGTGCTTCTTTCTCTAATCCTTTGATGGAACAAAAAGGTGATTTGGCCTCTTCGCCTACCTCACATTCATTTGAGAGTTTATGTCGACAGAAGACAACAATATCAACTTAGTTAGCTTTTGAATGACTTTCTATTTAACGTGTCTTAATCTATGATGTCATAGATGCACGGATTACAAACATATCATCCATTTGTCAACTTCGTTGGCTTTTGAATGACTTTCTGTTTAACGTGTCTTAATCTATGATGACATAGATGCACGGATTACAAACATATCATACACTTGGCTACAGTTTTACTGTACCACTTTTGGTTATTATCGACCTGTGGGACATGAGGCGAAAAACTCAAGCCATATTGTCCAACATCGCCATTGACACTAAGTTTAGGACATGTATCACCTCGTTTAAGAGTGATCCCATTTCTTAAGTCCTTTTGAGGACAACCTCTTCAACTTATTCTATTTTGAAGGTAGCGTTGTTTTACATGAACAACCTCTTGCCCATGGTTAGGGTGTAACCAGATCATATGTGATCTAGATTATCTCTGGCCCACTCCAGTTGCCTTGGCAGACTGAGTGTCCAATTTCTTTTCTGCCTTTCTTTTGGCTTTCAAATCTATTGAGATCTGAGATCTGGTAACTCTGAACCACTCCAGTTGTCTGGAGGCTTTATATGACTGAGTGTCTAACATCATCAAGTCATGTGATGGATCTGGCCCACTCCGGTCGCCCGGAGGCTTTGTATGACTGGGTGTCCGCTACTACACTGTCGAAAGACGAATCTTCTGTCAGAAACGATGACAGAATTGTCACTAGTCCTCTAGTCCTTGTCTTTAGTCCTCTAGTCTTCTTCCCATGATTAGGATTGTCCATAAAATTATTTTATTACAACCTAAGTCCATATCTTTTAGGTCTTTCTTTATAACAGTCCAATATTTAAACGGGAAGGTAAGTGAGATTAAACTTTCTGATTTTAAGGCGTAAGGAATATAAAGATATACTTTCATATTTGTAGCCTTATTCAGTTCATTTTAATCAGACATCTTTTAATCTCATTTTTGACAAGAAATAAATAATTAACTCATACCTTTGGGATTTGGCCCACGTTCGTAACGTATCCAAATCCTCCTTACCATAAGATGGAGGCTTCCTGCTACAAGATGAACCATCATCTCCAGTCTTCTCCTCAAATTTTAATTGACATCCTCAACCTTTGTAGACACTTGTTTACACCACTCTCGGGAGTGGTGACAACAACTCTTCCTTGACCCTTAGCCTTGCCAACAAGACTATCAACATTATCTTTCAAGTTAAAGATCAATCATTGAGATCTCACCTTTGACGAAAATAGATTTGTAACTATCGTCAAAGAGAGACCCAAACTCGGACCACAATTGTTGGTCCTCCTCTTTCTAGCACTAGTACAATATTATCTTAAGACTGTGAGCATTACAGTGGATGTATGAGAATAGTATACAACTATCACTAGTGCTTAGAAATGATACTCATTTACAATTTCAATATAATAGGCTTGAAGCCTAAAATCAGTTGTCACAACATCAATAAGTGTTTATGATCTTGATCTTCGATCTTTGATCCTTCCTTGAAGTCTTGAGATGTTGGTTGAAACTGCAGCAAGCCCCTTGAGAACAACAACAACAATATGTTTAGAATCTGAAAATATAACAAGATCATTGGCTTGCTGAGTCGATTGAATTCGCAATCTATCCTTAAGATAATATTGCCCCGTATATCCTTTCAACGGTGTAATGGCAACTTATCTTCCAAGATAAAACAACAATCAAACAAATGAGCAAAGGGAACTCAAGTATTTGCTAGAATAGAAGGATCTTTGAGTGTGTAAGATTGCAAGAAAGGAAGAGATTTCATCAAATCTGAAATCATCCAAGTGTAGAGAGTATTTCTCTTGTGTTTGTTCTTTTGTATATGTTGTTTTTCTCTCAAATCTGAAACAAGGATTGATTATATAGTATTTAAGGATAAGGAGAGGTGTTAATGGGTGTTAAGAGGGTTGTTAATGGCCACCATAAAGGCCATAAACATTGTGGCATAAGTGTCAAACGTCTTAGCAAGTAATGGCCATCAAACTGATTGCATGTGAGCTCACTGGACACGCAGCACCGCTGTTCAAATCATTAATCACCGTGGTGCTTGACTTTCAGAAACTCCAGAGATCGAACTGTAATTAATCAAATTTCTGGGGTCCAAAAGATAATATATCAATAGAAGCCCAACAACCCGCAACCCGTCCCGACCCGGTGGTGGTGGCGCGAGTGGGTCTAGTCTCGAACCCAAGCACACCTAGGTCCTCCCTCCTTCAAACACATGGGTTACCCCTTGGGGTCCCAATCTCTTATTCAATTTAGAGACTTATAATATGAACAATTCTTCATTTTCCTACCGATGTGGTAGATTTGTCACACACCACTCTTCCATGTCTCAAACACCTTACTTCGCGGACCAATATCTCTTCCATTTCTCAATGAAATTTGACGATACTTGGCCCTACGGTCATCTACTCACTTAGTAGATTATGCACATGTGAAGAACCAGAGTCTCCAACATGTGGAACCATGATGTTTAAGCAATTGAATATGGGTGGACCCAACCTTCACCAAAGACAAATTTTCAACAAATAGTTCATGAATAATATGTGAAATGTTTTATTTACATGAAGTAGCTAAGATTATCATGAGATACATATAGGATTGAGATAGTTAAGGGTTTAACTGCATGCTAATTGATCCGTTTCATATAAAAATGGTTAATAGATTGTGTTCTCCACCCGTGGAATTATATTGGGTATGTTATTGTTGGTTATAGACTGTTTGATCAAGTTTTGAATAAGTTGATTAAAATATTCCCTGGGGGGGGGGGGCTAAAAGCAACTAATTTTTTAGATTTGAGGTGTTTAGCTGAAATTTAAAAAGTATTTTTGAGCCAACAACAGAAGCAGTTTATCTGTTATTCGAGAGTAGACCTGTCCAAAGCTCGGATCGGACCGGGTCATGTGGATTTTTTTCTGCTTGCCCGACCTTGGTCCAACCCTAACCCTTTTAAAATTTCCCGACCCTGGCCCTGACCCTTCGAGGACTTTACGGGTCACGGGTCGACCCTGACCCGCTCTACAAAACAAAAAAAATGGGGTAATTTGGCCGGATATCCTTATCAAAATTTATACTTACAAAACTACTCTCATTAATATAAGGTATCTTTATATAAATAACTGAGTGTATCCAATGTTTTATTACTTTTTCTAGCCGGAATACATAGATTATAGATACATATTACACATTCGTCGACTATTTTTAGTTTACACGATTAAGTGATAGGCTATTTAAGTTAATTCTTCTTATTTTTATTCATTGATCTCTCTAATATAAGTACTTTTCTCCTCTTCCATTTTTTGTTTGACTGATATTTATAGTAATTAAAAAGCTTTATATAAAGAAATTAAAAATATACATGTTAATTAATTAAAAATTAAATGTACTCGATCAAATATCCCAATGATTTATTTTGGCTAAATTGTGTATTCTTTTTATCCAATACTTATGATTACTTAATTATATGCTTTTACATACTAAAAACATGAGTTGAGAATATTAGAGATGATCAAAATTTCTTTAAAAGTTATGATTAACTGCGTTTCAATCCCAAAATTATTGAAAAAGTATATATATAGAGAGAGAATATTATGTTATATATTTCCTCCGTCTCAATTTATGTGATACTTTTCTCTTTTCGAGAGTCATTTTAATTAAATTTTGAAATTAACTTGAATTAAATTAACCCAGTATTTTATGACTAAAAATTATATATTTGAAAACTACCTGAAAATATTATAAGTTGCAATTTTTTTATATCAATTTGGTAAAAAATAATATTTTAAAATATTAATCAAAATTCTCGAAAAATGAAAAGTATCACATAAATTGAAAAAGAAGTATCTATTATTAGCTCGGGGTTCTTGATTTTTAAAATTAAGGCCTAGAAGACAATTACTCCTTTCGTTCAAAATGTTTGTCGCTTTTCTCATTTACACGCCGTTTAAGAAAGTATTTATAAGGGCATCATTTTGACTATTTTATCCTCTTGACATATTTCATTATTAATCTCTCATAATAAATATTTCCTCCGTCCAGTTTTACTTTTCCATTATATTAAAAATAGTTGTCCAAATTTACTTGTCCATTTTAAAAAATCAAGAGATAATTTACCATTTTTTCCTATGTAACCCTTAGTAATTAATAAGTCAAAATTTTCAAATTTTTTTTCCAATACTACTTTTTTATGGAAAATATATGAATTGTTGGAACTCATTACTTAATTAGTTGGTTTCACATGTGTTTTTGATAAGCTTTAATTAATTTCAATCATTCGGGAATTAACAATAATTATGGGTAATATGGTAAACTTTCTATTATATTTTTGGCTCCTTAATAAGCGTGTAAAGTCAATACTTACTCCGTTCTACATTAAGTGTTTGTTTAAGCTTTTCATTTTCCCCCAAAATAAGTAATTTTTTTAGAATTTCAAGAATATTTTGGGCAGATTCTTCCAAAATTGCTCTTGTTTAATAATCTACATTCATTAACTACATTTTTTTCTAGGCATTGATTAGGGGTAAATTGGTAATAGCATTCCTAATTTTTTAGGAGTGAGCATTTTCTTAAGGTTGTGCACTTGTAACACCACCGTAAAATGAGTATAAATTTTCGCCTACGATAATGCCCGACAGTTAGCAACTACGCTTGTCAACCCAAGCTGTCCTTCAAGTACACTTAACATCAAGTGCACTTAAGCTTTGCGGAAGCATTTTAAACACCTTGACACATAAAAGATATACTTTGGAAATGAAAGAACAACACACAAAACGTTTACGGGCAACAATTGCCCAAACCTTTATTTTATTTCTCACTCAAACAAGTACAAAGGACACTTTTATGCTTTTTACACTTGGCTTAGTCGAAGGGACAAAACTCGACTAACACTCTACATGTTTGGAATTCCTAACTCAGATTTCCATTGAAAGACTCACCTAGACTCACTCTCTATTGAACCTTACCAATGTTCTCTCAAGTTTGGATTATATCCCCCTTGTGATACAATCTCATTTTTGGGTGGTACTTAAACTAGACTAACTCCTAGCCTATTTATAGTAAAGGGGGGGGGGGGGGGATCACAATGCTTACAAAGGAGAACATGAAATCAACATACAACCCACTCACACGCAACACACAAATGTGCAAGCATTTGTCTTCCACATGCCGAAAGGAAGGGGAAGACACCTCCACATGTCTTTCTTCATTTCCACTCATTTGTACACCTCATGGTCTTGACTTGGTCATCTCCTTAAGTTCCTAATCCTTAAGTCAGTCGCACTTGCACACAATCAACCATTTACCACACGTTTTGTACAATTTTATTTTACCTCAACCCGATTGCAGTAAAACTTGTTCACAAGTAACTACAACTGTCATATTGATTTGGTAGGGTCCCTCAAGCCTTGCGGGATACCCTAAACAACCCGCACCCACTTCCATGAAATGATTTGATCCGGAATTATCCTTGAACCCGAACCGACAACAACCTTCCGAGAAATTAGAATTGATTCTTAGGGGGTGTGCACAAGCTAAAAAAAATACTTATTGTGAAACGAAGGGAGCATGTGATAAATAAAACTGAACGGAGGGAATATATACTCTATTAATAGTAATCTCTTAAATGATGCTAATTAATATAAGAATAAATAGAAAAAAAGCTATTTAACTTTTTTTGAATAAATAAAATAATAAATATTTTGAGACAATCATTTATAGTAATTTCGATAAGTATTTTGGGACGGTGGAAACAATAATAAAAGAGAGAATATGAGGGGTTCTGCTATAAAAATAGTGAAATAGAAAGAAAGAAAAAAGAAAATGACAGCAAAAGACCTATATAGCACCAATTAAATAAAAGATTTTTCTTGCCCTAAATTTTCTTGTCTCTCTGCATCCATCATAATCTGAGATCTCTTCTGACAGCTATCCAAAAGATCCTCTGATCAACAAATTTTATTTTTTGTTATCCATTCCCTGTTTGATCCTGGAACAAACTCTGTCACCATCAATCTTTCATGTGTTTTCACAGCTAATCTTGTTGTTGAAATTTGACACAATAATATTTATGTTAAGGTCCACACAAATATTGCAAAAATAAAACCAGGTTCAAGGTATGTTAAAGAACCATATACTCTGAACTCACATAAAAACTATTGATTTCTTGTCTCTGTGGGACAAAAAAAATTCTGCTTCCATTTTAGCCCATACCATTTTGGTCTTTTTTTGGTTTGTTACATATTAATAGTGTCTAGGTCTTGTTGTACTTGTAAGGTTATAATAATATCAATATTTGGGGTTGTGGGTTTTGAATATAAGCAACAAAAAAAAAAAACTGGAGTTGAGGTTTGGATTCTTGATGAATATATTGTTTGCTGGTTGTTTTGGTTAAATTTTTAAGTACCCAAAAAGGGAAAATTGAAAAAGATTCAAACTTTATCATCAAGATTAGACCTTTTTTATAAGACACATATTGAATCAGACCTTTATATATATATATATATACATGTAATTTTATTGAAATTTGTATGCAAAAAAAGAAAAATGGTTAAAGCTTGTTGGAAACCTTCTGTTGAGGGGGATGGTGGTGTAGGGAGGGGGGGAGGGGATCCTAGGGGTAGGGTTGATGGTTTAATGTGGTATAAGGACTTGGGGGTTCATGCAAATGGAGAATTTTCAATGGGAACAATACAAGCTAATAATTTGATGGAGGATCAGAGCCAGCTTGAATCAGGGCCATTAAGTTCTCTTGAATCAGGTCCTTATGGAACATTTGTTGGAGTCTATGATGGACATGGAGGACCCGAGACGTCCCGTTACGTAAACAACACTCTGTTGTCCAATCTTAAGAGTAAGTCATGTTTTTTTTCCGATTGCGTAATGCTTATTACCATTGTGATTCTTGATATTGGTGTTATGTGTTATGTGGAATTGATTGATCTAATTGAACAAATGCAATGATTTATCACAATATTTGACTTGTACAATGATGTGAATTCCAATGCTGCATAAGATTTGGTAGATGTGATCTTTAGTCTTTACAGATTGTGCTATTTGCAATTATTTTTTGTAAGTCAAAAGTTTCACGGATAATGCACCTAACAATGTTTAACTTCACAAAAGTGGTACAGTCAAACCTCTTTATAACGGCAATGTTTGTGTGGATATTTTTTGGTTGCTATAGCGAGATGTTGTTTTAGAAATATTAAAGTCGGTTCCAAAGAAAACTAGGCTGTTAGAGTGAAACGTTGTGATAGAGAATGACTGTTATAGAGAGATCTGACTGTATATCCATGTACATTAAGCTCCCAAAGATCTAGCCAACTTCCTATACAATTAGGTATATCCATCTTGCAATGGTCCCTGCTATCTGAAACGATGCCTTCCGCAATATTTGATGTGTTTACATGTGGTGATTACTAAGATTTTGCTGAAGTATGCCTAGTGATCATACTCGATCGACAGAATATTCAGGGTATTATGTCAAATTATAGTATTTATACACAATATTTCTTTATCGCCACCTTGAATACACTAATGATCTTACAACAACAACAACATACCCAGTGAAATCCCACAGTGTGGGGTCTGGGGAGGGTAGAGTGTACGCAGACCTTACCTCTACCTTGGTAGGTAGGGCGGCTGCTTCCGAGAGACCCTCGGCTCAAGAGATCTTACAATTTAATTGGATGGTTTAAAACAAAGAGGTGGTCTGAATGCAATTTTGGTGTCTGATTGGCACGGTACAGTTTTTTTTTTGAGATATAAGATCTGCTTGGTGACTTTTATTAGTTATGTCAATGCAACTGTCATCAGATTTGAGTGTCTCAGCTTGCTATTTTTTTCTTTGAACAGAAATATTAGAATGATTGAACTTTTGATACATGCAATAACACTCCAGTAGAGGCAGACTCGAGGAAGATATTTATACGGTGCCATCTCTAGATAGTCAAACGAATAGTCTTAGGTGATACATGTCCTACAACACACTGAAAAGATAGATGTTCAGTATGTGTTCATTCACCCTGAAATTTTGTCGAAAAAGTCAAATGGGTTAATACTACTTTTGGTCCCTTAGTTATTAGTAAATTCTGATTCTATTCCTTGTGCTGTCTGATTAACCTTCAATTACTTGAAATTTGCACCTTTGACCCCCTTGCTTATTATTAATAACAAATTTAATGAAGTGTTAACCGGTTCACCATTTAATTACCCGTGTGTTGTGTTAAACTTTTATTGTTACTCCATATTCGAGGGTAGTGTACTTCTAAAAAGTCTAAATATAATATAATTCCTACATAAAGGGGCCAAAAGCACACATTTTAACTAATTGAAAGTTAAATGCATGGTTGTCTATTCATAAATCACAAGAACCAAAACAAGAACCTACCCATAACCGAGGGACCAAAAGTGTTATTATCCCAAATCAAATATCCTCCAAAATATTTACAATTATTCTCTAAAACTCATTTTAATCTGTCTCATGAAGTGTTGAGTAGATTAAACTATAGTAGCTCTTCTACTTACTGTCATCCTTTCATTAACAGAATTCGTAACGGAGCATCAAGAAATATCTGCTGATGTCATAAGAAAAGCGTTCTTGACAACGGAAGAGGAGTTTTTGTCTCTCGTGAAGCAGCAATGGTTTGAGAAGCCACAACTTTCATCAGTGGGAACTTGCTGTTTAGCCGGTGTAATCTGCAGCGGACTACTATATATTGCCAATGCCGGTGATTCACGTGTTGTATTAGGTAGAGCAGAAAAAGCTGCAAGGGGCGTGACAGCTATTCAATTGTCAGTGGAGCACAATGCTAGTAACGAGTCTGTGAGAGATGAGCTTAGATCACTGCATCCCGAGGATTCGCAGATTGTGCTTCTCAAACACAAAGTTTGGCGTGTGAAGGGTATCATACAGGTGATTATCTGTTAAAATTCAAATTTTTAGTTGGTGTTGATTTTCTCAGATGTGTTATATAAGTTAATCTGAAGGTGTACAACCTAGAAAAAACAATAGAAGACTATTTGCTGCTACAATCAAATGATTAGCACATTAGAGCTTTATCCAAGCATGCATCTGAATAGAAAGAAATCCGTTCAGTCATTACTAGCTAGATTTCTTATGTGATTGTTATGAGTAGAGACTATCGATACAATATAAATCTATGGTTAGGAGTTGATTATCTTGAAAAAATGACAAAAATAGTCCATTATGTTTAAACATAGGTTCAAAACAGTCCTTTAAGTATGCACTGAACAGTTTTGGTCCTTTAAGTTTGCCAAAAGTTATCACTTTTAGTCTCCGTCAAATATTTACTGAACACTGTATGTTAGATTTGACGGGAACTATGAAAAAATGGAAATTTGTGGGAACTCACATTTAGAGGTATAATTCTTGTAGTTTATGTTATTTTTTATTTATTTTTAGAGTGATGCAGTTTTATGAGGTGTAATTTCTGCTAACTTTTATATCATTTTAGTGTCTACTCAGTTTTTTTGTGTTGAATATTTTAGGATTTTACGAGACTTCCGCGGTGTTAATGGTTGAAAAAATCCACTATTTCCGTCAAATCAGACAAACATAAATTGTAAATGTTTAACTTTTGGCAAACTTAAAGGACCAAAACTGTTCATGCATACTTAAGGGACTATTTTGAACCTACTCTCAAACGTAAGGGACCATTGTTGTCATTCTCTCTGATTAACTTTGCAAGTAAGCAACCCAGAATTAGCTATGTCGTCCTCTGAGACGGATTCTTTATGTAATACAAGTCGCTTATTTATCTTGGATGCCTGCAACTTTTTTGAGATATGAGACGATTGTCGTTGGAGCTTCAATGGCTGGACTAATTGTGGTTTCATTAAGCATCTTAGTTTGGAAGAGCTCCTCTACAGGAGGTGTCATGGAATTGTGTGTGATATAAGAGTTGATGTTCCTGTTATCCGCTTTACAGGTTTCAAGGTCGATTGGTGATGCCTATCTTAAGAGGGCAGAGTTCAATCAAGCACCCCTGTTGGCAAAGTTTAGGTTGCCCGAATCCTTCTCAAAGCCAATCCTCAGTGCGGAGCCATCAATTTTCATTCACAGATTGACTTCCAAAGACCAGTTCCTTATATTTGGTTCAGATGGTCTCTGGGAACATCTAAGCAACCAGGAGGCTGTTGATATAGTCCACAATCAACGCCGAAATGTAAGCATTCGATCGCTGATAATAATGACCTTAATGTTCTCCTTCACTAGGATTTTATTCAACCCCAAAAATGCCCTTAAAGTACAATATGGCACGTTAAGTTTCTTAAAATGGCTCATAATGTGTGTCTGTGATGCCTTAAATTGGTGAGAAAATTCACTACAATTTAACCAAATTGCTTCATAAATGCAACCTCACAAGTTGTTGCATAATTACATTTAGGAACTAAATTCGACCAAAAATGCCCTAAATATATGTGTGTAGGTCCAACTATATGCCCTTATTAGTCTTATGTTAAGTTTTGTGTGAAATAAAGATATTAAGTAATGGTAGGGGCATGATTGAGCCAAACAATTAACGGAGGGAATATGTTGCATATTTCGCATACTTTAAGGGCACTTTTGTTTAAATTATAATCTAAAGTCTATGATAGAAGCAAATTTACTTGCTGAAAGAGCCTTTTCTGGCGCGAAATATTTCCTGAAAACTTCAGTGTAATTTCGTGCCTTGTGTAACCAAAGCAATTGTTGTGTTTTCGCCCGGGAGTTTTGCTGTTATGAGTTATAACACGTGCTTTGCGAAATCTACTCTTTTTAAGGGAGGGAATGAACTGTTTGTTAACTCAGGGTGTGCTTTTTCTTGCTCTTTTGACCAGGGGATCGCACGGAGACTAATCAAAGCTGCTCTTCGAGTGGCAGCTAAGAAACGAGAAATGAGATATTCAGACCTGAAGAAGATCGAACGAGGTGTAAGGAGGCATTTCCATGATGATATCACGGTTGTGGTTGTGTTTCTCGATCCTTATTCCATGAATAGAAGCTCATCTCACAGTCCGATACTTTCCATTAGAGGAGGCGGGAAACCCGCCTCTCCCAAACGATAGTTCCCAAGACTTCCCGAATTCCCACTCCTATCAATCCAGGAAAAAAAACAGAGAGCTTGTCTTTTGGTGGCCTCGAATTTCTTGTATCTTTTGTCCTTGAGTTTCTTTATGGTTTTAGGCTTCTAATTTTATTACTATGTGCTGTTGTCTTCCTCAATGATCGATTGATTGTTCCTTAGTGAGCAATGTAATGTGCACAACAGTCTTATGTTACTGGCGATGTAAAAAGTACATGAGATAGAATTGGAGCAATCGGTAGCAGCAAGAATACTCTGTTATGTTCTGCAGTTTTCGCTATTTGTAAATACGAAAATTTGCTGTTTTGCCAAGTACTAAATTGAAATTGATTTTCACATTTCCTCTTGCCTACAACAACATACCTAACCTTACCTCTACCTTGGTAGGTAAAGCGGTTGTTTTCAGGAGACTCTCGGCTCAATTGATCAAACAAATTCACTATAAGTATTTCGTAAGTAAATGTAGTCAGTCTCGACAAGGACTTTGTTACGTTAGTTTATGTAGCTGGCAAGTGAATAAATACAGACAATGAAACATATCCTTGAATTTTTATTTAAATTATATTCTGAAAATGAGCACTAATAGTGTATGACTGAGACGTTAAGGTAAATGATCTTAAGTTATTTTAAATTAGGTAGATGACCCTTTAATATTGATTAAAGAATCAAAAAAAATTGTCGATATTTTTGTTCTTTTTCTTTCTCTAGATAATCAACCTCTTCCTGATTGTTTTTCAACCAGTTGCTAATCAACCTCCTCTTTGGTCGATGTAGGTCATTTTTAACCTACATATCAGTTGATTGTCTTAAGCATGCGTTACCACAACAAACTAATGCAAAACCAAAACCTTTTAGCATCAACCTGGACTAAGCCCCTTGTCTTTTGAGGTTGTATCAGGAAATTTTGTACTTACTAAATCAATGGTAACAGGGTGGATTTCACTTGTAAGTAATTTCTCATAACAATTTGACACATTTAACAAGCCTCAAAATTTGGGCCTGAACGTTCAAAATTTTGCTACAAGTAATTTGAGCCTGAGCATTCACGTGCAAGTAAATAAAAGAAGCCACCACAAGCACATTGAAAGTTGGTAGAGTGCAGAATCAGAACGTTACCAACAAATTTACTGTCTTTACAATGTAAGTAACCAAAGTACTACCACTTGCTACTAACTTCAATAACCAAGCACAAAAACGCAAGCAGTTGCCTACAAAAGTCGTTCTATACTAACTTGGACATCTATTGACTACAGCCTACGGGATTCAACCAGTTATACTAGGTACTTGAACACACCTCCTTAGTGTTGATCCATTGCACATGATCATAACATCAAAATCTGAAACATGAAACTTGAAATTAGTTTTTCACTGCTGAACCTTGTTAAAAAGAGTCATAAATAGAACCCAAGAACACCAGCTTAAATATTATAGTAATATGGATTTGACAACTTCATCACCATACGGGGGAGGTAATGTGATTAAACCATTGTTCACGTCAAAAACTCTGCAAAGATGTGATACAACCAAGTGGGTTTGTTCTTAAACAAAATGTAAGGCCCTAATATCATTCAGGCGATCCATGTGTAACTAAGATGCACTACCAACCACACATGCAATAAATACAAGTAGTCTTACCTTCCCTACTGACAAGGCCAACTAAGAATATCATTAACAATAAGACCAAACCAGAATTTAACTGCCTCCAGGATGCCATGGAGGATGAAAGCTATCTTCTAAAATTTCAAAATCTACTACACTTCCCACTGACAAATCATGAAGGACAATCCGGATCTAAACAAAATTGTGCAATACTTACCCGGCTACCCCAACATGTGAACATCTAAGATAAAGTATATTCCCAGTTGATCCTAAATATGCAACATGCAAGATTCTCTTTTTTTTTTCTTTTTGGTGAAAGGTAAACCACAAGAATGTGAAAGAACTGCAGGTTGATAAAGGAAAGCCCAATGATAAAGTTGTCAAATCGAAGGTTTCAAGTTGAAAATAATTAGGTTGTAGTTTCATCATTTATGATATTGCGTCTTTTCGTTTTCCTTTGTTTTTTTCAAAAGTTGCTTTCAGATGTTGTTTATGGGTCGTTAAATTCTGGCAGACCGACACTAAGGAGGTTGTGGTTCATGTATCACAGCACTACTGGCTAACCTAAGAGACCAAAAAGCCATTAGCCTTATTTTAAGGATGGTCCTGCTACTGGGGAACTTGCAAAATCTTAGAACTCTAACCTTCCAAACTGAAAAAGGAAAGCAAAAATCTCCAAAAACGGGTAAAACAAAACCTAGGGAATTAAAAGTCACTCTTAACAAAACTCCTAACCACTGCGCAGCAACAATAAGCTATACATCATAAGCAAGTCTCGCTGTTGAACGAAGTTTGAGAATGGTTCATGTTCCTCCTCCAGCCTTCTCCACCACAGCAGTCTCCTGAGTTACGAACATACGCAATCATTAGTAGAAAGTTGTACTAGTAAAAGTTCGGCAACATGGACAGTGATCACATAAAAACTCAAGCAAACACACACATACTGATTACTTCTTTTTCTCCTATTCATTTCAAATCACAAACTTCACTTGGTGTATAGAAAATGAAACCTGCTCAATTTTTCCTTTGCCGTTCTCTTGTGATTGGGAACCAGACTGGGACTGTGAAAACCTGTAAAATAACATCAATTATCAGCCAAAGTCATAAACCAATGTGATGCTGAAATAGTTTAAACCCTCAGCTGACATAAAGAAAAAGATGAAAAGGTTTCATTGTAACCTGAGAGCCCTAGCTTTCCTTTTATCTTCCTCCACAGGATCAGCCTTTGTCGGAGGCGCAAACCTTGCCATCCTAGCCTTCTTCTTAGCTTCCTCATCAGCACTATCAGATTGCTTAAGCCCAAACCTGACAGAACCAAAAGCTATCAACAAACTCATAAACAAGTAAACTACCCCCAGCTGGCAGTAGACCAAATAGATAGTACACATACCTCTCAGCCCTAGCTTTCCTCTTCTGCTCCTCGGCTTTCTTTAAAGCATCTGATCCCTGAGCTGCAGATGCAGTGCCAAACCTGAGACAAAACAGTCCAAGAAAAAGGGGTAATAAGTAAATTTCCTCGTATGAATTCTATATTCCCTCCGTCTCAAATTATTTATCGTTTTTTTATTTACACGCCCCTTAAGAAATATTAATTAGGAGGGATATTTGCCCTACTTTACCCTTATTTATGTCTAAGCTATAATCTCTCTCCATTATATATTTACTCTATTTATGTGTCATAAGGGTAAAATGGAGAAACAATATTTAATTATGCCTTGAACTTCTAAAGACAAATAATTTGAGACAAATAATTTTAGTAACCACGACAAATAATTTGAGACGGAGGAAGTATTTGGGTATCTTGTTGTTGGATTTTATATCTGTGGCTGTTCGGAATCCCATTCCCTACACAAAAAAGATATGCTTGTTGGACTATGTAAGGCTTGAGGACCAATTGTATGGCAGCTGAAAAGAAACATGAAAATTTTGAGGTTCCCCATGCTGGAAATTTTTCAAGTTCCAACAATATATATAAAGGATCCATAAATCCAGAAGATACTATTTAGCCTTTCGACTTTCACGCCCATGGTTGGCTTCTTTAACCCATTCTGCTCGGGTATATTTTTAATTGTATGTCTTTATATTTTTACTACTTAATAAATTTTATTGTAATATCTTTATTGCCTCTGTAACATTATTGTGAATGGGTCCAACTTCAAATGAAGTTCACATGCAGGATTGTTCAATGGGGTCCAACTTCTTAGAAATTTCCAGCAACTTTAGTGTCCACTTCCTTTCTTTCGTTTGTTTCTGTTTTTTTCCTTCACAGTGAGTTGAACCTGAAATGGCATGGACCAAACTCACAATTCTTATTTTTCCTACAGTCATAGAAGTGTTTTACAATCATAGACGCCAAGAGAAAGTTTTTGAGGTAATTTGGTGGAGTATCTACCAATCGATAGCTTGAGGTCAGTCTTTTTTTCTCTTTATGCTTTTTGTGTTTTCTTCTAAATTGTTACTTGCAAATTTCCTGGTATAGCAAGCTTAAAGAGATTACTATCTCTCTACATTTGTTTTCTTACATGTTTTACTCTTTAATTTCTCACTGCAATACTGAAAAAGGTAGGATACAATTTTATGTCATGAAATAGGAAGATGATAAGCAGCTTCCCATAAAGACTAGGAATATTGAAAAAAATTAAAGTCTTCACTCGTTATTAAGCAATAAGCACATCAAATTATGTGAGCTATCAATAAAATGTAACTCTAATCTAACTTGTCCAAATTTTAACTTATTAGATGCTTATGTAGTAGTAGTAAATTTGCACTCCTAAGATGATTTTAAGTATTAACGTTGTATAATTTGCCACAACAAAGTAAGACATTAGCGTTAAGTAGGAAAATAAGAATCGTGAGGTTGATCCATGCCATTTCAGGTTCAACTTAGTCACTAAAGTTGCTGGAAATTCTAAGAAGTTGGACCCCATTGAACAATCCTGCATGTGAACTTCATTAGAAGTTGGACCCATTCACAATAATGTTGCAGAGACAATATATACAATAAAATCTATTAAGTAGTAAAAATATAAAGACATGCAATTAAAAAAATACATATTTTGGTTCCTTAACTTGAAACCTTTGATTTGACGACTGGACAAGAAAAACAAAGGGCTATTTCAACTGCCTTCGCAGCACGAGTCCTGTGCTGTTTGGATAAAGACAGTTAAGATAGTTATTCTTGTGTTTCAGATAAGATAGGGACCACTACTTCTCTATTACGACCCTGTGAGACCAATGTAGCCCACCGACAGTTAAGAAGATAGATTTAAAGATTGTTCCTATGGTTGTAGAAGGAAAGCAAAATTTATGCCCACACCATCATCTAGGAACCTACACAAGGAGTTCAGCTACTTTGCCCTCGCAAATTGTGGAAATAAATATAACAAGAACAAAACTCTAAAGCTTACCTACCAGTCAACTAGGCCGCAATGTCTAGGAACCTAAACAGAGAGTTCAACTACTGTGTCCTCACAGATTATGGAGTTCAAACACCTAATGCTTGCCAACCAATCAACTACGCCTCAATCCCGAACTAGCATAAAGGCAGCATGTGCAAGAAGCATGCAGGACTCGGGGAAGGGCCGCATCCTAAGGAGGTGTAACGTCGGCAATCTTCCTTGACACAAGCATAAGTGGCTATTCTCCAACTTAAACTCGTGACCTTTAGGTCACACAGAGACAACTTTATTGTTGCTTCAAGGCACCCCTTCAATCCCGAACTAGCATGAATCAGCTTTATGAATCATCTATCTATCTATCTATCCATTACTAGTAAATATTTCAGCATTTAACACAAATACAGAGACTAAAGTTAACCAACCAACGGCCAGACCAGTCTCAAACTAGAAGGGATCATCTAAATCTATTCCGAACCATCTCATTCCAACTAAAGGTAAATAATCTATCTTTTTAAGTACATTTATATTCGTTTCAAGCCAAATATCAATCAACTGCACCTTGAATTATCTATCCATTATATATACACATACACACACTCTGCTTGTGCCCAACTTATCCAATAGTAGCACAACAAACAACAACATACCCAATATAATCCCAGCATGTGAGGTCTGGGGAGGGTAGAGTGTACGCAGACCTTATCCCTACCTTTTGACATATAGGGAGGTTGTTTCCGATAGACCCCGGCTCAAGCAGAAATGAAAGCAGCAGTAATAATAAACAGTAATAGCAGCAAGAAAATAAGATAACGAAGTGAAAGAAACAAGCAGGTAAGAATAGAAAACTAATAATAAGAATACTAAAATAAAATAACGGAGATAACATTGATCCTACACTAAAGGAAAATAATACTAATCCTAACCCTCTACCCTAATACTCGACCTCCACACACTCCTAGGGTCATGTCCTCGGTAAGTTGAATACTCGTCATATCCTATCTTATCCTCGCCTCAATACTTCTTCAGCCTATCTCTACCTCTCTTCCAGCGTCAAAACGTGTGTGCCTCTCCTTTGGACATGTAAGTTGTATTCCTCGGGCATGCTGGAGACATCCAAAAAGTTGTTAACAGCCTATAGTACTTACAGAGAACCTAAATGATCTACTAAATGCTCAGCATCTTCTATACAATGTTCTATACACCAATACTAGTAAATTTTCCAGCATTTAAGACAAATAAAGTCTAAATCTAACCAACCAACGGACCGGGACCAATTTAAAACTAGAACGAATCATCTATATCTACTCCTATTTATCTTTTTTTTAAGTTAATTTATATTCGTTTTAAACCAAATACCAAACCCTAAAACATGTAATTACCTCTCGGCTCGAGTGTTTCGCTTCTCCTCTTCAGATAGCTGAACCGTAGTTCCAAACCGCTCAGCTCGCTTCATCTTCTTCTGTATATCCATATCCTTCCAGCCGCCGCCACCATCCACCGCCGCTTTATCGAGTGGGTCGTTGGATGGTGGTGGTGATTTCGAGGTTTCGGTTGCGGAATCATGAGGTGGAGGTTCGGAAACAGGTGTGGGAGTTGGATCGGGGGATTGAACTAGGGTTTTGATAGGGTTTTCGGGAATTTGCGCCGCCGTGGTGGTCATTGTAGCAATTGCGATAATGCCAGTATCTGGATTCTGGACTCTAAACAACAACAATAGTTGGGTAAAAAGATGCTTTCAACATTACAAAATTAATCTAAAATGTCTTATTTACTGACGGTAGAAGCTTTTCAAATACATTATTTTTTTTATAAAAGAAATGGTTCAAATTTGTCATTAAACTTTGCGAAATGATTTAAATTTGCTCATGAATTTTGTGATTATGCATATTTCATTTTTTTTTCCAACTACCATAAATCATCGCGATAACATTAATTGATATATCTACGGTTATGAAAAAAAAGTCATTTGAAAATCATCGTTACTATGTTACTACACCACTTTACCTCAACGTTACTCACAAATAACACACAAAAACTATCTTATTCAAACAGTCTCTCTCACACGTTCATGAACGCACACCTTTGACCAATTTGATTCGCTGGAGAGATAAATCAGACCTTCATCTTACTGTTTTATTTTTCATATCTCCATTTTACCTTTATGGTAAGACCAACGGTCCTCAACCATTATAACGCACCCTTAACCGCCACAATATTAGTCCAAATGATTTAGAAGTTACACTACTAGTATATACCTAGGTTTGTTTTAGCATTAGGAGGTTGATGTGGAGCATTGGCATTATCTTCCTCCTTAAACTCTAAATCACGATATCGTTTATCGGTATAAGTTTATCGACTCTGAACGGTATTCTTGAAACAATGTCACACCTTTATCTAAGGCCTTGTGCACAAGATTGGGATCGAGTAATCCTGACTTCAGTTATGCAGTCTTAACCCGTTTCTAAATCAATGTCACATTCTCTAAGGTCTCGTGCACAAGATCAGACCAAGTATCCTGACCTCAAGCAGGTTGTCTCAAAATGTTCCTAAATCAATTCCTCAAAGGTTTCGTGCACAAATTTTGTCCTGACCAAGTAATCCTATCGCTGTCGTTTCAAACCACCCGATGGATGATCTTTAACCTAAACTATACACTATATATGTAAAATATTTAAACTTCTAATTTGAGAAGCACTATTTCCCGTGAAATAATTTGTCACCATATTATCATCGGTTACGTTCTCTCATACATCAGTGGGGGTGAAAAAAAGGGTGTCCAGTAGGCCGAGTCGGCCCGATCCCCCAAAGTAAAAAATATTGTCGGGGTCGGGGCTCGAACTCGGGACGGGGCATGGGATTGTCCCGTCCGTCCCGGTCCCGATCCCGTCCCGTCCCATCCCGAGTCCTGACCTGTCCCCCTCCCCCTTTGCAAAAATAGTCGTTGCAACAACGATCAAATTTCGATTTTGGTTGTTGTGCAACAGCTACAACGGTCATTTTTGCCCCCTACCCCATTAATATTTATTTTTAACCCCTAAATTAATATATTACATTTTAACCCTATTTTCCAACTATAAACAACTCTTTTTATTTTTTATTTTTTTCACAAATCTTTCAACCGTCTCTCTAATATCTCAATTTATCTCTCTACAATTCTACAAATCTTCCTACTATTAAATATTATATCAAAGTTAAAAAAATTGAAAGTGAAGTTGACAACTAGCTTGAGCATCATCCATCGAGCAAAGTTTTAATTTTCAACCTCGATTACACGTCGACGTTTAATACTTTCGTTCCTTATTTAAATTATTATTATTACTTAATTTCATTTACTTTAAATATTTATTTGCATAATTATAATGGAACGTCTTGGACGTATGATTAAGAGTTAAGGGTAATGGTGCTTCTACTAGTATGGGTAATAAGAGTAAGGGTACTTCTTCTAGTAATCATATTTCTAGTCCCGATGATTTCATTGATTTCAGTCATATTGATGATACTGCTTTTTTAATGATATACCATTAGATGATGAAGTAGATGAATCAGACTTTAATTTAGACGATAATATAGATAACACACTCACTAGTGTACCTCAACCTCAGGTTCAGACTGAGTCTCAACCTGAAAATGCAAGTAGAATGCCTCATATTCCTCCTAGTGGGTTACCAAGACACATGGAACCAAAACCCTAAACCCGTTTAGTTTTCCCATTGAGCCAAATTCATGGGATATCTAGGTAGTATGGTTGGGTTACCACCATAAAGATTCTTATTGTTTGGGGGTTTAAGCCCATTCCCCTAGACAAGCACAATATTTGATCTCTGGGTAGGCCTTTAGTTAATGGATCTACTAAGTTATCCTTTGATTTGATGTAATCAATGGATATGACACCTGTAGTGATCAACTGTCTAACGGTTTTATGCCTCCGACGAATATGTCTAGACTTTTGGTTGTACATATTACTCTGTGCCCTTCCTAAAGCCGATTGGCTATCACAATAAATCATCACTAAAGGTACGAGTTTATCCTAACAAAGGATATTCTCTAAGAAGTCATGAAGCCACTTTGTTTCTTCTCCTGCTTTGTCTAAAGCGATAAACTCTGATTCCATCGTGGATCGGGCGATGCATGTTTTCCTAGAGGATTTTCAAGACACAGCCCCATCACCAATTGTAAAAACATACCCACTGGTGAATTTGGTGTTCTTTATGTCTGATATGCAGTTTGCATCATTGTACCCTTCAAATACAACTGAATATCTTGAATAATGTAATTCGTAAGTCGGCGAATATTTCAGATATCGTAGTATTCGATTTAGCGCCTTCTAGTGATCATTTCCAGGATTACAAGTGAACCTAGCCAACTTATTGACTGGATAAGCGATATCAGGTCGGGTGCAGTTTGTAATGTACATTAAACTACCAATAACCTGTGCATATCTCTCATGAGATACGGGTGCACCACTATTTTTATCAATTCTATGATTCATATCCATTGATGACTTCATAGGGGGACTGTCAAATATATCAAATTTCCTCAAAACATCTTCAATGTAGTGAGATTGAGATAAGATCAGCCCGTCAGATGTCCCATAAATGTTAATTCCTAAGATTATATCTGCAATACTCATATCTTTCATGTCAAAACATTGTTTCAACATCTTCTTTGTCACGCCCCGAACCCCGGGCCCGTGACTAGTGCCCTACCTGGGCACCCTTTTACTTAACTGACACAAGTAAACTGCGGAACTAAACAACACCTCATTTTTTTTTTAAAACCAATGAACATGCAAGGGCAAAGCCGACAAGGCCGCCATATAATATACATAATTAACAGACACTACACTGTACACGAGTCCAATCCCACATATGAATACGCACTTCAAGAGTTATATCAAATAGGGACGACAAGGCCCCGCCGTACCCAAACTGCATAAAGCACATCAAGGATCTATACCAAAACGATAAACTCACGAGCGGATGGAGCTATCCAAAACTTCGGGCGGTCCTACACTGCAGATCACCAAATCGCGTACCTAAACATGCGACATTTAACGCAGAAGGGCGAGGTCACGAAGAATGTACCAAGTATGTGAAGCGATGAAATCAGTAATGAAATCACAAATCTATACAAAACAGATACATGTATGATAGCCAAACTACGATACAATACATAAGCAGTCATATCAAGTCAGGGACGCATGCCCTGGAAGTCATTACTCAAATATAACCATGGGTCTCACGCCCATAATATCAATCATGCCCGTGGAAAGCTTCCTCACTGCCGGCAGTCCATGATATAATATAACGGCAATAAGCACACTGAACCTTGCAAATACGTAGAGTAATGCAACCTTTTACCTTTTAGTTATACTTTTAACAATGAGACCAACTGCTCCACTTTAAGTCATACACACACCGCACTCCTTTCATTAATGAAATCACTACCGCTTTCAAAACACGGGCGCCGTGTCGCCGCTGTGGTCAACCACCCTCTGTGTTATAATGCAACCTATCATAGGACTATTTCACCCGCAAGGGACTATTTTACCCGCTTAGGTCATGTGGACCCACAATGAGTCATCGGTACACGATACTCGCATCACGGATAGCTAATCCATGGCGTATATATATATCCCGGGAATTTAACCCGCCCGAGTCAAATACCTACCCGCCGTGAGTGTGTACCACTCACCCCCATGGGGAGCTAACCCATGGTACCCTTGAAACAAGTTGTCGGCCCTTTATGGAGGGACGCAGAGATGTGAAAATATGACACTTGCACGAATGTCTATATGAGCAACCCATATGCAAGCAAACCAAGACAAAACCATGCCTTTACACAAATCAAGACAATTACCATGCCTTTCTTTTTGTCATAAACCAAGACAATACTATGCCTTCTTTTTACATAAACCAAGACAATACCATGTCTTTCCTTTTTACATAAACCAAGACAATTATCATGCCTCCTTTTTACATAAATCAAGACAATTACCATGCCTTTCTTTTTACATAAACCAAGAGAAATCCTTATTCAACCAAGCCAAAGTACTATCAAGGCACAAATAGAATACTTCTCATTTAAACAAGCCAAAGTACTATCAAGGCACAAATGGAAAAATTCTCATTTAAACAAGCCAAAGTACTACGTACGTCCATTCTTTTCAAAAGACTCCTATTTATATAAAACCCCAAGATACTAACACCCGTAGTATCAAGACATGTCTATTTTTCAAAATAAGTTACTACACCTTTTAGAAATTCATTTCGAGGCTTTGAAACCAAGTAACTTCAATTTTCACAATCTAGGCAACTTATGCCCATCAATCAAAAATAGACAACTCTCTTAACCTTCCATAAAGCCGTTATAACCAACTTCCCATAAAGCCGTTATAACCCTTTATGGTTTTAGACAAATTCATTCTTTTTATAACCAAGAGACTTATACTTTTAAAACCAAGTATCATATACTTTCAAATCAAGTTTCTTAACTTTCAAAATACTTCAAGTCTCTTAATCTTTAGAAATCAAGTTTCTTAACTTTCAAAATACTTCAAGTCTCTTAATATTTAGAAATCAAGTAGCTTATACTTTTAAATCCCAAGTAACTCACACATTTAGAACAAGTTACTTCTCTTTAAATCATGTCATTTCTCCTCTTTTAAATCAATTAAGTAAATCACTCCTTTGACTCTCCTAAAGTCATTATAACAACCTTTAGGTTTTGGAACTAAGACACTAGCCAAAAGATTTGGAAACCACTTCCTTTTCAAGACTCTATGTACTTCAAGTAAAATACTTTCACTTTTGAAAATCCAAACTTCATCAAGGTAATGGAATATAACAACTTCCAATTTAAACATCCAAAGTACAATCAAGGAAGTATATAGAACAACTTCCATATTAGGCAATCCAAGTGGATCATTTAAGGAGTAGGACTTACTTACTTTACCATAAGGAATCATGCTAGAAGAAGAGGAGATGGTTCACATACCTTTTCGGCTTAATCCACAAGCTAAGTCGAATACGCCGCACGTAGAATTGTCAACCTATAATGGCCACAACACGACTATCAACTTCTAGTTTCTAATGTAGAATAATACTAAGTAAACGGTCTCTTATTCTACGGAAAATCGGGCAGCACCTCCTTTGTTTCTACATACTTTTCCACCTTTTTCAAGGCCCGATAATCAATAACCAACATGCCACATTTAAGGCTCAATACAACAACCAATCAAAGGGGATTACACACCTTACAATACGTGTAAAATTCTGCCCCACAATTTATACGAAGTAGTTTAATATCCAAAGCCATTCTCGGCTAACATATACAACACAAAGTCCTTTCCAATTCTTTTTCAATCCAAGTTCTTAGGTCTAACATGTTATATAGTCATAAACAACTTTAACAACTATAATTCCTTCTTTATATAACATGCGACGACTAAACTAATAACCAAATTGAATTGTAATCTCAAGGGCTAAACATACTAGTTTTCGGATTAGGGTTCCAATAGCCAATATACTTATAAAACTTCATACTATATACCTCATGCTTGCTAATATCCATAGCTACAACAATAAGTAATCTTAATTACTAAAACGACAAGATTGTTACCTTTATAAGCCCTTATAATTTCCAAGATTCAAAGTCGCTCCTTAGCAATTCTTAGCTCCTTTCCTTTCCGCTCCAATCTGCTATTTGAAGCCTTTAGAAGTTCACAACCAACTTCTCTTCCATTTTCAATCCAAACTTGTGAAAACGACTTAGGTTTTCGCATTGCGACTAACGTGAAAACGTCGTTTTTCCAAAATCTTTCTATTGAGATATCCTTACAATACCCTTAGGACCTTGGGTTAAAGTCTTGTGAATAATGGACAAAATTACAAAATTTTCTTGTGGATAAAATGGCAAAGCCGAGAGCTCAACATGAAGAACAAGGCATCTCTAAATTTTTCTAAGTGTTGAAGACTTGGTCTTGCTACTAGTGTGTATATATAACACAATGGAGGGTCAAGATAACAACATATGAGTGGCTAGGATGAAGAGCATTAAACAATTATCCAAGTGGCAAGTTGACTTGGTCAATTTTCTCAAGCTAGCAAGACTTGTTCATCCATAATGATCAATGACCATTCTATCCTTGTCTTAATTCGTCCAAGACCATTGTGGGGGGGGGGGGTGCCACGTGTCGCCCTCCCATTCGTCCATAAAATTTCGTAACCCTTGTGGGCCCCACAAAACGTAAAATTTCTCGGGTGGGCCCCACGTGATCAAATCCGTAAAAAATAAATTTCCATAATGATAATACATTCTATATTCCTCAAATAATGCATTTTGAGAATCCAATTCTCATCAACGAACATTTTTCCTTTCCGACGTTCGGAAGATTTTTCCGTCGGAAAAACAATTCTTTCTTTCGTACCAATTTCTCAAGTCTTGTGTTCTCGCGTCTATTCTCTTATACATGTCCTAGACTTACGGGGTGTAACATTCTTCCCCCCTTAGAAACATTCATCCCCGAATGTTCTTAGTCGGTTGTCAAGCTATACAAACTCCGACACAATCTCTTTACTATGCCTATCAATCAATACTCCACAAGACCAACGATGTCACACATGGCCACCACATAACATATGTAAACATATCAATGGACCTTCCGTCCGCGGTCCTTTCTCACAAAACTCGAGGGTTACAGTCTTATCAAACACGGGATCCTTAGAGGTTCCTTTCTTTTTCCCGTACTAGGAATGGTCCTGTCGTAATCTAAGTCATGAGACTAACACTACCTGAATCCTTCAGTCGGACTCCTACTCAGCTAACTGATGTGTTTCCCCCGTGTTACTTCCCTTCTTTGTCTCACTTAGTCACCAAACTAGTTGGGACATGAATCTATAATCTGCCTAGCTTAGTTTACCAACCGGTGTAAACTCTAATACTAGTGGCATCTCAATCACGAGAACCTATGGACAGTGTTACTGAACCTAAGGCGTGTGTATCATCACAAATAACCTCCACTCATGGCCTAAAAATGATTTTCTCTACGCACATTTATTACTTATAACTATAATCACTATAGTTCTCTTAACCCTTGCTCCTTCCTTTTCTTACTTATCATACTTTCTCGTACTTCCAAACTTATTTTAGTACACGTACAAAATCTCAAATATTGTTTGTCACGACCCGACCCCGGGCCCGCGACTGGTGCCCTACCTGGGCACCCTTACAGGTATACATCAGAGATAATCAGCGGAACATACATAAACTTAATAGGAAAATAAATAACAGGTTAGCCGATAAGGCTACCTTCCTGGATACATAAACTACGTAAAACCAAAAGCAGTTACTTTTTTTTTTACAAAGCGACCCACAAGATATGACTACAGACCTCTAAGAATTTGACATAACCACTGTGACGGGACAGGACCCCGCCATACCCCTGAATGTACATAAAACTACAACCTCAAGGAACCGTTCTAGCAGACAAAGCCTCCGGAGAAATGGAGCTTTCCAAGAACTGAACAGTGATCCTAAGAGTGCGGCTCAACAAGCTATGTACCTCAACATGCGGCATGAACGCAGCCCCCCGAAGGAGGTCAGTACGAAATATGTACCAAGTATGTGAAATCAAAATATCAGATCAAATCATAATACTATAATAAAGCCGAGACATGTATGATAACCAAAATAACGACACCGTGCCTTGCCAAAGTGAAAGTAATGCAAGTCGGTTTACCTTTTAAGACTATTTCAACACATGAACAATAGTCACACAGGCTACGACGCAAGCCCTCAAATATCATAAGCGTGCGTGGAATCCCCATCACGCCGATACCATAAGTGTAAAATATAACCACGTGACGCGCCATGGCATCCCACTCACCGCTTGCGCATACATATACAATGCATATATATATATCTCCTGCCCGTGGAATCCCACATCACTGCCGACAGTGCCTTTAAGTGTAACATACAACCATGTGACGCGCCCGTGGCATCCCACCTCATCGGCGTTATTACATATATATATATATATATATATATATATATATATATATATCTCATGCCCGTGGAATCCTCATCTCGGTACATGACTTCATGGAGAGCTAATCCACGGGGTAATAATCGTCACATAATACGGTCGCGTGCCTAATCCTCATCGTATAAGCATGGACATGGGGTAATAAAATAAATCCGGGAATCTAACCCGCCTCCTGGTTGCATGCCCCGGAATCCCACATCGTATAAGCATGTTCAAGGAGTAATAAAAACAATCCGGAAATCTAACCCGCATCCTGGTCTCATGCCCTGAAATCCCACATCGTATAAGCACGTCCAAGGATCAATCACAATGGAAGCATACCCGTGGAAGCCTCTGTCACTGTCGGTACGTCCAAGTAGTTTACAACAAGACAGTCGGCCCTTCAACTGAGAGTCACGGCAGCGTAACATATAATACTTGCACTCAAGGCTATCACAACAAGCATAGGCAAGTTCATAAAATCTTTAGACTTTCATTTTATATACTCAAGGCACTTCCTTATTACATAAAAATCCGGGAATTTAACCCAAAGTACTACGTACTTCTATTCTTTCCAAAAGACTCATTTTCATATAAAATCCCAAGATACTAACACCCGTAGTATCAATGCTTGTTTACATTTCACATAAGTCACTACACTTTTAGAAATACATTTCTCGGCTTCTAAATCAAGTGACCCTTACTTTAAAACTTAAGCAAGTGATACCTTTAAATCAAATTGCCCTTCCTTATTTCAAGTCATTCTTTGTTTACATAACTAGAGAAAACCATTCTCTTAACCTTCCATAAAGTTATTATAACCAACTTCCCATAAAGCCGTTATACTAACTTTATGCCTTAGACTAATTCATTCTTTTTATAACCAAGAGACTTATACTTTCAAATCAAGTTACATAACTTTTAAAATACTTCAAGTCTCTTAACTTTAGAAATCAAGTTTCTTAACTTAGAAATTCAAGTCTCTTATCTTTAGAATATCAAGAAATCCATACTTTCCAAATCAAGTATTCTATACTTTTAAATCAAGTCATTTCTTCCTTTAAGAATCAAGTCCCATAACTTGAAAAATAAAGTTTCTTAACCTTTTAAGAATTCAAGGTTCATAGTCTTAAAACTTCGTACGTAAACTCTTTAAATTAAGTAACATATACTTTCATGCGTTGTAAATAGATTATACTTGTTTATAACGATCTTATTAAAGCAGCCATGATCTAGAAAATGTAATACAATTTTGTCTTATCTTAGTTTCTATGCAGATGGAGGATTCTACTCATTTTAGTTTAATTGATTGTCGATACATTTTCTTTTATTAGCGCTGCAGTGGCTTGTTCGATACTTATTCTCATTTGTGCAGTAACTTAGCAAAGTCAACTTGACTCCAAATACCTCCTAACGACTCTTACCAACATCCCCCATAAGATTTGGTAAGAACTTAGGATAACTTAGACATAACTTTCACATAGAGTAAATCAACATACATACCTCTTAACTTCTAAGAGTAGAAGAAATCATGAAATAACACTACATGTATATTTCATACATAGAATCATGCCCAAAAGAAGAAGGAGGTTCACATACCTCGCGACGATTATCGACAAGTAGCAAAATGCTCCAAAGTACTATAACCTTGCTAGCTTTTCCACCCTTCAAGTAGAATACTCTACTCGTAGTACTTCAACCTATAAGGGTAATAATATGTCTATTAACCTCTAGCTTCAAACGTAGAATATTCTAAGTGTAAAGTCACCAAATTCTACGGAAAATCGGACAACACTCCCTTTGTTTCTACATACTTTTCCACCTTTTTCAAGGCCCGAATTTCAATAACCAAACGCCACATTTAAGGCCCAACAATTCAACAATACAAAGGGGATTACACGCCTAATAGGACGTGTAAAATTCTTCTTCACAATCAATATAAAACTGTCCATTCCTTAAGGCACATTTTCGGCAAAACACTATCCATAACAATATCAATTTCCTTACAATTCCTTTTTCAATCCAAGTTGTTATTCCAATATGTTATATACATAATAACAATTACAACAATTATAAATCCTTTCTTCCATAACATGCGACGATTGTAACTATCAACCAAATTAATTACAACATTAATGGCTAACTTGTCCATTTTCAGTTTTAACACGTCGACAAGATCCAAATCTTTTCAAACTTCATTATATATACCACATGCTCATTTCTTAACTACTATAACATGTAATCTTCAATTACATTAAGAAGATGAAGATTTTACCTCAATAAGCCCTAATAATGTCCAAGCGTAAAAGTCGATCCTTAGCAACTTTTAGCTCCTCTTCTTATGTTCCAATCCGCTCCAAGCACTCCTTAGAAGCTCATGAAGAACTCCTCTTCAAGTTCCATCTTCAAAGTTGAAGAACACCTTAGGGTTTCGCCTTGCGACTAACGTAAAAACGTTGTTTTTCCGAGATATTCCTATTGAGATATCCTTACAATACCCCTAGGAACCTTGGGTTAAAGTCTTGTAGCTAAAGAACCACAAACGAAAATATTTTCTTGTTCTTAGAGGGCAAACCCGAGAGCATCTAAGCTTGCACAAGGCTTCTCTAATTTTTTCTAAGTGTTGGAAGACTTGTCTTGCTACTAGTGTGCTTATATAACACATTGGAGGGTCTAGATTATAACACTTGTTAGGTTTGGATGAAAGAGATCAAGCCAAGTGGCTCTTTGACTTAGTCAATTATCTCAAGCTCTAGCTTGCAAGGACTTGTTCATCTTCATTGGTCATTGACCATTTTACCCTTGGTCAATTTCGTCCAAGACCATGTGGGGGGTGCCACGTGTCGCCCTCCCATTCGTCCATAAAATTTCGTAACCCTCGTGGGCCCCACAAAACATAAAATTTCTCGGGTGGGCCCCACGTGACCAAATCCGTAAAAAAATAAATTTCCATAATGATAATACATTTTATATTCCTCAAATAGTGCATTTTGAGAATCTAATTCTCATCGACGAACATTTTTTCTTTCCGACGTTCGGAAGATTTTCCGTCGGAAAAACAATTCTTCCTTTCGTACCCTTTTTCAAGTCTTGTGTTCTCGCGTCTATTCTCTTATACATGTCCTGGACTTACGGGGTGTAACATTATTTCTGTTCTCCAATCCTTGGAGTTACTATTCAAACTTGGCCATATACTACTTGCATTCCCATTAAGGCCCTTCTCGGCCTGGTCACGAACTCGTACAACGATTATGTAAAGTCCGGGAAAAAATAATAATATATAGTTGTTGGTTGGTTTAATAAAAATATATATATTTCATAATCTTTTTATAAGGACTACATGGCATGTTAGAAATCTATTAGTTGGCAAAATATATAATTCATAACCTTTTTATAAGGACTACATGACATGTTAGAAGTCTATTAGTTGACAAAATATATAATTCAAGCCTTAAAAACTTCAAGAATTAACCACATTAAAAAAAATCTGCATACACATTTCTTTGGTAAGGAAACAACCTACTTCCCTTCCTCTCCCCTTTAACTCCCCTCCACTCTTGGCTTTCCCCCTCCCATAAGTTATACAAACACCCTTACTTATACATTATACTTGGCACAAACAAAGGACTAGCACAAAGAATACAAAATCAGAAAAAAAAACAAGTGAACAAGAAGAGGAAAAATCTGAAAAACATCAAGAGAGGAAGGAGAACAAAAATAGGAATACTAGGGAGCAAGGATTACTTGTAGCAACAGAACAACAATCCTTTTCACGCTTACAAGGTGAGTTTTCTCACTCAGAAATTCTTGGTAACATCCTTTATTTTTAGTTCAATACATGTTAGAATAAGAATTGAGTGTTGAAAAGAAATATTGAACTTTTGATTGTTTAGACAACTAGTTGCGTCATGAACTTTACGAACTGTTCTCACTGAGTTATAATTGTTAGAATTTGATGAAATTCGGAGGAATTGTACACCTCTCTAATATGATCATATAGAACCAAAAATGAGGTAAAATGGACGACGGTTTGAAATTTATCATAGTTCAAAGTTCCTGCCTTAGATTTGGTCGAAATTCGGAAAGGCATAATTACGGACTGTTTTTATTGAGTTTTACTTATTAGAATTATATGAAAATTTCCATGGTTGTAAGTCTCTCTCTTACGGACAGATATATATAAAGATTTATTAAAACGGACTTACGAGTTGAGAGTTATTGTAGTTTGAAGTTGCTGCCTCGGATTCGTCGGAATCCAGAAGGGCAGGACGTTGAAACGTAAAACTGTACTAATCTGTGGGGAATATGAAAATTGTTTCTAAATGAAAGTTCTATATCTCTTTGTTGTGGACATTTTGAGACCTTACGGGGGTCTATCCGACTTACGGATTGAGAGTTATCGCTGTTTAAAGTTTCTGCCTCGGATCTATCGAGATTCAGGAAGGGCAGCGAATAAAAGTGTAAAACTGTACCAAATGGTAAAGAATATGAAAGGATGGTTCACATGGAGACGTGTAGCTCTCTGTTCTCGTCGTTTTGAGATTTTATGGGGCTTGAACGGGTTTACAGATTAGGAGTTATGACTATTCTAAGATTGGGTGTTGTTTAATAAATATTCTGCCGAAATAAATTTCATGTGGCTGTTTTGAGGATAAATTTGTGTTAGTTACCCAAAGTAGTTTTAAATGAAATTTGGTACAGTGAAAGATCCCCGTCTTACCTTAGTTTCCGCTTGAGAAACACCTTAGTTGGAGTTATGGTTAAAAAGTTATAATCGTTACAAGTATGAATGACAGAATGTTAGAAAAGATAATAGTATTTATTTGATCTTCTGAAAAATATGAAAAGTGAATACGTGTTCACATAAATATATAAATATATAATGGATCGGGTTGCACGCCGCAACAAAACGTAAAGTGAATACGCTTTCACAAATACGTAAACATAATGGATCGGGTTGAACGCCGCAACAAAACGTAAAGTGAATATATGTTCACAAATACGTAAATATAATGGATCGGGTTGCACGCCGCAACAAAACGTAAAGTGAATACGCGTTCACAAATACGTAAACATAATGGATCGGGTTGCACGCCGCAACAAAACGTAAAGTGAATATATGTTCACAAATACGTAAATATAATGGATCGGGTTGCACGCCGCAACAAAACGTAAAGTGAATACACATTCACAAATACGTAAACATAATGGATCGGGTTGCACGCCGCAACAAAACGTAAAGTGAATACGTGTTCACAAATACGTAAATATAATGGATCGGGTTGCACGCCGCAACAAATATGAAAGATGAATACGTGTTCACCTATATATAAATATGAAAAGTGAATACACGTTCACAAATATATAAATGTAATAAACATGTGGAAATGCAGGGGAATGTCTTAACGTATAATACGAGATAAAATGAAGTGTTAGTTAAACCGAGAATTTCCTATGAGGAGTTGTTGCATATTTAAAGATGTTGTAACCTGATATGTTTTTGCAATATGCTTATTACGTTATAATGTGATTGCACTTGGAATATTGTGGTGTTACTTTGAATTGCGAGGTAAGGTTCTTCACCACCCGGATGGTAGAGTGACTCTTTATTTAACATGTGTCACGAAAGCGGGATAGAGGAAAGGCTCCACGCCAAGGCTAGCGATCGTCCCAGACCTCTTGTCATACCAAGTCCATTGCTTCGCTTGGTACTCGTCGAGTTCGAATGTCGGTTCGGTGTCTCGAAATGCGTGTGGAATGGTCTCCCTTCCAACTTAGAATAATATTTGTCAGTATGTCTATGTAGAAACAATATTTGCACGAGTATGGGCTCGCGTTATATTTTCAATAAAGTCATAAACAAATTTCTTTATTGTTATTTTTATTAATAGCTCCGTATTTGAATATAAGTTTAAATTTCTGAATAAAGAGAATTAAATGGTGTTCCTGGTGGAAAATAATTGTCCAGGTGCCATCACGCCCTAAGTAAAGACTTAGGAAAATTTAGGGCGTGACAAGTTGGTATCAAAGCTAAACCAGGTTAAGAGATTCTAGGAAGTTTTTCTTCGAGTTGGGTGTTTGAACGGTTACTTATTGCGACGGTGTGCGCGCCACCTTAGTAATAAGTAAACGAAATAACATCCTAAAGTTTCACTTCTTTCATACTCTTCTCGTGCCTATCTTGAGTCTTTTCAAAGACTTGGTTCTCGTACTACTTCCTTCAAAGGATTGTGGAAGGGAGTGTACAACGATAAAATAACCAGATGTGACTGCACCACCGACCGAAAAGGTAGGATTTGTGAGAATAAGGGAACATATCTATACAGGGAAGGACTACAAGTCTAACCCAATAGTATTTCTCGATGTGGTAGAAAACCTACTGTTTACACGAGGATGTGTGGAGACGCATGACATCAATTTGGTAATCGCACGGTTAGTGGACGACACACGGGTGTGGTGGAGAAATTTTAGGAAAAATCGTCCCCCGATGTCACCACCAATGACTTGGGGAGGGTTCAGAGCGGCATTCATTGAGAAATTTATGCCTAATACGCGCAAGGATGCGCTCAGACGGGAGTTTGAACAATTGAAACAAGGAGACCGCAATGTGATATAATACAATACCTAATTCATCCGATTGTCAGCATACAACGCACATATTATTCTTACAGAAAGGGAGAAGGTCAAAAGAGTTGTTAAGGGTTTAAACCCAAACTTGGAAGAGAAGGTAGTGACATTAGCCCATTATCGGGCATACCTTCAGATCATCGGTATGACAATGAGGATAGAAGGTTTTGCTAAAGCAACAAAAAAAAGTATTCGCAGAAAAGGTTTTGACGTCGTGATCATTTAGTCGAGTCAAAATCGAGCAGGAGTTTAGTAAGGGATCTTCAAGATCGAACCAATCTATGGGCGATTTATTTCAAGCCTAAGGCGAACAGTTGGTTTAATCACCAAGTGAGCAAGACAAGGCCACCAATCCTAACACGAGGGGACAAACCGGTTTGTAAGATTTGTCAAAGGAAATACGCCGTGAATGTCGGCTCTTAACGGTCATGTTATAATGTGGAGAATCGGCCACTATGTCGGGATTGCAAAGAGGACTCGGATACAATCTATTCGGGGAGGTCGAAGCAACCACAACCGCCATGTGGGAAATCGGAAATCAACCCCGCCAGAGTCGTGAGGTCAACAACCCAACAATTTAATCGGCCACGCTTTGCCCCGGAGGAATGAGGCGTACATCTAATGCGGTGGTCGAGGTATTTTGCTAGTCTCGAGTATTCCTGCATTTGTATTATACGATCCTGACTCTACATTTTCATATGTGTCAATGGGCTTTGCTAAGAATTTACATGTAGAACCTTCTTATTTAAGTGAACCTTTTGAGGTTATGACACCAGTAGGGGCCTCAATTTGGGCCTCTCGGGTGGTAAATAATTTCCCATTAGAAGTGAATGGCAGGGGAACAATGGTGAACCTAGTACTACTTGATATGGTAGACTTCGACGTCATTTTGGGTATGGATTGGTTGTCGGCATGTTATGCCATGTTAGATTGTCGACGAAAGATAGTGAGGTTAACTTTTCCCGGAGAACCAGAAGTTGTTATAAGGGGTAGGGTTGGAATATCCTCAGTCGCTTTATTTCCTACCTTGGGGCTCAAAAGTTATTGAGAAGTCACAGAGTGGAGTATGCATATCTGGCTAATATAGTGGATACCCAAAAAGAATCCCCAGCGGTGAATGATGTTCCTATTGTTCAAAATTTTCCGGAGGTTTTTCCTGAAGATCTTCCATGCCTTCCTCCGGATAGAGAAGTGGAGTTTGCCATAGAGTTAATTCCGGGTACAAGACCCATTTCTATTCCTCCATATCGAATGGCCCCAGCTGAATTGAAGGAGTTAAAAGAACAATTGAAGGATCTTCTGGATAAAGGCTTTATAAGGCCTAGTGTTTTCCCTTGGGGTGCACCAGTCCTGTTTGTGAAAAAGAAAGACGGATCGCTCCAAATGTGCATCGATTATCGGCAGCTCAATAAGGTCACGATCAAGAACCGGTACCCATTACCAAGAATCGATGATCTTTTTGACCAACTTCAGGGAGCTAGCTATTTTTCCAAGATTGATCTCCGTTCGGGATATCACCAGCTGAAAATAAATCCAGATGATATATCCAAAACAGCCTTTAGAACCCGATACGGCCATTATGAGTTCTTGGTCATGTCTTTTGGGTTAACCAATGCCCCAACAGCTTTTATGGATTTAATGAACAGAATCTTCAAACCATTCCTAGATTTGTTCGTGATTGTGTTCATAGATGATATCCTAATCTACAGTAAGAGTGTTGAAGAACATGAAGAGCATCTGAGGATAGTGCTTCAAGTCTTGAAACAGGAGAAACTATATGCTAAATTTTCAAAGTGTGAATTTTGGTTGGAAGAGGTAGCCTTTTTGGGTCATGTTGTGTCAAGGGATGAAATTATGGTAGACCCCCAGAAGATAGAAGCAATGAAGAATCGCCAAACCGACCACTCCGGAGGTTAGAAGTTTCTTGGTTTGGTGGGTATTATAGAAGATTCGTAAAGGTTTTTCTAGTCTTCTTTGCTCATTTGACCGGTTGACTCAAAAGCGGTTAAGTACCAGTGGTCGAAGCATGTGAAGCAAGTTTTCGAAACTAAAGGAATTGTTGACTCATCGCACTCCCTAACCTTACCATCGGGACAAGAAGGGTTCACGATCACATTGCGATGCCTCTAGAGTTGGGTTAAGATGTGTCTTGATGCGCTTGGAAAGGTTATTGCGTATGCATCAAGACAGTTAAAGATACATGAGAAGAATTACCCAACTCATGACTTGAAATTAGTTGCGGTGGTGTTTGCCTTACGAATATGGAGACATTATTTGTATGGTGTGCATGTGGACATATTTACATATCATAAGAGTTTGCAGTACATAACCACGCAGAAGGATTTGAATCTCCACAAAGAAGATGGTTAGAGTTGCTTAAGGATTATGACCTTTGTATTCTTTACCATCTCAGGAAAGCCAACGTGGTGGTGACGCTCGATGGGAGATCAATGGGCGACTTAGCCCATTTGGTAATACAAAATAGGGTATTGTCGAGGTACAAAGATTGGGAAACCTCGGGGTTAGCTTAACTGAGATCGGTGAAGGTAGGGTGGTGGTACATGATACCTCGCAGTCTGCCTTAGCTTCAGAAATAAAAGAAAGTCAGTTTGAGGATACGGAGTTTGTTGGATTTCGGGAGAGGAACCAACAGGAAAACCTTCACGATTTACATTGGGAGATAATGCGGAACCGCCCGGTATAGGGGTAGGTTATGTGTTCCTAAGGTAAAGGATCTAAGGAGGAAGATCTTAGATGAGGTCACAACACAAGATATTCCATTCATCCAGTGGTCAACAAAATGTATCAGACCTCAAGGCAAATTCGGTGGGACGGGATGAAGAAAGACGCGTTGCGGAGTTTGTCGGGAGGTGTCTTATATGTCGCCAGTGAAATGAACATCAAAACTGGCGGATTACTTCAGACATTGGAGTCCCCATGTGGAAGTGGGAGGCGATTCATATGGATTTCGTAACTGGTCTACCGAAAACTCGAGAAGGGTATGATTTTATTTGGGTGAATGTTGATCGACTTACAAAGTCAACCCATTTCTTACCGGTCAAGACTACGTATCGCGCACCACAGTACACACAGATTTATTTGAAGGAGATTGTGCGGTTACACGATTCCCTTACAAATTATTCCGGATAGGGGTTCCCGATTCACCTCACACTTTGACAAAGTTTCCACAGGTCTCGGGACAAAAGTTATGTTAAGCACGCTTTCCACCCGCAAACAGATGGGCAAGTGAAATAACAATTCAAACACTTGAGGGCGAGTTGCGATCTTGTGTGTTAGATTTTCGGGAAATGGTTGGACCATCTATGTATAATTGAGTTCGCCTACAACAATAGTTTTCACTCTAGCATACAAATGGCCCCGTTTGAAGCATTATATGGACGAAAATGTAGGTATCCACTTGGATGGTTCGAGGTGGGTGAGACGCAACTGTTCGGACCTGAAGTCATTCAAGAAACAAATGATAAGGTACAAATGATTCGAGAGGATCAAAACAGCTCATAGTCGTCATAAGTCATATGCGGATCATCGGAAAAGAGATCTTGAATTCCAAGAGGGGGAGAAAGTATTTTTAAAAGTGTCCCCAATGAAGGGAGTGATGCGCTTTGGTAAGAAAGGGAAATTGAGCCCAAGGTTTATTGGGTCATATGAGATCTTGCGAAGAGTGGGGAATGTGGCTTATGAATTAGCACTTCCACAAGAGTGGGCGGTGCATCCGTGTTTCATGTGTCAATGTTACGAAAATACTTGCACGATCCAAGTCACGTCGTCCTTCCCCAGGAGATAGTTCTTAATGAAGAGCTTCAATATGAAGAGGTTCCGGTGGAAATACTTGATAGGAAGGTTAAGCGCCTTAGGAGTAAAGATATTGCTTCCGTGAAGGTCCTATGGAGGAATCACTCCACAGAGGAAGCCACCTGGGAAGCTGAAGAGGCGATGAAAGTCAAATATCTATTCCTATTTGACTAAGGTAAAAAAAAAATGTGTTACATAGTACTTCATATGTGTGCCATTTGAGTGTCTATATGCATGTGTTACAACTTTATTCACATTCGAGGACGAATGTTTCTTAAGGAAGGGAGAATGTGAAGCCCCAAATTAGTGTTACAATAACAATAAACATTATTGTGTCTATGTGATTATGTTATGACCTTATTCACATTCGAGGACGAATGTTGCTTAAGGAGGAAAGAATGTAAAGTCCGGAAAAAAATAATAATATATAGTTGTTGGTTGGTTTAATAAAAATATATATTTCATAATCTTTTTATAAAGACTACATGGCATGTTAGATCAGTGTTACAATAACAATAAACATTATTGTGCCTATGTGATTATGTTATGAACTTATTCACATTCGAGGACGAATGTTGCTTAAGGAGGAAAGAATGTAAAGTCAGGAAAAATAATAATATATAGTTGTTGGTTGGTTTAATAAAAATATATATATTTCATAATCTTTTTATAAGGACTACATGGCATGTTAGAAATCTATTAGTTGGCAAAATATATAATTCATAACCTTTTTATAAGGACTACATGGCATGTTAAAAGTCTATTAGTTGACAAAATATATAATTCAAGCCTTAAAGACTTCAAGAATTAACCACATTAAAAAAAATCTGCATACACATTTCTTTGGTAAGGAAACAACCTACTTCCCTTCCTCTCCCCTTTAACTCCCCTCCACTCTTGGCTTTCCCCCTCCCATAAGTTATACAAACATCCTTACTTATACATTATACTTGGCACAAACAAAGGACTAGCACAAAGAATACAAAATCAGAAAAAAAAAACAAGTGAACAAGAAGAGGAAAAATCTGAAAAACATCAAGAGAGGAAGGAGAACAAAAATAGGAATACTAGGGAGCAAGGATCACTTGTAGCAACAGAACAACAATCCTTTTCACGCTTACAAGGTGAGTTTTCTCACTCAGAAATTCTTGGTAACATCCTTTATTTTTAGTTCAATACATGTTAGAATAAGAATTGAGTGTTGAAAAGAAATATTGAACTTTTGATTGTTTAGACAACTAGTTGCGTCATGAACTTTACGAACTGTTCTCACTGAGTTATAATTTTTAGAATTTGATGAAATTCGGAGGAATTGTACACCTCTCTAATATGATCATATAGAACCAAAAATGAGGTAAAATGGACGTACGGTTTGAAATTTATCATAGTTCAAAGTTCCTGCCTTAGATTTGGTCGAAATTCGGAAAGGCATAATTACGGACTGTTTTTATTGAGTTTTACTTATTAGAATTATATGAAAATTTCCATGGTTGTAAGTCTCTCTGTTACGGACATATATATATAAAGATTTATTAAAACGGACTTACGAGTTGAGAGTTATTGTAGTTTGAAGTTGCTGTCTCGGATTCGTCGGAATCCAGAAGGGCAGGACGTTGAAACGTAAAACTGTACTAATCTGTGGGGAATATGAAAATTGTTTCTAAATGAAAGTTCTAGATCTCTTTGTTTTGGACATTTTGAGACCTTACGGGGGTCTATCCGACTTACGTATTGAGAGTTATCGCTGTTTAAAGTTTCTGCCTCGGATCTATCGAGATTCAGGAAGGGCAGCGAATAAAAGTGTAAAACTGTACCAAATGGTACAGAATATGAAAGGATGGTTCACATGGAGACGTGTAGCTCTCTGTTCTCGTCGTTTTGAGATTTTATGGGGCTTGAACGGGTTTACAGATTAGGAGTTATGACTATTCTAAGATTGGGTGTTGTTTAATAAATATTCTGCCGAAATAAATTTCATGTGGCTGTTTTGAGGATAAATTTGTGTTAGTTACCCAAAGTAGTTTTAAATGAAATTTGGTACAGTGAAAGATCCCCGTCTTACCTTAGTTTCCGCTTGAGAAACACCTTAGTTGGAGTTATGGTTAAAAAGTTATAATCGTTACAAGTATGAATGACAGAATGTTAGAAAAGATAATAGTATTTATTTGATCTTCTGAAAAATTTAAAAAGTGAATACGTGTTCACATAAATATATAAATATATAATGGATCGGGTTGCACGCCGCAACAAAACGTAAAGTGAATACGCGTTCACAAATACGTAAACATAATGGATCGGGTTGCACGCCGCAACAAATCGTAAAGTGAATAAATGTTCACACTTACTTAAATATTTTGGATCGGGTTGCACGACGCAACAAAACGTAAAGTGAATACACATTCACAAATACGTAAACATAATGGATCGGGTTGCACGCCGCAACAAAACGTAAAGTGAATACGTGTTCACAAATACGTAAATATAATGGATCGGGTTGCACGCCGCAACAAATATGAAAGATGAATACGTGTTCACCTATATATAAATATGAAAAGTGAATACGCGTTCACAAATATATAAATGTAATAAACATGTGGAAATGCAGGGGAATGTCTTAACGTATAATACGAGATAAAATGAAGTGTTAGTTAAACCGAGAATTTCCTATGAGGAGTTGTTGCATATTTAAAGATGTTGTAACCTGATATGTTTTTGCAATATGCTTATTACGTTATAATGTGATTGCACTTGGAATATTGTGGTGTTACTTTGAATTGCAGGGTAAGGTTCTCACTCAGCCCCAGATGGTAGGGCTGACTCTTTATTTAACATGTTTCAGGAAAGCGTGATAGAGGAAAGGCTCCACGCCAAGGCTAGCGATCGTCCCGCAGCCTCTTGTCATACCAAGTCCATTGCTTCGGGCTTGGTACTCGTCAGGTTCAGAATGTCGGTTCGGTGTCTCGAAATGCCCGTGTGGAATGGTCTCCCTTCCAACTTAGAATAATATTTGTCAGTATGTCTATGTAGAAACAATATTTGCACGAGTATGGGCTCGCGTTATATTTTCAATAAAGTCATAAACAAATTTCTTTATTGTTATTTTTATTAATAGCTCCGTATTTGAATATAAGTTTAAATTTCTGAATAAAGAGAATTAAATGGTGCTCCTGGTGGAAAATAATTGTCCAGGTGCCATCACGCCCTAAGTAAAGACTTAGAAAAATTTGGGGCGTGACAGATTAACTAGACTTGGGCCTTGCATCCTCGTGACCCTATCACATAGCGGGATCATATCCAACTGACATCACCTCATTCCATACTACCGGCTGACCCGAAATGAGTCCATAACACGACCCATCGTCACACTTAACTTCTCATTCTTAGTCTGAAATAAATTTCTCTCTTATCTCAAGGTACTTCTCACCCTATCCCCTATTCACTAGAGGTTCGTCACATAGGCCAAAGTATTTCTACTGTACATCCTTCCCTATCGGTCTTACACTGTTATGGGGTAATTACAACTTGTGAACCCTACACAACTATAGTCTCAGTTCACTTTATCATTCTTGTCAACATTCTTAACTTTTCACTTTACTAATCAGAGTATCTCTACCTCTGGTGGTGCTATCAAGTTACAACTACTAGCAACAAGGGAAAACATATACGCTAGGGCAAAATCTGAATCTATCAATGCACGTATGATTCAAAAGAATCGAAATATACCTGTAACCCCATGCGATGTTGCCTCCTGATCCTGCCTAGTAGCCACGTCATCTATGCGGTTCGAAGGACCGCCAGAACTGTAAACTCCACCCTGACCTCTACCACGACTGACTGACATCCAATACCACGCTCGGGGCGCATCGCGATGGAGGAAAGGGAACCAACTACCGGCCTCATAGGCTGAGCCACCTCACCGGTGCTCTTTCTAAAAGGACATACCCTCAGTATATGGCCCGAACAACCACAATAAAAACAAACACCTGTGCCATAACGACATTTCCCCATATGATGCTTACTACATCGAAAACACTGAGGAATAGGTGGCCTCGACTGAGAAAATCCTCTGCTCCTCTGAGAACTTCGAACCGTGGAGCTTGGACCGGCTCCTAAATACCTTGTGGGGTCCAATCTCTCACCTGTGAGCTGCGGGAGTATGTACTGGGTAGGCTGGGACGAATATCTCACTCGCTGCTGAGGCTGCTCGTCCAAGAACTCACCGGGATAACCAACCGGTCTAGCCCTCTTACGCTGATTCCCGCGTTGGCCCTCTACGATCTGTACACCTGTCTGTACTGGCCGAATAACCTCCTGCTGATGAAACTGTAGCACTGCTATCTTGGTCAATAACATAATCGCTTCCTCACCTATAGTCTTCTCCTAATCGAGAAAGCTGGAGGCTCAGTGCTGGGCCTCAAAACTGGCGTAGGAACTTCGCCGATCGGCACAATATCCGGTATACCCTGGGTATGAGCCCTATCACATCTCTGAGTCTGACTGGTAGCTCGCATCGATTTGCCACTTCAGGCGCATTGCTCCTCGAGGCATAGTGGTAACATAATAATACGTCAGAGAGGAATTATCTTAATAATACAGCTCTATGGCACGATCTCAGAGTGAGAGGAACAGAAACCAACTCCTAAATGTCATGTAGCCTCCTGTTTATGGGTGTGGCGCACAACACACCGATAATCAAGACTCTACTAGTCACGAAGTGTAGACATTCCGAGGACTGACTGCTCTGATACCACTCTGTCACGCCCCGAACCCCGGGCCCGTGACTAGTGCCCTACCTGGGCACCCTTTTACTTAGCTGACACAAGTAAACTGCGGAACTAAACAACACCTCATTTTTTTTTAAAATCAATGAACATGCAAGGGCAAAGCCGACAAGGCCGCCATATAATATACATAATTAACAGACACTACACTGTACACGAGTCCAATCCCACATATGAATACATACCTCTAAGAGTTATACTGAAATAGGACGGGACAAGGCCCCGCCGTACCCAAAACTGTACAAAGCCTGTACTGAAGGATCTATACCAAAACGATAAACTCCTGAACAGATGGAGCTATCCAAAACTTCGGGCGGTCCTACACTGCAGATCACCAAATGCTGCATTACTAAACTGCGTAACGCAGCTCGGCCAGGAGGTCGATCTGAAGAATGTATCAAGTATGTGAAATAATAAGTACTGTAATGAAATCACAACAGTCTATACAAAACAGGAGACATGTATGATAGCCAAACTACAGTACACAATACATAAACAGTCATATCAAGTCAGGAACGCATGCCTTGGAAGTCATTACTCAAATATAACCATGGGTCTCACGCCCATAATATCAATCATGCCCGTGGAATCCTTCCTCACTGTCGGCAGTCCATGATATAATATAACGACAATAAGCACACTGAACCTTGCAAACATGAGAGTAATGCAATCCTTTTTACCTTTTTAGTTATACTTTTAACAATGAGACCAACTGTTCCACTTTAAGTCATACACACACTGCACCCTTTCATTAATGAAATCACTACCGTTTCAAAACATGAAGGCCGTGCCAGTGCCAGGGTCAACCACCATCTGTGTTATAATGCAACCTATCATAGGACTATTTCACCCGCAAGAGGCTATTTCACCCGCTTAGGTCATGTGGACCCGCAATGAGTCATCGGTACACGATACTCGCATCACGGATAGCTAATCCATGGCGTATATATATATCCCGGGAATTTAACCCGCCCGAGTCAAATACCGACCACGTGAGTGTACACTCACCCCACGGGAGCTAACCCATGGTACCCTTGAAACAAGTTGTCGCCCTTTATGGAGGGACGCAGAGATGTGGAAATATGACACTTGCACGAATGTCTATATGAGCAGCCCATATGCAAGCAAACCAAGACAAAACCATGCCTTTACACAAATCAAGACAATTACCATGCCTTTCTTTTTGTCATAAACCAAGACAATGCCATGCATTCTTTTTACATAAACCAAGACAATACCATGCCTTTCCTTTTTACATAAACCAAGATAATTACCATGCCTCATTTTTACATAAACCAAGACAATTACCATGCCCTTCTTTTTACATAAACCAAGAGAAATCCTTATTCAACCAAGCCAAAGTACTATCAAGGCACAAATTGAATACTTCTCATTTAAACAAGCCAAAGTACTATCAAGGCACAAATGGAAAAATTCTCATTTAAACAAGCCAAAGTACTACGTACGTCCATTCTTTTCAAAAGACTCCTCTTTATATAAAACCCCAAGATACTAACACCCGTAGTATCAAGACATGTCTATTTTTCAAAATAAGTTACTACACCTTTTAGAAATTCATTTCAAGGCTTTGAAACCAAGTAACTTCAATTTTCACAATCTAGGCAACTCATGCCCATCAATAAAAAATAGACAACTCTCTTAACCTTCCATAAAGCCGTTATAACCAACTTCCCATAAAGCCGTTATAACCCTTTATGGTTTTAGACAAATTCATTCTTTTTATAACCAAGAGACTTATACTTTTAAAACCAAGTATCATATACTTTCAAATCAAGTTTCTTAACTTTCAAAATACTTCAAGTCTCTTAATCTTTAGAAATCAAGTTTCTTAACTTTCAAAATACTTCAAGTCTCTTAATCTTTAGAAATCAAGTAGCTTATACTTTTAAATCTCAAGTAACTCACACCTTTAGAACAAGTTACTTCTCTTTAAATCATGTCATTTCTCCTCTTTTAAATCAATTAAGTAAATCACTCCTTTGACTCCCCTAAAGTCATTATAACAACCTTTAGGTTTTGGAACTAAGGCACTAGCCAAAAGATTTAGAAACCACTTCCTTTTCAAGACTCTATGTACTTCAAGTAAAATACTTTCACTTTTGAAAATCCAAACTTCATCAAGGTAATGGAATATAACAACTTCCAATTTAAACATCCAAACTACAATCAAGGAAGTATATAGAACAACTTCTATATTAGGCAATTCAAGTACAATCAAGGAGTGGATCATTTAAGGAGTAGGACTTACTTACTTTACCATAAGGAATCATGCTAGAAGAAGAGGAGCTGGTTCACATACTTTTTCGGCTTAATCCACAAGCTAAGTCGAATACGCCGCACGTAGAATTGTCAACCTATAATGGCCACAACACGACTATCAACTTCTAGTTTCTAAAGTAGAATAATACTAAGTAAACGGTCTCTTATTCTACGGAAAATCGGGCAGCACCTCCTTTGTTTCTACATACTTTTCCACCTTTTTCAAGGCCCGATAATCAATAACCAACATGCCACATTTAAGGCTCAATACAACAACCAATCAAAGGGGATTACACACCTTACAATACGTGTAAAATTCTGCCCCACAATTTATACGAAGTAGTTTAATATCCAAAGTCATTCTCGGCTAACATATACAACAAAAAGTCTTTTCCAATTCTTTTTCAATTCAAGTTCTTAGGTCTAACATGTTATATAGTCATAAACAACTTTAACAACTATAATTCCTTCTTTATATAACATGCGACGACTAAACTAATAACCAAATTGAATTGTAATCTCAAGGGCTAAACATACTAGTTTTTGGATTAGGGTTCCAATAGCCAATATACTTATAAAACTTCATACTATATACCTCATGCTTGCTAATATCCATAGATACAACAATAAGTAATCTTAATTACTAAAACGACAAGATTGTTACCTTTATAAGCCCTTATAATTTCCAAGAATCAAAGTCGCTCCTTAGCAATTCTTAGCTCCTTTCATTTCCGCTCCAATCCGCTATTTGAAGCCTTTAGAAGTTCACAACCAACTTCTCTTCCATTTCCAATCCAAACTTGTGAAAACGACTTAGGTTTTCGCCTTGCGACTAACGTGAAAACGTCGTTTTTCCGAAATCTTTCTATTGAGATATCCTTACAATACCCTTAGGACCTTGGGTTAAAGTCATGTGAATAATGGACCAAAATTACAAAATTTTCTTGTGGATAAAATGGCAAAGCCGAGAGCTCAACATGAAGAACAAGGCATCTCTAATTTTTTCTAAGTGTTGAAGACTTGGTCTTGCTACTAGTGTGTATATATAACACAATGGAGGGTCAAGATAACAACTGGCTAGGATGAAGAGCATTAAATAATTATCCAAGTGACAAGTTGACTTGGTCAATTTTCTCAAGCTAGCAAGACTTGTTCATCCATAATGGTCAATGACCATTCTATCCTTGTCTTAATTCGTCCAAGACCATTTTGGGGGGTGCCACGTGTCTCCCTCCCATTCGTCCATAAAATTTCGTAACCCTGGTGGGCTCCACAAAACGTAAAATTTCTCGGGTGGGCCCCACGTGACCAAATCCGTAAAAAATAAATTTCCATAATGATAATACATTCTATATTCCTCAAATAATGCATTTTGAGAATCCAATTCTCATCAAAGAACATTTTTCCTTTCCGACGTTCGGAAGATTTTTCCGTCGGAAAAACAATTCTTTCTTTCGTACCAATTTCTCAAGTCTTGTGTTCTCGCGTCTATTCTCTTATACATGTCCTGGACTTACGGGGTGTAACATTCTTGGTCTCCAGGATCAAGGTTAGACTACTTTCGGTGATGAGCATGTCATTTACGTAAATACATATCATCATGACAAATGAGTCAGAGATCTCTTTGATATAAATACATTTATCACATTCATTAATGGAGAAACCTTTTGATAATAAAGTATTATCAAACTTTTCATGCCATTGTTTCAGGGCTTGTTTTAGTCCGTACAGAGACTTAACAAGTCGACATACTTTCTTTTCTTGTCCTGGAAGCACATACTGATACCCCTTGGATTGTTCCATGTATATTTCCTCTTCCAAATCTCTGTTTAGGAATGTTGTCTTAACATCTATTTGATATATCTCAAGGTCACGCAAAGCTGCAATGACTATGAATATCCTTATGGATGTTAATCTAGACATAAGGGAGTATGTGTCGAAGTAATCGAAACCTTCTTTTTTTGTCTTCTGTTCATTTTCAACCATATAGGTTAGAAAGTCTGGACCAAAAGTTTTGTCCTTTTTCGCCCTTTTGCTCTATCTTGGTTCAACCTCTGAAACCCCTACGTTCTGTAGGTCTGGAACATTAAGTTCTGAATAGTTAGAAACTCTTGAGTCCTGTAGATCTGGAACGTCTAGTTCCGGATAATCAGAAACTCCCGGGTCTTGTTGACTTTGAGTATTTTGTTCATAACTTCGTTTGTGCGAAATTATTTCTTTTTCCTTTCTAGGAAAGATCTCTTCAAAGAATTTAGCATTCCTTGATTCCATGATCGTACCCTCATGGATATCAAGTATCTCCGACTTATACACTAAGAAGCAATAAATACTACCGTTATTTGCATATCCGATAAATATGCAATCTACAGTTTTAGGTCCGATTTTGACTTGTTTTGTTTTAGGTACTTCGACCTTTGCCAAACAACCCACACTTTTAAATATTTATAATTGGATTTCTTTCCTTTTCATAATTCATATGGAGTTTTATCCTTAAGCTTATGCGGAACTCTATTAAGAATTGTATTAGCGGTAAGAATCGTTTCGCCACACATGTTTTGGGCTAAACTGGAATTAATAAGTAAAACATTCATCATTTCCTTTAACGTACGGTTTTTGCACTGGCAATATCGTTAGACTGAGGCGAGTAAGGAGCGGTCGTTTGATGAACTATGCCGTATTGAGCACAATATTCTTCAAACGGAGCTACATATTCTCCCCCTCTATCACTATGAATTGCCTTGATCCGTAGGTTTAGTTGATTTTCAACTTCTGCTTTGTAACGTTTAAACGCTTCATCTTTACTTTTCAACAAGTAAACATAACAATACATTGTACTATCATCAATGAAAGTCACAAAGTACTTGTTTCCCCCTCTAGTTTGCACAAACTTTAAATGACATATGTCAGTGTGAATAAGTTCTAGAGGAGCGGTGTTTCTTTCGACTGAATAGAAAGATGACTTGGTTAATTTTGCGTCTACACACACCTCACATTTATGTTGAGGGTTTATGTCGAAGGAAGGCAACAATTCCAACTTTACTAACTTTTGAATGGATTTGTAGTTGACGTGTCCTAATCTGTGATGCCATTGATTAGAAGACTCAAACAAGTAGGTAGAAGGCTTTGTTTCATGAAGAGGTCGTCACACGCGAAACCTCTTCCTACGAATATACCATTCTTAGTTATTACAAATTTGTTGGGCTTAACAACTAGTCTGAAACCAACCTGGACCAACACTGGCCTGAACCAAGTTCTTGCGGATGTCAGGGATGTGCATCACTTCCTTCAGAGTAAGGTCTTTACCTGAAGTCATTTTAAGGACAACCTTTCCAACCCCTTGCACGTCAGAGGTAGCGTCGTTTCCCATAAACAACTTTCGCCCGAAATTGGGGTGTAAGAAGAGGATGCGCTCTTGTCTGAGTAGATGTGACGGGTTGCACCTGTGTCTATCCACAATTTCCTAGGATTCTCTACCAGATTAGCCTCCAACACTACAGCTGAGAAGTCCACAATCATGTCGTCAAGGTTCGAAGGATCATCCTTGTCTTGCACGACGTTAGCCTTGGCCTTGCCTTTGTTCTTGGCTTTTTTTCCTTCTGCTCTCGCTTCAGTTTGCGACAGTCTTTGATCATATGACCAGACTTTCCGCAGTGATGGTAGTTTCCTTTGAACTTCTCCATAGTTTGGCTTTTGCCGTCTCCCTGGTACTTGCGCTTTTTGTTGGAGTTTCCCCTTGAATCAACCAAATTCACCTTTGCCTCCATTGGCTGTTTTGGCTTAGATAAGCCCTTTTATTGTCCTCTTGTATTTGTAGTTTGACAATAAGATCTTCAAGCCCCATTTCCTTGGTCTTCAGTGATAACTCATGAACTCATTCTAAGAGGGAGACATTTTCTCAATCAAAGACGCAATCAGAAATTGTTCATTTGACTTCATTCCTTCCAAATCCAGATGATGAATTATCATTTGAAACTCTCGAATTTGGGAACTCACTGACTTACCATCCACCATTTGGAATTTCAGAAACTTTCCGATAAATTTCTTAGTAGCCGCATTAATTAGGTCATTTTTTTGGGAAGGAGAGTAGTAGTTATTACAGATGCATTTTGAGCTATTGCTGGTGTAATTAAGACCAAGATTTAAGTAATAGTTATGCATGGAAATTTTACATTTGGTTATTAGAATTTAGGGAAAAATAATTTTTAATTTAAAGCTCCTCCAAAAATAAAGGTTAAAAATTTTCATTTTCCCTTAATTTTGAGCCCAAAAGGTACATTTTTACACTTTTTTCCGCTTCTTTTATATAAAAAAAGCTTGAATTTATACACATTTAGGATTTTATCTGTATTGGGTTGTAATCATAAAAATATGTCTAATTTTGAGTCAATGGGGCTTTGTATTTCATTGTAAAGGTGCATTTTTGTATGACAGTTTTTGAGCTATACAGGTGTAATTAAGACCATGATTTGAGTAATAGTTATGCATGTAAATTTTACATCTGGGTATTACAATTTAGGGAAAAAGAAACAATTTTTGAGTTTTTTTTTTGATGAAATGGGTAGCGAGTTAACTCATTTTTTGACTGATTGATGACTCATTAGTTGATCACCTGACTATCATAATTTAAGGAAAAGAACATTTTATTTTATTTTTCTGATGAAACGGGTCTCATTGATTGATCAGTTATTACTAAATTATAGCTATTTGTGTATATTTCTTTTAGTTGTGAGTTAAGGGATAAATTCAAGATTCAAGATTTTGTTTTGGTGATCAAAAAGATTGATTCAAGATTTTGTTTTGGTGATCAAAAAGATAGATTCAAGATTTTTAGCTGAATTATTACAACTTTCTAGATTTTGTTTCTATTTCATAAGAAGTAATATTAGGTTTTAGAGGTATTTGATTATATATATATATTAGAATTTGGAGATGAACCTTGTCGACACCAAAAACTTGGTGGGAGGAGGGAATGAGTTAGTGAGAGGCATTTCATGTCAATTGGTGTATGTGTTTTTGTAATCTGAATACACGTGAGGAGAGACATGAGCTGCAGGGTCAGAGACTTTGATGAAGTATGTTGTTATCCTTCTTGAGTAAGTGTTCGTTGGATGTTGATTCCAGGTAATTGGTTAAATTGCTCAATTGAAGCACATGTTTGTAGGTTTTAGCAGCATTCAACTGTTGTATTAGTTTTGCCTGTGCCTTGTTCTTTTTTGTACACCACCTTCATAGTGAACTTGGCGACTAAACTGTTGTTGAGATGTGTATCTTTAAGTAAAATTAATAGAAATGTAAAGCATATTCTTTTATTGTTTTTACAGGGATGCATATGGATTTACTGTGAGACCACAACATCTTCAAAGATACAGAGAGTACGCTACTACAACATCTTAGAAGACTGGGTGACATTTGTAGAGCACCATATTATTGTGTAGGTTCTCTACTTCTTGGTGTAAGACATGTATATGGGAGTTTTCTCTCACATTAATAAAAGTATTTACTTTATCAAAAAGAAAAAAGAAGAAGAAAAAGAAACAAATGAACAAGGCTAGAAAACAGCAGTAGTCTGGCATAGTCTGATAAAAATGCAATCTGTTCAATCATCTGATTTGTTACTAGAGTATTTCTAACACAATTCAACATGTACATTTTAGGAAGAGGAAGAAGAAAGATCACAGAAGTGGAAGGGCTTTCTTGATAACCAAGAAGAATCAAGTCAGCCACATGCTTCAGAGAAGTTGGACGTCAGGACTGTAGATTTTGAAGTCAGAAATCAGCAGCAAACTTTTCCTGTGCACGTGTCTCAAGAAGAAGGCGATGGTTCAGCGGGAGGGGATTCAGTTTCAGACATTAAAACGGAAAGTGATTTTAAAAGGGAGTTGCTAGCTTATCTATCAGCAAAATCCTGTCAGGCATATACGTGGGATGAAATTAGAGCATCCTTGAGTTGCATTGATCATCTTATGAGCTTTCGTGTGAAGAAGACACCAAAGACGAAAGTTGAACTGTCAACTGGTGTTCACAGTCATCTTGCAACTATTAAAGAGCCAGAGGAGTCAGAAGAAGAAAATGTGGAAGAATGTTCTGTCAATGAAGAATTAGGTGATGGTACCAATACCTCTGCAGAAGTAGGTACTGCTGGCAGTGGAGTTTCTCCAGAACTTTCCTTTCCTTGGAAAGAGCTAGAGTTCCAAGGGATCTTAGGGGAGAGGTATTCCCTGGTATCTCTACCAGTTTAATGGTTTTCTGACACCCAAGATCAGAAACAATCTTGTAGCTAAGCCCAATTGATTTTCCAGGTATGGCAAGCTTTTGTTGGAGTTAGAGCACGTCGTCTGGTAAAATATTACTTGGATTTTCTTGATCCAGAAAGTGATACTGGTGATGGTCAGGAGCATGATGGATCATCATTGGCTGAAGAGAAAAAGCGACGGAGTAAAGAAAGCGTTCATGTGCCAGAGAAATTGAGAAAGCAGATTGAGAAGGTCATTAGATGCATGGGCCCTGGACTTTATCGTTCAGTCATTTCAATTTGTAGGTGCTACTTCTTTTTAGGGTCCATTCTGGCTGGTCATTCAACAATACTTTGTAACAGATACTTCTGAAATAATCTTCAACCTTTATTGAGTTGCCCTTTTCCACTTGTCCAAAATCAAGTCTTATCAATTTTATCTCATTTTGAGCATCCTCCTCACAATACATTTCCGGCTGCCAATGGATGTTCATCCTCTTTGACTTGTGTAGAATATCTACTTTCATCCATTTCACTCTTCTCTTTGCTTTTTCTTTTCTTGCTTGCTCTCTTCATTGACATAAACTGGCGACACATATCTGCATGTACATTGTTACCTTCATTTCATGCTTGATTGCATTTTCTTTGCATGCATCAGATGTTATTCTTTAGGCTAATGCTTCGGCTATTTACAGGATCTTCCTCGAACCTTTCCTGGACATCTGCACTAGATGAGAAAGGTCGAAATTCCTTAAGGCGGCTGCTTATAGCATATGCTCGACACAATCCAGATGTAGGGTATTTCCAGGTATGGCATTTACAGAAGTGTTCCTTTACCATTTCTTTTGTTTCCTCAATGTTGTTGGTTTCAAATCATGATTTTAGTATGATGAAGGAAGCTATAAATTGTGCAAGTTGACATGCTAGATGAGTATATCTCCCAAGCTTATAAGTGCTTATGTAGCACCTGAAAAATTGGTATAGAAATGGAGAGAACATGTAGACAAATGCTGAGACCATGAGTTGTGGAGCTAAAGCTGTTGATTTAATATAACTAAGTACTAACTATATGGGTATTAATGCATGGATATCTCCTTCCCAAATATATGATCTTTCCTGTTACTGTTTTTCAATGTTTTTGGCCCATTTTCGTAAATAGCAATCAGTATACTTGGGCCTTTTTCTTTACTAGCTTAATTATTCCATAATACCAAATTCCAACTATAACGATCTAATATTTCTTATTATGGTCTTAATATAAGATCTCCTTTCTGTCCCCCTTGCTTTGTGGTCTCGATTTGACCTCTTTCCTATAAGCTATCTCACTTTTTATGCACTTTAATTTGTTTTGAATACATGTAGGTCTTGTTTGTAACAACCTAGGACTCAATTCTCATTTTAATCAATTCGCAATGTTCTAATCTATATGGCGATGGGTTTATTTGAGATAGAGGGAGTACTTGTTAAGCTGAGCAAACAAACTATTACACATTCCATATTATGGTTGAAAATTGTGCATGATTAAGTTTAATATTGTGCATTGTTGGACTTCTTCAAGATCAAGGCAGAAGGAAAACGTTTGACAGTGTTCTACAACCCCCAACATGTGGGGGTGGGATGAGGGAATAGAGAAATTTGAGTCTGGTATAGGTTCATTTGCCTATGGTAAGGGTAATGTTAAACTAGATGAGGGGTGCTTGTTCGAAATGGAGTTGTAGTCTGGAAACCATTTCAGCCATAACGTAGACACAAATTAATGTTTCAAGGTATAGGAGAATCTCCATATACTTTGAATATCTTTGTGTCATGCTGTCAAAGTTGTTATTCTCCATGTTTTCTTTTATCACAGATAGTAAACTTGTTGATAGATTAGGACTGCTCTTTAATTATGATAGTATTCCTGTTTCATCAAATCCATATACTGTATCTCTAGTTAACCAGTTGGCACAACTAACCTGATTTAGGTATAATGATTACCAAGCCCAAGCACAAGAAGCCTGTGAAATTATGCATCAAACTCAAAGTCTAAAGGCTATCGGTGGAGTAGATTAAGATCTTTATTGTTGTAGACCTAATAAACAAATAAAAAGTCCCCTCTCTAACGACTTATTTTTAAATTAAATATTCATAGATTTCAACATGGCGGCAGAGTAGATAGAGGTCCTAATATCAAGTCCCATAGCCACCCATTAACAAAAATACTTCCACGTGCTTGGTCCTTACCCACACAAAAGAATCATGCCCGGGCATGAGGGGTCGTGCTGCAGACCCGAAAGTGGTTGATTTTGTTAAAATTATAAGAAAGAAGCACAATCCTAGTGGCTGTTCGTGAATACACTTGTGCCTTCAATTTTTCATTCAATTTTTTCATGAAAAATGAGATGGAAGACCCGGGCATGAGGGGTCGTGCTGCAGACCCGAAAGTGGTTGATTTTATTAAAATTATAAGAAAGAAGCACAATCCTAGTGGCTTCTCGTGAATACACTCGTGTCTTCAATTTTTCATGAAAAATGAGATGGAAGAGAATTGCTTGAAATTCCAAAGTAAGAAAGGGAAATAAAATGGGAGAAATGCAATCATTATTGTGGCTATGAGTTTTAAGAACATGGGGATGCATTGTCTAAACATGATTTATTTCTCCTTTAACAGCTACAAGATCAGATGGAAGTAGTTACCATTTGGGGTGGTACTTATTCTTTTCATTTGTCCATTGACGTGCATGGAGTTTTATTGTCTGTTTGCTCCTCCTGCACTCTAAGCTATGATGCCCTTATTTGTATTGTAGAGATGAAAGCTTGATTACTTGTCACAGCTATCCTTTCCATATTAAGTTAATCTATTCTGTTATCTTCTTGTAGGCGATGAATTTTTTGCTGGTATCTTACTTCTAATGATGCCAGAAGAAAATGCATTCTGGTAAGTTCCCCGTGAAACTTCTAATATCTTCTTTTCACATGGAATGCCCGTTTATATCTGGGGGAAAGTGTTACTGGAAATTGGAATGCGAATGGAGTTCTTTAATTCCGTGCCAAATGTTTTATGCAAGTCCAACGTTTGTAAAGATTACACAGGCTTTTGAGAAAGTATTCTGTTCAAATATTTGCTTAATTTTATTCACTAGCAATGTTGCATCTATTATGTGAGTTGGAGAGTAGGGTGAATAACACAAGTTTAGAGAAGTTCGATTCTCTGTATTTCTTGAGTATGATGTTGGGTTCCATCAGATGAATGATCAAGAGCTAGTCGACAATAACTGTGGTGCAAGCTCACAGATTCATAACATAGCACTAAGGAGAACAATTGTTAGCATAAACTTATCAAAAAGCAATTGTTAGAATATCAAGTGAATATGTGTCTAGGTTCATACACTTATAGATTCATTGTATTTGACTAAGGTAAATCTCATAGAATATACTCATTTTAGAAAAAGGAAGGTCTTATGAATTTTTCTATAGGATACTTTCTTTGAAATGTTAAACGGTGGAATATTACCTTAATAGCATCGGATTAATTACCTATTTTATTATGTATAACCTAAGACTCTTATATAAGGAGCACCTTCTGTGCATTATTAAACAAGTCATTGAGAAGCTTTTCTATTTTCACATGACCATCTCATCTAAAGATTAAGCTTCTTCAACATGGTCTCAACACATTTACGATCTTTTTAGAGACTCAATTTAACTTTTGCCACCGTCATGCCTGTTGCGAAAGTGTGTCGTCCTTCTGACCAGTATTTTCTTTTTCTTTTTCAAAGGAATTCTAATAATTGTGTGAAAACAAAACAGAAAAGCTTCTCATTGGCTCTGATTAATAATGTAAAAGAGGTGCTCCTTATTAGTTAGTCTTAGGCCATCTATAATAGCATAGATAATGAATCCCTATGCTAATAAGGTAAGCGAATGTTCTAAATTAAATATAGAATATCCTAAGGTGTCCTATTCTATAGAATATTCTATAAGATTTTCCTTATTCAAGTACAATTTATCTACTCGTGCTTGACACATATTCACTTGATATTCTTGTAGGGATTTGTTAGGTGTAAAACACACAAGTAAGGCACAGCGGAAGTTTAAAATTTTGAGTAAACTTACTTGCTCCAACAAACGTTTCTGGTATGATTATGCGATAATTCAAATCTGCAAAGACAAAAGAAAAACTTACAGTTTATGCTTTTAATGCAGTCTCTACTAAAAGGTGCGCACGCGATTGTCAATCCGGGTGCAAGCCTTGCTTCGGTATATTCCTTTGCCCAAAAAAACTAGGAAATCTTGGCAGAGGTTTGAGAGAATTTTATTTCCTGAACTCTGAGTTCAGAAAGTGGAAAGTGAGTTATCTTGAAATTATGGGTTAAGTGCCAAATATATAGTGGAGGAAACCCTAAACCAAATCAGATTTGGATCAGCCAAGACCGACCCAAATTCAAATTGCAGATGGGCGACGAACGGGCCCATCACATGCTTCCTCTATTTATTTTCTGCACGTTTTAGTTCTAATTAAATCCAAGATTTAATTTTAACTTAATTAATTAATTTTCATCAAATGAAAATTATCCCATAATTTATTATAAAATAAAATATCTTGATTCAAAATCCGATATTTTACATTCTCTCAATATACCCTTAGACCGAAAAGACAATCGACTTAGTGTGACGCTTTAGGCCTTCACACATCGGCACTTGATCAAATCAAGGTTCACACGAACTCTCTAGACTACGCGGTGACGGACCCGATATGTAAAGACGCTACAAGACTCAAGTAAATGCACCTTTATGTGAGATGATAAATTCCTTTCATTCGCGACACACTCGATCAAGCTTAAGATTTGCCGTGTCTATCCAAATGGCTTGATCACTTTATCTCATCTATATTAGTCGACAACCAAACCATATCCTAGATATGTCTCTCGTTGCCAATGACTGGTCGACCTAACATCTCCGAGAAGGTAGTGTTCTCGAAATTCCAATCGAGGAATGAATCCTATTCTTGGCTCAACTATCACCTTCAATCTACTTCGTAATGCACCCAATACAAGCCGCGTCTCAACCTATAAGACATTTGAGCTAGGACGGGATCAAAGTGCATTGCTCGTAAACAAGCGATATTGACCTCAAGTCTGGGACTTATCTCCCAGCCGATAATACTCTAGACATGTATAACAAATAGTTTATCGCCAGGTATGTCAATACTCCTCTAACAAAGATCCACGTGTCCATCACTAGCAACTATTGCTAGCGATGAAGTGAGATATACTACATTCTATGTTAATGTGACGCACTACATGTCGACTTATAACATATCATTGATATCCCATTCTCAATGATCATTAGTCTAGACTATTTTAAGAACTACACTCTATCATTAATATCTCACACTACTAATGACAATGTAAGTTCAAGGGATGCACATTAATGAATAATATAAACAATCAAATAATAATTCAATAATTGCAAATGTCAAATATATATTAATCTTATTAATAATATGAATGTGTTCAAGTACATCTGATCCTAAAATGATTGTTTCTAGGACATACATACTTTCAATCTCCCACTTGGCCTAGAGCCAATCACCAATGTATCTAATGCCCATGTTTTCGAAATGACCATTATGCTTGACTAAGCTTAATGATCTAGTAAATGGGTCTGCTAGATTTTCATCTGTGGGAATGTAGTCTATCTTTATTTCTTCAGTCTCTACCACCCCTCTAAGTATGTGGTATTTCCTTGGTACATGCTTGTTTCTGTTTGTTGATCTTGGTTCCTTAGCTTGCGCAATCGCACCAGTGTTGTCACAATAAATCGTTATTGCACACATCTGGCACTTGGAACAACCCTTAGTTCCTTTAAGAACTCAGATATCGTAACAGCTTCTTTATAAGCTTTCGATTAAGCAATGTACTCGGTTTAAGTTGTCGAATTAACAGTGTTGTCATACTAAGTGCACATGCCTCATCTGGCCTTATACAGGCCATGACATACATGATTTATCCTATAGCTGAGGCATATGAGATTCTTTTCATGCGTTCAAGTTCTGCAACTGCAGAAAGACTATCTTTCTTTGATAACTTGATGCCTTGATCTATAGGAAGATCTCCTTCGATTTCTCCATGAGAGATGTCTTAGCACTTTGTATATGTATACTGATTGTGACCAACAATCTGAGTCTATCTCTTGTAGATCCTAATTCCAAGAATTTAGCAGTTTCACTTAAGTCCTTCATCAAGGTCTTTGGATAACAATTCCTTGACTGATTGCATGAGAGTATTATTATCTCTCATTATCAATATGTCATCTACATATATGACAATAAAGACAATACTCTCATCTGTGCGTTTACTATAAACACATGGATCATCTTCGCTTCTAACAATGTCAAACGTTTTGACTACTTTGTCAAAGCAAATATTTCAACTCCTTGAGGCTTTCTTAAGTCCATAAATGGACTTTTGTAGTTCGCATCTTGCTTTGGGTTGAGTCTTGGATGTAAACCTCCGTCAGACATATATACACCTCCTCAATTAGATTACCATTGAGGAAGACGTTTAACATCCATTTGCCAAATATCATAATCATAGTATGCAACTATTGCGAGCAAAATCCGAATGGACTTAATTTGCAACGGTGAAAAGGTTTCATCATAATCGACCCTAGCCGCTGATTATAACCTTTAGCCACCAATCTTTCTTTATAAGTCCAGATTTTGCCATATCGTCAATCTTCTTCAAGACTCATACGCATCCTATGGATCTAACCCCTGGCAAGTCAATCAAGTTCCATACTTGGTTTATGTATAGACTCCATTTCGGACTTCACGGCTTCTTGCCATCTCTCGTGAATCAATGTCTAACATTGCTTCATAGGTAGTAGACTCATCATCATCGTGAATATATATCTCATTATGTGTTTCAACAAGGAGATTAAGTCTTTCAGTGCACGATGAGTCCTGTGTCCTACGAGTTAAACATTCTGCGTTCATTTGCTTGTATTTTGATTTTGAGAAGATGTTTGTGTGTTGGACAATCCACCACCTTGAGAACTTTCAGGAATATCATTTTGAATAGGATGATGCACAACTATTGTGTCATCTACCATTGGTTGTGCATGAGGGTCTTGCATTTCTGCAGTATCCCTCATAACACTCCCACTGGCTGAATGGCGTACTCTAAGTACACAATCATCATCAAATACTCCTACTGAATCCTTGTCTAGGTTATTTGACAAGGGGTCATTCTCTACATTATTTTGTACTTCTTGAATTTCTTCAAGTTCTATCTTGTTGCAACTCTGTTCCTTGTAGACATAGTCTTCTTCAGAAAGTTGCATTTCTGAAACAATTACTTTATGTTCTCGGGAAGATAGAAGTAGTACCTCTTGTTTCCTTAGGATACCCTACGAATAATACTTCACTTTTAGATTTCAATTTGTCGGTGAGCAACTTCTTTACATACGCAGTGGCACCCTGTGGTCGCATGTGTCTAAGTGCTGGCTTCTTGCCATTCCATATCTCATATGGAGTTTTCTCAACTGACTTTGATGGAACTCTATTCAAAATGTAGATTTGAGCTTTGCAATGCATATCCCCATAGGTATGTTGGTAGAGCTGAGAAACTCATCATGGATCTAACCATATCTAATAAGGTACGATTTCTCCTCTCAGCAACACCATTCATTTGTGGCGTTCCGGGAGGTGTCCATTCTGAATGGACTCACGTGCTTCAAGTAATCTAGAAATTCTTTACTTAAGTACTCACCTCCTCGATCTGATCGAAGAGTTTTAATACTTGTTTCAAGTTGCTTCTCTACTTCTGACTTGTACACCATGAATTTCTCAAAAGCTTCAGACTTATGTTTCATAAGATACACATGCCCAACCTTGAGAAATCGTCTGTAAAAGTGATGAAATAAATAAAGCCTCCCTTAGCTTGAGTTGGAAAAGGCCCACATACATCGGTATAGACTAACTCAAGCACCTCTTTGGCACGTACTCCTTTCCCAGAAAGTGATTTGGTTGTCATCTTTCCTCTTAAGCAAGATTCGCAATCACCATATGACTCTAAATCAAATGGTTCTAAGTAATCTAATTTTCTCAATCTTACTATCCTTGATTCATTGATGTGACCAAGTCTACAATGCCATAAGTAGGTGGGATTTCTTTGATTACTTATTTTAGCTCTTTTATTTTGTATATTGAAAATTTCATGGCTACAGTTTAGAACATACAATCCATCCACAAGCGGTGCATTTCCACAAATAAAATCAATAAAAGACAGTACATAACTGTCATTGGCAATGAATGAAGAAAACCCCTCAATGTCTAACATTGGGATAGAGATAATATTTCTCATTAACGAGGTAACAAAATGACAATTGTTAAGTTCTAAACAAAAGCCAAAGGGTAAATCCAGTCTATAAATTCCCACGCATTTAGCATCCACTCGTGCTCCATTTCCAATGCGCAGATCAACCTCCCACGGTCCAACCTTTCTGCCGGTTAGACCTTCTCATTATTACAATGTGAGAGCCACGCGGTATCTAATACCCAAAGGTGAGAGTTAGTTACGCATATATTTATTTCAATGACAAACATACCTTGTCCAAAGAGTCCGTAAGCACCTAGTGCCTTATGTCTATCGATCGTTGCAATCCCCTTCATAAACCTTCAAGATGTGAAGTTCGAAGATTCACTCGTTCTATTCATGTCAAGTTCACAATGAAATTCTCAAATGGACCATGAAATGAATTTAGGATTAGGTTGTGAGAGATTTATAGCGACTTCGTTCCAATCGAAGCCAACCTCTCTATTAACCCAATCATCTTCAGAACATTCGCTGACACTGGACCCCCTTCGTTCAGCTTACACTTAAAGAGGTCTCTTAACAGTTCATACACCATTGTCTGAGACTGTGATTCATAGAGACTCTTAAAATGTTCTAGCATCTCGTTGGGATCCATGTTTTCATGTTGCCTCTGTAACTCTACAGTCATGACAACATTATACATTGTGCCAGGGGAGCATTGTCTAGATGCTTCTGATAAGCCATCTTGTCAAACAAGGCACTCAGCAGGATCATCATCAGGGACTGTTGGGAATGCTGTGTCTAACACATACTCATTTCTTTCTAGTTTTAACACTAATCGCAGATTTCTTTAACCAGTCAGGAAAGTTTGCTCCAGTCAACTTGTCTGTTTCAACTAATATTTTAAGTAACAGATTCGACATTTTATACTGAAGAAAAGATAAACTTGAAATTAATACTCTAATATAATTTCTATTGAACACATTCATTAACTAACTAACTAACATGGTCTTTAGTTTAATTAGCTCCTACTATTTTAACATACTCTTTTACCCCATAAAGAATACAGACTCATATCAAATACGGTCATAATGGGCCAAGATCCAAACTCATGTTGTCTCCGCGTTTGCTGAGGCTGATAACTTCAACAACACGGTCTGGTAGGTCTCTAAACCAATTGCAAACAATTTGCAACTCTTGGTTGACCGAATGTTCTAAACAATTTGATCTGCGTCCCTCGGTTGTCCGACACTGGGGCGCCAAGACAGCCTAGCAAGTCAACCCCGTTATGCGACTGCAATTATATATCTAAGTGGGCTTAGCCTTCATCAAGCAAACATTGGGGTGTAAATACTCACGAAGGTTTATCACCTACTACAACATTTATATGCATCTATGAAAGGGTCTGAGTCCTCGTAGACTTAGAGCAAATGCTGGGGCATAAATACTCATCTCGCCGAAAAGGATTTTGCACCACAATCAATTATAACGGACGACGCGTTCATTTTAAATGAGACTTGTATTAAATTTGGGGAACATTTTAATTCAGGGTTATGTCCAAGATCAGCTATTATATCATACATCATATGACATCCTATCATGCAATTTCTAAACACATTTAGATGGGAAATCATCAAACCCAATAGGCATGATATAAGATGGTTTTAATCACATATTGGGCGCCGTCTACCCAGACAATTATAGCGGTCATTGAAAGTAAACAATTACTGGGCGCCGCCTACCCAGATAATAATTGCGGACTAACAAATATTAGGCGCCGCCTACCCAGACATATATTTGCGGACTCTATTCTAATTATTTAAATGACAATCAATTAAACAATTAGGAGAAACAATTAATTGTACACATTATCAAATAATATGCTAAATAACAATAATTGTGGGTTAATTAATTTGTTTCAATTTAGGAAATATTTAAATTCAAAATTTAAACTCAATTTTCAATTTTCGAATTTTCTCTCATCCAAACAATCCTTAATAATTCGAAATTAAAATTTAATTTTCGTGGCCATTTCTGCAATTTTCAGAACCTTAAAATATTTACTGATTTACCCAGAGACCAAATCGCTTTTTCAAATTTACGATTGACCAGGACTGAATCACGATTTTAAAAACTTGTAAAATTTCAGAAAATATCTCAGGGACTAATTTGTAATTTTCAGAACTTAAAATATTTTCAAATTTGTTAAAGGACCAATCTTCAATTTAAAATCCTAATTTTAATTGCAAAAATGTCCTTATACTATTTCAAATTTTCAAATCCAATTCCAACCCCAAATCAAATTTGGGATTCGGATTTCGGGGCGAAATTGACGGAATTAAAACCCAACAAACGATGGCACACATCGGGACGAATTCACCGGTGGTTTTCACCACCGATTTGGTGGCCCACGGTGCCCGGAATCTGAGACGCCGCCGGCGGGTTCTAAAACCGTCGGTGGTGCTCCTTTTCCGGTCATCGTTGCCGTGTAACACTACCACCATTAGATTCCTCTCGTCGAGACGAACACGATGGTATTATTACTTTATGATTTCGTCGCCCGTGGTGGCCGGAAACAGTCCCGCCGTCGGCGGTTTCCGGCGACTTTTTCCGGCGTCTTCATCGTGTTCCGCCACCTCTCAACACCTTTATCGACCATCTTAAGAAGTGGATTTCTCGATAATAGTGGAGACGGTGTTAGTACACGTCGAATCGCCGAAAATTCCACCGAATCGCGATCGTTCACGCCTAACATGATCACGACATCATTCATGCCGGAACAGTGTCGGTTACTGTTCACTGTTCCAATGTTTTTTTTTTTTCTAATTTTTTTTTTTTTTATAAATTCCGAAAATCAGTTTTAAATCAAAACAATTAATTATCCCACATATCATTATTAAAGCGTATAATCATTAAACCAGCCTGGGCTTTGATACCACTGTAGGGATTTGTTAGGTGTAAAACACACAAGTAAGGCACAGCGGAAGTTTAAAATTTTGAGTAAACTTACTTGCTCCAACAAACGTTTCTGGTATGATTATGCGATAATTCAAATCTGCAAAGACATAAAAGAAAAACTTACAGTTTATGCTTTTAATGCGATCTACTAAAAGTGCGCACGCGATTGTCAACTGGGTGCAAGCCTTGCTTTCAGATATTCCTTTGCCCAAGAAAGCTAGGAAATCTCGCAGAGGTTTGAGAATTTTATTTCCTGAACTCTGAGTTCAGAAAGTGGAAAGTGAGTTATCTTGAAATTATGGGTTAAGTGCCAAATATATAGTGGAGGAAACCCTAAACCAAATCAGATTTGGATCGAGCCAAGACCGACCCAAATTCAAATCGATGATGGGCGAATCGGGCCCATTATCATGCCTCTCTATTTATTTTCTGCACGTTTTAGTTCTAATTAAATCCAAGATTTAATTTTAAATTAAATAATTAATTTTCATCAAAAGACAATTAACCCATAATATATTATAAAATAAAATATCTTGATTCAAAATCCGATATTTTACATTCTCTCAATATACCCTTAGCCCGAAAAGACAATCGACTTAGTGTGACTTTTGTGCCTTCACACATCGGACTGATCAAATCAAGGTTCACACGGAACTCACTAGACGGGCGTCGGTGTTTGACCCAATATGTAAAGACGCTTACAAGACTCAAGTAAATGCACCTTTATGTGAGATGATAAATTCCTTTCATTCGCGACACACTCGATCAAGCTTAAGATTTGCCGTTGTCTATCCAAATGGCTTGATCACTTTATCTCATCTATATTAGTCGACAACTAAACCATATCCTAGATATGTCTCGTGATCGCCAATGACTTGGTCGACCTAACATCTCCGGTGAGTGTTCTCTCGAAATTCCAATCGAGGAATGAATCCTATTCTTGGCTCAACTATCACCTTCAATCTACTTCGTAATGCACCCAATACAAGCCGCGTCTCAACCTATAAGGCATTTGAGCTTAGGACAGGATCAAAGTGCATTGCTCCGTAAACAAGGCGATATTGACCTCAAGTCTAAGGACCTCTATCTCCCACATGTTGATAATACTCTAGACATATATAACAAATAGTTTATCGCCAGGTATGCCAATACTCTCTAACAAGATCCATGTGTCCATCACTAGCAACTATTGCTAGCAGTAAGTGAGATATACTACATTCTCTAAGAATGTGATGCAGACCACATGTCGACTTATAACATATCATTGATATCTCATTCTCAATGATCATTAGTCTAGGCTATTTTAAGAACTACACTCTATCATTAGTATCTCACACTATTAATGACAATGTAAGTTCAAGGGATGCACATTAATGAATAATATAAACAATCAAATAATAATTCAATAATTGCAAATGCCAAATATATATTAATCTTATTAATAATATGAATGTGTTCAAGTACATCTGATCCTAAAATGATTGTTTCTAGGACATACATACTTTCAATTCTAACATGCTTCCTCAAAGTCAAAGTGGGGAATCCAACTTGAGTTTACTTCTTTTCAAAACATAGAAAATTGATGCCAAAATATCGTTGGGATAATGCACAGTCACCACAAGGAAAAGTGGTGTTGGAGTTATCTTATCCGGAAAGTTGTTAATAACTGCAGACCATAATAAAGTTCTTCTTGCACTACATATGACAAGGAGCATATTCTCAATTGGGATAAAGAGATATGGTGTTGAAAATCTCGAGGATTGTATCAACAGGACTTGAATAAGCTAAAAATGACATGAAATTCAAGGTCTGATTCAGGATAGCCATTGCCGCAGAGATGAACGGTGCTTGAACGCTTATAGGGAGGAATGCCACCTGAATGGTCGTCTGAGAGTAGTATTACCAGTTGTTGGAGAGAGGAGCACCATTGAACCTAGGAAGGAAGATGAAAAAAGAAAACATGGGTCAGACTGGAGGCACACATTTTCCGGCACCACCCAATGGTAGCGAAAGCTATCGGTGTGTCTACTGAGATTGTAGAGGTTCTGGTACCATATCGAAGTAGTTTAAGCTGCTAGATGATATGGTCACGGAGGAGGTGATTACAATAACAGTATGAGCTGAGACATCTTGATTGCAATGTGAACTATGATACTAGGAATTCAGGTGGAATAACAAGGATGGTAAATCAGTTCTTTTTAAAAAAACAGGAAGATAAACGACAAAAGATGATAGCATTCTGAAGATTTGATGTTTATTTTGATATGGATAGGACTGAATTTTTCAGACCAAAACCAGAAACATTTTGACCAAGACAAGCGTGACTTCATGTTACAGATCAATTTAAACATCTGAATTAGATTGCTCAAGTGTCAATTATATCTTGTTTCTGTGTCATGAGAAGTTAAACCTAGTTGCCTTGGCTTAGGACCACATTCATTCCAATGATTGCAACAGTATAGTTAATTTCTTATATCAGCAATGGAGCAGTTACTTTTGAAAATTAACAATAATTTGTTTCACCTGGTTGACATGCTAAAATCATTATTCATCTTGTCATGATTTTGACATTATAAAACTGAATTCTCTCATAGACTCCAAAAGAACCCCATGATTTGTCTATATTTCATCTCTAAAAGCTTTTTCACCGTAGTTTGGCATCTCTTCAGAACGTGAGAAAATGATGTCTACATGTTGTGAATCTTATAATATCATTTGCATCTTGAATGAAGCTCACAACTATATAATCAGATCATTTAAGGTTGTGCAAGTGAAGCACGGCCATTAATAGTCAAATCTTTCGAGGGGGTAGAAGATGGGGATACATGTATCTGGGCTTAACTTAGAAATATCTTTTTCTTGGTGAGAACTAGCTTTAGTGTAGAACAAATGGAATCTTGCTTTGCTAATGGTGATTTCAAGCTTTACATTTTTTATGTGAATCATTTAAATGTGGAAGGTTCTATTTAGCAAACATTTTGTACTCTTTTGAGACGATAAAGAACTAGAAATTGTAAGGTGATAAAAAGGTGATATACCTGTTTCCAACCTCCACCCAACACCCTTCAGAAACGAAAGAGCAAAGGCAACAGAATTTTGTGAAATCCCCCTTATCTATTTCTCTTTTACTCATTCTTATATGAGTTGTCGCTCTTCGGTGATATTCTACAATTGCTTTGGGCATTTTTAACTCATTCTTCTAAACCTATTAAAACCTTCATTAATCAGTAGACCATAGATTTCTTAGCATTTGCATATCATCATTGCATTGCACAATCCATAACAAATGATTTGTACTGCTTATTCGACCGGTTCTACCCTGGCTTATTAGGACACAAAATATGCTTGTGACTTGTAATAACATCGCTTCGTGCACAAGCTAAATTCTCTCTCAGAGATCTCTAAGATTCTTCTCACACCTTACCCTATTGGTAGAAGATTCAATTCAATCATCAGATTCTATAAAGTTGAATTGTACCATTTCTATTCTTACACTTTTTATTCAATGCATTATTTTTTTGGGACTGGTAACAAAATTATTCAATGCATGATAATTGGTCACTTGTTTAAGTAGGCTTGCTCTTTATCAACTATGTTACTTGTGGATTTCTTTTAACTGGGTGTTGTTGAGTTTGTCAAAACTGCAACTAGAAGACTGGCTATGCAAAGCTGATATTATGGTGGAATAACAGAAGCTACTTGAAGTCTGTTGTCTGTACAAGGGACCTAGAATATGGGCTTTCTTCCATGTGACTTGTAACATACATGTGTACTTGTTTGTGTACAGTAGTGGTTATTATTGGAGTATCTTATACATATCTTGAGATTGAGTTTGTTTAGTGGCAACATATGGAGACCTTCATTCATGCTATTTTAGTAACTATACAAACACTGTTTACTTTTTATATTATTTTCATAAAAGGAACTAAACTAATGTTATAGTCTGGTTTGTTGCGAATCTCCAGGGCATTGGTGGGTCTTATTGATGAATACATTGACGGCTGTTACTCACAAGAGATGATAGAATCCCAGGTTTGCATAACCATACACGTTCATTTTGGCTATGCAAGATGATCATAACTCATGCAAATTATCTTTTCTTTTCCATTAGGTTGATCAACTGGTGTTTGAGGAGTTGGTGGGTGAAAGGTTTCCAAAACTTGATCTGTCCATGACTTATATTGGTTTTTCTGGGTTGTCTGCTTTCCTCGTCAAAACAATCCAATTGCTGTTTCTTATTAGATGATCCTTTTGCTGCAGTCAACCATCTGGATTACTTGGGAATGCAAGTGGCATGGATTTCTGGACCTTGGTTTCTTTCAATTTTCGTGAATGTGCTTCCTTGGGAAAGTGGTAAGGTTCTTGTTCTGTAATGTGCATTAAACTTGAAGATTTACTGCAACAGTTCATGCTCTTGTTGAAAGTTATTTGATTACTTTTCACTCCTGTTGGGTTGTTTTACTTCCAGTTCTCCGAGTTTGGGATGTGCTTCTCTTTGAAGGAAATCGTGTCATGCTCTTTCGAACAGCACTTGCTTTGATGGAGTTGTATGGTAGTACATTTCATTGTGATTAATGTTTATTACATGCCAAACTCATTTAGCTGGGAGCAAATGAGGTTATCTTAGACAATTATTACAATCATAACAAAATCTTGCAGGTCCTGCTGTAGTTACAACTAAGGACGCTGGGGATGCAATCACCTTATTTCAATCCCTTCTGGCTCGACTTTTGATAGTAGCCAACTTGTGTTGGCAGCTTGTATGGGTTTCTTAAATGTCACTGAAGATAGGTTGCTAGCACTGAGAGAAAAACATCAGCCAGCTGTGCTTGCAGTAATTCAGGAGAGATCAACGAGAGGGCCTGTTAAGAAAGACCCGAAAGGTCTTGCCTCCAAGCTGTATAGTTTTAAGCATGATCCTGAATCATTTATGAAAGAAACAAAGCCGGAGGAACACTCAGGTGATAAGAAAACAGGCAATAAAATGTCAGATTCAAATTCCAACTCCGCAGGTCTAGATGAATTTCTCAACAGCCTGAACATAGATTCACATGTGGATTCCCTTCCAGGTCTTCAAGAACAGGTTACTTGTTCAGCCCTCTTAGCATATATCCAATGAAGAAGTCACTTATGGGCTTTTCTTCACCTTAATTAAGAAAATTACTTGTCTGTTTTAGTAACTAAAGTAATTGACCACTATCGCTTTTTAAAGTGCAATTAACAGCTCTTATGCAGGTTGTGTGGTTGAAGATTGAGCTCTGTAGGACACTGGAAGACAAGAGAGCAGCTACCCTGAGGTTTGCCTTTTTATTTCAAAAGTCCAATTTTTGGTTCATTTTTATGCGGAATCTCGTGTAGTCCTGTGATTAAATCATGAATATTGCGTCCACAAATATCGATAGTGACAATGCTAAAATATGACAAATGAAGGTTTTAACCTAAACATATAAAAATGGAACTTTCTTTGCCAGAGCTGAAGAGTTGGAGACGACGCTTATGGAGATGGTCAAAGAAGATAACCGACGACAATTAAGTGCTAGGGTATATGTACTTACATACATTCAATAATATTAGTACTCATGTTGCTGGTTGAATGTAAGTTATATGCACTTTAAACATGATGAAGATTTCACTTGTAAACAGACTTTTCTAGTAAATCTTTATTACCTCTATTCATAAAATCTCGGCTTATTCTGGACTTTTCTCTTGTCAACATATCTTTCTGATGCTTTGTCAACAATCTGCAGGTTGAGCAATTGGAGCAAGAAGTGGCTGAACTGCGACAAGCCCTTAATGATAAGAAAGAGCAGGAGAAAGCAATGCTTCAGGTAGTTAAACAAAGTACTTCCTGTAAATCTGCTCTTAAAGCTATATTTACATGCTTAAGATATGACTTGTAGGTTTTGATGCGGGTTGAGCAAGAACAGATGGTAATGGAAGACGCTAGGATTGCTGCCGAGCAGGATGTGGCTGCTCAAAAGTATGCAGTACATGTTCTTCAGGTTTGATATCCATTACCAGTAAACAATTTAATTTGTTTATATGTAGCAACTATTATGATTCTTTGATGCATACGCACATTCACGGAGGTTAGTGCTCAAAATTCTTACAAGCTAATTACAGCTTGGGAAGGTATCCAGTGGTCAATGGCTAGTTCTTTTATTTGATAAGTAAGACTTTATTAATATAATTGGCCCAGCATCAAGGCAGTGCTTGTGAGTCCATCACTACTTCTAAGCATTCTTGTACTGTTTAATGCATTGGTTTTAGAGAAGTAATGAAATAACTAAGATTTTCCAATAAAAGCTCTCTTGCGAAGCCAACAATAGAATCTTTTAGCTTACACTTTCAGCTTAGATGTTCATAACAAGATACTTAAATCTCCTGAACAACCTCTTCCATGCAGGAAAAGTATGAAAAGGCTATGGCTTCTGTTGCTCAGATGGAGGAGAGTTGTCATGGCTGAATCGATGCTTGAAGCTCCCTTGCAGTATGAATCTGGTCAAGTCAAAGCTCTATCTTCCCCACGGTGTGTGAGAGTTCTGAGTTATTTCCTACATTTTACATCTTCTCTTTTTCTTATGAATCTTGTCCTTGTGCATCCAAGATGTGTAGAACATGTCAATATTTCCTTTTTGATCTGGTGAACTATACGGACATTAAAAGCTTTCCTGTTCCTTTCCAGAAAAAACGCACCAAAATAATCTATTGTCTATCATTTGTAAAGATTTCTTTGTCCTCCCAACACAACAAGCTCCCAAGCTGGCAAAAAGCTCTTGATTGTCCATGATACTAATCCACTGTCAAAAGAAACTCCATCAGCTAAGAGCCCTTCCAGAAGGTGGACCTGGGATGTACAAAAGTAGTCAACTGATATTTGGGGAGACTTGAAAGAGATTTTTTAAAATCCTATCTGCCCCTCGATATCGTTTCGTTTAAACAGCCCACTCGGATTCACCTCAATAGTTCCATGACTCCACTTTCTTATAATTAACACCTAGAGGTCGCCAATGTATTTACTTGGCATAGAACCAATGGACAACCCAGACAGTCCGCTAAGGGGTTGTTAGTTGGCAAAGAACCTGCAGAAAACCACTCTGCTTGGGAGTTCATGTTCTGAGCTTTCCCAATAGTGATTCACTCACACTTCCTCACTTCAACTTTTATCCCGGATACAGCTTAAAGAGGAGAATTACCAATTTAAAGTAACAAATCTGGCAGGGAACCATCACCAAATAACACAGTTGATTAGGTAAAATGACTATTAGCCAGCTGCACAACTCTATTACAAACAAGTTAATTGATGAAGTAAGCATATACGACAAGGGTGCGAATCATCACCAAAATAGAAGTTCAATGGCTATGGTGGCTGGGTAGGGAGATGTTACAATGAGGTAGTTTGGTAATTTCAAACACACCTTGTGGATGCAAAAAATAGATTCATTTGACAAGCTGCTAACCTAATTTCTGTTACTAGGAATAAGTTCCTGCACAATATGGGTGCAATATCAACCAATGATTAAGCGATCATATAAGTTTCGTAAACTGGAAAGATCTGACCTGGTTTCCCAAATGTTGGAAACAAAAGAATTATATTTATTTATCATTTGTTTCCCTCGGCCTATTCTTTATGTTTTGGTGATGTGATACTTTTAGCACTCGGTAATTGGTGAAAGAAAAAGTTAAAATTACTTACACAAGCATTTTACTTGGTCTAGAGTATCTCGGCATCCTTACTCTCTCCTGTGTCTATCATAACAAGTCTTAGCTTTATTTGTTAAGCTGTTGAGAGTTTGAGATGCGCTCTTTCAATAATATCATAAAGTTGAACAAAGGCTTGGTAATCTGATGGTTGGTAATCTATCTTTGACGGAGATTTTGAAGAGTAGATTAATTGAAGGACTTTCGTAGTTATGCTGGTATTTCTCAAGTCAGATTCATGCTGAAAGAATCACTGTATAAGCCAAGAGATTATTGTGTAATAAAGATACGGTTAATGTATGTGTTAGGGAATTTATCATCCAGAATCACTATCAGAGTTTTGTTTCTTGTTATTTTGGTGTTTAGATGATTTAAAGTGACCATGTATTTGTCAGGTCGACAAGACCAGATTCTCCGCAAGGTGTACCTGCAAAAAGAGGGCTACTATCATTCGACCTTGGTTGGCGTGATAGGAACAAGGTACTTTTGGCACTCCCCTCACATATAGGGTAATATCTATTACTAATACAAATGATAAATAATAGCATCTCTTCTTCACAATGAAAATATAAGCAGAATATTGTATAGCAGGCTTAACTAGTGAAGATGCGGTAATTAGTGGTGTGAACTCAGACGTCCAGAAATTTGATAATCATTGTTTAAGTGGTTTTTTAAAGTCAAAAGCCACAATTGTGGTAGGGGTTAGGCCATTACCCCTACCCGTATATTATATCCAATACGAAAATACACGAAGAAGGGGGACATAATGCCTAATATTCACAAAACAAGTATGGGGGACCAGACATGCCTAGTCCTGTGTAAAAGGTGACAGCATTTACCAATATGAAATAGAAGTACAATAACAACAACATACCCAGTGAAATCCCACAAAGTGGGGTCTGAGGAAGGTAGAATGTACGCAGTCCTTACCCTTATGGAAGTGTCATAAAAATGAAACTTTACATTTTGCATAAAAGGATTCTTCTCTTTCACAAATCACGATTGTTTAAAATGGTCATTATTGCCCTTTTTGGCCTTCCTAAAGGTTCTGCCTTAAATTTCTGTATCAACTTAGGCCTAAGAACGAAAAAAATAAGTTAGACCTAAGAATGATCAATGATGAATTTAGCTGATTTGACAGGTGAAGCCAAGCAATCTTAACGAAACTAAACCTGCGGCGGATGAAGGACCAGAAATGAGCAGTACGAAGACTTAAGCTAATGGACAGCAAGAATAGTGAACATGCTGCTAATTGAAGGTGTATGCTGAAAGTTTGATCCAAAGAGGTGGTAATCGCACCCTCAATTGGTAGCATGTGAAGTAGGTCCTTTCGACCTCCTGTTGAAGTGTAATTTGTACCTCCCAGCTCAATTTTGTTCAACAGTTATTTGATTCTTTTGTACATATGCAAAGAAATTTGGTGTCTTTTTTTTGTAGCAGTTATTAAATCTGAGCTTTGATTTTGCTTAATTGTGAATTGTTTAGGTTATATACACCTGTCGATGTAAGGAATTTTTACACCGTCGGGTCATTTTTACCTGTTATAGAAGGTAACACATGTTATGTTCAAGATTACAAATTCAAACATTTTAAGGAGGTTTACCTGTAGATATCATTTGAGTGATATGATAGTGTAATTTGTTTTAATACACTATGTATGTAATTTAAACTCGTTGTGGATCACCCTACCCTCTCCAAATACATCAGAAACAAATTTCATTTGGCTCAATGAGTGGGAAATTATTTTGTTAGAGACAGGAGGTACTAGAGACAAGCCGTTACAGACGTTCTGATGAACATGCTTCTAGAGTTTGCTCATATCAAATTGTCTAAAAAAACTCAAGTAAATATAAAAAATTGTTATGTATATATGTTCTTATTCTAGCATCATTTATTTGTTACTATACATACATGTGCACTCAAGTATGAGACAGGCGTTCTGCATAACGGTAATACTGATTTATCTATGATGACTATTGAGGATAACAAGCTTTCCTGGAAGCCTATAACTATCTTCAGTGTATCAACAAAATTTTGATGAAATGCTTGTTCTTGTCTGATTATTGTACAACATTAACGTAAACACCAACTAAATCTTCGAGCTTTTTCATTTTTTTCACATGCACCTGCCAGTTGATGGTTGCCCATATTCTCGACGACCATTAGGAGATGCTTAGGTCAAGTTTTGAACATCCCGACTTTCAGAAACATTCTTTCCTGAAGCAATACGAGTAAAACTATGGCAGGGCGTTTTGTAGGTTGCTCTTGTTGGTTCCATCCCATGTTTTAAGGAAGTTGTCTTCTTCCTTTTGCTAAAATGTCTAAGATTTGCAGATATGGCCAACCGGCCAAAGATCTATTCACACTTCAAATGTTGACATTGCTACTATTTGCCTATGTCACTGATGACATCAACAACTCCATTCCATCCCTATTTATAGGGATGGTCTTGATCAGTTGAGATACACCAACGCAGAGAAAGAAACAACTTAATAGTTGTGGAGAGCATTTCACAGAGAGTGTGAGGAAAATAGTGGAAAATAGTCTGTGAAGAAAAAATAGAGTGAGCAATATTGTAGTGAGGCGGAAAAATTAAAAGAGGGTTATTTCTTTTGATTGTGTAGTGGTTTTAGGAATATTGTACTCGGGATCACTAGTGTAAAATTCCTCATTATAGTGATACTTTCATACTCGGGTGCACTATACCCGATCCTGCCTCGAATATCACGTGTACACGTGTTCTGCCTCCGATAGGCCCTAGTTTGGCTAAGCTAAAGCCAGATAACTTGGCTTGATATCCCTCATCAAGCAAGATGTTGGAGCAGCTGATTTTACGGTGTATTACAGGTGGCTCTGCTTTATCATGTAAAAATTCCAACCCCTTTGCTGCTTCAAGAGCGATTTTCATTCTAGTGTCCCAATCAAGTTATTTCTTACCAGGTGAAGGATCTGCAGAAAAATCAATAAATTTTTAAAGCATATCTTCATCTGAAGTGATGTACAGTCATATCTCTCTATAACAACGTCGTTTGTTCCGATATTTTTTTGGTTGCTGTAGCGAAATGCTATTATAGAGAACATATAATATAACACAGAAAACATGGTTGTTATAGTGAAATGTTGTTATAGAGATGTCTGATGGTAGCAAAAAAAGCGTATGCACCTGAAGAAGATTACCATGAAGATAGTCTTTCAATGACCCTAGTGGCATGCATTTGTAAACCAGAAGTCTATGATGATCTCCATCAGCACAATAGCCAATTAGATTTACAATATTTGGATGGTGTAACAGGCTTAACATCAGCACTTCAACAAGAAATTTTCTGTTTCCAGTTTGATCAACCTGCTTGATGGCAACAACCTGCACGAAACGAAGGGTATCAAACTACAGTTAAAAGGGTAGCCTATTGCACAAAGCATCCCGCGTTCATGCAGGGTATGGGGAAGGACCGCGCCCCAAGAGGTGTGACGTAGGCAGCCTACCCTGACGACTCGAACCCATGACCTATAAGACACACGGAGACAACTGATTTAACAAATGATCGAGGTGACTACATTATTAACTTACTTTGTTCCATCCAGTCACTAAGGGGAAAAGCATGGTAAAAGTGCATAATAGAAGCCAAATGTTTAGCTACACACCACTCAGCTATGCCAGGATCTAATATTTTTGTTTGTATCCTCACGAGTCCTTAAAAACAAATTGACTTTGGGATTGAGGCGTAGTTGATTTATATCCGCGTGAGGCCTAGGCATTTTCTTAAAGAACCAAACTTGTATGGATCACTTTCACAAACAGCTACATAGCGGGTGCTTTGATTTTGGATTTCTC